>JAXCHO010000073.1:34767500-36115000 GCA_036630365.1 Acanthiza pusilla
GTTCTCATAAATTGTTTAAAGGTCATTCCTCTGAAGATTTCATAAATTTAACTTGATAACTAGAGAGAGAATTCCCCAAGCAGCTGTGAAATTCACCTCTAATACCTGCAAATTATACAGAGACAACATCCCTGCATTATTTTCTATGAGCCACACTAGCATGTGTAGAACTCATTGCAGAACTTAAGTCTTTTCTGGGTGGTGTGCAATTCAGTGTAAACCACTGTGTCTGGTACAAGAATGGTAAGCCAAAGAGAAGTTTTGTAGCTTTTTTTTCTTTGGTTTGGAGCATTTTTTCATTTAGGAATACATTTAAAATACAAGCTAAACATTTTAAATTATGCATTTGTGTTGATGTAATCTTAGCCTGTACTTGTGCACCTCCCTTGTACAACAGTGAGAAGGAACATTAGATGTTATTGTCCAGTGTTGTCCCTGTGCAAGCAGATACATTTATGACTGTCTCAGAATGACAAAATGATTTATAATCTCCAATATATACAACAATCCACCTGCCAGGAGCAATGCCTGGTGTTAGCAGGCTCTTGTTAACGCTGACCATTTCAGCTGATAAAATGACTAAACCAATGTTGAAAAGGGGCAGCAGAAAAAGAAAGAAAATAATTTTATTAATTTTTTATTATTATTTGTGCCAAGTGTGTAGTTTAATATAGTCGAAACACTTCCATGGCTTAAGCTTTGAAGATAACTATTGAATTTCACCTGGATATTGTAGATTCCTCCACATGAAAGCTTTTCAGAGGGCAAACTGCAGTGAAAAGCAGATATAAGAACTGACTGAAATAAATATCTCTTATTTCTTACTTAGCGAATTATAGCGCAGATATTAAAGTAGTAAGCATGTAGTACGTAGTATTATCGATTAAAAGCAATAAGACCAAACATTAAAAAACAAAACAAACAGAAATCCCTACCGAAAAGCAAACAACACCCCAAAAAAAATAAAAAGGAAAGAAAAAACCAAAACAAAAAAAACCAAAACAAAATTAAAACCAATAATAATAACAACAGACCAAACAAACAAACAAAAAGCAAAAAATAACCCAAAAAAACCTGAAGAAACCTAACCCATAATTTAGCAAAAATAAAGCAATAAAAGGATGGTCTCTATTGTAAAATACAGCCACTGTAAATATATTCACATCTTTTATCAGGTTTTCTACTAATATTGAACTCTATCTGTTCTATCACAGCACTTTAGTTCAAGCAAAAAAAAAAAAAAAAAGGGTTTTTTTTCTGTGAAATGAACAGGTCTCTTCTATAATTTATTGCATTATTTCCTAATTTTGCTTAAATGTGAAATCAGTGCCGGATTGAAAGCAAAATAATTTTGCTACCAGCTGTCAATACAGCTGCACAGCCAGACTTTCTGTCAGGTCATTCCTTAATCTCTATTCAGCTTCTAAAAGTTGCAGCTAAAGTCTGTATTTGAGACACAAACATATAATATGTGTTTTTTAGGAGTTTTGTTTCTCTGTCTCTTTCTCTCCTTGCTTTCTTTCTCTCTATATTCTTCCTTTCCTGAGTGTTCTTCAAGAGCAAATGAAACATCAGCTGCAAATGCACATTCCACAAAGAGCAAAAGGGAAGGAGGGAAAGAACAGAAGGAAGAGGAACATGAGAGGGTCAAAAGAAAGCAAGGCATGTAAGTCGGACAAAAAGAAAAAACCGGAAGAAAGAACAGGCAAACAAGATGGACAGGCAGGCTGGCAGGAAGGACTGCTTCTTTTCTGTCAGCTGATTTAAGCTAAAGTGTCTCTTTTCAGTGAACTTTTTCACTTTGCTTCAACAGTTTAGGTGCTGCTGTACCGATACAGATTTCTTGAGTAGGTTCTCTTCATATGGCAAATAGTAATGTGCAATACTTCAATCTCCAAGGTTCCTTGGGGTGAGAGAAGGTGGAGATTAGTCACTTTCCTCACTAGTGAAATGCTCTACATGCTAAGCACATCACTTGAATTACCTGCACCAAAATTCCCTCAGCTGACAAGCTGCCAGCCCAGTGCTCACACTATCCCATATTTTGATTCTAGTTCACAAAACAACTAATTTTCACTGGTTTATCCAAGCTTAAAATGATAAGAATATTTTAAGGACCAAGTCATTTATTCTGAGGGTCACTTTTTGCAAAGCACAGCCCCAGAAGCAGTGGGCTAAAGCTCAGGGCTCAGTTGTAATTTGGATTGTAATCCCCAGTAGTCTGTGGTCAGGGTACCTACTACATTGGTTCAGGTTGTTTCTTTTTCTGTTGTGTGGACGTCTCATGTCAGCACCAGTTAGAATTAAAAGATATGCTTGCTGGTGGTTTGATCTTTAAGAAAAGTAGGGCTGAAATGCTGGTCTTGTCCTAGAGAAAATTTCACTTTAAAAATCCCTTTTTTTCTTCTTAAAGAAATCCTGAGTCTTTTAAGTTGTTTATTAGCTAGCTAAGTGAATAGTCATTTTCCTGCTGAATTTAACACCAAATTCTTTCTTCAGTGCCAGGAGCAGCTCCACAATTTGTCCCACTGGAGCTTTTAACTCAGTGATATAGTAGTGAAAAATCTGTTATCAGAAAATTATTATTTGAGAAGGTGGGAAAAGGTAGCATAATAAAAGAGAGTAATTGTTTAAATGGTGGATTTCAGGTCTGACCATCTGCTGTGAACACATACTTCTGCTTCATTGCTGTAGCTGAATAAATCTCTGCCATAAAACACAGTGCATGTCACATACCAACCTTCAATGAATTCTGCTGGGGCCAATTTCATCAAAGAATAAAGGCACAAAAGCAAATGACACAGCAAATAATTTCCATACAGGTCTGCATTTCCTTATGATAGGATTAAATGCCCTGAAAAAAACTCTGCCATGTGCAAGATTATCAGACACTGTTCTAAAACAAAAATAATTTTAGGAAAACCATAAAGCAATTTGGTTTTCAAATCAGTATAATTCTCATCAGAATAACTTCAAAACTTTACTTTGGTCTGAGGTGTTTAGGTTAGGAGCCAGAAAGAAATCAGGCAGATCAGGCAAGCTTCAGGTACTGACAGAATTTCTTTAAGAAATTTAAAAAACAAATTTAAAATCAAAGTCTCCATGAAATATAAGCTTTTTCATGTATCAACTAATTTCGGCGAAGAAATATTTGCTCTGAAATTTTCCAACCTATTTGAAATTACAGACATTAGAGAATGCATTTACCCTTCCCCGCTGAACTAAATGGTTTGCCTGCACCCAACAGGAAGTCATTCACAAGCTGTCCATGATACAAAGATCACCTTCATGCTCTTATTCTAACACCAGACATTGCTTGTTTTGTGTTTCAACATTTAACAGCAAACATTAAAGTCTTGCCCAGCTGTGAAAAAGCTAAATGGACCTATCTAATCCGAACTATTTATAGTGACACTCTTACACACAATACTAAAGGATCCACTGAGGATGGGTCTCTTTTTTCACACAGTTAAGTTTGTCCAAACTGTCTCTAGATACCTCCCTTTTCAGGTGGTTAATGTTAGAAGAATTAAGTCCCCCTCTAAACCTTTAAGCTGGTTACCATAGTTTCATTGTGTATCTCTATAAAAAGCAATCAGATACACTGACCCAGTCCTTCCTTATAAACAGTTCTGTTCAGCTCGGGCTGTAATTAGAACCTCTCATTGTGGCTATAAGAGCAATGAGTAATCAGTGTGTCATGCTAGGGGACTGGGAGTAGCTCCCAGCACACACTGGAGAAAAGATACCTGTAAAAGATAATGATGGCAATATATGAATCTTCTTCCAAATTCCATCAGTTATCACATTGAGCTCTGCAATCCCTGAAGAGTTTCATTCTCTGATTTAAGGAGCTCTCTCTAGTACATATCATTAAGTTCTTGGCTTCTAAGACTTGCTGTGGCAAGGACTCCCTCAGGTCAGTTAAGAACTGTGTGACAAATAGGTTCCTTATTATTAGTTTAAGATGTATTTCCTCTCAGTGTGATTGAATGTTCTAGAAGATAGACAACAACACACGATTTTTCTTCCATTTACCATACATCATTTTGTTTACCTTCAGCATATCTGCTCTCACTCATCTTCTTATAAATTAAATCTGATCTTTTCAGTATCTGCCATATGACTTTAATCACTGTAATCTCTAAAGTCTTCTATCTTGCTCATTATGCATACTGCATGCTTTTATGATACAAAGTGAGCCATTACTTTCTTTGAATAATCTGTGAGGATGCATAGATCTTTTCTCAGGGTACTTATAGTTCATCTAGAATCTGTTTATACCTCATATTGCTCTCCTTCACGTTGATTCATTTGTATTTGCCAGTTATGAATTTTAACAGTTTTCAGAACAGAAGCTATATCCAGGTCCTCAAGTCCAGGCCCTTGTTATCATACACGGTCACATCATATAATTCTATTCAGAAGCTTAGTTAGCTTTCTTTTCAGTTATGGGGAGTTCTTGTTCCTCTCTACCTTGCTGTGCTACTGGGAATTTATAGCATCTGAGAATCTTTGGAGTATGTGTGCACAAGGATAACTGCTTTGCTGAAGGAGTTTGCTTCTTGCTTCATAAGGGAACAAAGAGTTGCTGTTTTCATCGAGAACCTAGTGAAGCTTAGTTTGCATAATACTGATTGCAAAGACTAGTGAGCAGAGAAACTTCTACACTGATACAGCAGAGAGATGTAAAATCTCTGTTTTCTGCAAGCAACCAAGTTGTGGTTTTGGTGGGCTTTTTCCCCTGTATCATCAGACATCACTCCTGGAGCAGCCTGCGCTGCAATGCAGCAGCTGTACAGCGTGTGGGCATACATGGCACAGCTCCCAAATAATGTCAGCGTTCATGTGTAATGTTCCCCATGCAATGTATTATAAACATGGCAAATAGCTTGGAAACATAGTAATGGTAAATCTGAGTCCACACAGGAGGTACTGGCTCACTGCATTGTAGCAGATTCATAGGAACAGTCTCTAAAGGATATTGCAAAGTGTGCAGTCATGTTCAGGGGACTATATAACTACAATCATCCACATATTACTGCCTTAATTTACATACTATTAACACCATGTACACTAAATAGTTGTCTGAATAGCTTTTGGTCATTCTGAATGTACACAAGACATAACAGATTAGGTTTTCTGTGTAACAAAGTTTTTAGATTAAAATAGGAAAAAGAGGTGTGCTTTGATATCCTGAAATGAAGCAGTGTATCAGCCAGACATGCTATTGTAAATTAAAATTGCCCTGACTGAACATCAAAAACAACAGACACCTTGTCTGGTTTTTATTTTTCATTCTGAGCGAGATGAGCCACAACCTCAGGCACAGGATGCAACAACACAGGCAATGCTGAGTTCTTTCCTCTGCATTACCAATATGTATATGGGGAATAATGAGTTGGAAATCCTAGAAGCAAATTTGAAGGGTTAACATTCTCCCTTCCAGGGTGACTTTTCCATAAGAACTTGCTAATAGCAGAAGGCATTTTGTCAGGCAGGATAGATTAGGATGTGCACTGGGATGGAAGTATTCAAGTGCTATTTCATCTGTCTTTCTCTGTTGCTCCTCCTGTTTCAACTGTGAGGAGCTTCCTGTCTAACTGGATTGCAATGGCTATATCTGTATTTTAGATAAGCTTAAGACTCATGTAAAATGTGATGCTGCTAATTAGCCAAGATGTCATTAGTCCAATGAAATTAATTGTACATAACTAATGTGGAATTTCAGCTTCGTGGCTCAAGAGATAAGTTCAGAGTCTTTTCAGAATTGTCTGTCTTAAAAATAAAATAGCAGAAGAGGATTATTAAGGAAGCTCTTCAAAATTCCCACTCCCCCTGCAATTGAAGATTTAGCACATAGCCCAGGAGACATGGTTGGTCTGTACTCTGAAAGGTCCTCACACCACAACAGCATTGGTGTATCCCTGGCTGCTCTCATCAGAGAGAAAAGTAATCGTGATTTTCAAGAAGCAACTTATCAGCCTCCCAGAAGTACAGTCCATGCTCCGCAGCGGATGGGTAGTTAAGAGTGCTCTCCTTCATTATCTGGACTTCAAGAGAGTCGTCTCTTGGGTGCATGCAAAGGCTGCTCTGACCTACCTGGAGCTGCTGGAGCAATTAAAGTTCACTTCAGCATTGCGTGTATCAAGGAGTGCACAGTACAAGGTGAAGTTTGACTTGATTTCCTATGAAGCTGCCAGGTATTATTACTGTTATTCACAGATACAGTTTTGCAGTAATAGTCAAAGGACCAAGTCTGAGGGTTAAGAATATTTTGTTGTGATTGCAAAAGCATAGGAATATGTGTTCTGTGTCCTCAGTACAAACACCTAGGGAAACCTCATCCATCTCCTCAAAATCACTGTAACGTAATACCATGCTTGTCCGTACCACCTTTTTTCCCCAGTATTTTTATTTTATTCCTCAATGAAAAGAGGGACTCCTCCAGTTTTTTATCAGCTTCCTAGTACTGCATGCACTGGACATAGTGTGAAGCCACAGGAAACGTCTCTAGATGAGAACATTTCAACACACAACTTACACAGCTGCCAAGGACTGCCCAGGCAGAAGGGCATCAAGACTCACACTCAGAGAAGAGGTTAGATATATCTCACCTCTTAGGGATAATAGGTTCTCTGTTTTGTCACATAAGTTTTGCATGGCTGCTAAAGTCCTTTGATTGGCTGGCTAAGGCCCGCAATGGTTTCTGGATTTTGTTAAATATAAAATAATATATAGTGGTATAGCATTTTCAAACTTGTGAAAGATTCTCAGTCTTCTGGATTTCTTATGAAAACCTCCAACTGTCTTATAGAAGACCATGCCTAAAACATTTGTTTGTTTTGAAAGTACCCCTCAGCTGTCTAGTAGAGTGAAATGACTGGAGTAAAAATTGTATGACAAAATTTACATGATAAAAATTATTTATATTTTATTTACCTTTGTGGTTTAGAACTGATATATTCTCTTCTTCTCTAAACTAAGTTATTGGCAGATATTGGTGCCAGAAATCTCATTCTATTCTCTCCTCTCAATTAGAGAGTGATTTCTTCACCACAGCTATCAGTGTAGTCAGCTAGAGTTTCTACAGATAATAGATGTAAAAGGAACAAAATCTTGCAAGACACCTATGAAACAAGATTGTTTTGAATATTTAAGATGAGTTTCCCTCTATTCTGGGCACAGAAATGCTTGGTTTCATTAAAAGCCAGAGGCGGTGTTTCTATCAGCTGAGAGCCAAGGATATTAATGAACAATTTTCCCATGTTTTTCTTGGAGCCTCACTGAAAGTTGCAGGCTTCTCAACTAACTTTAACTCTTACTTTCTCTAGTCTTTTTTTTTTTTTTTTTAACTTAAGAAGATGGAATTTTGTTATTAATGAACAGCCAAACATTATAAAGGGTTCAATGAATCTCCAAATCATAACCCAGATTTTTCTCAGTCTTATGTTTTACCTCAGTGGCAGGGATGATTGCTAAGATCCCCTGTCAAAGTTAAAAAATAACCGATAAATTAATGTGTGAAGATACATGTGGGAGCACTTAACCAACTGGTACACTCACTCTTCATTTTTTTTTTGTTTAGCACTTCTTTTCCATCCTGCTCTTTAAGGATTCACTATGTTGTCTTTATTATCTTAATCCTTTTTTTTTTTTTCTTTGCCTCCTCCCTCTCCCTATAAAATAGTCCCCATACTTCATGCTTCACAATATTTTTCCCATCTATTTGTATTTGAATTTGTCCTGATTACTTACCAAATTCCAGAGAATATTATCTTTGCTCCACCTTAATCCATTTTTACCTTTTTTTTTTTGTTTCTGAGCAATGGCTGTAACACTTACGGTAAACAACCCAGATGGACACAGTGGAAAATCATTTCACTGGCCAAAATTACACACTGATAGTCTGACATCAGATTCCTGAGTGGTGTGTGTCACGTAACATTCAGAGATTTGAAGAGGAGTGAATGGCCAACCCAAGGGAGTTTACAATTGGTTATAACACCTGTATGTGTGTATCGGAAGATAAACTAAAAGACGCTTTTTAAACCCAAAATTCAAACATAGCATGAATATGTAGAAATAGATAATCAATAAATGGAAACATAGCATATGAAGAAATATTTACTTATTTCTGTGTGGCAGAACTTTCCTCTACTCCTACCAGCACCCACCTGCTTTATGAGAATTACCTCTTTGCAGCTCTGAGGTGAGCTGTGCCCTGGTGCCTCCAAACCAGCAACAGCACCTCTCACTGCCACTCTGAGTATTGCTTATGCACAGCTGCAAATCTGTTTTCTTCTTCTTCCTTTCACAGTCAAGTAAGTTCTGCAGTGACAAGAAAGAGGCCAATTTTGGTTAAAAGCATATCCAGTTCAACAGAAAATCTAGTAAACAGGGAGAAGGGAAATTATACAATTGAGAGCAATCAGCAAATTCTTTTGATGGGTGATTACCATCAGATTGCAATGTTTCTACATGGATCCACAGAGCTTGGTAGGAGCCCAGCTGCAATTTGACATTTTTATAAGATCATCAGTCTGCATAAAAGAGCAGCTTATGGATGACAGGATTTTTTGTAGTATGCTGAAGAAGAAGGAGGATTGAAGAAACCAGGTATTTTCAGTCACTGAATGCAATGGGTCTCCAGCTCAGCCAGAGCTGTCAGCTGAAATTATGCCATTTTTTCTTTAAAGTCAGAATGTCAGAATATGCTACTGGCTCCCACTTCTAAAGCTAGGATTCATTAGTATATCAATTACTAACCTTGAACAAGGTAACCCTTTAGCCACAGAAAACTCATCTGTGGGGTAAATGGGTTAAATAAAATCCCTCTCTGCCAACCGTGTTAGAGTAGGGCTGGTACTTCCCTTCTGGCATGGTCTCTGTCCACAATTTTTCAGACACTCCTGCATCAGTCTCTTTTGCTCTTTAGTGAAGCCACCTTCCTGTCATGCCTGAAACTGGGTTATTGATCTGGTTTCTGACATGCCCTGATCCTTAAGGATTCTAATTGTCACTGCAGCTACAGATTCTTGCTGCTCCTATCACCCCACCCTTCCTCTCCCTGCATGCACCACTCTGAAGTCATTTTCTGGGAAAATGTAATACTCCTGTCTCTCCAAAATGCCAAGTTAACTCAGTGTGCAACGGCTTGGGTAAGACACATAGGCAATACCATGTACTAAACTACAGCAAATAGTGTGAAGTCCTCTCTCACGTGTTTAAATTAAATAACCTTAATATGAAGATTTAATTGTATAAATATGAGGTTTCATACTACCTATTTAAGGGGACGAATCCACAACTTTAAACTTACTTTATAAAACCTGGTGACTATGTTTTATCGTGGAAAAAAATCGTGGTGTTACACACACCAAGTGTGTATATCACTTTACAATCCAGTCCACATTAATAGTTTGTGAAACTGTAAAGAGATAAATCATAAGTGAAATTAATTTTCCATGCATTTGACATTAGTAGGACTGAAACTGGACTACTACCATCACTTCTTTCTGATACTCCCTTTTTAAAAAATGTCAAAATTTATGAAGCTCATAAATCACCAATATAATTAACACAATACAACACAGTATAACATAATATAATACAGTACAACACAATACAACACAACACAATACAACACAATACAACACAATACAACATAACAACATAACATAACATAACATAACATAACATAACATAACATAACATAACATAACATAACATAACATAACATAACATAACATAACATTACATAACATAACATAACATAACATAACATAACATAACATAACATAACATAACATAATTGGAAAGTTGGTAGAAGTCATTCTATCATGACATTCCGGGTGGGGGTCAATCACCATGTGGGGTACCTGAAAATCAGATGTCAGTTTGTGGCCATCCCCCTAAAAACCCTTTACACTGCAGCCATTTTGGGATTCCCCAAACTGCACGTGTTTCAGCAAAGGCAGCTGACCCTCACCATGGTGTCCAGCGTCCCTTCATTCTGATGGAGAGATAAGGCCACAATAAAAGCAAGTAGACAAAACCTTAACCTAGGCAAATTAAAGATGATATAGACCTTTTTGGTGACTGTGATGAACCATCAAGCCACAAGTGTAAATCAAAACACCAAAGCTTGTGTCAGACATTTTGCATTTTGGTCACTTCAAATCAAGACTGGATTTCACCAAACAGCAACTTTGGAATAATTATACATGGCTGCAGTCAAGTGTAGCTTTGGTTTCGAAGAGGCATTTGTTGGAGAGATATCATTTTTACCAAAAAACTAGAAAAAAAAGAGAGACAAATTAGATTATAAGAGAAAAACATCTTTCTCATTTCTAATTGCTTGTCTTACTCTATATTAGGGTCCCAGTTCCTCAACTCAAAAATGTATTTAACCCTCACATGGCAGATACAGGGAAATCAGTCAAATTTCTTTTGCTGTGAGAGAACAATATGATGGCAACGTAGACAAGGAAGACATTTCTAATCTTTGAACTTAGTTTTATTTTAGTTTTTTCTCTTCTAAGTTTGTTTTGTGTATTTCTCACATTCCATTATATTACCTTTGATGCTGCTCTTTGTGATTCCTAGATAAGCTTTAGTCACTGACAAAAGTGTTCAAAATATTTGCATTTCCTCTATGCTCATCACTGTTTATGAACCTTTCTTCTCCCTTTTTCAAAAGTTCTTGTTTTATTCACAGATGTGGAGAAGGATGGAAAGGAAACTGCTGCCACATAAGTGCTAAGCCTCTTCAGCCTCCAACTTCAAGTCTCCTACAAAATGGTAGGTCTGTAAAAAGAAAGAAATATCTTTCAATTGATTCTTTGAGTCTCTCCTTTTACTTATTTCTGTCTTTGCTCTGATTTTGCAGATATTTGGATTGGATTGGGTATTGGTTTCTTACTGATTAAAATTACAGCTGCTGCCTTGTATTTTCTTTTGAAGAAGAAAGTGCCAGACACGTAAGTGAAACTTTTATTTTGTGTATAGCAGACACAAATGTGGCACAGAGCAATGGCCAAATGCCCAGTCTCATTGGTTTCAACTTTTCAATCTCCCCACAGTCTGTCTTCATATGCAACACGAAGCAAAAAACATAGCTTTGCAACAAAAGCTGACCTTAGTGGACCCCAGAAACAATGAGCAATGGCTTGACTGCCTAGAATGTTTTGATTGTAGCATTGTAGAAGTATTCTTAAATGATAAAATTCAGAGTTTTTTAGGATATGCTTTCAACCGACAATTTGCTATTTCAGAGATATATTTACAAGCCCTTCCTGTTGTCTCTCTGATAATCCCTGCTTTTTCTCTCCTCCTTAATTTAAGGTTTTTTCTGTTTATTTTCCTCTAACTTCTGTATTGCTTCTCTGCCCATCTCTTAACTTATTCTGCTAGATCCTTCTCTGTCAGCAAGTACCTAGCACTGTCCCTTCCTGCCTTTCAGCAATTCCTGCTGTGCATTGCTTTGTCCATTTTTGTGTTGTTGGATTTTCCTCACCCTTCATTTTCTTCTCCAGAATTCATCTTCAAAGCTGTCTCTTTTCCTTTAAACTTGTTCTCTACTATAGACTTTTCTCTCTTTGGGGATGTTGTTATCTCCCAAGCTATCTGCTAAACTGTGCAGGCTCCTGTCCTGACATTATTGCTGCTGACGTCTGCTATCACTGCATGCTCCCCTGACAGGTAGAGCTGTCTAAGAAGCAAAATGTTGAAGCAGGAACCTTTGCTGGTTGTCCTTCTATTAATTGAGTGCATAGTTTCACATGCTTTCCTTACATCTCCTTCCTCTCCTTTAAAGCAGGAGTAACATTTCCTTATCTGATTTCACGGGGCTTTAAGATTTAATTCACTCACATTAATACAACCTGCTAAGGCACACATATGGAAAAGCACTTCAGAAGAGCAAGATTACTTGTATTGTAAGAGCTGCTGGATTTTTTTTCTAATTTCAATAATTATCTTTGAAAAATGATCTAATTTCTTAAAACATGTTTGATAGTGTTTTCATTAAAATAACCTATTGTTACTTATACTACTCCTGTGCTCTCAACACTCCTTCTTACCATTTTCTTTCATAAATGTCTTCTTAAAGGTTACTGCACTGCCATTTACCTCTTTTGCCCACATACCTGTATTTAAGGAATATTTTTTTCTTTTCTTGCAATTATATATGCTAAAACAAGCAGTCTTTTTTGTACCATGTTACAATATGATGCTATGCACTTGATTGTCCTATTAGGTATGTATTAAAACAGGGATGAATGAGGATCTCCTTACTATAGCTCTGATATGCAGAGAATCAGAGCTGTGAAAGAGAGGCTTAGACAAGCTTACAAAACAAAGCTGATTCTGGTCTTGATTGTTCTCATTGGAGCTGCCAAAAAGGTGAGTTATGATCATGGAAATTTTTGTGATTACAAGTTTTGTCTATTAGAAACTGAGATTTTCAAATCATTTTGCCCCACTACAGAATAAAAATTTTTATTTTCATTGTTTTTAATCACGGTTGACTTAGCATGGAAGTTTAAATGCATTTTATAGGCATCTTGCTAAGAAATAATCTGCAAATAAATGGCAATTTGTTTAAAATTGTGAAATCATGAAAACAATTAATCTGAAACTTTGAATTGGAGAAGAAAAGCTCATCCAGGCAGTTTGCCTCTTTGTCTTCAACTACCTAGTGCCTACCATGATTTGGTATACAAAAATCACAGCCAGAAAAATAGTAGTAAATTAAGGCAAGTTATTCCTGAACTGCTTAATCAGTAATCAGAAGTGACAAGTCAAAATGCAGCCAATGTTATTGTACTGAAGTTTGGCTCTTTAGAATAAGGCTTTATAATAAGAAGTGACTTGTGTTTGCATAAGTCTGTAAAATGTACAATGTGACAGCACCACACAGAGGCATGAGATTTTACTCCTGATTTTTTTAAAGGGATTTGATGAATGAGAGGAATTTACTGGCACATAAATGGTGCTTTCCTACACTTAATTTTCACTTGTGTCTGCTTTTAGCCCTCCTGAGCCATGTTGTTTTCTAAAAGTCATTAGGCACTAGACTCACTCTAGGGAAGCTTTCACATGCTTAAGGCCATATTTACTACCTTTTGATAAATTCTTTTGTGACCTATTTTTATGTAATTCATATTAGTGTCTCCTTGCTTTACTGGTGTAGACCCACCCATGCAGGCATTGGCAATGGTTCTCCAGAGGCAAATTAGGAGTTGTAGGTGTTATCTCCCATGACATCTTAAAATGGTGTGCAGGTCCTTCTAAGTCTAAATGGAAATAGTACAGGAATGTGCACAAGAGCTGGAGAAGTTTTAGAGTCCAATAGAACTCTTTTATTTTCAACAGAAAACTAGGCAGGAGGCAGTAGGAGTAGGTTGGGGACCCTTCACACAATTGCCAGCCAGAAATTTGTCACTAACAGCAGCGAGAACCTAAGTGACATTTGTCCCTCTTCTTCTTTTCTAGAAACACTAATAGTACCTTAACCCTTCCTTTCAATCCAGAAAGGATGGCCCACTTCCCCTTCTCCTCCTTCCCCTTCTCCTTTCCCTTCCCCTCCTTCTCCTTCTCCTTCTCTTTCTCCGTCTCTTTCTCCTTCTCTTTCTCCTTCTCCTTCTCCGTCTCTTTCTCCTTCTCCTTCTCCTTCTCCTTCTCCTTCTCCTCCTTCTCTTTCTCCTTCTCCTTCTCCTTCTCCTTCTCCTTCTCCTTCTCCTTCTCCTTCTCCTTCTCCTTCTCCTTCTCCTTCTCTTTCTCCTTCTCCTTCTCCTTCTCCTTCTCCTTCTCCTTCTCCTTCTCCTTCTCCTTCTCCTTCTCCTTCTCCTTCTCCTTCTCCTTCTCCTTCTCCTTCTCCTTCTCCTTCTTCTCCTTCTCCTTCTCCTTCTCCTTCTCCTTTTCTCCTTCTCCTTCTCCTTCCCCTTCCCCTTCCCCTTCCCCTTCCCCTTCCCCTTCCCCTTCCCCTTCCCCTTCCCCTTCCCCTTCCCCTTCCCCTTCCCCTTCTCCTTTGCAGAATTTAATTTCTGATCTGCAGGCTTTAAACACTCCTGTTACTGAGTGGGAATTACTGGAAGTCATCATATAAGTTTACTTCCTAATGGACAAAAGCAGCCTTCCATGGCTTGGCAGCAGCACACTTCATTACCATCACAGCATTCAAATATGCAAGATATTTCCCAGTCCCCAGCTGGGGACATGCAAAACTTCTGTACAGAAACCTCAAATCAGGGAAGTTTATGAGTTTCTCTCATTGCTGTTTGCACTGTAGAGATGATGTTTCCTAATCCAGAAGGGAAGGCTGCCAGTTACTGCACTCCATCAGTGACATCTGTCCTTACAGACCAAATAGAAGCAAAGCTTCATTTTAGCTTCCATTTTGTTGCAGCTGCCTTCTAATGCTTCACTGTAATTTAAAATGTGAGAATATGAAAAGTAAGTGACCTTCTGCCTAGACAAGCAATGTCTTTTTGCTATTGTCTCCAAAGCAGTCAGCATCCCTGGATCCTTTCAGTTTGTTTCTTTCCTGTTCTTGATCTGTGCCATCAGCTGCAAGGCCAATGTACCACAGCTATTATCAGTCCTGTCAACCTTAATGAACACAGTACATTAAATTTTCCAAAGTATAGCAGCAATGTATCTTGCCATTCAGGCAACCGAGTGAAAAATGGAGGTGCTCTAAGAAAATATTTTAAAATTATAGAAAATCATGAGAAAAAAGTACCCACAGAGGCCATTTTTCATCCTGCCATATCACAGACTCAATTGTATCACTCCTGAGTTTGCATTTAAAGACCTCTAGCAACGTAAATTTGATGGCATCCTCAAGCTATCTTGGTGCCTTGGGTCGAAAGAAGTTTACTGCTAGCAAGTTATTTTCTAACTCCTGATATGTCTGTTTGTAATTTAAGTTCCTTCCTATTCACCATGGACATAACAGATCATTCCCTTTCTCCTCTCAGAAAGCTTTTTCTGTTCTTGAAGGCAGCTGTCATGCCTCCTTTCTTCAGGCTGCTTTCTTCAGGCTAAACAAGCTCAGGGCTTTTTGTCTTTCTCCATAGTTAAGGTTTACTTATAATTATGATGATTCCCAGTTTCTGTTGCCAGACTTTCCACAATTAGGCCATACCCTTCTGGAGGGCTGGTGTGGAGGAATGGGTGGTGTATTCCAAGGGAAGCTCTCCAAACGGATCTGAAGGGCTGCCAGAGGTCATTGCTGGCTATGCCTCTGTTCCTATATCCCAAAATGATAAACAGAATGACAGTATAATAACATTTATTGAATCATTTTCAGCTTGTGAACTGGAACAGAGACAGATACAGTTCGTGTATAATGGGAGAAAAATGTGCAGTTTTATGGGAAAAAGTAAACCAAAATTTGGAAGCATCAGCCATAACTGTTGTTTGGGAATTGTTGCATTAGTCTAATGCTGCTGTCCAAATCCATTCATTCATCTGCGGAATATTTTTGTTCTGGAGGATGAGTACAATAGTCAGAAATCTTCAGTTTTTCTGAAATGAACATCTCATGACCACCACACACAGGAACGATGGCACAGAAACAAGAGGTAACATACTGAAACAGAGCCAGTCTGTAGTCTGTAGCCTTCAAGATCACTAAGATGAAAGATGAAAAGGACTGATTTCTAAAAAAAAAATTCCCTTAAGTGACTCAAAAGGTACAAAGTACAGACTTAGGAAACCCAGACAGCATATTAACATTCAAATGAAATGTCCAAGTGACTTGTACATTATTTTAGATGCAGCTTTTGGAAAGTCTTCTATCCTTGTATCATGCCTCCTATTTCTTCCGTGCAATATGCAAAATACAGCCTACTTCACCAAACCTAAATTCAGTTACAAAGATTTTAAATATGCTTTGGAAATTAGGATCTTGAATTATAGTGTCTGTTTAGAACTGAAGCTTTAGCACATCTATAAAAATTCTTTTAAGGGATTATTTTAATTTGTAGCTTAATTGTAATGAAATCTTTGGTCCACTAGGATTTTGTTGTTGTTATGGACCAGATGATAAGCATTCCTCCAGTACTGTATTTCCTAAAAGTCTGTGTCCCATATAAAAGATTTGGGGGTTTTTTGAAAGGTACATTGAAAAGTACAAAATTATAAGCTCTTGCATCCAAAAAATGAAACCTAGGTACTTTAATTTTCCATTAACAAGAATGATGTTACTCAGCAGTCCGTTTATACACTGGTGGGTATTTTGTGGAGCGTACAGCTTCCTCCTGTCTTTGTGAAATTGTACAAGGGAAACCTCTGACAAGGCAGTAGTTTTTGCTACTAAAGAAGGCAGATGAACTTAGCAAAACTATGCCCTATGTTACCTCAACCCAGGATGATTAATCTCCTCCTTTCCTATTGTGGTATTTCTGGTTATGTTAGAAAACCCAGTTCTCTCTAAACTCCCTTATCCACATATTTGAGTATTTTCTACTTTATAAACTTCTTTCTTTTTTCTTTTTTTTTCTTTTTTTTCTTTTTTTCTTTTTTATTTTCTTTTTTTCTTTTTTTTCTTTTTCTTTTTCTTTTTTTTCTTTTTCTTTTTTTTTTTTTTTTTTTTAAATTTTATTTTTTTTTTTTACTGCAGTTACCACCTCATCTAATTGATAGATTATGGCACTTGTGTAAACGTGATTAAATTTTCACTTGCGTATTCTTTAAGATCTTTTAAGTAATTTCAAAATATTTCAGAACTTTTAAGGATAACTATTGATATCCTTGGAAATAATTGCTTGCTGCATTCTCAAACAGGGGGTAACCACATATATGTTTGTATAAACACACTCATATGTATGCATCTATGTGTTTATATATGTCGTATGCATGTGTAATGTAAGTTATGTAAGGTAGTATGTACTTTTAAAGCCCTGCTTTGGCAAAAATGTTCTAAGAAAAGGAGAGAGCTTAAGAAGGCTCTTTTTCCACCTAAGTTTGGGGTGTATAAATTCATGTAGTGCCCATATTTTGGGCCATAAAATTCCCATTATCCCTAAGGTTAGGTGACCTCTACATATGCTTTTCATGATTCAGATCTAGAGTGGGAGGACACCTGAGCTCTGCTGGACTGCTGGACAAATTTTAATGTTTGAGAAAACCTCATACACACAGCCAGGACCAATTTCAGCACTAAGCACAGCAACCACAAACACACTGTTGGAGAACTCGGCCAGCACTCTTTCTGGTGCCCACAGTTTGGCACGGTGTCCTTCTGGTTAGTTTTCCTCCTTGAAGAGGAAGCTGGAGGTCTGTGTTCAGCACCCTCCTGCCCTCAGGACAGACCTAAGCACTCAGCATGCTCTTGCCCAAATAAGCTGTGTATAGATCTTGCACAAATTGCTTAATTTAATGGGGGAATGGGTGATGAAAGATAAACAGAGCTGTCCCTGTCCTTCCCGTTTGCTATCGGCACAGTAAGGGTAGCTCACACTGACAGTTGTGTGACTTGGATTGCCCTTTGGAAGTGTCTCCACTGACTGTAAGCAGGACTGATTTGCTTAATTCCGTATCATGCTTTTAGGCCATACAGTTGGCTTGTGATGTCTAAATGAGACACCAAAATCGAGGAATGCAAATCTGGCCCTTTGGGCACCAGTTTAGAAGCAGAGCCAAACTCCTTCTAAACTTCTCATCTGAGTTTGTTTCTGGCCCCAGACTTTGTGAGCCATGCTTTCATTTTAGAGTAAAAAACAAACTGAGTACACATTTTCTGCACTTTATTCAGGAGGACTATAGTATTGGGTCATAGGATGGACTTGCAGATCTTAAAGCTCTTTTCCTACCTAGCTCATTATGTGATTCTGTGACTGAGATGCAAATATACACTAAGTAGGCATATAAATAATCTAATATGTCATCGCTTCACTAAGCTAACTAAACAAATCAGAATATAATGATTTATTACAGTTAAGATCAAATAAAAAAATCAACAGGTTCAAATATTTAGCTCTCTCCATTGTTGTGTCAGGTAATCAAAAGAAATTATGAGACTGGCATTAGAGGCAACTACTTTCTGAAAGTGTTGTTGTGAAAATTTTTTGGGAGACAAGTCTGGTTTAGTCTAAAACCCAAACTTCGTTTCTTGCACTGATTTAATTCATAAGGTGCCATAGTCCAGCTGACAAGGTGGTGATCAAAGGTTGGACTCAGTGATCTTAGAGTTCTTTTCCAACCTAAATGATTCCGTGATTCTGTGACTTCAAGCATTTTGGAATATTAACAACAAGTCATCTGTATGGGAAAAAGAATTTAGGCTGCAAGTTCCATCCTCATTCTGCCTTTGCAGAATTAGTGTGATTAGCTGTGCAGGTCATAAGTGCTTCCAAAAAAATATGGGATAGGTGAAGACCTCTATCAGGAAAGCATATATTTACCTCTAGATGATGTAATGGACATGAGACCCAGAAATAGCAAAATTTTTCCTATTAGTCTATTATAAATTGTTTAAGGCATTGTGTTAATTAATGAAAAATTTGCATTTCAATCCCTTGAGTGATTATTTATTCCTTACTTTGTAGCAAAAGGTATGGGTAGCTTCTATAGCTTTAAAACTAATAGTGATGATTTTGCCCAAAATACAAGTTCTTTCCCAATTAATTGGAAAAGTAGAGTACTTATAATAATTAAATAACTAACGTGTTCTTGAACTTGGAGCCTAAAACCATGTTAATCACTGAATTTTCAGTGTGATAGCAAAATACAGGAAGAGCATGATCTCATTCCATGCGAACAAATTCTAGCAATGAAACTTTTAAGGTAATACTGTGCTTTATTCAATGTATAGCATTGAATACCTACATTTTATAAATATCAAATAGTTCCACGCACATCCAAAAGTATATATATTTTTAGGAGCAACAAATGAAGAAATATTATTTTAACCTAGACATTATTTATGCAGAATATTCATTTAATTTCATTAATTTCAGTAGACCTCAATTGTAAATGTCTTTAACCACCTACTTTTTTGGACTCAAGCCTTTTCAACCTTGAACTGTTTGGTTCTTTGACAACCTGTGTGATATGATGGATGTTTTTCCTTTTTTTTTTCCTTCATTTGACTTCTCAAGGAAAGTGCAGGAAGCTGCTATTTCATCATTTGCCAATCCATTGTACAAAGACCTTAGTTCATCTGGGAAAGTAAAGGTAAGTAGCATGAGCTGCTTCTATATGTTCAGAAAAATGTGAGGTTGTAGTCCTCAGATAGTTTTCCATTAAAACAGTGTAATCCCTCAGTGAATGCTATTTAATAAAAGAAATGAGAATTAAAAATTAACTCAGTACTCATATCAGATCCAGTGCATTTTCAAAACATAGGAATATTTGAAATCAGCTCAGTTTTGACAACCTTTCGATGTTTATAACTAGTATGACTAAGGGCTGATGATTTGAAGAAAAAAAAATTTTAAAGGTGTTTTGGATTAAATATTTACCCACACATAGAGAAGAAGAAGCTCATTGGGACTTGTCACCTTTTGTCTCTGAAAAAAAAAACAACCAAACAAAACCCCAAGAAAAACTATCCACCAAAACAAACACCCAACAACAGAAACATGGCAACAACAATAAAAATGCAAACTGCATCATTCGGCATCCAAGTTTCCTTTGCACACTCACTTAACTTCAATAAAACAGTTTATAATCCTTCTCAGCACCTTAAATGTACATCGTTGTTCCCATCACTGTAAAATTCACCTTGACACTAAACAAAATTCACCTTGACACTAAACACACTTTTTCCTAGCACCAAGAGACTGCTAGAGTAACAAGAAATTTTTAAATAAAATATATATCTAAAAGTGAACATAAGGCAGCAAAAGGTTTCAAGGCAAGATTTAATTATCAAATAACAATTATACTAAAAATTCATGTCTTACATTTAACAAGAAATGTATGATAGACTTAAAATAAAGATATCTCTGATATTTTGTTTATAATTAAAAATAATATAGATGAAGCACCTTAGAGTGGAAAAAAAAAAGAAAAAAAATATGCAAAATATCCTTCCTGGCCGCATTTTTATACTACCCTTATTAGCATTGAAAAAGCTAGGCTTGGTTCAAAATAGAAAATAAAACTTCCATGTCCTTTGCACAGTCAATAATATAAGATTCCACAGCAGCTTTGAATAGGATTAACTGTGACATGCCATTTACTTTCTATAAAAGGGTCCTTACACCTGATTTTAGAGACATTAGATCAAATGAATTCACTTATAGGTTGGAGTTTGTGAGAGCTCCAAGTTGGAAACATTCCCATCACAATCATGTCCAATTTATCAGGACATTTTTATTTTAGTTAAAATAGATTCCTGACAGGCTTCATTTAATAGCAAGTTGAAAAACAGAAGCACAGAGTCAGGAGAGACATTTTCATGGAAGACAGCCCCAGGCATTGTGATTGAAGTCCAGCCATGTACCAGAATTTCCTCTATTTTCTCTAAGACTGGGAAAATACATGTTTACACTAATTCTCCTTTTTAAAAGAATACAGAAATTATGAGTTTACTCTGAGTCTGATGAGACTTAAATCTGAATGGTGTATCATCAATCAAAAGATATGACAAAATGTGAGCAAAAGCTCTTATCTCCAGCTGAATACTCACAAGTGATGTGCTTGTGGGAGTCTCTGAATTTCATGAAGAGCAATTCTCCTGGACCTTTCTGAACACAAAAACCGTGTGGGCTTAGCATAGCTACACTCTTGCTCATAACACTGCCTCATAATTTTGGATCCATAGGGTGTGTTACTCAGACAGCCACATGGCAGAATACATTATTTGCAGATCACTAAAAATATTCTGAAGAAGTTTTTTTCTTTTTATAGTCTCCTGGGTATGCCATCTCACATGCTGTTCAAATCAGTGTTTCTCCATGGCATGAGGTATGTAATAACATATTTCTAGGGTATGTGTTGGGTGAGTAAAGGAAGTTTATTTGCAGGGGAAAGGGAAAAATATCACTTATAGTCAATGGTATATTGCTACTTATAATGTTAGCACCTCTGGAAATCTGAGAAAGATTATCAGGACTGAATTGGTTGTCAAGGACCTCATAATAAAATTTTTATTAATGTTGCTCATCAGAGTTACTTGTTACACCATACACTAATTCAATATGATTCAGTCTGGGTAGATGCTGAAGAAAATGCTTAGAACTACTAAAACCCTTACCTGAAGGGTTCATATTACCCTTTTTTCTCATACATTCCTCATTCAAGGAAATTAGAATCATTTCCTTGAATTAAAAGGAAATTACAATACCCTGTACCAAAATTACTTACCCACTGCAATTGCACTATTGTACACATATTGCCCCAAAATTATACTAAATGCATGTTAGAGCACGGGCTCTGGAGACAAGGGGGGAAAATGGTGGAAACAGATGCAGAAGTAGGTTACATTACTTGATCAGGTGTATGTGACAGGTAATTATTTCGGTGGAGCTTTGCTAACTTTTATCACCTTAAAGTCTGGCCTGAAAACGTTTAGAGATTTTATAGTTTTCTTTAATATGTTACTAGATAATTTAATATGTTAACGGGCAATGAATCTATGGCCATTCGTATGTGCATTTTAAAAAATGAGCTGAATGACTTGGTTTTTAAATATCATTCTATCTTTTTTCTTTTAGTATCTATTTAATGAAGATGTGAATGCTACTTCTTTTCTAAATCCTCTCTATGCTGTAGCAGCAGAAGACATGGAGAAATTATGCAGTTCCTTGAAAACATAAACATAAACAGGATCAATATAATTGTAACTCTTTGCCTGGAGATTTGTTATAAAATCTTAAAGTGTGTTATGATGCTGTAGAATTTACAATATTAATTAATAGCTCATCACAGAATAACTCTTTTATTAAAACAATTATGTTCAGAAGGTAAATTTATATTAAAAATGGAATCCATACATAAGTAAACCATAATTATATAGTCTTCTGCCATTTCTGTTGTTGCAGAAAGAGATTTATAATTATAACTATGAATTCATTTTACATTTGCACAATTCAAATTCCAGTATGCTAATAAAATGTTTAATCAAATCCAGATTCTTAAAGATTGGGAATCATAATTTTATGTCCATTATTTGAGAAATGATGACTTAAATATTTCTGTAATTTTGCATTAGAAAGGGATTTTAACTCATTCTTTTAGTGTTCCAAGAGGCAGAAGCAAAAGTCTTTGTACAATTAGAAGCATATTGAACTTAATCAAGAGTGGTCATGAATCACGGATTTGAATATCAGCTCACCATGTGATTCATCTATGTGACACACCAGTATTTTATTTTTTAAAAATATTTTTATTATTAACCTTGACAGTTACATTGGGCCAAATTTCCCTCTGGTCAGCTCTACAGTTCTACAGTGCTGACCACAGCGCTACTGATAAATTTAGCTCAGTGGTTGACAGAGGGTGGAAACTGGCTTATTCAGGAAACCATATTTCTGCTGAATAGGTTGGCCTCCCACACAGCTGAAACTTACGTCAGCCATGCCTCCATGAGAAAGATATGGGGAGGAATTCTGGAGTGCCTTGTGATTTTGATTGTCATCCTCTGTGGTACCAGGCATAGCTTGTAACAGTGTTTACACTTTAAATAACCTGACAAAATGTCATCTTCCATAATACCCACTTGCATTACATGATAGTCATTTTTAGCTTGAAGGCTTAAGTGTTCCTGCTGTGCTTGTGTTTTCTCCCTAACTGTATTTCTACAGCCTGCTTAATTTTAAACCCATTGGCAAGTTTCAAAGTTGCTAAACTCCTACAAATTGCATGAAAACAGACATCTGCACTGTAGATGGTATCTCTGGTAATGCCTTCATTCAAGAAAAGCTAAATTGCTTAACATTTATTAGACTTTTGAGACTCCAGACAGAAAAGCATATTGATGCCTGGGTTCATCCCATCATGCACAGGACTTCTTGGTTTGGGTTTGGGTTTGGTGGTATTT
This sequence comes from Acanthiza pusilla, assembly GCA_036630365.1. Taxonomy (NCBI): domain Eukaryota; kingdom Metazoa; phylum Chordata; class Aves; order Passeriformes; family Acanthizidae; genus Acanthiza; species Acanthiza pusilla. The sequence goes on from JAXCHO010000073.1 coordinate 34,790,497, forward strand.
TGTTTTTCTTTCACTTCTTCACAGCGAAACTGTAACCTATACCTTTCTATATATCTTTCTATATATCTTTCTACATACCTGTATATCTTTCTAGATACCTGTATATCTTTCTACCTGGAGCCACAGAACTCTTTTTGACTAAGTTTATTTTTTGTCTGACTGGCATGTTGTTTCACAGGTAGCAGAAATAGCAAGGCATGATATTTGCACATCATTCTCCCCATACCTTCCCAGCAATATGCTCAATAAGTGCCTCTCTGCTGCACTCATACACACACTGGCCTTAATGCCATTTAGATGAAAGTTACTGAATGTTATTCGTTAAGGTTTGAAATAAGGAACCATGACAAGAGGATCACACATGCTCTTTTCTTTCTGAAACGAGATTACACAGAAAAACACAGAATTTTCTTATTATACTTGTACCTGTTAGGTTGAAGCACAGAGAATACATTTGATCCAGGGAAGAGACAAGTGCCTCCAGCTCCTGAACACTGATTTTTTGATAAATCAGTGTGAGATGATTGATCTCCACATTATAAACAGGCATTGAACATTCCTACATGGTTAAGCCCATGTACTCAAATTCACATTTATTCTGCAATAGACCAGCACTGCTTGCAGACTTTCATTAAACACTAAAATGCAGGTTATGCTATAGTTCTTCAACGTCCATTCATTGTGTCATGTTATTTATATCCATAAAAAATTACAGTAATGAAAAGGATAAGATTAACAATAGTAGAATTTTATGACATTCTCCTTAAGAAACAAAACATATTTATTTTTACTATTTATGGTATTCATATTTTAATGTCCCAAATAAAAGTCTATGATTACAAAGAATTATTGTAAAAGAACTCAGAGAGCATCACATTACTCATCAGTAATTATCTCCTGAGAGAGCTGCGACTCTTCTGGATTATCCCTGAAACAAGGTAGGCCCTTCACCAAAATAATTTTCTGTTTTTATAATTGACAGAATGTTTATAAAGAAAGTGCTGAAATTCCGACTTTTAATCTTCCTGAACTTCAATAATTTTTTACTCTATTATTTTATGAATTACAAATTTAATTATATTCAATACATGGTTATTGTCTTAGCTAACAGCCCCAGGCTGAAATGTTTAAGACAAAAATCTTACTTTTTATTTAATTTTCTGAAACTTTTCAATACTTTGAACCAAATTCATAGAATTCATATTTTCAGTCATCCTTTCCACAATTTCAATTTCAAAATTCAAAGAACAAAGATAAAAGAAATATATAGGAAAAATACTGTTAAAATTTTCTACATAGACTTTTTATCTTCTCTTGATAATATCCCCTCTGCATGCTTATGCTGCTATTGTCACAAACTTTGAGTAATAAAAATTATTTATTTCCAAGTGACCTGTTTCCTGGGAATAAATTAGAAGATGGATACTCTGTACAGACAATGAATACTATACTTAATCTAATTTAAATATATTTGTACATTAATGATCCAAGGTAACAGCAGAAATAAATTACAAGGCAAACTTTTAGCAAAACCTAATACCACTTTCAGTGTGGCCAATATGGTCTTCTCAGAGTTGTTTTGCTCCTGAGGTCTCACAACCACAAAGAATACAAGCAACCAAGTCTTGCATCTGGCTAATCTTCATTTTAATCCAAGATATATTTATGGTACATATCAACAATCATGTTTCACACACAGATGGCCAGATCTTGTCCTAGAAAGGGTCACTGTATTTGCAGCTTCTTCCAATACTTGCCTTGACATCTGCCACTGGCTGCTACTTTGCACTTTTGGAAGAGACGTTGAAGGAGAGCAGGATCTTATCTCCTGTTTGCAAAACCTGAAGTAAGCATGTGTACCTTTCCTTGCCAATACTGAGGGGCTCAAGCCTTGTTCAGAGCTCCCCTTGGGTTTGGTGGCTGCACTGGTGCAGCAGTACCTGTGTTTGGCACTGTTGCCCCATGCCTCCATGTTTTCCTGCATCTTCTGGCCATTACAATGGATATGCCCATGGATGTAGTCCAGATGTTTGTGGATGGTGACTTTCTCTCGTCCTTGCCCTGTTTCACCAGCAGCAGCCTGATGAATATGAAGCTGATAAAACTGACCAACCACATGACCCAGTTTTGACGTTATTATGGTTTTAATCTAGAGGATGGGTTAGATGGTATCCAGAGGGCATTTTAGACCTGAATGTCCTTGTAGTCCTATGATTCCATGGTGTTGGTGGCACCCAGCTCCTCCTTGATATCATTGCCCTCATCAAGTTCTGTCTCCAGCTTGTGCCATGCACATGTGTCTGCTGAGATCATCCTGAAGCCAAAGGTGTCCTCAGCTCCCCCTTACAGTTCCTTTGTTATTTGCTCAGCTGTGGCCTCCGCCTCAGGCACAGTTTTGACTTCTTCATTACCTGTTTCTGTATCTCACACAGATGGAGATAGGCTCTTGGATTACTTAGAGCTTTGATCTGATCCACTGCATTTTAATCAGGCATGCTGCCATATATAAACACTGGAGCTACAAAAAATGTCCACTTTTTGTAGCCATCAAGTTGGCAAGGATTAAATTAATGTTGTCCTCAGGTAGATGCCTACCCTAAGATGCAGTGTATTGAATTCCAGCAGCTCCTAATTCTTTCCGTTGCCTGTTAAGACAGTCTAGACATTATGTCTGCAATGGAGATGTCCAGATTTAATAATATGAATCCCATTCATACTGTTTTAATTAACTCAAAATTTCATTAATGTATGTATGCAACAGGAAGATTTTCACTGGATAATCTTCCTCACAAGTGTGCATGCAAATGCTCTCTAACACAGTCATTTTCCAGACCTCTCCCTGTTTGTATAAATTAGACAGAAAGAGCTTAATAAATACGTATAACTTGCAGTAACGCATCTGTCAAAAACTGACATCTTCTGTTTTTTCATATTCAATTTGTGTGTGGGAAGAGAGGGAGAAGGGGTGGGAAGAATTCATATGAGAACAAAAATGGAAGTTCCTAAGCACCTAAGCAGAAAAATCTACTGTGGGCTGTGTTGCTCCATGTAGACTACAGCATGTGAGAACTGGAGCACCTGACATGGAACAGAATTCCTCCTCTGCTGAGTACTTAAAGACAGTCATTAATTCTCCGAGTCAGTTACTAAGGCTTGTGAACAGGAAATCATTCTCCACTGTGCAAGGATGAAGTATAAAGCGCAGCAAAGGAAGGAAATACAATACTAAAAACATGCAGAGTAACATCATTCCAAGCTCTTCCTAGAATGCTACCACTTCATCAGCTGTAGCCCTTATATTGTAGCCCCTTTTTATTTGAAAACAGGTATGCAGCTGGCCAGAAGGGTGGCCATAATGTGCATGTTCCTGCAGCAGCCATCCACAGATCTTCACAAATGTCAGGCAAGTTAATATTCATATCTGGTCTTTAATTTACCATCTGCAGCTATAATCTTTCTTAGGGACATATTTCATGCTAAAAAAAAAAAAAAAAAAAAAAGCCTTGAAAAGAAAAGGTGCACTTTTCTGCAGGATAAGCATTACATGACAACTAAGATATGATAAACTGTAGGACATATTAGTCTTGGTGGGTCTGCATTTTACTTTCTTTATAATACTCAAGGTGCATCTTAAAGGGGGATAGAGGAATAGATCAGAACATAAACTTAAACGCACCAGGAATTTACAGCATATTTGCTGTTTTGTTATAAAATCACATATTTTGCCCTCCTCTTAATATAGCCAAAAAGCAATAAAGTGTTCAGCCTAGATACAAGAACATAAAGCTTGACTTGAGTGTTCAGGGGGTTAAAAATGGGCGTAGGAGGTAAACTAGAGTAGCTTGTGATGCAACAATGAATTTCTTTCAGTCCTCTGGCCCTCCATGGACCACAAGCTAAAATATGCCTCCCAACATTGATTCCAACTACTAGAAGGAATTTTCCATTCCGATAGTTCAATGAATTTTTAAATGTTTATCTTTTCTTTCTACCATTTTTTCATAAAAGGAGATAATTTTACATTTATAATTTATTTATGAACAATGCCAAATGATTAGGCTTTGGAGAAGAGCTGGTCAAGTTCAGGGAAATGTTTAGGCAACAAGATAAGCCAGAAAAAGTTATCAGCTGCAGGGGAGGGTGGGTATTCTACTTTTCTAATGAAAATGTGAGTCTCTGAAGCAAGTCAGCAAGGCACGCTCAACTGGGTTAAATGGGTTTAACAGGGAGAAATGAGCACAAATTATTCATGGGAATTCTTTAATCTTCTGTGTAATTATGTGATCATTCTCAGAACAAAGACTTTGGTTGCTCATAACAGGAGGAAAAAGTCAGTTCACACTCAGCACAATGATTAGCATAGAGCTATGGAGAACAAAAAAACCCTGATAATCTAGTGCTTTAATTTTTTCTGCATATTTTGAAAGTTTGGGATGCTAAGCCTAAATAATTTAAAGGTAATAATAAGTAACTTTTTTTCTCAAAAGAACGCTGTCTTCATTTTATTCTTTATCTTAGTCTAATTTTGAGTCCTACTTCTTCAAGTGACTAATTTTTCTTTTTCTCAACCACTTTATTCAAGTCATAGAAAAGCATCATTCTGTGACAAGTATTTTACAATACATATGGATGCGAATTTGTAAAGCTTTAGTCAACATGGTTACGGTTTTGAGATCTAAGGCTTACAATACAACTGAGCACTAACATACAGCTATGTTAGAAACATGCTATGTCAAGAGCATTAACACTAGTGATCTCTTGGGTGTTCACATGGACATGTTGGCCAGAAGTGGACCTCAATAAGCACTATATTACAACTGGTCCCCAATGTATCTGTGTATTACAGCTACTTTAGTAGTTAAAGTATTCAGTGTGATTCATGTGAAGCGTTGTCATGGAATTAATAACGATTTGCATCTTTTTGTAGAAAGGCCCTGTATTCATTTTAACAATGTGATTATTCATGTAATAAATTGAAGAGGTAAGTAGGACTCTCAGGGTTATGTGTTGCCTTGAGCTTATATGCAAAATTCCTACTGACACAAAGCCAATCAAAAGGATAAAGGAATATACTCCTAGGAGTATACTCCTAGATATATACTTCTATACCAATTTAGAATATCCAGAAGATAAGGATTAAATTACTTTGCAGTTCCTGTTTAGCTGTATTAGCCTGCAAGAGGTTTCTCTGGACACCTTTGAGAAAATGTAGCAGCCAAAGGATGCTCAGGTTGAAAGTTCTGGTAATCCACGTAACATCCTTTGCATATGTTAACCAATCAAGGCAATTTTAAAGAAGTATTGTTTCTGCAGTTAAGCAACACATTAAATGCTATTTTAAATTATTCTAAAATCTGCCTAATTTTCTAACTTTGTGAACTTTCTCTTGAAGATCTGTTTCTCATCGGTAAAAGACTTGAGAGGAACCATTGATACATTTGGATTCCGTTTATTTTCCTGTTTGTATAACTTTGTCTTTAATTTCTCTACTAAGGTAGATACAACAAAAATCCTTTCCAGTAACTTCAACAAAACTGTCTTCAATTAGGTATGGGGTAGAATGATGAGAAGCAAGGGAGAGAATTAACATCAGTAAATATTCAACATACTAGGTATCCAGGAATAGAAATATTTTCATGTATCTATCCCGTTAATGAACCTTTTCCTACTTACAGATAAAAATCAGAGTAAGCTAACATACTCCTTCTCTAATTTCACTCCAAATAATCCTAAGAAAATTCTTAAGGCATTTAACTGAAAAAAAGGACCAAAAATTTTGCTTTACAATACCTATGGGAATTCTAGGAAAAAATCACTAAGAGGAAGTTATTTCACAAAATGTTGCCTATAAGTAGAGACGTGGGCTCACTCCTTATATTTAGCTAGTCATCCTCCTATAAATAGCAGTTAAACTCACAACCTCATACACTCCTGAAAAGCTCTCTGGAAATGAAATTGAAATGTAAGTGCATACCCAATGCACACCATCCAGAGACCTCAGGTTGTTGCACAATCATTTATCTCAAATGAAAAGAAAATCATAGAATCATAGAATGGTTTGGTTTGATAGGGACCTTTAAATGTCATCTCTTCCAAACCCCCTGTAAGGAGCAGGGACATCTAGATCATACAGGCCAGAGTTCTGTTCAACCTGGCCTTGAATGTTTCCAGGGTTGGGGTATTGCCCATGCCTCTGCACAGCCTGTAACAGTGTTTTACCACTTTAATCTTAAAAAATTTCTTCCTTATGTCCAATCTAACTCTACCCTCTTTTAGTTTAAAAATATTACCCCTGTCCTATTACTACAGGTGTCACTAAAAGGTTTGTCCCCATCTTTCTTATAGGCCCCTTTACTTACTGAACAGCTCAAAAAGGTCTCCACAGAGCCTTCACTTCTCTAGGTTGAAAAACCCCAACTCTCTCAGATTTTCTCATAGGAGAGGTGTTGCATCACTCAGCTTTGATTTCTTTTACCATGGAACTGATTAATCAAGTTGCTCATATTTCTTATTTAAAACTAAGTTAGGCTTGCATTATTTACTTTAACCTGACACAAATTAATCATACATCTATACACAAACACACACGGTAGCTGCCATGAGGAAAGGCAAACAAAGCATGCATATCTCTGAACCTCTGCATCTTCAGAGAGCTCTCTATGCTTTTAACTGGACTTTTCTTGCGCCAATGGGCTGTTTATTTCAACTTTCAGTCTTTCCATCTTTTTCAGCTTTTCAGTCTTTATATATGCCTTTTTATCCTCTCTCATATTCTCTCACTGGTCATTCAACCCCTCACTTATTCTCTTTTCTACATGAAACGGAAATGCATTTTTGATCAAATGGACAATTTTTTCAATCATGCTAGTTAAGTTACACTTAACCTCTATACTGTCTCTGGCTTATATATTGCACTGCAAATTCCTCAAAGCTTTCTTGGTCCTCAGGTACTGCTACATTGATTATCATGAATAATGTCACTGAATTTTCAAGAGTTTCAACTGCCTATAAATCTTATTGAAGTCAATGAGAACTGCAGTCCTGGGACCCCAAGAAATTCCAGGCACACTCAGAAACTCTTATTTAATAGCCAAAATATAGATTGAAACTCTTAACTTCAGGGACATTAATTTCAGTGTTTTAAGTAATTAGTTTTATCTTTGTTTCATTGTCATTTCTCAATGAACTAACTTGCCTCATTAGATCAAATAATTTTCAGATAGTTCCACACTGTGGTGTAGGAATTGCACCTAAATCCTATCATCACAGACATTTGAAACATTGCTGTTTTTCTCCATCACCCTTTGCTATCTGGTGCAGTAAGTGCTGTGCCCTGCCTGTTGTTTGAGTGAATAAACCTCCAGGAAGGAACACAAGGCACATGGTGGAGAGGGATAGTTTATTGCAGACAAGTAATGCTCTTCCACTTGACACACAGCAAAGTAAACATATAACAATAAGATAGACAAGCTTGGTGTTGAATTTTTGTTGTTTCAGTATGAATTTGCAATATGAGCAATATACTGATTTTTCCAGTTTCAGTGGTGTGGTTCTGGAGCTCATCTTTCACTTTGGTATCTACCTTAGCATTTCTCACTGCCACAGAGACTGCCCCAGCTGCCTGTAAAACAGTCATGCTTAGATAACAGGATTAGATATAATTTTTAGTTCTTCTAATCAGAGATAATCTTAGTTTTCAATGTCACCTCAATGAAGTCTGAAGACTTTGAGTCCCATTCAAAGACCCTTGGTACCACCAGCAGTATGGGCTGGTCACTCAGGAGACAGACTCAATGAACCTTGTGGGTCCCTTTCAACTCCAAATATTCTATGTGGTCTGTGAATCTGTGTGGGAATCTGGAGAATGGTGCAAAATAAACAGTTTTGGAACCTGGACGCATGTTTGGTGTGCAGGTACCAGAATTATTGACTATAGAACTTCTGTTTCTCGAACGCCAAGAACCTAACAGAATGAAATATTTAAAATTCTGAATAATTTTCAAAAATATGTTAATAATCTATCAATATGGTTTATGAAAGTGGTCTCTTCTTCAGAATGACAAAACATGTGAGGTTTTGTTTGATCGTTTTTGTTTGGTTTTTAACTGGGTGCGCTCAAATCCCCTGTAAATTTTAATTTAGAGAGAAAAGGTATACCCTGCCTGAAATGGTGCTCTTGTTAGTAGATTCCTCTTACCTTAATAAAAAGGTCTTGATTCACATGAAGGACCTGTATTATGTGGTTTAGTCTATCAGAAATGTCCCAATTCACTATTTTTTGGGGTACACCTCAAATGAGGTTGCCATTAGAAAGACTCAGATGACTTTATGGAGAAATGTAGGCACTAAAGATTAACTGGTCTCTTGCTTGCTTTTGGGAGAGACATGGTTTGCAGAAACAGGAATGGGGACAGATGGTTCTGGTTTTGGCTTTAATCTATTAAAATGGCCTAATCTGTTTGAAACTATTCCCAAAAGACCAACAGTGTTCTAGAGATCTACAATACCATACAATGTAAAAATTTGCTTAATGAGTGTTTTAAGTAGTGAATTAAGATTTCTCAAGAAACACTTGAGGAAAGAAAAGAAATAGCCCAATAAGGAGAAAATCTTTCTCATTTAGCTATTTTTCTTTACATAGCTTCAACTTTCATGACAAATTCTGCTCTTATTAATAAGTGAATAGTGAGTATATATTACTATGACTACTTTATATAAGGAAATTTTTGACTACAGATTTAAAGTGCACTGCAAAAGTACTTCATGCCATGTTTCCATTTATATTATGCTAAAAAAGTAAATATGTTAAGGAGGACCCGAGAACAGACTTGCAGGAGGAGCCTCTATAACAGAAGATATTTTGTCCTTCTCTGACACCCACATGACACATTTAATACACTGCCAGCAATATAAATCACACAGACAGCCTTTTCAAGATAACAGAGAAGTATTACTATTCTCTTAAAGCTGTACTTTTTTTGGGTGATAGCGCTTGCTACTTTATGCAGCAGTCAACAGAACCCTGTATCAAAATAGATTATTGTGTAAGCAAAAAGCAAACATGCAAGTTTTCAACTGCAAAACTGCTTCAGCTGCAGTATAGACACAACAATACTTGCTTTCAATAGCTAACGGGAAAAAAAAAAGATTAAGAGACATACCAGTCAAATTGCTGTAACTTCAATCCAATAGAACAATGGCAAACTGCCCAAAGGAAATGCCCAAAATATTTGATCTGAGCTATGCTGAAGGACAGTGTGCGGCACATTGGGAACTCTTAACCTTAGCAATCATGAATAAATTTAAAAATAATTAAAAAGCCATCACTAAAGATATATTGTCTAGAAGAAAAATTTAGGCACTGGTATTTTTTAGGATATAGTCTGTCTATCTATATATATTTAACAACTCCCTCAGAAATTACTTCCTTTTAAAATGTCATCACAAACTAAATTGTAAATAAATTTTAATTTTCATACATACATAATATATTACTATCTTCTGTTCTTTATATATTTTATGCATTATATATAAATATTCATAAAATACATACATACTTTATAAAATACGTCCTCTACATTGTATTTAGGGACATGTGTTAAATTTAATTCTAAGAGTAGCATAATATAAAAAAACAGTCTGACTAATAGTTCTTTAAATTCATTTTCTGTTAATCTTTCGACATAATATTTTCTATATAATTTTTCAATGGAAAGTAAAGCTGCACGTTGTGGTTGTTAAACGTTAATAGCAACCCTTAAAAACCAGTAAAAATAGACTCTTGAAGTTATATGCAACATGCAATTCTACATTTGGTAGCCCAGTTTGTAGTGTACTTTTGTATAACATGTTTGTGATTGATCAAGAAAGAGCAGGTATGCTGATTCTGAAGCTAACACAAGGATTCCAATGAAAAGCCTTAGCAAGCTTTCCTTCTATCACACTACAGCAAAGTATAGAGCTTGTGCTTCATTTTAATCATGTCAGTCATTCCAGTGCAGTGCCATCAAAATCAAGATGTGTTTAAGACAAGCAATTGCCACAGTTGTTTGGCTGTTTTTTGTGTGATGAGTGACATCATAAATAATCGGAAAATACATCATATACTAACTGATAATTACACAATGTGAATGATTGTGGGTACTCTTAGGTGAGATTAATTTTGCATAAAAAGGTTTTATAGAGTAAGACTACTAGAGTATTAATATACATTCTCAGAAACACAAAATTCTGTTCTTATATGAAACTAGCTTTTCCTAAGCAGTAATAGATATTAGCTAGTCTTACTAAATCCCCTAAAAGTGGAATGCCTATCAGCTTCTTTTTAATATCCATGAAATGGTGAGAAGCACGAGTTAAGTTTTACTTATAAAGCTAGAGATGGAACTACAGTAAATGACACATTTCAACTAGTTCTGTTCAAGGGAAAGTTCAGTGATGTTTTTAAGCACACATGTAACTTTTAAGCAACTGCTGAAGGTATTTGCCTAAGCTTTACCAGAATACATCCTTACATTTCATTGCTGTGATTTACTTCTTAACTGCCTTAAGCACTAAAGTTCTGAGCAGGTAAAGCCACAGTTCTTAACTGTTTAATGACTGAGTAGCTTTATTTTTCTTTTCCACAAGAGTTACCCTCACCTTCATACAACTCACACCCCTAAACCATTTCATTTCCACCAGCAGCGCTGTCACTTTATGTGCACTTCATGTGCACCCTCCATGTGGGAGTCAGAATGGATTGAGTTGTGTGAAACCTAAGAACAGAAATTCTGCTCTCCAGCTTCTCCAAAGGACTCCTCTTGCCCAGTCACTGGCTTCAGAAACCCCCTTCCTTCCTTCCTTCCTTCCTTCCTTCCTTCCTTCCTTCCTTCCTTCCTTCCTTCCTTCCTTCCTTCCTTCCTTCCTTCCTTCCTTCCTTCCTTCCTTCCTTCCTTCCTTCCTTCCTTCCTTCCTTCCGCACCATTCCTTCCTTCTTTCCTCCAAGACCAGCAGAGAGAGGAAAAAAAGCAAGGGAAATGAGAGCACTCCAGCATGATCCATGATTTTCTCCTTTCCCCCTCACTAACAGAACATGTGATACTGTTTAACTAGCAAAAATCAGAAGTGTCCAGCTACAAAAGAAGCTAAATCTTCTTCAGGTTTGAAAAAATATTACATTTGTGCTAAACCTTTTTTAATTTTTACAGGTGGAAATTAGAATTAATAATTCCTGGAATTGACAGATATCCATACAGATATTCTCCCTGGGTAACATACTTCTATCCCTGCGCTCTCTCAGAGAGTTTGGTGAAAAAAATTAGATATTCTACATTAATTTTTAAACTTGTCATAACCATTTAAAGCAATTATATGTCCCCTACCATTAGGATATCCTTATTAGATGGTTGATCCATAATGAAACTATTGGGTAGGCAGTCAGTAGTTGAGGTTCAGTTTAAATGTGGGAATCGAGGCAGAGTACAAGCCTGAATCTCCCTCCCTTCTCCAGCTGTAGGGATTTAGATTTATGCAGTGCAACACAATAGTTCAGACCACTTTATCCAAGCCAGTAAGGACAAATATCTTTCCTGAGACCTGTGAAAACTTCAGTCTCCCTGCACCAATCTAGTGACCAGACAGTGCTGAACTTCCCCTTGTAGGAGGATAAAACATTGTCACCATTTATGTTCACAAAAATGAGCAGGACAATTACCTGCTGGTTAGTGCATTTATCTCAGAATGGTGAGATGTGGATTCCTAGACCACATTATTCTACTGGTGGGAAGGAGTAAGAGGCAAAAACAAAACAGCTGTCAACCCCATATCTACATATTTTTCAGAAAAGTACATAAGCAAAGGTAAGCTATATACACTCCGCACAAATTCTCTTGAAAACACACATTTTTAGAGTGAATATGAGATTCACTGCCAGAGAATCAGAGGTAAGAGATTGCTGCATAGGGATGTCAATTTCTGGTTCTTATCCATCATGTAATTTCATGACTAATCCCTTGAAAGAAAATGCCTTCTTCATCACCTGAAGAAATGTCTTTCAGAAACCAGGATCAGACAGCAAGACCCAGTCCCCATCAGAGATTTGAAGGAAATTGTTTTGTTATCCAAAATCAGCAGAAGGAAGGGGCTTTCATGCTATGACCTCAAATTTAACAATTTGAGCTTGCAGGTGCATGGGTAGATACAGCTGAACAAAAATTTAGCTTAGTAGTAATAAATGACAAAGAATTTACTTTTCCTCCCAAAGCTTTGAAACTTAAAGATGCAAGTGTTGCTTGGATAAATAACAAATTACCTGTGAAAGGATGTTGCCATCTGGAAATAAGAATCCAGACAATGGAATGTATACTTGTCTATGCCTTTCCCATTATCAGAGACTGGATGTGCAGAGTGCCTTACCATGCAGGGTTAATTCAACCTCCTGTAGGAAATCCACCAAATTCTGGAGTGCTTATTTGTGTCTGCAGAGATTAGAGATCTGTCTATCCTCAGAGCAGACAAAACTATATTTGGTATCTAGATACATATTTTAAAAATGCAATTCGAGATACTGTTCCAGCAATATTTCTAACAGATTATTTTATTACAGTATCTAAAAGATGCCTTTACTTACCTTCAGTCCTGAGCATTCAGACATTTTATTTATATTTTTTTCTTGTGCTGCACATTATTTGATAAAGGGGAAGGATGGAATTGGAATATAGTTGCATATTATTGTATAAGGAACAATGTTCAGCACAGGTTTTCTACTATATAGTTCTCCCAAATGTTCTATTTTAGGTCCTCCATGTACCAAGAATAAAGATGGTTTGCCTCATTGCAATGTATTTTCTTCTTGTTCTGTTTCTAAACTTGGAACACAAACACATAAGAACTCATACAGATAAACAAAAAATGGCACATGCTTTATATATTTAAAAATGCAGTTACTTTCCTGACAGCTTTTTAAAAATATGATCAATGCAGAGCCAAGATCTGAGGAAATTGTTTGGTTTTTCATAACCACAGCAATCAATCAAAAAGCAGAATGAGATCTTTTAGCATTGATATTTCTGAGCAATGGTAAAAAAAATTAGAAGTTGCTTCATGTTTTGTTAACAAATATCTTTACCACACCATCCTCTCCAAAACTCAAACACATTTCTTTGTGAGCTGCAAATGTAGAAAGATTTGCTTTCAAAAAATGACTATTGAGACCAGTACCAATGCAGGTCAGTCACACCAAGCCACTTTAAACTCCCTGCTCCTGCTAGGTTAATAATTTTGGGCACAGATATCTCTTTTTGCAGAATATAATTGAGCCAATATAACTTTTCAGCCAGCTTTTATCTCACAATTAGAAATTTCTTCCTCCAGTCACTCCAGCTGTAACTGTGGAACCAAAGACTGTGATGAAGCATGTGCAGTCCACAGCTCAGCAGCCAACCAGGACAGGTTAATAACAGCCCAGTCCACTCTCCTCCTGCTTTTTCCTCTACCAAGTTAATGCGGGGCAGATGCTATAAAAGACTGAAAACCAGCTTGTGCAAAGGTGATGGATGGTGATACCACAGCTGCCCCTAGAGCTGCTTGGAGCAGCTTGGTGTGGAGAGGGGCCCTGCCCTTGGCAGGAGGCATCAGCAGGATAACACAGGCTGCAGCCTGCAGGAGAGGCTGGACTGGATTTCCCTGCAAAAGGGGAAATTGTGGCTCTGAGATTAAGGGATTGATAATGCAGGATTAATCTATGCCTGGTTTTGAGTTACTTAGAGGTGGGTGATACCTGCTGCATGTAGGACCATTGAGACATTATGGACATGCCCTAGGCACAGGTGTTGGCTTCTGGTACTCTGTCCTGAGATTTTAAGAACATGTGTGATTAGACTGAAATGGGGCTTTTAATGTTATTAATTTTTAAGAATAAAATGTTCATTTCTTCTTCTATTTCATCTCATAATTTTTTCTTCAACTCCCCCTTTTCCAAAAGAAAGCCAATTCTGTAATGTCACACTGTGCTGGTCCCCAGGGCTAGGCCAAATCCTGCCATCAGTGGTGGCAATAAAACATTCAGGGAATCACAGCCCTAGGAAGGAATCACCTGAAATAAGAAGAACAGAATCTTGCCTTCTGTTTCTGTGGTGATGTTTATTTTTACTTGGCTAGCTTTTATGGCAGGGTTTACATTTTTTTGCTGATGTATAATAAAACACTTTTACTGTGGTTGGTTTAATTTTCAAAGCTTTAAAAAAATCAATTTGTTCCTTTGCACTCAGTATATTGGACTTGAAAATCATAATACACTATTATTTCAGGGTCACTGCTTAACTTCTATTGACCCTCTCGCCCATGAATATTTCCTGGAGTTTATTGCTACAATCTATTTCCTGGATTATTTATGTATAAACTTACTTTTCTTGTTCTTAAATAACCACTATCCAAATCTTTAAGAACAATGATTAATTTTAGGGCAAAACAAATTTTCTACATACAGGAACACAAAATCCATTAAAAAATTCTTATGATTATTCAGGTTTTCCTCTTTGTACTGAAGAGACTTTGAGAGGATTGTGACAGACGAGGATGTTTCAGACAGCCCAATGTACAACAGGGAAAGAAAAAACCACAGTGCATAGAGCTAATAGGACACAAATAACAAATACTATCTATCCTTTGTGTTAATTGAGTTAAATACCTGCTCTTGTATATTACAGCTTCTTTAACCAGGAGAAGGAGGACAAAGACAGTACCAAAATCCTTCTTAAGCTTTTGGCAAACTCTTTGAAAAATTACTAGATTGGGGTTTTTCGGTTTTGGGGGTTTTTTTATGGGGAGGTTTTTATGAACTACTTAAAGTACTCTGCATCAATTGGAGAGCAGCACTAGAGGCAAACTAGGATTCCTGTTGTGACTGTCCAGGAAATGGCTGATCACTGGAGTTACACCTTTACAGGTGGGCATCGGCAGAGCTGAGGACAGAATATTACCCTGCTTATCTCTGTTGTTAAATGCTGGTATCTACATTCTTTGACAGAGGTACATATTATTACAGTGACAGCAAGACAACCAAGGAATAAGGTTTCTGTTTGACTATGTCTATATTCATCTAATTAATCTCTTATGCCATGCTAAAAACATCTAACTCCTCATCAACAAGGAGCTGTTTTGTATAAAGTCTTCTAATACCTCACTCCCACTACAAAAATAAATTTTTTTATATCAGTGCAATATACTTAATGGATAAGATGCCAGTGTTTCTGTCGCTGTTGTTATCCAGTTTGGAAGCTCTGTAACAGTATTTCTTATGATGCTGGTATCTCTGTGTTTCACAGGTTATAGCAATATAATGGTGCAACATTAGTCACACCAACGACTCTCACTCTACTTATCAAAGCAGCCTTCAGATAACTTCCAGATGAGACAGGACAGTGGGTAATCCATTATCCTCTTTGCTGGTTCTTTTGTCTTCTGAACAAAGGATTTGATACAAATTGTTAAGCTGATTCCAACACGTAGCAGCTAGGACTAGCATTTTGAAAATGTATTTTCCATACTTGAATGGAATGAATGAGCTTCTACTTGCTTTAGGGAGAGAGGGCAATGTGTGGAAACTGAGATGAATAATGACCTGATTTAGTAGAGGAAAACTGCTGTAGGGAGAGATAATAGTAGGTAACAAATAAAAAACCCCAAAGCAAGGAAGCTGAATACTACTTGAAGAAGGTGGGGGGAAATGTTTTAATAATCCTGCTCTTTGTAAGAACATCATAGAAGGAAACAAACAAAAAATCAAGACATCCTCAGTACACAACTTGTAGATGAGAGACCAGAGAACACCCTAATTCTGAAATGTGGGAATAGCACCATCTATTGCAGGGCTGTCCTTACCTTATCCGACTTCACAGCCCCCCTGGCCTGGCACTCACAACAGCTTGGTACGGTAAGGACAGGGTAATTTCTTGAATTAGGAGGGGGCAATCTGCTTTCCTAGTGGCTTGGAAAAAGTCAACGATAAGGCAGGAACTGAGCCCAGCTCTTCTGAATGAGAAGCTCATGCTGTAACTTCTGGCTCTGTTTCCTCTCCTACTATGATGTGTCATTTGCTTGAGAACCTGGATAAATCAGGCTAATGAAACCACTTGTAACAATATCTTTTTCTGCTAATCCTAGAAAACCTATTTACCCTTACCTTTCCATTTCTGACATTTGCTGTGTCTCAATTCCAATTGCATCACCTTTTGCAGGCATTAGAAAAACTGTGAATGTTTATATTAGGAAAACATGTTTTCTAGAGTTGCACGTAGAAAGTAAGACAAAGGAAATTTATATGGAGTAGTGGAAAGTAAGAGAAGGTATATACATTAAAACTTACTCAAATCCAACTTTAAAGCTGGGAAAATAGCTGCCATTTTAGAAAGAAATATAAAATTTCAGATTTTCTTTTTCTTATTTTTTTGTAATATAAAAAATTCAAGCACTTTTCATGTCTTGAAAATGGAGTTCAGCAGACAAGAAAATCAGGAAAGGCACCATGTTAGAACATCTTCCTCTGAAAATCAGCACCTGTCTACAAACCACAACTGTCAAAAAGTAGGAAAGGGACTTAGAAACACCACATCCATGCTTGCATGTGTCATTTCTATGGACTGCTTTTAATTTTCTTGCCTTTTATTATATGACTGCCAAAATAAAAGTTGGCTTTAAATGGGTGTGTCCAGACAGTGAACACAACGCAGGAGGGTGCTAATTAAAACTTAGCCCAAATTCAAATGAGAAAAATTTAGCTCGAAGCCCTCTTGCTACTGGAGAAGCCTTGTCTCCCATTGTCCAGCAGGCAGAGGTGTATGTCCCTGCACACACACACACCCCTTGTAAGCCCCTACCCTGCGTTTTCCCTCAAAAATCAGTTTTGTAAAACCCTCCAAGTCATGCCAGCTGATATAATTATTTTTCACCTGACTGTTTTCAACAAAAGTAAAGGTAGCATAACATGTTAGACTTTGCTCATTTATTTTCATGAAAACATAAATGACAGGTTTTTAACGGCTGGATACTATTAAGGTAACAGCCGTTTTCTAATTGTTACCTGCATAATCATTTCACCTGCTGAAAGACTCCAGGCAAGTCTGTAACTCTCAGAGGGGTGTTCTGAAGAAGGGCTTGAAATCCAGCCATGTGTTTCCACTATATTCCAGATCCTCAAATGTTTTGAACTGATGTAACTCTCTTGGACATCCAAATATTTCAGTTCATACAATCTGAAGACTCTGTTCAGATTTATTAACTAGATAAAACTGTTTTGCCTGGTATTGGGGTGGACCTCTAAAACTGATTTCCAGGAGGAGTTTTTCTTCAGCCATATGAGAAAGTGAAAATATTGTGATATTGTTGTAGTGAACTGGTACAGACAAAAAAAAAAAAAAATCAGGGGGCCCAAGTCAGTTGCATATTTTTGGGGTTTTTTTTCTCCCTATACTGCAACTTGCTCTTATTTTATACACACTGGCTCAGTTTTCTAACTTGGCTAAATTACTTAGCAGTGTTGAACCCAGAGTGTGATGTGACTGACTCTAGCCAAGAACCTCTCCCTGTGGTCCTGCACATTGAACTCCTATTCAGACCAATGTAACTGGAATGTAGATAAATGGGAATGTAAGACTTCCTACTTGTGTTTCAATGACTGAAAGAAGCAGTATTAAGTTCATGCATTGGAATGAGTTCACAGTTAGTGTTGAACAAAATTCTGAATTTAGAATAATGTGCTGTTCTGCTATTATCTTTCCTAAGCAAGCAAACAAACAAAAAATGCAGATGTATCCAAAATCTCAAATCATAATTAAAAAAAAAAAAGGCAGTTAGTCTTCTTTTTATCCTGGTTTTGGCTGGGACAGAGTTAATTTTCTTCTTAGTAGCTGATACAGTGCTGTGCTTTCTTTGAATTCATATGAGAATAACGTAGATAACACACTGATGTTTTCGCTGTTGTTAAGTAGTGCTTACCCTAAATCAAGGACTTTTCAGTGTCTCATGTTTGCTAGTGAGGAGGAGCACAAAAAGCTGGGAGGGAGCACAGCCATGACAGCTGACCTGGACTCTCCAAAGGGATATTCCATACCACAGGACACAATGCCCAGTATATAAACTGGGAGAGTTGCCTGGAAGGAGCTGGTCACTGTTCAGGGACTGGCTGGGTATTGCTGAGTAATTGTATTGTGCATCACTTTTTTCTCCTGGGTTTTATTATTCTATTATTTTCTCTCCCTCTCCTTATCATTATTATTACTGTTGTCATTATTGTTGCTATTATCATCATTATTATCATTATCATAATTATCACTATTGTTTCAATTATTAAAGTGTTCTTTTATCAGCCCATGAGGTTTATCTTTTTCTGATTCTTCTCCCCTTGAGGAGTTTGTTAGGGGCAGTCAATAAGTGGCTGTGTAGTACTTAATTGCCAACCGGGATTAAAACACAACACTTTAAAACACATTTGGACAAAATTACTACTGTCAAACCTCTCAAAAACAATTCACTTGAATGATAAAGAGAGTGTAAATCTCTGAAGTATATTTGACATAAACTTATTTACACAGTCTACAGTTTATAACATTCTTGCTTCAAAGCACCATTCTTCATGACCAAAAAAAAAAAAAAAGAAACAAGGGAAATGAAATAAAAAAGGCAGAAAGAAATGGATGATGGATCATGAAGCAAAGAAGTTTGTTTTTCAGAACATATTTTGACTTGTGACACTGATTGACCTGCATCTTTTAGACATATTCCATTATGTGTGGAAATTTATAGCTGCAAAAATACCAAATAAGATTAAGATAAAATCCTCAGACTGTATGCAAAAGTATTAGCTTTATAGACTTCTTAATTTATTACTGAAAGGAAAATAAAGGAATTGTTTCTTTTGCATTATCTGCTTATTTGATATCGCTAAAGAGCTACTTGTTGCCAGCACAGCAGCATGGTTTGAGGAGAAACAGTGAGTTATCACTTCAGGAAATAAACAGATTTCAGTTAACATTATCATGTGTCATCTGTCCTTAAAAATTCACTAAGTGCTTCCAAATTTAAAATTTATCCTTTTTCCTTTAGTTTGCTAGGATTCAAACATTGCCAGCTTTAGATGCTATTTTCATTTTAAAAACCCTTTGGTTTATAATCTTCATATGCACTGTATGTCTTCCGTATGTAGGATTCATTTTGCACTAGAAATAAAAAACCCAATTCTTCTTGATGTTAGCAGAGCGACTTTGACAGCTGCAGCTGGGAAACTCAGTTCAGACTTCACGGTGAAGCATAAAACTGAGATCTGAGAAAAATCTTATATTTGCTGGATAGACAGATAGATCTAACTCGTATGTTTTTTACTACCTACTCACTTTTGAAAACCAGTCTGAACTGGTGACATGACCATACTGGAAACATCCAAATAGGTCTTTGGACTTATTTCTTTATTATTATGTGAATGAAATAGATGCAACAAACTGAAATTGTAATGAAGCATTAAAATACATCCAGAAAATCTTCCTCAAACATAAGAACTCCTGTTGATTCAATGACATTTCACCAAGTGGCAACTTACAAACACTACTGGGAAACTAATTTTTTGGATTATGTGAAACAAGACTGTTCAAAATGAATGTTAGGAGACAGAGAAGTTGACAAAGTAGTCCACACAACATTCCTGAATCAAGCTTAAGATCACATTTTAACAATAGTAACCTCAGCTTTTCACATCAGCAGGTATTCTGACCTGGACAGTTGACTACAAGAATAAAGAAGCATACCATGGTATGGGTTTTTCTGAAGATAAAAATGGTTTGCCATTGAAAAAGGTTTAAAATATTTACAGTTTATATTTACTTAGAGCTTTGTTTAAAATCTTATATTGAACTGGATACATTTTCTGGGATTCCCAAACTTTTCTGAGTTCTCTGGCATCCAAAGAGTTTGTTTTGTGATTCTGTGTTGGCAATACCATCTTGTTATGCTTCCCAGAGGGAAAAGTACTTCTGATTTACCAGAAGCACCTGAGCTAATTTTAAACACCACAGCAAATTAACAAGAAAATCAGAAGTTTTATTCTACCAAAAGGAAAAGCTTTAAGTTCTTAATTACAAAACTGGAAAGCACCTAATACCGTTCTGAATCACATTATCAGAAACTTCTTCCATACCTGCTTCAGTGATGTGGCTGACGTGAGGCAGACCTAGCACATTAATATCTCCAGTTTCCATGGCTATCTTTGCTTTGGAGAAACTGCTGAATTGATATCTATTTTCAGGATGCTGAATAACGTGGAATCTCCCTCCCTTCTCTTTTCAGATCTCTTGTCCTAAGTCTGTTATCTTGTAAGACTAAGATAGCTCTTCATACATTATGACTGTGATAACTCAGTTTTCTCTTCCTCTGTTCAATGCATGGCATAAAGTAAATCAGCAGTGTTGGATATTTCCTGGCCTTGTGTCTGGGATTTAATGTGGTCTTCAATAAGCATTAATTAAATAGGCTTTCTGTAAGTGTTAACATTTTCAAGACTCTTAAATGATAAGTATTAGCTGTAAATGTATGTTATCAAACTCCTTAATCTCTAGGTTCATGCTAAAGTCTACATCAGGACCATATGTGACCTAGTACATCTGCCAGATTTATTACTGTTAATGAAAGCAGGTTTTTACCCCAATCACCTTATCATCCTGCATCTTTCAGTAATATTAGATACTTGCAGTTTCACGAAACAAAGCAGTGCAAATAGGTTCATCCTGAAGTAAACATGGTAAGTGTGTTGAATTGTTGCAGTTGAGTTTAAAAGAGGATGTAATCATCTCTTTCCACTGTCTAGACATTTGAAAGGGTTGTCAGGACTACAGCTACAGCTTACCAAGCATCTGCTTTTGCTCTGCAGGGAGAGCTAAATCTTTGAGATCAAAGTCTCACAATAAACACTTATCTGGGGTGGATTTCTGACATGAAAAATCATCAAATAAGTGCTACCCTTCACTGGACAGTTGCTTACCATTTTGCATTAGGCACACAGCCAGGCTCCGTGGTGTATGCGGAACCCACAGAAAATCATATCTTAATGTTTATAGAGGGGCTAAGGTGTTCAAGAGTAGTTTGGACCAACGTGAAGGGGCAAATTACAGGGAAGCCTTACTGGAGAGAGGGGTGGCAGCTGTCAGAGAGCAGAACTTGCTGCTTGGGGCAAGCCTGTCGCCTGGCAGATTGGTACACCTACCTCTGACTAAATAATTCTTGTGTTTCTTAGAGACAGGAACCACTACAGAAACCTTTTCAATCTGTGATATCCAAGTAAGGACCACTTCAAAACAACATAAAAGGAGACATTCATCTGCTTTAGCATCCAACTGATCCTGGAGAGTTCTTCCCCTCTTAAAGATTTCCCTGACAAGGGAAATATTGCCACAGTGGCTGAAAGGAAGTAAACCTGCTAGGTTCTGCTTTTCTTTGAAGATATATCCCTTCCTTAAGCCTGCTATCAGCACAAGTCACAGTGGCATTTTGAACATCTGCTGTGCATTCCTACATACTGAATGTTTATAGTGCATTTTAAGATCCATCACAACACACAGGAAATATGCTAAGGTGAAACTAAGACAACACAGCTTCTAAGGAACTGTGTATTTCTCATTTCTTTGTAGCCAGCTCATCTCTGTACTGAATGTGATTCAGTTCATTTCAATGGAAGCACTGTTAAGAGAATATTTCTGACAGACTCCATTCCCTGCCTGCACAGGCTGTGGCCTCTGTGGTCAGTTTAACTGGCCAATTCCCTGCTTCCCCACCCCAGTGTGGTCCTGGAATCTCCATGCTGGGGATGTAGGCTGTTGGCATTCTTCTGAAGCAGGTTTCGGGGTTTATGGCTCATCAGATATGACAGCTGTGCCTAGAGACATCAGCCCATATAGCTGAGGGGAGGAAGCCAAAATTCAGTACTGCTTAGTCCTCACATTTAAGGGAGACAGTTGTTCAACAGTACTATTTCTTTTTCTTTCAAATGTTGAAATAAAGAAAAAGCATAATATCTGAGCTGCACTTTAAACATATTGCACAGTCTTGATGCCCATAATGGACCAAGCTGGGGCAACCCAAACAACAGAGATTTTTCTGGCCACAAGCTGCTAGAGCAATGTGTGGTGTGGTTTCATGTGCAAGCAAGTTTGGAAAGACAAATGGGCAACAAGCTGCTGGATGTGCAGCAGATTGTTATGCTGCTGGGGCCACTGCACAAAAATGTGGTAGTTGTTTTCAATACTTAACTCCAAAACTTTGGCTACTTGCTGCAGCTGCCCCTTTTCCCCGCCCCCACAACCATCATTAACACCAGGCATTGACCCTCTGCAGGTCAGTGTCACAGCTACTCCTGTGTCAGTTGTCTCAGCTAAGCACTTGTTAGGATCATTCTAGCATTAAAGTTTACCCAGGCTTGCTGACCTAAAACCTAATCCCAACCCAATTACTTTTTGTAACACCGGTCCTAACCCCAGTCTGCCTTCCCCTGCTGTGCTCAGCAGCAGATTTCTTTCTTTGGTCTCAAATGATTAAAAAAGTTAACTCTACTCACAACTGTATGGGCCATAGTAATTGCTCAGGCCCTCCTACCAGCTTCAGATCATGAGTAAGAAAGGACTTAGTGGAGAATTGTTTGACATGCTTCTGCAGATTCTAATACAGATTGCTTTCGTGGAAAATGTGGCCACTGAAAAGCTATGTTTGAGGTTGATTTGGTTTTAATTGTAGCTGAAAATTTCTGTTCTATCAAAAAACTTCCCTTAGCTTTCTTGACTACTTCAGTGACTACTGGTACAACCATGCCCACCAAGAAATGTGTCTATTCTGAATATTGTCCTGTGCTGAGCGCCACTACCTTGGCTGAATGAGAACAAATTACTTGCTCTGCCACCATTCCTCTCCTTAGGACACCCCACTTTCCCTGTAGCCATCCATGAAAAGAGGTTTGGATCCTGCACCTGTATGGTTCATCACACAAAAGTTTGCATCCATATATAAGTAAGGTTTCCACTGCAGCAACAGGGAAATGTCACTGACAAAATTGGTTTTTTCTTCCCACACTTTCATTTCCATGCTTGCTTTCTCTTCTGCGTCACCCTTTAGCCTCTTTCAGTTCTCCTATGGGTTTAATTTAGCCTGCTGACCAATGCTATACTGAAATATTAACTTCTCTGTTAAACCTGGCCCTGTCACAAGAGTTCAAGAAACTTTCTATTTCCTCCAGTCCTGGGTCCATAGCTATCACTGCAATGGACAAAAGTCGAATAAGGGTCACAACCACAGCCTTTGCTGGAGCAGCAGGGATGGGGTATGTGACTTGGAACTCCCAGGCCCTGTTTTGGGATTTGCTGCCTTGTGGTTTTCAAAGTTGAGTAACATCCTCCTAGCTCCCGATCACAAGCAGGCAAAGACATTGTTTGGTGCAGCATTGCTTTTGCCTGTGTCAGTGTTGTTGCAAAGGCAGATTCATTGAAAGAACAAGTTTGAAGCATCTTGAGTTCAAATAATTGAACTTTAGCTGGAACTTTTTGGTTTCTCATTCTAGAAGTATGTTCCATTTCAAAACAGATTCCATTCTTTTAAAATCATTTCAGAGTTCAAATAAATATCAAAACTGTTTTGGATTAAACTCTTTGTTTAACCTCAAACTCTCTTATTTTTTCATGCTGCCTTGCTTGCTGAAATGTTCCTCTTTAACTTTTCCCCTCCTCAGATTTCCAGTGAACCATTTCATCACTGTGTGAGATAATGAGACTGAGTCCCACTTTCCACATCACAAAGTGCCTACCACTCCATGAATCTGAACTCTCTTTACCCCAAAAGAAACTCTTCCCAGCCATGCGTCCTGGCATAAGCAAAAGGCAGTACATGTGGGAAGTTTGCAGTCCTGCTGTCCTAGAGATAAGCAGAAAGCTCCACTGAACAAAGCTGCACTGGCATTAACCACACAGCTCTCAGAGCCACAGTACGGACAGATTCTAATTAAGCACAATTATGCAAACTCATGTATTTGCATATAGCACCTCGCAGAGAGTTAGAGCGAATCTAGCAGAAGCCTAGTGGATGTGGCTCAACCAGAAAGGGAACCTCAGTGCTTTCCCCGGAAAATCAGGCTGAGTGGTGAGACTCTAGGCTCTCCCAGCCAGGGGAAGAGGGAAAGAAACAAAGGCTTGTTTAAAAGTGCAGTGCAGCTTATCTGGAAAGTTACTGTATTTCCCTGTTTAACAAGGAAGCTGCCTCTCTGCCTCATGCTTAACATCTGAGTTCTGCAGTGCCCTTTAGTGATTCAACTAAAACGCTGTGCTCCTGCTTTGAACCGGCGAAGTCAAAGGCAGCTGCCAGCTGGGCAGCACTCTAAGTTCACAGCTCTAACACCTCTTTTTGACAATACTAAACCAAATGCCTCAGCCAAATTCCCAATAGCTACAGAAATCACCTACTTGAGCTCCAAAGGGAGGGAGGTGAATCTCAGTGGCAAACTCACCCCTGGGGATTAAAGGCTATGTGCAACTTCAAAATGTGATACTCATAACATCAAGCTGTGGACTCCTTGCTCCATAAGGGTCCCATAATCAATTTTGTTCCTGTGGGGACTACTCCTGGCAGATCAAGTATTATTTATGGCTGGAAAATTATTTAGATCTTTTTCTCTCTGCAGTTGGGAAAGTAGGTTATTTGTTAGGCACCATTCAGTTACAGCAGAAAATATTGATGGTTGTAGTCTATTTATTAATATGCAGACACCATCCTCTGCAGAAAAACAGCAAGTTCAAGTTCACCAAACAGGAAAACTCACTTTGGTTTTTTTTTTCCTTGGGAGAGAATACAGATATATTCTCCCCTCTCCCAGAAATGCTACAATTATCCCTACCAGTTTCTTTTTCCCAAATTAAGCAGACATCCTCCCCGACTTCTCAAAAGCAAAAGCAGTCATTGTTCCAGGCTAGCACTGGAACAGAGTGCAAAGTTAAAAACTTTGTTTTTCATAAATGGTAATGCAATAAGGCGAGAAATTGTGTAGATTGAAAAGACTATGTTGATACAAAAAGAAAAGGAAAAAAACCTGGCAGATTCTTAAATTAATATGTAAGTGAGAGCAGGCACTTGCAAGCAGTATGAGGGTAGAACACAATGGACAGAGAGAATGTTCCTTTTTTGTCCTGAGTGATTGATATTATAAACGGGGATGGATTACACAGGAAGAGAAATTATAATGTTGTATTCTTGACTGGTGGAAACGGAATTGTTCTCATTGATTTCTGTGGAACCACTGCCGTTTATGCCACTGCAAGATACATACCTAAGAGAGGTGAGATAATGGGAAAGGATGATGAAGATAAAAGCACCTAAGAGTAATGAAAACTTGTCACAGGCACTGTGTTCCAAGTAAAAACAGCTCATCACTTCAGATAGCGTTCAAGAAGTTGTTCTTTCAGGTTTACTTGTGCTTGATAAGTAACAACAAGTGCATAAACTTCTGTGCTATGAATGTCTTTCCAGAAATGACATGTTGTCATTAATCACTGTAAGATTTATTATTAGCTTTCATCTCAGGCTTTTTCTCAGTGCAATAAAAAGTTTTGCATGTACTTTTACACACAATTATACCAAGATAAGCTATGTCCTAAAGATGTTTTCTAGTACAAGAAGCACAATGCATAAAGCTTCCTTTGGAGGACACAGTTTGTTTTTTTCTATGGAGAACAAGATGTACTGAATGCTGTGACTCTGTGCTAACCTTGCAGCAGGCATACTGCAAAACTGTCCCACAACTGCACAGAACACAGAAAATTAGGACTGTGTGACCTAATATGTTGCTGACACTTTTATCTGCAACTACATGCTTCAGCTGTCTACTGCTAATCCTTTCTTCAGCATGAAGTTTTTGTAGGATATCTGTGGAGAATTTAAATCTGAAACTATAGGACTGAGAAGCAAAGAACAAATGAAAGGAAGTTTTATCTGTCCTCATTTAGGCTTCTCTGTACTACATATAAGGGTCTTGACAGATTCTTACTTGTTTTAGCAACATGCAAACTTTTTTCTCAAATCATTCAAATCTTTTGTATTTTAAGATTTACTATAACTTTACCATAATCTCTTTATTATTATTATTTTTAAAGGACAAAAGAAGATGAAAACAGATTCTGAAGGTTTTAGAGGCCTTATTGTACTTATTCTCAGCTAATAGCATTACTGAAAGGCTGAGTGGGCAGCCCTTCTTTAAGACTACCTCCCTACCCCTTCCAGTCAAGGCCAGAAGCTCAATAACCCTCTCAGCAATTTCAGCAAAACTTTGGGTAAACTGAGCAATCTGACCAACTGTCAAGGAAAAAGTGATATTCCAATAGCATGAAGAAGCCTCTGTCTTACATTTTATTTAAGAAACAGCAATAGCTGTAATAATAACTTGACCAAATCTGCACAAAAGTCTGTGGCATAATGCAGATCACTTGGACTAGAAGGTAGTAACACTCCCTGAATGCCCACAGCTTTCAACAAGGAAAGGATTTCATTCCTGATGCATAAAATCTCCAGTATTATCTTCTCATATTCAGAGAATATAGAAAATATTTTCTGCACTTATTTTTCACAATACTTGGACTGCTTTTTTTCCTTGTTTTGTTTAAGGGTATGTGCAAGAAGCTTGAAACTAGAAAGGCCCACTATAAACTCAAAAGTACAAACCTTATTGGTAATATCCTCCAGTATCATATTTCAATATACATTGAAAAGATTTTGTAAATTTCTGCTTCTACCTCAAACATACTTCTTAAACCCACAGGTGTTATGCTTTGATTTACACATAAACACATCAATGATTAAAGAGCAAGACATTTACAATGGAACTGATGAATTCTTAATCTCAGGAACAGTGGTAAATTAAGGAAAAACCACGGTCTTTTTACTGGCTGTTCTTTTGTGATTAAGTATTAGTTATCTGCTATGTTTGACATTCCGTAGACCTATTTATTTGATTAATTTAATTGTCATCCTAATTAATTTAATTATTTGGTAGCAAGTGCCGAGAGGCTGGTGCATTCATGGCTCTCTACATGTTGCTCAGCTGATTACCAGCTCCACAGTTTGCTGAACTGGTAAAAAGCCGCCGCCCGGTCCCCGGTGCCCCTTTCGCTTGTCTGGCTTTGATTGATGTGCCCTCTGCTCGCTTCTGTCTCCGTGCCGTTGTTCACAGATTAATGTAAGGGATGGGATTATTCACGGTGCGTTTAATCAAGCATGTAGATAATTTTTTTTTTTTTTTTCAGGAGAGAACCCTCCCAGTCATTGCACTTTTGAAGTGATGAGTGTACATAAAAAACTCTTTGGTTTGCGAAGAGAAATAGAAAATAAAAGGGAAGGGGTGGAGGGGCGTGTGTGTGTGGGCGTGTGTGTGTGTGCGTGTGTTTGTGTAGGGGAGGCTGCTTTGCCCGAAAACAGAGGGAAATTCTGGGGGAGAGGGGGAGCAGGGAAAGCGATTTACGGTTTTGGGTCGTTATTGCAGTTATCCGCGAAACTGACGCGCGTTTACACAACAACTTTCGAACGAGCCGGCGGCGCCGGGCCGCGCTGTCCCCGTCCCGCGGAGCTCCGGCGGGCGCGGGGGTCTCCGTGCCGCCCTCCCCCGCCCGCAGCGTGCAGCGGCCCCAGCCCCCGCCGCGCAGCACAGGCTGCCGGCGCTCCCCGCCCCGCTCGGGAGCCGTGCGGGGCCAGGTGCCCGGCCGGGCAGCGCCTCCCGGAGCGCCGTGCGGAGCGCGGCACCGCCGGCAGCGGCGGAGACACGGTGCAGCCCCGGCGCCTGCGCCCCACCGCGCTGTGCGGAGGGGGCGGGGGGCAGAGCGAGGAGGCGGCCGGGACCCGGCCTCAGGCGAGCCCCCCGCCCGCACTTGCGCGGCGGGCGGCGGCGGCAGCGCGGGCGCGCTGCGGGCCGGGGGAGCGCCCGCCCCACGCGGCTGCCCTCGGCCCCGCACCGGCGCCGCCGGCCGCGGAGACCGCCCCGAAAGAGAAAGAGAACTTGTTCGTGCGTTCCCGCCTGCCTCCCCGCCGCCCGCGCATCCTCTCCCGCCGCGCATCCGCCCGCCCTCCGGGGACTGCTCCCCCCGGACTCGGGGCCGCTCCGCTGGCTCCGGCTGGAACGTTTCCCCGCTCGTTTCCCTCGGAGGGGTTCAGTCGGTAGCGGTACACCGAGGAGAGACTCCGTCCCTCAGGCACCCTGCCTCACCCTGCGGGGGAAGGGAGCTGGGTGGGGGCAAGCCAGGAAGGGAGGATCTCAGTGGCTCTCCTAAAATCTATCAGCAGGCTGCGAGGAGGGAAGAGTTTGGCACTTCGCAGCGAGGCTGGGCTTGTTTTCCCTAGCGGTGATGCCGCTGGACTGAGAGCGGCGCGGCCGTGCGAGTTAGGGGGACGGAGCCCCCCCGCCCCCCGCTCCTTCCAGCGCCCCCAGACCGGCCCGGCGCCTTCAGCCCCAGCGGCTCGTCCGTGCCGCCCCACTGCATGAGCGCTGCTCCGAGGACACGGCGGCTCGGCGCCTGCTAGGGCTGCTCTCCGCCGCCCCCCGGACTTCCCCACCACCGACGAGGACCGGCGCGCACTCTGCACCCGGAGAGTTGTCTCGGCAGGCTCCGTGCTATGGCGAGGCTGCGGAGGAGCAAACTAGCCGCTGGATTTCTATTACTTTTCCAGTGCCTGAGCGAGCGCTGCCAGCTCGCCGGCGGGGAGGCGCCGAGGCAGAGCCGCGGTAAGCGAGGCCGGTACCTGCCGGGCGGGGCCGGCCCGGGCAGCTCCGCGGAGCCCGGGGCAGCGCGGCCGGGGCGGGGTCGGGCCGGGGTCGGGGCCGGGCCGCCCCCGCAGCCCCCCGCGGTGTGGGCTCCGCGGGCCGCGTACCCGGAGAGGGCAAACGCCATTCGGGGCTGGATCCCACTCCTCCCGAGAGAGGCCCGGGGTCCCGGGTTCTCATCCTTCCCTACCCTGGCGTCTCCGGAAAGAGCTCTCCATTACTTCATTTCTTATTTTAATGTGAATTCGGGAAATTCCTCCTTTAATGGAGCTGCCCCGCGATCACTGGGAGCCGGTGCTGTTCTCCTCCCCAGTCCCTTTGGGGGGTCTCCGGAGCCTCCTTCCCAGCCACGTACGAGACGCGGGGGGCTCCACTCTGCAGCCGGGAGGGGAGGGACGGAGCCCCCCGGAGTCCCCGGGAGAGGCGCCCCGGCAGCCTCCCCGGCCCGCCCTCCCGCGCCGGGGCCCCCCTGCTCTGCCGGCAGCGAGCCGTGGAGGGATGGCAAAGTTTCCCTGCAGATCCTGCCTGGGAGAGCTAGCGGGCACTCTCCTCCCCCGCGGAAGTCGGTAGCTTGCAGCCTTCCCTGGAAACAGGGCGTTTGAGAGAAGGAGAAAGATAAAGGAAGAAGCCCCTGGGGGCTTCCCGCAGAAGCCCCTGCGGGACCTGTTCGTGAGGAGCGAGAGGCTCTGTTGACTAAGTTTGCTTGTGAAGTGTCAGGGTCCTGTTGTCAGTGCTGCTCGGAGACACCTGTTAATGCGTGACACTCAGCACCTGTAGTGCTTTCTCTTGGGCCACTGTTTCTCACAGCATGGGGTTCCCTTTTGATCACTAAAGCCTTCTGTATCCCGCATTCCTGTGCTGTGGGGGGGAAAGCTGCTGAAGGAAATCTTGGCACATTTGCGGACAGTGAGAAAAGTCGTGGGGTTTGTGTGTCAGGGGACCTTTCTGCAGCAGCTGCTGGCTTACAGGTATTTTCAAAAGCTGTGCCTGTGTATTCGAAATACCAGCTAGATTATTATCAGATGGAGCACGCCCACTGGCTTCCCTGGTGCAATGGAACTGCCCCTTCTTCCTTTTCTTAGAGGTTTGATACAAATGTGAAAAGTTTTGTGGTCACTGTGTAAATGACCCGAACAGGAGAGGCTGGGTAGTTTTTTTTAATGTCCAGTGAGATTATGCGCCAGACAGAGCAGGAGTTTCCCGGGCAGGGGCCTACCACTGAGTTTTGGAATTGCTAAACGACAGGATGGCTCAGCAGGCTGCCGGGGCTCACATGTCACTTGGGGCCAAAGGAAAAAGCCAGGAGGAGACTTTTCATATACTGCTGCAAACCCCCTGTTGCCACAGTCAGGGCCGTAGGCAGCAAATGTTGGTATTTGTTAATGTTAGTTATGAGGGAAAATAAATTGTGGTGGTGATATTAGAAAAAGAGAATTCCTGTCTTATGTGATAGTGAAATGAACTCGCAAAGTTTATTACCTTCCAGCCATTGTATCCAGACAACAAGATATTAGTACTGACTAAATGCAAAATAATTTCTCAGTGGGTGAATAAGCACCACAGATCACTGATTTAGTATTAAGTTGTAGTAGTCATCAATGTCTGTACCAGAAGGTGCAAAATAGAAGGTTTACCAATGGATTGCTTTTTCATAAATCATTTCATAATGTGTTGTATCTTCCTTAATGTGATATGAAGTATGAAGTAGTTTATAATCAGGCAGATATTATTTTGACATTTAATACATTCTGAAGAAAATATAGCAAGTAATTGTTTTCTTCAACTAGCAAGATGGGCAATCTGAAGTCAGTTTTGACATCTAGATGTTTATAACTTTGACATCTTTTCCGTAGCTCTTGATTAAAAAATCTGTATTATGACAGCAATAATTAAATGTCATCTTCAAAATTAGAGTTTTATTTACTTTTTTTTTCTCGGTTTGCTTGTAATACTGTTGCTATTTGGGAAAAAAAAAAGAAGGCAGTGATAGACTGTGTCTAATCAGTAAGAAGAGAATAAATATGTAAAGCCAGGTTCTATGAGTCAAAATGAAAAGTGATGTTTCAAAGTTTTACCTTATTTAGCACCTACTGTATCCCTTTGGATCAGCTCAGAAAAAACCCTTTAAAGAATTAAAGTACAAATGTTCAAGGTAGCTGCAAATTCTTAAGGGGAGGCTGTTTTGACATTTTCTTCAAATACTCAGTAACAAAACAACTTATTGAAAAGGAACGGAATAACAGTATCAAGAAATGGAAACATACGGTAAGCCCTGGCAGAGCTGGAGCCAGGGAGGATTTCTGAGGATGCTACCAAAGGGATACGCTCTGCTTTCAACAGAGATGGAAAAAAATGCAAAGGCGTTTCTTGCCAGCTCCTTAGAATTACCTTATGGGGAAAATCAAGTCTGACCAATTCAAGTGCAATAATTTTCTAGGCGTGCCGGAATTTATCTGGCTGCCCCTGGGGTTTCTAAACCCCCACCTTTCCTTGCCAGGCTGCGCTGGCCGGAGCGGGGCTGTCCCCGCCAGAGGGCGCAGCGGCGGCCGCGCATGGCCAGGCTCCCTTGCAGCATCCATCCATCCATCCATCCATCCATCCATCCATCCATCCATCCATCCATCCATCCGGCCCTGGCCCCGAGCAGAACTTCACTTTTGCTGACAAAAATGCTGTAAATGCAGGGTGGAGGTTCTTAAACACAAGGTTTGTGTGAGTGTTACAGTAGCCAAACTGCATAGGACATGAGTTTAGTGAAGTGAAGCAGATGGGCTCTCAAAAGCTCACGAAACAATTAAAGCTTCCAGTTTGTATAAGTGAGGGCTCACTGTTGAAGTGTTGCCACAAAGTCTTGAAAGTGTTACATTCTTTTACAAATGTCATCAGTCAGAATT
The DNA here is from genome assembly GCA_036630365.1 of Acanthiza pusilla. NCBI lineage: Eukaryota > Metazoa > Chordata > Aves > Passeriformes > Acanthizidae > Acanthiza > Acanthiza pusilla. Next base: position 34,822,189 of record JAXCHO010000073.1, read on the forward strand.
AGGAGGCTGATATTGTAATTTTTACTCTGTCAAAGTATGTTCCAGAATCCTGATATAATTTATATTCATTGGACTGCTGCTGTGTCCAGGCATCAGCATTTGGAGGGGGGGGTAGAATTATTTTTATAGGATAAGCTTCTATTAAGGAGTGTTTATCTAGCATTTATCTACTGCTGAAATAGTAAAACTTCATATATTGCCTGAGCTTTACTCTGTTTAAAAAAAAAAAAAAAAAAACAAAAAAAACCCCACAACTGAGATCGAACTTTCATCATTACACATTAGAACATTTGGCTTTTATCTTATAAGTATCAAAAAAACCCCAATATTAGACAACATGCGTATCAGGTATATTTTCCCTGTTTGCATTCAAGTTGGCTTCTTTTTACTGTACTTGATATGTAAACAGGGACTATTGGGTTAGAGCGTCCTAGTGACATTTGAGAGCAAATCCTATTTGCATATGATATATATTTCACTAAGAATTCCCTCTAAAGTAGTAATCTTTTTTTTTTTTTTTACTTTCATACTGCTTCTTCCTCTTTTTTTGTGCTGTTTGTCGTTGTCATTTCCTCTGAAAGAGTGGTTTGAAATATTGCTAGTAAATAGTGGGTAAATTAAGACTATAATGAAGTCGACTTAGGTCTTTAATTCAGTTTTACAGAAACCTATTTCCACAGATATAGAGCAAGATCAATACTCATAGTTCATTGAAAGTTTAAAAATCCCTTGGGAAGAATTGTTTTTGTTTGGCTCTGAATATTCCTGTTCAGGGTTTATATCCTCATGGAGGCTCTTAAACTCCAGCAAATATGTGACTCAGATGTTAGGTTTTGTCTGACATGTAACTTGGAGTTGATGATAAATAAAAGGGGGCTGTCTCTCTACACTGTAAACAAATGTAGTAGATGAGGAAAAGGTCTTTATAATTTGAAAAGGTCTTTTTTTTCTGGTCAACAATTTATTAGCAACACATAGAGGCCATTTAGAGCAAAATCTTGTGACATGTACTGCCTTACTGAATACCGCATTCCTCTCAAAAAATTCAGTTCAGGAGGGCTGTTTCCTTTCAAGGAGGACACCCCTGAGACCATGAAGGAGGTAGATGAAGAAATGCATAATGTCAGGTGATAAGACAGACTCCCTGAGGAAAATAGTCATAGACGTCAGTGTTTTTCATTAAGGACTTTTTGGCGCGTTTTGGGTGGAGCAGTTCTTCAGGTCCCTACACCTGCACAGACCTCAGGAGATGGAGGTTTGGACCTGAAACTTGTGTTTCCTGAAGGACTGCTATGCAGTGATACCCAGAAAGTTGCTTTGCTTTTTTTTGCGTGATAGCCAAATACAGCTATCACACAAGAAGCATGTTCTGTTGAATCCTACTGGTTTTTCTCCACAAAGGAGATAAAAATTTTATATTAAAAGGAATAAAAATAAAAGCATCATTTGACCCTGCTTTTTATAAAAGTCACTGTGGTTTCATTGGACTGTCTGAAGTACTGAGCTGTTCTGCTGCTTGTAACCTTAAAATCACTAGAAGAAAAGAAATCTCTGTAGCAGCCCCAGTTTCAAAACTTACCAAGGCTGCAGTCTCTTAGTCTGAGAGCACAGCTGGGGTCACTGGTATTTTGCATTCCCAGTGTGGTTCATGCTTCCTAAGGAAAATGAATACCAAAGGAATTTAAGGCAGCAGTGGTTAAGGTAATCTCTCCTGAGGACTCTCTGCAGAGGGAACAAAGGTAATTTGATGGCAGCATTTATAATCCAGTAGAAGGAAATGCTGCAGGCTTGCCAGCAGTGTGGAATTATATCCAAGTTTTAGGTTTGATGAGGGCTGAGCTGGGAGTGTTAATGTGGTGCAATTGGCAGATGCTGTATTTACTAAACTGGAGAATTGCATAATCCCAGCAGGAACGAGAAGAACCTATGAGTTTGCTTTCTATGCAGAAGTATGCAGAGAGACCACGCTAAGTGCACATGGGGATTGTTTTTGTTTGTGGCTTCTCACAAATGAGCATAAGTCATTGCCCTGAAGTAACGTCTGAGAGTGCTGGGTGCTGTGTCTCATCATGGAACACTTCCTCCGCTTTCTCCTCTTTCCTTTTTTTTCATCCAACCAACAAATTCAGCTTCAGTTAGCACTCCTTGCTGTCAGCACTGAGCAGTCAGTTGTGCTAAGTGTCTGGGTTTGAAAGAGCTTGTGTAACCTCTTCATCTCCCTCAAGCAAAGGGAACCATGTTGGAGTGTGTTCCTGAGCTGGGTTTGACCCAAGCTCCTGAAACAGGCAAATGGAGCAGGTTCTGAGGCCAGAGCCAGGGTCAGGCGTGGTGAGTGAGCTGAACACACAAATTCAAAAGCAGCACCTTGATGGGGTGATAGATCAAGAGCAATGTAAGGATTAATGTGAAGATAGGTACAAGACATCACAGGAATGATGCATGTGCTCTACTCAGTCATGGTGAGGTCCCAATAGGCATATTCTCTTCCGTTTCAAGCACTCACTTTAAGAAATATATGGACTAATTGAGGACTGCCATGTGAAGAAAAATGGAAATAACACCGCTGTAGAGAATAAAGCTAAGAGATGACACTGTAACAACCTTAAGGTGTGTAAAAGGTTTCCATAGAGGAGGGAATAACTTGTCTTCTGCAGCAGCTGATGACTGAAAATGCAGTAAGGCAGATATATATGATAAAGCTAGAGGAACAGATTATCTATGAGTAGTTTTCATCACTGAAACAGGCTAGATAAACATATGTCCAAAATGTCATCCTGTCAAAAAAGGCAGCTGTTCCTGCCTTGGAGCAAAGGGCTGGACAACGTGACCTTTCTAGGTCTCACCCAGCAATCTGGAATCGTTCTGTGTGGATAGCTTTAAGTACACAGGGGTTCACCTTGAACTCTGCAGCTACATAAAATACAAGCATGAATTTCAGTGCTATTTTAGCTTGAGGCCTCTGTCTCTCATTTCTCAATGATATATGTGGTTTTAATGTGATTTCAATGTACACTTTCTGTGGCTGTAGATGAGATAAGGACATTTTAAATGCTGCTTTAGTTAGTGTTCTTACATCATGAAATAAAGCTTTTAAAATCAGATTTTGTTCTTACTTGTTTGGAACTTTTACATTTTAATATGAACACTGTCTATATTCCATTTTAAGCAGATCATTTTTATTTTAAGATATTTCATAGTGACTCTTGGTCTTTAGGCAGAATCACTTATCTCATACCGTTTTGTTCAGTGAACAATCCTTGACTTGAATAGGAAGAGTTCCACAAAGGGAATATATAAACCTTTCCATTTAACCTTTCTCTGGCAGTGTTTCAGATATATGTTGTGTCACAGTTGATGCTAGGATCTCCTAGCTTTGCTTTACAGATGTAATTGAACTGTGTCAAAGGGCTGCTTATGTTTCAGGGATGCAATGCCATTTATAGTATTTACTGCAGCTTTCCTTAGCTGCTGGCATAGGGCAAATTGTCTTGGAAGTTTCGGCTGCATTTAGTAGCAGAATAGGATGCAGTGATTACCCTGTAATAAGGACTTCGAGTTTTATTTAATTTTTTCTTCTATTCATGCTTTACCTTATTTTTCCCCCTTCAGTCATAATTTGCAAACTGCATCCCTGCTGAATAATTGCATCTTTTCTTCTCACAAGAGTTGCTACTAGGCTGGTTGTAAAAGGAGAGTATCATCCATTGTAAATTCAGTGTTTTCTGAAGGGTGAAGTGTTAAAGTATGTTCATCACTATGCAGATTTTTTTTTTAATGAGTCAGCAGCTGAACTGAAAATCCATTGGAAAATGCAATCTTGGCCTCCATAGAGAACTAGGAGCCAGCATGGGTCTTTTTTTATGATAGTTGCTCCATTATATTCTCCAGCTGCATGTTTCTGCTTCCCTGTGTGGGTTAATATGACTCTGTTTTTGAATTTGCAAGCAAAACTGTGTGCATTTGCAACTCAGCCTCAGCCCCCAGGATACAAGCCCAAGGCCCTCGGTAAGGAATGTCTTTTTGGCAGAATAGGTTTCAGAGTTCCTAGGTCCGTCCTCTTCTGCCCCATCCTGCATCTCCTCCTTGCCCTTCCTGCTTGTTTCAGAGATTGCTTCCTCCTCCCTTGCACTGTTTCGTAGCTGGTGTGGCCATGCTCTAGGTCAGATGGATCAGACCTGCTCTTGTTAATCAAGTGAGATTTAAAAAAGAGAGAGAGAAACAGAAAATACTACATTTCAGAAGAGGTAGAGGAGGTGAAAATAAAATTATAAGGAGGATGGATGTAGTATTTCAAAACCTCTGAGCAGCAGAAATTCTCTTAGAGCAATATAAAAACTCTGAAAAAATAGAATAGCTGAAATCTGTTTAATACTGCCAGGTATTATATAGGTTTAGTCAAAATACGTTCAAAATGAAAACTAGTTGAAATTGGAAAATTATGTCAAAGTTGACATGCTCTTGCCAAGTATTACACTGGCAAGTGTCAAAAATGAGTAGTTGTGAGATTCTTCTTTTAATGGTGATAAAAAAATGCATTTCAAATTTTGCATTTGGACTTTTGCATTTAGAATTTTTGTGTGATATATAAACACAATTAAAAAGCTCTTTGATTTGAAATTTATTTGTTTGTGTATTTACATATTTTTCATTTAATATCCTACAGCAAGAATTGACTATTCACTTTTAATCCGAATAAGATAAAAATTTTTATGGGGCTGGGAAATTAACTTTCTAGTCATCTCTAATCGAGACTTACTGCTGTTGAGAATTTGGCTATGCAAGCCCTGTAAGAGCAGGCCATTTTGTTTTGTAAGAAACCTTACTTTTATTTGATGACAGCAAAGGTGAGAATGGCTGGTAAGAAGAGTTTTCTTGATCATCCAGCTAGGGTTTGGGGTTTTGGTTTTTTTAACTTTATAGTATATTTCTCATTCAGGTTGCTTCTTGGTTAATAAGATATACATGAGGCAACAAAATTGAAAGAGAGCACATTTTCCAGATTGCAGCTGCTGTAAAGATAATGTTTTACGTTTTACTCTCAATTAAGGCATTTATAGACTAGAAGTTTTGCATTTCGTGTAGTGCAGAAACCTGACCTCAGTATCAACACAATTTATTACTGGTTCCTATTTAAACTTATATATACTGATCTAAGTTGTAGTCTCAAAACAAATAAAATGGTTAGTATGAATCACCATTATAAATTATCATCAGTTCTGTTTTCCATTTATTTTTATTATGTCTGTCACTCATTTTCTTTTTAAAAAAAGTTTTTATGGATTAAGGATGTGTAATGCAATGCTTTTTAGCTTATTATGCAAATTCTGCAAGACTTCCTAATTGAAATGTACAATTGTAGACTGTGGAAGTATGTGGCTTTCCATGTTTACATTCAGGCACAGAAACCCAAAGGGTTCTTTCCCCTATTAAACATTACACTAAACAATAACATAATTGCTTCCAGTTTTGCTAATGTTAATGAATTTATCCTTCCCAAAGCTTTCTTGTAAGCTGTTGGAGACATTTCTGTATTTCCAAAGCACAATTATTTAATAGCAGTAATAAGTTGTCCTTAAAAAGTCTTACCTAGGATAGCACAGCTAAGAAGAGAAGACTTAGGTCAGCAAGTACTTCCTTGAGATGAGAAGCAGTTGTGTCATGAAAGTCTGCTGCTCATGCCCCCATGCACCACAGGCCATCAGGAATGTGCTTCACTTTAGCAGCCTTTGGGCACGTGGTAAAATTGCCACAGACCCAAGTATAATGTGCCACAGAATGTAGCAAGGGCATTCTGTTTGAGTTTTTACAGTAGAAAAAAAAATTAATTCCAGCATGCTTTGTTTGAAGCCTTGTTGGTCTTTATCTGGTTTTGCTTAGCCTGTTTTTCCCTTTATTATTTTACTTAATATACTTGGCTTTTTCAGCCCCTGTTTTGTTTCATGTACAATTGCATGGACAATGATTGCAGAATTGGTAACACTGGTTTTGATCCAATTCAGAGCCATTTTCTAGAATAGCATAAATGACCTGCAGAAATACTCTTATAGAAAACTTGTCCATTTGAATGCAGGAAAGGAACTACCACAATCTTTTGCCAGCCTCCCGAGCTCACCACATACATCTCCAGGCAAGCAGCCTAGTGTTTAAAAGGAGGTGTGTTTATGCTCCCACATTCTGTTGTACTGCAGGCTTGGATCCAGCTTGTGTTCCCAGCTTGGTTTAGGTGCTGATGTTGAGCCCCAGACTTTTGATTCCCATCACTTGTCAGGAAGCAATTTGTATGCTCTGCTTCTCCACTGCTGTTTTCAGACCATACTTGTCTTACAGCTTTCTTGAGCATTCCCATAATCATCACAGATATGTGCTTTAAATTCATAGTATTCTTATTGATTGCAGACCTTGTAGAAGTAAGGTAATATCTTACTTTTACGAATAAGAAGGTGGTTTTGAAAAAGTGACAACCTTGCCAAGATTAAAGATTCCTCATTTGTGTATCAAAGTATGAATTGAACTTTTCTGCAATGGCAGATCTTTTGAGTTTCCCCTTGCTTCAAATTCAGGGGTGTAATTTCTCTCTGAATTCTTATCCTTCAATTCCCTAATCTCAGATTTTAAATCCCAGTCAGACCTGTGATCAAGGAACCTGTCTGTCTGGAAAGAAATCCAGATTAGAATTGACTGAGGGCTCTGATTACTGCAGAGACCACAAGGCTTAGTTTTGGGCTTCTCTAGATTCTGCCATTTCTGATATTCCTTTCCTCACTCAGGCTTGCATCAGGAGAGGGATTTGTCTCTCAGCTGTTTATATAACATATCCCAAACTGCAGCATTTTACAGTTTAGTGTGATAAGTTTCTTTCCTAAACACAAGCATGTCTGAAGAATAGACAAATGCTGGGTCAGATTTCTGTCTGTTGGCACTTTGACAACTTGAAAAGACTGTGGCCAAATCTTTTTGGTTTTGTCATTAAGTTCTTGGAGAGAAGAGAGCGATGGCATTCCACACAATGTAAAATTATTTTTCCTGTAATTAAACTTTAAAATAACAATGCAGATTCAGAAATTGCTGGTCTGAAGAATTCCAAAGCAATCAGTTTGAAGCCCTGCTGACCAGAATGCTTTGATTGCTCAAAAATTTTATCATCCTAAGGAAACAATCATTGCAAGATAGAGAATATTACTATTTTGCTTCATAAATATGATAGCAGCCTTTAGTGGGACTGTATCTTCATGACCTTTTAAGGAAAAACATTATTGACAAATGGTCTATAAAACATGTATTTATACATAGTCCATGTATAATACTGTGCCTCTGAAGCTATAAATCATGTTGAAGTTTCCTGTAGAGTAACTATCTTGCTGAAAACAGAACTGATAGATCAGCAGACTAATGCTTTTCAGCATCTGCTTTTTCATCACTGATGGTGGGTTTTGTTTGTTCTGCAGAAATAGTGATAAGTTTAAAAATCTGTATTTTAAAAAGCTGTTATTCTCATCTTGCAAAGTATATGAGTTTCCATCCTCCCACCTAATTTGAAATGAAATTTAAATTATCGTTTAGATAATAGATCTAATAGAGCCATTAGTGGCGGAAAAAAACCAAAACAACACAAACCAAAAAATCCAACAAAACAAGAGAAGAAAGCAACAAGGAAAATAAAACCAGAAGGGGGAGGGGGGAGAAGGGTAGGAAGGGAGGGGAGGAGGAGCAACCACCAAAAAAATAACAAACCAAACCAAATCCCTGACAGACTTCATGCATTGGAATATTTGGGATTGCATATCTAGGCTCAAGTTACAGAAAACTTCCCTTATTTAAAACTATGCTTAAATACTTGCTTAACAGTATCAACCTATATCAATGGTGTCCTACAGATGAGTGGACTGAAAAAGATGTAGAAGTTTAAGATTTTTCTCTGATCTTGGACTTTGGAATGTAGCTAACCCAGAAGTCGCAGGACATTTACAACAGAGGCCATAATTTTTGCAGCCTTGTTGCAGATTCTGAAATGGTTTGAGAAGAAAAGGATCTTTCAGCAGGCAGAAAAGACTGACTGCCACCTCCCTGTATAGTTGTAGTGGATAACAGAAGCGAGTATACTAATACATGTTGCATTCCTCTTTAAGAGCTGGGCATTGGGATTTTTTTTTTTTTTTTTAAATACGATGTGCAGGACACATTTAGGAGATGCACGAACTAAATATTCGCTTAGATTTTATGATCTGTCTCCAAGGGACTGAAATGTGGCCTGAGCTTGAGAAGCAATAAGCACACATGGCTCACATCAAATTTAAGTGTAAACACTTATTACATGCTGCTTCTTGAATGCAAATTTATGGTTTATTGTTCTGCTCTTTACACAAAAACATTGCTGTTAGCTTCAAGGAATGACCCAGAGATGTTAATGAATCATGTTTTTATCCCTAGGCATGTATGGATAATAAACTGAAGGTGATGTCTTCAAGATAGGATGTTATATCCAGCTTTATCTGCAGAAGTTTGCTGTAGTTAGAGCAGGCTGTAAAATAAAACTGGTTCTTTTAGCTTTAGCTCTGACTGTCCCATGCTTCTTTTTGAATTTCACTATTTTATCCCTATTCTTCTGTTTTATGGCACAGCTTAGTGGGGGTGCATACCAAGCCAGCATTCCTAGTGAAACTTAAAATCGCTGTGGCCATGGAGATTGTCCAGTGTTTGGTTATATTTTCTGCTGACATAATTATGTTTTATTGGTCATCATAAATCCACTGTCATTTTAACTTCATCTTTCTAATTACCTGAGAGTCTGAGACTGATGCTGGAACAGTTGTAGAGCCAGCCAGTTGCTTCTCTTTTTCCAATAATCTATGTTTGGAGATCTAGGGAAATTTTTTACTTTTAAATAGAATTCAAATCCGTTTTGAGGTTTGCCATAAAGTAGGAGAAGGCAAAGAGAGAAAAGATTTAAAAGATTTAAATTCAATATAAAAAGAAAAATAGTTGCTACCCTTGCAAGCCGCAATTTGGCACAGCAGTTAAAAATGTGACTGAAATGTGTGCTTGAAGAGAAATGCATATGCAAAGCCTTCACCAAAATGACTTGTGTTAGAACACGCTGGTAGGTGTTGCTAAAATGTTTATAGGGCCTTTTATATGTAGAATTTAATTTAAGGAAAAAGAAAGAGGTTATATTCTACCCTTCAACACAGCCACGGTTTACTCCTGTAAGTGCCAATTTGAGCCAATTTGAAATGAGTCTTTAGCCCACAAAGCCTTCCCTCTAATTCCATAGCGTGCTCAGCAAGGCTCAGTGTATGTGATGTATTGCAGTGTGGGATCTTTGGTCACAGTACAGCTTGATGCCACTTTCCCACGGGCAGTGAGCATGGCTTGTGCGCTCCCAGGAAGAGAATGAATGAATGAATGAGAGGGATTTTTACCTTGCTGCTAAAACCTACTCCATACCTCAAAGTTGTTCATTATACTCTTTGAAGGCGCTTGGGATTTGGGGGCTGAAAGGTTCTGGGTGCCTGTTTCTTTGCTGATGTTTTTATTTGCATTATCTGTTTATAATATATGATAATTTAATTTGCTTAATTCTAAAGGTAAAGGAAGTGCTTTTGATTTCAGAGTGCTTGAGACTCTTGAAATGGGAAAAAGAGGAGCAAGCAGAGAAGAGTCCATGAGTTGACTGTGAGAGCTATGAGAATATTTGCTGGGCAGGAATGAAAGGCCTGATTCAGTTCGCTCTATACATTTTAGCAGCCGTATTATTTCTGTGGGGCTATTCAGGCTGGAAGTCTAGAGGAGACAGATCAAAACATCCATGTGAATTAAAAAAAATAGGTTACTTTGAGGACAAATATTCTACTCCTGTAATTTAAATCTGTAGGGAGCCAGAGAGTGAAGATAGGAAAAGATATATTCAGAAGCTCTATAGGGAAGCCATGTCCTTTTAGGAGAAAACGCTGCATTTCCTATTCTAATTTGGTTTCTTTTTCAGTATTAAAAAGTAATTATTAAAAAAATAAAATAAGAAAAGAAAGTTACCTTCTCTGATTCTGTTTTCCTGAAAATCACAGAAAGGAGGAAGTGTCTGTTGCAGTTTAAGGAATGTTAGAAACCTCTAAATTATATAGGACAGGTAAACTGGGAAGGAAAACTTCCTAACCTTTATCTCCCTGCCAGGTGACTGCTGTTATCAATGGCTGCCTTGTAAAAAAATATATGAGGAATGAAAAGACTTTTTGTCTGGATCTGCAGGGCTGTGCTTCTGGGCATTCAGGAGCAGTGCTTCCTTTTTCATCACCGAACACCTGTTTTAGCCAGGCATCACAGGATGGGGGGAGGACAGGCCAGGAAGGCAGAGTGGGACCCTTCTGGCCTGTAGCATTTCTTCAAAGGTCCAGTTGTTTCCATGTTCCTATAAACATGTTTTCTGAGGGGAAAAGAGGAAAAAATGAATAATGATGCTAAAGATAACTACAGGCTGTGTTCTCTTGGCCCTATGGTAATTTCCTGTATGTTTCCAGCTGTACTGTGGCAATAGCAGTTTAGCTTGGAGCTTGACAGAGTATCCTCTGACCATCCTTGAGGCGGTAAATCCCAGCAGAAAACACTGAGTTATAACCCAAAATAATGGCTTCATTAAACATGGGATGCTGAATTTAAAACATATTCCGCTCTCCTTGCACATCCCTCTGCAACTGTGGGCTGCGTTTCCTTAACTTGTTAACTGACAGGGTAGATCACTTATCTTTGTTTGCCAAGGCAAATTGCTTCAGCCTTCAATGTTCCCAAGAATCCTAAAACATGTTTCTGATCAGAGATGCCCATCTCCCTCAAGATGCTTTTTTTAATCAGTTACAAGGCATCCGTGCTCTTACTCACTTTGGGATTCTGATACTCACCTGCCAGGGTATTAGTAGGAAGTCCATTGAACTACAGCAATTTCTGCTGTTTATATTCATCCAGCCAACTGGCATCTGATAGTCGTCATTCTACACACTCAGTGAAAATTTCCATGTACAATTCATGATTTAAAATCATGTCATGTGCTTTTTCTCCCTCCCATCTCTCTTGGTATTTATGCTGTAATATATTTTACTTACCATTTGTGGATTTAGAGTGGAAGGACCTGAATCTTGAAATAGCTATTTATGAGGTTTTCCATAGGTTTCATCATCACCATTTATTAAAGTGGTTTTTAAAGACTGATGAGTTTAGCTACAAAAATGCCATGTCTAATAACTGTTATTATTTATTTTCATTTTACCAATGGAGCACCCGAGTATTGAATGTCTTGCCAAGATCACACAGCAAACTGAGCATAGAAACAAGAAAAAATATCTCAGAGGGTTTTTTTAATTTGTGTTTTCATGTTTAACCTTCAAAGCAGACACCGTATGCTTTGTAGTGATTTTTACAAATTTAAGATTGCACATATAAGAACTACTCACTAAAACACAGGCTGATAGCATCTTTACAATTTCTGTCAGAACTCCACCATCCTGCCAACAGCTCTTGAACTTCCATTTAAATATTTGGCAGTCCAAGACTGGTTTTTCACTCTCTCTGTTGCTGCAAGATGGCATTCAAGCTTACTACTGAGTAGAACTGCAGTCTCTTAAATTAGGGAATCTGTTTTGCTTCCATGGCATATGCTTTAAAGGAAAAAAAACCAAACAGAATCAACTACAACAACAAAAACAGCGCCCAAAAAAAAATCCACCAAAAAAAAATTCACAAAGAAAAAATCCCCTCCACCTCTGGCTGAAGTCACTAATTTAGTTATGGATTGTATTCATTGGCCATTTTAGATTTTTGAACACTTTTCAGCAATTCCATTCTCCTTTTTCTCCTCTTTTTACTTTTTAATTTTTCCTTCAATGCTGTGAGCAAGAAGTAGAAGTGGAAGTTATGTGAGGCCAAAGGAACAAGCAGAGACGTACACTGTCCTGGAGCTAAGGTTTGGCAGAGAAGTGGAGGCCTGAAAGGGTCTAGGGTTGCATTCAGCATCTCTTGCATCTTTGTGAAGGAGATAATGAAGGTCTTACAAATCTCAGAAGAGATCTGGAGAAATGCCACAGCCCAGGCATAGTTACATTACTAAGAACTTTTTTCAAATGCTGCGTTCAGATGCTTTTCAGTAAGGGCATGAGCTTTGCTTCAGTGTGCAAGAGCAAAAGAAAAATGACGTGACTCCCTAATATTTCTTCTGGCCTGCACATAAAGTGTAGCTGATCTTTCACTAAATTACACTACATAGTCACAGGCAGAAAAAAAAATAAGACTTAATATTGTAACTGAGCTTGGCTTTGGGACCTACCAGCAGCAGAGGTACTCCAAAATTTGAGCTCTGATGTTAAAAGAGCTCCATATTCTTTAGGATGTGGAATCCAACACAATAACTTCTGAGATTCTTTCCTTGATGTAAAGATCGTATAGTGCGTAGTTTAGAAATAGAATCAAAGAATTATTCATCAGCTGAGTTTACCTTGAAAAAGATATGCCAAGTCACTAAAAAGTTGTTTCCAAATAAATGATGACCAAGAAAAGGCAGCCAAATGTGACCTGTTAATTTTCTTGTGCAATGAATGCATCTGAGCATTTAATCTAATATAAAGGCCTCTTGTGATATAAAATTAATGACCTGTATGATTTATTTTTTAAAGTCTGCCATAAATTAGATGCATCAGTTGGATGTTTTGGGTTTTTTTCCTAAAGAATAATTATCTGATTTGGTTATCTAATCAAGCCATTGAGTTTAATTATTGTCTCATTTCTGAAAGATATACAATTGCCTGAATATTTAGAGCAGATTTCTAGGGAAAAATATGTTAAAAGTTTTCTGATTCTTTGCTTAATAACTTCCATGAAACACGTGCTCCATTTAGCTGGGAATGTCTGGTTTTACAATGACCACAATACATTTGGAACGGTCTCCACAAAACTGAAAATATGAGACTTTAATGAATAAGATGAATATAATTCACAGTTATTTCATGCAGTTCTGCAGCTCTTACAGTACAGTTCCCTAAGTGCTTAATCTTGGGCATTTACCACTGACGTCAGTGGGAACTAAGTGCCCAAAATCTCCTTAAGCACATCTAGATGTGTAGTATACAAGGTTATATTTTGCATTTAGTTTGTGTGAGTTTATTTTCTATTCAGGTAATGTGGAAGTTTTGCAGCTTAGTAAGCCATTCACTTGGGAGGAAATTGAATTTCAGCCATTTAGTCTTTGAAATCAAAACAGAAAAGATAATAGTCAGTCCTGGGACCAAGAGCTTCTGATCAGCAGTCTGCTGTACTCAACAGGACATTTGAATATGTGTTTCTTGAAGAACATTTCCCATCGGTTCCTGAAGAGCTCAGCTCTGCTGCTCTCACTGGCTGGGGGAAGCTCCTGGTCTGGGAAGCACACAGCTCGATGTACAAGAGGTTGCCAGGTCTTATGGTCCCAGTTGTCTTTGCTTTCTGCTGCTAAATAATTTTTAAAGAAATGTAAACCATGACAGCTGTGTAGAAAGGATGTGAAATAAATTAGAAATATTTAGAAGGAGCTGTGGGACATTGTGAATTTACACATTGAAAATACTTATGAACCCGTTTTGACATTCTGTATGTAACCGCTGATAAAAATGAAGAGATAGAAGGGGTGTGTGTGGGTACTTGTATCACAGAATCACAGAATATTCTGAGTTGCAAGGGGCCCACAAGGATCATCAAGTTCAGCTCTTAAGTGCATGGCCTGTACAGGGACTGAATCGACAGCCTTGGCATTATTAGCACCAGGCTCTGACCAGCTGAGCTATATATGCATATGTGTAAATATTTAAAGAAATGTTTAAAGATAAGGCTGCATATCAGTAATACAGTATATTTTCTTTGTTTTCATTTTTTATTTGACTATTCCTGTATTGATTTTCATAGTCTTTATTATAAGGATATTACTTTGAACATTTGGTGTGTTTACTTCCCAGAGGTACCATTCCTTTCACTATTCTCACAGCATATTCCACTCCAAGTTTTGCTTTTTTTTAATGATGGAATGTCATATATTAAGGAAACACAACCTTCTTTATCCTAGCTTAATTACTGTTTTCAGTATTTTTTCATCTTTTTGATACTCAGTACTAATCAAAGTCATAAATCAATAGTCTGCAAAAAGCATCTAGTAATTATCTTTTCTCAGTGTTTACTTCTACTTTTCCACTTTTCACTTCTATTAGTAACTCATACAGTTTCTAATAGTACCTCATAATGCATTCAAATGAAGTGACTACACAGGGACATCAGAGTTCTTCTGCTCACTTTTTTTTGCTAGTCCTTATACGACCAACTTCACATGTTGATGGTCATTGTGCTCAGCTACACCTATTGATGTTAGTCTGAATTTTTCTTTCTCTGGCAAAAATCCTAGTGGCTCCAGTAACAGCTTGCCTGTTAAGGTTTACACCTGTCCCTGGTGGAGAAGGCTGGAGTCCCAAGAGGAAGAAGGCGTGTGAATCTCACAGGACCCTCCAGCCCAGGAGGAAGATGGGTCTGGTGACCCAGGGTGTGACACGGCTCTTGGGAGTCAGGTGACTTCTCCCTGAGTCCGATGGCTGTGGCATAATAATGTGGGGCCTTCCAAGGCTGTTAAACCTGGGGACTAAAACTCATGTTGAAACAAAAGACAAATCATGTGGTATCAATACTGTAGTAGGTATTTACTGCTTCAGACCTCTCCACAGGCTGCAGGATCAAGTTTCAAGGGAGAAAATCCCCTACTTGCTTATACATCTAATTGGTTTCTCTGTAGCAGGTGGATACTTTTTGTGTTTGGCATGAGTTATATGCTTAGCATATAAAAGGAAAGAGAGGAATAAGCTTAAATTGAAACAAGATGATTGGGGTTTATTACTCTTACGATACTGTTCTCTTATTTGGGGAAGCAGGAACTGAAGAGATTGGGAGTGCCTAATGACTTTTCATAAATAGACCTCATTGGCAGATATGCCTGTGTAATTTCCTGCTCTTGAGAGTTTTATGACTTCTTCAGCCCTGAGTCGCTGTCTTTTACTGCAGCCCTCTGTCCACTGAAGAGAGAGAATCTTGCAAGAAATAGTTGTAAGTAGAGAAGGAGTTCTGTTGCTCTCCCTCAGCAAACTATTACCAGCTTCCTCAAGATTCTTCATTAGGACACCTGAAGTGATGCATTTTTTAAGAGTTTTTAATTATAGGTCTAGTGAATGTGAATAAAGTAAAATGTGAATAAAGAGGGAACTCAGCAGGCCAACAGATGTTGAAGCAAATTATACAAAGTGTTGTTGAAAGAGGAGTGTGTTTTAAAACACACATACTTGGAGATTTCGTAACTTTATCCAACAGTCAGAGCAAAGAAATTCCCTACCCTTTTCACCCCATAATGATAATATAAATCGAAAACATTCTCAATGGAATATCAGTCCAGGTTCAATCTGTATTTAATAGGTGGATTCTTTGTTTTGCAGATGGTTTTGTAAGAAACAGATTTTTGTTGGTTTTTAGGTTTTTTCTAAGATGACTAAATCATGAAAATATATTCATTCCAGGGAAAAAAAAGAAGTTTTCACCTTTTCACCATTTGACTTTCAGTGTTTCTCTAGGAAAAAAAAAAAATCTGTTTTTTTAATTTGGTAATACATAACATTTTGTCATGTATCTCATTTGTCAGAATGAGAAAAACAGTGATACAAGCAATTATACTCAGGCTTTAACATTTTGAAAGAATTACTTTAAAATTTCAATTATATACTGCCGTAATGATTTTGCCCTTTTTTTTTAGGATCTAGGTGACTTTAAAAAGGGAAGATTATTTCTTTGCTGTTTAGTTAAAAGGATTTGTGGTAAATCTTCTACTTTTCTTCCCAAAGGCATTTGTTACTGTATCCCATAGAAATTGTTAGTTCAAACAGGGAAAATGGTTACTAACAGAAGAACTGTAATGGACATGGCAAGACTCCATGAAAGAGAAAGTAGAAGCAGCTTCTCTCCAAGCAAACAGAGATCCTCATAAATTTGCTTTGTGAGTTGGTCTTCTTTAGTATTTCTGTAATAAAATTGTCATAAAAATGGGAGTATGCCAGTAAATTCTGCTGTTGCACTGATAATTCCTTTTAATTTATGTCAGAGGAGGACTAGTAATTCCTGTAAAAAAATAATTAGGAGACGGTGAAGTATGAAAAAGGCATGAAATATAATATAGTCAAAATTCTCACATTTGGTTATTGATTGACAAAATTTCTGCTTCTAAACTGAAAAAAACCTTGTCATCTGCCTCCTTACTGGAGAAAAGACTGGACCATAAAAATGTGTGACAGATGTAGAAAAAGCAACTGTGCTACTGAAAGATATGAGAACCAGCTTTTTCAGCAGTGAGAAGGAAGTACACTGATAAAACCGAGCATAAAATATGTCATAAAGTTCTGATCATTCATTTGCTACAAAAATTCATTCAAATTGCAGCAGGTTCAGAGGAAGCGCATTTGGGATGAAAAGGACAAATCATTCTCTGTGAGGCAGGATAAATTTCTTTAATCTCACAAAGTAAAGTCTGGAAGAAGTTGTAATACCTGCCTGTAAATATATTTCGGGAGAAAAAACAGCTAAGAGATATTTGGGGTAAAGAGCAAACATATATACTGACTGTGAATAGATTTATGCAAATACAGAGATCAGTAACCAGTAGAGCAGTGAGGTTCTGAATGTAGTTCCCTTTCAAAGTCAAAGAGATTTCTAATGAGTGTGCACCTAAAATGTATGGAGTATTATACAGTGGATACTCATGTCTGCAGGGTCCTGGCATCCTAATTCTGGTGTTACTGATGCATGACTTAAACTGCTCCTTTTGGGGTCTGTAGTGCAATACTGCAGAGGAAAGGGTTTTGTCCATCTCAGGAGGTGAGGAATGAGTCCTTCAACACTGCTCAGTCAATGTTCCACAGATAAACACCTTCAGGAGCAGTGTGAGGGAAGGGTATTGCCCAAAGTTGGTGACTGAAGATGTAAGAGAAGTAGACATGTTCACAGGCAATCCACTTTTCTTGCGTGTTCTGGCCTTGCATTCCCCTTTCTTCTGTAATCTGAAAAGACACTTAAATCATGTGTGCTAGACTCTAAAACAAGTGCCACAGCTCCTGCTGCCTGGAGAGGATCCCAGTGGGCCTTTGTCCAGGAGACTTGGCTTGCAGTTTGACCAGCAGTGCTGTCTGTGGTCATGGGTTATATCATAACTGTGCAGTTTCTGTTCCAGATCTCCCAGCAAGAGCGGTTTCTTAGCGTCACAGCTGTGAGTCTAACCTGCTGGCCTCTGCACAGCCTTTATGGCACGGTTGTTTATCCCCAGGTTTCACTCAAGGTTTTCCCATAATGATATTATGATAGGTACTTACATAACCCTGCTGTACTGCTTTGCAGTCTGTCCAAACCTTGCAGCATGAATACCGAGAGGATGACAGGTCATTGGCTTTTAAAACCACTGTGGCCCCTGTTTAGTGGAGGATGGAAAATGAAGCATCTTAGCGCTGTGTTTGAGTCCTTCAAGTACTCCCCTGAAGGAATCCAGGTATGTCACACACATCAGACAACCTGTTCCCTAATCCCATAATTAAGTTGTGTTTAGATTTGTGTTGGCTCCTGAAGGTGATGTAATTTCAGTTATGGGACTAATACGTTGTGTCAGAGAAAAGTTGGTATGATAACAATCAGTAAAATTTTATCATTATTTATTAGTCTTTTAAGTAGCAAAAGCAGTTTAAAGCTAATCCAGAAATTTAAAGTAATTAAGAAAAATCTTAGGATATTAAAAATAAAAGAAAAAAAGGAAGAGAGGGGGAAGATCTGTGTGTCCCAGCACCCACTGACAGGAGAAGAGGAACCACCTTTGAAAGGACAAATGAGCAGTGCTCTGCCATTTGTTCTTGGAAACACATTGAGAGGATTCTTTACTCTGTGCCATTCCTCCCTTTTCTGAAATGCCATTTAAGCAAAAGGAAGCAGACAGACTCAAAATGAGATTCAGTAGCAAAAAGAATCTTGAAAAAGTGGTGGAATTGGTGGCCCAAATTGCTGCTTCAGAGAGACCAAGTTGGCTGGTCAGTCTGACAAAGTAACTGCACTCTTGGAGGTGCTGGGAGTGTGCTCTCCTGCTTTTGTCTTCTTGGAGCTTATTTCAGTCTTACAAAATCTGCTTACAGGGGACAAAGAGAACTGAACACCTCTTCCATTGTCCAGTGTCTCAGTGCCTTTGTTCAGAGTATCCAAGGGATAACAGGACTGTACAGGCTAATTCCAAAACTGGAAGACAGATTTAGGAATATATGTATGCCATCATCAAACTAACCTCAAATGCTCTGTGGTGGGCAGCAAAGTAACAGTGTCCATTCCTAGGGTTCACTGGGAGCTTGTGACTTTGATGTTCGATTGTTAAAGCCTGAGTGTACCTGTATCTTACAAGAGATCTGACTTAAAAACTTCAAATAATGAAGACCATTACACAGAATTTCATCCTACATTTTTAAGATAGTGGCCAAACCAATCTTCAGGAGATTCACATTCAATCCCAGTTCTTTCCAGTATTGTCTCTGCAAAAGAACCTAACTAAAAATCAATTTCTGTGCCTGGTCTCCAGCAGGTTTTAGAACAGTGTTTCCTTCTTTATGGCTCTTGTCTTCGAGGGTGGTGGCAATTTTTAATACATTTGCATGATTTCTATAGCAAGGAAGCTTCCAGCCTGGATCAAATCACAGGGGGAGTGAAATCACAACTGTGCTGTTTGAGCCCCAGGATTCAGGGAAACTGTTATTTATGTTGCCTGTGCTTCTCCACACACAAATAAAGACATATGTCCAAAGAGTTTAGCGAGAAAGAGAAGGATGGCTAGGGGAGCTTTTTACCCTGACTCATCAATACCAATTGCGCACATTTCTGCATCATGTGAAGAGAAACTGTGAAACCTTCGCTGCCCTCAGGACTCCCAGAAGAGGCATGTGTTGCAGCAGTTGTTTTAAATGCAATTGTGATTTAGGAAGTGATTTTTGCTAGTACCTCAGTTAGTATAAATACAATTTTTTTACGACTTATCAAAAAATGTCAGGTAATGGGAACACCTGAGAGAGAAATCAAATTTCCGTTCTGTGTAAGTTTGCTATTGAATTCTTTCTTTTGCTTTTGACTTGGTCCTTTTCTTTGGTTCACTGATGTACTGATCAGATGTACATGTCCCATGTAATTATGAGCATCCAAGCACTGATTGTAGGGCAGCAGATGTCAGAAAAAAACATTATAGTAACAAGGACATGAATTTAGCAGCCAAATTTTGCTATGGCTGGAAACCTCTTTGTTAGGAGCAAGTGCTGCAGTGTTTTACTGGGCACTAGCTTAATGTACTCTTCAAAGTGATTTTTATCAGTAATTGGAGAAAATAGGAATGTAAACTTTTAGATTTTCTTTGGTGATGTTGGATATCTCCTACTCCAGTGTAAAGACTGAGCAAGCAATAAATTCACTCTGGTACAGTGTTCAGGCTTCTTCAATGCTGCTGATAGCAGCCTTGTGTCCCTGCCTTCATGGATCAAGCTTTACCATGCAACTGACTCCAAAAATAAATGCCACAAGGCTCAAGAAATCATGGGATTTGTTAAGAAATAATAATGATGGCATTTTTTATTTGCTTGTATAATTTCTGAGTTGTCCAGACTAACTTCTTTTCTTCCCTAGAAGCCAGAGTAAAAACCACAATCTTTATTCAGTGGTAGGACTTCTGTAATTGGTCTTTTAAAAAATGAAGTATGTGGGAACTAATGGCACTTATCTGTGAGTGCCCAGTAGTATATTAAACCTATTTAATTTCTTGCCATTGTTTGGCCTCCTTTGCCTGCTGGTTCTTAGGTACTTTGAATGGTTTGTATTGCTTCCCTATTTTAAGGTCTCTCCATAGACTTGGGAGCTCATAAATTAGACTGTGCCAGTTTGTGTGCTATACCCTAGGCTGGCAATCCTTTCTCTAACCCTCCCTTGCTGGTGCTTCACCTTGCTGCAGAGGGAGCTGCAGCTGAGTTCTGCATCCCTGTGTGATGTATGGTGTTCATAGCTTGGAACTGAAGAATGGCTGAATTCTCTCATTTAGGAAGAAATTGCGTCAGCCCCTGTGGCTGCAGGACTTGGGATGATGGAATTTTCAAATGGTTGTCATTTAAGGTTGATAAGTGCAGTGGTTATATGTAGCCCTAACTGGCAAATGATGGAAAACACATCTCTGTCCCTGCTGTCCTCTGACCATAACTTCAGAGCAGCAGTGACAAAGTTCATTGGTGGGGAGGGAACTTGGAAGGCAAATAATAAGGTTAGCACACCATTATTTGCTCCCCTGTGGAACAGGAACACAAAGTGGGGTCTGGCCCCCCTGTAAGGAGTATGAGGCTCTTCTAATAATTTGATTTATCACTGGGTGTCCTTGAGAAATGGCTGCATGGCTGAGAAGACTACAGATTTAATTTCAGTACCTACCCTGGGAAGAAAAGAGTTGTTCTGTTTTCTTCTCTCCAATCCTGTGGTATCACAGGATTTCTGAACTGAATTTTTAAACCAAAAAGATCTGGTTTTGTCCTCTCTGTAACTTCCATAAAAATATTTCTTGCTTTTAGAGAGACAGTTGCAATGTGTGAATTGTCGGGCTGGGATCTGCTTTGTGAGTCTGGCTTCCATTTAAATCTCCATCAGTTTAGACCAGGGGCTGGGGCTCTTCACACAGCATTGCTGTGACATCTGTGGCCTTCCTACATGTCAAGTCCATCTGTTTCAGTGTCCTTTTTAGCAAATCTGCCTGAGTGTGATCTTGAAAACTGTGTTTGAGTTCTGAAAACTGCAGCTATTGCAGGGCTCTTCAAACACCGCTAAGTTATGTGAAACTTCTGGATAGTCCTTTCAAAAAGGAACGAAGATTCCTTAAAGTATTATCTTTTCCAGGTAGATGGTTTAAATAGCGAAGTTCAATTTGCATGTGTACATACGCAAATACTCATCCATAATTTTCCCCAAAGATTTTTTAGGCATTTTATTTTCTAACAGTTTCTTTATTTACATCTCACCGACTGTAACCTTTATGTTGCTGCATTGGATGTTCTTGTCTGATGGATTTTTTTTAGGTAACCTGGGGATGAGTGTTCAAGAAAATCACTGCTCTGATTCTAAGGCTTCAATTATCTCCTGGGGCTCTGCTTTAGGAAACATACTTTCACAGTTTCTGCCTTCATGAGAATCTTCTGATTGAATAATAGCCTTGAATTCCATTAGGAACCTTTTGTTTTTTTCTGAGCAAAATAAGGAGAAGGTGGTTATTTTCCCATAAGCAACATGTTTAATTTTCTTGTAGTCTATCTTCACTATACACATGTGCTGCTCCTGTTGTCATTCATTAATTTTCCTTTTGAGATCCTTGTTCAGTCATTATTTTCTGCCAAGTCCTGAAGAATGTATTTATATAGGAGTTTTTTTCAACTCCTCCTTCTTTCTCTGAATTAATTATAAATTGAATCATTTGCTATCTGCTTGTCTGTGTTCCAAGTAAATGATAGTTGTGTGTGCATTTGATTGCCTCAGTTATTATTTTATGTATTTCAATTTCTGAAGTAATCATGGTTTGACAAGTACTGTCCATTCTTCTGCATGTCAAAGACTCCACGCTCAAAGGGAAATTACAGAGAAAATATGTTCCACAGATGAAAGTGCTACGTGACTATCCATGTAAGGAACCAGTATGGCTTCTTTCCTTAGGCATGCAGCTATAGCACAGTTTTAGTTAAACTAAAATAAGTCTCTATATATAAAGTCGGTATTTCCCTGGTACAGATTAGGGAAAGTGGTGCATATGACTCAATGTAGTGTATTGGTTGTTTTGCAATTGTGATTAACTATGACTATTTTTTCATGGCAGAGATACTACAGGAAGCATTTTCTTTTATGTTTCAAAGAGTCTTTAATGCTTATGGTTGACAGCCAAATCAGAGAAGAAAAAATTCAGATGGTTACAAAAGAGTTTTGAGCTGTGGTACAGTAAAATATGATGTCTTTCTCTAGCCTGCCAGGTTGCCATGTGGGATTTGCCTTCTGCATGTTTTTCTGTCATTGGCCTCTTCACTAAGACTCACAACAAACAGAGTAACTGGGAGCATAGATGGTGGTTTGGCTCATATCTTCAGAGATAGTTAAGGATGTTACACCAATGGGATTTTGGTATCTAAATAACTTTGGTATCTAAATAACTTTGGTATCTAAAGACCTTTCAGGATCTAGGTCTTTCTCTTTTTTCTTTTTTTCTCAATATGTGTTTATACAGAGAAGTTCATCAAGAGAGATTTAGTGCTGAGCACTTTGGTCCCAGTCCAACATAACCTTCAAACTTGTAATCAATTGTCAAGCTCTTGGGTAATCCCATTGAAATACCTGCATGAGTCCTTGGCTGGAACAGAATAGACTTGGCATCCTCTAGCCCGCCACTGTAGAGAAACACTTGTCTAGCCAGAAATTGCTCATCACAAGCACAAAAAAAGGACTGTGATTGCCAGCTCTTCTTGTGTCCTCTGAGTCATTGAATAGTTACTGAACAGTAATGATATTTTATATCTGATGACCCAGAATCCAGGGGTTATGTCACCATTACTAAACAATTTCTCTAGTGGGGGAGCATTGAGTGCTCACTTGTGTGTGCTGATTGTCTTTTTGGGTCAGTGGCTGGTACAGTCTTTCAGATTCATTGAAATGTTGGCAGTTCAGTCTCTTTTATATAAAACAGTTTCGTGCCTCTCCTAAAAATGAACAATTGGGAAGCCATTGATTTCACAGCCTGTTCACTTTAGTGAACCTGATGTTGGATGAACAGAAGGAATGCACTAGGTAAACTTCTTTATCCAAGGTCTCAGTAAGCATTTCACATAGCTTAGTGAACAGCAGACGTTGTGCTCTGCCCAGTCTGGACATGTTGCCTGTTTGGGCATTGTAGGTGTCAGAGCTTTGGCATCTTGTCACTCTTGAACAGATTACTTTAATTGTAAAGCTGAGCTATAGTTTATTATATTGTAATTATCTTGTGCCACACTGCTGGGATTGTTCTCAGTCTTAAGCCACAGAATAGGAGACAGAACTCTATTTTCTGGTATTCCTGGTGCTGCCTGGAAAAAGATGTTTATTGTTGTTGCACATAAATAAATAATGGAGGGAATGTTTTGACTCTCTACATTGTCATGAATGTAAAATGAAGATGCTGTATTCTGTAGCCAGTATTTTTGGGTTGAGTGCACTCATACTCCTGGGTATGTGTTAATTATTTCATGTTTTGAATTCACCCTTTTATGGAAAAAAACAGATGTTTGCCTTCTGATGATAATGGACTTTTTACGTGGCGCTCAGAGGAAGCATTGCTTCAGCTCTCAGGTCTGATGTTTCATAGATGTTTTCCATGTTGGGGAAAAGAAGGGACAGATAAGAGAAAGTGCCAGTAGATGTCTGCAAATTGCAACCCAAATTCTGTGATTACAAAGGCCAAGCCAGGTGTGGCAGTGTGAGACAACAGGAGATACTTTGTGGTTTGGGTTTTATAAAGCTTAAGAAAACAATGGCCCCAGTGTTTACCTGGGAACTAGTTAGAAAAATTACATGTAATTCCAAATAACCATAGCTGGGTTGTGTTTGCTTGTTGCTGTTTTTTCCCTTTAAATGGATTTAATTAATGGTTTTATTATGTTCTTTCAGATCTTGGTCATGCACCATAAAAGTAACTGGGCTTTTTTCCAGTGGCTTAAATGGGACCTGCTGTACAATTAGCTTTAAATTAGGAGCTAAAATAAGGCAATGAAACCAGCACTGGAAACTGAAGTTGTGCTGCCTTCAAGAGAGATGTTAAGGCGCTCCTAAAAGTTTTGTTAGGGGATGATTTGTACCCACAAATCAACCATCCAATTCTTCCATCTTTCAAAGTGCAGATGGATGCTGAAATGGATCCAGGTAACCCAGATAACATTTTACAAACTCACCTATGTTCAGCCTCCTGTTCTTACCATCATATCTGCATTTAGTCCCATTTGTATGAGAGCTTTTTTACGGAAAAGACTCAGTAAATTCCTCAGCAATCTTTATGTCTGTGGATGATGTTTCATGCACTGTAATTCCTTGGACTCTACTAAATTAGTATTACCCAATATCGGAAATGTTTATCACACCTCCTAGAG
Organism: Acanthiza pusilla; assembly: GCA_036630365.1. Lineage (NCBI taxonomy): Eukaryota > Metazoa > Chordata > Aves > Passeriformes > Acanthizidae > Acanthiza > Acanthiza pusilla. The sequence continues at coordinate 34,846,416 of JAXCHO010000073.1, forward strand.
CTCCAGCTGCAATAGTTATAAAAAAAAACCCCGAACCAAAAAATACAAACCTAACAAAAAATAAAACAAACAAAAAAAACCCCACAAAAAACCAAACAAACACAAAACCCCTAAACAAACAAAAAACCTCGCCACAAACAAAAAACAACAAAAAACCCCAAAACCAAACCAAACAAAAAAAACCCCCAAACAAAAAAAACCAAAAAACAAAAAACCAACCCAAAACAACCCTACCGAAGAAACCAAGAAAAACTAAGAGACTACTTTTAGGTGCAAGCAGATTGAATATCTGATTTGTTTCTTCTATGTTACTCCCAGTCATCCTGATAATCAGAACAGGATAATGTGGGAATTTATTGTGTGCCATGCACTGGAGTGGTACGAGAGTGGGTAAAGACCTTTTTCACAATAATGGTTAATTGGACAATGATCAGGCTTATTCTGTCTGTGGGATGATGTACTGCCACATTCATGCTCTGTTCTGGATCCTCTCTTCCCTCTGCATCTGTACAGAATTCCTGTACACATTTTATTTATAGATTTTCATTTGCCACTCAGATATTCAATGAAGACACAAAAGAAATTCAAATCAAGCTTTGCATTTGTGGGTTTGAGGGACAAAAAGCAATGAATAAGAAGTTGTTTTTTTTGTAATTAGTGTGACTTTAAATCAGTTCTAGATTTTAAAAGTTTGAGTAAGAAAATATATGAATGTGGAATATTCTGATTAGATATTAAGATTTTTCAGTTTACCATGAGAAGGGTCAAATACTGGAATGGCGTTTTTGGGGAGGTTGTGGTGCCTCTGTCCTTGGAGGGGCTCAGCATTCACTTGGACATGGGCTTGAGCAGCCTGTTCATTTTAAACAGACTGATTTTGAGTGAGAGTTTGGACTGGATGGTCCTGAAAGTCCCTTATGACTTCAGTTGCTGTGATTCTGTGATTCCATTCACCATTTTGAAGAAACTCACTTCTACCCATGCTTTCAATGAAAAGAAGTTCTCTCCTCCTTCCCTTTCCCACAATATGGTAAGATTACAAAGGTTTCTAGTAGAAGCTGTTTTAGCACATATATATGAAGAGTTACTGTCTCCATGAAATCTGAGAAGTTATGTCCTTCCTACTGAATTATTAAGAAGGTTACTCAAGGATTTATCTGAAACAATGAAAGTAAAAGAAAGAATATTCATAACACTTAAGAAAAAAAAATAATTGAAGTAAGTCCATCTTTTTTATAAATGCTGTGCAGTCAGTAAAAAGGAGTTGTAAGTAGCATTACACCCCTAGTGATTCTGTCACTGAACAACTACTATTTAATGAATCGATTTGACTCACTGTTCATAAAATGCTTCAGAATTTTGTTTGCAAAATGTGTTTTACCAGGCTGTCAGTTACCATGGGAAGATGGAAGAAAAAAGATTATTTTTTTTTGTCTGTGTGTGCATGTGTGGAAAAAAGGACAACAGAAATAACAGCTGCAGTTACAGCTGGTGAATGCAGTAGGTAGCCATAACATTTTCCAAAATGACTGAGCAATTCAGGACAGAATGGGGCAGGTGCAAGTCAAGCTAGAATGAAATCAAGTCAGAGGAGACCCTTCAGCTTCATAAATTAAGTAATTATTTCTGTGATGCATCCTGTTCAAGGATACAATTCCTCCAGATCTAGTTATATTTTCACAGATTAATGGCTGGGTCATGATAGTGCACTTTAGCTCTATTTGGCAGCAAGACCAAGGATAAATGGAATCGCCTTTGCAGTCACTCTTAGGTCTGTTGCTGGCCATATGTATGTGTAAATCATCACTGTAACACTGCGGATCAAATACAATGGAACAATTGCAGGGTGCGTTCCCAGGTACAAATTACTTTCTATAGACCACTTGTGTTAAGTTCCTCTGCAAATAGCCCAACTGCTTGGTCCTGCTCCAGCTGGCCTGGCTCAGGACTATTCAGTATTCTGGTTTTCACTTGCATCTCACTTGCAGCATCCTTTGGAAATGAGTAGCAGATGCCCAGTTTGATGGTGCAGGTCCTCTGATCATTGAGCACATATGCTCCTTTGTCATTCTGTCTCAATAATTGAAAGTACTGTCAGATGAGGAAACAAAACAAAACCCTGCTAAGATTCTAAGGAAAAATTGTTTCTGCCTAATCCGCTGGATGATTTTTCAGTTTACAAACACTTCCTCTGCACATTTATCATCTTCTGTCTAGGGGAAGTCTATCAGTACTGGTAGCTCTGTGAATTGCTTCCTGAGTGCCTCAGCCCACTCATCATTTTTTTCTTTGCTCTTGTATTGTATTTCATGTAGAGAATTTTTCAGTTAGTAGTCTAACTTCTTGGTAATGAAGAATTTTCTTCTCACCTCTTTGACTTTATGGTGGCATTCGTGATGCTTATATGTACGAAAATAGATATTGTCTGGCCATTTAGTTCTGTACTATTGAGCAGAAAAATGTTGTTGGTGGAATAAAAAAGGTTTTTTTTTGAGCTCTCTTTACCAAAATTTATGGTTGGCGTCTTTGTCAATTGCCAGCTATGTATTTCCAGATTGGACCCACTGAAATGGAAACTCAGGTTCTGTAATGATGCATGTTTATATAGATGTATTTTTACTTCAGTGTAAAGATATATTTCATCTAAGAAGATTTCAGCTTTGTCTTTCAAAACCACCAGAATTAAGTCCTTAACCCATTTGGATGTGTGTGATCAAGGAAAAAAGCAAGATGTAGTGCAAGTTATTAAAAGGTTGCTTATATCTCCTTTCATCATACAGCAAGGAAAATTTCTTGCAGCATCTATCAGAAAATACTTCACAGCTGATTTTCCACGGCATGTCATACCATATTGTTAGAGGAATATCTTGTGCATTGTGTCACTCTTAGGCAGCACAGGGTGCGAAGGAATTATTTTTACAGAGGACAATAAAACTGAACCTTTCTAAAGTCATTTAACATATTAGGAACTGAGACAGCAGTTTCTATTCCTGATTCAGTGGCAGATAATACAGAGCAGGGTGAAACATGGATTAATAAATGCTAATTTACAAAGTTTTGACTTGGGGGATTTAACTCTTCTATCAAAGAGATTTGCAGAAGTTACTACTTAATGAGAAGTGATGGGACTTGAAGTGGTGTTTGAAAGAACTGTGGGAACAAAGAGACACAAACTCCCATTGCAGAGTTAATAGCAGTTTGGGGAGATGAATTATGGGAACACGGAAGGTTTGATGTTTGAGGATATGAGATGAATATTTTTCTGGTAAAATTAATTGGTTCTGAAACATTAGATAAATGAGATCTTTTAGAGCTTTCTTGAATCTGAAGAGAGCTGTTATCTACAAGGAAAAATGTGGTGATGATGTCTATTAGAAATTCTATTTTTACAGTTCATTTTTAAAAAAAGTAGTTTCACAAAAAGAAGCAAACTGTGTGCTCATAACTTTGTTGTTCTGCATTATACATCCTTTTGTGATATATAAATGTAATGGATAGGCTTAAAAGCATCCCTGTTCCTTTTTTGAAGTGCATTCTGATCAATTCTGGGTTGGATATAGGGAGACACTTATTTTCAACTTCAGAAATAGTTGTACAGAAAAAGCAAGGATCATATCAGCTGGGATCTGTTCCTATTTTACCTCTACTGATTCAACCATCCTCAGGCTTTTAAGAGATTTATAACTAGACACTTGAGAAATGCTATCAAAATATGCAGTGAAACAAGAATAATAATTACCATGAGAGCAACAGTGAAAAGGCTTGTTGCCAGTTCCACAGACATCAACTAATCAGAGTAATTTAAGTCTTGGACACATTTCAGACAGGCCATTTATATAACGACTCCAAGTGAACTGTCTAGCTTAGGAACTCTTCCCTCTGTTGCTAATTTATCAGCTTTCATTCTGAGAATAAGAGAAGATGCTGCTAATAGTTTTAAAGAATTCTGTAGTAAAGGCCACAGATGAAATGTAGAGCTTTTATTAGCCAGAGCTGTGATTTTCTAACTAATGGAGGGAGAGTTTTGTTTCTCACCTATGTGTCATACTTGACAGTAATAATAGCTGTGTTCCACATTCCTCTTGTTCAGAAAGTCCTTTCTGCAAAGTTCAGTGACTGGCCTCAAACAGCGGAGATGGTGTTGATGAAAAACACCCTTTCAATCATTCTGAAACATTCCCTAATTACATGCCTTATTTCACAGAACCTCCCATCTGAAATGTCTTTAGGCCCTCTCCGCACTTCAATTAAGAGTATGCACACCAGAGTAGTATATGTTAATGAAATTACTGACCCATCCTCCAGGCCTTTGCTACATGAAAGACCATTTGAAGCAATCGGTTTTGTTCGCACGAAGGTTGGGTCCCATGTGCACAGTGATACCGCTCAGTGAAGCCCAACAGACTAGGAACTTCGAGCAAGAAACATGCATAGCTTTACCCAAAAAATATGCCATGAATAGTTTTGTATTATGCATGTGTTGACTTTATAACCAAACAAATAATGGCTCTTTCGGAATCTGTTGTGTAACTCATATGAACAGCTGCATTGATATCAAGCGGATTATCCGCAACAAGGAGCAGCTACAATGCCGTGCTTATACAACATTAGAAACATTTTAGGCTTTTAAAGGCAAATATTATCTTAAGTTGCACAATATCTAAGGCCGTAGGGGCGAACTGTCATAACATTCCTTCAGCAATGAGAGGTTTAGTACTTATTGTATAACACTATTGTAAAATCAGGGGCATTACTCAGTGACAATACATCTGGGGGGAGGGGAAGAGTTCAGGATAAAATGGAAGAGAAATAGGTATATTTTGTTCTGTTGCTATGGATTCTATAACACTGAAAAGAAACTATGGAAAAGAGCAATTCCACAATCTCGTCTGAGAACTCAGACACTAATGCACGTGCTAGGCACACTTACTAACAAGTTGCCAGCTTTGAAAAATCAACTGGGAAATACTGAATTTGCAGACGAAGCAAAGGTGAGAGGATTAAAAGTACTCTGGAGCGTTGTATTCAGGATGTTCATGACAAGTGAGAGCAGCATTCTGAAAGAAACGGAAGCTGATTCTATGTGAAATTGTACAAGATTTTCTTTCTCAGAATAATGAGTGTGACATTACAGGAGTGAGAAAGATGGGAGAGGAAGAGGATTCATATTTGAAGTTCTAAAGGCTAAAATGGATGCTAAGAAGAAGAAAAAGAATATAAGATTGTCTCTTCTCTTCTGAGCTCCTACAGTCTCAAGAGAAATGATGGATCCAGACTTGCACATTGAATCCTTCAGGAAGGATGTAAGTCACCTTACTAGACCAAAGGAGAGAGCAAAGAAGGTGTAGCAAATGGGATCATACATGTCTGAAAAAGTTGAGAGAAAGGTTAAAGGGGCTTGGTTACTAAAATAGCATCGGTCTGAAGTGGACCACAAAATTATTTTTCAGGTGCTTAAAACACAGTTGCAAAGGGAAAGGCAATAGTTTTCTCTCCTTGTCCAGTGTGGATAGGATAAACAGTGCTGAACTTAGAGGGCAGTAAGATGAATCAGACCGGGGGTTTAGGGAAACCCTTGTGACTGAATGAGCAGTTTAAGCTCTACAGTAAATTACTTAATGACATGGAAAGTCCCCACTGGTAGAGATACTTGAGAATGTATTAAACAAATATCTGGCAAGAATATCTGCGGTTTAACTGAGTCTTCTTTCATGCAGAAGGATGTAATACATTTTTTCTTCCTCAATTTTCTAAGCATTCTGTGAAATACATAGAAGGATACTCACCTTGTCTTTCTCCAGAGAGTCATTTATGTTTCTCAAATCATTTCAGTTTGAGGCATTTTGGATGGCTTTAGTGCCAAATAACTACTGCTGGCCAAATCTTGACTGCTGTTGCCTAAATGGACTCTGTGACTGAGGCAGAGGAATCCTTGACATCATCCTCAACAGAACCAGAGCAAAGATGAGCTGGAACAGTTGCATTTGAGTTGAAATCCCAAGAGCTAGGAGTGAAGTATGGGCCTTTGCTGTAGAAACTTTTGAGACAAAACTGGGCAACAGTTTTTACCTGTTTGCCTTTCATTCCATTTTAACATGTCAGCTATGACAGTCTGAGTGAATATGGGCTGTCAGAAGGGCCTTAGGGTAAAGTTAGGGCTCTCCCAAGCCAAGAAACTTTGCCAATGTCTTGCAGGAGGTCAAGCTTTGTCTCCAGTCTTTATCTCCTCATATCATAGTGGGACCTTTTTTCATTTGTATTCTCGCCTTCAGAAATTTAGATGGAAGTCCAGGGACTTTTTAAAACCTAAGATTCATGGGATTTTTTTTCTTAAAAATAAAACCAGATAAATCAGCACTGGAGCAGTGTTACATGAATGGGCTCCTGGGAGCTGGCTAGACCAGTGGCAAATGCCTTGTGCTTGTTTGTGATACGATCTAATTCTGGATGTCAAAAGCTGCCAGATGTGTTCATGCCTTTTCCTCAGAGTAGTAAATAATGGATATGTTTGTGAGTGTCCTTCAGATGTTCTGAATTCCAGGTTGTGTAATCACCCTGAGTTTCAAATTTGAGAATTAAAGCACATATTGCAATTACTCCTCTGGGATAATTGTTGTTTTGTTGAACAAGAATTTTGTTGTTTTTGTTGCTCAGCCAGTCCTGAAGTACTAATTCTTTAAATAACAAATAAAATAATTGAATTCATATTTTACTTAGCAAGTGTGGTACCTTGTTTTGGTTTTGGTTGGACTCTGTGCTGTATTATTCAGCACCTCTCTGGCTCTGAATTCAGACAGCTGCCCTGGCTCCCAGCTTTTACCTGGCAAACATCCTCCCTCAGAAAGTCATTGGAGGCTGGACAGAGTACCTGCAGATTATTACATAATGTGTCTTCTAGCTCCGGTTGTGTTTGATTACATAAGAATTCAAGAAAATCCTAGTCTCACATGAATTAGTAGATTTAAAATTTATTTTTGAGGGTCTGACTGATTCAGCATTTGATAGGTCTATCCTGAGAGAGAGATGGAGTGAACATTTTTCTTTACAGATCCATTTATCTTATTTTCTTAATTACTGTTCCTTCTACAAATAGTTAGAGTGCAGGGTTTTTTGTTTGTGCTTTGATGGTACTAAACAACCTACAGTTAAAGCTTTTCTAAGTCCTTTTTTAAAGTGTATTATTTTACTTTTTCATCTTTAATCCTCCCTTGAAGTCTTTTTATTGTCTATAATTTATTGAGGCCTTCTCAAGACAAAAGAAACCAAATCAAACAAAAAACCAAAACAAACCCATTTTCCCTCCCTCAGAGACTGGTGGTTAATTATGTCATTATGCTCATCTTTGAAAATGAATCAGATTTTGAATTCTTCTCAAGTAAAACTATAATCTAAGCAGATTTTTTTTCTCTATACTATTCAAGCCATCAGGAATAAGGCAAATAGTAAAATCTCTGCATTGTGGTTATATCTGGCAATGTAGCGTAAAGTATCCAAAGAGTGTTTTGTCTAGTATTTAATGGGACAATAATGAAGATATTAAGGTATTACTTGCCTTGGGAGAGAATGTGGAATAAACTCTTTTTTGAAGGAGCTTGAATAGGACATGGCTTCTGAAAGCCTGAGCGTAAGGCCACCTCCACCATGTCTAGCTCTACTTAATCTTCACACTGCAATATCTTCTCCTTCCCATTATGCTGTTCATTAAAATAATTTGTTCAGGCCAGACAGGGAGCATGTGCTGAGGTGTATTGCACTAACAGAGGTGTTTTGGTTTTTTTGCTTACTAGCCAGTTTTATTAGTTTGAGATATAGAAAACCTGCACGTAGGTTCTTAGACCTTTGCAGCACATTGGTGATTTAAACCCAAAGCATATGATTATATTACCTTTTTTTTTTTCCTAATGGTGGTATGAATGTTTTATCAAAACCTTTGAGAGGCATTCTGTCTTTTTGGGAGTAGTCTTGAAATGATGTCCATCTAAACCAATCAGACCTGAAAGAAGCCTATTTGCATCTCCTATGGCGTATGGCAGTTTCATGAAAAAGCTATATAAAACTGTGCTGTAATTTGCCAGGCCAAATTGCTCCATTGTTTTCAGGCAGGAAAGGTGGCAATCCGGGAACGTCCTTTCAAATTTCAGTTTTGCCAGGTATATGATTATGAGGAGGTATGATGCTTCTGGGTGGAGAAAAATCAGTTTTCCTCCAGAACTGTATTTAAATATAGTATTTAGATAGCAAATCATTCAGTCCACTCAGAAACACCTTTGGAAGGAAGATTCAAGCTGCTAAGAGAAGCCAAGCTTTGCACACGTACACACTTTATCTGCTTTCTGCATGAAAAGGGAAGCCTGTCTGTATGAAAGTTGAGGTCTAACATTCCCCTCTCTTTGTATCTCACTCTTCCTAGAATACTTAATATTTACTCAGAAATTATATTGTATAAATTGGAAAAAACATACCTGTTTTTGCATACAGAAAAGAACAAGTCTTTCACAAATTTTGAGTTACTGAAAGACCTTCAAAACAGGCCTTTTTGAGGTTTGGAGAGGGAGGAAGAGTTATTTTATTTTACTCTTTCATCACCTTTTCTGTGTAGTTGATAGATGATGGTGATTCTTTGCTACTTCCCATGAATTATTACTTCTGCCCACAAGAGTGGATATAACACACAAAAAAAGAAAAAATAATTTTCTTACCTGTAATTTTGCTTTCTCTCAGTATTGATTTCATGCTTAGCAAAGACTTTTTTTATACTAAAATGGTAATCTGTCTTACATTTGCTCTGGCATAGAATTCCTTGGAGATTTTTTATTTGTCAGAGTGAAAACAAGAGTGAGGATCACATAAGGTAAACTTTCATATATTGGCACCCAGTTGTGTTTTTTCAGTTGGTTCAAAGCTGCTATTTGTGCGTAAGTTTTGTGCTTTGTGTGTCTTTTGCTGTGGAATTCTGCTACCGGGCAAGATCCAATGGGCAATCAGTGTATTAAAACTCAAATACCAGGTTTAAAAAAGAGACAGAAGAATTGCGCAGCTCCCCGCACTCATCTAGGTCATTATTATAATGCTGCAATATGCAAGCGGCAAAACCATCATAAGAGAAAACAAAAGATCAAAAAAAGAGAGAGCCAATTTAGCTTTTCTGATATGAATATGCTATGAAGAAAATTATGCATCTCAACATTAGACATCTGAAGGATTTAGCTAGTATTAATGCCAACCTCATTATATGCCAAACTTGATACTATTTCAATTTCGTTGTTTGAAAGAAATCTTCATGGGGAGAAAAGAAACTGGCTTATTGCAGTGAGATAGTAGACAATAAAATAAAAGAATGCAGTCAAATCATCTTATGTTTTCACTGAAAATCTTTCTGCTATTTCATCTGGATTTCATTTAATCAATGCTTTTTTTCACATTTGGGCTTTGGATGCAAACGAAATTTTGAACCAGGTTGAACAACTGATGCCTGTACCAGCTGCTAAGGCTTCCTACTTAACCTGTATTTCTATTTGCTTTTGTTTATTCGAACCTGTGTAAAGCTTCTAATCTGCTACTTGTTTCAGGCATAGAGAATATTTTGGGGTGTGGAAGATTTTCCCTTTCCTAAAGACTGGAGGGAAAAGCTCTAGCTAAAATTGCTTCAGCTGATGAGCAGCTCCATCCATATCCGTGTTACATTTTGGTTTTGAATAGCCTCTGAGGAAAAAATGCAAGAAAAAAAGTGCAGAAGTTTCACTGTTAAAATAATTTTTTGTTTGGGCTTTTTTTGGGTATTTTTTTCCTTGTCTTTCCATTCGTTGTCCCAGGGGCATACTTAAAATATTTATTTTGAAAGCTCTTGCTTCATCCCCCATTAGATGTTTGTGCTAAAGTTGTATTGACATAAACATTTGCATAAATCCCAGTTCAAAAGAATACTTAAATGAGGGAGTTGTTAGAGAAAACAGCTGCCAGGTGACATCCTGTCACTGCAAGGCTGGAGAGGCTGGCACACACCTAACACACACATTTTTCCCTTTCTGCCTGTTGTGAATAGACAGCTGAGTTGGCCAGAAATTGCACTTCATGTGGTAGAGAATGAAAGACTGGGCCAGATATTCTAGACAGCCTGTGTTACTGACTCCTCATTAATTATTTAGCATGATTTTGCTCGCTCACTGTGATCATTCTTCATCCAAAAAAATCAAGAAGCTGTGCAAATCGTACTGATGCATAAAAGCACCATAACATCCCTTTGTATATAAGCAAACCATAGGGGGAAATAAAGTTAATAGAGTAATTTTCCAATGTTAGTGCAGGTTCTGTCTTATCAAAGGCTATTACTAAGCATAGTCAGAAGCATACTAATTACCGATTTTTTTTCACCTTCAATTAAAAAAATAAAATTAAAGCTTTTTAAAAATTATTTTTTAAGGAACAGCATTTCATTTTCATTATTGCTTTATTTCCCACTCTCGATTTCAAAAGTATGTGAGGGGATACCAGAGGAGCCATAGATTTTTGGGGGTAGAGAAAAAAGAGGGTTTTTTTTTCCCTTCTCAACTGAAAAAGACTAAGAAGCACTATGTTTGGGCTTTGCGCATGTATTCCAGGGCCAGGAGAACATTCTGTTTTCACTGATGTAATGGTGGGAGTTGTCAGGGATAGACATCAGGCATTTATTTTCTATGCACTGGTTAAATCCAGGAATATGATGGTACAAGAAGCATAGCACTTGGTTTATTAGGTTTCATATTTTATAATATATTATTGCTGTATTCTGCAGGCAATGGCACCTTTGCCTAATACACGGACCAAAGGGAAAGGATTTAGTATAGAACAAGATGGTAATTGCCCAATAAAAGTTTCATTTGCAACTAAGGCAGTGATTAATGCTTGACAGATGAAAGAGATGAAAAAAGAGAGAGAGAGTGTCCATCAATGCCTTTGAAAGACAATATGTTTGTTTTTCAGTTTTTAAAGCTCAGGATGATGAGACGAGATACAGAGCTACTAGGCAGTAATGTATTTGTGGGTTATGTATGTCTTTGTCGTGAATGACATTGTAAAAAAAAATAAATTAAATCTTTGGATGTACTTTTGATGAAACAATGATAAAACATGTATCATTCTGTCAAGATTATTTATACTTGTCCATTCATTCAAAGCAGGGTAAAAGACCTGGTTCTTAAATGCATAGTTAAGCATCTAAATTCATGCCATGCTTTTGGGTTGGTATTATTTTAGCTTTTGCAAATCATGTTATGTGTCTAAATTTGACAATGTAAAGACAAGGTGAGAGATAGCTATAGGATATATCTACTTTGCAGGTGATGTACTTGAAAAATAGAAAATTCTCTTTAAAAACGTTCACTAGCTAAAATATGGCTTCAGCTGATATTGTTTTATAATGAAATGTGTATATCTTTAAAGCAAAGCCTTCACAGTGTTCTTTGCTCATTGAATTAGGTGTTTGTTTCTTGGTTATTTTAAGGCAAGATAATGACCAACAAAATGCTGAGCATTGCCATCTTTTGACACAGTAAAAGCATTTGCTGACAAAATCATCCAGATTCCATTTGAGATTACATTTTGGCCACTCCAGAGCTTTCTCAGAGCTGTCCCTTCTGTCTTCATAGTGTCAGAGCTCCAACAGCTGTACTTCCACATGGGTGGCATGATGCAGAGGCTGGAAGGAGCCCTGGCAGTAAAATGACAGTGGTGTTCAGAGGCAAGAGAGTCATTATCTAGAGAAAAAAATACTGTGACATTAATTACTTTAAGTGAAGCAGGCTTTCTCCAAATGCAAGCTCAACAGAGTCTTGCTGTGCTTGAAATCCCTTAGGCCAATAACAGACCTGAGCCAAGGCTTTGATTCTCACCTTGCATCTCTCACAATGAATGTAGAGGCCCTGATGTGCATTGCTGGGCACAATACGCTTCCCAGGGAGAGGCATTTTAGGACTTTTTCAGTCTCTTATTTATTTAACATATTATTTAGATTAGAATAGTGCCAGTTGGATGGGACATACAATGATTACCTAGTTCAACTGCCTGACCTATTCGGGGCTGGGCAAGTAAAAGTATATTATTAAAGGCGTTATTCAAATGCCTCTTAAATGTTGACAGGCTTGGGGCATTGGCCACCTCTCAAAGAATTCTATTCCAGTGTTTGACCACCCTCTCTCAGTAAAGAAATGCTTCCTAATGTCTAATTCCACACAAAAGAAAATGAAAGCTTTTTGTCACTCATCTAAACCAAGCAATATTATCGTGGTGACGAGTTGTCAGCAAAGTATTCTCTTTGTCTCAATTACAAGAAGGTATTTAACAACAGAACCAAAATTAAATCATGCTTTCATTTTCCTCAGAAATTGATCTAGATTTTGGCTCTGTATAAATAAAGAATAAGAATATATATAGAGATAAAAAATTATATTAGAAAGTTTTAAATGGGTCAGAAAAATGTTGTTAGGGTGGTAAAGACTTCATTTTTCAGAAATCTCAGCTAGAAGCTCTGAGATGGTTGTGCTGGGAGGAATGTTTGGAGCAGCAGGCATTAGCGACAGCTAATGAAAGGGAAAGGGAAAAGGAGCTCACAAGTAAGGGAAATTATTCTTCTTGAAGTGTCCCTTGATTTTCGTTAGAAAATAATTAGCAATGAGGGTAGTAAGAAATGATAGGAGTAAGAAGGGTAGATAATTATATGCAGGTAAGGATTTTCTGAGAGGCTTTACTGACTAGAATACTTCTTTAGTGAATACTGCCTTGGTGAAATCTGGGGAATATAAATTCAGCAACTCTTAGTGGTTAAGCAAAACTCCAAAATGGAAGGTGTGGGTATTATTTTTGCTCTTTAAGACTTGGACATTTTTACTTAATTTAACAAATCATAGTTAGGATCCTTTTTACTTTATGAAAAATCTCTCAGTTTTCCTTAGTTTGAGTACTCCACCACACAGACAGAATGTTTTATTGTCTTATTTCTTAGTGGTAGGTGTTTGGTATTCTCCTTGCCTGACCTGTGATATGATCTGGACAAAAGCAGAGGGTTCTAAGATATCTGGGGTGGCCATAATAATCAGTTGCACATCTGTGCAACAATCATAACCCTTTTATCTGGAATATGATACCTCTGCAGGTCCATTTTATGAAGAAATTTATCTGGCTAAAATGATAGTCATTTAAAATGCCAATCTGTTTTGCATTAACATCTTCTTGGATTCTCTGAAGTTATCAATGGTTTTCTCCAGGAAAAAAGGCAGAATCAAACTGGAGAGCCACCTTCTGTCCTTGACTTTTGTTGTTGAGTATCTTTTTGTATTAATGATGTTGATGTCAACTGGGGCCATTGTTTGCTGCAGAGAATCCAAAGCTGTGAAAAATACCAAGTACCCTACTCAACTTAAATCTCATTATGCTTTCCTATTGAAGCAGGTAAGGGGGTGATCAATATGCATTGGAGAGTGTGTAACACAGTGCAATAGTACTTTCTGAAAGGTCAATGTGTTATATTTTCACCATGTTTTCAATTTCTTCACAAATCAACATAACTGATAGTCAGACCTGATCATCAAAAAAATCCTAGTGCAGAGAAAAAGATTGGTTGATCTCATATAGAGGAGTGAGAATTTTCCTGAAAATAAGGAAAGTAATGAGAAAATACCTTTTTTTTTCTTTCCTGTGTATGCATTAGGTAATTATTACCTTACTAAAAGACTTTTTCAACTAGAAAGTGCTTAGAAGTCACATTTCACATAAGAAATGGCAGTTGCTCCGGCGTAGCTTGGAATGCCCTTTGGGTATTTTCTAGTTCAGGCATAGTGCCTTAAACTTACGGTCAAGCTTGTTTTTCAAAAGGATTGATGGCTGGGGACTGTTGGGAAATTGCTTTCTTCTTCTTTATCAGTATAAGTTACCGAATCACCTGCTGCTTAGAATAATTTCCCATAAAGTACCTTTGGAAATCTAGATGAATAATGGGCAGGGAAGAAAAGCGAGGATTTTACATTGTGCATATGTCAAGGCTTTTTCTGTCTTAATAAAATCATAAATATATTGGGTCATTTCCATAGCATGTGAACTTGAAACCTGACTGCTAGGTTTATTTGTACATCTCAGTCTAAGACTTTGTACTCTTCAGGATCTTTATTTTATGATATGTGTCACAGCGTGCCATTAATAAAAGCCATTTGGATTACAAAGGAAAGATTTTCTGAAACTTTAGGCATTGCTGCTGTTGGTATAGCACTGTGTTCTGAGAAGGCAGCCACAGAGCAGTAGGAAAATGATATTCTGTAGCTTTTCAGCCTTAGCTATAAAGCTCCTCACTTGCACCTGGGGAGCCTGAACACTGTGCTACAAATCTAATTAGGTTTTTGGTTCTTCATATTTTTAAGTAACATAATGCCTTCTGGGAGGTCCAGGTATTATTTAAATCTTGGCCCAGTTTCCACGAAGTTCTTTGCAGGGAACTTTCTACCTGCTTTTGTGGGATTCTCTTGGCACAGGTGCCAGCATCAGCAGGTACCCTGAGGCTTCCCTGCTCTCACTGCAACCTCTGCCAGAGCTCTCGTGGAGCAGGGCAGGCCTGCCTGCACTTCATGTGTCTGCCTTTCAGAAAATGGGAAAGTGTTGTCTACTCTTCTGTTTTTAGATACTTTGGTAGGGAAAGCAAAAAGCAAAACTTACTGTAGACTTCTTAGGTACCTTTCTTATAGGGAGCATTGTTGATTAGTGTAACAGTGAGATGTGCTTTGTACCAAAATAATCTTTTAATGATTTGCCTTTAACTCAGAAATCAGGCAGTTTATTATTTGGCTAATAAGGCAAGTATGTTCCTGTGCTAAATTGGTGGGTAGGAGTGTACTTAGACTGAATGGTAAGGGTACTTTGATAACGTGAAAGACTTGTGAGGTTAGTTTGTTATGACACCAACGATTTTGACTGGCATTTCTGTAGCTACTGTGGTATGATTTATGTGGAAGTAATGTAAAGGACATTCTACTTCTTTTTGCCAGTAGAGTTGCAAGTACACTGTAGGGAAGGCAAGGACTTTTAAAGTATATGAAAGTAAGTACAAAGAAATTGTTTAGGAATGTCCTCCAACATGCTATCTGTTAGCTCAGTTTGCCAAGCCAAAGAATTCCTGGATATGAAGATAATAAATAATAAATACTAGCAAATATTTAATTTTATAATCAGGGGAAAATTTTATCTATGTTTATATTTGCTGAGAAAATAAAAACCACATTATTTGGTAAACATGTTAATGACACTGGTCAGAAACAGACTTCGCACATGTCATCTGCGCCTCGGTTAAAAAAAAAAAATTGGCCATCAGCAGTTGATAAATAACTGAATTGCAGAAGGTAATGTTCATTCCAACTGGTAAATTACAAGCTTTGGTAGACCCGCGGTACAGCATTACAGAAAAAACATATACACTGAGAAAGGCATAAATGCATAGTTCATATGTTTCCAAGGGAACAAATAATTGTTATTGCTACATTTGGACTTAGAGCTGGTTAAAAAAGCAGGAATTGTAAACACAAGGTGAATTGGTCAGCATTTCTACGAAGTTTGGTTGTTCAAGAGGCCAACAAATCTACAAAGGGGAAGATGAAACAAAAGATAATTTCTTTAGCGTTTTTATATATGCATTTTCCACTTCCAGATGAGGTATGGGAAATGTTACAAAAGGCAAAAGTTGTTGTCAGTGATTTCTTGATCAACAGCTGCCAGCATGTGACAGCTAAGAAAGAGTAAAATTTGAAGCATATATCTTACCCACAGGTTTCTTCCCAGCAGTGAGGCAGACTTCTTAATACAAGATTAAAAGTACAAATGTCTAGATGCTGTGGCAAAGAATAGAAATTTCAACTGTTGAATCAGATAGATTCCAAATACCTTCATTTTTTTTTTAACTTCCTTTTCACTGAACTCACCTCACCAATAGTTACAAAAAAATCCCCAAAAAATCCACTGAAAAAAACTGAATTCTTCTGATAAGACTTCAAACTATATATTCTGTCACGTTTATGAGACTGATGGGATGTTTAGAAGACAGAATTTATGATCTTCTGTTGCAGAGGGTTTGAGAAAGGAGAAGTGCTATGCTGCGCTTGTCTCTTGAAGAGTAATTTTGACAAGAATCTGATTCCTGGTTGTTTCCATTTGGGTGAAGTCCTGACAAGTTGGAGAGATACGGAGAAGAGGCATAAATTCCAGGATTTTTTTTTTTTTCTCTCAGAGCAACAGGTTGAACAGGTTGTGAGTGTGGAGGAGTGTGGAAGGATGTGCTGTCTGAGCAGACTGCCCTGTTCCCTGGAAAGCTACGCTGCTTCCCTCGGGCATTCGCAGTAAGCAAAAGTACTTCCGAAATAATGGCAGGGCATCGTTAAACCAGTCAATAAGCCTTGCTAACCTCTGCCTCCAGTGTGTTTGACTGAGAACGGTGGCTGGAGCCCCTGATTCAGAGATGGTCCTTCTTAGGTGAGTTGTGACATCGCCATGAGTAATAGCGCTGCTTGCAGTGGCACGGGAGCCCAGCCAGGGAGCTGCTGGGTCTCTCTGACCTTTGCTCTGCTGCACAGGGGTCGCAGGCTCTCTGAGGAGCTTGGAGAAATTTTAAGAGTAAGAACATGGAGTAGAGTAAAAGCAGGAATAGGAAGCTGCAGGGAGCAAGCATGAACCTTCTAAATTACAAAACGGTTGCAAGCCTTTCCTTTTCTCCACATAAACTTGCTCACAAGCACATATATGCCATGTGGGAATGGAAGCTAACTCCATCACTTCAAAGTTAGTACCTGTACGTTTTTTACACAAAGGTACTTTCTTTGTTCTATACTTTGTCAAGATAAATCTGAGACTTTAGTACAAGGCACCCCAAAATCGACCCTTGCTATAAGAATGAGACTGGAAGTATCCAGGCTTGCCAAAGTTGATAACTGAATATTGAAGATAGAAGATATTTAGAGCCACAGAAGTTCATCTTGAAAAAATCTGTTGTCATCTTGGACTATGTATGTATTCCCTTCCATCCTCTGTGGATCTTGAAAACATGTAAAAATGCAGCCACAGCACTGTGGGGGAAATAGTCAAAGGCTGTAAGCTTGGAAAACCCAGAAATAATTGTAGATGCACTGTGCAGACAATGTTGCAGATGGGATTAAGGTGGTAAGAATTCTGCAGAAAGTGCATTTTTTCATGCTTTTAGAAACAATGTGGAAAATGTACAAGAGACAGTGTAAGGGGTTTGGTTTTTTGGGAGCTGTAATTTGCCATTCAAAGTGTTTGAAGTGAAGACTTCTTGGCCAAATAGTGGAAAAGAAATGAAATGAGCACAGTAAAAACAATCAATAAATTCAGCAACTGCAGAGAGATGCACACATAATTAGTGCATATCCAGCATGCAAACTTGACTCAGCGTGGACAGCTGAAGCTGACACAAGAGATTTTGGGGAGCACTCTGGTGTCAGGCATCCTGTTAATTCCTTTAGATTAATTTTTTCACCTTCTGCACCTTCATTGACCATATCATTTGCTCCATCTGGCGAAGTCTGCACTGCTGATTGTAGAGACTCTGAGCATGCTTTTGTTTTGCTTTTTCCTTTGTGCTTCACGGTTTAATGGCTTACTGCCAAATGCTAAACCTAGAGGCAGAAAAATACTGATATTAACATGGCATAGACTGTGAAAATGAAAATCCATGACTGCTGTGTGGAATCCACATTAACATACTCAGAAGAAGATAATAAATATTCTATGATTTTGTGAAATGATTGCTTTTTTCCATTCACCTTTCTGTGTGTACTTTGTTCTCATCGAAATCAATTGAAATTATGCCTGTGGATCTGGGGACGACTATGCCAGAACTTTACTTGCTAAATTATGCAACTGATTATCTTGTTGAAAAGTTTTTGTTTTAAAGTTAGCACTCATCACCCATATTGAATTGTAGACCAAGAAATATGTGTCTGTGAATGAAATTCTAGTGGTAAAACAGTTTTATAGAAGTGTCATTTCTCAGTCCCAATGTTAGATACACTTCAGATTGCTTCTGGTCCTCCAATAGCCAAGGAAACCTTAATGTGGCCACAAGCTGCACAGCATTTGATTTGGAAAGGCAAGAGGAGGATAAAGTTTGTGTGTTTGTCTCAAAGGCAAGAAGCAATGGCATGGCTGATGCTGTGTGGTGTTCTGGGGACTTGGCTGGTTGGGGTGAGCTGCTGTGCTTCGTGTCACCCTGCAAACCTGGCCTCAGCAGCTCCCTCCTGATATTCACGGTTGCTTTTGTGACTGATTGCTCATATTGCCACCCATATACCAGGAAGGTACCTGCTTTGTGATCGTCACAAGAGAATTCTGGTCTGGAAGCCACAAGTCAGCCATCTTTGCTGTGTGCTCTGTTAAAGCACTTGTTGAAATAGCAGTGAGTAATAGGATTGAAGCATTGCAATAGGAATCCTTATTTCCAATATTGCAAAATCCAAAAGGACACAGTTATTATAATCTCATAGCTTAGCTTGTTTTTGTATCTCATTTCTTGTTATTGTGCAGTATAAAATGGAAATACAGTTTATTTTTAAAGATATTGTCACATTTCACAATCAGATTATTTCAATGTGAAAAGGAGATAAAAATTTATTTTATTATTGCATAATTTGCCACAGTGTTTGGTAGAAATTGCTAAATCTGTCAGGGACTGTTGCCCACCTACAGCTTAGCTAAATCATGGGTATTTCTTGCGCAACACAGCACAAAATATGATCAAAGAAACACCTGACCTAAAACTAAGGCTTTACTTTCTTGCTTCAGGACTATGTGTCACTATTCTTGAAGGCAGAGAATAGGCCAGACTGCTTTAGATTGTTTTTAGCTTCTCATTTGTAGAATAGTCTTACTCTGACTTTCGTCCTTGTGAGCATCTTAGTAAATCCATTGCTTTCACTGGGCTTTCTCATCTGAATAGCAATTGTTTCTGTGAATAAGCATTTGTGGTAGTGAGCTCTTAATCAGTTATGCAATTGCAGAGTGTTAATAATGCACAGCACGTTCTGCAGGCACACTGACATTTGCCCTCAGCATCACTGTGAAAATCCTCCATTGCAGGTGGGAGAGACAATGGCCTGGCTAACATGACTTCATTTACCCAATTGATATTTCAGAGATTTCTAAAGTGATGCATAAGCATAACAAAACATTTGTTGAAGCCCTCCCTATATTGAAGGGATTGCTTTGAGATATTAATCAATGAAAAAAGAAAAACTGGCCCTTGGATTTCCCCAGCATCATGGAGGAGTCATGTCACTGCATACTTTTTGTTTTCTGTCAATTCTCTGATTGCCTTGGCTAGATGGAAGTTTTGAATGAGTGTAAACTGTGGACAATAACAATTCCAGATGCAAATTGAAAGTTTCTGGTTTGCACTCATGTCTGTCCTGCTGTCTGCTCAGCTTCTTCTTTCAGTGTTGCTCTCTGTGGAGCTGTGTTGCTCACAGTTCATTGGTAAATATATGGGATGATCGATGGTCTTACTTGTGGCTTCTGTAATTATATGACAGCTCATTTAGGAGTAGGGATCATTCAGATCTCTCAAACAGATGTATTTGACCTATGAGAATTCTACCAGTCAGTGATAAGTTAAAGGCATTAGGAGAATATTCAATTAAAGAATCTAGTAACTCCAAATTTTCAGATTATAATTAAGAACATCCAATATGTGATTGTTCACAGTATGAAATTTTATTGCTCCAGTTGTGATAAGTACAGGGAAATCTGGCCTATTAATAAAAGAAGATTGCATTTTTGTCTGCTCTGGAAGGCAGGAGTGCTTATTTCCTCCATTCTAACTCCAGGGCTGGCTGTGTTCTTACAGAGTCAGTCTGACATGGCTCTTGTTTACTCACAAAAGAAATTGCTAGAATTTAATAATCTTGCTTTGATTTTACCCCCTCTGTATTTGTAATAGCACTGATTTTTACTTTTTTTATTTGAAGAGGAGTCCAGTTCTCTGAAGGTGGTGAGAGAAAAGGTGAGCAAAAATGCAGATATGTGGATGTCCTCAACTCCTTGCACAAGATGCCCCTCTGCATTGTAGCAAATACCAAAACTTGGTTGTATTGCACTGTGAGGTACTGAGAGGGAGATCAGAATGTCTTCAAAAACAATGCTATAAAGATGTGAATTGCTTTTCTCTCCTCTGGTTGTATTTTTAAAATAATTCTACTCATCTATCTGATGCACTAGACAATGAAGAACCCAGTAAAGTCAAGATTTTTAACACTGTTAAATTTACAGGCTACTATGTCTTTCTAATGACTGCTGACTGATTGTGCAACTAATCTCATTTTATTGGTTTCTTTTTTTAATTACCTATTGAGAGCCACTTGGATGGAGTTCATAGAGCTTCAGACCCACAAACCACAAATTGAAAACTACATTCAGTTAATTAGCTGAGCCAGAACTACCATAAAGTATCTATGTGGAGCTGGGTTCTTAATACTTTCTCAGGAGAGATAGAAAAAAGCAAAATTTGATAGAAAAAGTGCAAAATTTGTAACATAATAGTAAATCTTACAAAATTTTCTCTGGAATAATATAAGAGCACCTGTATCCAGCACCTGTATCCAATCTACCTCAATCTGTGTGGTTATCTGAGCAGACTAATCAGCATTCTCATGTTCTCATGGAGACATCCTTTATTAGTTTACAAAGTGAGATGACACACATCTCAAATATTTTATTGCAGACGTTTGAGGCTAAAGAACATTTTGTTTGTTGACCATCTAAGAAGTCAAAATCTGGCATACAGATTTCAACAGGACTGGCACAACAGGCAGTGGGAGGACAAAGCCCAGCTCCCTGTGCTTGTTACCCTTTCTCTCAGTCATCCAAGCTGAGCCCTTGGACTCCAGCAACAGGCTTTTGGTTACTGATATGACAAAACTGAGTTTTGCCTTTGTTGAGAGGAAGCCTTGGTATGCCCCTGAACCTACTGTGGGAACCAGTATCATGATGGGATGGCACCAAATCTGCAACTGGCATATAACTCAGGTTATTTAGACACTTCTTAAAATAATGGATGTCTTTATGGCTTTTTTCCTTTTCCTTGTTTCTACAAAATCCATACTGAGCTTTAAGGTAGGGAAGAAAAGGTGGGCTTGAATATACCTAGGAGTCAGAACACCCCTGGAGATGTTCTTAGTCGTATGTGCAGCAAACATGTATGACCTGGGTGGACAGGAGACATTTCTCCTTCTTTAGCCAAAGTCGTGGTAGTGCAGTTGTGTGGCTCTCTCTTGTCGTTCATTCTCTACCCCAAGCAATGGCTGTACAGCATTCTATCATATGGGTACTTGTTGTACACACTGTTAATACAGGTCCATAGGAGACAGGCTTATATATGGTCTGTTAATTTTATATGCAAGACAATCAAAACAGGATTTGGGGATTTTTTGGGGGGTTTTTTGGGGGGGTTTTTTGTTGTTTTTTTTTTTAATGTGCTGAGAGCAGTAATGGCATTCTGCATGTGCAGTGTACCAGACTGTGGTTTTGAGAAATTCTGATGTCTAGATTTTTGTCTGATTCCAAAATCTGGCAGTGATCGGTTCTGTGTTACAGGCTAAAGCCACAGTCCATAAAAGTGCAATGGGGCAGGACCATGTGACCAGGAGGAGGAGAGACAGAAGGGTGGCTCTGGTGACAGTGACCTGAAAATTCTGTTCTGTGGTCTTGTCAGGTCAGGCTCTGGGCCATGGCAGTGTCTGCTTCCTCAGTCTCTGCCTGTCACCTCGCTCTGGAAACAGCATAAGAAAGGCCCTGCATTAAATAACATACTGGCTCTGTGCACTCACTGAACACAAGTTGTCTCTCATAAATAGTTTAATTGTGTATTCACAAATAAAGCATGCTTAGGAATAAGGTAAGTTTGCGTTGGCTTTTTCTGCCTTTCAAGAGCCACTCTTTATGAAGGTTTATTGGCAGAGAGCTTATTTTGGAAGAAAAAGGAGTAGAACGAAAAGGTGAGAGGAGGTTGAGGGGCATGGGGTTGTTGAATTCTAAGGAAGAGGGGTGAGGGAGGACCTCACAGCTGTCTGCAGATAAAAATGAAAGTTGATAGGACAAGTAGAAATGGACACAAGTCACAATAGAAGAAATGTAGTTAAATTTTAGGGAAAAAATCACAAGATCGATCATGGTTTGAGTGAGGGACTGGACCACAAGACCCTCAGAGGTAATTAAGAGTTTTTTGGTATGGTATATCATGCACCATTGACCCCTTATATCTCTACAAAAAATCACACTGGCTCCTATTTGTTTGTCGATAAGACATAATTATGTTTAGTCGCCTATCCTTTCTGCTGGTTTTAGTGATTGGTATCTGTCTTCTTAAAATAAAGAAAAAAAAGAAGTTTGATTCATCATGCTATACCAATCTCATAATTGTGCCTGCACACACTATAAACAAATCATGATTAGGCACAGATAAATTCTTCCGTACTGCAAGTCCACCAACTTCAATGTTACATAATATTCATCTGCCAGGATTATTAGATTGCACACATGTGGCTCAGCGAGTTATGGTTGTTGATGGAGTTTGTCTGACAAATGTCCTGGCCACTATCCACATTCCTCCTGTTCTGAAAAACAGAGGACATGAGTCTGCAAGTCTGCTAGGCCAAATCCTTTCATAACCTTTACATTTATTTCCATCTCTTTATTTTGGAAAGTTATCAGCAAACTGAATCTTGTTTTTTTGCTGACAGACTAAAATCCAAACATAAAATATTCAATACTTCCTTTTTATTTTTTTTCAAAATTACTTGGAAGAAATGTGACAAAAAAATTTGGAGGAAATAAGAAAAATTGAATTTGAGAGTTAAAATGTGTAAATGACTATTCTTAATACCAACCTGAAAATTCAGCTGGGTTAAATATTTGGCTCAAATGTGATCTTAATTTAAAAAGGAAGAACAGAAAACATGGAAAGAGAAAAACAACTTTTTGGCAGGAACATGACTAGACAGTCACTGGGGTAGGAAAAAAAGGGAGTTCACTGTCTCCAAAGTATGTCAAGATCTCGCAAATGTCACTAATTTCTTCACTGTGAAGCTGACTCTGCACAGAGGTTAGGACTGCTCTGGAAGACTCCCATAGAATAATTAATAAACTATTTGAAGAAATCGGGGTGGGGGGGTGCACTACAAAAAGGGTAGAAAAGGTTTAGATTAATTTGCTTTTTGTGACAGTTGCTTTATTGGGAATAAAGTCCTTATTTGGAGCCTTCACAGATATTTTTCCTGCTCTGCAGAGAGGCAGGAGGGTTTTGATACCTCACAAACTCTGTTTGCTTTTGCTGATCACAAGCTCCATGTGTTGTCTGAGTGTGGAGGAAGGTCTTACACTGCCTGTGATCGACAGTAAATGCTGAAAACAGGGAGAAGGCCTCCTACAGTAAAATTTGTGGTATTGAATCAGGCCAGGGTCTGGATTTTGACCCTTTTGGTGTTTAGTACCAGCTGCTTCAGATGTGAAACCCATTATGATGCACCTTACGGACTTGTTTTTTCTAATTTTAAAATTTGATGAGGTTGGTTTGTTTGGATTTTTTTCCTTAAATCACATCTCATTCATTACTTTTTAAGTCTTTGGTGCCTATTTTAATGTCTTGTTTTAATGCCTGAAATACATACTCTCTGCTTGAAAAAGAAATGGAGAAGGAAAAATAAAACCTAAAGATATACATGTTTTTTTCTCTTGGAAATAAAAGTGGAAGCATACCTTGCTGATTAGTAGCTGTTCTGCAATAATAATTTTTACAATACATACCTGCCTGTTTCTACCAAAAGAAATATGGTTTAGGATGCAATGTAAGATCCTAAAAATAAGTTAATACACAAATGAAAATGTGAAAGCTAGTGCTTAAAGATCCAACTGTGACATGTTGTTCTAAACTCTGTAGGATTTTGGGGGGTTTGTTTTTAAGCTCTCATCTGTGAAGTGCTTTGTTGTGAGATTCCTGTATTGATCTCTTCTTTTACTAAAATGTATTCTGTTATTCCCCTCGCTGCTGCATATAGGTTAGGCTACATCATTGAGTCTTTGTGAGACCTGGATTTTCTTACATCAGGAAGTTATTGGAAAAACTGTAAAAATGAGATATAACTGTCCCTTATAGTTTAGTTTACCTTATTATATCTGTCTTTATGTCCTTCATCTGAGTTCCATATTTATATATTTTGCATTCTGATCTGAGAGGCGCAGAGAAATCTGTCTATTCTTATAAGGCTTTACAATTACCTGTAGTCCTAATTAAAATAATTTTTCATGTTGGCACCCTTTTTAGGCTGTGCTAAAACTACCCTGGAGGCAAAATCATTATTTATTTTAATGCTAAAGAAAGCTTTCCTATCTTTGCCCTTTATTTCCTGCCTCTTAGCCATCATCACACTTCCTGGAAGGCAGCTTCTAGGAGCAACAAATGTGTTAACAGGAGCTGAAAGGATTTGTACAAGGGTGTAAGAACAAAATACTTAAAGAATTGCTTTTTGGTAGGAAAGAAAAAGAGGTAGCTTTTTATAACTACAGTCAGACAGCTCTGACAGGGCACATGTCATTTTGAAATAGAGTTAAAGCTGAAACTGCTATAGGCATGAAACAAACAAGGCATTTGGGGGTCTAACATTATTTCAGCCCAGCCTATGCTCTTTCATGTCTAATTGCTTAATTACAGTTTACTGTACATTTTAATAGCATAGACTCAGAATCACTCAAGCTCAAGCAATGTATGATGCTGTGGTGCTCACTGCATTTTTCCAGTCTAAGTGGAATTCATTAATGTGCCTAGTCAAGCAAATGAAATGATCTTTTGTGCCATTTGCTCTTGTTCCTCCCTGGTTTTCTCAACTCACTACCATCTTTGTGGGGGTTAACAGCTTTGCAAGGGAAGGGATAACAAGTGAGTAATAAGTTACTTTTTTTTTGTGGTATTGAAAACAGCAATGATATTGATTCACAAAACAGATTAATTCAGTATTTAGCAGAAAACAACAGATTTCCATTTTTCAAATTCAGATCCCTGGTTTGTTGACTGTTGATTTATCTTGGTCACTGAAGCATGTTATAGTCTTAACACACTATTGAACTTCCAGATAGTCCTTCAGGGCAGTGTAAAAACCTTGTTGATGTTCAACAAATTATTTCACCATTAATTAAACACTAAATCAGTAAGTCAGTTCCTACTACCTTTCACTTTCTTTCCTTTTCCTTTTTTTCTTTTTCCTTTTCATTTTTTCCTCTTTCCCCCCCTTCCTCTTTCCCCTCTTTATTTTACATGAAACAGAACACAAAAACTACACATCTGTTTTGAAATTGGCATGCTTTTGTTTGTAGTGAACCCATGATTTCCATATAGATTATTTATTATTACAACCAAGCAGATACATGAGTGGTAGGGAAGTATTTTTGTACCCTGCTAATGAGCTCACCAGTTTTTGGTATACTGTGATAAATCATGATGGCTGCATGGCATATTACAAATGAGAGTTACTATCAGATTTCTCTTTTTCTGGGTTCTAGTGATTTTCTAAGTGCCCTGTTTGAGGTCATCAGAGACAGAGTCCAAATTAAAGCTTGGCTGTAGTCAGAGTGACAAATATTTTATTGACATTCATTAAAAGTGTCAGCAGCTGTTTTGGATGATACACTTCAGAGAGAAGCAGTAGCTGATTCTTTCTTCCTCACTGGTCTCCATTAGGTGTACCCTAATCAAGGCAGGAAGGGACTATAAAGCACAGAAACCTCATTGAAATCAGGCATGGGAGGTAAAGTGTTTGAAACAAATCAGTAGTAAAACTACATTTGACTTCTATGGGACCCATCTGGAACCTGTAACAAATGCAAAATTCCGTTCTGGAGTTTTCTTCAGAGGCAATGGATGCTTTGTTGAAGTGCAGCCACTTCCAGAGATGATCACGTTTCTTGCTCTTCCCTGGGAGCTGCCTAAGACTTGTCTGCAACATTAGATTGTGTTGCCTGCATTGGCTGCTTATTCCTCCAAAACAGAAGCCAGAGGACTGGGACTCTGCTCGAGCTGCAGAGAAAAGCAGAGTGTTGGAGCCTGAAGAACAGAGCATAAGTGGGGCAAGGCTGGCACCTGAAGCTGGGTCTGGTAACAGGAGCAATGTGCCACCACAGTGTTTCTAGTAATGGGTAATGATGAGATTAGTTCTTGCTCACATCAGTATTTGCACTTGAGTACGGCTTTTCTGTGCTCCACAGACTCTCACCCATTGGTCTCAGGCCATGTAAAACAGAATATGGGTTCACACAGTGTTTATTCGCTCATCTTCTCCCAAGGGGTGGGGAGGGGAAGTGCCCATGTGACTGCAGTGTGCTGCCTTGTTTTCACAGTGATGTTTTGCCATGAAGATTTCATGGTGATAGCATCTTGCCTCGCTACATGATGCCTTAATAATTTCTGGTTTTTTACTCTTCATGTCTCTGTAAGTTGATGTAGTTCTGTGCTTCTTACAAAGTGCTAAAAACCTCTGTTCCCAGCACCTTTAGCCAAACTAAGCTCCCTGAATACAGATTCAAGGACATATTCATTGCCCTAGGGCCCGAAAATATGTAAACAACTGTGAGTTTGGGGGAGCGGGCCTGGGGTGCTTAACATCATCACCTGAGGGTGCGATTGGAGAATTAGGGGCCAACATGCTAATGGGACAGAATTTATAAAAGGTGAAGGGCTCATGACCCACTGTGCATTTTGGGTGTAGTCCCAGAGGGGGACTTTTGCTTGTCTGAATGTACCTGGAAGGCCTTGAATAAATTCGTCCGCTTTTTATACTCCTAATTTGTCTCGGGCTCTGTTTCAGGTAGCCTGCTTTTAGGCATCACACAGGTTGTGAGGAAAAGGGGAAAAACAACAGAAAAGTGGCTTGTGCATGGAGCAGTTAGCCAGGAGGTTGGTGGTCATTGTCACAGTCATTCACGCTGCTTTGGACCAGACTCTCAGAACGTTTCTCACCTGGAGACCACATCTACTCTTACAGCAGAGATGCTTTATCTTTGCTGTGCCAATGTGTGACCTGCAGTCTTGTAATACTGCGCCCCATTCTTCCCTGTTTATTTTATTTCCTTAGGAGCAGGACGTGGGTTATGAAAAGGAGATACAGAAAATAGAGCCTTAAGTTGGTGCCACAGGTGCAAATTACAATCTTTGCCTGTTGCCAAACTTAAATTGTTGGTAGAAATCAGTTGCTGTTAGAAAGACCAATTTGCAAAAACATATTTTCTGCCTTACCTAGACAACTGTTTACTTTTTCAGCTTCATCACCACAAGAATAATTTTTCAGTGCTGTCCCTATTTTACCCCCAGGCCAGTTGTTAAGTGCCAAAATGAACAATTTTTTCACTTCGAAAGGTATACAAACTTTCAGAACTGGAGAGGAAAATGAGTGCCCCTGATCCCTGGCATCTCCTTGCATCCCCCCTGTCACTGGCTGTGCCAGGGGAGCTCAGGCTTGTGCTTTCCTTTGCCTGTGATGTGCTCCCAGCTGCAGTCTAGAGCTGTGCCTACCCACCCCTCTCCATTTCTTGTAAGAGAAAGCTCTTATATAACCTGATAAGTTAGGACTTTTCATTTCTATTTAAACTTTCAGGCACTCACACGAGTAAAAATGAAGCAGGATAATCATTCTCAATTTCCATTTTTAGGTATAGTGGTCATGTACCTTGTAGATCAGTGGAACAGAGTAGGATTTCCAGCATGCATTACAAATAAAATTTAAAAGTGTAAGTTCCATTAGTGCAATTGGTGTGGCTGGCTTTCTCCACAGTGAAGATATATCTATTGCATTCATCTCAGATCCACTTAATTGCTGCTTGTGATGAATTTTTCTCACTGATCAAACTCTAGTTCTGCCTAGCACAGTGCAATGCTGGCTGTTACCAGACATCAGCAAGAACAGGATTCCTTCGAAATGAAGGCTCACTTCCAGGAAATCCATGCCTGTGCTTAGATATATTGAAGCAATTTTACTGGCAGCTGTAAAGGGCTCTGGTTTTAAATCCCGGTACGAAATTCTCTGCTGTTAAAATCATTTAGTAAATGAATGGGAAGTCTCTTTATGTGTTCTCAGTGTAGTTGTGAATTTACACATGCTCAGTTTTTTTCAATCTTGAGAGATATCTTTTAGCAGATAAGAGGAAGTAATGATGCTGCAAGTTTCTATTTCTTAATGCCACTGTGGCCAAAGTGTCCCTTGGCTTCATCTGTGTCTCATGAGTCAGGATTGTTCTGTGTAGGTGTTTTGAAGATGCTGGTCAGGTTTATCTTCTGCCCTAAGGGATTGGTCCATACCTTCTTCACTATGGAAAGTGAAAATCCTGTTTTTGGTGTGACTGACAAATGCAATCATATCTTGCTAGTCACACTCATATAGTCTTTCAAGGAGTTTGGCAGGGAGGATTGATTTAGCACAGTGTCTGTGGAAGGTTTTTTTTGCAACAAGTATAGATTTTTGCAGGATTCCAGGTGTTCCTGTAGCTTAAAATTAGGAATTAATTCCTACTCGTCCTTATCCTCACACTGTTCATTCTACAGGAGGATTATGCACTCTCTCAAGGATGGGCACACATTAAAAGAAAATACTTGATGTTGATTAGACCTTCTGCAATGGAAACCAAAATAATCATCATGGCTCTGCTGCCAAAGCCCAGCTAACTTTCCAAGGCATTACGGTGGTAGTGTGCTGGAATCACTTTCTTAAGGAAAGCTTCTTTTGGCCAAAGAGAGTGTGTATGACAGCAAGTGATATTGCAGCCTGTGTCATTTAATTCTCCTGTATGACTTTGTTTTGTATTTCACTATGGTTTTATTGACTTATCTGGATAGCAATTATGTCATGTGCCAGAACGGTATTGTGTACATAAGAATCACTCTCCAATACAATTCAAAGGCCATGGACTTGTTCCAAAGATCTGAGCACGTTACTGAACGCATTAACGCAATCAAATTGCAAAATGCATTAACGAATCTATAGTTTCTTTTAACTTTAAGCCCTCTAGGACTGTGGAAATCTGTAACAGTGAAATAGTTGTGACACCATTCCCATCCACGTTAACAAAGTCTCAGTAATAGCATAACCCAAAAGAAGCAGTGCTTACACTAATCTACCATAACTGTTAAAAAGAGAAAGGGAAAACTAAAAATAATTGAGAGGCCAGAGAGAGAAAATACATTAGTCAGAGCAGAATAAATGTTCAACTAATATCAGTCTGCCAGGATGGGAAAAGCTCTAAACCTAAATCCACATAATTCTCTCAGATCTCATCTACAAATTCACATTAGTCATGAATACCAAATACACTGATTAAAAAAGTACGTATGTAAGCTAAGTAGGCTAAAACAGAAAAAAAATACTTGAAAGATCATCTGCTGGTATATGTTATAACATAGCTTCCAGACTAAGCAACCAAACCAAACCAGGAAAAAAAGTGAAAACTGCAGAAATTGTGTCTTGTGTACAACCTCTTAATTGCTAGCAGGCATTTTTTCACATGATTCTTTAGAGAACAGATGGTGTCCCCGTTATTTGTAAATTGGTTGCAGTATTGCAGAAATTAATATAACTCTACAAGTTATTATCTTTTAAGTTATACTTTTTGCTTGCATCAGATTTGTGCATTGTAACATCCACAGCCAGCCATATTCTGATTTTATTAATTTTAAATGGATTTTTTTTTGTTTTGTTTAGTTTTCATTTGGTTTGTTTTATTTTTCCTGTCCAAAGTAGGAAATGCTTGTTCAAAGGATCAATGTCAGGCCAAGACTGGTGATATAGAATGAAAGTGAGCTTCAGTTTAATCTTCATTCTTCTGGACTTTTTTTTCCCAGCAATAGTCAGAAATTCCACTTCATGCTTATACTGAAAACAAAAATGGAATATTTGTAGAAGTTTGGTTGGGTTTTTTTTAATTATTACATGGTCAGAATGACAGACTAGATTATGTTATTTTAAATAGAGATAATGTTCTAATGCATACTGGTACATAAAAGAACCTATAATGGCATTTCCTGGAAATCCAGAAAGCATTTTTGCCCATATAGCTTTACTCTTTTCTTTCTCTTTTTTTTTTTCTTTTTTTTCTTCCCCCCCCGCCATATATACACTTTTTTTCTCCTCAACTTCTTCACTGAATAAATAGAAGAAAAATATGACATTATGATAGATTTCAATCTGAAATACATAATTTTTTAAAAAATCAATGCCTCCCAATATCACTAAAAACAAGGTAACAAAAAAAGAAACTGTCTGGAAAAGGAGGTATTTTTAAAAGCAATCACACTAGGTTGTTTTAAGAGCTTTGTTGGTGGCCAGTGGAATATCATTTCCAGTGTGGTAAGGGGACTTGGAGACCAAACACCATTGGCAGATGCATGAACGAGCTGAAAGGGACTAGATATAATATGTATCATCAGAAGCCATCACACTCTCCCTTTGGAAATAATACTGGTAAGCTTGAAAAGATTGACAAGGGTGATGTTTTTTGCAGTGAGAATCCTGATGTGCTTACCTGATTAGATAGAGAGCAAAAGGGCGGCATTTCGTGTTCCCTAGAAATCCTGGCGAAAATATTTATTCTAGAAGAGAGACATCTAATTTTGCAGAAAGACATAAAGTGTCCTAATGACTGAAGGCTTCAATCTAATATATTAAGACTTGAAATGAGACATGATTTTAAAATGGTTAAAATAGAAAAGAAAAAGAGAAAAGCTTGCACAGGTATTTGGCAGCATCTCCTTCATGCAGAATACCTAGAGTTGTTTGCCTGTCTATGATGTAGCTAACTGGAGGTTATGGGCTTGATCTGGAGATGGAGATGTGTCTGCACACTGAGCTAACCCTGGTCCTCTGCCAGTTTCTCGCGGAGAATTTAGGGTACGGGAAAGTCAAGGGCTGAAGTTAAAATTCTCTTTGTTTCAAGTAGAGCATGAAGGCAAACCATGCTGAAACTTGGTGACAGACACAAACTACCCACTGAGAAGTGGTCCAGAACAGCTTTTTAACTGCAGCTGAGGGTGGCTGAGGCTGCCCTGCCACCAGTCTGGCTCTCCCAGACTGCTGTACAGGGCAGCAGCTCCCAGCTCACACAGCACCTGCGCAGGTGTTTGCTTATGCAACCCCCTCCTTTCCTTCTTTGTTCTTTTGCCCATCCACATCAAAGCTGCGCTTTTCCCTGAGAGGGTGGTTTGTGGCACCTTTTATTCTCTTCAGCATCTTCAAATACTGTAAAAGAATACGTATACTAATTGTTGGAGAGTATCAATGAATGAATGAATGAATGAAAGACAGCACTGTTATCATTTTAATTGCATTTTGATCAAGGCAGCATCAAATGCTGTTTTGTTCCTTATTCACTTCGTAAGGGATATTTTGCTGTTGTCTGTGTGCAGGGCACTCGATTGTAAGCATTGCTGTAGAAACCTGCATGAAATGTGGAGGGAGGGATGGCTGGCTCTGGAAAGAGGAAAGCTTGGAAATTAGTGCATATGGCTTGAAATCACACTGTAAATGCAACTCTTAAGGTTAATCTCTGCCTTAATAAGGAGCTAGGCTGGGGTTTTTTTCCTTCAGTAGAGTTTTTCCCTGTACCTTTCTAGCATTTACTGCAGGACTCATTCCCTGTCCTGGAATCATGAGAAGTGATGTCAAAAATTACTCTGGTCTATAACTCTTTGAAGTAATGGCAGGTAATTTTGAGTTATTTAGTTGTTTCCTATGTCAATAAAAGGAGTGGTGGGATAACTGCACCTAGATATTTCCAGGTACTGAAAATGCCAAGAAGTTCTGAGAATGAATGAAATGTGACAGTGAGCCAAACCAGTTTGATCTTACATTCCCCTCGACTATGGCAACTGCCACTGCAATGGTCCTGGATGGCTGCCATCCTGAACCAAAGTACAGCAACTATTGCTTGAATGTGTAAATCACAACCAGCATATTCACTGGCT
Source organism: Acanthiza pusilla (assembly GCA_036630365.1). NCBI lineage: Eukaryota > Metazoa > Chordata > Aves > Passeriformes > Acanthizidae > Acanthiza > Acanthiza pusilla. Next base: position 34,878,424 of record JAXCHO010000073.1, read on the forward strand.
GTCACAGCAACATGCAGCCAAATTGGCCTTAAAATTATCATCTTCATGCATGGGCTGGGAGGATCTCTGTAAAGCAGTTTGATGCTGTCCATCTTCTTGCTTTACAGTGAACTGGGAGGGAATGCCATTCTCTGAAGCTGCTAATTCCACACCAGCCATGAATGCAGAAATGGTTTTGGGTTAAAAAGTAGTGTCAAGGTGAAAATTTTTATTCTGGAGTCAGGGTAGAAGCAGTAGGGGAGGAGAGTCTCAAAGAAATCAGTAATTGAATTAATAAAGTATAAAATAAGAGGAAAGAAGGATGCATCTTGGTTCTGATTGATTTTCACCACATCCCTTTCAGTCACAGAAAAATGTAATGTTCCGGTTTGTTCTGCAGATATTGTCAAGATCATTAATTTACCCCTTTTAACTTATTACAAAGCTTTCATGCAGTGGGTTTTTAATTAAAAAAATAAAAGGCAAGACTCAGCCTCTTTCATTTGGACCACTCAGTTTGCATTTCAATCTTTTTCATGGATTTCTTGTTGAGCCCTTAGTTGCATGTCACTTACACCCACTGCATCTACCCTTTGGCATAATTTGAAATGAGAAAGTAGAACTGTCTCATTCAAATTCGGCAGACTTTTCTATCTAAAAATTCCCACACACCTTCTTTTGCAATCCAGTTATACAGGAGCAGAGAAACAATGCTTGCAACAACAGAGGCAGCATTCATGAAAAAATGAAACTAGGCACTGATTGCCGGAGACAGAGCCCACAACAAGCCACTTTAAGTTATATGGTTCTCACTGATTTAACTCCCGAAGGAGGAAAGAACTCACAATTAAACTGCATGAAAATTGGAGGTTGTGTGTCGTATGTGGTCCCAGAGTTATGTAGCAACATTTACCACCCTGCTGAGTTTTCACTTCCAAGCAGTTTAGCTGTACGTGTGTGTCTAGTTTATTGCTTTCTTTATTTTTCCTTGCCTGTTTTGCTTTCCCCAACCTTATTCCCCAGGATGTTATTTCTGGTAGCGGGATGCAGGGTTTGGATGAATGACTCCACAGGGGTTCTCCTGCTCTGTATTCTGCAGGGGTTCTCCTTAAAGCCCCTTAAAGCCCGCTGGCAGCAAGCAGACACAGCTGACATGTGACCTCACGACAGCTTTCCTCCAGCGCTGCACAACACCCTCTGGAATATTGTTACTAATTCTTATTTGTTAAACCCTGACACTGTGCCAGACAGAAATACCAAGCCAGTTCTGGTTTCAGAGAGCTGTAGTCCAGAGAGACATAGAAGGGTAAATGCATGGGGAGACTGAAGAGGCAAAAGAAATTCGTATGTAAGTGTGATGTGTATGTTTAATGCATAAAAACACTGTCAGGGCCCCCTGACCACAAAATCAAACTTCCAAACAGATTTATAGCAGGTGACGTGCAGTAGGTTTAGCAACAGTGCATTGGTACCTGAATAAAGATGTTAATAATCCAGAGGAAAGACGCTGGATGAGAAGGAGCTTAACAGCAATAAGACCACACTTTGATGAGCTGGCAAGTGCTCTCCTAATAAGTTCAAATCAACTGAACTACAACAGCACAGTTTTCATCTTGTTTAAATGGTGGTGACCTTCCTGTGTCTGCTGGCGCTACTTTCATTTACATGACACCAAAAGCTGATGTCTTGGGCTTTTAAAAATCTTTAATCTTGAATTTTAATAAGCTGGCATTACCGTATTTCCTTTCAGAAATTACTGTGAACTTCGTTTATAAGTCTGCAATATATATTTATTGCTTTCAAAGTGAAATATTTACAGGTACCTATGTAATGAGCACTATTAATCCTTTATAAAAATAGGAGTGTTTGCCACATTTTCTTTTAAATAATTTATCCTGTCCACTTGTCTACTAGCTCTACATCTGCTCTGTTTATATGCCTTCTACTCCCATTATCAGGGAGTTTCTCACCGCCTTGCAGAAATGTGCTAAGTAGCTTGACAAATGTTTGTCGTATGAAGTTCATTCTTTTTCTCCTTTCTCCAGGCGGGAGATTGTTTATCCAACAGTTTTGTGCTTTTAAGAGAGTTTTGTAAATTATGTGCACACTATATATATGCTATAAAATACTGTGTTAACAAAATCAACGAGTGTCTATAGCACTTAGAAAAAAACAAGACAGTGAGGTTTTTAGCTCCCACAGAAGATTGTTCTGGTCTGCAAATTTTCTTCTGCACAGCTGAGCTTTATTCAGTTGTGATAAACTCTTTTTCTGTCTGCAGCTATAGCAGCCTTGTTATAGAAGGAGATCATTAGATTTCTTGGCTGAAAGAAATAGCACATGGAAGCTGAGATGGCATTTTAAAGTTTGTCACTGTAGAAGCAAAGATCACTATCATTCTTGGCTTAGAGTTCCTTGCCAGTTGATTGCTTCAATTGCTCCATCGTAGGCCAGCTGGCAAGAAACAAAGCTGGGTCATCATTTGGGAAGAAAAGAAGACATCAATACATGTGATTTTTTTATATATCCCTAATCATGGCAAATACCTAAACATTGTTCATTACTTCAAAATTCCGTATGTGCTTAGGGGATTCTTATTTGTGTGAGTATCATTTCTATTTCCCTAACACTGAGAATTTTTTTTGATGTATATAAAATTTGTAGTTTTATGCCCCATTCTTCATGGGATGTAAAAACATCTTTAGGAAAGCTGCAAAATTCCGATTCTGTAGTATCTACATTTCTGCCATTTTTCTCATGCTCTTGGTAAACTATAGTATGTTTTTTCCCCTGTGCTACAAGATGTGATGATTTTATTCATTATAACATTTTTTTCCTATGATTGTTTATTATGAATACATTCAAGCCCCTGTGAAGTAAAAGAAAGAAAAAAAGTCAGTTTACGTTTAACGAGAGAATTTACACTAACTCATTTCTGCACTGGAATTTTTTCAGTAATTTTTACATTTGTTTGAGATTTTACCTTTTAATCTGTAGGGCAGGGACCATAGTAAGTGTGTTATGCCTGCTGCCAGTAGTTCATGCAGAATGAACAGACTGTGATGGATTGCTTCTTTTCAACAATTGAAGTAAACAGATGGAAATTTTTACCTTGAGACCTAATAAGAGATGATGAATGAGAACTTCTGTGGAAATGGAAGTAAGGTGTACTTTCCTAGGGCATAGCAAAGTGCTGAGAAATCCCTGGGAATATGATGAAAAACAGGCAAGCAGCTCCATGGAAATACACACTTTTCCAAATGGAGAAAGTGAGGCACTCAGTAAGGCATAACTTCATAGATTCACCAAATATCCTCAGCTGGAAGGGACCCACAATGTCCATTGGTCTACAAAATCATGATGACTGGGCTACAAGAAATCTCTCTTTACTTCCATCTTTCCTCTTTTGCTCTCTTTGTAAGCCTGAAAAGAGAGCAGCTCTTTCAAATTTCAAACTTAATTTAGATAGAATGGGAAAGGTGGTGGCATTCTTAGGCTTACAGACTTTTTCTCTCCTTTGAGGATATTATTATCTAAAATGCAGTTTTAGGCATTGAATTTCTGCTAGTTCCAAGCTGGGACACCATGACATTTTAATTTTAGGCTCTGATAACCAGTATCTTGCAGTTCTCAAAACTATTGAATATTTTGATAGATTTGGGGTCTGGCCTAGCTTTTACAAATTGTTCCCAATTACAATCTCACAACCACAAAACATGAAGGCCAACATGGTCAGGCTTGCTCCTTGCTAAGGCTGCCTGACCACCTTTTTTTGCTTATCAGAACTGAGTCTTGTTTCCCTGTGCTGGAAGCCTGTTAACAGAGGTTACAGGAATTTGCCCACATTCAATACTCCCACTACAAATGCTATTAAATTAAATTAAATAAACACTTGTTAATGAGAGCCAAAATAAAACACAGAGAAACACACCAAATTGCTTGGAATAATATAAAAAGCTTAGTGCATCCCTACAATGTCCCAGTATAGATGGAATTTACTCAGTTAAATCAATAGCCTGAAGTCTATGTTTACAAAAATGGCAATCTCCATTTAATGAATCAAATCGTCTTCATTTTACTCAGCAACAGTCACACACACATTGTGCACAATGAAATTACTCCTTTAGAGTTGTCGCTGTCTTTTTTCCTTCCTTCTACTCCCACCACCTTTTCTTATTTTCCTGTAAATTCGATGAAAGGAATTCTGACTCCTTGCAGCATATGCTCAGTAAGAACAGTGAGGCTCTCAGTCCCTCTTGGAAGGCACTGCAAACTGGAAAACAGAACTTTCACTTCTCCCCTTGGTGTGTTTGATTGCCTGTGCTTTGCCACAAAACACAGTAAAAAACACTGGTGATGGATAGACTGCATTCATTCGCACATATGACATTTGTAACAGCATTTTAAGGAGATGTATTTAGCATGAAGCTCCCTCAATTAATGTATCTGAAATCACCAGCTTTACTGTAGCATTCAGAAACATGTATTCATTATAAAAATGAAATAACTTGGTGATATAGCTCTAACTGCATGAGTGGTTTAGACATGTACACATACCTGCCTCCTGAAAGTCAAACCTGTCCTGCATCTTTTCTCTGTGTTGTTCAATCCAAGGGTGCTGGGTTTTTCTAAATCAGCACAGCAGTATATCAGGGCACTGGATTTTTCTAAATCAGCACAGTAGTACATCAGTGTTTTTAAAAGAAGTTTTAAGCAAATGAAAATGGGATGTGAGAATGGGAGAAAATGGGATGTGTCTGAACTGTTTTGCTGAATAAGAGGTAGATGGGAGAAGCAGGAAGAAGGCCTGTGATTTAGCATCATCTGTACTCTCTCAGGATGCACAGCTGACTGTCTCAGTGCTGTGCTGAATCTCTAGCAAGGCAGCTTTTGTACAGGTTCAACCAAAGTAAAAAATCAAAAGAGACTGGGATGATGGATTAGGAGCACAGGTAGTGATTTCCTCAGTCCTTCCAGTAAAAAGGAATATAATTGATAGGAATAGGCAGATCCATCAGGTCAGTGCATGGCTCTGAGGTTGGTGTAAGCAAAGAAATTTTGGGGGTTTGACCATGGGATGATTTACTCCACACCTGGCATCTGATGGGAGGCACCAATCTCAGAGAGGAAAAAGAGCTCTAGCATGGGGGCTAGCAGGGCTCATTGGCAGAGCTTTAAACTAGCCTGGAAGGGGGAAAGGGACAAACCCAGGCTGGCCAGTGATGAGCCATGGGATGCTATGTCAAAACTTGAGGAAAGAAGCACTAATGGGATCCTCCAATCTGCCTCAGGAGGTGTTGGCTACAGTGTACCACACCTGAAACATCTCTAAGATAATGCATCCAACAGGGACAAACAAGGGGAACTTGAGGCTTTGGCCCAGTGCCAGAAATTTGACATCATTGGCACAGTGAAACTTGGTGGGATGAGTCCTGTGACTGGAGTGCCCTGTTGGATGGTTAAAGGCTCTTCAGGAGGGACAGGCACGGCAGGAGAGGTGGGGGGTGGCACTGTCTGGGATAGAAGGGATGGAAGGTACGGAGCTCACAGCTGGCAATGGCACAGTTGAGAGCTTCTGGATAAGAATCGATGCACAAACAAATAATGCAGATGTCATCGTGGGAGTCTGCTATAGACCTCCTGGCCAGGACAGTGACGCTGATGAGTTATTCTTTGAGGAACCAAGGGACACTTCCAAATCAACTGCCCTTGTCCTTATGGGGGACTTCAACTTGCCCGAAATTACTTGGGAGCATCACACAGCTGGTACAACCCAGGCCAGAAGATTCCTAAGAAACCTGAATGACAACTTTATGGAACAGGTTCTAAGGAAGCTGATCCCCTGGGAAATGTTTTTGCAGGTGCTGGGGTCCATCAGTGCTGGTCACTTTTTAAACATCAGGATCAGGCAATTCCCAAATGTCAGAAGTCAAGAAGGGAAGAGAATGGGGACTCTGATATATTCTCTGTGGTGACCAGTAACAGGACCCAAGGGAATGGCCTGAGGTTGTGTCAGGGGAAGTTTAGGTTGGATATTAAAAAAATATTCTTCACCCAGAGGGTGGTCGGGCACTGGAGCAACTCCCCAGGGAAGTGGTCACAGCACCAAGCCTGACAGAATTCCCGAAGCATTTGGATAATGCTGTCAGGAACATGATGTGATTGATTCTTGGGGCTGTCCTGTGCAGGACTAAGAGTTGGAGTCTATGATCCTTGTGGTTCACCTCCAGCTCAGCACATTCTGTGAAAGTAATACTGGATCTTGTGCTAGCTGAGTTTACAGAACCTTGATTTATGTGACATGCAGGTTAAGAGGGTAGATAGTAATAACATAATCTCATTTTCTGAACATCTCTGCACATCTTCAAAGAATGTTTTAATCCTGTATTTACTTGTATGCTGGCTACAGACATATGTCACATGTTTACTACATAAACAAAGGAGAACCTGATTTCAGGTGTTAAAAGTGGTTTCATATATAAGTTTAAAAAAACAAAAAAGAAAAAGGTGAAGTTAATCTTCCAGAGCAGAGCCAACTTATTATTTCATGACTTTCCACTTTGATAGTCAAGTAAGCTGCACTCCTACTGAATAAATGACTTGTAGTCCTGTAAAAATAAGGAGACACCTTCATATGCCTGATTTAAAAATGAATGCAACTCCAAGACGGAGGATAATCCATTGAGTGAAATGCTAGACAAGGGCTTGGTTTAACTGTGTGATTTGCTCTGTTCCTTTTTCACATCTGATGTTTGCCAGATAATTGTAGTCAAAATCAGCAAGTCTATATAACTTGGGTGCATAAATTTATTACTAGGTATGAGTCTGACTTACTTTTTGGAAATCATTTTATGAACTGTAGTTGCCTGTGGAGCTGGGTTAGCCTCAGTCTAATTGGTGAATTATCTAGGATGTCCTTGTAACCAGCGGTGAGAGGTAAGTCCCACCAGGTTTGAGTCAGCCCAGTCTAGAGGAGGTGTGTGAAATGTTGGGACAAGTGAACTTCTGGAGCTGCTGGTGTGTTGTCTTTCAGTGTTGTAGGAGCTGAAGCATCTAATCTGCACTAAATAGGACTAGTAACTTTGAGTTGTGAAAGTTAAGTGAAGTAAATCCATCTGGTTTCATTCTTCTCTGTGGTCAGGACAGTAGGTGGACACTGTGAAAATAAAACACTAGGAACTGCTCAGTGTTTATATCACTGTCTGAGACTGGTTTTGTCCCTCACACCACTGTAAAGTCTGAACACCTGTATGTCTTAGCTTTAGACATGCAAATACTCACAGAATGCCAGGAAAATGGAGAAAAAGTTATTTCTTGGGCCTCGTTCAACTTTAATCAAATTTAATATAATTTAGTGTGGCTGATTTTCAAAAACATCGTTAAAAAACATTTTCATTTTGGTGTTGTTTTTTATTCTGTTTTGTGGTTTTAGGGGTTGTGTGTGTGCATGTGTTTGGGTTTGGTTTTTTTTTTTCTTTTTTCTTTTTTTTTTCTTTTTTTGTATTAGGTAATTCTAAGATATCCTATAGGGAAATGCTGGATAACTGCCTCAGGCTGTTTGTCGTTCTCTGAAACCAAGGAATGTTTTGGGAGGCTGAATCAAAGAAAATCCAGTAATTTTTTTTTTTTTTCAAAATTTTAACTTTTTTTAATACGTACCTTCTGATTAATTTTATTGGTTTTGAGAGGAGTATACAGCATACAGAATTTTTCCTTTATGATTGTCTGTCACTGAATTATGACATATATTTATCTTAAGTTTCAGGAACTTTCTTAAGTTGTCTTCAGAGTTTTGTTCTGTGCAGAAGGGTGGCAGAGTAGATCAGCTGCACAAGAGTGAGGTTTTCAGTACATATACTATTTAATATCTGATGCTCATTTAAAATTCCATTTGTAATTCTCGCTTTAGGATGTATAAAATATTCCCATTGCAATTACACATTGCATCTAAATTGGAATATTGGAATATTTTCCATTGCTCATAGAATCCTAGAATGTCTTGAGTTGGAAGGGACATAAAAACTCATTTAATTCCGCCTCCCCTGCAGTGAGCAGGGACACCTTGAACTGGACCAGGTTGCTCAGAGCCCCATCCAGCCTGGCCTTGAACACTTCCAGAGACATCCACAACTCCTCTGGGCAATCTGTTCCAGTGCCTCACCACCCTCACAGTAAAGAATTTTGTCCTAATACCGAAACTTAACCTACTCCCTTTCAGTTTAAAGCCATTACCTTCATCCTATCGCTACATGACCTTGTAAACTTGTATTTAAGCCATGGCTTTATTTTTCTTTTTGCTTTTATTTCTGTGTTCTTTGAAAAGGTTGGATCCAGTAAAACACTGCCACTTCTAAGCCCAGTGATGCTGGCTGTGATTGTTGATGCTCAGAGTGTGACTGATGGTGCTTCGCACCAAGCAGAATCAGCTCCCCTGCAGGTGCTAAATCTCCTCATGGACTATTTAATCTGCAAACAGAGCTGTTATCTTTCAGCAGGAGTTTTTTCTAGGTTTCATTTCTAAAAGCAACTGCAAGAACAGATAAGAAATTATATCAGAGTGAAATAAGAAATGGAAAAAGAAAGAAATGAGAATAAAAAATGGGATATGTTATAGAAGAGCAGATAAATATTTGAAAGAGAACAGTTATAAAATATTAAAAATTATATTCTTATTCTTCTAAGTCTTACAATCACAGAAAATCTTTTACATTTCTGTTATTTTAATATATAAATTAATACATATGGGCCTTCAAATGAGCTGACAATCTTGCTTCTGCAGTCAGTGTGCAAGCATGTGAGATGTGGTTTTTATCTTGAAGAGCAATGCAAGCTAGACAATTAATCCATCAGAGAAGGTAGTATTTCAAAAATCAGTTTGCTCTGGTGTATTTTGTTTTATTTTAAAATGGAATGTCAATGAATATTTCCATGTGTGGGTTTCTTTTTTTTTTAATTGTCAGGAGCCATGATGTTATACCTTTGTTGTTTTTTGAGTTGGAGAGATCAGAAACAAGAGGTTTAATACCAGACAATGTCTGATGGGAGATCAGTGTGGGTCTTTCACGTCCTTGGTTGGTGCTTTCATTCTCATTTTCTATTCAGTCTTGATCAAGAGCAAAGAAACTACAGCCTTGGAGCTAAATGCAGATTGCCTGCAGCTCCGTTTCACTGGCCTGTGGTACTAACGTGTAACTTATGAACATAAGACTCATCAAACCAGTTTTTCTCTTTTCTTTTTCCTTTCCTTTCCTTTCCTTTCCTTTCCTTTCCTTTCCTTTCCTTTCCTTTCCTTTCCTTTCCTTTCCTTTCCTTTCCTTTCCTTTCCTTTTTTTCCTTTCCTTTCCTTTCCTTTCCTTTCCTTTCCTTTCCTTTCCTTTCCTTTCCTTTCCTTTCCTTTCCTTTCCTTTCCTTTCCTTTCCTTTCCTTTCCTTTCCTTTCCTTTCCTTTCCTTTCCTTTCCTTTCCTTTCCTTTCCTTTCCTTCCCTTCCCTTCCCTTCCCTTCCCTTCCCTTCCCTTTCCCTTCCCTTCCCTTCCCTTCCCTTCCCTTCCCTTCCCTTCCCTTTCCCTTTCCCTTTCCCTTTCCCTTTCCCTTTCCCTTTCCCTTTCCCTTTCCCTTTCCCTTTACCTTCCCTTTACCTTCCCTTTTCCTTTTTTCCTTTCTTTACATTTATTTACATTTTTATCTGATTTACACTGAAAAAATTCTTTTTCCTCACAAGGAAAAGGTTACACATGCGAGGCTCTTGGGGTTGATGAGATGGCTCATCTGCCTCACAGAATATTCTGAGTAGGAAGGGATCGTACAGGGATGATCAAGTCCAACTCTTTAGTTCTGTTTCATGCATTCCTGATTTCCTACCTGATGTTGTGATTCCTCCCTCAAAAGTTTATGATGCAAGGAGAGGGTGAATTGGTACACTAATTCATTGTGATGTCACAAAATTTAGTCATGATAATTCCCAAGGAGCTTTCCTAAAGGCAGTGTGGAAGAAATGTGGTTTAACCTCACACTGATTTTGCCCTTTAATTTTAGAGAAAATTATTACTCCTAGGAGTATAAACAATATTTTCTGTATCAGGGAATTAAAATGCTGCCATATTTGCATATCCTATGGGGTAGATCAGTTTGGCACTGCAGAATTACCAAAGAGTTTTGATAATTTCAGTGGAACAAGACTGAAGTGTTAAAGAGCAGATATTCCTACTGGCAAATTGCTACCAAGAGAAGTATTTTTGAACACTGAAATGACACTGAATTGATTTAGTGATTTATTGATTTATATTTCTTTAGCTCTGGACTCTCCTTACTTTCAAGACAAGATACATGATTTAGAAAGTACTCTACTATACTTAATCTTCTCTTGATCCTTGCTTGGAAGGAATCATGCAAGCCACTAAAAATAAATTTAGTAAGGTATAGCCCTACTTCAGCATCAGATCTGCTCTGTGTCGTAATGGGTGAATAATGGGGAAGATCAAGGCAGCATTTAAAATATTTATGCAGACAGAAAAGACACTTGGCAAAATTAATCTTCAGGAAAAAAAAAAAAGAAAGTGCAGGAGAAGACTCTGGAAGTGGAAATTAGTGAAGTACAAAAATGTGTAATTTTTCTGCACTTTTAAAGGACTGCTTAAGGGTTTATAGGGTTCTTGTTTGTGAATGTCAGTTTTATAGAGAAGTGTCTCTGGGTTTCACTCACAGCACAGAATAAAATTCAAAATTTCCAAAATTTTACCTGATTTAAAATATCTTTACTTAGGTAGAGCTCTTACAGTTTGGCTTTTTTAGAATGGTAGATTGTGAAAACAAATCTGTTGCTTTCTCTTTTCCCAAGATCAGTGCGGGAGGCAGAAGTATATCCAGTGATAAACACTGCTGTTCTCACATCAGTCCTGTTCACTGTGTAAGATTAAAACAACGCTCTATTGTGAGCAGATGCTGAAAGGAATGAGAACTCCTGAGTCAAGCTGCCATTGCTCAGCCTGATCAGGAGCCTGTTGCAAAAGGGCAATGCCCAAGTTATGGAATTGAGCAATCTGCCCCAGAACAAGTTTCCTGACACTTTTCCCCCCAGTCTTGGGGGGAAAATAGTGTTTTGTTTCATTGCCAGCCTTGGGTATCTGCAGTCCCATCCTGAGGTGGGAATATAATATGAACGTTATTTACTTTCTCGGTGAAAGCTTAATGTTTCAGATCATGAAGTATAGATGCAAGCTATGTATTATATTTCTCAAAAAGGTAGATTGTTGATTGGTTCTCTATTTATTTGTAATGTGATTTTTATATAATTTGTGGCTTTATGTGAAGTGTTGAAGACCACAAAGGAGCTATCTTTTTAAGTATTTTATGTAGTGTTTGTTGTTTGCAATATGCCATAGTTTTTCCTAAAACTTACTTTGCATTGTAAGCAAAAATCTATTTTTCATAAAACTGCAACCTTGTTAGATATCTTGATGGATGATGCTTTGCATCATGGCAGAAGAGGCAAAGCGCCTGACCTGCTGGCCATTGTTCTCAGCACTTTGTCAACAAAGTCCCTCATGATGTGCACGTTCTCCTCAGAATCTGTCTTCTGATTTAATAATAGAAGAATTTTGTTAATATTCACCCTGTTCCCTGAGGCAGTGAACTATGCAATGATTAATAGCCTCAAACATCTATAAATGTTTCCTCTGAGTATTTTGCATTGCTTTGCAAATAGTAAGTTCCACAATATTCTTCTAACATACTTTATGTTAAGTATTTTCTATTTACCTTTTGTATTTGAACAGTTCCTGCTGTGTGGTTTGCACGTGGCTGAAATGAATCACCTAACATGGTGTGCCACTGAAACCTCCTGCGTTGGGCTTTGAATATGTCCACAGAAGAAAAGATGGTGACAGCCTTTGCGTGGGCATGCACAATTTCAATTTAATCTCATTAGCTCCCATGCCAGCAGAAGTGCAAGTGCAGCAAATGTTTTGTGATCCAAGAATGCATTGATCCCAAGCACACCTCTGGAGCTTGTCTTTGGCAACCTGTCTGGCTTATTAAATCCATCATGTTCCACAACTGTGGACAAAAACTTCCATGCTCAGAGTTTATTTTCTGGGTAGACATTTTGGCTATGTCAGCCCACATGCACCATTAACCCATACAAAGGAAAAGTCACTCAGACATTAATATTTTCTTAGCTTTATTATTATTGTTGTTCATTATTTTTACAAAAAAACCCCAACCAGTGTTACGGTGATTTTAAGACACCTGGCTCACAAGCAGTTTTGGATTATCAAATAGGTTTTCATCCTTAATGCCATTTCTATAATAGTGTGGAAGTATTCAAATTAGCGCCAGAAACACAATTTCTAGTCTTTTTGAAGATAGACATAAAAATTCAGGATATTGCCCAGAATCTTGAACAAAATACTTTTGAACTGATGTGTAAGTGAAATCAGAGGTTACCCGCAGGCAACAAAATGGTGAGTCTTGATTTTAAATTCAAGTTTAGTGAAATTTGGACCTTAAAAATATGACTGTTTTTGGAATATTTTCAATCAAAAAATTTTAAGACACCCTGGACCATGGTATTACTCAACATATCTCAAAGTAATATTCCTGAAAACAGATTTTTTTATAGTACCCAAACTGAAAAAATATAGCTTGCGAGAAAAGGAACCAGGATGGCCCATCTCTATAAACATTCTCTCTAAATTATAAAAACTGACAATCCAGTTGGATGCTAACTTTGGCAGCACCCAGGAATGCTTAAAGAGTATACTAACAGCACAGAAACTTTCTCTTGCATTACATTATGAATTTGTTGGTTTGTTTGTTGATTTATTAGTATCAAACACCAAGGTTTTATTCTTGTGTTTGTGCTTCAAACTGGGAAATAAATTGTGTGGCTCTGAGATGGGGAAACAGATACCCTCGAAGTTTAATACTTGGGTCCTGAATATGCCATGAAGATCAGACTTTTAGGTGTTCACAGTGCTGGATCAGGGCATCTGGAAATCTAATCTAATCTGGGAAGAGGCTTTGCAATGTTCATAATTTTAGCTAATCTTTGCTAGTTAGAAATTCGGTACAAATAATTGCAAAGTGGTGCTTATGGAAAATAAATAAAAACATCACAAATGGCCCTTGACGTTCGACCATTACTGCTGAAATATTATAGCGGATAGTCCTGTGAAAGATCCAGTTAAATACATAGGAATGGTCCTGTAGAATTAGAAATTTAGGGCTTATTAGGAAAGTAATAGAAAACTAAACTTGACACTGTTATTGCAACTTTCCACAAGACCCTTTTACACTGAGTACTGTGTGCTGTCCTGGTCTCCTTCTCCCCGAAACACTGTGGTAGAACTGAAAACTGTCCAGAGAAAGGCACCAAGGATAATTCAGGATTGTTAAACTTGTTAATTTATTTTAATTTTCTAATGTTTTCACAGTGCCTACAATAGGATAATAGATCAAAATGGACTACCTCAAAGGCAGGAAGGAGGTTATTCTCTAACTGGTGTTGTGACACATTAATTTTATGATAGGAATCCCTCTTCATGTGTTGTCTAGATAGAGCCAATAAACATCTTCTGCAGTAGCTTCTCAACTGAAGTATTTGCAATTTCAGGTACTGGGCATCAACTGCTTTATCCTAAACATGTTATCACAGCCCTGTCCTGATCACATAGGATGTTTCTTTTCATCTATTTCAGAAAGAAAGATACATTCCTCTTTTTAAAATACTTATCAGTGAGTAGAAGACCTCTAAGAACCTTGTGTATTTCACCAATAAAGCTTCATTTCATTAACTGGGCTTACAAAAAGGCTTTCCTGTGAGACTGTGAGCTTTTAAATAGTCTGTGTTCACACATCTTAGAGACAGCGGTCTCAGATGAGTAGTGGTGGTAGTGCTGGTAGTGCTGGTATGTGCTTTTAATAAGTCTGGTTTTACTTTTAGCTGTAAATTTGCTGTGAAAAGAATAAGCATCCAAAGAGCACGCTGTTAGCAGAGCGCCTCGGGGCAGGGAAGATGTGATTTTCTACTTAATAGAAGAACCAGCAGGCCAAATTCTCCATCTCTTTTTGTTCTGGGTTGGCATTTTTTGGTGTTTGTTTGTTTGTTTTTTCTACTCCTATAGTGTTTTCATCAGACATAAGAAATGTAATGAGCAATAACTAACAAACACTACTAAAATTGTTTATTTTAATGTTCTGAAACAGAAGTGAAAGATACGCTTTATGTTTTACTTTCTTTGAGGAGTCTACAAGAAATCTACCAAATTTTTGTTATTTTTGTCTCTACTGCTTTTGTCCCCAGGAAAAGTACAAATATAAATAAATATGTGTTATAGTGAAGGTTGCAAAATGTTCATTTTAACTCTGACTTACACTCTTATAATGACAAAACCATAAAATTATAATGAGCTGATATGGTCCTGTGCACAAGCACTTTCTGAGCATTCGTTTTGCTGAGAGCCAAGTCCCAGCACAAAATAAAAAAACAACAAAATCTGTATTGAAGAACACTGTGTTTGGGGTAGGTGAAAGGTATTTGGGTGAACCACTAGAAATCGTTGGCCACTTGAAACACTGACCACCTGAAACTTAGGTTTACTGAAGTGCAAAATCAGCTTCTGACAGAAATATCCTAATCTTCACGGGAAATACTTTATTTCAGTTTATTCAGTAAGTTAGTTCTATTCAGTGATTTGTTCCCTGAAAGTTAAGAAATGGTCTGAAATTATAAAAACCTGAAAGTTGGCTTTCTTTTTCATTTTCACTCTGTGGTTAAAATACAAGTACTGATTACTAGTTTTAAAATTTTGAAGACTGGGCTAACCAAAATCAATGTATTTAAATTGCAAAATGGAGACGGTACGTCCTTTGCATTTGAAATAATTTTATTTATTTAATACTGAAAATTTAGGTCGTCTTTTCATGTCTCTAATGCACTTAGGTGTTTAGATTAAATAATATGTGTAAGAGTCATTCCACCTAGCGTGAGCTGTTGAATTTTAGGCAAAAAGCTTGTCTTCCCTTTTTAGTCAGAGGGAGAAGACAGGCATTACAGACAGCAAATCATCTCATCATTAAAATAGGGAATCACATGCTGAACTTGCCTCACCTCCACTGTCTGCAAACAACGCCTAGGGTACCTGCTGAGATGAGGTGCTTAACTTTTGGATGGGTGAAGTTAAGTGAGATTACTCACTGATTAAATTGGTTTAATATTTTTTTCTGTTTAGCTTAAACTGAGATACAATTTTCCATCTGTATGCATGGATCCAAATAAAGAATAACCAGTGTCTTATTAGTAAGAAATACTCCATTCACTATTTTCATACTGAATCCAAAGTAAAAATTAAGGATTTGAATGAATTTTACCAAGTGACAAGGTTATGGTAGTCACTGTTTATGGGTATATTTGGCATAATGTTCCTTGATTGCAAGAAGAGAGGAAAAATTATACCAACCATAAAGACTCAACTTTTCATTAAAGAAAAAAACTACAAATGGAAAACAAGATTAAACTTGAAGATCTAAGTCAAACTCTTCTGCTGACTCATTTAACTTCTGATTAAATTTGGTAATTCCAATCATTTTGATTTAAGTCTGTGCACTCTTACACACAGTGAATTGTCCCATTAATTTTAATGAGCTTATTTTATGTGCTAAACAAAGCACCTGCTTATATCTTTGCAGAAAATAAGCCTTGGAGCTTAAGGTTTCCATTTTAATTGTTAGCTAGTCTTCTTTTTGCTATTAATTTATAGTTTTATATTTCTTTAAAAAGATAGCACATATATTGACCATCTCATCTACAACTCTTATGTCAGTTCTGGGTTTGCTGAAGACTTTTTTCTCTAAGTGACTGAAGTGAGTCTCATGAATATTTTGACTTGTTTCTTCAAGAGTTGGTCTGTGAAACAGGGAGAACTAAGGAAAGATAAAGAGTTAAGGAGTTCTGTGCTTTTTTAAAACCACTTTTTTGACTTCTTATCCTGTTAGCAGGGAAAGAGAGATTTTTAATTTTTTTTTAAACTTTTATTCTTTCAGTACAGAAAGTGCCAGTACAAAATGGCTGTGGAAATTTAAGTTTATGCTAGGACTGGAAGTCAGATTAATTGACAGGTTATTTGTATTGTATTTCTGATTCAAATAAATTCAGTAATGTGCATTTTGAAAGATTTCCCACCGGAAAAGGTCAAAGGACTGAATCAATGACAGCTGAGAGAATTACTCGTATTGTCAATGTGCTTGCTAGTACTCCTAGCAAACCTGCTAAACTTGAAAGTTAAAATTAATCTGTTGATAATGTCAGCTCTTTTAAGATGCCTTCAACAAATGAATTCACTTGTGGCATTGTCCTGAAATATTTAAAGTTAGCCTTTTCATGCTGGCAGTGAGTATGAGTAACACGCCAGTTTTTTATTCCTCTGAAAATAGCAGCTATGCAGGAGTAGCACAGAGGAGAGATGACTTTAGCAGAGGTCCAGACATCCGGTAGGCAAATGTGTAATAGTATTCCCAAAACCTCATGTTCAAAAAGTAGGTCAGGAAAGGAGAAATAAGAATTCAGAAAAAAAGCCACCAGTGGTTTACTGTACATGAAAAAAGTAAATGAAAAGCATCAGCTAAGTATTGACTCCATAGGCTTCCATGATTAGGCTGAGAAAAAGTGCAGGATGTGTGCATTCAGTCATCAGCATGACTTTATCAGGAAAAAGCAAAAGCACCTTTATCTCAAACTGGTGCAAAAGGGATGTTTTATACTAAAGACAAACAGGACTTTTACAAACTTGCTGGTATCTTGGTGTGGCACCTGGCATTCTCAAACTTAGAAAAAGTAGCTTGACCTGTCAGGACCTTTAAGAGAAATATATTTTAATGTAATGGAGATTTGATTTGATTTGGTCTGATTTATGAAACCGCCATTTTTTTATGATGCATCATGAGCAGCCATTCTGAAAACAGCCCTAAGAGAAGTAGATAAAGTTTCATTTTCAGCCCATGCGTGTGAATGAATAGATCTTACTCAGCTCTTGATTCCAAAGGCAGCAGCTGCTGATGCAAGGAGCTATATTTTTGACAGCCAGCTCTGGTTAGTGTTTGCTGCAGGAAGCAGATATTCCCCTGCCTTGCCATTCCTTGTGCAGTTCCAGCCATGCAGCAATGTTCTGCCCTTCTTATCTTTACTTAGTGACAGCGCTTCAAGTGATTGAAAGAAAGAGAGGAGGAAAATGGCTCTCTTACTTATTTTCATATAAATGCCCCTCATACTCAGTAAAAACAGTGCGATGTTTAGAGAACATGTTGTAGTGTGGAAATAACTTTAATTACTAATGTTGTGGAATGAAACACAATGCATCCTGCAAGAGCACTCCTGCACAAGGAGCAACATCCCTGCGCCTATGTTTGTAATGGTTGTGGTTTCATGAGACAGTTCTGTTCACCTTTATGCCTATTTTGCAACCTTCTAAGCCTTGTTAAAGAACACGAGAATTTCCAGCTAGTTAATCTCCAGCAGTTATAATCTGAGTATATGTACGTATTTGTGTATGTGGCTTTTGAATTGCAAATCTATTCCATGGTTTTAGAGTCCAGGGGTTATTTTTTATATGACCAGCATTTAATCACTATCATGCTTGAGCCTCATGGAAGTTGGCAGCGTTACAGATGTTATTTTATGTGACCTGCATTTAATCACAGATGATCTGTGAGTCTTGTTAAACATGGTAGGATCACAGAGATCCTATTTTAACATTCTCTAATGTAGTAACAAGAAACCTTTGTGCCAGTGGGGTGTATACTTATGTTTCCTCATTTCCTTCATCTAGCTAATTGATTTATCCTGGAATTTGCAAGGAAATTTCGAGGATTCCCTGTCAAACTCCTCCTATTTCAAAAATAAGTATGAAAATGTTTTACTTTCAGAACTGATCTAGCTACAAACATTCTCTCCCTGCCTCTACTTCTCGCATTTCCTCTCCCCTTTTCCCTTTTTTCTTCTTCTCCACTTAAATATGACTGAAATCTAAAAAAATTCTGGCATAGAAAATATTTCTTACATCTGACATTTCTAAAATAAATCACACTTCTTTTTCTGAACCCTTCATAAAATGCGTATTTTATTTTAGTTAATGATGGCAGAAAAACCAGCATATCCCCTTAAAACAAGCCCACCTGTTCTTAAATGACCTGAGGGTTGCAACTGAATGTCATTATATTTATGCATTACACCGTACTGCTGAAGCTGTGGTTGACACATTCACTGGCATTTTTTATGATTCTCTGTCACAAGTTCAATATTATCTCTATAATTATCATTCTCCAAAGGTTTACACCGAGGCTACACCTCCATGGACAAAGTAATTTAATAAGATCAGCAGATCCTGGGCCATGTTTACACTCAAGGAAAAGCCTGAATTCTTGGTGGCTGTTGCCATTTGGGTGTGTGGAGCAGGACCTTTCACACCTTGGGCTCCTAGGTACCTAATTTAGCAGTGGTGAGCATGTCAGCAACAAGTTTTGATAAAGTGAGCCTCTCTTCCTCAGTTCAATAATCTTGCTGCCTTTTTTGCTTTTTCCTCAAACCAAATGTTTTTAGAGTTATTGCATGATGTGGATCAACAACACATACTGCAAAATCAGAAAATGTTGCTTATCTGTGTTTCCTGCCTGTATAGCATCTAATCAGGTCTGTGCCATGGTTTATGCTCCTTGTAAAATAAGATTGGGACACTTAATATTTCTGTTCAAAGTATGCAATGTATAAATATTTTATTAACCATATACTGCAAAGGTTTTAACATCACTGGTCTGCTTTTCTAGCACAAGGAAAGCATTCTAGAATTTCTGAGTATATTCCATGTTCATGCACTTTACACATTTTAAAGTCTTATCAGGAGAAAAAAAAAATGTTTTTTAAGGGCATAATGATGAGCAGACCTTTAATCTCTGGTCGTGGATTGATCTTTGCTGACAGTAAATGGCTTCTTTTTCCCCCACACACTTTTTCACTCTCAGGGGTGTAGCAGGGGAGGGAATTAGATCAAGGAATATTCCCAGAACCTCTTGTAATAATTCATCTTATTTATTATTTTCATTATTTTTCTTCATGTTCAATATTTGACTTTGTACACTTAATAGCTAATAAAAGCTTGCTAATAAAAGCTTCACCTAAGGTGTGTGCAGAGCAGGTTCTGGAGCAGTGAGGGTGGGTGCATTCATCACCTCTGCACAGCCTGAGGTACTCTGCAGTGGGTGGGCGTTTGTGTCTGCTGTATACCTTATATCTGAGAAGCATAATGACCCCTCCGAAAACGTGAACAAGTGTTGAAATTAGGTGATGTCATTTTAGGCAAAATTTTTGTTTCTGTTAAGATATAAACCCCTTCAGAGTGGATAAGAGCCTGGAGATAAAGTTGCTTAGTCCTATGCAGTCCTTTATCACATTGATCCATTGCCTCATTTTGTCTTAGTTGCCTCATAATTGCCAAAACTTACACCTGTGCTCTCCTTTAGCAGAGACTTTTTCTTCCAGCTGGACACAAAAAACATTTCTTGGTTTTGTGGAAAAGTTAGAGGAGAGGCAAGGCCAGAACTTCCTTGTTAGAGCTTCTTGGCGTTTTTCCACAAAGAACACTCAGGTTTAAGTTCCAAAAAAGTTTTCAAGAATCCAAGAAACATTTTTGTTCCTTAGTGGATAAAATGAAGAGGCAGAGGCATACAAACACTAAAAAAAATTGTGAGAAGGGGAAATAGGCGGCAAGAAGTGAAGGAGAAGAAAGAGAAAATGAAGAGGCTGCAAAAGAGGGAAGAAGGTGGATAAAACATGGCAGGAGTTGTAAATAAATGGTGGAATTGGCATCTGTCTATCCATTTGCCGTGGTCAGAAGATTCACTGGAGAATGAGACTGGCTGAGGTGTTTACATTTGAGGATGAATTAATTCAAATCACAGTGAAACCAACCTTCTCTGAGAGAGGAAAGGCTCACTACCTTTGTCTGTTTTAGACATCTGCATTTCCATGATTCAATCATATGTATGCACATATGTCCTGGATCTACAGTTTGATGTAATAACAAAGAATGGTTATTTTTAATGATGATTTCTATGAAATTTAATTAGATTTATCCATAAATTTACTTAAATTTATCCAAAAGAAAAATTCAGAAATTGGTTATATTTGTGTGTAGCAAGTCAGCAATGTAATGATCCAATGGCATAGACATGTAGACACTCAGTAAATGAAGTGATAGAAGGACAGTGAGATCAACCCTGCCAAGAATACAAAGTGATTGTTTCTATCCTAATTTTATATAAAAATGGGGACTCTACTTATAATACATTCTTCTGTTCTTATATTTGGTACACTGCCATCTTTCTCAACTGTACTCTCGCAGAAGACAGTGTTCACCTTCACTTTAAACTATGTGAATTAAATAAGTATTTCTTTTTCTGTTGTTGTATCAGTGCTAGTTAGTATAACTTTATCTGCTCAATATTATTCAGCAGGACCAGTTAGAGCTGCAGACAAAGCTGTTGGGAAGAAAACAGGAAAGACACAGAAGAGTTTCAAGGATGAAATGTGTCCTAGAGAAATGTGAGGCCCTGTGAGAGTAGAGGGAGTGCTAATAATGGGGAAATGTCAACCTCGATCCAGGTGGGCTAACAAGATTATAAGGCTTAGGACTGAAAGACAGAGAAAGCTTAAAAGTGCCTCTTAGCCCAGGAGAAAAGAACATCAGCCAAAACTTCTGGAAATGTTTTCCTGCAAAATTGCTACAGAGCTGTTGCAGCAGGGTTATAATTCTTTGACTCTGACTTTACATCAGCTTCACTTGCAATGAAAGGACAATATTTAAATAAGAACTTGCAGCCTGAATTATTAAATGCATTCTTTGTTTCAGTGGGAGTTAATGATGCTAAGTACTGAATATTCTAAATATTTCTGAAGTTTTGGACCAAGCTGTATAGGCCAATTACTATTTTAATCCTCATTGAGCAAACAACTAATACATTATTTTGTCGAAACTCTTTCAGAATTATTAAAAGTATTTGTGTTCCAGAGAGAAGGGTTTTTTTCAAGTAGAGGGATTTTCTTTTTAGCAGCACTGAACAGGAATTTCTCCTGATCCAAGCCAAGAAAAACTAAATCATAATGGATCTTGCCTCTGAGTGAGGTAGGAAAGTCCAAGCCTGTCAGGTGAGATAGGTGGTAGGGAGAGAGTGAAGGGACCTGAATTAAAATTGTCGCATATTGAACAAGGTGTGTTGTGACTTACATGTGGGTGAACTGCAGAAGAACCCTGCTGATCACCTCTTGAAAGACATGGACTGTATTTATGGAGAGAGGTTATGCCTCGAGACAGACAGGACAAAAAAGGCAGTTCTTACTTGAACCCATCACTTGAGTTCTCTTGATTTCAGTTGTTCAACATGTAACCTGCTGTTCATGAATATTAAAAATCTTCTGTCTCCCAAGCGGTTTTTAGCTTAGTTTAATACCTTAAGTACAGTGTTCAGCAACTATCAAAGAATAAGAGCCCTGCACTTTGTTCAGGAAATATTAGGTAAGACAAACCTGTCAGTGTGGTCAGCCCTTCTAGTCCAATAGAGTTTTTGAACAGTGGAAGAACAATTTGTGTTTGCTTTGCTTTGGCTTAGTTCCAGTCATCTGAGAAATGTAGTGCTGTGCTCTTTTAAGTGTATTAAACTATTCTTGTAAAGTGAATTATGCTGATAGCTTGTTTTCTTGGAGGAGAAGACAGCAATAAAAATGATTTGTGACCTTTTTTTAAAAAAGATGGACTTCAGACATCCAAGAAATCAAGATTTGTCCAACATGAGGCGCTTTCACTTGCTCAAGCAGTCTATTAGCTCTTATCACTAGGGTTTTTTGTTTGTTTTGACATGAATTGTCCCCTTTTTACAGCCATTTTGAGGGTGGTGTTTAAAAAAAAAGAAAAATCTCAAAAGTATCATAGGGACATCTGAATCACTTCATATTCTTATAAACCAATCGTTGGGACTGGTGCAAAGGAGAGAAAAGCTGTTAATATATGTAGAATTAATTCTGATGAATTATTTAACATGTAGGAATATAGTGTATAATCTCTTTGAATAATCCTCCCATCTTAAAGCCTTCAGTTCTTTTGGGATTTAACAATGCTGGCTGATAGTACTGAGGGTTGTAATACATTCTGATATGTCCTGTCTCATTTCAGTACAGGTAAATTAAAAGCAAATTTAATTCTAATTAGCCAGATGGATTGCTCAAAGGACAAGGTCTGTGAGGTAATGTTCAAGCTTTTAATTTCTTGTGATCTGAAATTGAGGTTATATATGATTGATTGTTTGAATATCTGAAAAGTTAAGAAAGTCTTAAGCAAATGAAATGGACAGTCTGAGAAATAGGGGCAGCTTGCATCCAGAGCCTTTTTAAGACAGTTCTTCACTGTCTTTCAGTGTGTTATGGCATTTAAACAAAGATTTGGTATTTCTTATCCATTCTGAGAAAAAAGTCACTAAGTAGCAGAGCTTTCCAAGCCTGACATATGGGTTCCTTGGAAAAATCCATTATGTATTTTATCTCATTCTTTTGACTTCTTTTTTCATTTGACTTGACTTGAAAATCTGGCCATGCCATTCACTGGGATACAAAATCCAGTTTGGTTTCCAAATAATCCAGAAAGTTCCAAACAGAAACCCAGTATGACATTTTAGATTTTGGCTTCACTTAATCTGTCACAGTTCATGAAGAAAATTTCAGCAGGGTCACAGAAATAAATATGCTCCAATGGTGCTGTGAACATAAAGTGCATTATTTGAGGCACTTTTGGTGAGTGGAAACTCATTACAATGTGCGGAGAATGGATAAGGCTTTATTTTTTTCCTGTGGTGCTGCATGGAGCTTTGGTCTTCCATCTTCTGGAGGGATTAAGTAAAACTGGAATAGGAATTGAAGGAGGAGAAAAATTAAATGCAGAGATATTAAAAAACCCCAAACCTAAGAGGTCTTGTCTTGTTTTATCTTCTAAAATGGAGGGTGAGTTGGTTGATTTTCATGCATGATTAGGTGTGTAAATAAAATAGAGGAGAAGATCCATTTCAGGGATAGAATTATACTGTCACAAGAACAAATACACGCATAGTACTTATAAATACATGTAAGAGTTTAGGAGAAATATATAAGACATTCTTGGATAGCTTTCTGCTAGGCTAGTAAACCACACTACTGTTTGACTACCAATGTCATCAATTCATAAAGGAGTCTGTGAATTGTGGGGGTATTAAGTTTTCTACATGAGTGAACAAGATAAACAAGACAGAATTATACCTTTGGATGATCTTAATTTTTATTATACATTCGGCTGGATATATGAGGCTTGAGATGTTTTCTGTAAGAGTTTGCTGATCAAAATTACCACAGGTTTACTTTACTTGAGGACTAAACTCTTATATTCATGCTGTGAGTCTGTTGTACACTTTAAAGCCACACTTCTGTTCCTATTCCATGCCTCTTTTTATGGTATCCAGGTGCCTTTCAGAAACCTGTTGATTAATATAACTATAATGCATCATACAAATTATTCATTCTCTCTTTCTTTCTCACAGCCTTCAGGACAAAGTGCTGTGTCACATACACATATAGAGGCACATGAAAATATTTGGGAAGGCATGCTAAAAAAATGGACTTCACCATAACATGTGTGGGTGAGGTGCTGGGATTAAACAGATTTTCATCCTGTATTCTTTTATAGAAATCAGCGTTCTGTCAAGGTAAAGGACAAAGGAATGCAGAATGTCCTGACTGCATTCCTTAAACCAGAGTCTGAACAAATGTTTCAGATTCTGTAGAAATCATTAAGGATCATGTTTTCAAAGGATGTGTTAGAGGACGCAAGCAGGCATACGGAGACTTTCAGAAGCATTTTTGTAAGCTTTTCATTTCAATCAGTTGGAATTGAGCACTGAAAATCGAGTCAGCGATCTGCCCCATTCAAGGTGTACCTAACTAGGCCAATTTTTTACTGAGATGCCTAAAGACAAAGAATAAAATTAGTCTGACATGATATTTTTAAAAGAATCAGCATCACTAAAGGATTCATGCTTATAAACTTCTGAATGGTTGGGTGCCTTAAAATTGTAAGTTTGCATGTAGTTTAGCTCGATATTGCCTGCTGATGTAACTGTGGTCTAAAGGAAGGTGTTTGCAGCAACCTGTATGGTGGAGAAAATGCAGTGTTCATGTTGATAATGACTGTAATCTCTTGAGAATGTGTAGTTTCATGTTTCTGTTGGTTTCATTTCTGTAAAGCTGGAATAATAAATGCATGCATTGATGAGTCCAAGAGATTGTTTTTCAAGATGAAGAACAGTGTCCTGGACAGCATCCATGGTCGGACATGGGGCTTTTAGAAGGTGGTATAGAAAAACATGGTACAGTAGGAGTCAGGTGTTGGCTTAAATTCTATTCCAACTCAACCATTTTTAAGGGATAGTAGCAGCACATAAAAACAAATGTCAGAAGAGCAAACTGATTGTGAGCATAGTGTTTCAGACTAGCACAGCTGAAACCATCAGCCATGGTTTCTGTATGTTTTGGGCATGTATTCCACAATCATATGTGGTTTAAGATAACATCCTTAGAATTAATTTTCTAAAAGGCAGGTTGAAACAAACTGATGTAGTCATGGGAAAAATCGAGGTACTAGTCAAGTACAATAAAATCACCATTATGACAAAGATTTAATAATGGACAAGGCTTCATGGAGGATGCTAACTCTTCTGCAATGTTTCAAGTAACTACTACAGCTGGCAGCAACTTCATCCTGAGCTGAAAGACATCTGCTTGTCTAACTGCAGTGGCATCTGCACATCTCCTGGGAGCCTGCAAGGTTAGGCTTAGAGAGAGAGTAAGTGCCAATACTTAAAGCAGAAATTTGGATAGCACTAGGGTGATATAGCTCTCATTGAATGAGAGCAACTGAGGGGCAGTGTGTCAAAAAATGCTACCTCTCTTTCTAACATATGAATAATTCTGTCTCAATCTGGCCAGTGATAGCATAAGCTGCAGTGGCGGTGTTTCATTATCTGTCCATTAATTGGTTTTGTATTTGATGTATGATCTTTAGAACTGCGATTGTTTTGACTGGGCTTGGCAAAATTCACAGTGCAACTGATACTAGCTATCACCCTTCTTTAGCTCACTTTGTGAAGCTGACAAAAATCAGACAGATTTAAGTTGAATTATCTTCCACTTCTAAATCTGTGATCTCTAATTCACGATATTTTGATAGGTTAGACTGCTTTTATGCTGCTTCTCCCTTAAACAAAGAGCACTTTAATGTCTAATGTTGTCAAACTAGAAATTCCCCTTTCACTGGAATTTGGAGAAAATAATTCAAAGTAATAAAAAAGGACAAAAGTGTGAAGAGATGAATATCTGCTAGATGTGAGGTTCCCTCTCACACTGTAGTTTTTAGTTCCTGTTTTTAAAAAGTAGAATAAAGTAAAACAAGGCAGGTTATCACATTTCCTTTAAAGTGAAATTATGTGAATCTTCTGGATAAAATAGTGTTTGGGCAAGGCTTAGCAATGTGCTAAGTCAACTAAAAAAAACCAAACCAAAACTGATACTTGAAACTTTGGTTGTTCTACAGATGGTGCTTAAACAACATTACAAGCCTGAATCAAAACATGAAATAAGTGAAGGTATTCATTTTTTCTTAAAAAATTAAGGAAAAAACCTAACAAAACAGACCAACCAAAACAAACAAAAAAATTATTCTATTCAACTCATTATAACATCTTTGAAACAAGAGCAATTACATGCTTTCCCCAAAGTGGTACAAAGTATTCACAAATTAGTTCCCAAAATGTCTGTCCATCCTCATCTTCCAAAGATATTTTGTAGATAATATCTTGGGACTGTCAGGTAGTTAATATATTTGCTTCATTAGGTTAGAACAACACATGGAAGACAAATTCAGCTCTCATTAAATTAATTGAAAATTCTCATTAACTTCAACCAAATCAGTGTATGGCTCTTCAGAGTAAACTGTCAATGGAGCAGCAGTTGTGGATTCAAATTTGTCCCTGTAGATTGCACACAGATTTGGATCTATTTCTTAATTTAAAAAATCCTTGTAAAATGCAAGTGGATAGATATAGTCATTATAGCATTCAAACTCCATAAGGTCAATGCTACTGGGCCCACTATAGTAGTCAGAAAATGTTCTGGTTGACTGAAGATGCAGCAGAGCCTCATATACTCTGATCTTGAAAAGCAACATCATGTAGCTAAGATACTTCACACTAAACTAAATCATCTGTGTATGTAATAATTTTGTAAGTGCTGTTATCTTATTCCCTTTATGCCTGTTATACACTGGTTGGTCATCCCAAGAAAATGCTCCACCATTACAATAAATACTTCTTCAAATCTTTCATCTTTCTTCCACTTCAGTCGGCAGCTATTTCGAGGCTTAAAATAAGCTTTTGTCCTCAGTTGTGTGTCTACTAACATCAATAACAAAATTATTGCTGACCTCACAGAAAGTAAAACAAAGTCCTTAATACTTCCTAAAAGCTGGATTCTTTTTGTAGCAGTCCCAGATGTTGTTTTATCTCTGTTTTATTATGTTACATAATTGACAACAGATAAGTGTTAAGACAGATGTCACTGCATGGTGCTGTTACAAATGTGCTTCCAAATTCTTTCCAGTAAGTGCTG
The DNA here is from genome assembly GCA_036630365.1 of Acanthiza pusilla. NCBI lineage: Eukaryota > Metazoa > Chordata > Aves > Passeriformes > Acanthizidae > Acanthiza > Acanthiza pusilla. Next base: position 34,905,126 of record JAXCHO010000073.1, read on the forward strand.
GAAAGTACATGCTGCAGTGTTTGTCTTCTGTTTCATTACACTTGGCAGAAATAATGGTATTTGGAGAGAAAGTTATATGACCAGTGCTAGAGCCTGCTTTTGGCATTGGTCTTTCATCAGAGCCTGATTTAGAAAGAAAATTTCTCCTGGAGAATGGTCTACTTCTATTGAGATGAAAGACAAAATCATACTGTGTCCCTTTGGTTTCAGTCAGATGCACTTAGAATATTTTTAAGGAGCAGCAGCTGTTCACAGCAGAGTTAATCTGGCAAATTAGTGACTGGGTTAGACCAGTCTAGGTATAAAATTCTTGTATAAAAAGCTGTATGAGGTGTTTTGTTCAAATGGGCATTGTATTCTCTCCTGTGAACCAGTGAGGTGTCTAAGGGAACATGTCACATGGTCCTCAGAGCTGCATTTGACTGCACGCCTTTGATTTAATTACTTCCTAATATAAAGTGAGAGAAACACTCCATTCTTCCTATACCCTAGCAGCTGTGAGTTTAACACATCAGTGCAGGCAAGCCATTTCCTTCAGTGTGCAATGCTCTAGATTTCTGTCTTGCAGCCTCTCTTCCTACCGGGAAAGCAGATACCTGTATTGACTGCTATTTTGGGTATCACTGCCTATTATCTTCTGCTTCCTACAAATACTGTGAGTTGCTCTCTGAGAAGTTGTAATCATATGTGTACAAGTTGCAGTTTGACGGCAGAGTCCTACACTTGGTATGTGGAAGCCAAAAAGCCTGTTAGACCACAGCAGTTACTGTCGTTTCTGGAATCACAGCATGCTGAGATGATAAAAGGCAAAAGCAGGAAAATAAAGCACTTAAATAACCAGAAAGTGCACCTTTGTTTACTCAGGCACAGTCCAGAATATTTAAAAATGAGCTCCACACCTTCATCTTTTGTGTGAAGAAACCTGTATTGGGCATGTGATTGTGATCATGGATATGGAGCACAGCCCTTGTGTGCTGTATGAGTTTGCATTTGAGATAAGCAATTTTACATGCTCATTTTTTGAGACTCTATTAAACCATTCACTTTGAAATTTCTTTATTGTCTCTCAAACTGAGACACTGAACAGAAAAATTCTATATTAGTAGTCAAAATAATAGACAGCTCAGAGAGCATCAAGCCTGGAGTGTGCCACCCTCGTATATGGCCTGGTGCTAGCTTTGCACTTAGTACATTCCACATCAGAATAGGGCTGGCAGGATTGCTCTGGCTCTCTGTCCCCGAACCACAATTGTCATGGGGCTGGAAGGATTTCTAGCAGCAAGGGGAGCCATCCCAACAGGCTGGGTCCTGACCAGGAGAAGCATCTGGAGTGCTGTGTCCCACTGCCTCCTGGCTGGTACATGCCAACAGCTCTGTGCAGACTTTATGATGCCAATGGCAGTGATGCTCCTCTCACCCACGCCAGCTCAGGGAGTCTGTTAATACTTTTTTTTTTCTGTCCTAAGGATGGTTTGTGTTGCAGCCTCTGGTGGTTTTTACTTGCAAAGTCCTTCAACTCCTCAAACCATGTTTTTGTTGTGTAAAGCAAATAAATATTTGCTTTGTGCTAATGTTACTTAGCTGTATGAGACGATAGGAAAAGAAGCAAGAGAGAAATGTCTTCTCTCTGACTTGCTCAAAAGGAAACTGAGTTTTACCCCTACAGTCAAAAATTCCATCACTTTCTCCAGCTCTGCTCCTCTTTCTGCTCAGCTTTTTAGTCAGTAAAAATGTACTGTATGATTTATACTAAAGAAAAAATATACCTTAAAGATGTCCCTTAGGTACTTTGATATATAGCCTGAAGAAGTCAAGGTCCTCTATAATTTGTGGTTGTATTGGCAATAGAAAACAGGAACTTGCTGGGAGATCCTGGAGTAAAGACTGCAGTAGTAAGTCATCTGTCTGTGCCATGTTCTTCATCCTGCGGTATGCAATTACCAGGATTGAGCAGAAGGGGCTCTTGAGCTGCAAGGAGAAAATGGAAAACCTGATTTGCCTGGAAGTTTGGTTTCGTGTTCCAAGTTCCTGCTTCATCAGATAATCTCTTGCATCATTACCCAGCAATGAGCTAAAATTAAGGCCAGGATAAACAGGATGTTAAAATAAAATGCTGCAGCATGCCAGCATTGCAGATGTCTGTGCAGCCCACACCCCTTGTCTCTTCCAGCAGCTGGACGCCGGATCTTCAGGGCCAAGAGTGTTCTGAACATAAAACTGCCTCAGTGGTCTCAGTGCCTGGTATCTGTATTGCTTCTGATTATGACCAACAGCTGATACCAGAGGAAGGGAAAATATGCTGTCTCTTGTATGTGTCTGAATAGTCATGCATTGTACTAATCCCTCCTCTGCCTGCTTGCAGAAGTGAATTCTGGAATAAAACCCTTGATTACACTTGTACCTCTGCCTGTTTGGATCACAGCTGGGTGCAGGATGGGGAGCAGGAGACAGACAGGAACAAAGGCAGCGAAAGGTCTTCAAATCTCCAGTGAAGTGGTACATTAAAATTATCATCTCACAGCCTGCAGAATTTCTGGATTAGACTGTTGAAATAATACTTAGAGATGGTTTAACTAAATGTGCAAAATTTCTGTGTCTATACTAGGTTATTTTTTCTGCCTGATCCAGCAATTGCTCTAAGACAAGTTTCTGTTTAGTGAGCCAATATTAGAGGGTCTTGCAGCTGATAATAGACTATATTTGTTTCCAAAGGGCTCCATTACTTTTGAATTAGTATAATTATTTTCTTTTAATTTGTTTAATGAGTTGCTATATTTTATGCACTTCCTTTAAAAGTAAAGAGCTAAAATAGATTGCTCCAAAATTTATTTGCTAGAAGATGCCTTCAGGTTGAGCAATAATAGTCTCCTCTCAAGACGAGAAGGTGGTTATGGTCAGGTTGGGCTCTTTTGTGGGTAGATGATTGGGAAAAATTGCTTTCTAAGGTACAAAAATGCAAGCAAGACAATCATGTGAAAAATAAAATATTAACAATTGGGTTGTAAGATTTCATTATTTTGATAATATTTTCTAGGTGAATCTAGAAAAAGATTGCTTCTCTATAGAAATGCATTAAAACTAATCATACAACAAACAGGGTAACAGGACATTTTCCTGGTCGTACAAATATAGAGAGACATTTATATAATTTCCATTCTAAACTTTAAAATAATTACCATCCTGAGAAAACTTCTTACAGGGCATTATGAATGTGAAGATCTCCAGATATTTGCATCTAGAAGTGTTTTATAACCCTGGTCCGTGTGTCCGTGGTGAATGCAATGCATTGATTGCGGTGATGCAAAAGGCAGCGTGAAGGATTCCCCTTTCCACCCCAGCTGGTAGAACACCACTGACTTTCTTTGAAGCACTTTCCCTGACAAGAAGTTTTCTGTGAATCTCTCACTCCATTGGTCCCTAGTTTCTTCTTTGATATTTCCTCATGAAAAGGCAATTAATGCTGGCAGTGCAGCTCAGCTGAGGCCTTCCCATGTTTTTAACATATCCTTTGGGCATGAATGAAAGAGGCAGCAATCTACTTGCAAGGCTGGATTCTTGTTTTGAGAACATAGTGCAGTTTCTTTCAGAGTGAGAAATTTACTTAATTTGTCCTTCTAGAGATATTTTGAAGAGATAGGGAAACGTCTGTAATATGTTGCCTCGCATCCAAATCACAGCAGGGGGGATTTACTTGACTCAGAATCTAGAAAAAAGGCACCATTATTTCAGCAATCAGAGGAACTAAGATGCATTAGAAAATGCTGGTTCTATTAAACCATCACTGATAAGTAGTTTGTTAACAACAACTCGCTGTATTGGATCTCACAGTGTATATTCAGCCTTCAGTGAGCTGCATTTAGAAATTAAGGTTTACAGCAGCTCTGTGAATAACCCTTGACAGCACTGCCAGCTCACCTGAAGAACTGAACTTCACAGCATGACTTGGTTTGATAACATCTCACAAAATGTTGTGTCCAGGTAAAATTGGGAAGAAAAATTCAGCACTTATATTTTGAACTTTTGAAAAAATAACGAAGTCCAGGTTATAAACACTGGAAAATACTTTATGTGACCACTGAAATGTTAAGGGAGTTGCCACATGTTTGTGAGAACTTTGTCTTCAGGTTGCATTTACTTTTGCAGAAGTGTTGATTATTTGGGGGGGGATTTATCCAATCCTTTGACATTCTACCCTTGAGCAAGTTTGGCCCAGTTTTTTAACATCTTTTGTGTTCTTGTTGTAGCTGTGTGGAATCCAGCACATGTAAGCGTATGTAGAACTGATGAATTTCCAGAGATTTGTTATGTGCTTTTATTTTTCAGACTTGTGGATGTGTCATGGGCAGGTCAAAGTTATGCACTTGATGTTTGCCTCTCTGCATTTTCTAATGCTGAAGTACAAGCCAATTATGAAAGCTAGAAAATAACAGGGTTTGGATAAAATACTGCCCTTATTACCTAAAATAATTTTTCTTTTTTTTTCCTAACTAATGTGAGAATTAATTAGTGTTCATTGTAGATTCCATTAGTCTCGGTGCAAGTCCAAGAATCCTCACCTGCATTACAGTACACTCATACATAGACTGCTGCTGGCTCAAATTCATGCTATGTGAAAGAAAATGGAAATATCTTGAGTTTGGATACTTTTACTGTCCTTCATTCTTCATATTCACACTTTTATTCTTCAGGTCAATAAGTGCCTTCTAACACATCCACCAGGCCAAGAAGCAATAGTCCGTAGCAGGAGACTGTTTTCCGCACAAAAATTGGACAAGGAGAATAGATAGTAACTTGTCTGTCTCTGCAGAGTAAATGACTGAGAACAGATAGAAAATGGGTTTAGAGTAATTTTAGGATTATATACAGCTGTCTATTAAAACAACAATTTCCTTGAGAATGGGTAATGGTAACAAAGTGCCTGATGGATTTCATGGAGTTTTGCTGACTTTGCTTTTAAAACATAAAAATCTCCATATTAATTTGTCAATTTTTTTGGTCTGTTACTCAATGGACTGGCTGCATGTTGAATACATTTGAGTTTTAACACTGTGATGGTAGTTGTCATGTTAAATCATCTCTTCTACCTCTGGAATCCAGGGGGTAAATGATATGTTGACACCCTGCATGGACTGAGTTTCCCTTCTGCTGAACAAGATCTTTGTTTCTACATCAGTATTTTACAACATTAAAGAGGTTGATGTATAATGTATAATTACACTTTATGACACTTGTAGCATTCACAAAATCACTGAAGTCTCACTGAAGATTAATAACATAATTACTGGTAAAACTTGCTTAGCTTGCTGAAGAGGTTTGGCATCCTGGAGAATATTGTTTGCAACATTTTCCTGAACACAGCTGAGCAACTAGATATTAACCTGAAGGATTTTCCCATGCATTCTTGAGCTAATTTAACAGGCAGTCAATTTACACTAATCTAGATTAATTGCTTTACCAAAATAGGGAGAAAATATTTTAAAATAGGCAAAATGTTAGTTGATAAAATTTCAGCTAACAGACATGAATGATGATGAAAGTCCATATTCTCAAAATGTTTTAAAAAGGTAAGCAAACCCTTGTCTTTGAAAAGGAAGAAAATGTACATGAAAACCATTAAATATAATGAAGAGATTTACCAAAATCTGTGTTTGTGTTGCCCTGATGTATAACTCCAATATGTTTGTAACTTCCTTATCTTGAATAGAACCTAACACTTAAGTTCTTTTTTTTTCTTTCCAACCACAAGTTTTCCATTTAGAAATTATCTGTACATCACGACATCATTATATGCAGATGTCCTTCAGAAGCTGTTGGATAATTGATTTCTGTTTGTTTTTCCAAGTTATTTATTGAAATAACTTGTTATTGTTGAAATCCACTGTTTAAAGAAATATTATGGGGTTATTACTCTATATAATTTTTGTATGGAAGGTTGGTATATGAAAGGAATTAGACTTCCAGCTCTGTTTGTACCTTTCTTTTTTTTTGAAGCAGAGCATGTACACAGCTGTGTTGAGGGAACCTCTGTCAAAGTCATTGGCCTTGTCCTGCAAGCCTCTGCAGTGCAAGTAAATAAATAAATCTCACTCTGAATTAGGGAAGTACAACTGAAATTAGTGACTGTATTCGTTAATTCAGTCTTTCATGATAGACTGAACTATACTCTTTTCCATTGGTCACCTTTTCACATTCTGATAGCAGGCATTAGAGCTCACGCATAATTTATGCTTTTAAACTATGTGTCTATAGCTGTCCAGCTGTGTTTTAAATCTTAACTTGTTTTTTAAAACCCTTTTTATTTTTTCCATTGGATACTACTCAGCCAATGAAAATAAGCAAGTCATCCATGTATCTGTTACATCCCTTTTCATTTATCTGTGTTTTTCTAACCCAGGGATGCAAGGTGCAAGTGCATAACTGTATAAATCCCAACAGCTTGAACCCAAAACCCCCAGCATTTCTGACATCTACATTAAAAGTAGGGCTTTCTGAACTCTATTTGAGAAAACATATCCAAGCAGCAGAAAAAAGGGAGAACTCTAGATAAAACCACATTAAAGACCTGGAGGACATCAGGAGTAAATCTTCGGAGAAGTCAGTAATGTGAAACTCTGCAAGCAGTTTTACAACTTAGAACTGATTTAAAATTCAGATGTAGAGCTGGTGATGAGACATTTACCTGAGCTCTTCCTCCTCTGCATACCATTTGCCAGAGGGTGCTAGCTGATGCTCTGACAAAAAATTATTCTTTCATCCTTGTGTCTGACATAGCCCAATTCACATTTTAAATTTGGTTGCTCAGTCCAGCTCTTGAGTTTTCTAATCTTGACCCTGTTTAACTGTATCAACATTTGTATTCTCATTTCTTACTTCAGGGACGGAGAAAGATCCTCCAAAATATCAAAAACACATGTGCACCTTTATAGACTACAGGAGCTAAAGAAGGAAATTATTTTCATCCAAGCAGAGGAGTATATTCTTGATTTAAAAATAAATAAATAAATAGGAAGAAACTATGTTCAAAGAAGAAAATAAGCCACTACAATTCTAGATGAGGCACTCCATGTGGCTCTTCCTGAGCTGGTCCAAAATTTTGCCTGTTAACTGAAATCAGCAAACTAGTTTTGCCTGCCCCAGGTGAACCTGGGCTGGGACATCTAAACCTGCAGGTCTAAAGAGGGATTTAGGCACTTTGGAATGGATTAGGAGGAGCTCTGTGCTGGGTTTGAGTGGATGCTTAGTTTGATTGCTTCTGTAGTAGCTTCACTCCATAGCATGGAAGTCCTAACTTGTGAAAGGGAGCTCTAAGGAAGAGTAGGCATGGCTTGGCTTTTGTTTCAAAATTCAAAAATTTCAATTTTTTTGAAATTTGGACATGTGGAATTTCTTCTACCCAAGGAAAAGGAAGGAGGAGGGAGGCATGTCTGCAAAACTTCAGATTTGCTAGCAAGAATGTGCATTTATGTCTGCATTTCCACCATGATTTTCAGCTTTTTTTCTCTCCTGAAAAGGGGGGGGGGGGAGGAGGAGAGAGGGGGGGGGGGGGGGAGAGAGAGAGGGAGAGAGAGAGTGGATGATGCTTTTGTTTTAACACATTGAATAAAATGAAAAATCAAACCAAAATAGTTAGCATGTAGAATAATACAAGATGGAATAGTTAGACCAGTCTGGTGAGAATACTGCTCCCACATTTGAGCACATCTATGTATATTTGCAGTTTTAAAGGTGCCTGAGAAGATAGTGCAGTGAATACAAGAGTCTGTCTCCTTGGCTGTGGCACTGGGCTCTGTCCCCATGTGTAACCCCCCAGCACACCCTGTACCCCACATGGAGAGTCCTGAAGGGGAAGGATGGGGGCAGCTGGAGCCAGGCACCCCTGGGAGAGGGACAGACGTGGGCACAGGCAGCTCCTGTGGCCAACAGCCTCTCCTCACTCCAGTTTGGCATTCCAGAATCACTGCTCAGGCTTCTGCTGATGGTGCAAGAGAGGCTGTGGCTTCCCTCTGAGAGTGTCAGAGCTTGTGGAGACCTTGCATAGGGATGCAGATAAGCAGGAACCCTGCTGAAAGTGATACTTTATTTGCCTTATTAAGCGCTGGCCTACAGCCCACCAAAGTCAGCAGAAGTGCAAATATTGGATCTGTTCTTGAATCTGTGTGGGTGTCTTCTTAGCTGAAAGCTTGGCTATAATATCAGTGTACTTTATTTAGCCAAATTCTAGAAACAAAAGTAAATGCAAAGATTTCTTTTGTTCTGGCAGGGCTTTTTCTTTTTCTTTTTTCTCTTTTTTTTTTGTGCATGTGGGGCTTTTTTCTTGTTTCTAATTAACATGTTTAGTCTTCAGAAATTTCCTTATTTGCGTTCTACAATTATACTGCTGAGTGGGAAGCAGGGGGTCCTTGCAAAGAACGAAGCAAATTAGTTTTAGCTAACTGCATCTAAAAAGGAGAGCACGTGGTCTTTTGGCCTTGCTCTGAGAGTAACTCAGCTAGTGTTTTGGACAGCAAACTCTCTGAATATTAGACCCAGGAAAAAATGTCACACATTATTAGAAATGGGATGGATGGGAGCAGGCTTTATTGGAAACATTGGCTACGCTTACGTCGTAATTGCTGTACTGAAGCAGTAAACAGCTGCTGATCCTGTGATCTTTCTAGTGAAAATCAAGCATTTGTTGTAGTTATTTTTCAGATGTATGTTGTTGTTTGCACAGTATTTCAAGTGTCCTACTTGGTATTTATATTATTAGCTCAGTGTTCTACATTACAATAAATGTGTTTACTTATTATGGAAGTACTGACCCTTAAAACATCTGCTTCTCAGCTGAACATCCACAGCTCAGTGGGTGTGGGTAGCTTCTGTTAGCCATTCTTTCATAATATTTTGCAGTCTTTGGCAAGCAGTTTGAGTCAGATTCTGACCTCAGATGCACTCCTGTACAATGGCAATAGCTGTGCTCCAGTCAACAGCATTCTTCTAGTTTTATGTCAGTGTTAACTGAGGTCAGAGGACATTGCAGCGAGTGGGCCACAATCCTGTCTAATTTTTGCCTGGCAGAGTTCTTTAAGCAAAAGCCATAAAAACTCGAGTGGCTCCAAACTGATGCCAAAGTCTCCCTCACTCTTCTAGAGACTGAGCAATGGCAAACAGTATGGCAGAAGGTTAATCAAATAGTTACAAGGAATAAAGGGTTCTGTGTCTATCACCATTAGCACAAGAGCTGTAACTGCAGTCTGACAGGCTTGGAAGAGCTGTGGCTGTCTGGAAAGTGCCTTTTGATCTTGTGCTGTCTCTTGTCTCTACCAATACTGGACCCAAGGGGACTGCTCAGCAGCTTCTTTAGGAGACACTGGTTTCAATTGCCTCATGAAGTAGGGAGAGGACTGGGGACACCCGGCATTTCCTGCAGTGGGGAGAAGACTGTATTGAAGTCTCTGTGGTTGGTGTTGAAGTAGTGAAACAATAATTTTAAGAATTTTAGTGTCTTCGCAAAAAGCCATCCTTCTCTCCCACCCTAAGCAAGTAGCCCATGGTCTCTGATCCGTGCCCACTCTGCCATTCCTGCCTCAGGTTCTGCCTTTCCACCTCTGATAGTCCCCTCCAATGCTGTGGAAAGGGAACCCATCTCAGACCTCCTCCTTCTCCTCTCCCAAAACCCTACAGCTTCCTCTGGTCATGGGCTACCTGAGGAGTGGGAAGGTGCTCACATTACCTCAGAGCACAGCCTAATTTGGCACATGCTTAACTCTTTATGCAGAAATGGGAAGGATGGGACAGTCCTTTTATCCTGCATTTGCAGTGCATCTACCACCCTGGGCCTCATCAGCAGTGAGGGAACTTTCCCACTGTGATCATACCAAGCAAAAAATAATATCACCAACCAACCACAAGCCAACTGGGTTAGTGTCAGCTGGGATTTCTGTAGTGGAAAGAATTCAGAAGTAAAAATGTAGTGTAAAGTTAATATACACAGCATCCCCTAGAGGTTTGTGCTGCAACTTACAGATAGGATAATTGCTCTTTTTCCCTTACTGGTTTCTCTTAAAAGTACCATCTAGTAATCATTATAATGACAATACACATTGGAATTAGTTTATAGATGATTCATGGCTAAAACTGTGTTGGTAATACATCTTGTAGAATAGATCTCATTCTAAAACAGAAAAAAATGGTTTGCAAAACTACTTAGCAATGTAACCTTTGCAGACTAGTGGGGAAAAAAAAGAGCTATTCTGTATTTCTGATCATTGCTTATCACCAAAAATCCCTGTTTATTTCCCAATTGTTTATTATTGCCCTTTTAAATTAAATAAAGTGTTGTATTTTCTAGTACATAGATGTACTGTTGACAGCACAGTTTCCATGAATGAAACGGGCTCTCTTAAATGACTTCAGACCATACAAAATGTTTATGCTTGATAATGGATATCCAAATAAAAATGGAGTGAAACTTGGCCTGGACCATACATGGAAGCATCTTGATATAGTTAATTTCACAAGCAAATAAAACATATTCACACCATGAATGAAACCACTTATTAATGAAAAGTACTCATTGTTTCATCTACAGCTTCTTTTCGATGTGGAAAACTGTTCTGAAACTTCCACATTATAATATTTAGGATGCCTCCTTGCATAAAGGAGAAAAACTTCCTGATAAAACTTCCTGATAAAACTATTCTGGTGTTGTTGATGTCTTATGGAAATTGGTGATTGAGCATGGAGAATACAACAACAGATGGTGTAGCCCCACACCAGGTCAATAAGCTGTGGAAATACAAACTGCCAATCCTGAAATTGAAAACAGGTGGCAAAAATTTCACTTGGAGATTTGGCATCTGTAAGTAATCAGTTAGTGTAAGAGCTTTGGTCAGACATGAATTAACTTTGTTGCTGAATGCATTTTCAGTAAGGAAAAAGCAGCTGCATTTGGTTAGAATCACAATACAGAGTTGAAATACATAGAAAGTGTTTAGAAGGACTTCATTTTTGTTCTTTTTTTTTTTTTTTTCCTTAGCTAGTTTGGGTATATACAGTTCATAGCATTTTGGTTGAAAAAGAAAATGTTTTACAACAGTTTTAACAGTGCTTCTGGGATCAAAGATTCTTTTTTCAGGCTTCAAACTGTTTCACACCATTCCTACATCACTTTCTGTGTCTTAAAAATGTAAATAAATAAATAAACACAGGACATCTGGATTTTATTGGGGGGAGGGATTAATTTCAAATAAGGACATAAAAAAGTTATTTTGACTAGAACTGAACTATGCTAATAGGGGATGTTGTGTTCTTGAACTCTGTGCTTTCTGGCAAGTCTTCCTTCTCCCCACGAATAGCAGTTACTGATCTGAAAATGCAGATGTCTGACACTGACCCAGTGCTGACTTTCCGAGCAACGACAGGGAGTTTCAGAGCAGGCAGTGTGCTAGTGGGTGCTACTCTGAGAAAAATGAGGTTAGTTGTATGCCAGATTGAAGTTTAGAACGCTTTCAAAACATCTAAGCAGAGGTTATTATTGTAAGGCAGCCAGACTACCTGAATTAACTTCAATAGATAATGATATTGATTACCTAGAATATTTCAGGTTTAAAGTATTTCATGTTAGTCAGGGCAGAAGAGGTTTTTCCCATGGGGGAAAACTAACCCAGTAACGCCAGAGCCAGAGCAACCTTCAGAGTTGCAGTACACAAGTGGATTTATAAAAAAGGTGGGGAGATTATCTCGTCCACTTGATGTTGTATGATGCACGCCCATTTATGAGAATGTAACACTGTCTGTTTCCAGAAATTCAGGAGTCTGTGGCAGTAGATTTCAATTCAGATTCGAGTTGAAATCAACAGCTCTGAAACACAGCTGGATGTTTCAAAGAGGTTACCCCCTCCAGGCAGACACCACCCTATACTAGAAGCAGCTTGAAATCAAAGCTGCTTTGAGCATCCACAGCTCCACAGAAATCGTAACATCTTCAGGAGGATGCACACTTGTATTTACATATCCCAAAATTATTAGAATTTTAAATCTTGAACTATGTGAGGGCAATGTAATGTGAGGAAGGAACTGAGCTTACTAAAGGGAAGAACCTGAAGATCAAAAGTTGGTGGATGTCTGTGGGGATATGTTCTGGTTGGAAGGATGTTCAGAAAGTGTCAATAGATTGCCCTGCAAAAATTATGCCTCTTTAAGATGCTGCAGTCAGGCACCTGCAAAATGTGAAATTCTCAGTCATGTTGAGCAATCCTGGCCAAAAGGTTCACAAATTCGTGTTTCAATCAAGATGTTGCCTCACAGGCCTACTTCCCAGCCTGTTTGCCATTGCATAGACAATTATCCTCGTTCTGGCAACAGAAGAGTGTTCTCATGGCATTTGCAGCAATTTGTTACATGGAACAATAAATACCAGATAAATATTTAATATGAATTTAACTTTTTAAGTATTGTTTAACAGCTGAAAACTGAAGAAAACTGTGTGCTGTGACTAATCAGCTCTCTGCTGAGCACCAGCAATTGCTTCTATTAACTATAATGAAAAATGTATGGCTTCTAGATCACTTTGTGAGATTTAAAGATGCCAGTTTATTGGCTATATGATGTATCTTGCAGTAGAATAATATTAGGATTCTTTTTGTGAATTTTCTAATGTCTGAGTTTTCTAAGAGAAGCAAGGGTGACTAAGAAGTCACTCCATGACTAGCAGCTCATGGTGCTGCTGTATATTAGATATCAGTAAATTGCTTTCTGCTTTTTTCTGGAATCTAGACATCCCACTGCAGCCAACATGCACAATCACTTCATTCCTTCCCTGTGTGCATGCAAACCATTTTGTCACTGCCTTGACCAAGAGATTTTCTTAGTGATTTATGTCACATTTATTCATATAACAATAACAGATCATAATATGCATATGCATATTATGCCTGTCCTGTGAACTAAAACATGCGAGTCATTTGTCCACATCCTTGAAGAGTATGAAGTAAACCTAGCACTGTTTCTATGCACTTATAATGTAAAAAAATTCTGATATTAAGTTCAGATAAGAAAGGTCTTAATTTTCAAATTTTTAAACAAGCAATAAGATTCCTTCTGTGATACTGTGAAAATATATGATAGCAAAATAGAGTTCAGGCTTGTTATGTTGCTTTTCAGAGAAGTGATTTTCTGACTGCAGAACTCCACACAGTCTTACTCTCCCCTCTGCTGTTTTATCTTCCTCTGACAGGTCACTGGAGAGGATAACATCTGATTTTAGACAATAAGATTGGGAAGAGGTAGCAGGCAAGTGAGGCCAAGTGCTGTGGCTGAGGATATGAGACAGTCTCTGCATGCGCCTTTTCCTCCCTGCTCTGCTCCTCCTCCCTCAAGCTGGGCTAAATGAAAGACCCCATGGTGCAGCACGGGGTCTGACAATGTGCCTCTTCCCGGGAGGGCACAGGCTGATGTGGAGACACCAGGCAGCTGTGGGAAAGGGAGATGGTCAGAGCAAGGCTGAAAGGTGCTGAATAACTGAACTGGAGGCAGAATAAACCCTGAGTAAAGCTACAAAAGGAGGAATTCCCTGTATAGATCTGTTCCAGGTGGGATAGACTTGTCAGGGCTCTGGATGGTAGATGATCTAGTAAAACCTGTCATTCAAGGTATGGGAAAGATAACTTTGGTTATATGGGGAGAGACTTGATTTGGAGTCTGAGGACATCAGAGGGAATAGTCAGTCTGGAGTTTTGTACCCTGCAGGGAGGAGAGGGGCAAGGCACACAGTGAGGAGTGGGGTCACATTCATGTGTACGGTAAAAAAACCAAACAACAACCAACAAAAAACAAAAAGAGAAGCAAGATTCAGTTTGCCCATAGCTCAGTGCATTACAGATATTGAGTGCATTACAGATCTAAAAGAAATTGTATGAGTTGTGAAAAAAATTGTATGAGGGATATGTGGAAACACTCATATTTAAAGCTGAAGGTGAAAAACAATATATTGATGAGCCTGTGCTTCCTGTGGAGAGGCTGTATAACGACACAGAAAGTTTTCTCCCACAGTTTTCAGTCTCCTTACTTCAGCAAAACTGATGGGAGTAATAAAGTAAGTTGTTGCTTTTTCCCTTCTTACTGCATTTATATGAGAGGGAGGCTGAATGTGCTGTCTTTTATTACTTTTCTCCTCCAGGAGTAGGTAAAATTGATATATGCTTCATACTTTTTACAAACAGATTATACTGGACAGATGCTTAGAAACAGCTTAGCTAAATCATGTGAAGGGATGCCTACTTTGTGCAATGTGGAAAATCTCCTGCTTTTGGTATAACCAGGGAGAAATGGAGATGCATTTGGGGCACAAGAAGCTGTGAGGTTATGGTTGACCATTAATGGCAAAGAGGAAAAATGTCCACCATGAGTTATGCAATAAAGTTCAGTTAAATAACAAGTCTTTGAAAGGTCCTGGTTCATGGAAGTGTCAGTGGGTTTGTGGGCTCATTTAGAGCCAAACAATGTGCCCAAGTGCACCAAACTATGAGAAATTTCCACATGATTGACAAGCATGTGATACATGGGCTGAAAAACTGGGTTTAGTCTTTGAAGCAAGTGGGCATTTGCTGTCAGCACTGGTTAGTGTTTAACAAACTTCCTCCCAAATTTGCTTAAGGTTACAAATGTGATGAAGTACTTGAGCACTTACAAACTCAGTGTTTTCATGACAAATCTGTAGTTTTGTAATTCGTAAGTGGAATTAAATCCTTGTGTGAGTTGCTTACTGTTATCACTTAGTTTGCAATCCCAAACACTCAGTTGTGGATCCAGGAGAGGCCTGAAAATTAGAAACAAAAACAAGCAATTCTCAATTTGTGTCTGAAATCCTGCTTATTTCTGGGGATTAACTGCTCTTAAGGTCTGCAAGAAGAGACCTGCTTGCCTTGGGATCCAGCATGTGCAATGCACTTCTGAGAGTGAGGTTGGTCTTTGTGAATGAGAGAAGCTCTCAGCTTGTCTTCCGAGCCCAAGCACTGGTGCCTTGTGTTTTCATAATATCCTGGTGGTTCTGCACTCTCCAGGGAAGGGAGGCAGAGAGTTCAAGGCTACCTTCACCCTGGGGGAGGTCTTCCATCTCCTAGCAAGGTGTCCTGCTTTTTGAAGTTTTTCCAGAAAATAGTGAAGACTAATTTGAACAAAAGAGAGAGGGCAGGACAAACAGTTTATAAAATCCATGGGGACTGTAACTAGCCCTGATTTAAGAAGAAAAGTTTACTGTGAGTTTCGAGAAACAGTTCTGTCAGAGTGGGCATATGCTTTCCAAAACTGGAAAGCAGGATCAAGTGAGCAGCTCAGGTGGCCAAGCCAGCTCTTTGGTAAGGTAGGGATGTGTTATCTACCAGTCTTTTACTGACTGAACCTGACTCCATCCTTCGCCACTAGATAGCCTTGCCCTCACAGTTCTCTGAAGGGAAAATGCTGCAGACCAGGCCTGTTAATGGCCGTGGGTTTGGAAGTGATGGGTCTGTGGGACATACTGCAAAAGGACAGCCGGCCTGGGCAAGCTCAGCAGTCAGTTGGATGACACCTAGACATCCAGGGATTTATTCCTCTGTGATTCAGACATGGAATGATGTATCTTTAGTGACTGAGCTGTTTCTCTGCTTGAGTAAATGAGATGTATGTATTGAGGAAGTCAGTCAGCATTCAGCAAGAAGACAGATTAATTTAAGATTAACTCCTCAGTGGGGCAGATCTGACAGGCCTGTAGAAGATGAGCTGTTCTAGGGGCTGTTAAAGTCCCATTAAAGTTCATCAGCTCGGGACTTGCATGAGTTACAAGGGCTTTGACAATGCGGTACAGAGGGAGAGTTTGTGCCTTAAATCTACATTGACCTAATTGGAAACAAAACCAAAATTGTTCTTGAGAAACTTAAATATGATTTCTAGGACCTTATTAATTTCCAGGAATCAAGAATATCTTTGCATTTTACTCATGCAACAGTGAATGTAGTCTAGCTGTAGCTGAATCTGTTCCCTGCTGCAAGATGTGAAAGCTGGTTTGCAAACCTTACTGTGGCTGCTCTGGCTCTGCATGGGCTGCCAGCCAGCATGTGGGTTAAAACCTTGGCAGCAAGATGCTGTGACATAGAAATATAAGACTGCTCTAAAAGATGCCTTTTTGTGCAACTGGCTAGTGCTTTTTTGTCATTGAATCTCAAGGGCAGGGCATGGGGAATCATAGCTGACTGTTGGCACTGTGCTTCATTTGGAAAGGGGAAAGAAATAGCATGTTGAGACAGCATTATTATGTGCTTCTTAGGAATAAATTATGCAGTGAGTAGAATAAGAAACACAGGTGATTCTTCAAGTATATTTTACAGATATATCAATCTCTGTGTAACAAAATAGGCTGAATTTTGACTTGACTTATTTTCCCAACTCATTCTGTACATGGATATTCTTGTCTTTGTTTATTAAGTAAATACTGAAATGTCATTTTATCCAAACAGCTTTTAAAACACACTATTTTTCACTGTTAAGGATATTTTTCTCCTTTCTCCTTTGAATTTGCCTTCTAGCCAGTGATAATAAAGAACCTGAGCACAGCTTGAGCAAGTGGCTGAGTAGAGGTATAAATGCTTTGCACTGTAGTGATTACCCAAGCAGAAAACCAACCATCTTGTGAAGAAGGTCTTTTCCTCACAGAGTCATTCCTTCAGCCCTCTATAGGCACTCGACAGTGTTTGCATGCACTGAGCTTACCAAGTCTGAGTTTCTGTAAGCTCAGGTTCATTTTGAAAATAAGCTCCTCCAAAGCATTTAAGCACATTTGTGTTTTTTAAAGGAATGTAGTGAACTCTCTTGTTCCATGTGTTATATCTATTCTTTTTTATCCTCTGAAAAGTAGAATACTCTTAATGTGATGATTCATGTGCAATGATCTTCACACATTACATAATGTCTTATCTTCCTTTTAGAAAAACACTGGCAAAGCAGAGAGTTGCAAATCTGTCCCTTCATAAGTGTAGACTGATGTCATTTGAGCTGGATCATCCCTGCACAGCTTCCAAAACACCATGTGCTTTGCAACACGGCAGCATCCACTTCTGCCTCCTCCTTTAAAAAAAATCCACAGATGAAATGTACGTGCACACCGTGCTAGAAAACCCACCCCAGCAGGAGTGCTGCAAAGCTGATTGTGTTTTTTCCTTGGAAATGTTGTAGTTGAATTGGAAGGTGTATAATAGAGAAGAAATAAAAAAGAAGTTCCATGAAACTTCTGTGGATGCCAACAATTCAGTTCCCTAATTTTATTTAGGCATGGTGGGAGTGCATGTAAACAGTGTCAAATGTAACATATATTAAAAAACCAGGTTTTATCTGTAAACTCTAAAATGCCTTTATAGGAGTTGAGTCCTTCAAGTTCTGTTCATCAGTTAAAAACTGTGAAAACATGCCCTTCCTGCTCTCCCCAGATCTGCACAATCCACAGTACTAGCTTGTGTGCCTTTGGGTAGAAGACAAAGGCAATATTCAATACTCCATGTATCGGGCAGCCCAATTAAACATTTTCTGGATAATTTCATTGCTTTGACAGGTTTCAAGACTGATGCAATATTTTATCTTCTGTTTCTCCAGTATCTCTGCCAGTTTTCAAGGGGTTTATTTCTTTTCTGCCAAACAAAGAATGTCTTTCTATCATTTGTATCTCAAACTGGCTTAATTTGTATTTTTATGCCTCTGATTTCTGATGGGTTTAATACAGCTGTTCTTTGACTCTAAACACATTTCTACAACAAGTCCTCCTTAATCTATGATTTTCGGTTTTTTTGGTCTCACATCAAGTCTAGCAAGGCAGGTTTTGTGCCAGAGCTTAAAAACAATCTCCGCTGTAATTTCTTCCCATTAGTGTGCTAGAAATATGATGTTTTTCCCCAGCATATCTCCTGATCTAGGATTTTAGCTGATTTTAGCTGAAGCTAAAATGAGAATTTCTCCTGGGGGGAAAAAAAAAAAGGCTGAAGGCATTTAGACCCATTGTGATTCCAGTGACAAATTTAATCTTCATTAGACAAGACAGAAAACACTTTGCCAACAGAGAGACTGGAAGAAATAAGCAATGGCCTTTCAGTAATAAAATAGTGCATAGCTACTATCTAGTGCTTGTCATCAGTAACAGAGATCATGTTTAACAGAGAAAGTGAGTTTCATTATCAGCATCTTACAGATTGAAAAAGATAGGTATTCATTGAGCTCTTATGCAAAAATACTAAAAAATATAAGTAACCTGCACTTTTACAGCATATATTTAGTTTCTTTTAGAGACTCCATCTCTACACTGTATATGTTTAGTATAATTACTTAGGTTTCTCTTGTACTTTCTGGAAAATTGAAAAGTTCTGACTTCTCTAATGACTCCTCTTACAGAGGACCATATCTGTGGTGCTGCATTGGGCCAGATTGGAGCCCTTATTATTTAGAATCACTACTATGTTTTCAGAAGTCCTTAAAACACTTAGTTCATGTATATGAGTGAAAATGGAAGGCAATAGGTCTTCTTTTTTAAAGTTTTTGCATTATTCTTTTAGAACAAAATATTCAGAAATGAGGAAACTGGGCAAATATATATATAGACATTTAAGTTGAACAGCAGTTGCAAGCTGAGGGTGAAGAGACCTTGAAATAAGCTTCATTGTCCTTTTTTAAAAATAAAATACCATTTTTATTTCTTGACCATTTCTTTCATCTCTACCAAAAAAAAAAAAAAAGGCATCACAAATAAAACACTGTAAGCATAATTCAGTCTCTCTATAAAGGCATGAAAATCAGGTAAAGATATCTTGAGAATTCTAAGTATTAGCATTTAATGTATTTCTCAATCATTACTAACCTAAAAATGTAACCCCGTCATATAAACCCAGTGAGACCACCTTTACTCTTCCTGACCCCTGAAGCAACTCTGTATTTGAACATGACAATTTACTTCTTTTGCTTTTTCAGGACATTTCAGGAAAACCATCTTGACACCACAGTGTAGTGAGTTCTGGCACTAAGCCTTTACTGTTCATTAAATGAATTCATTAATTCCACAAATGATCAATCTATTTACTTGTAGCTGGCTTAATCTTTCTTAATCCTGAATCACTGTTGGTCTAGGAAGCCTTTGTGTGCAGAAAATGAAAGAAGATCTATAATTTCCTTGTTTGATCCATAACAAAATTGAAAGGGTTTAAATTTATGGCTCTGACTGAAATCAATATGTGCATTTAGTACTGAGCTGAAGAGAGGTCCAAGTTATGTCTCCATAAACAGTTGTAAATTTTAATTTTCCCATCTTCAAAAAATTCTCTTTTGCCACTCTACTGGTAGAAAAATCATGCAGTTTTTTACTCCAGCTTTTATAATACCAGATACTGTTACATTCTCTGCTACACATTTCTGGGCAGCTGCAATGGCTTGTTCAGTTTCCAGTTTTCCAAATCATGACTGTGATGGGGACAGAGGGGATTGAGGATGCAGCAGGAGAAATGTGCCATATTTAAGTCATGCTGGAGTTACATTTCATGATCTGCCTTTCTTTGAAGTGTCCAGGACATGTTGAGTTTTGAGAAGTAGCACTCTGTTTGTAGGCTGTATGTTGGCCCACTGCCACAAACTCATTAATAAATCTGTTTGGAGATAGTAAGAGGCTTAGGAGTTTGCCCTTGTTTGCAGACAAACTTCCTAAGGGTGATTTCAGTCTGTCAGGCACTGCTGACAAGGGAGGAGAGGAAATCCTTCATCTGTGTGTGTCCCTCAGTGTTTGTTGTACCTGATGAGGCCATTGTGCCACCTTCCTTCTCTTCTTTCCACAGTTCCAGGCTGCTCAGACTTTCCCCTGTGCCCCCGAGGTGCTGCTGCCTGTGCCTCTATCTAGGGCAGCTCCATAGCATGGATATGCGAGCCCTGTTCTCCATCTGTGCCTCTGCTTCAGCAGCCCAATCCTGCCTGGCTGCCTTTGGTGGGAATGCTGACACTGATCCCTGTGCCTGATTCACAGTCAGCCTGACAGGGCTGCCCAGGAAGCCAATTACCCTCTGGAAGTGCTCCAGCAGCAGTGAGTGATAGCCTGCAGAGAGCTGACCGGCAGTGCCTTGGCCAGAGCGGTGTCCCTGAGTCGCTGCTCTGTGTGTGCAGCCTTTGCTAATTCCTTTCTTGAGTCTGTCTTTGCCTTTGGCTTTTCCTCGGGCTAAAACCGAAGATAACCCTTCTAACCAGAGTTGCGTTTGGTATCTCAGCAGATACCTATTTGCTGAGAAGGGCATAATTAGCCAAGCTAACACAGGTTACTGCATCCCAGTGCTTTACTGTCTTCGTCCTCAACAAGTCATGCAAAAGGAGTTCCAGACAAACACTGCAGTTCAAGTTATGAATGCCTAGCTCACTTTTTGTATGCTTTTCTCTGGTATCCTCGGGTTGTTCTAGTGCCCGGGTTTGTTAGATCCTTCAGGAAAAAGAAAGATGCTCTCAAGTTGGAACTGTGAGGCGGACACATAGGAGGCAGCTCTAATGCTACTGCCCAGCACCAGAAATCATACTGTGATCCAGTTGCCGACCAGAAAAAAAAATTTATTAACTTTTTTACAATGTGTTTAAATAAGGTACAGTTGGTATTAGTATTCTCTGGAAAAACTTTGAATCGAGTTTGGAAAAGCAAGAATTTGCATATAAATAGAATATTATAGAGAGATCTCCATTTCGCTTGGCAGGGCATTTTTTTTTTGTTGAATTCTTTACTTTTTGCTGCTTTTTAAGCAAATAATTCTGTAGTTTAGCAAGGGTTTGTGATATAGGGAGGTTTGGACTGAAAATACATAAACTACACATGAATTAACATTTTGACTTATTGCTACAATAGTTAATCAGAAAGCCTCAAATTATTTAAGATGTGTTGACTTCTTGCTTTTCTATGCTGTACTTTGATAATCCACAAGTAAATACAATTATTAATATTGCAAGTTGTGTTCCAGGGCCATAAGAACATTACAGATACACTTCCTTTTGGAAACTCAGTATGTGCTAAATATTCATCTCTGTACAGCTGGGTGTCTGCATTACTAATAATTATTGCAAGTGCTATTGCTAATGTGGATATTGAGCGTATCAGTATAGCATGCAAAGATTAAGTCAGTAGTACTCAAATTGAATTTGCCATGGCTGGGCATCTAAGTCTATTAGAGCTTCTTTTCTTTTCTTTTTTTTCCTTTTTTCTTTTTTCTTTTTTTTTTTTTTTTTGTAAGGAAAGCCTAAATCAGAATCAATTCCAACTTCATTATCTTTCATTTCAAGGTGGTTTTGTCTTCCTCTCTCAGAAAGTGGAGGGTTGAGATAAAGGATTACACTCTGCATTGTTAGCTTAATCGTAATTGTGCTTTCATCATTCCAAAAATAATACCAAAAAATACAAAAAAGATCTGCAAGTGTGGGATGCAGATGTGCACAAGACATGTAAGCACCTAGTAGGTGTGAAATGTTCTGTGGCTTCCACTTCTGTTATGATCAGCCTTGCCCGGGCTCTTGTCACTGTTTTAACCTCAGTTGTGAAAGCAACTTAAATCCCTCTAGATTGTGTGTATAAAAAACTAACCACATCAAGTTAGAACACTTTTTGTTTCCTTTTTAAATCTTTCTTTTTACTATAATTGCTTGAAAATCTTGATACTGGCTAGATTTTTAGAATGACTGATATCAATGTGTACTGACCAAAGTTCTCTCTCCTTTTTCTTATTACCCAGCATCTTCAAGCTGGCAAGCTTTCTTTGAGACATAAGTTGTATCTTTTTGGTTCTCTTTGTATCCAATTAGCAATAAATTTAGGTCTTGGTCCCCCAGTGGAACTGACAGGAAGAATAGCAAAACAAATCTGTAATAAATTATGGAGCCATAATCAGATTGCTTGTAAATTCAGTGTGCAGATTATTGTATTTATGTCACTGGAGAATACAAGTGAAGCAGGAATTTAACAGTATTTCCTCAGGGCTGATGTAGGCTAATCAAAGTAACAGTGTTGTTACCAGTGGATTCAGATCTCCACTTCACTTATACCATTTTAATTTACCAGTATGATGACATAAATAATTACAAAATGAAAGTAAAACAGACAATTAAAACAAACAAACAAAAAACCCCACAAAACAGAACAAAAACCCCAAACAAAGGAAAAAAAACCAAAACCACAAAAACCCCCACAAAATACTACAAAAACCCATCCTGCAGCAGCTGTAGTTGTGACAAAGATAAAGTTCTAGAAGTGGTTATATGCTCTTTGGGACCACTTGTAGTGCTGAAAAATAGTTATTGAATAGAAAGCAGTTGTGAAGGGAAAAGTCTGAGTTCATACTGTTGATAAAATGGATGTGGAAGGAAATCACCAGTTACGTTATTTCCCTGCTGTGATACCTATTATTATTGATACTGATTCTGTGTTGGACGTGAGTCTTAGTTGCCACTTATTGTATAATTGCAAGGAAAACAAATATCAAGATAGCGTTATTATTTTAGACTTCTTTTTTTTGTTCTGAGCAAGCAATTCAACAGCAGTACAGTGATCACCATCTTCCATCATTCAGAGTTTTATCATCATTGACCTCTGATTTTCTTTGCAGGCCTCATAAATTCTCATCTCTAGTTGGGGAAAATAGCATCATGCTAAGCACTATTTTCCCACATATTATTACAATTCTGTTTCAGACAAGTTTTTAAAAGAATCTATGAGGATATGTTTTTTTTGTTGTTTTTAAAATTGTGAACCAGACTGACACAGCTATTTGTGCGCTAATTATCAGTGTGGGATAGTTTTTACAAATTATGTTATTTTTTAATGTGTTAAGAAATTTATTGTATCATTATCAAGGACATAGGTCAGAAAGACAGAATTGGTCCTAGGCCCATGAATCAGGTACAGAAGAAGAAAGAAGTCTCTATTTGGTAG
Organism: Acanthiza pusilla; assembly: GCA_036630365.1. Classification (NCBI taxonomy): domain Eukaryota; kingdom Metazoa; phylum Chordata; class Aves; order Passeriformes; family Acanthizidae; genus Acanthiza; species Acanthiza pusilla. The sequence continues at coordinate 34,928,059 of JAXCHO010000073.1, forward strand.
AGGTGTTCATACGCAGCGTTAATTTAAACTAGAATTTTTTTTTTTTTTTTAATGAGAAGTATGGTTGATTTTTGCTGTGGAATTGATTCAGTATATATAAGCTCTCTATCTGGAGAATACTTTAAAGGTATATTTATGTTTTGAAAGAGTCTATAACTTCATGGGACCAGTGTTCGTATCTTCCACCAACATTTGTCGGTTTCTCATCCTTACTAAAAGGGTCATAAAAGAAATAAAGACTCGTAAGACAGGCTACAGAAAGTTACTTAAGATAAAGTAGTATGATGACATTTTCTGTCCCTTGATGAATAAATTTGTGTATTTGATACTTGATTTTGCTGGCATTTGGGCTGTGGCATATTTAGAAAGTTGATCATGTACCTCACAAGCAATCTGCTGAATAGAGGTTTCAGTTTATGCGTATTCCTAGTCTTTCAAAAAAAATCTTGCTGATTATGGTGCATTTATGAAATTAGTCAAATTGCAGAGTTGGCTTAAATGTGTGCAATCATGAAATGTAAATAACACACATGTTTCAGAAATGCAATTCTGAAATTCTGATGTGCTGAAATACTCCACAAAACTTTGTTTGACCTCATTGAAAAGGGGGGGAAAGCCCAAAACCAGTGGAATGAATGGAAGAATATTTACATATTTGCCTTTCTTTATTCCAAATAGGGTTTCTTTCTCCTTTGGTTACATTGCCACCTGTAAAAATATAAACCTTCTTTTTTGTTGTTTCTTCCTTATAAATAAAGCTTTATATAGACCAGACTTCCTTACAAAATCAGAGCTGTCTTACTTGCCAAGTTCAGCTACTGCATTTTGGGCTTATTTGCTTAGAATTTTCCTGTTTTTCTTTGAGGGTAGGCTTGGCAAAAGGGAGAACCCATGTCCCCAGCAGAGTTAGGCATCTTCTTCCCTTTCAGCAAATCTTTCTGGTATAGCCCAGCATCTTTTAGAGCCTCTTGTATAGTTCACAATATTGAAGTGGACAAACAGTATTGATTTTTGTTAATGATGTGTTAAGCAGTTCTGTGTATTTTATAGTACAGGACACACAACTTCCTGCCCAAAATCCCAGAGCCACTTCAACAGGTCCTGATGTACAAGACAGAAGTTTCAGATGTATCTCTTCTATCAGTTTAGTTTAACACATTTAAAATTTGTTTAGTACGTGTTAAAATGCAAGCTCAAGAGGTAAAAAACTGTTACCTGGGTGCATAGTAGTTTAAGTAATAGATGCCAAAAGCTTTCTTTTTCATGTGAGCATGTGAACCTGTACAGAAGGAAATTTGAAACACCTGTTTTAGATATGAGTGAAAGTGATTCTGCTTGTAATTTTCACCCATTCCTGTTCCTCAGCGTCTTTGCTAAATATTCTGTGCAAGTCTTTCCAGTTTGTGTGAACGATGCTCCAATTCCCCTAAAGCGTTTGATGGAAACTGTGATCAATCACATCAGCTCTGAAGGGCTGAACTGGCCAACAACCGTGGCAAGAGTTTCTGATCTTCCCAATAGTCACCAAATAATCTCAGAGCAGTGAAATATTTTTACAGATTTGTTTCCTTTACTCCCACCCAATTGTCTCTCTAACTTAATTCAACACAGAGATGAAATCTGAAGTTTTAGCATAACCCAGGAGGAAAGGAGCTGCAGACATAATGATTTTCATCACTAATTTTATGAAAACAAGAGCTGAAAAGCAAGAGCTGAAGGATCAGGCCAGAACACCACCTTCATTACATATTCATTGGAAAGACCTCACTCTATTTTTACCGCTTCCAAAATACTGCAGTACAGTATCAGCCATACAGGCCTTCCCACAGAGATAGTGGCATGCCAGTGATAGTACTATATATAACACGCTGATGGTTTACACATAAAAATATCAGTTGAAAACTATAGCTCCAGCTTTAACAGATTTGAAGGCTTACTGTAGTTTAGCATGCCTATTCATCAAAGTTGAACAAGTTGCTACTCATCTGTGTTTGCCAATATTGTGATTTTATTATAAATCTGGTATTACAGCATTTGTCTTCTTTTCAATTGATTTGAATGACATGTTCTACTTCAGTGTTAATTAAGTGAGAGCCCCAAGATCTAAAGATAAGACTATAATACCTTCGTATATTTCTTCTAAAGTGCCTTTTATGTGATTTCTTAGCCACACAGAGCTTTCAACCAGAAACGTGAAACAGTTCTAACTTGTAAAGTGCTGGAATTTTAGGTCTCTGAATGTTTCTTCTTCATGGGCTGCCTCCTTTTAGAACTTAAAATTAATTTATCTATCCATTATCTGAAAATTTATAGAGGTTTTATTTACAAAAAAGTAAAACATCCTGTTCAGCTCATTTCAAAAATGTTTGTTATTTTCTCAGCATTAGAGATCTGCTGGGATAAACAGAGGGGGCATGCTGGAGCAGAGCTGGTCTAGCCAAGCTCATCACCTCTATCTCTCCCCCCTGTAGTTTAAGGAAAAGGTTTAATGAAGGAGGAATCACACAGTACGTTTCTCTCTTTATTCCTTGAAATCACATCCAGATTTTATCTCACATCGTAGCTCAGTATCTCTATGCTGCCAGTCCCAGACTGTTAACTAGGTTATTGATAACAGTGTTTTACAGATTTCACAGGTAATGGTGAAAAAACCACCAAAGACTAGTTTTAAACTGAAATTTAATCAATTCATTGCATTTAATTCTTGCAACTATTCAATTTAGAAGCATATCATGCATTCTGAATACAGTCAGATGATTCTAAAGCTCACTTATATCAGTATAGCATGTACCTGTAAAAGGATATTTATCAGTGTAGTGGCAGAAACAGTATTTTATAAAACATTTTCTATGTCTCAAAGAGAAAAATCACATAATTAAAATATTTGAAAGGGGATAAAAATTGTGCACTAATGACATATAAAATCTCTGTAATGGGGAATGGCCCAAGCCAAAGTTTGCAGATGCCATGATGCAATTATACTGTGAAAGAAAATATGGAGAAAATTGTGCGGATTTTCCGAGCCACTGGAAATACCCCAACACACTTCTTTCCTCCTCACCATCATTATATTATTATAATTTTTAAAAGCAATTTATGTTATGAACACCTTAAAGGTTAGAAACCACATTCATTTCTATTCAGGATGTGGGGGAACAAGTAATTGCTTTTCTTTACAAATGGGTCTCAGCTCGAGGTAAATGGGATTTAAAACCCTCCCTTAACTTTCACATGTTCTATTTGCTAATTTAGGCGATTGCCTCAACATGTCAAACATGTGTGATAGCCATAAGAGGGTAGCCTGGAGTGGGAGTGCAAAATGGGGGTAAAATGCTTTTTTTGGCTGAGTGTGGGTTTTGAGCCACCAAGACTAGCCAGGAAAGGTGCTCCAGGGAAAGGAAAAGAGGTCCTGCAGACCCGTTCCTGATGTGCTGTGGCCTGGGCTCCCCATGGCTTGCAGAAGGTGCTGTGGTGTCCCAGTGCCACAGCCTTGGCAGCAGCAGGACACACACTGCTCTGTGGGTCCAGCCTCAGGCACTGCGGGTCACAGGCACGGAGCCCAATCTGCCCGTGGGTCTGAGAGGTTTGCCCTGCCCGTCAGCTCCCCCATGCCCTGTCCCCAAAACAGCACGGGGAGGTGCCTGCAAGCTGCAGCAGGGAGGGCGGCTTTGAACAGATTTTGATAAGGACAGTGGAGGAATCAGTTCATCCACTCAGCTGTTCTCTGCACTGGGCTGCTGATTGTCTGATAAAATAGGGAGCACAGTAGCAATTTGTTGAAGACAATGTTCTAAGGCTTTTAAGAAATGTGAGGAAACAGGCTTTAGAAAGCCACCAGTTAAAACTTACTTGAGGTCTGAGGAAAGGTAAGGCCTGAGATTGCTTGTTTTGCCTGTAAATGAAATTCTGATTTCTCTAGGTGACTAAGAATCTTTGTCTCACATTAATTTCAGTTTGGATGAGACTGATCAAATAGGTTAGGAAATAAGTTTAGTAGATTTGGGGGAGTTTGACAGAAAAATGGAACCACATAGAGCCCAAAGTGTATTGTATATAGTTTCTGTATTGTAACACTTTCTGGTCTGCCAAAAACAGTGTCTGACAAAATTTTTTATACCCATGACTCCTACCTGTTCCTGCTGTGATGCAGGAAAATCTCACTTGTTTAAACCCTTGATAGGTAATTTTCTATTTTCCCATCTCTCTGTACTTAGCCAACATGCATGATGCGTATTAAGGACCTCGGAAGTGGTGCCATCTTTTGTTCAGAAGCTTCTGTTAAAAAAAAGCAATGGAAATATTTCTGCAGATAATTATTTACCAGGCTATCCTTTCAGTATTTTCCTTTACTTTGCCACTTCTTTTGAGAGTACTTTTTTTCTGTTTTTGAACCAAATGGCCTTCTTCCTGGCACATAAAAAACACAGAGCACCCCTCTACATCTCGTTTTAGACACAAAGACAGCATGAAAAGTGTATCTGATTTTTAGTGTAAAATACACAGACTTACTTCACCCTCTCTTGATGGTATTAAGAAAAATAAATTGACAGAAAATGCATTTTTGGATTGGGCAAAATAGAAACTTCTGAAGAATTAATGGTTCTTTCTGGTGATAGTTTTATAGGTTTGTTTTGCTGCTAGTTTTACTAGTATGAAAAAGTTGCAAATGAGCATGAAAACATCCAAAAGGAATATGTTAAACACACCACCCAACTGCTCACCCTTTGCAGAAGATATAGTGGGTGTCTGCAGACTTCGCACATCATTCATGTTTATCACTTATACAGCAGGGCAGCTTATTTTTGCTCTGGAACAGCTGTTTATGAGAATTTCACATCTTTCATAATGTTTATTTGCCTTTCACCATGGCTTCCAAGCTCTTTCGACATAAAATCAGTAGGAAAAACTAAGTCTGTACAAGTGTTTCTCTGTCTCTTCTGCATTTGTTTTTTTAAGGTGATTAAAATATTTTTTTGTTAGACATTCTATTTTGGAAAGTGTCAGCTATGGGTAGACATGTATTACGGTTATGAAAGTTACAGGAAAAGCTTTTCCCAGACAGAAAACAAGCAGAAAAATAAAACATTTAGGATGTTTAGAGGAGTCTACAAAACTTAGTCCAAATTCCTGAATTTTGTAAAAGTAGAACAGTTCTTTTAACCTCTTACATTGCCATGGAAACTTTATCAGGAATACAAATGACTATTTTATGGAGTTGCACAAAACATTTATAAAAAATCCTTAGGTTTTCAATTATGATTAGCAAACCAATTCTCTGTTCACTTATTGTCTTGCTTTGTTTTGCCTCTCTTTTCTCGTCAAACAGGTGCGTTTTATGAAGTTGTTCAGAGCTTCCCTGGAGTGGAGGAAAATGTGCAGGTGGATTCGTATGTAAGCAGCCACAGGTGGAGAAGGCACTCAGAGTCCCTCAAATCAGTGGACACCAACAGAGCCAGCATGGGGCAGGACTCCTCGGAGCCAGGCGGTTTCACAGACCTGCTGCTCGAAGAGGGGCATGACAACACGACACAGATTGAGGTAGGTATTCATTCCATCTGTTTTTTAATTCGTTTTATTATCTTTGACAGGGGCTAGGTGAAAAATGAGGACATTTCCTTCAGTGTATTCAAACACTGATGGGGAAGAGTGCATCTGGTCCTTGTGTTTGTGAGGCTGTCAGCGCATGGAAGCTGGAGTTTCCTCTTGTCCTGAGGCTGGAGCCTGCCCTTTCACTTTTGAAGATAGCCTCCTGAGGGTGTTTGCCTCTTTGCTGGAAAACAGTTAAGGGAAGTCCCATGTTTCAGCAGTTCTTGCTGGAGAACTGGAAAAGGAAGTAGTATTAAAACAGAATAAAATTGCATTCTTTTTTGAAGCTGTTGCAAACACCTCAATTTACAAGACTTTGCCTAATCTTTATGGAGAGTAATATCCAGGCACAAAGGAGAAAAGACCCTAGAGAAATGAGAAATTGGAAGAAAATTCAGGTTGCTGATTAAAAAAATTGCACATTATTTGATTTTTGGTCTTCCAAAGAATAAGAAGGATCAAGTCCATCTATGTGAAGTCTTGGGACATTCTCACTCTGCTTTATGGTGTCATTCAACCCTAATTTCTTGTTTAACTGCCAGATAGCCCTCTGTCCTGAGTTTTTTTGGTTCTTTTGTTGTTGTTGTTTGTTGGGGTTTTCTAAGTATTGGGTTTGGGATTTTGTTATTTATAAAATTTACATCCTCTTTTTCAATAAAATATAGCTTGGAATAAGTTACTCTTAACATCTTCAGTCATTATAATCTGCTTCCAAAACAACAGTTTTGTTGTTGTTTTTTCAGTTCTGAGAAGCTCACTCTCAGAGAAAAAAAAAAAACCAGCTTTCAGATTTTGGGTTGTTATATTACACAATAAAAAAAGCAATGCAATATAAAACCCATCTGCAGAGGCAATGGCATTTCTACTGCATGAGTAAAAAAATAGTGCTTTCTGAGAGGTGTGTTTTGTGTTTGTTGTTTTTAAGCTTCCCACTTTGCACAGCACTAATTACGTTTCCTCTTGTACAAACATGAAAGTCACTGGTTGGTAAATTGTAGTTTTGAATGTCATGTTGCTTTTATAACTTCCTTTTCTGCCTCTTGTAATCCCTATCTGCCCATACTTGTAGCAATTCATTCGGGCACAACACAGATCAATCTTGCTTCTAGTTATTTTAGCAGGTACAGTGCAAGCTGTCTCAGGCACAGGAAGTTTTCCTGTCTGATCTTTCCATGGCTTACCCATAGATCCCTAAGCAGAGTCTCTGTTCAGTTGGGTTCCAAGCTCTTATGAAGCAAAATGCTTAGAGCTCCCCCTTTAACACTTATGTATAGCAAGATTGGGGTAAAAATGAATGCTTGCAAACAGATATACATAGAATGGTATTTTTCCGGGAACATCTTTCCTGACAGATTAATGGCTTTACAGGTCTTAACCTGAAAAGTTTATTGAATTCAGGTTTTGTGTTCTGTTGCAAGCCTCTTTTTCTAAGGTCTTTTCAACACAGTAAGATAACTGAGTTGTGATTTTACACATTATTGGATTCCATTGAAAATCCCTACTACAACACATGGACATCTCACAAAAAAACCCTTGATGCCCGGCCTTATAGAAAAGGTAGGGTATACAGCAGATATCCAAGAGGAAGAATCCGTATGCTGCAGTCTTCTGCAGCTTGGGAGTTTATCGGCAGTGCTGGAGAGCTTATTGATTATTTTAAATCCTTCCTCTGTGTACATTGCAGTGCTTGCTAAAGAAAATCGAGAGAATGAGTATAACCTGCCACTTCTATTTAGTGATGCTACAGGATGACAGCATCCCTCCTTTACAGATAGTGTTTCTCTCTAAATTATTTTGTAGGCTTACCATGCAAATGCAGACTTCTTTAATATGAAGACTGACAGTGATGAACATGTTTTCACTTGATATTACTGTTTGTCCTTCTTTATCACAATGAGATTACTTTCTCTCCAGCTTTATAAACCCAAACTAAACAGCCTTTACTGCCTCTCTCACCACTGCCCCCCCCTGCAAAGAAAACAAAACAAAAACCCAAAATCAACAAGAAAAACAAAATAAAAAGAAACCCAGAAAATTCCCCTAAAACAGCTAAGGACAAAAGGGAAGGCAGCAGGCAGAAATTTCTGCACACTGTTTAAAGTAAAGCTAAGTCTAAATATTTCTTGTGTTATCAAATCCATACATTTACAAGGTGAAAAATAATAAAATCAAAACTGTGTGGAGAACAGCTTCATTACACCGGATTTCCTTTTATTTTAAGGTAATGACACTTTTGATTCATTTTTTCCAACTGGGATTACTGGAATTATTCTGTAATTTCACAGACTCACCATGCTGGATCAGCCACCAGCCCCGATCCAGAGGTTATTTTAACATTAGCTTGAGTTGGGACCGTGAAGTGCAGATCTTCTCCAGCTCTTGCTGAAAGTGCATTGTCGATTGGTTTGTCACACCTCTCCAGTAATCAGGGTGGACCTCCTCCTATGCATAGGAAAGATGATAATGGTGAGACTCCCTTTAGAGTGCAGCCTCTCTGGTCCAAAAATGGAGCAGTGTAGCCACCAGGGACCCCAGATGTCACTCTTCACATCTGTTTTGTCTCCTGCATACGTTTGGCACTGTGATTCAGGAAAATACTCATGCAAAATGATACACATTCACGTGCTTTTTTTAAGTAAAGATGTTCTCTTGAACTGGTCTTGAACTAAACTGCAGAGACTACCAGAAGCAGTGGCCATAGCCATTTGATGTGCTGGACCTTCAGAAAAGAGCAGGGCCTCGGGAAGAAGAAAAGACCTCCAAGGCCCATTGTGCTCCTGGAGAATAGGAATGTTGCGGTCCACAGGTGCAGTGTTGTGGTGACACAAACCCACAAAGACGGATGTTGCAAAAAGAAAAGTAAAGGACGTACAAAACAAGTTTCTGCTGCAAGCCAGATAGGACACCTGATAGCTAACTGTAAATTATAGGGTAAAATCAATGTATAACTCTTTATAAAATAGTATGACTATCTTGAAAGTAGTCTTCTTCTCCTACTTTAGTAGGGTTGTTATAGTGTGCCAATTAGAGACTATAATGTTGCAAATCCAAAAAGCCTCCCAAGGGTGGAGGTTAGTCCCATTTGCTTTATTTGCAATTGGTAGTCTGGAGCTCAAATGCATCGGAGGGTCATACTCCATAAGACTTATGATGTTTTCATTCTCATTATATAAAATAGCTACAGAGAGAGAGGGGAAGAAAGCTCTGAAGAGAGACAAAAGAGTGATGTAAAAAGAGTGAGATCCCATCTTATAGAGGTGGATGCAAATGTTACAGTTTGAGAGAAATCCCCAAAGCAGATAGCCTTGGGACAGGTAAAGAAATATGTCATCAGCAGTCTAAACCAACTGTAAGGGGCAACCCCAAAAAGACAGGATTCGGGTGATGCATTGCAACAATTTGACTTCTTGGTTTTGTGGCAAACAAGTTCCAGAGAGGCTCCATTGAAGATACGAGCACCCATGGCTAAGCCATATTTCTTCCCATGGGTCACAAAGCCAAACATTAAAGCCTTCTACCTGGAATAACTTTGGTACTGTCAGAATTCTTCTTTCTAGACAGTTTGTTTCTCAAATTTCTGGGATTTCGCAATCTTATAATTTCAAGTCTAGCTTTACTTTTTTCTTGATTTTTTTTTCCTCCTCTCTTTCTTGGGATTCTTCTCTCCTGTTTTAAGAGTCAGGGTTGTTTTGGGTTTTTGCTTGTTGTGTAATCTACTGCTTTTGTTTATTGTGCTCAGGACATTTAGAAGTGCCTTTTACTTATGATAAATAGAGCCTAGGAAATGCAACATGTCAGGTGGAATTTGTTGCTGCAAACACTGCAAGTCCTTGTAAAAGCAGTGAGTGTGAAAATACATCTTCATGAATATGTCTAGTTTGGCATGTCTTCCTTTCTAGCAAGGAGAAAAATAAGACAAATATACTACCTTTCTTCATATACTCTTATAAAAGAAAAGTATGCTCTATAATAACTCACTTTTATTAAGTAGATTAATATTAATATTGTTAACATAAACTCAGCTTTATGGCGATGATGTGACCACTTGTTCTATTAATCCCTGGAGCCATACAGATAATGAGGTTCTTGTTGCCTGCTCGTTTGTCGCATTACTGAAAAAGGAGCTGATCTCTGAAATGATCTGGTGTGGATGCTGCTTCCCCAGTATTCACCACTAAGGGATCCACAAATGCATTCCTGTTTTGCCCTAGTACTTGCTTATGCAGGTCTAGCTACTGGGCACTGGAAAAGGCTTAATAATGCAATAATATACAGTTAATGCATTAATATACAACTGTGCATTGCATCATAATTTTTCCATGGTTTAAAATGTGCATAATTTTTCAAGTGATTTCCTGTATTTTTGGCTATGTGTACCTCCATACAGAGCAGATTCTCTCTCTGGATGTATAGCTTTGGTCTCTTAATCACAGATCTTCCTTGTGACTGCAGTCACACTGGCACAGGGTGAAACACTGACAAGAAAAATACAGAGAAATTGGAGAAGTCTCTGATATATAGCTTGCATTGGCATGAGCAGAAGGTGAAAAACTTTGCAAAATAACTTTAGATCATGTGAATTACTTTCAAATTTGTTGCCATTGTGTAGAGATACTACATCAAAACAATAGTCTTTCACAAACTTCAAATATCAAAAATAAATCCAGCAATAAAATAATAGATTAAATCATAGTCAAGCTTGAGCTGAGTGCAGTAAAGTTTTATTGCTTTGCACCAGCAAAAATGTGAGGAAAACATAATTTTTCATATAAAGTCTTAGAACAGAATGAATGATTGCAACTGTATGACAGAAGAAGATTCAGTTCTGAGGAAAAACCAGCATGCTGAGCATGCTAAATCAAACCAAACTGAACTTTATCTTATTTTCTCCACCCCACCTAACATAGTACTTGCAAGCATAGAAAATTGTGGCTATTTCAGTGCAAAATATTTTTTTTTCCATAGTGAAGTGATTCATTTATTCCTGTGGATGTCACTGATATCTCCTGCTGTGTATTGCTTTTAACTAAAATAGAGTTGTTGCCAACTGAAGTCACCCTTCTTTCTTTTTTCTCTCCTTTCTATACTTTCTCTAGATGTTGTTTGAAATGTAAATTTTAGCAGCCCCAGTAGTTTATACCTGAAAAGCGTCTTGCCCATATCAGAACAGCCCTGGTGAATTTCCCACTGATAAAAAACAGTCTTTTGCTGGATTTTGCATTTTGACCCAGAGTTTCTACCCAAAAGAACACTTCTCCCTTATCAGTCCCAGTCACTCATGGAAGTGAAGATGTCTGATTCTGACTGGCAAAAACAACAGAAGGGATTGAGTTTTACAGCCCTTGGGATTTGAGAGCAATTACTCTCAGCTACTGACAGCAGTGTCAGCATGCCCATTGCTGTGTCCCTGCTGCAAGTCTGAGCAAGGAAGAAAATAAATGGTTGAGATTAAATTTCCCTCAGCTGGACAAATGATAAGGCAATTCTGCGATTACTTCTCTAATGCTCTGTATTAAAAGTAGAAAAACTTGTCCATGCATAAAAGAAACCTTAAAACTAGAGTATCATAGTTTCATAGTGAGCTGTCAGTTTGGCCAAGCCTGCTTCTGTTTCGTTCCTGTTTTTCTTTTTTTTCTTTTCTTCCCATCCCAATTCTTTCATGCCAGTTGGATCTAAAGGACTTAGAAAGAGCACTGTCAAGAACACTGTATTCTGAAGCCATGGTCCCTCCAAGTTATTGACAACCATATTCTGTATTTAAGAAAAAAAATCCTTATTATCACAGTCTAATGAGTACTTCTGTTCAGGTTTTCCTCATCCCAAGCTAAGAGAGTGTACCCCTTTACTTCTAAACCTATTTTCTGACTTGCAGTTTTTAGAGCCTTTAATCATCTGTGTAAAGTTGCTTGCTTGTTTAGCTTCTAAATTTATAGTTAAAATATTCAGTTTGAATAGTATTTGTATCTTCCTTTCTCGTCAGTGATCTCCAAAGGTGCAATTCCATGGGCAATGTTTCTTGTATAGTCATTCAGTTTAATAATATCAGGGATGCTATTGATCTCACCACCAGGACAGAATTCCTTTCTTAGTGCATAGTCACATTTTAATGTGGATTATGAAAAATCAAAGTAATGCATATTCAGGACAATGTTTTAACCAGGTTTTAGGTTTCAGTTGAAGCATCTGATATAAAAGTGAGGAGGAATGAAGCTTTACAGAACAGAAAGTTGTCATGGGAATTGGCTCACTCTTTAGAGAGCGAAAGAACAATAATTCTGTTCTGAAATCTGTATTTACAAAACCTGTGAAAAAAACCCCAAACAACTAAAAAGCCTGAAGCAACAATCCCTTTTATTTTTGATACCTGTTTTCTGATGTGGCTTCATCAGAAAGGGATAGATTCTAGACTATATTGTTGAGCTTAAATAATGTTTAGCCCTTGACTGAAATAAGGGAGCCATTAGATTTTGGTTAATGATCATTTAAAGTTCTAAGTCAAGAAATGCACTCTAATTGATTTAATTACATGGCTGAAGCTTGCCAGGGGTACTTGCAAAATCTTTATCATAACAAGTTATATTCACTCTAACTTTTAAGGGTATATAATTATTTCTTGTTCACAGTTACTAACTGCTATATCACGTGATTTTTAATGTGTGTGATCTTTGGTGTATGACTCATTCAAGACAAGGAGGGAAAATCTGGGCTGTTCCTGTAGGTTTGCAAATATTTTTCACAATCTTTGATTAAACATTGGTTACTGAGTATACACCTGGAACTTCCAGAGCTAAAACAACTGTGATTAAAAACTATGGTTTTACAGTTGAAAGTGGCATTACATCAGATTTTCAGCCATTTCAGATGCTCTCTTATGTTGCCATGTCAGTTGTACCTCTAACAGAGTTGTCTTGCTGACTTTAAGGCAGTGTAACTGAGGTCCAGAAGTCTCTGTTGGAATATGTGCTGTTCATGTCTCTGGTGTTTCCATCACGTTCTAGAGGATTAAACAAATGTTCCCTGTGATTCCTCTCTACTGCACATCATTAAACTGCAAAAGCTCTGGAGCTCATTGATGGTGAATGTTGCAGATGTCAGAATTTAGAAAATTAGGCATATTAATGGAATACAAATTTGTCATGGGTTATTAAACACAAATGGAGTTTCTGAAGAGATTACTGGAACCTAGGGAAAATGGGGAATTGGCATTGTTTGCTCTGGGTCCCCTGTGCTTTCTGGGCATCACACACAGAATCATAGAATATCCTGAATTGGAAGGGACCCACAAGGATCATCGAATCCAATTCTCTTTCCCAGTCATTTCTGAGTACCATACGAAAATGTTTGACTTAACGCAGTCCAGCTGTTCTTGGGCTGCTTTTTTGGTATCCATTTACTAGAGTAAGTTAAATATCATGTTACTATTTTCATATTTAGAAACTTGAAAGTTACAGTGGAGATAAAGGATGTACTGGAGGAAGAGTCTTGGGATATGCAGAAACATTGCTGCTGCACTGGAACCATTGTGGATATATCTTTCGCTTTTCCACATAACAGAATGTTTAGATGTCATATTTTTGTTGTAAGAGAGCTAAAATTTTGTGTTAAATGATATAGCTGATACAGTAATTGAAGGTTAAGTTGTATAGAATTTTCTTGCCATATTTTAATTTACTTTTTTTTTCCAAAGGTTGTTATTGTTATTTCAAAATGTTTTGTTCACAATTTTCAAGTTTATTTTAGAAAATTAGCTTCTTACTTTGGAGATAGAGAGGGTCAGGGTTAGGGTTACATTAAATAATGTCATTCAGGGTTACATTAAATAATGCCATTTATTTTCAGAAAAATCGAATATACATTTTTCAAACTGAGTCAAGGGAAAAAAATATGTTTCCTCTTCATGTGACCTTAATGAAGTTACTTGAACTTTCTTTTCATGTGCTATCCTAAGTCAAACCAAAATGTCTGGAAATTTCTGCAAAATTCAGTATTTAACTGATAATTTTTAATAATTATAAAGAAGAGCCAGAAAGTGAATGGGTCTGGAAAGCAGCACAGATCACACATGAAATATCCTAATTCTCTGCTCTTGCTAAACTACACTAATTACGTCACCAGCAATTAGAAACAGAATCTGGGATAATCATTCATTTACTCACTATTTTCTGCTTGTCCAGCTGAGTTTTTCACCAGTGATGTCACACTTCCTAGCCAGCCAGCAGACTGAAACATCACTGTCTTGTTTTCTTTCAGGCTTTCTGTTGCAAAATGGTAAACTAAGCAAATGCCTCATGTATCTTTTTGTTTTGAATATACTAATTGCTTACTTATATCAAGGTCATCTTAACACTTCGACTGGGTCTTGTTGCAGTATTCAGCTGGACTGAATGCACTGCCAGCTCTGTAAAAAGTGTTGTAGCAATAAGTCTATCAAGTTCCAATACTCTCAATTTAAACTCAAAAAGTGATGGTTCTCCTAATAACTCAGGTATTGCTGAAAAGGGAAAAGGCTGGAGGAAAGATTCATTCTCTATTTCCTTTAAGCTTGGAAGGAGAGGATGGGGAAGGAAAGAAGTTAAAAACTAGTTTCCCCACTCCTAAATAAGAGAACTCCGTTGTAATCCTGAGTTCATTTCCACAGGCTTAGCTATGTTGGCACACAAGCTATTTAATTTAACATATTGATGATAATGAATTTTTATAGCAAGGAAGGAGACAGGGAATTCAGAATTTTACAGAACCTGCCTTTGAATTTTCTTAATGATAATATTTTACTTTTCCATATCGTTCATCTCCAACTTCCTAAAGCATATTCCAGAATGGCTGAACTCATGACTGAAAAAAGCTATGAACAGAATCAACAGACCTTGTACTTTTTGAATTAATTATTTTGGTCTTACATGCCTCAGCCCTTGCTTGCAGAGGTTTGCTGAAAATAGATTCAACTTGTGAAAGCCAAATATTTGTGTGTGTGGCTGTCTCCTTTCCCAGGCACTTCCTTTCTGACCCTTTTCACCGTGTTCACATGGAGTGTCCTTGAGAGAGGAGACTTTCGTCAATTTGGTCATGCAAAAAGCAGAAGATTATGTTCATTTCTACCCATGCAGAGCAAACAGCCTTAGCTAATTTAACAGCACTCAGCAAATTGTGCATAGCTGGTTGGAGCAGGGAGTGAGGGTGAATACATTACCAAGTTGTTAGTGCAGAGGAATTCGAGTAAGTAAAAAGTTGTCACACTAAGCCACACAATTCCAGTTTGGGTAGCACCAGTCCTTAGGGATAGATTTTCAAAGCTGTAGAAATTCTGCTGACATTGATGGATTACTTCGTGCCTCTCCAAATCTTCCAAGTTTCTTTAAAATGGGAGAGTCAATTATCTGTTATCCCAAAACAGTAAGGACTTGGCATGTAAAGAGTTGGGTACATTGTTTCAGAGTCAGGCAGACACTTCCTTTGACTCTGTGTAAATTTAGTATTTATGTGGAAGTCAATTATCTGTCTTCATTGTATGAGTAATACAGACTTTTCAAAGAGAATAATAAATGGGGCCAATGCTCAAAATTCATATCAAGAGGGGGATCAGAGTTAAGAAAGTTCCATTTGTAAAATGTGCATTTGTCCTTCCAAAAATGCCGGAAGAAAATACTGATGAAACAATTTTAAGAGCTGTAGTATTTCATACACACAACAGCAATAACTAATGGAAATAACAGAATTTTTTGTTTTGTCTTCTATTATAACACTGGCATGCATTCATGTGCAGCATGTCTAAATGTTCACAGACCATCAGTAATAAAGCAGCAGACTTATTTCTAGAAAACAAAATTGGCAATAGGAGATCTTGGAGAGTGTGCAGCAAATTGCAGTGTGAATAACAAGGAGAAAAAAAAGAATAGCAAACATATTCCCCAGACCTTTTAGTGGCACAACATTTAACAAAAGTTAGAGCGATGTGACAGGGTTGCTGGAGGTTTGTTTCATGCATTTGTAGCAAGCTGAATAATTCTTCACAATTTCCTACTAAATTTTTTTAATAAATCAAAGCATCACTTTCTGAGCATTCGTTCTGTAACCTTAGCAACAAAAGTAGGAAGAGGGAGAAATTGCAGATGAAAATCCTATCTGCCTGATCTCATCTAGGCAGAGCAGTAAAATGTCTTGAGGGATAAAATGCCATGATCTCTCAGTGGTGCTCTGCTCCAGTACAGACAGCAAAGCAAACTGTTTCTCAGGTTCTTCCTGCTGCAGGCAAAGTATGGATGCCTCTCTTCTGGTGTATGAAAAGTGTCTTTCAGTGCTAGAACAGACATAATCTGACTCCAAAGTGCTACTGCTTAGTTTAGCCATATCCAGGAGCGGACAAGCAATCTGTTTTATGTAGGTCAATGACCTGGTGGGTGTTCATTTTGGGGGTGTAACTTTGGGGATACAATATTAGCTGGCACAGTGGATTATAACGTTTGATGGGGATATTTGCAACATCTTCTTTCCATAGTCATAAGGTAGTGCACCAAGTGTCCCTATTTGTCTAGAAAACAAAACCTCCAGTTCTTAGGCTTGTAAAATTACTGACTGTGTAGTTGAAAGAAACAGCAATTCATTCCTGAGAATTTTTTTCTATAAAACTGAAAATAGAACTTTCAATTCCATCATTTAGTCACTAGCAGGGTATACAATGTTGACTTTTCTTATATCAGGCATATTATTCCATCACCTTGGAAAACAAGGTAATTTCTTAAATATGCTGCAGAAGTTTTGTTTCTTACATAAACATTCAATAAAGGGTAGTACACATATGTATACTGGTCAAATAATATATATTAATTTGTATGAAATACTAGGCTACTGTGATCGCAAAAAGAGGCTGGAGTCTATACAGGTGGTTTTCTTTTTTTAGTTGTAGCTAATACTGAAATTGGAGGTGAAATTCAGCTCTTGTTTGGAAACCTAAGCATAGGTGCATGTGGCATAGACGAGGTATGTGCAAGTTTTCATCAGGGCATGTAGTGGTAGGACAAAGGGGAATGACTTCAAACTGAAAGAAGGTAGGTTTAGGTGAGATATTGGGAAGAAAGTCTTTGCCATGAGGATGGGGAGACCCTGGAACAGGTTGTCCAGAGCAATTTGGATGGCTCGTCCTTGGTAGTGCTTGAGGCCAGGTTGGATGGGGCTCTGAGCAGCCTGGTCTAGTGGAAGGTGTCCCTGCCCGTGGCTGGGGAATTGGAATGAGGTGATCTGCAAGGTTTCTTCCAACACAAACTATCCTATGACTCTGTGATCAAAATTGGTGGAAATTTAAGGTGAGAGTTGCCTAGCTACAGATGTCTGGTATCATTTTAGGCTGTGGTTATACTGAATAGTCCATTGCCACTCATGTAGGATAGGTCAGCTGTAGGTCCTGCATCATATCTGCAGTTTTCAGATGGCCCTGGGTTCCTCCTGTGCTTAGTCAATTAGATCTCATCCATGGTCAGTACAGGCAGCGCAGCTGCAGTGTGAATTTGTGTGCTGTATTTAGATGAAAGACAAAAAAAGAAATACAAGTTTATGCAACATGCCACTTTGGATCAATGTACTCTGAAAGAGCAATATAGATTTAGTAGTTATAGTCAAGAAAAATAACATCTATCAAAACCAAAACAATGTGTTAGTGTTATTTTGAAATATTTGCACTCTAGGTTAACTTTAAGGCAGTACTTTTCAGCACCAGTGGAAGGAGTATATTATTTAGCATCCTGATCTTGTCTGGGTAATTGTGAAGTGCACTGAGGATCTCTCTTGAAAATAACAAGAGTGCAGATTCTGCAGAAATCTTGTTTGGAGCCTGATGTCAGGCAAAGGCAGTGACTTGGACATGCCTGTCTAGGCAATATGTAACTCATCAAGCATCTCAATTAAACAAGATGTCTTACAGTTGTGGCATGAGAGTTCTCAAGGGACTTATTTATTTTTTTGAGTGTGACTGCAAGATCTGATAAAGAAGCATTTCTCTGACAAGTCCTTAAGAACAGTTTGTTAAAACTGTACATAGCATTTTTTTCAATATTCTTGTGTAGACAATCCTGACTGAAATGCTGCTACAGATATATGCAGAAAAATACACGTGAATAAAGCAATACTTTTTCCAAATGAAAGAGCAGTAGAAATTGCTACAGGCTAACCACTTTCATAATCACTGTCTTTGTAAGACATGAATGGTGATTTTGAAATTTTGCATATTGATTGCAGATTTCAGCCAGTCCCATCTTTTAGTAACTAAAGCTTCATGTGTGTTGTATGTGAGGGCTAAACTAGAGAGTGCTGTGGCTAAATAAATTACCAGTTTGTTTGCAATCTGTATAAAACCAGTGTTTCCCAGGGAAGCTGTGGTGATGCAGTTTGTCCTGCAATGCCCAGGATCTCTGATGGACATGGTCTGGCCCTATGCTGACCAGCACAAGCTGGACTGAACAGCAAGGCTTTGGCCAAAACTGGTGTTGAGAGAGGTATATGTGGGACACCTTTAAAAGCTTCAAATTAAGCTTTATCCCTACAGATAAAATGCTACCATGTTAATTAACTCATGCTCCTGCCTGTATCACCTTTGTATGGATCATGCATGTTCCTATGGCTAATTGCCCCAGAATTTTGGCCCAAAACCCCAATGGACCCTGAAACATGGTGTTAACAGCTCAGGAAGTGCATCACACCCAGTGAGCATGGAGGTAGCTTCCTGCACTGTCCTATGGAAAGCCCTGATCAACTACAAACTATACCTGCTAATATCAACTCAGTGCTTCAGACCTGTAGCACTTTTCATACCAATTTAGATTCGCCATTTCCCCTCCTCATGTGGGGCCTCAAGGCTCTTGGTTGGGTCTTGGTTGCCATTTTCCTTGTCTCTTCCAATAGAGAAGCGCCAAAGAATGGGAAATAAGGATGAGTTAAATCTCCTGGTATTTGAATACATAGTGGAGGAATACATAGGCTACAGAGAGTTTGAAGTAGCTCTAATACCTGGATGGAAAAAAAAAAAAAAAAAAAAAAAAAAAAGGTGTGTAATATTAAACTGAACTTATATATTTAGGGTGAGGAAAAATTGCCCAGGTGTGGCTGTAAGTAGGTCAAAGTACATATGCTCAGAAACACTCTGTTCCTTACGTTCCACAGGGGAAGTGGATCTTTAAAAGACTGAAATTCTAAATCTTTAAAAGCAAACTTGACAAAAATGTAGTTATTTATGGTAGTATCTGGAGTCATAAGCCCCCAAGAATGGAGCTGGTAAGAATGGTAGCGTCACAACCACTAACGCTCTGTAGTCTAGGCCTGGCAGATAGTTTTTTATGTTTACAAAAAGGTTTTTTTGCAGTTTCAGTTTCAGGAACACTTCAGTCATTTATACATATTTAAAAATGAGAATATAAACTCTAAAATCTGTGTCATAATTACATCAAAATAAAATTTCTGCTAGACTTTTTTTTGGTCATCGTATTGAAATGGTTCTATTTTCTTTTAATGGAGAGGGTGCTATGGAGAAGTTAATAAAGACTTACTTTCAGAATGTCATTTCTCAGAATTCTGCTCCAGCAAATCAGGAACACAACTGCATAATAAATATTTCCCTACTGTAATTGGGTTTTGAGTGACTGGTGATTTGGCTTTTTTCCTTTCTTAAGTAAGGCATTGCAGAGATTTTTGCTCTTTTGAAGCTTGTCTCATATGACAAGACAGTCCAAAGGGCTTTATAAGCCTGCTGTAATGACCCCTAAATAGGCTGACAGTTTTATAGCAGTCCCCAAGAGGGAAGCTTCCTTTCAAAAGCAGCTGAATATCATGGAGAAGGCAGTGACTCCACATTGACTTTTCACAAAGCCAGAAAGACTAAATGGCTTTTTGGATTAATAACAGTTTTATGGAATCCTTCTCGTGCAGAATGTCTGTCAGCATGTGTGATTCTCCATTATAGGTGCTGTCAGGAGCTCAGAAAAATGCAGTTTAAAACCTGGGAGCTTAAGTTGTTATAGGGCTGTGTAAAGCCTTGTGTCTGCATAGGGCAGAGGCGTGAGACAAATCCTTTGTTTCATCCCAGCTGATGACATCATTTAATTTGTTATGTTTACTGTAACAACTTCCACATGTAAATCTGTGAGATTCTGGGCAAAGTGACTTCCATACTGGCCCTAGTGAAAACCTGAGTGTGAGAGCTACTGCACACACAAAAGAGGACTCTATTTCAGGACTCTGCAGAGCACTCGTGTAGCCTCTTCTTGGAGAATATAGTGTGAGATGATGTTTTTAATCCCAGTGCATTCACACACAGAATTTCCTCTTCAGTAAGATTGTGTTCCTCTCATTCATTAGTCATTATATTAGCTGTTCAAAATGGCTTTTCCTAGGGTTTGTGTAATCAACAGTGATATTCACAAGCCATCCTCAAGTATCTGCTGATGATTGATGTTGAGTATGTATGCTATGCCCATCTTGAGATATATATATATATATATATTTTTTTTTTCCCCTTAGTTTTTCTCATATCAGGTATTTAAAAAAAAAAAAAAACAAAAACAAAAACAAAACAAGGAAACAACAGATTGCAGCTTTGTCACTCTGAAAGCAGCAAGTCACTGTGAAAGCACTTCTCTAAATTGCGTGTTTCCTCAGTAGATTTATACAAAACAAAGACTTTTGTTAAGGAATTGAACAGCAGAGAGTTTATCCTTGATGCAAAGCACTTATGAAATTGGTAATTCTGAGCAGCTCAGAACAGTCGAGCTTCCTAAGCAGCAACCTCTATATATATCCTCTGTAAGACTTTGATGTTGTAATCTACATGTAGCTTATCTACCCAAATTAGAGCTTTCATATTTTGAGAGGCCAGTTCAAGTTGAGTATTCCTCAGGGTTCTTCGATTATCAGATCCTATAAACCTGTAAATCACAGCATTGCTATATTATGATTGTAATTACAGTATTCTTTTAAAGTTAGTTATATGGCAGCAGCATGCAAAGTGTCTCTCTCCCCATTTTCCCTGGCCCTAAATCTTCCCACTAAGACCCCATCTCCCGATAGGTGATCATTTCTTGTGCTGTCTCATCTCCTCTGCTAATGGCTAGGGATATTCTCCATGTGTCCTTGCCACCTGCCCCTGTCTCAGTCAGGGTCTGCCTACAGAAAATGTAAATAAATGAAGAAAATCGGTTGCAACACCATACACACATGCTTCTCGTGCCCAGGTAATGCAGAGTGTGACGGTGCATCTCTCCTGCCCTTTCTTGGTGCCCAAAAACATGCTGTTGAGAAGAGGCTTTCCATCACCTGCAATGCAGAGGTAGCTCAACTCCTACCAAAGCTGTCACCTCTCTTCTCCCCCTTGGGCTGATTTTAGCTGGTGGGGACTAATAATGTTCAGAAATCTAAAAGCAGTTTTCTAGCAGAAGTCTGAAACAATTCAGAAGTCAATTTCGACTGCATTTTATTGACATGATAGGCAGAGATACCATAAGAGAGTAGCCAGCATTATAAGTGATGGGGTGAAAGTACAAATAGTTGTGAGGAAGTATTTGCTGTATGCGTGCAGGGGCACCTTGTTACTGTCTTATTTAAATAGAAAGGGTGTTTTAGTTCTACAAAATGGATTGCCAGAACTGCTTTATTCCTTAGGGAAATAATTTTAATTGCTAGCTTATTTCCTTTCTCTAAATACCATAAAAAGTATTGTTATCTTTGCTTTTTCATTAAAAAGTAGTCTGTTTTAAAATGGGTAATTTCATGTTTTCTCCTTTCAGTGTTTCCATTTTAGTTGACAAATGCACCTTTTAGAAAACATTATTCTCTGATTAATTTTATAGGATGTTAGTCTAGAAATGTTTATACTCAGAGGTAAAGATGACTTTCTGAAATTAGTAATAGGTGCTGAATTTTCTCAAAACTAATTTTTGGGGCAGCAATTTCAGTTAATTTAAAAATTGACCTAGTCTGTGAGTTTGCCAATATTTGAGCAATTTGTTAATGTATTTTGTTAAAATTCAGATACCAGACCTTCCTTGCACTGTGATAAAATTAGACATCTATAAAGTCTAACATCATATGCTTGAGGGCTTCAGAGTTTTTTCGTTATGTTGTCATCTCAATTGAAGTCTGGAAATGCGATTTCAATCAGTAGCATATTTAAAGGGACAACAGTTATCAAATTAAATGCAGTCTTGTTGTCTTCTGTTGCATCTGGCAATAATTCATGACACTTGAAGATAAGAATCCTTAGATTGGATGATTGATTGATTGATTGATTGATCAATTGATTGATTTTTCGTTGTTAATGTCACAAACAGTGTTCCAGTACTGGGAGAAAGCAGCCAAAATTTAATCTGCTGAAATGTAATGGCCATCTGGTTGGCTGATAAATAATAATTTGCCTTGTGAATGTCTTTCTTTCTTTCTTTCTTTCTTTCTTTCTTTCTTTCTTTCTTTCTTTCTTTCGTTCTTTCTTTCTTCCTTCCTTCCTTCCTTCCTTCCTTCCTTCCTTCCTTCCTTCCTTCCTTCCTTTCTTCCTTTCTTCCTTTCTTCCTTTCTTTCTTCCTTTCTTTCTTCCTTTTCTTTTCTTTTCTTTTCTTTTCTTTTCTTTTCTTTTCTTTTCTTTTCTTTTCTTTTCTTTTCTTTTCTTTTCTTTTCTTTTCTTTTCTTTTCTTTTCTTTTCTTTTCTTTTCTTTTCTTTTCTTTTCTTTTCTTTTCTTTTCTTTCTTTCTTTCTTTTTCTTTCTTTCTTTCTTTCTTTCTTTCTTTCTTTCTTTCTTTCTCTCTTTTCTTTTCTTTTCTTTTCTTTTCTTTTCTTTTCTTTTCTTTTCTTTTCTTTTCTTTTCTTTTCTTTTCTTTTCTTTTCTTTTCTTTTCTTTTCTTTTCTTTTCTTTTCTTTTCTTTTCTTTCTTTTCTTTTCTTTTCTTTTCTTTTCTTTTCTTTTCTTTTCTTTTCTTTTCTTTTCTTTTCTTTTCTTTTTTCTTTTCTTTTCTTTTCTTTTCTTTTCTTTTCTTTTCTTTCTGTCTTTCTCTCTCTCCTTCCTTCCTTCCTTCCTTCCTTCCTTCCTTCCTTCCTTCCTTCCTTCCTTCCTTCCTTCCTTCCTTCCTCAGAGAAAGCAGGACTTTTTCTACAGCATACTATTGTGCAACAGCAGAGCTCATTCCTGGGTGTGCCAGCTGCTTTTCTCCAATTTAAGTTATTAGTTTTCTTCAACTGTAGCCTTACAGAGAGAGAGAGAGAGCTTGAGAGATGGCAGAACTTCTTGTTCAGTAATGTCTGTGGTTTGGATCAAATTGAATCCTGTATTTAAAAACAAAATATTCATGCAGTTGGATTCAACAGGGGTTCTTATTCCTAAATCATGTTTGATAATATCCTCTGTGTCCTAGAGATTAATATTACTTTTCAATTTCTGTTGAAGAAAAAATGTGACAGGAAGAGAATTAAATCTAAAAAGTCCCATGTTTACCTATGTGATTGTATCATCATTGAATCATGGTGTCTTACTTCATTGAGAGGGAACTTTATTGTTTCATGTTTGTTTGATACTGTTTTCATGTGCATCTTTGTCCCAGTTAATAATTGAAATAATGTCAGAGGCATAATGTAGTTGTTACTGTTAAATACCACATATAGTTACTTTATGTGATCTTGATTGTGAAAGATCACATCAAGCAGAAAGATTAGTCTGTTAAGGGACAGCACTTACTGATAAAATAAGTATGGGAGTATGAGTTTGGACTGTATTTGGGATTATCCGTATATGTAATGGATGTCTTTGAATTTGACAAATACTGAACATCAAGAATTTAAAGAAGGCTTAATCCTCAGTTGTGCTAAGCTTTTATGAGTAGTGCATGTATTCTGCTTTCCTGAGAAAATTCAGTTGTAGTTGGAGAAGCATGGGAATGTATTCAAAGTGTCATCAGACAATATCCCTTCTGGAAACTAAGAAATTAGTCTCTACAATCTACAATAAGATGGCCACTCAGCATCAAGGATTGCCTGAGGTTAAAAATAACTTATTTCCCCAAAAGAAAACTGTTATGAGAGGTGTTCTAATAAATATTCCCTTTATACTCACAAAGGTTGCCAACAGTAATCCTCATAGCTGGCATAAAGAATATCTGGAAAAATCCTTTGCTTTAATGCTGTAGTGTTTGGTAGAAGAAAGGTGCTGTGTACTTCATGTACAAACAGTATTTGGACAGAACTGCACATCTAGAGAACCAGTGGGAGATAATGCTCATATCCCCCAAATACCTGAAAAACAAACAAAAAAGAAAAGCTTCATTAAAGTAGTAAAGGGTATGTTCTCTGCTTTCTCTGCATGCTCCTTTCAGTAACATACTTCTGTGTCATTAATAGATACTGAAAGGTTTGTTTCTCTTCATAATTGTATTTACATATAATTCTAATTATCAGCAGAACTCTAAATCTATCTCATATAACTATTAAAATTATTTTCTTAATTGAGTAGTTTACATTCAAATTCAGTATAAGTTCTCTAGCCTTTTTGCATCTTCCTGTGGAGTACCTACCTGTAGGGAATGGAATGTATTATGAGCAGGTACAATCAACCAAAGCATATAAACAGTCTGACAGAATGAAAACTCGTATGTATCTAATGATACCCAGAAAATTGTATTTATGAAAGACTCCAAGAATTTCATGTCCATGGTAATGCAAATTAGAAGCTATGAAGGCAGTGACTTGGAACAGAAGCTTGGATCCTAACCTTACTGGGAGCTCCCAAGCTGCTCACATCAACTTTAGTTGGCATGTGCCTTTTTGTTTCAGATTGTAAATTTGCACATAGGATTAAGAAATATTAAGATGTGAGAGAAAAATAATAAATATTATATTCATGAAATACATCTTCATGAAGGCTATGAACAATTTTCAAAGAGGAACTCTCTCTTCCTTCTATCATCCATGTAGAAGTGATTTTGTTTCCCTCCAGAAGTATCTAAAATAATTTAATTTTAATTAAAATGAGACTTTTTATACACAAAGTTTGGTAGACATAAGTAATTCGTCACACAGTGACAAAATCTTGAGCTGCAAACTACAATTTAAGTGTTTGATTTACAAGCTGTATGATGAATCTGCTTTGACCATGGGTCAAGATACCATTTAAAACATTCTTACAGAGCTCCCAACTAGGATCAGTGCTAGAGCCTTCTAGTTGTGGAGGGGGGGGCCTAGGTACTAGAAATTAACTGGAGTAGCTTTATGAAAAGTGGAAATGCGAAAACTTTGCACAGTTCCAACTCCAGTTTAAATATTGCATGTTTATCTGAGACAAACTGTTTTGGTAATTATTTGTTATTTGCCTCTGGAACTCTTTCCTTGAGACTTTGTATGCCTTAAGTGTGACCATTATTTACTAAGGAAATTTTGTCAGAATGATAAATTGGACTGGGAATATATATAGTTGTTTTCAAAACCTTCTAATTTATAGTACCTCCACTGTATGACAGTAAGAACTGTTTCTGTTGACCATTAAAGGAGGAAAGAATTTGATAAGATGGCTGGCTTTTGTCGTCTTCGTGACAGTTTAGTTTTAATTATGTTTACTTGTGGAACTAACCTAGAGCTGGTGAAGCGGTTAGAATTTGCTTCAAAATTGTTACCGAGATTTACTGGACATGTAAAGTACATCCTGGCATACAAAGTACAGCAGAAGACACAGAGATGGTGAAGAAGAAAATAACCTGATTATATCTGCAACAGCTAAAGATGCCTCAGTAATGGTCTTAATGTAGGGTGAAATCCAGCTGAAACAGGATTTATGGTCGATATATTTAATCTGGGACATGAATGATGTCATCTAGAATATAAGTCCTTGCCAAGTGTGTCTCCAGCTCAGGATTATGTCAGTAGGAATGGGCTGTGTCTGATCTGGGTTTGTGGGGAGGGGGTGTCAGGTCTGCGTGGCAGCGTGGCCTGGAGTGAGGGTGCTCCCTGGGGAGTGCTGCCTGGACAGAGGAGCTGCAGCCAGAGAGGAACTTCTCCATCAACAGGGGAATTCTAAATTCTACATCCTCCTCTTCCATTTCCTATGGTGCTGTTTATTTTCTGAGTCTATTTTAATTTTCAAGCTCTATCATCGAGGCGTTGGTGTTTTTTGCTTTGTCTCAGAAGGGGACGAAGTGAGGAAGGAACTAAGAAACACTAGCATGTGCTACTTAATAGTATTACTTGTAGCTATTCAGCTGAAAGCTGGCAATGCTGTTGATCTAAATATTTTGTGGTTGCAACATCTTGGTTTGGAAGGAAGACTGGGAATCTGAGATGGGTTTCATTCTTGCCTCATACCACGCACATTTTTTCTTTTCTCTGTCTTAGGTAGGAAGGTACAGACCTTCACAATAACTGACCTTAACAGAAATTTGCTGTGATGGGAGGGTTACAACATCTACTGTAATTTTAAAATAATTAGGAAGATTTCTTCCACAAATATGTATATATTTGTCTGTCTTGGAGGGGCAAATCTACCGTAAACCAAAGTTTTGGAGATTTAAAACAAAATAGCATTGTAAGGCTACAGCTATTAGGAATGTTTTGGATGGTTTTGTATAGGATAGGCGGGTGAATTATGTTCTGAAATGTTAATAACTGCAATTTTTTAAAGATGTTATCTGTGAATAATGTTCATGGCTTCGTTAGATTGTGGCCATTGTTACAGGAACTGTCCATTTTGCCTCAAAAGCCATCAAACATTTTGCTATAGATATCACTGATGTGGTTATTACAGAAACTGTATGATTGGGATTTGGGATAGTGAACATTATAATCATAATGTAAGATGATTGCATGATGTAACTGCCTTGTCCACTGCTAGTGGCTGTGGAGCCACAGAGCAGAGCTGTCTCTGCAACATATTTACAATTTGTGCTTTTTTTCCATTGTTACTGAGTTTCTTTGAGGAGCAACAGGACTCAGTTTTTCAAGAGTGAATTTTATATAAAACTGAGGTGCATCTTCCATTATAATCTAATTTTTCTGTTTTTTCTGTGTTTTTTCCCTTTTTCAGGAGGATACAGATCATAATTATTATACATCAAGGACATACGGCCCATATGATTCTACCAGCCGGGATTTGTGGGTCAATATAGACCAAATGGAGAAGGACAAAGTAAAGATTCATGGGATTCTTTCCAATACCCATCGTCAAGCAGCAGTAAGTCATCTTATCATTTTCTTCTGTGTCTAACATGGATATTTTTCCCTAGTGACCCACACAGCAGTATTACTAAGTACCATGACTACTGTTCACAGAGCAGTATCTTTGAATTCTAGTTAAGCGCTGAAAGTATTTACACTGTTGTTATCACACGATTTCAAGTTGCCTTTTTGAGCCTTCTATAACAGTCCCCCAGAAATGCCTTTCAGATATGTTTAAAATTGTCCTCTGTCCATAAGGGTCACAAACTATCAAACAGCAAACCACTTGTGCTGCTGAAATCAGAGGGAATTTTACTGTTGAGTTTGATAATGAATTGGGTTCAGGATGAAGTTGATGAAGTTTTAAGTCACCCTTGGAATGTATATGGTGTGTTTGCACTTCTACTTTATATGAGGAGTCACTTATTTTTCCTTTTGGAAGAACAGATAAAATTCATGAGAATGTCATACAGTGACAGAAGTGATGTGATCACAGTTTTAGGTTATCAACAGATAAATAAATTGGAGTGTGAATAACAATCATTTAGCTTACTGTGATCATGCTGCTGGTAAAATGGGTATGAAAATAATGGGCTCACACACTTAGAAATGGGATCCAATGCTGTGTGATTTAAAGATTGCAGTCTCGGTTCGCACCTGTGGCTAGAACCTGCATACATTGAAGAGCCAATATTAGCACAAATTAAATACAGAAAATTACAGCTCAGATCTGTGGTTCATGAGGTTCTTGTTTCATCCACTCACCAGCTTATCTCCAACAAAAAGTCCTTGGGTTTTGCCAGCTTAAAACAAAAACTAGTGAATGCCTTACTTAAAAGTTATCCACTTTTTTAAGATGCAAGTGTGTTTAACAGTTTTAAATCTAAGAGAAAGCCCAAGTTTAATTCATCTTTTCAATTGTTTATCTGTTATCTTCATGGCACAAGCCAGGTGATTGCTCAGAGGAATGTAAGAGGCAGCAGAAAGAAATACTGTGGTATTTAAGTCAGAATACAGAAAGCAGAGTGAGGTGATAAATCCAGCACATGTAACTGACAGAGAGTCCAATTAAAAAAATATATTCTTCATAGTAAAAAGACTGTAGGCAGTCAGGCATAATGCAAATGCAGAGGGTTCAGACAGTTATATATCTTTGAGGTAGACTTAATAAAACAGTGTATCAGCTATTTTCTTAAGACAACTTGATTCTAATGAGAAGAAAAGTACCTCAAGGGTAGCTAAAAGTGAGAGCCTCTATTGTCTGTCTTGTCTACTTCATGTGGGATCCTGGTGCTCTGTGTCAAGGGAAAGAAAGGAAATATGCCAAAATTAGAGGTAATAAATTAATTAAAAATACCTATGAAAGGTATAACATCTTTTCCTATTAAAAGTAATTTCTGAAGCCTAGTACCTAAACATTTATGAAATTCCTTTGAGAAATTGTAACCTGTGTTTAATGATTAGTGAAGATGACACCTTCCATGTCTTTCTTGAAGGCACTTTTGTTTCCAGTTGGATCCCTGAGATCATGCAGCAAAAATGTCCAAGGGACATATTGGTTGGAGTTATTAAGTTACAGGCTAGAACAAGGCAGTATTTTTGGTCTGGTGTGGGATCAGTGTAGAGGACCATTCAGCATGACAGACAGAACCTGGAGGGCTTCAACTCTTTCTCCCCAAAGCGAGTGGTTTAAGACCTTTCTTCTGAATGTCAGGTGCCCTCTCCCTTTCTGCCAGCTCTGGCAGAGAGGGCTCTGTTCTCTATTTAGCACACTGATATCCATCTCTTTTCATGCTTCCCCAAATACCTTGGGCTGTCAACTTGAGTGGCTGCAGCCATGTCTACATAGCGTTTTAAAGACCCCTTTTTCAGATTTATTTTATGTCCCCTCAAAGGATGAAAAAGTACCAGAGTCATCCTGTAAAGAGGGCTTTATACTTTATTTATCATCTGTAATTGATTTTTTGTATGCGTGTCTCCAAGTAAACAATATCCATATGTACTACACATCAGAATTATTTAACAGAGAGATGTGATCTCTCAGACCGTACAGCTGTGGAGTCATGTATTCTGAGATCATACATAACTCAGCAGCAATCTCTTACCTTCTCCCCCACAGAGATAAACTCTGCGGTTACTCTTTTAAAAGGCCACTTTGCACATCTTTCTGTGACTCAGTGATTTACACACTGATAATTTCTAAATATTATTCTCCTATTTGACAGTAGAACCAGGAGTTAAATTATTATATGCTAAGTATTAAGTAATTCATTTACAGTGTCAGGGATTCTTTGAATGCTAAAAATTATACACTCCATTTGTGTGTTTTCCTTCATTTGGAAGTAAATAATCCTAAGAGTTCCCAGAAGCTGTCAGTTGGTTTTGCTTCTACAAGAAAAGTCATAAAGAAAGAGGATCCATGCGATGGTTTGACTTTATAAACAGCATAGTAATTGTTTGTGGAAATAGCAAACATATATTAATGGAACAATTAAAATGTCTAACACTACAGGATTTATATCACTAGTAGTAAGGGTGTTTTTTCAATATATTGCCACCATCTTCTTAACCTTATAATAAAATTTGAGAGGTGGCTTTGACATTCAGTGTGTTTAGATTAGATATCTAAGAATTGATTACTCAAACACTGACCTAGAATACAGGATACCTCATACTTGGGAACTCAACTCCCTTTTCTTCCAGTCCATTCTATCATTTATGTATGGAGAAAACATTTTTATTTCAGTGAGCTTAAAATTCTAATATTCTTTCTAAAGAACAATGTGTGCTTTCTAGCATCAAAATATAAGTATAATTTTAGTGACTGTTAGAATATTGTGTTTTAAAATACTCCTTAAACCATGTTGGTTCTTTATTACAGTACTATGCTAAACAATTGACTATTTTAAATATTTTTACATCACCAGAATTTAAGGTATCATTTCTTGACTTAAGTCAGTGGGAGATCGGTATCCGGTTTGAGTGGGAATGGGATCAAGCTTTTTTTGCAAGCATCCTTATACTAATGTCTATATTATAGCAATGTAGAAGACAGATAAGGGGGCACAGTTTTCATTTGAAATAGTTTAATGGTTATTGTGCATTCAGATATTTAAAACTAATGGGTAAAATGGAGGATGGCATATAAAGGAAAGAGGGAAAGCTTGTCAGAAAATTGGTAGTTTTAACAGAGTTCTTCAAATTATGTTTGGTAGAGCAAGGACATAATTTAAATGGAGTGCATTCATAGATATCGCATACACTTCAGCAGTGAAAGCTGTAGTGAAAGAATATTCGTGTAAGTTAATTCATGTGCTGTCTTTTGCATATGCCATTTTTTATTAGAAATGCTCAGTTGTACATCCATATTTATGTATATACAGAAAAGGTCATTAGAACCTACTCAGTCCAATTAACACAATGCAAATGGATTTTGCATTCTAATTAAAAACAAACAAAAAGTGTGCTAATAAATCCTGTCAAAATTCTGTCTCCCACTTAAATGGAAAGCAAATCTAATTTAAAGTTACTGTAAATCTTCAACTGCTAATTTCATGCTAAATAATTCTTTAAACATTTCTGGTGGATGTAAATATAACTCTTCCTAAGAGAAGAAGTACTCAGATATAATCTGAAAATAATAAACATGGGACAGAAACAATGGTAGGGAAAATGAAGATAAGAGTACTTTTCTTTTTCCTTCCCCCCCACCCCCTTTTTTTAAAATGTGTGAGCTGTTGCCCTTTCTTAAGTGGAGTCATCAAAGGTTAGGGTTGAGGGACAGTCATCAGCAACCCAACTTCACACCAATCTTTACTGTAGTGACTCCTCCAAAATAAGGAATTATGGACTGCATGCTTATTTCTTAGTTGGTATTTGGACCATTATGGAAGTGATGTGTTTTTCATGGGATATTATATTTAAAAAATGAAAAGACCTTGCTGGGATTTCAGTACTCTTTTCTGCCATGACTACTAATTTATTCAGAGTTTAACCTGGCAGCACACAAGGTGATAATTACGAGTGGCCACAATAATCGATAAGCTTTGGGAAAGTAGTGGAATAGATGGAAAAAGATAAAGCCATAGGCAGAGAGGCAAAATGAGGTTAAATTTGAATGGTGCTTTATGGTGAGCTTAGTTGAGGAGAAGAGTTCATTCCCCAAATTACAATTCTCTGCTATGAAATCAGCTGATAGAGGATAAAGACCTCTAGGCAGATGGAGAAAAGATTCTATTTTAAAGAAGGCTCGTGTGGCAGAGGAGCTAAAGTAGCAGGCATCCTGTAAAACACAGGTGCTAAGGCTTTAGATATTGATGGGTCCTTTTAAAAAAGAGGTTAAAGCAGCTATTTTTTTTAAGGAGAAACTCTAGAAATCTTTATTAAT
This sequence comes from Acanthiza pusilla, assembly GCA_036630365.1. Classification (NCBI taxonomy): domain Eukaryota; kingdom Metazoa; phylum Chordata; class Aves; order Passeriformes; family Acanthizidae; genus Acanthiza; species Acanthiza pusilla. The sequence continues at coordinate 34,959,187 of JAXCHO010000073.1, forward strand.
TTTATTCTTGTGATTGAGTTACAATGTCTGTTCATGTATTTTCTTTTCTGAAGTTTTTTGTTATAAAGATCCACTGCTTTAAGTGTTTAAGTGCTCCACAGAATTCTTTCTGGTTACCTACTGGCAATTCCAAATTAAGAATAACAAGGCTCCAGTGAAAAATAAAAAGCAATGAAACAGATATTTGAAGTGGATGACTGTTCATCTTTTTATCTCTTAATGTTCTGCTCAATATTTATTTTATTTTCTGGTGTGATTCATTTCAGAGAGTGAATCTGTCCTTTGATTTTCCATTTTACGGACATTTTCTACGTGAAATTACTGTGGCAACTGGGGGTAAGTGTCTTCCTAACTATTTACTTTGAGTAAGATGAGAAGAGTTTCTTGCAGCTATTTAAAATGCTTTTTTTCTCCCCGCTTGTATAAGTCAAGAGATAAACTGCAGCTTTTGTTTAGGAAATTTTCCTGTCCACAAAAAAAAAATCACAAAATATCAATATGATGAAAAACCTCCAGCAGTTCAAGTTGAACTGTTATAAACCCATTTCACTGTAAGACTTTACAGCATTAATCCTTTTCCTGTTCAGATATTTCCCCCAGAGCTCAGGTGTGTCTGTGTGTGTAGCATTGCACCTGTGGTGAGCGTGCTGGGGTCAAAACAAGGAGGCAGACAGGCTTTGCCTGCATGGAGAGGATTTCCTGCCCAAGGAGAAGTGCTGGCAGAAGTGTGTCATGTGTCACCTGTAAGGTGAACCCACTGCAGTGCAATGTCGTGGTGTGGTATGGCCTCTGAAAATGCACCATGGAGTTCCTCTCCTCCTTCCATGGGAGGAATGGGGTGAGAAGGGAGCGAGGGCACTGCTCAAGCTCCCAGTCTGGCAGCTCTGGGCACCACTGATGGCTCACGATTGGGGTTCTCCCTCCCACTGCTGCTGGCTGCTGCTTGCACCCATCTCCTGCGCTGGGAACAGCTCCTTCTGTTCCCCTCCCACTCTACCTCCTTGAAAGACAATTTGATTCTAATGAGCAAGAAATGATGTGGGAGACAACAAATGAGAAAGAGAAGGAGAAAGAGTAATAGTGAAAATAAGAAAACAGGGAGGCAAAAGGCAGCATCATGGAGAGCACAGCCACAGGATCCTCTGCTCCTTGAACGTGTCCAGCACGTTCATGGACTCTGGCTGGTGGGGCTCTGCCTGTGGATGGGACAGGACAAGCAGGCAGAAATAGGAGCCACCATCATCAGGAGCAATCCTACCCTGTCCCTGGTCAAAATTTCTCCTTCTCTTGCCATGGGGGTCCAGATGGCCAGGGTCAGGGGATATCCATGTCCTGGTGGCATCCTGAATGGGGAGGTTATGACTAAAAGATTAGGGTGGAATTGCAGACAGTGTCTCAACAAGAGTGGGAACAGGAGCAGAGGTTCCTGTCATGCTCCCCATCAGGATCTCCATTTTGCTACCAAAGCAGTGTGATGGACAAAGGTGAATAAAGGCTGATATTAAGTTTTTGATTTGCAGTAGAATGATAGAAAATTATGCAGAATTATAATGTGACTTCAGTATCAGTTTTCCCTTCTTGATCAGCAATGACATTTTGATGCTGATTTGGATCAGAAGAGCCAAGAACCACTGATTTTGAGACTGATTTCTATTCTGCTTTGCTTTTAGTTTCATTTCGGTGCTTGATCATCAATGCCTAGCTCTGTATTCTTTATTAGAGGAGATGAATTTGACAGGCTGCCAAAATCAAGCGCCGTGATCTGTGTATCGTGAAAGAATGGGATGGGGTGGATCCTGCACAGCTGAAACAGCAGTGGTGGGGACAGGGTCAGACTCTAAATGTTCCCTTATTCTTACTGCTGTACTTGGTTCCTTAAAATTTCACAAACTTCACTCTGAGTAATTCTTTTCGTGTGGTCATTCTGCTGAGCCTTCCAATTTAATGGAAGTCCTGAATTTTTACTACTTTTACCACTTTCACTATTATGCTGCTGTGACCAGTTTCTCCAAAAGACTTGGAAGGAAAGTTAATCTCATGAGCTGAGTTGTGTAATAGCAATTTGTGAAGTACATTTTTTTTCCTTTTGATCCACAGTAACTGGGGAATTTATGTGTTTTTGTCTTTGTTTTTTTAGGGGTTTGTTTGTTTGATTGTTTGTTTGTTTGTTTGTTTGTTTGTTTTTAACATGTAAGCAAATAAAAACTACTGCAGCTCTGCAGGATTCTTTTCTCATGCTATAATGGAACACTGGCTGATAATTATGCTTTTCTTTTTGCTCCATTTCCACTTAATAAAATGTTATTGCTGTAAATAGATGTATGGATTATTGTCAAGCCAAATAGGACTTTAAAATCAGTCTTTTTAATGTAAAACATTGACATTAGCACAGAGATATTTCTGTCTGACATTTCCATGATTTTTCAACCTCAAAATTAAGCATGAAATAAATCTAGCTAGTAATAGATTTTAAGATGTTATCTTGATAAAGCTCAGAGAGTAGCTGTAAGTCATTCTTTCAGACCAGGACAAGATGCAACCTTTACTACAACTGTAAGTCTCCTAAACTCACTTAGCAGGAAAAGAAAGGTTTATTTCTGTACTCTCTAAAATGATTTGTTTTGGATATATTTGCAAATTTTGTTGCTAGGCTAGGCACCACACTTCACCACCAATGATTTATGATAAGAAAAGATAAATACAGGTTTCATGTGCATTGTATACTCTACAGTCTTCTATTTCCTAGTAACCAAGATTTTACAATGGCATTACTATTATTAGAGACCTGGAACACCTCCAGAGGTTATTCTGGCATCAAAAGAATGACAAAGTTAATGTGTACAGGAGTCCCACATGACAGATGTCCACTTCCTGGAGAGCAGGATAATATTAATTATGCTAATGACAACACTACAAACTGTTTTTACATCCAAATCATAAATTAAATAGCCTTCTTAAAAGTGAAGTTGAGGACAATGGCACATTAAATCGCTGTCACAATAAAAACATCTACCCCAATGGTTTCTGCCATTCTTCATGGAGTGTGCAGTGTGGCATAATAGGGTTCCCAAATTGCTTAAAATTATTTTTAAATCACTGTGGTTTAAAACTCAACTTTTTTTTCTCTTTAGCTGGTATTTATCTCCTCTTCTAAATAGTTTTGAAGAGCTCATTGTGTTTAATGAAGAAAAGGAAGAACAGGGAGTGAAAATAAATAGTTCAAGGGTTTTAGTCACTGTTGCCCTTAGCTTGTATTTGAAAAGGCTATATATTATTATAGGGATTGCATATTAGAATTAAACAAATTATAAACATAATTAGTAATTGGTTCTTTGCTATGCAGACATTTCTCTGCCCACATTCCTATAGATGACTCTCAAAACTTTAATAATAGTAAGTAACACAAGAAGAAGCTGAATTTTGTTATTGTGATGCTTTCTAAAGTTTGCACCCTACAGGCCAAAAATGTGGTTATTTTTGTTAAAAAACACTCGTGAGATAGCGAGTCACGTTGTGCATGTCAGGAGCTGAGGCTATGAAGTCTGTTTGTTGCCAGTCACTGATGCCCCTCACAGAGCTCGGTGGAGCTGGGAAAGCCCTGTCTGGTGATCCATCTCTCCATGCAGAATCATAGCCCTTCTCAGGGCTGTCCTTGAAGCTCTGTGGCCCCATGTCCTGCTCACCATGCAGCAAAGCTTCATTGCTGGCTGTATTCATTTTCCATGTTCATGGTAGTAAGCACCTTTTGTTTATTCTCTGTGGGGTTTTTTGGTTTGTTTGGCTTACCAGTCTCTGGCTTTTAGTGCAATTTTGTATCAGAATACTGTAAATTATTTAGTTGGGGTTTTTTTCTTTTAAGGTATTTTTCATTGACATTACATTTCTCTGTGGTATTGCAGGGAGCAGGAAAGGTGTTGATGCTGTGCAAGCACTGCCCAACATTAACAAAATATAACAATAACAGTAAAAATTGAAGTGACTAGGTGGTTACATTTTTAGATTTATAAAGCTAACTATTGAGACATTTTGACAGTTAGCATGAAGAGGGCTGCAGAAATGTCCACCTACCCTGTGTAATAGCAAATTGCTGAAGTTGAAGCAAGCAGCTGAATTTTTAAATACTGTGTTACATTCTGGTGAGATAATATTTGGTGAATCATCTTTCAGTAGAGGAGTATTCCTGTTGGAGGAATTGTTTGAAATAATTCTTATGGTGAGGATGCTGTCTGAGCATTTCTGCCACTGTCAGTAATCAAAGGAGTACCAAAGAAAGAAATGAAAACCCATCCTATCAGTAAAACCCACTGTAATTGAATTAAAGTTGGTAATTTTCTAAAACAGAAATCAAGAACTCTTTGTATGATTATTACTTCCTAAGGCCAGATATCATGCTTACAAATATTTGTGTTTATGAAAGAAAGAGATCTTTGTGCATCCAAGATTCACACAGCTTTTCATCAAAACTACAACTGTCCTATGCTCTGTTGACACAAGATTGAAACAAGCATTGAACACAAGAACACAAGCATTGAAAATACTGAAATAATTTTTCTGCTGAAACTTGATATTATTGGATCTTGTGTCGAGGAGCAGCTGTGAGGTACCTGAGTATGGTTTCTAAACCCTGACTAGTCAGGACAACTGACTCAAAGTAATCTTTCATTCTCACAAGGAATCACGCTTATTTCAGTATCAAATTCTTTTAAAGTGTACATAGGGCCTGTGGGAAAGCAGCAGAGGCAAAATATCTCAGGTTAGCAAGCTAGTTGGGTAGCTGCTTAAAAGCTGAAGTTCTGTACAAAGACAACACAATTTCCTTTTGGACATTGAATGTCTTTATGTGGTTATGGAATTCATGTTTAATTTTACTGTTTTCAATGTAGCAAGAGGGATATGAAAAATAAGTACCAAAGTGTGGAGAATTCTAATATAATTTCCATCACATTTTGCAGTACTTTCAAGAAAAAAGATCAATGAAAGAGAGAGCATGCTGTGGGGAAGGAATAAAGCCTGATGTTGCACTGTCTGAGCCCTATCTTTCTGCGTTGGCACACAGAGCAATACCTCTGAGCAGGAGGGAAATTTGTTCACCCAGCTGGTGGTGGAAAGGGAAGGGTCCATGGGGTCAGGACCTGAGCTTGTTAAGGGTGAGGATGCTTGTGCATTTGGAGCCTGCAGAAAGTCTATGGTAATGAAAAATTACCTGTAAATTTCTAGTCCTCAGGGAATGATTATGCTTAATTTTCCCTGCATCTCATACATTTATTTTCTTAAACTCTCAAACCAGTGGATAGGTAGAGTGAAATTTCCCTGCCTCTTTGAATTATCAGTGTCCTGAGTGGAGCATTTTGCTGGAGTCTGTCAGAAATCTCAGCAAGGCTTTTCTGGCTGCTCCTGCTGCTCTGAACCCTTCAGCACAGTAGCCAGCAGGAGATGTGTTCATCACTTAATGAAGAGCTCATTGATAACACAAATTACCGTGTGGGCAACATCTGTTAGATGGCAAAGGTGATACAAAGCAGCGTGAAACACGGTGTTTCTAGCCAAAATCAGTGGCTCAGACTGGCTTGTGGCTGTGACAGGGGATTACCCTTGTCAGCACCAGTGGGTCGCTCACTGAAGGTACTGCAGTGGTCTGGCTGCTGACTAGCTCACACAATTGCCTTCATTTTCTTCATCTTTTTCTGATGTCTTCTACTGCTATGCAGTTGTTACAAAATTTTTCTCCCTGTAAAGATTCCTTTGTCTGTCATTCCTGTGTCAAGTGAACATGGGATACCCCTCCTGTCTTTCCAAGAGAGCAGCCCCTCCCTTGAAACTCTGCTTTGCCTACCTTTCCTTAAAACTTTTTCCATTCCCACACTTACACTTTATCTTTACAAATTGGATAAGACACACTTAGCGCAAAGGGAGTTATAATCTTTAGGGGGGAAAAAAGCATTCCATGTGCCTTGATATTACTCTGATCATCATATATTGAGGCATTCGCCAGCTTTGACTGTGAGGATTATGGGCAGTATTTGCACCTAAGCGGTAACAGGACTTAAAATTACTCTATTTGTGTTTCTGTAGGACTCTGTTTTATAGAATAACAGATAACTAGCCAAAGCATTTGTCCACATGTAATGCCAAATAGGCATTCAATAAAATCAAATAATTTTGCAGAAAATAATAATTAATTAAATGGCAAAGAGCCTTCAGGATAGGTGAGCTCCATTGAGCACTGAGGAGTTGTTAGGTATAGACTATGTCTAAAATGGATCCATAACTTTTTATAGTATAATTTTTTAGTAGGCATTTATCTTATGCTCAGCCTTTATAGTAGCATTCAAGGTTTCAATAATATTGTGCTATTACATTATAGTAAAGATTTTTAACGCTTGACAAGTCTTTATTTTCTCCAGCTAATACAAAATATGATGTTTATTTGGTTTGGTGTATGCTTGTAAGTTTAAAAAAAAACAACTTCAATACATTTCTGCCTATGGCTTCTAATTAAAAGAGGAAATTCCTGATGAGGAGTGGGAAATACACCTTTTGATGCTGTAAGGCAGTACTCCATTAAAATTGTGTATTAATGTGGAATTCCTAGACCAAATGAAATGTGCTCAGTTCATGACTCTTTTAGGATTTGTAAAATAGTAATTGTATATATCTGTTTCATAAAGTCAAAATTAAGACCATGGTAATAGTTGGTTACAAAGTTTTTTTAAAAATTAAGTCTAGAGTATTTAGAGGCCATTCAGGCTGGGAATTGTGTTAAAAATTCAGCTCAACATTAATTGTTAAACACAAGGACTGCTCTAAGTTACATTGTTTCTAATAAGAGGTGGATCTTAGTTTTAATTCTGTCCAAATATTAAGAGTTGTTCTTTCTGAAAAGGTTAATTTCTTACTTTGGCAAAAGTTATGTATCCTGGTTTTGTTTTCTTAGTGTTTGGGTTTAGTTTTTTTAAATGTGTTGCGTTCCTACTAATATCATTGCCAAGGGGTAATAAAATCTTTTCAGTCACTTGGTCCTTCGTGCATCCTAATGAAGGCTCTTTTCCTTGAACTTTTAAGGGAACTCATTTTACATCTCAAATCAGGCAGCTGCAAATGCAGTTTTATAATTTAGGATGTGAAATCCTGTATATTGTGCGATGCTTTCACTACCTAGTACCCCACAGCACCAGATACTATTGATGATTACTTGTAACAGCCAGGGAGACTGAGGGCTTTGTTTTCCTTAGCATGTTTTCCTCCATATCCATAAATATCATAAATTTATTTTCTTGTTCTTAGAATACTTACGAAATTCATATTGTTCCTCATGTTTCTGCCGACATCTAAGCACCTGCACTGGCTGATCATTTGGCTTCCTTAAGAAATGGCTGTTGAGACAAGTGTTCACAGAAATGATATCCTGATCCTACTGGCTAACAAAATGAGCTGCAAAACTCCTTAGATTGCCACAGGATGCTCCCCTAACTGTCTGTACTTCATATCAGGGCAGCTCTTCATCTCAAGGTGGCTGCCATGCCCTGCAAGGGCAGGAAGCACCAAACCTCACTGCTGCTCTCTGAAATAGTGGGGAGTGTTCACAAGTTGTAGCAGAGCAGCACTCAAAGAGAAAAGAGTCAAAGTCTGTTTAGCTTTTTTTTTTCACTCTGCTTGGGTACACAAAGAGATTAATGCAGGCAAGGTTTTTGCATGTGAAGATAAAGTACCTTTATTTCTGTCAGGAAAAGATATTAGAAATATTATATTTGGAGATGCTCATCAGCTACAACATTAGTTTAACTAAATGATGTTTTTAAAGCTACAGGTATGAGTCTTATCCAGTTAATAATTTTTGTTCTATCAGTGAAGGGGTCTTTCTCCATTTTTATTCTGTGCATTTTATTACCTTAAACGGTATTCCAGCAGCTCACAGGATGATGTGTGTCAAGGTGTTTACACTACTGCAATGTTAGTACAACTGTTAAGCATTTATTCTATATTACCTTTGTAACTTAATCTGCTTTGCATTAGCTTTAATATCTTTAACTTGATGTATCAATATGTGGTATAGAGCCATCATCCAAAGAATTAATTAATAACAAATTGTAAGAAAAATAGAAATCTAAAGTGTTCAAACAATGTCCTAGTTTGCAACCTGTAATATTTTGGAAAAGAAGATTTCTTGCCCCTCTATTTTGCTTCAGACTTACCCATTTGCTGGGCCACCGGCAGTATGTCCAAAGCAATTATAACATGTGACAGTACATTTGATTTCCAGCTGCATTAGTAAGTACAGAATTTCTGGTTGTTGTGCTGTAAGCAGCTTGTTGTTATCTAAAAGAAAAGTTTGGAAGCTTACACAGGATTAATTAAAATCAATGAAGGATTTAAAAGTGAACACTGAAATTATTGCTGGAGAAATATAATTAACAAAGTAAATTGCAACCTAAAATGGCCCCAGTGCTGCCCCTCACTGATGAGGAAGCAGGAAATATTTTGTGGGAACTAAAAGAAGGCAGCAGCAAAAACCCATCCTACTGGAACCATCCCACTGACGGCACAGGCTCACATTCAGAGGCTATTTAGTTGCTTAGTTTTACATGTCACCAGCAGCATTATGAAAATGTAAATATAATTTCTCCTTCTTCTTTCTATTGAGTTTCTGCTTTGTTGTATCCAAAGCCACAAATCACCTGTAATTTCCATATCCTGTCTGTATCTCTGACTGTTAAATAGTATGAAAAGCATATGAATGAATCTATGTAAGGCTTTTTATGTTCATTACTTCAGATAAAGTATTCTAATTTTGCTACTTGGGATCTGTCAAGAAAAATTCTGCACATGGAATTTCTTTTGCATCCCTGACAGTACAGGGAGTACAGATTTTCTTAATATCTTGACTGTACTGTAATGTTCATATGAAGACTGTCCGTGTCCATCCATCCCTGACTCCTGGAGAGTCTTAAGCAAATGCTGCTTCGTGTTTTGCATGATCAACAGTTGGAAATCAGACTGCATGCAAATGTTGTCTGAGCCACATTATGAAAAATCAGTTGCCCGTTGCCAGCATCTTCATTATAACATCATTCCTTCCTTGGCAACCACCCTGTCTCAAGCCAGTCCTTGCTAAATTCATTACCCTTGCAAATTGTTCAGATTCATATCAGTCTGCTTTCTGAAACCAAAGCCGTTGAAACAAGTAGATTCCCATGGATCTTTGTCAGTTTTGAATTGAGACTTTAATTTTTTCACTTGCTTCTCACTCCTCCTTACAGTCTTGGCCTTGGCTCTATTCACATCCCTTCCCCTTGCTTCTGTCAATGTTGTCACTGGGCTGTGACATCCCCAGTCTTCACGCTTTTTCATGCATATGCCTGTTGCTGAGGAGATGGTTCCAGGTGTGAGCAGTGGAAAGAAGCATTTAGGACTGAATTTCTTCTAAAATCTTAGGAAAGAGTTCACCAGAGATTGGTGGAGTTGTTTTCCTTGCCACAGCTTGAAGTGATAATTTTGTCACAAAGCATAGATCTAATGACAAGACATGTCAGGAAAAATTGAAAACATAAAAAGTTTTGTTGCTTTCCTGGAAAGCTTACCTCAAAACTACATTTGTTTTCATGTGCTTTAGTTCCAGTTACTTTGAGGAGCTTCTTCATGCACCAATCCCTTGAAGTGACTATTCTAGACAGGATTTTATTTTAGGACTATTACCACTAGGCCATAATACTGTAACAATTTCACATATTATGTGTGTCATTTTGTTAGTGATGCTATGTCAGCCTGGAAAAGCAGCTCAAGCAGTTGAGGTGTGTTTCCAGGAAATTATAAGGTAGGCAGAATCACTAGTGTGGGATTCTTACCCTGCCTCACTCACCAGGGCTGGTCTCAGCTCTTGGGTGAATAGCCAAGGGGTCAGGGCCCCAAATGACACTTCTTCTTCCAGCGTTAGTGGGGTCTGTGCTGCCTTTTCTTGCCAGAGACAGCATTGGTATAACTCTCCAGTTGGGATCTGCCCTGCAATTCCTGTTAGAAGTGATTTATCTTCAGCCATTACTGTACTGCAAAATCTGTGCAGGCTGAAGTGTAGCCTATAACTCTGCTTTTAACCAACCTGAAAAAAAGAAAGCCAGACTCTGCAACCTGCATCATTACCCATGATGCCTGGGGCTGCTTACCTAGAAAAATCTTTTTGTAGCTATTTGCTCAAGTAGAAATGGTGACTTTTTGACTTCAAGCTGCCACATGTGGCAGTCTGGGACGTGCCTGCACATCTGAGACCAGAGAGCATCTAAAGGCTGCTGAAGAGAGCATGAATGGCAACTGTTTTAAGAATCAAAAGGCTTAACTGGCTTGCTACAAATTACAATTTGTCAGAGAAATAAATGCTTATTAATTTAAGATTTTAATAATTGAAGGGAGCTAGCTGCAATATTTTTAAATCCTGAGCTGAATGACAGTAGATGTGTGATTTCATATATCTCATTAGTTAGATGCAAGTGAAGCCAAATAAAACAAGGCGTTATTTGGCAATGACTTAATAGTGCAATAAAAGTCATCAGCCCATTCTTCTTTTACTGCAGTTTATGTTCTGCTTTGATTTCTTGCCTAATGTGGAGGAGACATGAAATATAAAGAAATAAAAATATCCATGGAGCATTGACTAAGACTTTTAAGCTCCATCTCTCTCGATCTTGTGCACTAAAATAAATATTTTCCATCTTTTGAGTAGATTTCTATGTAGTGTTATTGGGAGGTCGTACAGATATGAGTGAATTTCACTTTCTGATTCCCACTTCCTGATTTCTACCTCTCTCACAGTTGCATCAAAACCAGTATTTTAAGGGAAAAATTCTATTTCTTAGTCTACAACCTGAGTTTATTCCCTGAGAGGGCCTCTGTAAGCCATTAGACCTGGAGCCCTTTGAGCCTTCTTAATAATCAGAGCAATTACTGTGTGGATTTTGCACCTGCTTTCCTGTCTGAATAATATACTCCTACCTACTGCTGCCTTTCCTCCACCTTAACAGCTCTGAGCTTTACTTGTTTTCAAGTGTCAGAGCAAGGTTAGGACAGCAATGACATTGCTTACCTCGATAATAAAAATCTATGTCCACATTTTCAGGAAAAAAATAATCTTCAGGCATATTTTGAAGCAAGTTTTGTTCTTAGTCATCCTACTAAATAATTGGTTTCTTTTAAATAGTGATATGAAAGAGAAACAATTTTTTTACTTAGGAGGACACATGCTTACACTGCCCATAAACATCCAGCCAACAGATTGATTAGGTACATGAGCATTTCTCTTTAAGAAGAGTTTCTGAATATTTACAAAAGCTTTTTTTTTTTTTTGTGCTTCTTCAGCTGTAGCTTTTATAATGATTTTATTTGTTAATTCCAACTCCTAGTATGAACATGGACTTCTGATAACACAGAGATGAGAGAGTTGTGCATTCAGCTGTGAAAATGTCCAAGGAATAATATTTGACATTACTTCATATGTATTCACTCAAAAAATAGTGGAAAAAATTTGGTGGAGCAGCTTGCATCCTCTGGTATTTCTCAGAAATCATAGCACTTTTAAATGTAGCCCTAGATCACCAATCGCAAAATACATTTATTTCAATTTTTATAATTCATTTTTCATCTATTTCCAGGGTGGGAGGAGGGAACAGAACAGATTTTTATGAGGCATTCAGCTGTTTTTAGCCTACATGAGGAGGAACTCAAGTAATTCGTAGCAAATATGCTCTGGGCATTTGAGCATTTGGAAGGCATAGTTGGGGTCATTTAAATGCTGTTTTCACTGCTAGCCGTGTTTGGTTTATTCTATCATTGCTGGCGTTTATTGAGAAAACACAATTTTGCTGGAAACACAAATGGAACACAAATAATATTTATCCATAATACACATCTCAAAAGAGGGAGACTGACAGTGCAATTATCAATTATTCCAGTAGGATAATTACAATTTATGCAGCCCAGAAAAGAATGGAAAAATTTGGATTTTCTGTGGTAAATTATGTATTTGTTTCACTGTGAAATAATAACACTTAGAAAAAGCAGACAAATATTTGTTTAGTGTCCTTTATCCATAAAAAAATATATGTATTTTAAAATCCATGTAAGGGGAAGCCTCTAGTTTGGAGACTTTATTATATTCATTCAGAAACTTAACCTATTTCTGTTGCATATGCTTATTAAGGCTAGGGAAAGGGGAAGAATATGAATTATCAAGAATCACATATGACATTTTCTTTTCACAAGTGTTGAAAATACTTATCATCCAGGCAGAAATGAAGTACTGGCTAGGTAGTCAAGAAGATTCTTAAATATTTCTGAGGTTGAAATATAGTTGTTTTGAAATATAGTACTGTTGACATTTTGTTTTCTTTTAAATGTAGTCATTTTGGCAGTCAGTATTATAGATATTAAAGGTCAGCTCCACTCACGAAAACACTTTAAACTTATCAAATATTTGAAAACTAATCAAGGCATGTTTTTTTATTCAGTGGTTCCCATTTAGATGTCTGGTTTTTTCCAATATATTTACAGTTTGGGATTTATTCCTTGTAGTCAAATTACCAGGATGCCACAGCCAGGTAGGATTTTCATAGTTTTGTTTCTGGATGCTTTCTTGTGAAGAGAAATGAAATGTAAGCACCATTATCAACTTGCAGCTCCTCTTGGGTCACTCAGATTCCGCTGTTTGCATCTTCTAGAAAACTGTTCCATGAGAAAGGCCTTTTCAGCTTTGCTCCATTAGATGAGGATCGCTGAAAATGAGAACAAACTGTAGCTTCTGTCCCTTCCACAGTGGCTTGGGAGGTACAGTCTTGCATGGAATTAGTCATCTCATAGAGAAACTTCTTGGTCTTGCAAAGCTGATAACCATAGATGACTGTCAGCTGTATTAAAATCATTCTTCCTCTTTTACACAGTCCAAAAATGGTTTGGGGCGGGTTTTTTTGGGTTTTGGGGTTTTTTTTTCAGAAAAACTAGTACAATTGTTTAGATGCAGAAGGAAGGACTGAGGACTCCAATCCTCCTGCTTTAAAATGCAGGGCTACCGTCTTCTATTACCAAAGGCCCAGCATTACCAAGGCATGGTCCAATTTTGAGAAATTTCTAAAATAATTTCTCTCCTATTGATGATTCCCTCTGTGTGACAGATAGTTTGACGGTCAGAGGGCTCTAGAGGTGTCTTTTTGTAGGGTGCAGAATGACTTCTCTGTGTTCTCCAGCACTGCTGCATCTTTGTCCTGATGTCATTTGGGTCCCCTGGACAAGTCAGCTCTGCCCACGGCAGAGCAGCACCAGCACAGAGTTGCTGGGCAGCTCTTTGGTGCATTTTAATGCATTACTGTCCGATTAATGTGCCCATTAATGCGTTACAGTGTGATTAGCATGCCTGTTAATTGCACCGCAACAGAGTGGCCACTCTGGAGGAGAACAGTGGCTCTGTCTCAACAATCAAACTGTGCATTCTGATATTATGGCAAATAACTTTGTCATCTCAATTTATTAATGTAAAATCGGGACAGTGTGGGAAGACGCTCTGCTCAGCAGGCAGTCAGCTTGTACTTTAAGCCAGCAGGCGCTGAAAGTGTGTTTATTGGACAGCAGTGTGAAGCAGGTGGGCTCAGAAGATAACAAAGTACCAGGAGAAGCTGCTGTGTAAAGGAGCAGCAGAAAGGAGAGCACATTTTCAGTAGGTTTACAGAGATCTTGTCATCTCATCACTATTTTCTGTGGCAGACTAGCACTGCTATTAACATTTTGACTTGAAATAATCTAACATCATTCCTTCAGTGTGTTTGGGAGTCTTTTATTTTTTATTTTGTGAGGCAGGGAGACTATCTTTAAACTAAAGTCCCCCGCTTCCAACCAACTGGAACTGTGCACTTAAAAATATGATTTTTAGTTATGACTCAAGACATCAATCAAAAGACAAATATTTTGTCCTCACATTTTTCTCTGCATATAAATATTATCATGCCTTCTTTGGTCTCGTGTTTTGGAGTAATGAGGAAAGTCCTGACATGACAGAAATTTGCCTAACTTTATAACTTGGTAAAGCCCCATTCTCATGGGAAAGCCACTACAAAATCCTCAGTCAGTTCAGCTACCATCTCTTGTGGGTTGGTACCAAAACAGAAATGGAGAAGGTCCATTTTCTTGGTAATGGTAATTTCAAAGGTAATGACCTGTGTGGGTTCAGTGTGTCTTGAGAAGTCTGCCTGGCCTTAATATTGAATGACCATCCTGTGTGGAAAGAGGCAATAGCTGATTCCAACATGTGTCCTGTGTCCAGACTTAGCTTACAGGAATTCCTGTATTCAGCAGAGTATTGAAATGTGACCTTCTATGGCCGCAGTAAGATCATAAATTCACAAATAATTTTATTGATCTGGTTAATTTTTGCCAGAGGGAAAGAAAAAGGAAAAAACCCACAATGCAATAATTTCTGGGAATATGATGAAATACATCTGATCATGCATATCCCTATATGTGTCTGCTTATTTGACATCACTATTATGAAAAATGTAAATTACTTGTTTAAATTGATACAAAGTCATGGTAATCAGTGGTATAAATCTGTCTTTAAGAGATTGATAATGGTTGTTGTATGCCTAGACAGAAAAGTCATGTTACCAGATTGCTACATGTCATAAAACTACAATGAAAATTTTCTGAGTTTTCTATTGAAACATAATTTTGTTTTATATTCCATTTCCAGCAATAATTCTGAATTTTAATTGCAGCTTTGAGTCTGTTCGTGGTCTTTGATGACATTTCTTGGAGATTTTCTTCTGCCACGATCATGGGTGTTTAGTGGGTTTGGCTGTCTGGAAGTAGGAGGAAAAAGCAGAGATCAATTCACCAGCTTTTCAAAAACTGTTGTTTTCTCTGTTGAATTTAAACATGGGTATCTGGCTTCTACTTGATTTTTATCCTTTATTTTTTCGCATTCAATTTTAATTTCATACAGATGAATCAGTGAATACATTCTTGAGCTTATTCCATTCATCTCTGACATCTTCTTGTCCTGTTGATACTCAGAGCTTCAACCTGATTTGTCTCTTCTCTTCCTGTCTCTATTCATGTTGTTGTCTTCTTGGTGTTATTTTGGCTTCCTCTGTATATTGCTTCTATGTAAGAATGCTCCCATTCAGGAGCCACTTTCTGCTTATTTATCAGCATATTCTCAAGCTTTTAAACAGAGGTTGAAGCAACCTTTTAGCTGAAACTCAACATTGTGCCCTCAAAATCCTTCAGAGATTTCTTATTGAGTTTGACAAGAGTGGGAATCAATGTGTGATGCAGTTTAGCCTCATCCTCCTATTGTGTCTCATCATTAACTGAGACTGAAATCCACTGGATGGGGAAGAAATTCTGTTTATGGCAGGCTTCAGAAAAGAAAAAAAAGGGCTGGACTGCTGATTGTGAACTCTGCATAGGACAACCATATAAATAAGCATAGAAATTTTGAGCACCTCAAATAGAGAAAGACCTTCAGAGATCACTGCATCCAACCATATGCTCCAAGCAGGGAACTAATAAATTAGTCTTGCCTAAAATAATTATTCCTTTGGGGTATTTAAACTATATAATCTAGATGGGCAGACATTGAAACCAATACGAGTTGCAATGAAATTTCCAATTAGGTACTTAAGCTTTAAGCATTTCCAGTAATATTCAGGAGGTAGTATCACAGAATAGACTTAAAATAGGGACCAAGGAAAACTCACAGGTATGTGACTTTCAATGATATGTGAAAAAGAATTTTGCAACATGAATTCAGCAAACCTTGGGCTGCCTGTAGGCATCCCTGCTTCATAAATATTCATCTGACCTTCCAGTTCAGCTGTAATCAGAGGGTAGAAGCCCTTGTGGATTCGGTGAAGCAAGGCAGATCGTGGTCATGGGACACGAGGACCTATTACATTCCTGTTACTCTTTGTTCCACCAAATTTCTGTATGCAGTAACTTCTTTAACTGTTAAAGTCATCTTCATGTTATTTGCCTAATCCACTACTTTCAACTTAACCAGATGTTATGTGATCCTTGGATAAAATATCAAAGCTGAGGACAGCTGAATGAAGCTGTTTTCATAAACACAGGAATTTTCAGGTGATTTGTTTTGACTTCTCTAAAAAGAATCCAAAGTAAGTTCTGCCATTTGTTGCATTTATTCTGAGCATATGTTGGCTGGCCTTTGCCATATAAATACCTAAAGCCTGACTGCTTCCCTGATTGACTTCATGAAAGCAAACATGCATGAAGCATTTTTCCTTTCACCTGATCAAGAAAATGAATGATTTAGAAGTGCCAGCCTGTAAAACCATTTTGTATCACAACCCCTTAAGCAGGTTCTAGCTCAGTGGTTTCATAGCAATAAATCTGAGGAAGAAACAAATAAAAGGCTGCCTTGGTAATGAGTGTGTGGAGAAACTTTAAGGAGACATCGAGTAGAAGAATCTCATTTATAAGAACTGATTGATATCCATGGAAAACTTCTCAACCTTGCAAGAAGGTTGAGAAAATAAAATAGCCGTAAGAAAAATTACTGACTAGGAATCAGTACACTGTTATCAGTTAACTAGATGATTAAAATGAAGGAGCATTTAGATTTGACTCCTCCTTTAACCCATCAACAAAATGAACACTGTCTGTATAAATTTGTAAGGCAATGCATTTTTTGCGGGAAAAGTTACCATGGTAACACAGCAGAAAATCAATAAAAGAGTTGTGATGTGATCTAAACACTGCCTCACTTCCAGGTAAAGTTTGAAGCAGTAGGAAAACAGTATAGTTATCAGCAAAGTGCAGATATTTTGTGTAATTCAGTCAGTTGCTTATTTTTTTCAAGAATGATTCTAACTTCATCTTATAAGACTGCCCTACTCTATAACTATATTTTTTTCCCACAGTACAATTTAATAATTAAATTGTTTTGCCTCATGGGGCAGGTGATAACAACTTCAGTAGACAAGCAGTAAATACAAAGGACCATGGCTGGACTAGTTTAGCAGGTTTGCTAGTGTCTTAATGACTTTGATCCTCATTAAATATTCTGTTTCCTAGTATATCAGTTCTATCTCACTACACTGCTGAGGCTAGAAAGAGAATTCATCTAATGCTCATTTATGGTTTTTGAGGCAGAAAAAGCGCTTTTTTTATTAGTCTAGAAAATAAAGGATATGTCACAAATGTACATATAATAGCCTTGCAAGCATTTGCCTTCACTCAGTCATAGAGAAGGTAATTTTTAAACCTGAAAGTATCACAGAATACAGAGGCTTTGAGTTTAGAAGGGACCTCTAGAAGGTCATCAGGTCCAACCCCTTACTCAGGCAGGGCCACGTGCAGCCACTTGCCAACATGGCCAAAGAGCTTTTGAATATCTCCAGGGATGAAGGGTCCACAGCATCTCTGGGCAACCTGTGCAGAGTCCCCCTCACAGCACAATATTCCCTCTGATGTTCAGACAGAGCCTTGCGTGTTTCAGTTTGTGCCCGCTGCCTCTTGTCCTGTCACTGGGCACCAACGAGAAGAGCCTGGCTCCATTTTTTTCCACACCATCCCTTCAGGTATTTATATACCTTGATGAAATCTACCCCAAACATTGTGTTCTCTAGGCTAAACAGACCCTTAATCATCTTTGCTGGAATGTCCTCACTGGAGCATCCTTCACTGAACTCTCACCAGTAATTTCATACCTCTGTCGTGCTGGGGAGCCCAGAGCCGAACACAGCTGTCTGGATATGTCCCACCATTACTGACTCATGTTCAATTTGCTGTTCACCAGAGCCACCATGTCATTTTCTGCAAAACCTCTTCCCAGCTGATCACCTCAAGTATGTACTCTCAAAAACAAACAAGCAAAAATGAGCTCCAACCAGTAGTCAGATTACTGAGTATCTCATAGATGCTGGAGTTCTGTGTGTCTGGTTTGGTAACATCTAACCTTAAAATGATAGCTTGCCAAACTGTATTAATTTAATGGCATGGACTTGCTCGCTCACTCTTGCTCAGAAAAGTCTAAAATGGAAAAAGTCAATTATTCCATTATTTATACTAACCATTATGGTGACTTTGGACCAGCAATGAAAACTGATGTATAAGATGAAATTTCATTCTAAGTGGCATGCTAAAAGTCTAGCTGCAGACTCTTGTTGTTTTAGAACTTGAAGGAAAGACACATGGCTGAATCCAGCTGTGATGGGAGAGTTCTCACAACGCTTTGCTTCAATGCTTGATGCTTCCTTGCTATCAACAAAGGTAGTAAATTCACCTGACTTTCAGATAATCAGCTGATTTTTTTTGAAAACAGACAAAGAGCCAAAACCAACTGGCAGTATAATACTGTAGTACATCTAGGCATATATTTCAATGGCTCTCATTCCACAGATTTTGTGTACAGGGTACATGCTCTTGTGACACCACAATTAGAAAGACTAGAATTTAAAACTCATGGATTTAAAAAGCTCTAAGAGCTCAGAAGAATTTTCTTCTTCTTCAAGAAAAAAAACTGTGTTGTGCTTGTAAAAAGTGTTAGTGAGTTTCTGTGATTTTTTCAAATGGTATTGATTGAGGAGGTCTTTCTCAGAACAATTTAGCTTTGCAATAGATCTTTATCTCAACACAGTCTGGTTTGAGTCAGTTTGACTGCATTTGGAAAGGTATTCCTCATCTGAGATCCTGCTAACAGGGAAGAAGTATCACATTCATTATTTTAGATGTAGTAGAGGCTATATTATGTGGCACTAATGTAAAGAAAAAAGGAAAAAAAAAGTAAGAGTATAGAGCTAGCAGGCATTTAACTAATTAACATTTGGTCTCAGATAAGGATGTAGCAGATGACACTGAGCAAAGTGTTTTCAAGCAAACTAAATCTCCAGGAATAGCTTACTTAGAAATGGATTCTCCTTAGTTATGTAATGAAACTAAAGCTTGACACAGCAAAAAGTAATCTGTAGATCCAGAGAACTTTCTGTGAGACTCATTGTGACAGAATAAACAGGTAGTGTCTGAATGTGATAGTAGGAATTCTTAATGTCCCATTAAGTCTCTTCCCTGGAAAATTAAATGGCAACATTGCAGGGAGGTTTCTTATGAAGCTTGGTAACAAATATCTTACCAACCAGGACACAAATTTTCTTCCCATTTATCTACTGTTTCAGGAGTTACAGTCACTGCCTGAAGTAAAACTTCATAGCAAAGCACTGTAGCACTAGAGGGCATTTTCACTTTGCTCTTGGTATGGGAATTAATTCCAATGAAGAGAATGTTGATGAAAAACCAAAAGGAGGTCATGTCTGATGAGCTAAAGGAGTGTATTTCCAACAGACCTTCACTCTGAGAAACATGGTAAGAGAATTAGCCCTGCTGAAAGCAAATTATTTATCTCAACCCTGCAAGGTTCTCAGATCTCTGACTATAAACGTGCTAATAAATAAAATGAGCAGTCTTTGTTGAAGTACAGTGTCAAAATACACAAGATGGAAGATTTCATCAACAGAAAACTTAGCAGGACAGGAAAATTGACAACAGTTTGACGTGTGTCTGAGGCCACAGCTAAAGCAGCTTATGTGAGTTACTAGTCCTGTGCTGCTCTAGCTACCTTTAGTAACAGGCTTGATAGAGGAGAAACAGTCATTGAATGTTGTAGAAAAGTTTTTTTAAAAAAAATTAAAGCCCCACTTTTTATGAGGTTTTTATGATGCTGGAAACATTTTGTGAAGCATGCAGGCTGCATAACACAGATAATTGTTAAAATCAAGAGTTGCTCTTTTAGGTACAGAATCTCTTGCCCTTTTCACAAAAAAAAAAAAAAAAATCCCTCAGTTAGAAAAAAATATTTAAAATTAAGCACTGAAAATCAGAAAAACTATTAAAATTCCTGCTCAGAGTCAGGTGCAGGAGAGGGTGCAATTTTAACCTGGAAAACAAAAAGCATGTTTCATGGGGAAAGACACAAAGTATTGAAAACATGCAGCCTTGAGAGAGAAGAGAGGACTTGATTGCGAAGACCAGTGCAAGTGCCTCAGGAAAGAACTGCTCAGATTAGGGAGGATGGGAAGAAAACTGTTTAAATTGTGATGTGTTGAGAACTGACAGTAAAGGGAAAATTTATCTCTGAGCAGAAGTGGATCAGTAGCAGTGAAAAGTCAAGATTAAATATTCAATATATGCAACAGAATAGTGAGCAGTACCCTGCAAAGGACTTCATCTGCAACACTGATATCTTAAATTCTTTTCTTCATCAGCAGCAAAAGGAAGAAAAAGCAGGAAGAACTTTGGTGAATCCTGCCAACTTTTATTAAGGTATCAAAAATCAGCTGAGTACTTTCTCTTCTGGCACTTCATTCGGAAAACATTTGACTCACTATGCATAAGATTAAAGGGCATAGATCTGAAAAAGAGTTGTGCCCAAGAACTGCATGAATTAGATAAGCCAAATATTTTGCACTGTGTTCTTTCTGTGTGGTCAATTTTGCTAAATTTTACTAACTATCAACAATGAATGTGGAGATTTTCCGAAGGAATCCATGTGAGCATAACATGAACAATTCAGCTTTCCATATGATATTCAGACATAATTGCATCTTATGAAAATAAAGCAGTAGTTTAGACCAAAAGATGTCATTTCCCACTGATAACAGCTAGTGAAATTTGAGCTTCTTTTTTTTGTTTGTTTTGTTTTCTTTTGTTTTGTTCTGTTGGAGTTACTTGAAGGGAGGGTTGGGTTTGTTGCAGTTTTTTTGGTGGCGGGGAGGTGCTTTGGTTTGGTTTAGTTTGGTTTGGTTTGGTTTGTGTTTAATTGTTGGTAGGAGAACTGGAAAAACTGCTCGAGTTATACCCAAATTTTTCATTGATTGAAGTAGATTTCATTAGAGCTTTCTTGCTGACATGTGAAAGGACAACTTGTGAATTATGTTTCATATTACAGGAAAACTTGTGAATTATTTTTCACCTTAGTAACTCAGTGGAAACTCAGCCATATCAGAGCAGGATTTGTGTGTACTCTGTCAAGACAGATGCTTTTCTAAAGATCACATCCATCAGGTCTAAAGTTGCTTCCTGAGTTTGGATGATTCATGTTATGTGGTAGTTACATTTTGTCCTCTGCACTTAAAAAAAGTAAAATTATCACCCAGAAGTTCAATTTGGACTTCACCCAAGAAGAGCTCCTACTAGCTTATATTGGTGCTTATTCTACACTGTGGAAATTTTCCCAGTTTACCAATTTGCAGGTCAAGTGAAAGGGTACAATGTGCACGTCTTATGAGAAAATTAAATGTGCAAAACCATGCAAAATCACATATTGACAAATAAAAGCTTGAGTGTAGGTGAAATTAAATTGTCACTACAGAAATATGTTTGACTACACATCTCTGCTTTTAAAAGGAGATATATTGTACTGAAAAGAAAATGTGCAAATAAGTGATGTTTCAGTAGAAATGGCACTCCACTGTTTACTGTCCATGTAGACTTCCAGCACCCCAATCTACACAAAAATCAGCCATGTTTTAAAACAATTAACAAAGGAGAACCAGAAAAAGAAAACAAAGCAATGGTAGTAGAAGTAAATGTACAAACTTATAAAACCTACATATAGACTGATTAATGCCATCTGTACAAAAAAAAAAAAAAGACAACTTTAGAAAGTGAGAGATTAAGTAAGGAAAAATTTGTCATCTTTATTCTAGAAAGAGAGGTAGCACCATCCCTCTGCCCAAAATAGCCTGCCACCTTTATCAGATTTTCTGTATTGATTCTTTTAAATATGTTCTCTGCTTGCTCATTTCAATAAATACTAAGAAGCAAGCAACATATCAGTGGCACTATGGAGTTGTCTAGCTAGCAAGAATATATACATGATGGAAAAGAAATTTTTACAAGATATCTTTTCTACTTAAAAAGTAGCCATATGATCTCAACATTATGAATTCTTAATTAAATATACTGGACAAAAGACTATTTTTGTTATTGTGATTTTTAGAGAAGCAATGACCTTTGTGCAATGAAATCTCTATCTAAAGGCGGAAGGAAAGATGGAACAGGAAACAGGGCAAGGGAGATGGAACTCACTTTCAATTAAGGCATATATTTACTCATGTAGTCAAGGATATGAAAAAGGTGATTCAGAGCACCTAATTTAGCCTTCTTGGATGAAAGCCTATTAGCCTCTGAAGTAGGATTCCCTCCTCAGAGCAGGCCCCTTCCACCTCTGCAGTCTGGAAGTATGCTGTGAGAACAGCCAGTGCCAAGCAGGCAAGGATTTCCTCTCTTTTGCTTAAGTGAATGGATGATTTCCATCTGCCAGAGGTGTAAATATGATTTTTTTTCTTGAGGTTGGATGAAAGGTCTGGAAGCAGCCTGAGGTAGAAAGGTCCCTAGGCATGGCTCAGTCTTGTTTTTCTATGAATCTGTTCAGCAAAATGGGAAACACTGTCCATGGCATTCAGCCACCTGTGCTGCAAGATATATTTGACTGCCAAGAGGGCCATGTGTGACTGTCTCATTAGGGGTGAAGATCCATCCTGACTTGGTATTCCCACATATCTACTCCGTCTTTTAAGGTAGTAACTCAAGTGCATAGAAGTTCAAACTTGAATTCCATGAATGGCTGAATGGTAGCTGAGATTCTTCTTCAGTGCTTTGATAATATTGGTAGGAGATAGAGATAGGCATTCTCTTTGTTAGAAAAAAAATGAGTAAGTAGAAAACAAGATTTCATGTCAAAACCACTATTCTTTTTGTCCAGTTTGAGCACCCTAAATATTGCCTGAACTCAATAGGTACTGATCGTCCTTTGAGCCTTTGCAGACACAGGCCCTTAAATATTTTTAAAATTTATTAAATGTAAAAAGTAATCTCTGCAACTGGTAGAATATTCAGCCTTTTAGGGCTTTTCATTTGTTTGTGTTTCCAGCTTTTACAGAATAACTGAAGCATTACATACTGTCATAAAATGAATGAATGTTGTATAGGTTTCACTGTAAATAAGGTGCATGTATTTTATCAAAAATTATTTTCCTGAGTATTTTAAAATCTACATTCAAATTTTGGTTTTATATTTAACCTAAATTGAATAGTTGAGTTCTCTCTTTGTGATTCTATTTTGTGAATTCATCAATCTTATTTCAATAGGTATTTTAAATGGCACTTGGTCCTTTTACTCTTTCTAAAGTTTATGTTAAGTTTTAAGAATTAAAAAGACATGCCTGCACTTTTTCTATTGAGAAATGGCTTGGCGTTCTTTTAAGTCAAATTTATAAGCCATTGTTTTCAACCTGGTGAGTTTTAAGGAGTTTTCAAAAGCTGAAAGATAGTGTGAGGTTATGGTTTCTTAAGAACCAATGTTTTCTGCCACAGAGATGCATTTCTGGTTGAATGGGTTTAAGTATCTTGTTATAATAATATTTTAAGTTTTTTTACTGGCTTGTTCTGAAGCTGAACATGAATATTGAACATATTGGTCTTGAATGACATTGAATGTTAGACATTCAAGTTCAGAATTTTCCTACCATGTGATTTCCTTCTCATGCCTTTTCACTGAATCTGTGTACTTGCAAATGAAAAGCAAACTTATGTCTCTCCTGTTTTCAGAAACATCTTTCAGTCATTGTTGAAAAACTTTTTCAGGTGTCTTAGACATGTAAGCATGTGATTTCAGTTCAGAAAGAGGTGGCTAGGTCATCTTCCTAGAACTGATTAAAAAAAAAGAGAAATCTAATGATCAGATTTCCTCTGCTCTTACTTTACACTTACAGAAATAAAAAATTTTGTTAGATGTAATTTAGGCCAAAAATTTTAGCAGGTTGAGAGGGAGTAGGTTAGACCAATGAGAGTCTTAAGCAGAAATTGAAAGCTCAAGAGATTTTCAAAGTGACATTTTTCATACCAAATTTTGTAGGGCTTGGAGTTCATAAAGACTTCGAATAGACATAAGCCTTCACAGCCAAGAGAAGAAACCCTCGCTGCTATCCCTGCCTGGTAGGTATTTTGGGATAGCAGAAGTGCTTCTACTGCAGTTCAACGAAGTGGGGTGGTGAAGCATTTTTTTAGTAGTATTGCCGGCTTAGTTTTCTGTTTCTTGGTAGGAGGTACATGAAAGCAGGGAAAGTGGCTGGGGACCACTTTGGTTGGATGTGACACTGGAAGAGGATGTGAGTTTACACCACCTCGATGAGTTTATTAAATGACATAAAGAATTTCAGTGAGAAAGCGCGAGTCTGGTGTTGGAGGCAAAAAGACTGGCATGAAGATCACTAATGACAGATTGGTGACAACCACTTTCAAGGTTATAAACACATAGTGGGCTTTTATTTTGGTGCCAGCTGTCTGTACTGTACACAAAGGGAAGACCGTCCTGTTCTGTGATGGGTATTTCAAGGCAGTTTATCTGAAAAGATAGGAAAGTTTTCACTTCTGATACCAACCATAATTTTAACAAAGAGCTTCAGTGAAAACAACTAGAGATGGTTCTCTGGTGACTGTTGCTTGTGTTTGGGCACTACCAGGGCAGTCCTGTTTCCACTTTTGCCTTGGGCTGCTGCAGAAGGAAAAGCAGCAGCAGTAACGATAATTACATTCATCCTGTGGTACATCTGTATGAAGTTTACTTGTGTTAAGAGCTTTGCCAGTCTTAGTTGACATCTTGCATTATTTGGTTGAGCACACACAGAATCAATATAAGTCATATCAGTCACATTGGCAGAAATCCTCAGCAGTGATGTTTTTGAGATGTTGTCCATTCTGTATGAATGAGTTTATGTGAAGAGTAAGAAGCTGTAGTTAAGGTTCATCTCCAAATAGAGGAGGATGGGTAGTGAATAGAGAAATGAGGGAGGGAAATATGTTCTTTAAAATCCATATTGAACTCGTGTGTTATGCAGTGCTTTAGGTGACAGAAGAAAAGAGCTGATGTGACCAGCTGGAAACTGACCTTCCCTGCTCCAGAGAGCTTAGTGCAAAAGAGGCAACAAGCAGTACAGGAGAGGATATCCCTCAGCTCTCTAGTCCAGTATTTGCACTGAGCAATAGATCTAGGGATGAGCATAGTGGGTTTGATTTGATGGCTTTCTCAATGTATCAGTCCCGTTGATCAGACGTGACTCAACCATTATTTTCTCTGTCAATGAGACATATTATTATTCCATCACATTGTATGCCAGTGTATATCACACTCAAGTTTTCCTTCAGTCATTTCGCTTGATCTAGGAAGCTGCATGACATCCTATTTTCAAAACTCATTTTTGCCTGATACCATACAAAAAAGTCAGGGTCCACATGACAGCAGGTCTGTTAATATCAGCAAAGTCTCTGTGCTGCTCTTGGTCTTTTGTGGTCTTGCCTTCCTCGCCAGCAGTCACTGAGCTCAGGAAGCTGAGCTCTGACAGTGCAAGGAATCACTACAACTTCACCATTCACAGATGGAGCTGGGTCTGACCCCTTACCAGGATCCTGGCTTTCTGGAATGTCTCATATAATGTTCGTGTGATTAAAAGGATTGCACTACCCTTTGCACTAGCTATCCCTTCTTTACATTTCCAGATGAATCGAAGCTTCAGGGGGCCTTTGCATGGACTCAGTAACAAAATCTTGGTTACTGTTAGTGATGACTTGACCTTCATATACTCATCGTACAATTAGTAACAGAGGGTAAAAGCTGGTTCTTCCTTGCTTACATTTACAAAACATATTTCTGGTTAGACATATGATTATTTTTATGAGTTTTCCTGCCCACAGTGAATTTTAAAACATTGTAATCATAACTGTGGACTGGCCATTGCAACTGAGTCCCCAAATCAGAGCGAATGGACCCACAGTTTTGTGAGCAGATTGTCAAAGCATAGATAGTACTGATGTTAATCTTTGAAAAAAATTTTCTTTGTTGTCTAAGTGCCTCAAAGTGTATGCTCAGGGTGGACATTTGAAAACTTTTCTTGATGCCTTTTTTTAAATTTCTTGAGAAAACTCATCAAATCCTGTGGTGACAATTTTTCTCCCCTCTATTAAGAAGTATTCATTACCTAATGAGATCATGTACTCTGAACAAGTAATTATGTTCCTCAAAAATGCGATGTGAGTTGCCATACTGATGGCAACTTGTGAAAGTAGCAGCTTCTGGGGTATAAAGTTTGTAAAAGAGTAAAAGTAATAACGAGTTCCCTAATGGAGCCATGACTGCAGACAGAAGGATGACAAGCCATATGTCTACATTCTCTCAAGGGAAATGAATAGAACCTGCATTATTTTGTTCAAACTGAATGAAGTAAAAAAAATTCATAGGTTCTCCATTTTTCCTCTGCTGCCATTCTTGACCTGCAACAATGAAAACAACTATGAATGCAGGTGATACCTGAAAGCAGTTTTGTTTCTGCACCTGCCTGTGCAGGCTTCCTGAATTTAATCTTTCAGGAACTTAAAAAAATAATAGAATGTGAACAATTTTTTTCAGTGCATTTTTTTCATTGGATTTCATGGGAGGCAAGATTTTCTTCTTGCGTCTTGGTGGTTTAATCCATAGTCTCAGTTTTATTATTCATTCCAAAGGAAGTGGTTAAAACGCTCATGGAAAAAACTGTCGCCACTCTTCTATAGATGTCATCTGATGTGAAGAGCAGCCTATTGTGTCCTGTGCCACAGACAGACATTTTCCACCAAACCATGATGAAACAGCCTTACCCTCATTACAGCTAATGTCTGTCTAGGGCTTTCTCCATTCAGACTAATCTTCTAGCTTTCCTGATACAACTTCTATCTTTTGGGTGGGTGATGAGTCATGAGGCCACAGTTCTGCTTCACCATCTCCTAATGTTGAAAGGAAACAACATGTTTTCTTTGGGCAGACCCTAAATGGCTTTTTCTTGGCAAATACAATCCAACCACATCTGATGATTACTTTTACTATGTCTAAACATAATTATGTTGTAACCTGCACTTTGGCTTAGGAGGCAGGGATCAGTGTTTATGTACCCTGTGATTACATGGCATTTACCACAGATATCCTATTGCTGCTTGTAACTTACCATATGATTAAATGACCAACATTTATCATCAGAGTGAAGTGTGCATTGTATCATATGTCTTCCATAATGGAGAACAACATTGTAACTTATATCCTCAGCTTTTTAGAAATTAATTTTTGGTCTAGTTTAGTCTAAAGATATTTTCTGTTAAGTTCTTATGTCTCTTCCTCCTATAGTCATATTTTAGCTCATCAGCTGATTGTTGGAAAACGTACATAAAATGTTTTCAATCTCAGTCATGTAGAGTTTCATTCATATCGTGTACCAATGCATACTGAATTTATGAAAGATGACCCTTCCAGTCTTTTGCAAATGTCTGAAAGACATGAACCATGTGTTTTCATATGTATTTTTACTGAGGCACAGAAACACAAACCCAGTTTGATGCTTCTGTTCGGACATGCTCCCCTGTGCTCTAAGGCACCCACCAGGCAGGGCTAGCTCTGTTGTACAATATAGTGCCCAGGCAACCCATGACAGCATGTGTGGCATTCCACTGGTGACTGCACTGCAACCTGCTAAAAACGTGTTAAAAACCAGCCATGAGACTAGGCAGAACTATATTTACTAAAGGGCTTTGCAGAGATTGCACACAAATCCACTTCCTCCTGATGGCTTTTTAGGCCTGTGACAAGCTGAACTCTGAACAGCACAGCTACATGCCACCCACACCATAGGCATGGCTTATTTCCTCACTGTGACCATATGGAAAAGATGGAAAAGATGGGTTATAACAGGTCTGAGGCATTCAGATGAACGGATCGATTCCCCTCTGCTCCTACACCTCTGCATGCACAACTCCAAAATAGGCTAACCCCGCCAAGATTCCTTTTCTTAAGGGCGCACCCACATTTTAAAAATGTCTTGAAATGATACCAAAGATCTTTCCTTTTTTTTTTATGTCCATAACAGAAGTCATTTCACTCTTCCCTTCAGAGTGCTTATTCATACACACAAACACTATTTTAAAATAGAAACCATAAAGCTGCTACTTTTGCTTCAGTATTTTTGTTCAAAGTTGAAGCTAGTATGCTTCCCATGACAGAAACTTGTAATCGTCTAATTCAAACTGGTACTGAAATTTATTTTGTCATTTATTCTTTTTGGTCAGATTATTAAAACCTTGGACTTGGAACTGTGATACAGCACAGGTCCTGTTCTAATAGGAAGATAAGGGAAATCTTTTTCTTTAATTAAAATAATTAATTTGAAAAGAGAATGTAATTACCCAGTTTGACAGTGCAGATTTTCCTGACATCATTATGGGACATTTTTTAAGTTACTTCCTTTGAAAGAAAGCTTCATCTTTTGGATCTGGGTGAATATCTTCCTGTATTAACTGCAGAGAAAGAAATTTTGATCTTCCCATCCCCATCATGTATTACAAAATTGTGTGTGACCATGAAGGTAAGGACCATGAAGATCTTTAGTACTGAAATTTTATAAAAACTGAAACATCATAAAGGAACAGTTTATGCAAGCAATGTTTCTCTTTATGGAAGAAAAAGTGGTCCATTTCCCTACCTGTTAGCAGAAATTTTTTGTGTGCTTTAAATTACAGATCAATACAGTGCTTTCATGTAATGTAATTTTCTTTATGTAAACTAATGCAGCAAAAGAGAGGAAACACAAGGGAATTACTGATGATACCCAAGCTAATGTGATTTAATTCTCAAATTCTAAGCACTGAGACTAGTATATTCTAGTTTTTCCCCACTTAGATTTTTGCCTGGTCTCTGTTTTGTTCTGCTCATGTTGCTCTAAGCCCAGAGGTTTTCATAGATTAGCTCCAAAACTGAAGAGCTCCAAAACGATTGTGAGGTAACAAGTGGACAAAGGAGGCAATAGATGGACAAGACCAAAATTGTCTCAGTTTCAGGATGCAATGTGTCTCTACAATCCTGGTTGGGTATTGTTGTCCCTGCTTGCTGTGTTCCACACCAGCCTGCCACCCTTGCTGCCTGCACAACATTTGCCTACTGCACTAAGAGATAGACCAGAAAACTGATCTTAATCAGAAAGGGCTGGTTTGGGGTTTATTTACTTTTGACCGAGGGTAGAGGTTCCTCATTCCAAGAATTGTCTGCCATAAATTTCACTAAGATGGGAAATAAATTGGTGAAATTTGATGAGTGGTGTATCCAGTCCTGGGCATCAGGCTGGTGACAGAAAGGGGCAGAGCTGGCTGCTTTTCCCTTACAGTGGCTGCCTTAGAGGGCTCCTCTTGGGAGGGATGTGGAGTGGAACTAGAGAAGAGAATAATATGCGTATATTCACACAACCTTTAACTGAGCAACACATATGGACAAGAACCTCTTTCTGAATAGACAAACATAGTTTTTCTCCCCTGAAGCACAAGTTGCACAGGGACATTTAGCAGCTTCTTTCTCACTGCTTTGAGCTGTACATTCACTGCTGAACAGTTCTGCCTGAGGCAAACCCATGCTGCCTCTGCTCTTTGAACTCCGCGTCCAACACAAACAAATGTGGTGGGAGAACAAGGAATCAGACAGCACGTAGTTGTGACAGGATGTTGACGGTAGAGGAACGCAGAGATAAATTCCCTTCTGAAAAAAATCCTGATAGAATAAAAACCATTTTCATTACATGCTATTTCAGTGCTATTTTTTAATGTGTATGTGTGAAATGCAATTTAATGGTGTCTAAAACTTCTCTAATGTTGCATGTTAACCTCTGCAGTCTTTCCTGACATGCTGTATGCTGTTGTTTTACATGAATGTGAATATTATATACATAGGATTAGCTTAAGTAGTTTATGAAGGATTATTAGAAGCAATGCAATAGCATTATATGGTGGGTGTGGAATTAGTCTCTACATAAAAACCCCAAAGCTATATTTCAAATAACATTGATTTGTTGCAGTAGAAACCCAGACATCCACCAAACTGTCTTTCCATTTGGCATAAATTTTAAGCAGATTTTTAAATTTTTTAAAATATTCTTTTTGTCTTCTGCAACCTTGTTGCTTTAAACTTCCATAGAAGGAATGGCAATAGAGTTTGATGGCATTCAGCATTTTTCTAGACTTTATCATTCTTTACTGAATTTTTTGAAACATTGGAGAATAATTTCATCATAGCCTGAAAATCTTTTTTTGTTTTTTTTTTTTTAATTCCTGTGATTTATGTGATTCAAATTTCCTGTGATTTATCAGGTAAGAAATAACTTTAAAAGTTAGATGGAAGAAAGAGGAGAATAATCAGAGCAAGCAGAAGAGCTTATGACAGTTATTTTTATTAGACTCTGGCAATATAGGAGGAGAGAGACAGCAGCAAAAGAAAACAGTTTGATTCAAAGATGAACCCTGTTATATCAAACGTCTTCAAATATTAAAAGACCATCCAAAAACCATCCAGTATGGTCCAAACTTTTTTATTGATGACAGGAGCTGTTCAGACATGAAGATGTTTTACCCAACCAGTGGAAGAGACACTTATATCAGAAATAGACTGCAAAATTAGATTTCCCTCTCACAGCTCTATTCAAGCCTCTTCCAAGGATTCAGCAGCACCAAAGTTACTACAATGACACAGCTGCTAAAATATTCGTCCCAAGTGAGATAATCCTCCCGTCAACCTCTTTTCTCTGGTTCCAGCCTGTCTAGGAACTGTGTTGGTCTTAGTTTGGCTGAAGCTGAGAGGCACTTGGGAGCCATCACATGGTGATGTCTCATTGAGTAGATAATGTATTTCATGCCTCTCTCCAAGAATTTTCTCTAAGGAAGTAATTGAATGATGGGAGAGGAACAGATGTGTCATTAGACATTAAGTAAAATTTGGGTTTCTTTCTCCTGAAGTTGAGAGTATTAGAATTTAGAGTCATTAGAATGATGTGAACAGATACTTCAGTTGCAATTATATTTGCAAGTTCTTTGCAGTCCATCACTGCCCTTACTTAAAAGTCCTCTTGCTCCCATGTTCTACCCAGAGGTATCTAATAGTCTCTTGACAAGGCATGTCTCGTGGTGTGTCAGAAGAAAAACATCTACTGGAAGAGTTTCATGGTATCACCTAAATTCCTTCACTGAGCTGAATGGGATATTAATCAGAATGGATTATATTCCACTGGATCACATACTTTTCACAAAGAGGAAACTACAGAAAGCTGGAAAACTTACTGACATTTACTCAATGTCACATTGCACATTCTCAAATTTTCTAGATAATACTTGCTTCAAGTATTAACAAAGCAGCACAAAAAATAATGGTGAAAAACTAATTTTCTGGCCTTTAAATATCTACATAAGATAACACAGAAGTACAGAGAAGAGTAGGAGAATTGTGGGTAGCTTTTCTTTTCACCCTCATGCACAGACTCACAAGAAGACCTTGTAAGGTTATGCAATTAAGAAACACTGTAATGCACATGCCTTCTGGGGTTTAGCTTTCAGATAGCCCACTTTTCAGGCCAAAAGAAGAAATGGGTTAGCCATTCAACCTAGTCAAGCAAAAGCGAAGCAAAAAAAAAAAAAAGTATAATCTCTCTCTAATTCATTTTTCCCAGAAGGCTGGAAAAAATCATAAAATAGCATGAGAGATTGGTTCATTTTACACTGATCTTGAAAGCTCATTAAGGTATTTAACTTTCATGGATTGTCTGAGGGATCTGGAGTTGCTGTTATCCTTTTGTTTAATTACACTGTAATCTTCATGCAATTACAGTGATGATAACAGTCTTCCACAGACATAACAATAAATTAGCCATCTGGGGATAAATGACATTACTTAAAGCTTACTTCACGGAAATATCAAAGAAAAATTAATATGGCTATATAGGACAAGGCATGAAAGTAAATTTCATTATCTGTTTCTAGAATTCAGCATTCCACTATATTTTAGGGGCTTGATAGTATAACATATTCTTGAATTTGCTTCGTAAAGAAATAGTTGGTGGAGAAATATCAGGAAAACCACAGGGAAAGCACATTTCAGCATAGTCGAAAAAGATACAGTGGAAAGTTTACGGG
Source organism: Acanthiza pusilla (assembly GCA_036630365.1). NCBI lineage: Eukaryota > Metazoa > Chordata > Aves > Passeriformes > Acanthizidae > Acanthiza > Acanthiza pusilla. The sequence goes on from JAXCHO010000073.1 coordinate 34,991,197, forward strand.
GCTATGCTTTATACACCTATACAATACCTGTCAGCTTTACCAAATAAACACAAGCAACACTACTGATATTTTATTTCCCCATATCTTTCCATCTTTCCCTTGGATGCAAATGTCTCTTTTGAGCCCTTGTGTAGTTTATTTCCAGAACAAGAATATATTCATCAGGTTTTTACTGTTACTGCTGAAGAAAATAAAAAGAATGCAAGATAAAAATGCAGTATGTCAGAAACAGTGAGATGTAAACCAAGAAATATCCTGAAAATAAAATGCAAGGCAAAGTTCTCAGTAGCATTAATTAAAAGAGTTACAAAAAAATCTTACGTCCCACTGGACTTTCGACAAAGAGAAAACTTGCAGCTCTGGATCAATCAATTATAAATTTTATGTGCTCTTTATGAAAGCAATGGCATGGCTATTTGAAGGTATAATTTCACATCAGCTTATTTCACTGCTGTTATTTAGCACCAGTGGGCACAATGGTTTCTTTTCTCTCTCGTTTTCTTCTTGCCAGAACACTTTTTTTTCTTTTTTAGAAGACAAAAGGTATTACACAGTGTGAGTAACCTGACCTGGGCAAGAACTAGCAATTATTAAGGGTAAGACTAGTACATCAAGTGCTGTTTCAGCTGTAACTGTCCACATACCTTCTACTAGAAAATCACTAATCTAAAAATAAATAAATTTTTAAAACTCTTAACAAGATGCAAGAAATTCCAATAATTCAGGTAAATAATGTTATTTTTGCATATTAGGTAAAATAGTTGATATACAAAATAAAATATGGTGTAAGTAATACATAAAATGTTCAAAATATTATGTTAAGTTTTAGGTTGTGTTAGGGGTTGTGGTAATCTCTAGGTAGTGGGGTCACTGCCCCTAAAGAAGGAGGTGAGGGGCTGTCCCTCACCAGACAGAGACAGATCCACTGCTGGAGACAGCTGAGCCCATGAACCACCCTGCTGGCACCTCTAGGGGAGCTTATTTAAGAAAGGGTAAAAAATATAGCACCTCAGTGTCAGGGGAAAAAAAGCATGAGAAAAAAACACTGTGTACACCCAGGAGTGAAAAGAAGAGGGAGGAGGTTGTCCAGGCACCAAAGTATCTGTGGAGGAGACCAGGCTGGAGTAGGAATTTCTTGGCAGACCATGGAAGAGCCACACTGAAGCAGATATCCACCCTGCAGCCTGGGGTGGATCCAGCACTGGAGATGTAGAAATGTCCTGGAGGAACCATGGGCTGTGGAGGACTCACACTGGAGCAGGTTTGTCCTAAAGTACTGCAGCCCATGGAAAAGATCTACAAAGGAAAAAAATGAGAGAAGAAAGGAGAGGCACACATGAAGTATTATGAACTGACCACAAGTCACATTCCCCATCCTCTGCACTGCTCAATGGGGAGGAGGAGGTAGAGGAGTTGGGAATAAAGGAGTAACTCTAATTTAAGCCTGGGAAAAAGGGAGGGGTGAAGGGAAAGTGTTTTAATCTGTCTTTCTTTCTCACCATGCAAACCTGTTTTATCTGGCAGCAAATTAAATTAACTTTTCCTAAGTCAATTCTTTCTTGCCCATGACGGGAATTGGCAAGTGTTTGGACACACATTTTTTCATTTTATTTGGTCCTCTTATCCTGTTGAGGAAGGGCTGTGAGAGAGCAGCTAGGTGGGCATGTGGCAGATGGCAAAAGTCAATCCACCACAGAGAGAGACTAGAGTTTATCTTAGAAGTCAGTTATCAACTAGCTTAGAAGATGGTTATCAACCTAGATATTTCTTCTTTTTTCCTTTTTTTCTTGTTGTCTGCATATCCCATATCCAGCCATCTCTTTAGACACAATGGCAACTTCAAAGGACTCATTGACTTTGCTGCCTTGAAACTATATTTTATTATTCTGTTGGCAAACATTGTCGAAAACCTCCTAAGCGATACTGAGTTTGTGCAAAGCTAAGAGTACAAAAAAGAAATCACAGAAATCTTATTTGCAGAGTGTTGTAACCTTGTACGTTTAATTTTCCTTGTAAACTTAATATGTTAGCATACAACAGATAAGAAGCATATTTTGGAATGGGTAAATTTAGACATAAAATTATTTTTAAAGTCAGGGTACTACGTCTAGTGGAACTGTGCTTTCATGCTTAACTGTTTATATGTTTTTTTTTCCTTCTTTGTGTGAGTGTAAATTTGTACACTGTAAGAATCAGAAGTATATTCTTCTTCACTTACAAGTGGTTTTAGTATTAGTTCTGCCTTAGTTTTAGTTAAATTTATATGTACATATTAAACTTACAAAATGCGGAACACTTTTCCCTATTTGTCTTCATTCCAGGAGCATATTATTCTTCTAGGTACAGTACTTGTGGAGAGTTTTGGAAAAGAACTCTCCCACAAAGGAGAGATTAAGTGGTTCAGGAAATTGCAGGTCTGAAAAATTCTTCCTTGACTAAATGAATCAACCATGAACATTTAGCACTGTCAGAAAATTAGGTCACAGATAATATAAGCCAATTTTCTGCGGAATTCCATTCCAGAATAAGTTAATTTTACATTTGCTCCTCTTTTTAAGTAGTTGCAATGATAAAATGTCTGTGGTCAACAGTGGGTTGGTGTTTTGAATCTCTGGGACGATTTGAAATGACTTTGTGTTTGTTTTCAAGTTGTTCCAATGCATGACTGGAGCTCTCATTAGAATGATCTTCATGCAAGGCCTGCCTGCTTCCCAGCTATCATCCACCTCCTGCTTTCCATTTCTGTCTATAGCAGAGCTGCATCCGGCAAACACTTGGAAATACGCTCGGTGGTTACTAATTACTTGGGCTGATTTACTTAGTTATGTGTTCCAGCACAATTAAGTCCTTTCTTTTCCTATTGTATCTGCCCCATTATTAGTTATAATGCTGACATTTATACTGTAAATGGGACGAAAGCAGGAAAAGGAAACTGTGTAAGTCTAGGATCACTGTGAAAGGGATGAATAAGTACTGAACTGTTAAGGCTAATTATAATATATGAATATGGATTCAAAGGTTTTGTTGTAGTGTCTTCAAAATATATTTTGAGGGATGGTTTCAGGGTTATAGACCTACCCACAATTGTTTTTAAATATGTGTGCACATGTCCACAAGGATAATAAGGAGCACATAATATGAAATATACTTCCATGAAATAATATTAAAAATGTCTAAATAAGCATAAGGGATTATTTATCAAGCGAATTACATTTTAGACGCAAACAGTAATAAAAAGGAAATAGTGAAAATGCATTTCAGGGACTTTACTTTGACGAGATAGTCGGCTATCCTAAAATGAGTAATAGAGTAAAATTAGCCATACTTGTATATTCTGAAAGTTCACATTTGTAAATGACTTGTAAATATGTGTGGGCAGATTTTTTTTTAACTTCCATTTCTCTCTCCTTATTAATACCAAAAGAGAAGAGTGATATTTAGACACTTAATTGGAGGAATCTGTCCCCTACTCTCCCTCTCTGCCCGCTACCAAAAAAAAAAAAAAAAAAAAAAGAAGTTTTCATTTAATCCTAAGAACTAATTTAGTCATTAGGAAGTGCCCAGATATTAAAATATTGTATCTTTTGAATATATAGATATTTTTTAAATGAAGAAAAACAGCTTCATTCCTAGCTCACCCATTTTTTCAGATGCTAGATCTTTGCAACTGAACCTCCTGTTTTATTTTCCCCACACTTGACTTTTTCTTAGGTCTTCTATCATGGCCACATGAGTTGACTTCACAGAGCATGATGTTAACTATAAGCATCCATGCAGGAGATTTACTCCAGAGAACCACGGTTTTTGTTTATCTGTTTGTTTATAGCATCTTAAGACTTCTAGATCTAGTTCCATGAACAGTTGTTAAGCATTTAACTACATATTTCAGGAGAGTGCAAGAGTAGAAGGATGACTAAAGCACTCCAGAAATGTTATTTTTTCATGCACTCAGACATTTCCTATATCATATCAAACAAGTCTGTTAAGGAACCCTCTCATCTCACAGTGGTTAGGATGGAGATATTGTTAAGAAAGTGAGGTTACATGCTAATAGTTTTTAATGCTAAAAATTAAAAGCAGTCCTGAACAGGTTTGTATTTGGTTCTGGAATTTCACAATCCTGTTTTAGAGTTAGATTTATAGACTACTTCATCACGTGTTTTGTTGCCATGATACTAAACGTAAGAAGAAAGGAAGTCTCGGGCTCGGCAGTGAAAGGTGTTGTAGAGTAAGAGGGATTGAAGATGGAAAAAGAAACATAAACCAGCACAGATACTGTTGAAATTAATGCTATAATTTGACAGTAAATAATTAAATTTCTTTGATAAGTGTTTCTACTAAAATTTTTCATGTTAGAAAATTTTCAGCTCCAGTATTATTCTTGTTGTTGAGATGTTTGCTGTTGGAATATACTTCACTGAATCAATAGAAGTACAAAAAGCAAAAACATCATAAGGCACATCTGGTAAATGCCTTAGGAGGAGAGGTAATATGCAAACCTTAGTTTTGAAGATCTGCCTGTAGCTCAAATCAACTTAAAGGCAAGGGGTAACAAAAAGACTCATTCTAGGGCAATGGGAGTTTTTAAGTCAAGCTTTGGTCTGGGGCTCTTAAAATGATTGGTTCTATTAGCCAGTTGGAGTGGACTTGGCAAACCTAAACAACACAAGTTTATTTGTGGAGCGTTTATTTTTTAAAATGGAAGGTTCTTGCCATGAAAATACACTGATTTTTGCTTTGAAGAAAACTGCAGGATCACTGTATTCACCAGAGATGACTGGTCTTCTTTCAAAGAAAGGACTCCAATTCCAAACCAGTAAGAGGTTTTGGATGAGCACTTGAGATGAAAGAAGTCCACTATTGATCTGAGGAGTACTGTTGACTCAGGGATGAATAGGGCAGACTAGTGAGACCTGACATTGCAGAGAATGTACTAGAAATGTCATTTGCCTTATAATCCTGAAAAAGTCCTACCTGTTCCACTCTTCAACTCTTTTTTTTTTTTTTTAAAGTTGTCACCTCTTGTCTGTAATAGGCTCTTACTCTGTGTCTCTAGAAATATGAAAAAGGGTTAACTTTCAAAGAGGTCATAAACTGCATAAGCAAAACAAACTGCGGATTTTTGCAAAGGATGGAAGAAAGCACTATGGAATATGTCTGGTGGTAAATGGATTATTTTCATAGTGCCACATATTTGTGTTTTGCCCTTAACTGGAGTTATTCTTCCTTGAGTTTTCACTGGTTTTATTTCTGTACAAAAACTTCTTGAACTATTTGTTCCATTATTCATTTTAGATCTTGTTTTTCTGGCAGACATCACAGATGTTTTTCTGAAATTTTAGCTCTTATTTAATTCACTATAAAATCTGTGGTGGGATTAATTTCTCTCAGATGACCCTTTAATGCTCTGGCAATGCCTAACTCAACCTGCCATTGTATTAAATCTTTTCAGAATTTACTGAAATTGTCTCACTTTTTTTTTATTTTAGGTTTCATATATACTGGAGAAGTTGTGCATCGAATGCTAACAGCTACTCAATATATTGCACCCTTAATGGCAAATTTTGACCCCAGTGTGTCAAGAAATTCAACAGTCAGATACTTTGATAATGGTATGTAGCAGTCCTTGATAAATAAATGTTTCTGTATGCCTTGGCTCTTCTTATTTTCCTAAATAACTATTTTTGAAGGAAACATTGAGGCTATTAAAATTTTTTTGTTTGTTTGTTTGTTTTAAATTTAGAGGCTGTATAAATTATGTGGCTAGACATCTATAAGCAATTATTAATTTAGAACATGGTAAAGAGTCATGAATACCTTTTTTTAATCAAGAAGATATCTTCTGGGTGTTGAAGTACATAAACTCAAAACTGGCAATGCATTTTATCAGTTTTAAAAGGAAAAATCTGTCTTATATAACAGTGTAAATTTCTGTTACTTCAAAATATATATAGTGAATGCCATCTGCCCACTACCTAAAATGAAAATAGCATTTGTGGAGTGCAGTAGCAAGAATACACAGAAGCAGGGCAGGGATAAGGTTAATAAACCTGTCAATGACTAAGTGTTCATGGAGTCCCAGAATTGGAATCCAATACACTCATCTACAGCACGAGTTCTCAACAGTTCCTTGTAAAAAAGATTGAAAGAGGAAAAGGCAGACTGCAGTGTTGTACTTGAAACTCTGTGAGAAGTTTCAAAGCCCTCGAATGTGTGGATATTTTTCTCTTGAAGTCGGTTGTAATCAATATTTTAGGAACATAGTCTATGTGCTTAAAAGGCAGCTGGTGCCCTACTTCAGGCCTTTACTTATCAACTACAGTGGCAGATAAAACTTAGAGAGTTTAGTATCATGACTTAATGTCATGAGATCCATGACTTCTAAATCATCCAGAATACACCTGTGCTATTTTATGTATGTTTATTTATAGTGAATTTAAGCAAAAATTGCCAGCATGTTCAAAAACATTTCATGTTTCCAATATTATTTTTTATTCTTTAGATCAGTTATCAAAATGTATTCTACAGCTTTTACGCCTAGTCATAACCTTTCCCTACAATCTAGTCATTGCAACATTTATTTGTTAAAAATCCAATAAAATACTTACGTGAGACAATCCTACTCCTTGCATGAATAATTTTGAAACAGAAAAAGATACTATTTTCACTTTGTAAATTATTTAAGTTATGGCCAGAGATTTGTAATCTTAAAGAATCTGAGGATTCTGGAGATGTTGCTAATTTTCATTATAGTCCTGACTTCCAGTCTTCACACCAGGTGTATCAGGCTGTATCGCAAGGCTCTCATGACAAGGTTGAACAGCTCTTTGAGATTTTGGATTCCTCTTCATGTGCAGTGAATCATCTTTTGAGGTCCATGTGTTTTAGGACAAAGAATTTTCTATCTTAACACAAGCAAAAAGGAACTGAGCAGATTGTATCTTCAGCACCTTATTTCTTACTCATCCGTGCTGTGTCCCTATGAGTAAGTGCTCTGCTGTAGAGCAGCAGCTGCAGTGGGCAAGCACAGAGCGTGGGGATCCATCAAAGTCTCACTGATAGAGCTAACTGCAAGGAGCTTAGGTACACACAAATCTACATAAAAGCCCCTGGAATGAGATGACACTTTGGGTGGCAGCTGATTTCCATTTTAGCTTGGGGTTCTGAGGTGCACATAGATTTGAAGTACTAAGTAACTGACTAGAGGAAATTCGGGCTAATTTTGTTCTAATAATTTTAGAAGCTACTTTGCATTTAAAATTAAATTTTATAAAACCAAATAAATATTCAGAAAGTGGTTAATGAATGTGGTCACAAAGGAAAAAGTGCAGTGTGCACAATTAATGGGTATCTACTCTAGAGAAAGACACAAGGGACAATAATGTGTTGGACTCAGTGCAGTGTGGGCCCAAAATTTGCATCCTCATAGTTTCATGACAACCCCTGCCAAAAGATATGTTCATGACAGTTACAGCACAGAAGATCTGTAACAAAAGATTTTTCAAGAATATATCAAAAATATATTGAGCTGAATATGTACTGACCCATTATGAACATTCCAGGAAGAATGGAAATTAAAGTGTGAATCAAAGCACGTAACTCCCATTACTGCCAAAAAGAGAAGTTGTTGAGGAAGGCATATAAAGATGAAAATGTTATTTTCAGTAAACACAGTTTTGGTGATATGTTTTTTAACATCTGTAAAACATGCTCACAGGGTTTGCAAGTTTCTTGCAGTATATTTTTAGTGTGGTAAGTGGATATTCAGTCAGTGAACTCCCATGAATATCAACAAGGCTCTTCAACTAAATCTCTGCATACCAGACTCAGTGTTTACCCCGTCTATGAATTCTCAGTGAATTTGATTTAAACTACATTTATTTATTGCCAGTACCTAATATTTTTCAATTTGCAGAGCATTAGCTAGGGGTTATGCCATGCAGAAAAAAAAAAAAAAGAATAATGCTATTTAATTAATGCATAGTTAATGGAAGAATCTGAATTTTTTTAATAATAACTTTTACTAAGCAGGAAATACTATTAGCACTTCACATTACAAAGTCATCAGGATTTATGTATTTAGTGTAAAGAAAGCCACTGGAGAGAAGTGGTAATGGCAGCACACCTGAACTGCTGGGTCCTACCTTTAGTGGTTGTTGATCTTTTGTAAAATTTCAAACAATTTCTGGGCCACTCTTGCTTTAGCAGTAGTTGAGGTGCTTGTGTGGCACTGTGGTGTCTACAATTAAGAGAATTTCACTTGCAGCTTGTGTTTGTAATATCTTTGGCATTTCAAGGTGTGGAGCTGAAAGTTGCTAAAAAGAGACAAATCACAGTTCTTGTTTCTAGTAACTGCAGTTAAGTACTTTTCCTACAGTCAGTTAATTTATTTCTCACATTTTTTTCTTCCTTTGCCTCTCTACCCCCACTCTGGGGTTCACAGGCACAGCACTAGTTGTCCAGTGGGACCATGTACATCTGCAGGATAATTACAACCTGGGGAGTTTCACTTTTCAGGCCACCCTTCTCAATGATGGGCGTATCATTTTCGGCTACAAAGAAGTAAGTTTGGTTTGAGAATTGTCATTTCAGTGGACAAATTACTTTATGTACATCAGGAATTTCCCTACTTTGGGGGGGGAAGATATTTAAAAGATCAGTTATATAAGATCATTTCATTATACTGATTTTAAGATCACTATTTTGATGAAAATGATATTTTATTGTAAAAGTGATGTTCATGTAATGGACTTAAAAACCATCAACATGACGGAAATGTGCTAATCCCGGATTTCAACTGGGCTTTTTTGGGTGGTTGTGAGTGTTAAGTGTTTAGTAAATTCCTCTTTTTTTAGTATATTTCTCTTGGATTTTGAAATGTAGGGTCTAATTTTTTCAATTAGTTCACCCGATTTTGACCTATTTCAAAATACTCTAGAATCAATAGTTATTGTTAAAAGGTCACCTTTTTCCTGCAGCTGTCGTTTTTTGGCAACTCACACATTTCAAAGTTCATATATTTGAAACTAAATAACTGGTTTGTATCGCTAGCTCTGAGGTTTTCCATCTGTTTGGTGATAAAAGTGCTTAGATTGAGGCCATTTGGTTTGCCTTCATAGCACCAATATATTGTCTTGAATGGCCTCTTGTGCATTCTCCAAGTGTTTCAGAATTCCAGTTGTTGTTTTGAGTGATTTTTCTTTTTTTTTTTTTTGCTAGAGTTGCTCGAGTTCTGGAAGCTATAGCCTAGTTGAATTTCAGTGCTTTTTCCAAGAAAAGCTGGAACAGGTGATCCTTGAGGTCCCCTTTCAGTCTGGTATTCTGTGATTCTGTAATTCATACAAATAAGAATCAGAAAGTAGACAAGCTTAAATCTCTAGGGACAAAGAATAATTTCTTAATTTTTATTTGTTTTTTGGTTTTTTTTCGTTAGGGGTTTTTGTTTTGTTTTGTTATTTTAATCTCTGTTTGGCCTGCAAACTGGGACTTTCTCTTCAAGATGCAAGTCTGGTATCCTCCTTGTGGTAACAAACTGTAATCAGTGATACAACAGATTGTCCAGACTTGGAGAAATCTCTTTTCTCTCTCTGCTATAAAACACTTGTGAGCCTTCAGGCTCATTTTTTGCACCTATGTTGGAGTCATACACCTTCAATGAAGCAGAAATAGTAACACTCCTCTGCCCTTCACTAGAAGGCTAGACAGGATCTGGGTTGTTCTGCAGCAGTCATACCTTTGCTTAAGACAGATGTCTTTGCAGCTTGGAAAAAGGATTGCTGCAGGATGTTCTTACTGGATCAGTATTGTACAAACAAGAAACTTCTGGTATGCCCACGTACCTGGCTCTCCTTGTCTTATAAAAGACATGCTGGTGCAAGGTCTGCTTAGGTCTTTTTTCTGAATGTTAGGTGCTGGCTACAGTCTTCATCTATGAAAATGCTGTTTATTTGGGTTTTGAATCTCACTCCATGTAAGCTTTACTCCGCTTAGCACAGTGGGGCTCCATTGTACCTGACTGAAGGAGTGTACACTGAAGGCTTTGGTTATCTCCTGTTGTTGGAACCTTTTTAAAGAAAAGCAAAAACTTCTAAAGACTGAAGAAAATTTCCTGCCTTCAAGACCGGGGGGTGGGGGCGGGCCGGAAACACTAGTTTTAAGATAAACTTGTCAAGAACTATATATGCATTCTGACATTAAATGGTGACATTTTCAGGAGGCTTCTATTCCTGGTTATGAAATGCTCTGCACTCTCTGTTACTGTCCAGCCCTGTACAAAATGGATCTAATATGGGTGATAGGTTGCTGCTCTAAATTGAAAGTATCTTGTGCACATTTTGAACAAAAGCAAATGATGATGCAGAGTGTCAGGTAGTGGAGAACATTATTCATTTAGGAAGACAGGAGTAAATGGGCCACTTCTTTACCACGAGTGGTTCCTAGAATTGTATGCAAGCATGACATTTAATCCATGGATAAACAATTTCTGTGCTACAATGAACAGGCCGCTTGCTCTCATTACACTACTGGAAGCTTCCTCCAAAACCACATTGCTTTTGTGGGTAGGAGTTATTCATGTTCTGTTCATTAATCTTGAGACGGAAAACTGGAATTTACAAATGGAATAATGTGCTTTTTTTCTACTGCTGAATCTTTTAACTCATCCTCTGTCTTGAGTTAATCTTGCCCTGAATGGAATTACCAAACATTGTTTTAGAGCTATTGTGCATAGCTACGGAAAGAGACTTTTTAAAGTGGTAGTAGTAATGTACTAATGATCTGTAAATCTCTTTGATAAAAGATTTTTCTAGAAATTTTAGAAAGTTACAAACAGTACATTCCATTGGAATTACTTGGGGAATGAATTTTGAGGCTGAGATTTCCAGAAGACTACATTCTTTATCTGCAGCCTTTGCTCCATTACCACTACCTCAGCTTTTCACCTAAATGAGAAAAATTAAATTAAATTGCCAGTCACTGATCAGACACAAGTTGTCTGAAAAGAACAAATGAGACACATATCATTTTAAACTTGGTCCTAGTGCTTATAGGTCTGGCTAGGAGTTTATTTCCTTTTAGTGCTGAATCCATTGCATTCTGAGGAAGTCCTTCCTTGTGGAGCCATTTCTCTTGCTGCTGAGTCATGTTGTCAGGTGCCCCATTAACTCCAGTGAGATTACTCATGTAAATTCTCACTAGCATGACTAGAAGTTACACAAGAGTTCTACTGTCTTTTTGGTGCCATTTTATTTTAGCATCACAGTTCATCGAAAATGGCAGTGAGGTATGGCAGATCTGAGAGGTCTTCATGGCATTGTCATTGAAAGTCTCCAAGCTGAAGCACCAAGTAAGAAATGTAGCAAACAGATTGCCAGTGGCTTTATAAAGCATCCCACAGGGGCTCTGTATTAGTGACACCAGGCATTTATCTAGAAGAGTCTACCTTTAAAATAAGTGGAATTATACATTTAAAGCAGATATAACTAGGGGCTTTTATGTCTTATGCACTTTAGATAGATTTTACCTTTTATTTCTAATTTATTGAAACAATTTGAGGGTCCCTTTTTCACATCCTTCCTGTCCCCACATCAGGTTTGCTACCTCATAAACCTGGTGTTAACCTCCAAGAAAGGATCTCCATGGAGGTTTGCTGAATACCGAAGGAGTTGCTCTGTCCAATCTTTTGCATTGTTTTCCCAATAGGAAGCAACCTGACATTTCCAATTTTTATCCAAAAATAAAAGAAAAAAAATTAGAAAAGGAGCTGGACCATCATAAAAAAGAAATATGGAGATGTCAGAATATCTTTCAGAAGAGTTAATTGTTAGAAGGAGCTGTACAGTCAAGTTCTCACAATGTGAAAACAGTTTGAAATATAACAAGGTCCTATAGCAAGTAAAATATTTATTTATTTAGAAATTTACTTTGTTTACCCTTCCATTTTAAGTCTCACTTTGCTTATACCCACTCTTAGTATTCTGGCAAATGGTCAATATGTCAGGAAACATCAGCTGGCATGAAAATTTTACTGGTGCACTCCTACTACATATGAAATACATTACAGTGCAAACTAGCTAGCAGAACATAGCAATAAAGAAAAAATTTGGCAAAGGCATACTTTTTATGTATTAGTAGTGAATACTCATTTCTTATGATCTAAATTTCACTGAAGTTCAATTCTCAAGAGTTGCACTTCTTATTAAACAAAATAACTATTCTATATAGTCTTTTCCCATTAATGCTTTGAGCTAATGTTCCTTAGTGCAATATTTGGTTTCCTTTTTTGTCCATGATTAATACAGGACAAATTAGGCAAAGGTACCATAGGCTTTGCTAATAGTTTAGGATATTTTTCTTAATTTCATTGGCGAAGGCTTTCTTTGTTCATTTAAACAATAATGACTCTCTATTTATGTAGTCATCCAGAAACCATTATTAAAGTTAAAATATTTGCTCAAATTACCCAATATGTGAATTTGGAAAATAATTCTGAAAGAGGCTTGTAGTACTGAAAGGGGAAAGAATTGAACAAAAATTGTAAAGTGTTAGTACTTAAATAAAATTGATGCACTTGCTAGGCGTGAAAGAAAATACTCTGTAGTAATAATTCAAACCTTGCTATTGTTTCCTGAAGACTAAAAAAAAAACCCAAAAAACAAACAAACAAAACAAAGCACAAAAATAAAAAACAAACAAACCAACAAAAAAACCCACCACCACCACCAAAACAAATAAAAAACCCTCATAATCTGAATGGGTATTCTGCCCGCATTATACATGCTTGGCATTTCTTTGCCTCTTGTATTATTATCAAAAATATGAACATGGAAATGATCTTTGATTTTTGAGGTGGTCAGTTTATACAATTTAAAACTCCTGATTGATTTTCATGCAGTTTAGCCTGTGGACTAATTAATTACTGCTTGGGAAACTGGCAATGAAAACCCTATATAAGCACTATTAGTGTGTTCTTGATTATTATTTTGCAAGATACCCTGGCTCTTATCTTTGACAGTTTCTAAGTGGGGCAGTAAAGGCATCTTGCTTACTACCTCTGTCAGAATAAGGTTAGAGACCATCATGTTATTCTTTTTCGAAAGATAAGATTCTGATGCGACATCACAGTTGAAAAGAATAAAATTTGAGAAGTCTGATGAAAAATACTGTCTAGATTACAGATCCCAATGATAGAGTTCAACATAAATTCTAAATACCCTTCTCCCTGTTGAAGTATATAATCCAAAATATAGACATTAGTGGCCTCAGTGCTAGTGTAGGAAGTTTATTCATTAACTGGTGACTTGTACAACACAAGAGATCATATTTTCTGTGGTAGAGCGAGCAGACAATTTAGAATTATTCTAGCTAAAAGCCTTGTATTTCCTAGCTCTCTGCTCAACTATTTAATGTGTCAGCTTGTTATGACATTTCTTGCCACTCTGGTGAGAAATTCAGAACAGCAGCTATCTGCTTGATACCTATGTTTTGCTGCAATATTCCATAAAATATTTTAATATTTACTAGAAGCCCTCTGTCAAAAGGGAATGTTTCCTAATCAGCCAGCATATGATAGAAGCTCATTTTATCTTGACATCTCATGGGAAAGATTTCACCTGTAATATGACACTCAGTACACACCTTACGAATTTCTTTTTCCACACCTTAAAAACTGGTGTACGTTTTTGTAAAAACAGGTATGATTACATTGTCGTTTTTCAGGAGAGTAAGAATATTCCTGGGTTGTGGATTGGCTTCTATTTTGACTGCATTTCTGAAACAAATTTTGGCTGCTTCTTTTGTTAGACTGGCCCCTGCTACTTTCTTACTTGTTTTAGAACAGATTCAGCAAGTTCCCTATTCTCACCAGAATGCCCAGCACAGGAGTGTGGACAGCTGAAGGGATTTTGGCAAAATTAATTGTTAGTTCTGCTTCAAATTTTTTTAATTTCTCCTGAAGTTCTTCTTTGTATTTTCTGTTCAACTTGGCTACTGTGTCCTGGTTTAGTACCACATATCGCTGAGTCAATCATAATTTTATTAACTTCGAAGGTCTGAACCAGAATGTAATGAAAATAAATTTATTAAAATAATTTTTAAAAAAAGCCAAAACCAAAACAAGCCAAAAGAAACTAATTTGTGGCATTAGTACTACAAGAACCCATCACTCCTTCTCAGAAATAAAACAAAAACAAGCAAAACAAAACAAAAAGAGTAATTAGTTTGCTGTTTTCATAATTTTTGAGGGAAAGATGCAAATTTTTCAATAATTCAAAAATTCACAATAAACCATGTGATAAAGCGCCAGACTTAAAATAAAGGAGCCTTTTTCAAGAAGAGCTGAGTGCAATTCCTTCTGATTTACATTCACACAATACAAATGAGTATAATCCTTTTCATGCATCAGATGCAATTTATGCCTTAAAATGACAATTTTGCCAGCATATTTTGTCACACACCTACTAATGCTAATTCCAAATACACTTTGTGTCCTTTCTTCATCTGCTCCGTTTCCTCTCTAGCTTTGAAGAGAAAGTCATTGCATCCTCCTCATCAGTGCTTTTTCTAACTTAATTTTCAATAGTTTGTCTAGAGTATCCTCCTCAGAATCCTTTAAGACAGTTTCTTTGATAGTTACTGTAAGCTTTTCTTTCTGCTATTCTGAGACTGTGAATAATTCCCTTACTTTATTTAATCTTCCATGCTGCAGAAAATTTATAGAATTATTTCTGAACTCAGTGAGTCTTTTATTTTGAAGAACTTGAAAATATGGCTTTTGGCCTTCTCCTGTCATATTCTCCAATAATTGCATCAAAGCTCAGCTGATATAAGCCAAATTTAAGCTGATGTATTGCTAGCAGTATTTCCAAGCCAGTTCTTTTTTTCATGTCGGTTTGACAACATGCCACAAGCCTTTTTTTATACCCCCTTAAAAACAGTCCCTAAATTAAGTAAAAGGAATGGAAATTTATGACAATGTTTAATTCACCAGAACTTATTTTTTCTGTTAGTGTTCTCATGTTTAGCTTTTACTAAACGGTTACCAGTGTAACTGAGAAAAAGCATACGTAAAAGGTATTTTGGGAACAAGGAGAACTACTGATGCCTAATTCATGCTACTAATTGACACAGACAGGACTGAATCCTCAGTTGCTGGATGTGTAACCAGCTTTTTACTTCAGCATTTTTCTGCTATGTGAAAAATACTGGCCTACAGTATAATTTTGGTAGCTGTATACAGGTAAAGCCAGAGCAAGCTATTGGGTTAGGTAAACACCTTCTGTCTCAGTTTCTTACACTTGATCCAGTTACATCTGTCTTCAGCCTAGAAATTTCTGGTTAAGTGAAGGGCAGCTTTGAAATATAAGATATCTGACTGTGATCTGAAAGCAACAACTGGCAGAAAGTTATAATTGCTCATAGAAATATGTGTCTTCTTCTACTCTGAAGGCACCTGCCTGAGGTTTCCAGTTTGTGGTTATATCTTTCTGTGCTGGGATAAAAAACTCTTTAGCCCTTGAGTAGTTTCTCCTTGTCGTAGTACTTGTCTGTGGTAATCCAACCAGCTTTCATTATCTTATTGAGAAGTCAAATGGACAGAACACTGTAATGCTTATGTTAATGGCCTTTGAGAAATGGAAAAGTTTACAAAATATTTTTATGATACTTTTCAACCTCTTTCTTTTAATTTTTTGGCATATTTTTTAAGAAATATATCCTCTTAAAATCTGTATAATATATCAGCAATGATCTAATTTTCAGGTATAAGTTAAATGGTCGCCCCCATCTTGGCTATGTTTCACTGTTTGTGTAACCAAATATCATATCAATTAAGTTTCCTTCTGACTGCTGGAGCTGTCCTTCCACAACAATACTGAGATTCCTTCCAGAACTATGTTTTCTATGCCATGGTCCCCAAACTCTACCTTATGCTCTTTTTTGTCTACAGTATATCTTTGCATTTTTTTGCAACATCCAACCTTGATAATTGATCCAAGCATTTCACTATTTTAACTCTGCTAGAGCCATCTGGAGAACTGCTAGGCAGTAAATTTATGTTTCCTTCTCAGTCTTGGATATAACTTAAATGCTGTAAAGACACACTGTCAATCTGAGCTGCTCCTTTTGTGATGGCTGCTGCTTGTGATCAGTCAGTCTAGTTAAATGTACTAATATTGCAGAAATGCTACATGTCACTAAATCAAACATCTTTAAAAAAATCAGTCCTATTATATATATACAAGAATCAGCCAAAGCTGCAATCTTGTCCCAAGAATGGAATCAAACTTGATATTTGTTTTCATGCCACCGTGTTGCCCAGTGTCAGTAGGTCTGTGATGTAAAGCTGGATTGGTCCATGATATCTTTTTATTTCTTACTCTAAATATTGGCAATTGAGAATCTGGAATTTTCCATATTTGCCACAAGAGTGATGGTTTTCCTGCTACTCCGCGACATATTAAATATTAATATCACTGTGTCAAAGCTCTGTACAGAAAATAATTAACAGAGTTTTCAGTGCAAGTTACATGAGCCTTAAGTTTTCAAATGTTCATCCCATGCTGAACTTTCACATCTTTTGTGTCCCATAGTAGAGAGGAGGTATTGCCTCCTCCTCCTTGAGTGTTACCAGCACATGATCCCACTTTTTCTTCCATTGAGGGAGATAAATTACTGGAAATTACTACCCTTTTCTGCTTTGTCATTGACAATTGTTCTACCTCTAAGTGTTCATGTGAAAACAATATAAGAAGCAAAGCAAACTGAGATAAAATACAAATTAAAACCAGTAATTTCTGTCTTCAAAAAATTATTGGCTCTATTGTGCTATATTGTATAAAATATTTATTTAGGACTTTTAATTTACACTCTAAATGTTAAATGGTTTAATGTTAATTTTGACAGTGCTTTTATTTTTAGTCTTCTTTTCTAGCTTAATATTTCATTTATATCTTCCTGTTCTGTCTTCCAGATTCCTGTCGCTGTGACGCAGATAAGTTCAACCAACCACCCAGTGAAAGTGGGACTTTCAGATGCATTTGTGGTTGTGCACAGGATCCAGCAAATTCCCAGTATGTAGAATTGTAGTGGTACAAATGGTTTGGAGGCTGAGAAATTAGTATAAGCTGATCTCATCAAGGATGATTAGCTGCACAACAAATCACTTAGCTAATTTCAGCTTGTTAATTCAAGTGTAATTTTATTTGCTTGACAATTCCCAATATGGCTTTTCCTGTCATTGTTTCTTTTGAGCTGATAAATTAAGTAAATAAAATTAAATGGCCAGTCAAATAATGTCAAATTAAACTCTCAACTGGCACAATTTGGTTTTCCATAAGATACTTTCTCTGGAATGTGCTTTCATATTCATAGTAAAGAAGAAGCAATCTGTTCAGAAAAATCATCTGTATCAGAAAATATCCAGGCTGGAAGCTCTTGATACTTTATTCTGTACTTCAAATTCATATACACATTTTAGTGAGAGGAAAGGAGATGTAGTTATTAAATAACATCTTGAGCTCACATAGTCATGGCAGCAGTACTGCAGGTGACATTTAGTTTTCTCTGGCTTTAGTTATACTTTGTATGGCTTCACTGAAATCAAATAGTTGGAAATCAAGTGTGATTTTCTCAGTGCTTTAATGTGCTGTGCACGGAACCCTTTGAGGTCGTTTAGCCATTAGAGAATATGTTCACTTTCCAAGTCTACTGAGTTTACTTACAGACTTGGAGAAAATTTACTAAGTTGAGTTTTTGGTGAACCCCTCATAGCAGGGTGTAGATGGAAGGAGCTGTGCTGGGCCCAGACTCCTAGGACTGAGTGCAGGCCTGTTCCCCTAAAGGGAGCTCTGGCAGACCTGTGGTGCTCTCAAGGACTGACCTGATCCAGCCCCACTTTAGGACAGATTGCAGATGGGGCTGGAAACAGCAAGTGCCATTGGCCTCTCAGCTCATCCCATCTCTTCGTCACACATAAACATGTGAAGCAATCTTAACATGAGGGAGCATCCATCCTATGTCTTATATGTCCTGTCATGGGGAATATGGAAAATTTCAGTACCATCTGTTACTTGTTGTGAGCTCAAAGTAGTGTGAAGGACATTAGCATGCCCCGATTTCACTTAAGGGACAAGAAATTTGTTTCTATGTATGATAGGTAGTTGTGATGTGTCTCTGATAGTTGCATGGATTGGTTTTGAGGGTTTAAGAACAATTGAAACTAGGCAACAAATTTCAGTAACATGAGTGATATTTGCAAGCAAATGATCCGAATATTTCTGAATCTTCAGCTTGTAAGAGCTCCAAAGAGGGATTCAGGTGGAAATTAATTGGTGGGAATTGACTGACTTATGCAAATGGTTGATGAGAATAGTCACAGAGGCTTTCTATCCAAGAGATGCAACAGGATGCAGATCTTTTGACCTCAGGCATCCACAATCAAACACTAAAGGACTTGTATTAGATTTACATATTTTGTACGGAAAACATGTGAGTCTTTATTCGAGTCTGAATGTTTCTTTCCGTAGTAATATTTCAGACAAGCACCTTGTTTTAATAACACTAAATAATATTGGTTTTGATGAATGCAGAGTTGCTTACTAGTCTTCTGGTTTTAGCATATCTATAACTTTTTTCGTCACATGACACTTTCTGCTGACCAAAGTGAGACTACAATGTGGGAAGGAGTACAAAGGGTGCCACTGCTGCAGCAGTTTTGAGAGCGTTATTAATGTATTGCTGTTTACAATGCATTGCTTTTCCCCCTAACTACCAGTTCTGGCAATGGCGGTAATTCATGATTATTTTTGCTAGATTGCAGCTTACACTAGAGCTTATATTAATCAAGGGAACCATCATTTCACAGTAGATTTTCCTGAAGCTGAATTGTGCATTCAATGAAACATGTTTATATTGATGTGTACAGGCAATATAATAGCACCTTGACAGAACTAGTAAATAATGTTGGCCCATAGAAAGCCAGTATCAAATGCTCTTAAAATATGCACGTACTTGAATTCTTGTTTTTAAGAGGCGTTAAATCAGCTATGGCTCCAGTTGATTACGGAAAAAGTGATTTGATAGAATTGTTGTTTTACTTTATTTTTTAGCTTCTTAGGTCAATGGAAGAAGATACATTGTTGTTTGTCCCAAAAGAAAGCAAACAAGTATAACTACAAGTTCTAGCTTACCACTTCAGCAAAGATTTTTCCATCAAAAGAAACCAGTCTCCCTTTATGTTCATGGCTAATTATTAAAAAATAATATATAAAAAAAAGCCAAAAACATCCCCCTCAAAAAAATATGGAAAAACCACCCCAGCTCTACTGTTTCATGTTTGAGCTCAATCAGTTTTGTATATATTGTGCATTTGAAAAGGAAAGAGGCACTAAGTGGAACACAAGCCTATTTGAACAAATATATCCCCTCAGTTTCTAAGGATACTGAATGTCTCTGGTGCATTTTTTATGCTCAGTATTCTAAAATTTCAATATAACAGACCTAGTTTATTAAAGTAATTTCAGAAGATTTAGAGCTATTTATCAGATTTTTTTTTCAGGTGTACTGTCCAAAACATTGGTAATAACTTTTTTAATACTTTTGAAAATTGAGTTCAAAAGCCAGGCAAATCTATTTCGTTCTGAGGAGAGTAAAACATGCTTTTTGATCAGACATTTCATTTCAAAAGTGGATTTTAATGAGTGCTGGAAAGTATCCTCTTGAAGAGCCAAGAGCTAAAAGAAAGTATTTTATGAATTTTTTTTAAATGCAGGACCTTGAGACTTTCAAACCTATTTCTGTAAATATACTTCTACATGTAAGGACTTTGCAGTAATACCCCTTTTATCTGCCCCTACAAGAATACAGGCACATGCATTTTTTCACCTTATCTTTTAAGAGTTAGAACACAGGGATGGAGGATTTTTGGTAGGTGGCTTTCTGCCTGTTTTTTATATATTTCCTTGATCTGCTACTACTTCTTGCACATAGACTGTGTCTTTATTTTCAGCTTATATTATTGCAGATTGGCCACTATTGTTTATTTTATACCTACATATAGATAGGCCTTTATATACTCTAGAGGTGTTTTGGAATGAATGGTAATTGTGAAGGGAAGTAAATTTCTGCTTGATGCTAAGGTTAACTAATAATTCTGAGATTTACATGACAGAAAAATGGCAAAATAAGTCCTTTGATTCATTTCAGAACAAAAGTTTCAGGTCTTTCCAGGTCATTCAAATGAAGTGAGCCAGGTTCTGATTCTCTGATTCTCTGCTTCTGATTTATAAGTTAGAGAGACTACCCTGATTTCTTCTTCAGACAGGCTGAACACTTGCACACTAACTATTTTTACTTTTGGAACAAAGACACTAAGAATGTTTCATGGATGTTTTCCAGCTAGAAACACGATTGGGGATGATGAACTGGGAGCTTTACGTATTCCTCCAGCAAGTCTTTTCTAAGCACCTTCACTATTTCCTTCTCCCATTGCAACCACCTTCTCTTACCAGCTCCCTTCCATTTCTTGTTTATTTCTCAGCCAACCTTGCTGTTCTGTTCTT
Organism: Acanthiza pusilla; assembly: GCA_036630365.1. Classification (NCBI taxonomy): domain Eukaryota; kingdom Metazoa; phylum Chordata; class Aves; order Passeriformes; family Acanthizidae; genus Acanthiza; species Acanthiza pusilla. The sequence continues at coordinate 35,011,752 of JAXCHO010000073.1, forward strand.
GGTCCCTCTTTCATTTGCCTTTGGTGTCCTTTGCTCTCCCTTCTGCAGACTCCCAAGATCTCTCTTTAATTTCATGACCATCTTTCTTCCCCTTTGTTTTTCCGCTCCTTCGGGGTTAATTTGTTTCCCTCCTTTGTTTCAGTGCTTTTCCCTATTGTCTTTCAATTAGCTTTTTGTTGGGCAAGAAGAAATGAAAAAGCATTTCCTACAACCCACTTTTGTATTTTAGCAATAAAAAGCCCACCAGAGAGCCTTCCCATATTGTGTTTGTTTTCCACAAAACCATGAAATACACTGGTAAAGTGAGAGAGTGCCAGATTCAGGGGATCTACATAGTGAATTACTAGTCTTGAACTTAGAGATAATGGGTAGTAGGTTTGTCTCCACAATGAGACATACTTCTCCATGATCTTAGCCTCTGCTGTATCAGATGCAGCTCTTTTAGGAAATCCGTGCCTTGACAACTCAACATTTAATCACACTGAAATTATTCAACAACATTGTGTACAAAAATGAAATTGTAGCCGTGTGTTAGTAATATTCCAGTTTCAGTGCAATTAGTGTCACTCAATATGTAGTGTAACTCAAGCATTTAATTAAGTGACAGCTTTGCATGTTGTAAATGTTTGCTGAAGGTGTCTCACCACTTTGTTTACAGCAGTGACACCCCTGAAAGAACCTTAGGATTACCTTCCTGATGGGTAAAAGACCATTGCCATTTATGCTGTGATATAATAAAAAGGTGCAGCACCACTTGGGAAATCTCAAAGCCTGATTTCCTGCTGCCTTACTGGCAGTGTTATCATTTACCTCTGTGCAAAGTAGGCCCCAAAGTTATCACTCTAAATTCTCAGTATTTATTCTTCTTTCCACTGGTGTAACTAATCCCACCGAGCCAGCTGCTCCAGCCCTGCATGTTTGTCCGCTGCTCCAGAAGGGTTTATCCAGGCAGCTGGGCTCCTTGCACTCCATGTCTGACTCAGGAACATGCTCTTGATCCTTGGTAGCATGAGTTCAGGGGCTGGCACAAGCTGATCAAAGTTTAAGATACTCTCATAACTGGACACAGACAGATCTCAGAGTGAGGCAGTTTGGTGTATGGTGGGATTAGGGAATAAAGCAAGATTTTCACATGTAGATCGTGTGTTACTGAGAGCTCGTAGGTAAATCGAAACAGACGGAGCACTGATGGAAGTAGTAAGAGAGATTTTATTGAATTTTCTTGTCTTATATAGATATTGGGAGTCTAGCAGTGATTGGCTCGTAGCCATCCACCCCTTGGAGCGACTGGTTGAACACTTGCAGTACCCAGTTCCAAAACAAAGATTAGAAAGAGCAAGAAGAATTCAGCTTATCTTTATTCCCTATATGATTCATGAGAAAGAAAAGATAAACCTTAGAACAGTGCATCCACAGATCATGTGCTAAGAGCTCCTTAGCTGGCATCAGGTATTTGGGCAAATATGGAAGGACATGGAGAGTTTCAAAGTAAATCATATGGCAGGCACAGAGCATTGGGGCAGAACAGCTTTTAGTACATTGTTCATAAAGAACGTATTTTCAGAGCCTACTTCACTGGTTTGCTTGTTCTCAGATTATGTTTTTGAGGTGCAGCTCCCAGGTTTAAAAGGATTTTTTTTTTAGTCGTTTTTATGAGAATGATAAAATTAATACAGTTAGGGAATCTGAATTTTTATCTAGATTCACATATGTGTAGTATTCAGTGACCAACAGCCATTGTGGTGGCGTTTGGATTACAGACATTGGTATTTGGTTCTGGTGTCAGTGCCTCAAAAATTAATTAGTTAATATTGGTAAGTTGAACAAAGTAAAGCTGTTAAAAACAAAGAACAGATTGCTTTGACATTCTGATTCCTTTACCTGTTGTGGTGACAGTGATCAGATATACTAGGCTGACAGGTTTTATTCAGTCAGTGATGTTAAACAAGGTCCCTGTCAAGCAAAGTCAGTGGCTGTATAGCACAGCAGCTGTGCTCCACCCTTCTCTATGCCTTATATTTTCCACAAATTGTTTGCAGCTTGCTGGAAATGTTTCATAAATTGTTTACTTCAATTTGACTTCTGCATAGCCAAATGCACCCTCTTACCGTTTGTGTTTTCTCTATCAGCGAGGCTTAAAAGTGAAAGTACAGCTGTGTGAATACATATGGCCTTGTTTAGAAGTTATTTCTGGGTATATGGCCAGTCCCAATTCCCCAGAAATCTTTCACTTACGAAGGTCTTTATTTGTGTGAATATATAATTTAAAAACTCGGAATGACTTCTCCAGTATTTTCACATTTCACTGTATTGCAGGTTTTAGCAGAGGAATGGTGCATGAGGAAAAGTGATTATGTAATGGAAAAGATACAGAAAGATTATGCATCTGTCAGATACATATTTAGAATGGTTTGTTATGAGCTGCTGACCCTTCAGACATGTTAAGAAGTCATTGGTGCTCTCCTGGCACTGCTGCCTCTCCAGAGCACTCTCCCTATCGAGTACATTTAGTCAACTCTTGCAGTTCTGTTCCACAGAATACTTACGTTCCATTATTTAGTTTAATACTAGTGTGATAAAATTACATAGAAATGTTTTGTCACATCAGAATCTTGCACATCTATAATTTACCAATCCATTGCTTAATCCCTTGAAAGGATTCTTTCAAATGGCCTTCTGACCCCCCATGTTATCTCTCTAGGTCACTGAGGAATGTTCTTACCTCAAGTAGCTGGTGTTTTCTTCAGGATTTTCTGCTGGGACTGTACCTTTGGCCTTGTGTTCAAAGATAGCACAAGTACATGCCATGGAAACAAACTAAAGAACAATTTGAACCATGCTGTAAATTAAACCAAATATAAAAAAATACAGTCTTCTCTTGAAAAATATATTGAAAGTTATACTATTCAGTAAAAAGTGTGCTTGAGAAACTCAGACTTAAAAAAATATAAAATATTTTCATGACTAGGAGAAGAATATACACATATTTTCTGAACTTCAGAACCAGTAATGGTACTTCAAAAGCATGCAAAAAGTCCTGCTAGACCTGATGTAATGTTTTTTGCATTAATACCTGCACATGATGCTTAAATATTTGTCTGTTACTGCATCAAATTATTTCACTAGTTCTTGTCGTGTTAAGGTGTATACTGAGGTATAGATGGGCTCATAAGCTCTTTGTTATTCTGCACAAGTACTTTTTTGTGAAAGAGCTAAATATACAGCATAAGACAAAGAAGAACAAGTTCCACCTGAGTGAAAGGCAATGTATGTCCAGGAGCATGTGAAGAGATGGAGGGGGAGAGTCTCAGGGAAGAATATTCATTTTTCTGTTTATCCTGTTGAGTTTAGGGGTTTTTTGCAGTTTTGTTAAGGGGAACAGGCTCAGAATTCTAAATAGGGGGAGAAAAGTGCATTTTGAGGATCTAAGCGTGGCATGTTTAAATCATACTTTCAAAATAATCTAGCCTGACCAGGAAGATAAATTTGAATGCTCACATTTCCAACCACCTGTCTGCAAGTATATACAGAGATGTTAGAAGGTGACTATGCAAATACCTCTGTGCTTAAGTTTCCTACATTAGATAGATGCCTCATTTGGAAACTCACCCCCTGTGGTTGACACAGTCATCTTTCTGAAGAAAAAGATCAAATTTGAGTCTGTCAGGCAGTGGGATTTAATGGGATCAACAGTCATGCTGAAATATGCATGATTAGATTTTTTTTTTTTTTGGTAACACAATTCTCTTAAAAGTAGTGTTTTTCAGAAATTTCATGCACTGGGTGAGGTAAAAGTGCCTATACCCTGACTCACTGGTTCTTACTGAGTCTTTGGAAAGCCAGAAGCTCCTTATTTCTTGTAAGCCCTGTAAGGAGCCTGTTAAGAAAGTTTCAGCATTAACAGGATTATAACACACCAGTCTATACCAGTACTGATGAGATAGTGTCAACACCTACCATTTGAATTTATGAATTCACTTGCTTTTTTTTTTTTTTTTTTTTTTTTTTTTTTTTTTTTTTTTTGGACAGAGTGTTTCTGTCTGTGGAAACAGAGTACAGCCTTCAGCATTGGCAGGAGCTCATTTCAAAGACATATTACAATCACTCTGATTTGGCTTTTATGAGATTGACCATTCTGTGAGCATAAACCTCTTGCAGCTGGCAAGAGATTTTCCCTACAGCCAGCACACAATTAGCTTGGTCTTGAAAACTCTTTCTGTCCAGTGGGTTTGAAGTACATGGCTAAGGCATTTATTGGAGTAAAATTTGGCAGCTGGCATATCCATTTTTAACTAGTCAGAATGGCTTTGTAGGTAAAACATAACACTAGTTCAACTAGGTTCATTTCATTCTGAAAGAGAAATCTGCTATCAGGAGGGGTGAAGCTATAGTGAAGTTTCAAATAAATCACAAGAAGTGGTTGGCAATGGTGCTGATTTGGAGCTAAATAGAAGCATTTCTGAAAAGAAGATACTGCCCACTTGTCCCTGAGAGCTAATGAGACAAGAGAGGGCAGAAAATCTGCTTCCTCAAGCGACATGGTGTGCCCTAATCCATACAGGACTGGCAACATAGGAGACCTCCTGAGATTGAGTTTGTGACTGTCTACAAGGCACTTTTCTTCTGCTCCATGTAGGCTGAGACTCGTTATTGGCCTGGGTAACCTCTTAGTCTTTTGTATGTAACCCTTTATTCCTCTCTGGACTGATTGCACTGGGTCAGTGATTGTATTTGGCTTCAATTTCAGTTACTTTAGCAGACCTTCGAAAAGAACGTGAGTCTGAAACTAACACACCAGAAATTTGTCGGGTTTCTGTCAGATTGGTGTTATAGGTTGTACTTTTAACTTGCAAATATACAAGCTCACCAGTCTGCATTGCAACTGTACACATAAAATCTGGAGTTTTCAGAACACATTATAGGATATTGTTCTGGCAAATAACATGATTTTTTCACATGTATCTGATGCTTGGGTCTTACAGTTGCTTGTGAGTTCAAAGCCCTTAAGAAGAGTGCATTGACTATATTGGATTTCTGCTTTGAGAAACTCAGGTGTAGTCAGCTTGTGTAAAGATTATGCATAACATTGTCTGTTTAGGAAGACTTGTCTTCTTTAATATAATGTTATAATATGGAAATATAGTCTAGTACATTTAGATGTGAGCCATCTTGTAGAAAACAAATTTGATTAAGGAATGAAATCAGTTTTGTTTGTACATCTTGGCAGGAACTGACAAAGAGAGCATATAAAGCATTTCTCTCGAGTCTGTAAGCTGAGAAATGTCTTCAGAAAGCAAGCATTTGAAATACACCCTAAAATGACTGACAGTGTACTCTCTAGAATTTCTGCCTAAATCAATGGCTAAGATGCTTGGAAGCACATTCAGCATTTTCATAATTCTTTGCCAGGAGTACATATTCTGTCAGCTTTTACAGGTTTACAGGTTATTTTGTGATATTCAAAGTTTAAAATATATTCTTGAGGAAAATTCTTGCCATATGTGCACCTAAGGAACAGTGTGCATTCATTACCTTCACTACTTTTCACAAATAAAATAGAAAAATGTGATTTCTTTTTTTCTTTCCTGTTAGATGTTCGCAGAAGAACAATTTATGAATACCACAGGGTGGAGCTACAGATGTCAAAGATTACCAATCTCTCAGCCGTCGAAATGATACCTCTTCCAAGTAAGTAAAACATCACATAAGCAGGAGCCAGATCTATCTAGGAAGCATCTCCCGGCAACACATACACAATTTCAAATATTTTGCTTTATCTGTGGGCTTGGAATCATGAACAGATTCATTTATCCTCTCCTAGGCTCCCATATGGATGATGCATTATCCAGTACATCCTCATGTATCTCAAGTTAGTTTATAGGTATATAGCTCCCAGTAGGTTTTGAATGAAATTTGTGCCAAATCATTTTTTCAGAAGAATAATTATATTGCCTTTAAATGTGTTTCCTCAAGAAAAAAAAAAGAGGAGCGGTTTTCATGCTTGCAATGCAAACGGGAATTCTTCTGTGTACTGTGCATAACATCACAAAGGAATATCCCCAAACAAATGACTCCAAATATTTTGCAGTTCATCTGGCTCTTCTTTCCAAGGTAAAACTACATTGTTTAGAAATCTCAGGGTTTAAAATGCCATCTGTACTGCTGTAGAAAGAATAAAAACATCTATTTGGTTTTTTTTTAAAATCCAGTTATAGTTCTGGCACATTTTTCTGTCAGTCTTATTATCTGCTTATGTCTAAATGTTAACAACACCCAAGGACAGTGGAGCCAGGGAAGAAAGAGATTTAAGGAAACACTTAATATCACGCAGAAAGATAAAAATTTAGAAATGAAGCTGGATGAACAGATGTGGAAGTAGGAATACATTTACAAATGGAATATAGATGGAGTACTTCAGATTAATTGTATTTTCATGCGTGCAGTTGTGCAAAGCATTGTAATAGGCTGGGTTCAGGGTCTTAGTTTGGACATGAGTGAACCTGTTGAGTTCCTAAATATATATATTATCACAAGAGGTATTCTTCTTTTATGTTTTTTGTGTGAAATATATATGAGACTAATGTAATAATTTGTGTTTGTTTATCTACATCCCAGCTTGTCTCCAGTTTACCAGCTGTGGTCCCTGTGTCACTGCCCAGATTGGTTTCAACTGCAGCTGGTGCAGTAAACTCCAAAGGTAAAGAAAATACTATTTTCTTTTCTTTCTTTTTTTCTGTCTGGGTATGCAGCTGTGCTTCAAGTATATCTGAAACCATTGCTAACAGGTTATTCAGCACTGAAAGTTGTTGTATTTGGGTTTGTCTATATGCATTCACATGAACATAAACCTCAGTTGAGATCACCAGCAACGCATCATTGTCACATTTCGCTTCAACGACTAGGCAAGAATAGTCAGAGCAGTTGACTGGGGCGTTAAGCTCCAGTTCTTATTTCTTCAGTCATACTTTAAAATCCTTTTGAAGTAGAACAAGAAGAAGAAATCATAATAAAAATCATATTTTCTCCCTACATTCCTGTCTTCATCAAAAATAATTTAACCACATAGAGATGCAGGGTGATAATGTTACTGTAAAGACTTTCTTGTTAACAGTAGGAAGACCAACACATCTAAGCAGTCAGAGTATTTTCCTTTTTAACCTGGCATTATACTTAGTGAATGTGTTGGGTCTCCTCAGCCTCTCACTGCCACATTGATGAGGACAGTCAAGTCCGTGGCAGGAGTGATTTAGACTGAGGAGCAGCTGGAGCACAGCCAGCAAGATGGAAACTCTGCAGCTATAGCTTTCCAAAAAGTTTTTCACTCACTGACCTTCACTGACCTTCACGGCAAGAATTTAACACCAGTTCTCTGAAACAAAATGCAGTATCATAATGGATATTTATTGTTGCTGTGCTTTTCAACTCTAGTGATTAGGTTCAGAAATACTGTGTATGAAATTGATGTATATTGAAACAAGAAAACGTAATTAACATTCTAAAATAGTGCAATAATTTGACATCATGTTGAAGAAGGGGTAAATAGCTGAAGAAAATGCCATAGAATTAGGAAACTGGGGTCATTTTTATAATGTTTTCTTAAGCTGCAACTCCTGTAGTAGGTCACTTGAAAAGTAGCTCTGTTCCCCATTTGTCTTGCAAGAACCTTTTTAGTGGAATTAGGGCTAAGAGAAATCATGTAATAGGAAACAAACAAAATATCTTCAAGAATAAGAATACGTCTAGAAACCTGTTCCAAGCAAACGTGAACAGTTCTTGGTTGCTTTAGCCAATTCCTTGCTTTCAGAATTGCTTGATTCTCTTTCCATCAATCGATGCTGTAGCACTGAGTTTCTGTTGGCTTTTGTTTGAGCTGCTTTGTGGCCAATGTTCTCATTTCTGTTTGATTAAACCCAATTATATTGTAAAGTTCAGACCTCTTGTGAAGAACAGGCAGACCTTCAGATCTTTGTGTTTCTCTGTACTTTCTGAAGACCTGAGTTTCCTGGGTTCTGAAATTGCTGGGAAAACTGTTTTGCTCACTAAGACACAAGTTCACATGGAGAACTAAGTTTTATTCTTCACCTTCAGCAGCAGCAGAGCCAAGCATGAAGTCACACTGTGTTTCCTTCTGCTCATTTAGGAGAATTTGTGGCCATCCCCTCACAACTGGCAAGGTGTTATTTACTGCTGAAAAATATACAGTAGGAACACATCTATTTCTATTCAATTAAAGTTTGAATGAACAAAGTCTTGCTTTTTGTTTTGCCTGTGGAGATCACACTGCAGCCAAAGATGAGCCTACTGAGGCAGTCCTGCACTGTTTCCCAAAACCAGCTGTCTCCACTCTGCAGCATGGTTGTGCCTTTGACAAGCTGCAGCAGACTGAGTAGCTTTATTGCTATTAATTAGCCCATTACTGACAGTAGTGAGACTGTCACTTCATGCAGGCTGTCTTTGGACATTGTTTGACTACCAGCAAAAGCAGGAACTGCAGTGGATTCCTTAGAAAAAGGATGGATCCAGAAAAAGAAACTAAGGATATGCTTCTACATGGGAGTTTCAGTAGTTTAAAAACAGTCATACCATCCAGTTTTTATCTATTAAGATGAACAATGTTCAGTCAGGTTTTAGCAAATGGAGAATTGTGTATAGAGTTATAAAATAGCTCAGAATGGAAGGACGCTCTAAAGGTCATCCAGACTAACCTGCAGCTCAAAGCAGGGCCAGCTGTGAGATCAGACTGGGTTTCTTTGTGGTTTTGTTCATCTAGGACTTGACCACAGAGGCTGTGGTCCAGTCCCCAGACATCTTATACCAGATTTTGCACCTAATTTGTTAACTTCCTGTTTCCTCCAGAAACATGGCTTTGGTGATTATGTCTGCCTCAGGCCTCATTATCTGTCTTGGCCACTCCTCTCCATCTCTTTCGGAAATGAACAATTCCAACTATTTCATCTCTACAGAGAAACAGATCTGAAATAATAAACTGTTACATATTTTGTGAAAAGAGGCAACTTGCTTTCCAAAATGTGAAAACTGAACATTTATTTGGTTACACTGCAGGATTAGTGTGATGAGGAATCATTCTGTCTCAGCTTTGAAAATTTTCTACCAGTTCTGGATACTCTCTCTGGTCTTCTAGTCTAGTGCCTGTCTTCTTACTTTGCTTTTTCTCAGCATGTACATTTATTATAGAGAGATACAAATTAAAAAATCTTATTCCATTCTCAGGGGTAATGTCTGGATCAAAGGAGAGTGCTCGGAATCATTTGCTTCAGTACCACATTGTGGTGTTGTTCCCCTCAAAAATGCATTTGCTGTGCTAAAATGTTCTTTTTGCATATGATAAGCATTTCCTCAACAAGAAAATCTAATAGCCTGGTTAAAAATCCTAAAAGATGAAAAGTTGTTCATTCCTACCTCACAGTCCTGCAGATTTTTCTGCGTGTCACTGCTCTTCATTCATCAGCCTTGTAAATCAATTGAGACTTTTATCTCCTTATAATATACATTGCTCTGCTGCAGTAGGATAAAAACAGCTTGAAAAACAAGGGCAAAGCATTACATGAAGTATTAACTTAGACATTTCAGAGGTGCCTAGAGGACAAAGAAAATTAACATTTGCAGCCCACTTTCAAATGAGTGCTCATAAGGATTTTTGAAGAAGAAGTAATGCTTAGGAGTAATGCCTGAGTAATGCTTCTCAGTTGCAAAGCTGAGTGGACACACTGGCCTGAAGAAGGCTTTGAACTGGCAGTCAGTGGTTTTCAGTGTATCCATAATCTACTGACCAACCTAGCACTCAGAGTTTTGCAGATTTTTTTGTTTCTGAGGGGTCTGATAGGTAGTGAGGGTCAGAAATGCCTGGACCACACAGGGATGTTCTTTCCATGGTGCCACAGTAGTACTTTGGTGCTCTGAAGCGAGACCTTCTTGACCAGACAGACTTCCATGTGGGTAATAAGCCAACACATGTCCATTGGGAAACACAACTGTATTCCAATTCTACAAACTTTTTTTTTCAGGAACATGTTACCCCATTTAGCCAGAGCAATTTTACTACCAGGAACACCATCTTGCATATGTTTCATTTTTTTTCCTTGCATGATATTTTATCCACATACTGAATTATTCATTCAGCAAAGTACAGTTTTTTGAGGAAAAGAAAGTTTATCTAAAACCTATGACTGCCTGAGAAAAATTGACCAGCAGAGCCATTGCAGAAAAACTGTACTCCCCCATGTGGGCAGTTGGCATCAGAATGAAAATAGCTTTATCCTGCCACAGTGGGTTGTTTCCTACCTGTAACTTCAGCCCAGCTGCGCAAACTCTGCAATGGTTGGAGACGCAGGTTTATTTTGTATATGATTCCGGGCCAAATCCTCTATTCCTGCACTCTCTGCAGGCTTAAATCACCATTAGCCCTTTCATAAGGGGTCATCAAACTATCCACTGTGAAATCCAATATGATGTGTGTCATACAATTATATCATGACTGAAGCAAAGGCACATCATTTTCCTTTGACTTCAGTAGATGGAGGATCCCCCTAGGAGCTCATTTTTTTTGAACTATGTATATTTCATAACTGTTTCATAAGTAAAACTGTTCAAAAGGAGATTAACTATAAATATGTAAGCTAAGATGGTATTATAACTTTTTCCAACAAAAGTATCCATGTCTGTAAAATGCCAGAAACACTTTAGCATCTGTCCCATGGTAGTCTCCTGTGGCTGAAACTTGGATCATTTGCCCTTCATTATCTCTGGCTTCCTGACATGTACAAATTGGGAGAATTCATTAATGTTAGATTTGTTTATATCATCTTCTTATGCTTCTGAAAATGTTTATATACTCTAGGCACTTGGTATAGCTTGCATGTTAGAGATGTCATTTTCTAGGAAAGTTTTTGGAAGCGCTAAAAAAACCTTGCTGTTACTTTATAACTTCAGTTTGTAAAACTTGCTTGCATATACTGAAATAGTGAGTTCCCTTGAAAATATTTTAAGTTTGTAGTCCAATAAATAAAGATTCTCTAGATACTGATGTTTTTATTTTGATGAACTTCAGGAAATTCTCAGATTTGGACAGCAAAACAAAACTGATCTTTCTGTGTGCTCAGAAATATGCAGACAAAGAGCACACTCTTTCAATGTGTGCATGCTGGAGACTCAGGCTTTGAATGTCTCATGCTTCACTTCATTAATACAGAATAAAAGCATCTCCCAATACCTGTGACATTCGGGGTGGTACCATCACCCCAGCACTGAAGACAGGGAACTGGAGTACTGTAGTACCAAGGACAGGAGCTGTAAACAGTTTAGATGATAGCTTTACTTAGCTGTCACTGTTGGTACCTATATTCAGATTTTTAATCCTCAAACCTGTCTGCCTTATGCCAAGGGCACCCAAAAGCCTAACAGCTAGATCCACCAGAATGTTTTGCTGTCAGACTCACTTAGGTTTACAAGGGAAGTTACACAGAATAGGAGAGCAGTACTAAAAGCATCTTTCTACCAGATTCTGGACTTAAGTATCTAGGACTAAAAAATCTCTAAGCGTCCAACACTTTGTATGGGGAAAGATCTTCAGATGAGTATAAGGAGGTCTCAGCAGTGAAATCCCCCATGACAGCCCCACTCAGAAAAGCAACACTGCCTTTCCACAACAGTCGTCAGTAATCAGAGAACCCAGAGGCACAGGAGATAAGTGAACATGGGTCCTCTGAAAACAGGTCACCCCTGAAGAGTGGCCCTTGAGAGGTGGAGGTGTGTAAGGCTGAGCACTGAAACTTCCTTGCGTGGCTCCAGCTCAGAGCAGCTCCACTATCCTCAGGCAGTGGCTGCCTGGAGACTCAAGGTTAGCTCCTGGCACTGCTCTCCAGGCAGCCCTACTGGGGACTTTCCTGGGTCTGAAAAATGAGATTTTGTACTCTTATCCTTGAGAGTCTCTGTTTTCCAGAATATTCATTGAATGTATGGTTTAAAATCATACCAGTTTATGGCATTGACCCATAGAGGGCAAACCCCCAGTTTGAAAAATGCCCTGAGACAGACTGAACGAATTCCAGGACTTTCTGAGTGCAGTGATGAGCCAGGACACTTCATGCACTTTAGGCAGAGTCATACTGTCCATGTGTGTATGCAAAGCTTCTTATACACTTAAAGCAACCCTTAGCTAAAAAAAATTAAAGAATCCCATTTGTGACGCATTTTACTTCAATGTGTAATCCTGTGTGCCAACAGCAGCACTAGTTGTGTAAATGGAAAGGTTATGGCTGGGTTTTGTGGAATGTGTTCTGAGCAGAGTGAAAAATCAGAAATGTGCCTGGGAATAGTAGCAATAATGTGATTTAAGGCTTGATTCTTCTGATCTTTTATTATGATAATCACTATTCCCATCTAAGCAGGTAATATAAAAACAAGTTGCTTTGCATTCCATGCTGATTAGCTGGAAAGCAGGGAAGGAAGAATTTTTAGGCACCTGCAGGTTTTAAGAAAACCTGTTACAGTTGAAATATGAAGTGACAGTTTTCTGTAGTGCCTTTACGGTAATTGAGATAAAAAGAATCCTATTACTTGTCTTACAAAGTTCTGGACAAGTTTGAAATGTCTGTTTGTTCATTCTTCCTTTAGAAGGAAATTGGAAATATGTTTAATTAACTTTCAAATGTGAGTTTATGTCTGGAAATTTTTAATATCACGAGGAGGAAAAGGATTAGGTTTTTTGTTTGTTGTTCTGTATGTCCCTATTGACAAGACTGTTTTCATAAAAGAGGTGTTGACTCAGATATTGTAGTATAAGTAACAGTCTTATGTAATCTAAAATATTTATCAGCTGAGCAAAGCACCTTCCATAAAGAATTACAAAAAACCCATGAAAATAATTACTATTCTATCTGACTACAGAAGCCTCTGGATTTACAAAAGAAAATAATTAAATCCAAATAAGAAACACATAGCTTATTGTTTGATATCTACACTTTCCTCAGCTTTTATTGGACAGTTGATGCCACAACGAAAGTTGTAGATTCCACTGGAGAGCAGGGAAAGGCAAACCACGTCACTGAGATGATGATGGTGACACTCAGGTGTCCTCTGCAAACTTGCTGAGGGTGCCCTCAATCCCATTGTCTGTGTCATCGACAAGATATGAAGCAGCGCTGGTCCCAGTACAGATCCTGAGGGATCACCTGTCACCAATCTCCATCAGGATATTGATCCTTTGACCACTCCTTTCTAGATGGAGAGATCTCACCAATTCCTCATCCACTGCACCATCCAACCACCAAATCTATCTCACTCCAATTCAGAGGGGGATACTGTGGGGGACTGTGTCAGAGATCTTACAGAATTCCAGATAGGCAACATCCATTGACCTTCCCTTGTCCACTGATGTTATCACTCCATCATAAGTCCTCAAGTTTGATTCAAAATGCTCACTTTTAAATACTTCCTTATTTTAACTATTTGAGGTTTTATTTTTTTTTTGTTTGATTGTTTTAGGAATATTTCATAGCTCAATTGCAAATTAAAAGTTGGGAGGGAGACTTGCTGATTTATACTCAGGGTGTTTTTATCTAAACACAATTTAACTGACAGTAGTGTGCTGTTATTACAAAATTGGCCACACTATCTTAGCCATTGAATTATAAACTGAAAAAAAAAAGGCATTTCTATGGATTAAATGAACCACCAGAGGGAGCATATATAATCCAATCAATGTAATAGTTTCATATACAAATTACAAGGAAAATCTCATTTTAGATGCTTTTGAAGGGCTAGAGGTTTAAAATGTAGTGTATTCTGTTAAATATATTCCATTCTATCCATGGGTCTTCATGAATTTGGTGATCATAAACCTGCTTCAGACAAAGGAAAAGCAATAAGCCCAGATTCTGGATGTTTGTGTGCCACTACAGCAGTTCTTTATTCTGGAGTGATTTTATATGAAGACGTGGCTGAGTCCTAACACCTGGGTCTTAACAAGCAGATTGTTGCATTAGGTCAAATTTACCCTGTGATAAATGAAAAGTAATGGCAGTGCTGTTTTTCCAACTTGTATACTGTTTCTTTCCCAATTACGAAGCAATCATATTGCAAACTGGAGGATCAGAAATTATGGCTCTTTGTCAGAATTTGCTGACTACAAATGCAACATATTTTCTTCTATTTTAAAAGTTGTATTGAGACAGCAATTGATCTTTTTGATCAAGTGCAACAAGTGTATCAAGAATGAATGTGTAAGTTTGTCAGCCCTGATGCATTACTGATAGGAATGATACAATAGGTAGATCTATACTTTATTGAGCAGAAAATTGCTCCACACCCAACTTCTTCAAATACTTTCCAAGGTGCTTGCTCTTAATTTGACGAGCTAATTTGCCCTCATGCACCGCAAGAAATTGTTAGGAAATTAGCATTCAATAATTGAGAGTTTTGTATGCATGGCAAGCCTGATGGGACTAAAGCAAGAAAAGACAGTGGCACAAAAGTGTTTAATGAACAAAGTATTTTCTCAAACCAGAATGAGCTCAGTGATGTTATTGTTTGATAAGAAAAGTCTCACAAGATTATAGTAATAGATATTCTCCAGAGGGATGGTAGTTCTGTTTAAAAGGGAATATAAGCTTCAGTGACCCTGAAGGTACACTTAAAAATAATGCTTAAGATGTACGTCAGTAAAATGTACATAACAGCACATTGGAAAGTACTGTTAAGGAACATAGATGATCCTGAGCTCACAACATGTTTTTAGTGAAAGTTAGCCTGCAGCCAGAAGAATTTGCTGTTCACTGACAGTCTCACATGGATAAATAGCAGATTACTAGCCTTTCTACATTTTTGGTGAGTTTGTGGAATTTGATAGTAGCTGAAGTCAATCGAATTATTGTGGAATTTCTGTAATTCCCTTGAGCACAGATTGTCTGGAATAATTCCTATGATTAATACTAATAAACCTAAAAAGCTCAGTCTCTGAACAGAAGCCCAGTGAACATGCACTAGTTCTCAGGGGCTTAGTACAAGCCAGTGCAAGACCATTCATTCCCCAAGTTTCTTTTCTCCCCACATTCTTCTGCAGTGTACTCACTGATGTTCTCAGCAGCTCCATAAAATTATCCTGATCATAACATTAATGGATTTTATATCTAACTGACTGAATTTGAATCCTGCTTTCATACAGAAACTAGCCAGTTTTCTTGCAGCCGCAGCATTAGTTGCACATATGCATACCTTGCTTTGTTTTCCTGAATAACTCAGAACATCACAAGGACAGCAGTTATGCTTATACCTGATGCAGATTTTTAAGTTCAAGGCTGGGTTGTAGAACTTTAAATTGTCTCTAGAAAAGGAGCAGAAGATTGCTACAATTCTCATTACTCTGATATCCTACCCTTTCTGTTAAAATATTTTCTGTGAAATCCTGGACATGAGGATGGCAAAGCATTTTGAAGATTCTTAATCTAGATGTAAACACAGTGATTAATTTAAGCCATCTCGCTCAGACTATAAATACTGTATATCCCAGTTTCTTACAATATTATTTGCCTTTCAGAATTTGAGATTGGTTTCACTAGCCAGATGTTTACAGTAACATCCCCTGCCAGAGTTGTTGCTGTGTCTTCTGGAGCTTAGAGACTCTGTTCATTATCCACTCTGCAGGTTCCTGTGATATCCAATTTTGCAACACAGCTTGGACAAGATGTAGATATCACAGTTAATACAGAAAGGGCCTCTGCCTGGACTGTTCTAAGACCTTAATGTAAAGTCTGTCTCATGTAGGCGTGCTGTCAAATAGATGACATTCCTAAGGTGTTTTGTTATAAATGCAGGAAGTAGTTAGCAAAGATACAGAGGACAGTTAAGCACTTAAAGCCCATTGAGAGGAGGGATAGAAGACATCCTCCTGTTATATATACCTTGGTGAATATTTACTTTCGCTGATTAATTTGGAAAAAAGATGACAGCATCTGTATTTCATTTCCATGTTTAAATTCACAGAAGCACCTAAGACACCATAATGACAAAACACTAGAAAAACAGGTAGTAGTACAATTCTTTTCTGTAGAACTTCTGTTGCAATTCTTTTACAAACTATAACATTTTATTCTTCACTTAGTGCAATAGAACAGTAAGACAAAGCTCACCTCAGTCTATGATGAACCATTTATGTATAGAACTGCAACCTCTGTGCCAGTCATAAATCTTTCAAATCACAATAGAGCTGAGTACACACTTAATTCCTCATTGTTTGTTTATCCTGAGTGTGATAGCCATTCCAGAAGGTGTTGCCATGCTCTGTTACAGAGGCATTTACCCTGGGATTAAATTTTGGGTTTTTTCGGACAGAACTATGTCACATTCAGTCACATTGCAGCCTAAAATTCTGTTTGGTTTGGTTTCATTTTCATCTGCTCTTTTCTTATATTGATAGTTAAGTTTGAATTCAAATTAGTTCCTATTTCGTTGGTGAAAATTGACGCTCACCCATGCAAGGGTTCCACAGATGCCTTAGGATGCAATTTATACAAATCCTAGACATTTTAAGAAACTTGATTCAGGCTTCTAGTCATCATTCTATGTGTGATAGGCTGTCTCTCGTGAGTTCCTACACAAGACACTATAGATTGCCTGATTCCCAAATAATTGTCTCAAATGGTCGTCTACCATAAATACTGGGCTTTAATTGTAAAATCCAAAGAATGCAAGGGAAATTCAAATTCAACTTTCAAATAAAGCAGACTTTCCTGATAAAAAATTAAAATTTTTATACTTAGCAACACTGCATTAAATAAATTGTAATGTAAAGTGGCTAGAATGATAATTTTCATAATATATGAAATGTGAGATGTAAAATGCAGGTAGATGATGAATAGCTGAGTACAGAACACAAATAAAAAAAAATCAAAAGCTATGATTGTTACTTGAACACAAGTCTGCTTAAAAATACTGAGAGAAGAGTTACCACATAAGGCAAAAACTGTACCTGCTTTACCTGAATTCAGAGAAAGAGCTTCCAGAAGGTTTTGACATCTTCAGATAGGAACCACTGCTGGATGAACCCATGTTCAAAGACGGAGAAACGCGGTCAGGGTGTCCAACTGCTCATTAGTTGTCTCACAATAATGTATCATAACAAAAAACAGTGAGATATAAATTTATCATCATGTCTACAGCATAGTTTTTAGTCTGCTTAGGTTATCTTCTGAGACTGTTTCTTCCTTCTTGTGTGGGTAAAGTCCCAACTTATATTTTTCTCACATCTCTGAAATTTGCTACATTTTCCTTAACCTAAGTAACATTAATTTGCAAGTGTTATCTTTATTTGCTAAACTAGTGATATTTTTATCCAGTTCTCTCTCTGTTGCCTATCATGTATCGTTCTTCACACTATTTTATGCTAACTACTATTCCTGTGCTGCTGAAAGAGTCATAAGTGAGTTGAGTGTCTTCCATTAATGAAAATGGTGGATTCTGAAATAGTTCATGGTCACTACTCACATATAGCAGGATATATGTTTTGACTTTGGAGAGAAAAAAACCTTCAGAGTTCTAATATGAAAGTTTAAGGGGAAAAAAATGCAGAACAAGTAGGTTCTTAGTTTCTCAAGAGCTGTTAAGTCCTACAATAGAAGTTTCTGAGACAGATATATAAATAATCTGTACCTGATGAAATTAATTTTTTTTTTTTTTGTCCTAAGTGAATTTGTAATCAAAAAAAGATTGGATAGTATTGTAACAGGTTAGTTCCATTATCCATCATTGCTCATTTTGCAGTGTTTTTATGCACTGTATATAGAGCACTGCTACTGCTATTTTGCACTATATCTTCTCTTCCAATGGACTGAAATAAATCAACTGTACTGCTTACCACAGATTAACAATTTGGGAATTTTTTTCTGTCCCAAAAATAATATATTTGTGGGACTGAAAATGCACAAATTTGGCCAACCCAAACTTTATGACTTTAGGATGATTTTTTCACATAAGTTCGGTTACAAAAAAGATTTATTAATGGATTAGTAAAATAATGATTGTGCAATAGGTGCACTTTGTCTCACAGACTCTCTTAGTAGAATAATTTAGTGAGGAACAAGGTACTAGATTTCTTCTCTTTCATGTCTAAGATTAATTTAATTTGTAGTTCTAAACTACTTCCTTGATTGACAGAAAATATTATGTTCCAAGAAATTACTTTCTGGGTACCTTTTATTTGAATGTTCATGAGACTATATTTCAGAAGCCGGATACCACCTACCCATTGTAGCCTAAATTGATGGCCTAGATAATAATTTTATCAACTGGTCCCTTCTTTCCTTATTCCAAGTGTTTAAAAAAAGGTGAAACAACAGAAACTGAGAACAAAGTATTTCAGGAATGTCAAAACTCAGTAACTCAGGGCACATCTGTGGAGACAGGCAGCTCAGATTAACACAGCTGGCTTTAGGATAATTCTTAGGATGGACCTTAATCTCATTTTTTGGAAGCATTAGATTTTTCCCTTTCGTATAATTATCCAACCCAGTGCATTACTATGGAGAAATCTATCTTCCACCAATTTTTTTACGATCACGCTTAATTTCCTTCGTTCTCATTACAAGGGAAATAGATAAAACAAGGATAAATTAATTAAACAAGTCAAGTGATTTTTAATGGAATCAATCAATATTTTTTAATGGAAATTTTTTTGCACTTTATCGAATTTTCTTCTTCTCATGTTTCATTGAGATACTGCAGAATGGCAGCCCCAGTCAGTTGTACAAGCATAGTTAATCTTCTCACACCAAATATCTTTTTAAATAGCATTGCAAATTTAACACAGCCTGGGAAGCTTCCTGGGCATTGTAAAACAATTGTGTGTGCCATTAAAACAATTATGATGTTTTCTGGTGTGATTTCAGTCCATGTCCAGGGGCACTGTCCAGAACAGTTCCCAGGCATGGTGCAGGAGTTGGACTGTTCCAAGGATTATTCCTAGATGGGTGTTTATGTGCAGCTTCCTTCTTTTCAAGGTTGAGAGAGTTTGCTAGTTCAGGCATAAGCCATTGTGTGCCAGCAGTCTTCAGTGCCAAAGAAGATTTCTGGGCATGTTTATTGTACTAGGATAGACAGAATGATCACGATTGTCTTAATTGGTTTCCAGAAGTGCTAACCTCTTATGGTTGCACTTCTCAATATAAACTGATCATCGTTGAAATCATATTTGCCTCATAGCCTCCTGGATATCATTCTATAAGGAAGTGCCATGAATGAAAAGTCTCTTTTTTCCAGCATATTTTAAATTTTAATATTACTGTACATAGTGTACGTTACATATTCCTATGTAATTTTGCCAAAAAAATTTATTTAAACAAATCTGAAATTCATGTGTCTCTTCATAAATTTTGGATTATCTGAGATTAGGACCTGCTAAAGCAAATTGTTCCATTTCCCAACATAGTCTTCAGATTTCTTATAGCATCTATATTTCTCAATCTTTCTCAGTTTTCCAGTCCTGTAAACAGTGGGGACTCTCTAACATGTCCTTGTAGAAGATATTCCCCACTTCAGGGAAATAAATATAAATATTAAATTTATAAAATTAAATTTAATTAATTAAAATTAAATTTATAAATACAAATGTTATCAGTATTCTTCCTTTAATGTCACTTTTAGTTCCCCCTCTATTCAAATCTGTTAACTCTTCCGGTATCTGCATTATCATAAGGCATTAATGAAATCACTGGATATCACAACAAATATCAATATGTACAATTAATAAAGAAACTGAGGAGCCCCAACTGTTCTGTAATTCTTTGGTTATCTGTTTTGATGACTGTTTCTGCTCAATGTTGACTTCAGAGCTGGACTCGCTTTTAGAATAAAAAATGAGACACAATTATGATACTAAATTGGGAAACAAATAACTTTCGGAACTTTAAGTTGCTTTGAACATAACAAGTTGCAAGATGATTCATGTCCTTCCTTTTTTTGCTCTCTGTCTGAACAGTTCACTGTGTTTTAACAGAAGGTGTTTTTCTTAACCCTAATTCTCATACCTTTATAGGCATATAAACGTTGGATTATGTAGAGTCAGTTTAGCACTCTGTGCCTCTTTTACCTGTCATAGCTCCTGCTTCCTTCGAGTTCTTACTCTTTTTAGCGTTATGAATGAGATATAACAGGAGCAGTAACCCAGCCTAACCAAAACATTGCTGCAATTCTTTTTCTAGCAGCTCAGATGCTGATGCCCACTAGTACTGAGTCACCAATGGTGTACACTGTGTGATTGCTGGGGGTTCATGTGTGATAACAGAAATGTGGGCAGCCCCATTTCACACCATCTCTAGGCAGCAGATCATTTTAATCCTGTCAAAAGGACTCTACTACTTGTTAATTTTATTAGTGTGAGTTTTTTATAAGGGAGTAAAATCCCAGTGAAAGGACCTGAATAAAAGAAAGGGAGCATGGTCAATGTGTGAATGAGATCTGTGCCTTGGTGCACACCACCTGACACTTGACATTTCTCAAATTCCCAGTTCTACAATTCCTGTGTCTGGGAATACTCTGGGAAACACACAAGCTGTGATTTGTGCATGCTTGTCTGGTTTTCAGAAAATCTGGGGTTAATTCTAGGTTTTGTTACAAATTCTGTGTTATCTCAGCCGTTCATTTAATGTCTCCTATGTTGTTTCCCTATCTCTAAAGTGGGAAAAGAAATATTTTCTCCAAAGGGAACCTTCATATTTTTATTTTTAAAATGAGACAAAATCAATGGGTATGAACACCAGATGTACTTCTGAGATTGTCAGTGTCAGCTGAACATTCAAAGATAGAAAATAGTTCAGACAATCATGTAAGAAAGGAGGGCTAAATTGTGCTGGTTAGGATCACTAACCGGAGTGTAAAGTACATCCAGTAGTACTTCAGGGCTCTTTGCCTCAAACCCTGAGAAATTACCTACGTGAAAAACGTAGCAATGCCAACAGATCAGAATTCTCTGCTAACTTCTGTTTCTGTTAGCTCTTTATACCCACTTTGTGCAAGCACAAATGCACAAAGTCGAAGCAGTGGAGAATGTAATCTAGTATCAGGGACTAATCTCAGTGTGGCTCCTTCCCAGAGAACACATTTGATATAAATTTCTGCTGATTCTGTTGGAAATTCTGATACTAGAATCTCAGAAATTTGACTCTAGGGTCCTCTTCTTACACTTTCCTTTTCCTTCTAGCTATTCAAAGCAGAGCCTTTAGCAAAAGCATATTTTTTATTCTGTATCTGCTTTTCAGCATGTTTCCTTTATTGTCGTAACTGACATTAAGTTTATAAAAAATATCCTCCTATTCTTCTTTAATCAGAGCTCTGCCAAGTCTCACTTAAACAGCAGTTTTATCTTTTTCTTTCTAGTTGAATTGGAAATAAAACTTACTTCTTTTATCCTACTTTTATTCTTAACCTCTTTCAACAGAAAAAATTCCCTATGGGAGTCTTTATTTCCTACTGTCTATTCAAATGTTGTGTCAGAGTTACAAATATTGAGGCTTATGCATGTTCAGTCTTTTTCAGTAAAATAACACCTTGGGGTTTAACATCTTTCTCTTCTATGTTTACTTGATATTTCAGGAGCATTTTACAGAACATGTAGCTATATTTTTCCAAACTTTACATCCCATGAAATGTGGAACCACTGTCAGGCTGAAGACTGACTGCTGAACTTTGTACCACTCTTATCCTCCTTATCATACCTGAATGTTTTAAATTTTGAGCAGCACACAATTTTAAAACAATGGTGGAATTCACTGTTGCATCAACTATTAACTATGTTTTCATATCATTCCAATTTTTCATAAACATTAAAATAGAGCAGGCTGGTTTTAGTTTAAAATCCTTGTATTAAGCTAGTCAGCTTATTTCTACATTACAAGAGCAAAGTGGGAGCAAACCTTTTTCTGACTAATCAAATTGTTGCCCTGTTCTGAAGTACAGTTTAATTAAGCAATGTTTAAATAAAGGATAAATACAGAGAACACATTTATGCTTGAATTCAGATATAAGATTAGGTGTATTGAGCTAGGTGATAAGCAGAAATACCGTTCAAATACCTTACAAATGCATACCACAGTTGCTCACTGTGACACTTCACATGAACTTCAGAAACACTTTGAGCTGTGATAAAGTTCTGCATTCGAAAGTGGAAAATAACAAAGGAAGGAAAATTCAGTCTTTCCTCAGACAGCACAATGTGACAAGAAAGTGATATTTGAAGGGTGAAGGAACCAAACTGTAGCCTGTTCTGTGGTAAAGGGAGGCAAAACCAGACCAAGAGCAAAGATAAACATTTTTCCCTCCAAAAATCACTCTATGATTAGAGTTTATTTTCCAGTTGGACAGACACAAAGTTACAATTTGCTTTTTTTTAATATTGTATATTATTTTTTACTTCCTATCTCACCTTGAAAGAAATTCCACTTTAAAATGTTCCAATTCTTCCTTTAGTAATTCAAACATCCTAGCAACTGTCTTAATCTTTACATAATGTGATGATTCTTCCCTAATGCTTGAAGTCAGAAAAGAGTAAGGGTTCTGTCTGTTCAATTTTCTCTTTCATTTTCCAAGTTAACTTTCTATTTAGCTGAGTTAATAAATCTTTTAACTGAGCTAAATCATTACATGGTATTTACAAAATCATTTCAGATTTCTGGAATGCCTTTCATTTCCAAAAAACCTGGTTTTTACATACTGTTACAGGCCCAAAAAGACTAGAAAATTATTGGTTTAAAGGACATGTGTTGTGCATTTCAGTGCTCTTGATTGTCCTACACCAGCTCAACCTGGTGAAAAGATTTTTCCATACCGACTTCACCCCTTTCATTCCCAATAATTTTTCATTATGTTTCTAGATTTTGCAGGTTAGACCTTGGTGAATTTTCTGTACACATGTTATTTCATTTTTTATTATTATTTTGTTATTGTTATTATTAATCCTCATTGAACTATCTTCAAAAAGGAGGAGCAATGTCATGCACTGGATTGACACTTCTTGTCATTTAAATACTCCCTGTCATATACAGGTAAATGGCATTTGGTAGATGGGATGGCATCTCCAGCTCCTTTCTAGCTGCGTACAGTTCACTGAAAGGATTTTGACAGCTTTCTTGTTACTCAGACTCAGCTGCATTAGTTATGCCAAATCATCATTGCTACACATACAGAGACATTAATCTCCCTTTGCACCCTGAACCAGTACTCTGCAGTTCCACACAAATCCTGAAATTCCTTGCATTTTGTGAATGTCCCTATTTTCATTTCCTAGAACATCTTTATTATTGCTTTCCTAGGAGCGGAGTTTGGTCATCACTTGAAAATGAAGTTGTTATAAAATAGCGGTGTTGACAGATGGCATAAACAGCACCGCAAATCAAATCTGCTCCAGTGTTTTAATGGCAACAGGGAATTATCACCATGCTACTAAATGAAGCTCTTAAAAGTGCAGTCACTAAAGCGGGTGCTGCACTGAAATGACAGTTTCCAGAATTCTAACTCAACGAGGCAGCAGCGATAGTAGCTGCTCTGGCTGACAGCTAGTGAAATATGCCTCAAAGGAAGTTCATAAATAGGTTTGCCAGGAGACTATCTCATTCCTGATAAAGCAGCTTTCTGATAATATTATATGGACTCTCAACGCATCAGTGGAAAATGTTAAATAAACAGTGCCCAGGGTTTAATGTATTTTGTTTAAGGCAGAGTCTTCTCAACAGTGCCTCACATGTTTGAAAGAGCCATTCCAAATCCTTGCATGTTGCATTCAATTTTTGGTGGTTGGTTAATTCCTGGTGAAAAAAAGTTAACCCCAGAAATCTTATTCACCACTGTAATTCAGTAGCTTGTACAAAAAGACTTAAGAACTGTAAATGAGTGTACCTGGGCCACATTTTTATTCATTTAATCTTTAGAGCCTTAAATCTAACACCATTTAGATACAAGATAAAATCTATGTTTGGTAATCCATACTAGCTCTAAGTACATTGGGTTTGAATTAGCATAGATATGTAACTGCAGTAACTGCCTCAAGTGGAGGAATTTATGGAGTGGCTTGATTTCATGTCTAAATATTTGGCTTGGTTTTCTGATATACTGAATATCCTCAAACCCATTAGATTTTAGCCAGAGCAATATGAATAAAATGTAATGGATTTATGAGTATTCAGTGCATCTGAAAATCAGGCCAGTCCTCCTTTGATATGGGCACAGAAGTTGCTAACAAAGCTCATCAAATTTTATGGAAAAGTAGGGAAGACTAAAAAAAAAATGTTCTATTCATACCTGGAATTCCATGTCATCATTTCTTTCAGCTTAGTAAGATTTTCCTTGTTCTTTCAAACATTCAGGGAGACAGAACACCACAGGGATGGAGAAGCTGCAGTGAGCTCCCTGCCTAGCCCTGATTCACTCACACTTCAGCAAGAAAACACTTTTTCCAGTGGCCTTTATTCATAGAATAAAGGGTTTGGGTTCAAAGGGACCTTTAAAGATTACTCAGTGCAGCCCCACTGACATGGGCAGGAACATCTTGCTCTAGATGCAAGGCACAAAGCCCCATCCAACCCGACCTTGAACACTTCCAATGATGGGGCATTCGCAACTCTCTTGCCAGTCTGTTCTAGTGACTCACCAGCATCACTGTATAAAACTTCTTCCTTATATCCGGTATTAATCTCTTCTCTTTCAATTTAAAACTATTTCCCCTGGTCCTGGTCCTGTCACTACGGGCTTTGATGAAAGGTCTCTCTCCATCTTTCTTATAAGCTCCCTTTAAGTATGGAAAGTTTGTACTGGGTTTTCCTGGAGCCTTCTCTTCTCCAGGCTGGACAACCCCAACTCTCTCAGCCTGTCATCTGAGAGGTGCTCCAGTCCTGTGGTCAACTTTGTGGCCCTCCTCTGGACTTGCTCCGGTGGGTCCATGTCCTTCCTGTGTTAGAGGCCTCATGCATTGGGAGATATCTGTATTTCTCCGAAATACTTTTCTGGTTTGGATATGTTCTTCTTAACTGCAATACATTTCTGGAGAAGCCAATTGCTAGAGTGTGTGAAAATTGATACCTGTTAGTGTTTGGTTATTTCTTTTAATAATATTGCAAATGGCAAAATGTGGATCAGTGCAAGTATAACAAGAGAATTAACATTTTTCTCAAAATCTTTTCTCAAAGACATTGCATATTCTGCTCATAATGATTATATGGAGAATTTTATTACCCCAGGTGCGTTGTTAGCTTTGTTTACATCTTCTTGTAACAGCCTCTCCTTGTATAAAAATAATTCCACTGTTCGATTCTTCCAAATGAACCTGTTACCTCAGTTGAAGCAGGTGGTACTTGACATGTCTTATCATCTTTCAATTCTTTGAAAACAAAAAAATTACTCTTAAATACAGCTAACCATAGCAGTGGCCTTATTAGTCTTATTAAAAGACAGCAAGAAAGTTGTTATACAGTCAAGTGAGTTATGGCCATGGGTGCCAAATGACGTCACCCTGTCTCATAACAAAATACTGCAGGAAATGAATGTAGAAACCAAAAAACAAACGCTCCAAAATGAAAAACACCCTAGCTGGGAAGATCTCTTTCAAACGTGAACATTGTGTTTTAGTTATTTGCTTGCCATTTTAATAATGCTTTTTGTTTGTGATGCTGCCTGTTGTCTAGGAAACACAAACTTATTCTACAATCACTGATAACACTCTTGAGAGATGGGGATTGCCAGGGGAATCATTATATTAAAGTGTTACATGTTTCTTAAAATTTTCTTTGTTATATATAGCAAAAGAGAAAGGATATTGCAAACATGTTATTAAAGTCACCTAATTTGATAAGTATGCATGTAGTTTAAGTTTTTTGCATCTAGTGAGGAGGTAGAAGCAGCTGTACAGTGTTCTCTGTTTGTCATGGAGAGTGTTCAGAGGAGCTGTGAACTTTGATGAAATGGCTACATGTGTATGGTGATGTCTCAGATCACTTTGCCTGATAAACCCAGTCACTGGTTCACTGCATCCCTTGTGGGATTAAATTTTCCTGGCTAAGAAGTCTGGATAATAATAATCAAACTAACTTAGATCAATATGATTGACATCAAACTTAAAAATGCTATGGGTCAGTGACGTCTTAAGAATACTTATCCAGTCAAAGGCAGATATTCCTATTTAAAAATTATAAATAAATTTTAAAAACTAAAATAACATCCCATTCATTGAAAAACCTTTCACTGAAGTGGGTTAAAGGAGTAACTCGTAAGCAACAGCATCCTGAATAAAAGTGATACCACACAAATCATATGGATTTTAAATCACATCATTTACTTATTCTTTCTGTCACTCTGTTCTGTTCCTCTCCCTTCCTTTCTTGTTCTTGTTTTCCTCCTATTTCCATCTGGAAAACTTCTATCTATTTCATCATTTAAAGATGCTCCAGTGGATTTGATCGTCACCGGCAAGATTGGGTAGACAGTGGCTGCCCTGAAGAGGTATGTGAGTAGTTTACATCCTCAGCCCATCAGAGGCAATTTATATAGTCATAATGCTTTTGATTGAATTATTCAGATTATGAAGCATGGTTTCAAGGCCAAAGACATGCTGTATTTGTCATTCAGGGGAAATTCTATAAGGCATAATAAAGAAGAGTAGTCTGAGCAATTCTACTCCCCATTTGAAGGACTAAAATGACTAAAAATTGAAATTTAGTCTTTGAGAAACTACTTTAACTAAAAAAAAAAAAAACAAAAAACAGAAAGCCTCCTCCAAAATGGGGTTCATGCACTAATTTTCCTTTAGATTCCTGACTTTTGAGAGAAAAGAGGAAGAAACTGTTATATTCCTCGCTTCAGTAAACCCTTTGCGAGAGTAATCTCAAGTGAAAAACAGGCACTGCATTTTGATTATGAAATCTGGCCAAATCATTTAGTAAAGAAGAAATTACACAGATGAATTCAGAGATAAAATAAAAAATAATAATTAAAAAAAAATTAAAGCCCTCACACAACAAACCTACATGGCATTTTGATTTCTTTTCATGGAGATGCAGTGAGAGGATGAGAAAGATATCTGAGTGTGATAGTGGTGAGCTGTCAAATAGGGACCATAAGCCTCCTCTGAAAGTCATTTGGGCTACTCCTAGGCCAGAGAAGTTAGTTTTCAAGAAACATTTATAAATACGCTGATGATTATTCTTTTCCAGTTTACAAGAGTTTTTGGTTTGGGGGTTGGGTTTGGGGTTTTTTAATTTTTTTTTTTTTTAAATGTTGGTATTGTGGTAATAAGAACAAATTAATTTATGGCACTTTTAATCTTCTGGTGGCCATAAAAAAAGGCAGTTCTTTTTCCCTTTTTGCTGAACAGGCTAAATTTTCTCATGAGTTACAGCAACATAAGCCTTCTGAAATGTCAGGTGAAACCAAGGGCAAAACATAGCCCCAAGTGTCTAATTAGAAAAGCACATTCTGTTTTATTTTCAGTAGAAGCAAAGAGAACTAACTATATAAATCCAGAGTAATTGAATTTTTTTCTTATAACTGTAATTGCAAAATAACTGCAACCTATGTACTGCCTTGTTACATGGCCTTGAAGCTTCAGCTTTGCAGTTTGTCATCTGCTGATTTTAAAGCAAAATTTCTGAGAGATTTATTTGTCTGTGGGGGGCAAACTCTTTAAGAACATAAAAGTTACTGGAGTATGTGTTATTGTAGTTCACAACCCTTAGATTACTTTAATCCAGATTATAACTAGCTAGGATCCAGTGGTGCTTGTAAATGAACTTATCCAAAAACTTCTCTCTGCAGGACAGTAACATCCCGTTCTGCTTCTTTCTTGTTTCAGTCTAGCCAGTGCTCCAAGGTTTAGTACACAATCCGAGAGGAAATTATCGATACACTAAGTGTATCTGAGAAATTAATAGTTTAATTTGCTCAGTTTCAGGCTTCTTGGTGGCAGTCCCCTGTCCAGTTTTTAGGCTCTATGGAGTAGAAGCAGCAGCTTATTTGGCATCTTCCAGAATTATGCCTGAGCTGACTGCTAGAGTTCAGTGAGGGATCAATAATTAGCACACAATTGTTAATTCTGGATGCCTTCACTCAAGAGGATGAATAATGAGCATTCTCATAGTAATGTTTCCTTATTATTCATATAGATTTTGAGCTAAATTTTGATTAAAATGCATCAGTGAAATTACTGGTAGTTTTCAAGAAAAATGTAAAAACTTTAAAGAATAATTATCCTGCAGGTACTGATATTTTTCTTTAATGTAATAAATAGTTTCTGGTAAAACAAAGAACAATAAAATACCTGTGCATATTAAAAAAAAGACAATGCCCACTAGGTTCTAACAGCCAGATCTCAATAAAATGAATTAAGTGTTTGCAGGACTCCACTTTTCACTCTTCTCATTAAAATGAATGGGGACTGCAGGAGTTAGATGCAGTTCCCATATTTGCTGCAAGATAATTGGATGTGTTTTCCTGCAAAACTGAGTGAACCATGAAAGAAATTATTCATTATGTCTGCAGAATTTTAAAAGTGTTCAGAACATGGGGGAAAATTTAAAAAAAGAAAGCAGAAAAAAAGCAAGCAGACTCTATACTTGTATCAAAATGTTTGCCCATGCAAACAAGTTTTAAATTATTATGTGATGGTGACTGTTATTTATAGTATGCTAATGTTTTGTAATACATGACATTTTAATATTTTGTATAATTAATAGGCATATAGAGAATGGATTGCTTTATTGTGGTAAATAAATATTCTATTGGCTGAATAAATGTGCCCATTTTACACATATATGTGTGTTCTTCTGTGATAATTGCATGTAAAGTCTAATTAAATGCTCCAGTTAATGACACATTGTTCACTATGATGAGCCACTATTTAATTCCCACATATCTTTTTTTAACATATGTCATGGCACCTGGATTGATGGCAGTGAGCTTTCATAATAGAAGAGTGAAAATCTGAATTATAAACTTAGATGTTAAAATCTGATTGAGGGAAATAACAAGTTTTACAACCTGGGGTGACTTTGAAGCTTTGTCATTAACAATTAAGAGCTGTAAATTTTGCAGATAAATGAAAAAATATATGTTGCTAAATGCTGCATAGAGCACTTGAAAGGGGAAAAAAAAATCAAAGAAAAAGCTCTTGAAATTTTTTGATCTAGGGTGTCTATTTTCCCTCTTTTTATCACAGCAGATTGTCCATGCTTAAATTCTTCATTCTTGACAGTTTCCACTGGGAATTAATTTTCTCTTCCTTGTTTCTGTTGTTTCCCGACAGTCAAAAGATAAGATTTGTGAGAAGAATATAGACACAACTGAAACACCTCTGTACTCCACCACCACCCTTCTGCCAACCACCACAAGGTTCAGAGTTTTAACAACCACCAGAGGATCCACCACTTCCCACCTGCCAACCAGCCTTCCCACAGAAGGTGACGTGTATACACTGCATTTTTACACTTGGGGAAAAGGAAATTACAAGTCAGAAAGAAACTTATTTCCTTTAAGTATGTGTTCATGATGACCTTTTTCCTCTGGGGCAGCAGGAGAGTTGGGAATTGCAGTCAAGGCTCTGTCTGCTGCTGCTTTAAATTGCTCACTCTTGCACCAGTAAGGTGCAAAGGGAATGAGGGCTGAAGGAGAGGACACTGCTGGAGAATCAAGGATGAGTCAGTCAGACTTCTGAAAAACTTGAGCTTACAATGACTTCTTCATGTTCCTTTACCTTCAGGCTATAGTCCAAAACCTGCTGAATAGTGGTAGTAGTAAAGGTCCCTGCTAAATCTAGAAGAAATTCCCATCAGAGACTTCATGAATTTTTAATTCTTTTATGAATTCTATTTTGCCAGGTGAAGATTATAGATAACTCAAATTAAAAACCTCTTTGAAATATGTCTGTTTACTATTCTTCAGTCAGGTGTCACTGTTCTTTTCATGTAGTGCTCACTGTTGTGAAATAGTTTCTCTAGGCTTCTGAACCGAATTAACTGGGTAAGTGATGGTGGGTCTGTTCTCATCTTTGTACCACTGTCTGCTTAAATCTTGCCTTTTTGAGCTTGGGGTATCCTGCTTTCCTGATTTTGGAGAAAATTCATCTGGGCAAGAAAGCTAACTCCAATTAATCAAGGAACATCTATAAAATGTGTGTGTTGTGTGCATTTGTTGAAATTTTACGGTAACATCAGAAAAGGTACTAGGTACAGGCAGGTTTTCCAAGTGGCCTGTGACAGGAAAATATGAGCTGAAGGCATTTCAAGGTGGGAATCTACTGATAAGTAAGGCTGGGTTTTTTTGAAGCAATAAAAGTTTAGAAACTGTCAGTGCAGCATTTGGACTGCATTAAAAGGAATGTTCTCTGTCATTTTGTTCATTAAAATTCACAAGAAAAAGAGGAATATGGAAGTGAATAGGATTTCATATTAGTAGACCTTTTCCAGATTCTTCAAAAAGGAACTAAGTCATTGTCTTACTTTACTGTCATATGTTGGTTCGTATGGTCCTTCATATGATAGAATGCTCAAGCTATGTATGAACATGTAACATATATTAATTATTTGTAAATGTTATGAAACAGTCTCTAGTGCCCTTACTTTCCAGTGTTTTGAATCCTGCTGAATGCTTTAACACTCTCATAAATGTTTTTTTTGCAGTGGTAAGAAAGTGTAGTGCTCAGTGTAAGAAACACCACAATCTAGTTCCCTTCTCTTTGAGTACCAAATAATTTTCTGGTTGTGGAATTTCTTTGACATTAGAAACTGATTACTAAAATGATTCATGACCTAGAAAAATGCATTTTCCTTCAACTAACTGTCAATTTTCTTTATAGATGACACCAAGATAGCACTGCACCTAAAAGATAATGGAGGTAAGAGATTTTTTTTCTGTAAATAGTGTCAGTATTTTGTCAAATTATACCCCACTGAACCTCATTAATCAAAATCAGATTGTAGAAATAGGTTTTACCAGACTCTCAAGGGACTCCAGCATCCCACATACGTGTGGAAGATAAGTAGGGCAAATAAGCTTAGGAACTGCTTAGGAAACGAAACATTTACAACTTTCTTTATAATTCTATAGTAAAAGATCAGGTTTAATTATGGACGTATTAATAAAATTTTAATTGTATTAATACAGTTA
The DNA here is from genome assembly GCA_036630365.1 of Acanthiza pusilla. Taxonomy (NCBI): domain Eukaryota; kingdom Metazoa; phylum Chordata; class Aves; order Passeriformes; family Acanthizidae; genus Acanthiza; species Acanthiza pusilla. The sequence continues at coordinate 35,042,901 of JAXCHO010000073.1, forward strand.
TTGACTAATAATGCAATATTAATACAGTTATTTACTATAATAATGCAGTTTATATAACTGCATTGAGACTATATGATGCTAGTTCTTAATAATAATATTGTGGTGTCAAGTAATATAGTAGTGAATCATTACATGACATTTTGTTCATAAGCATACCCATTTTATATCTACATCTGTACTAGCAGAGATCCTGTATTTCTCAATGCACATTCCCTGTGCAAGTTAATAAGATCACCTTGTCATACTGATAAAGGCCCCTGTTAAATGAGGCTCTGCAGGAGACTGCTTTTGTCGTCGTCTTTGTGAGTTCAAGGCCTGAGACCTGAGGTTTGTTCCTTCTCCCTTTGAAGTGGATGAGAATTCCCCTATTAGAGTAGGACTGAGCTGTTAGACGTCGCCTGTGCCTCTGTTCGCTGCCAATGTAGAGCTTGCTGAGGTGAAAGGGAAGATTTGGGTTCATTCCTGCAGCCTTCAGAATGGTCTATCAAAGCAGAGAGGACGATCTGCTGAGCAAATTTAAATTAATCCTATTTCCACTGATATAAAGGGAAATATTATTGGCTCTGATTGTCTTTCCAAGCAGGCAGCACCAAGTTTCTCTCCTGGGTCGGGGGAATAGGTAGCCAAGGGTGGCAGCAGGCACAGGCAGGGCACAGGCTGAGTCCAGCAGCCCAGGGGAAGCAGCTGGGGTCAGCCCTGCTCTGGTGACCATCAGCTGAGTGGGCAGCAATGAGACAGGCACAGGGGCAAGGCAGGAAGGGAGCAGTGAGGGAGCAAGGTGGCACAGCTGCCAACAGCACAGCTCAGGCAAGGACCAGAGGAAGCAGCTGCCATCAGTGGTCCCAGAGAAAGTGAGATGATGAACCAGGTCTGTGCAGGGATTCTGCAGCAGCAAAAGGATAAACAGCTCCAAGGCCTATCCAAGGAGGCATGGTCCATGGACAGGACTGGAGACAAGCTACCTTCAGTGTTGGTCCAGGACACAAGATCAGAGATGGGACTGAATATAGGTTCATCTGCAACATAGATTTGGACCTGAGCCTACATGGTGTGCGCAGCGTCATGGGCAGAGGTCTCACATACAGCAGTCCAGAGCAGCTGAGATAGAGCAGTTTCTGAGGACCCTCACAGAGAATTATTCAGGTTTTGAAAAAACACACAGTGTAGATGCCACTTAGCTTGTTGGTCTGTTTTCCCTGTTGTTTTTTTTTCATTCATATTCAGCCATTATTTTCTCCTTCCCTCAAACTTGAGATCTCCACAGGGGGTGGCTGTCATCTTCCTTGCCAGTCTTCCCTCTGTCATTTTGCTGTCACTAACCCCAGCACAGCTGGTCACATGCTGTACTGGGCATGGAATTGTCTGTTTATTGGCAGTGGTGTTGTTTGACATTGCTTTGCCACATAAGTGATCCGTTGGAATAAGGTGAGCTGTAAACTCAGGTGGTGCTTTTAGGCATTTTGTCTATGGAAATGTCCCTGAAACTTTCCTTCTCTCTTGAAATCAAATTACTTTTTATTTTATTGTGAAAAGTGCTCCAGTGCCCTTAGAGGTCAGTAGTCAGCACTTCATTCTCCTGTTCCCTGTCTGCTCTGTGCTGGAGGTGTGTTCCTGGCTGAACTGTGCCCACGCTCTGCCCTTGGAGCCAACGCTCCATGGCAGGTGGCTGACCCAGGACCAGGCAGCTCTCCATCGTCAGCATCTCATACACAGCTCAAAATAGTGTGCTGTTGTACAAAAAACAAATCCAAAAGTGGGGGTTAGAAAAGACATCCAAGTTTCTTTTTGTTTGGGAATTGCAACAGGATTGTTTTTTCACTTGTCCATTCTGTGCCAAAGATCTGAAAAGAAAAACTCTGTGGAAGTGTTGAATCCTAGAGGAAGTGATAAATGGCTGTGGCCTACTTGGCAGGTGAGGTGTGGGGTTGGAGGCATCGGTTATCTTAAACATGGAAAGTTCCTTTCCACAGAGAAAGCTGCTGCATTTTAGGAGGACAAAAACAACACCTCATGTGATTATTCATTTTTCTTGAGCTATTCCTTTTATTTTTGAAATTTTAAAAAAAAATTGAAAATTACTTCAAACACAAAAGCAAACCAACACTCCAGGATTTCTCATTCACACAGTAGATGTAGCTTTTAATCTGAGAACTTCTTTTTGATGAATCTTCAATTATGCATTGAATTTTCCAGTGTCCCCTAGATTAGACTCAGATAAAACCTCTGCAGCCGCAGGCACATTCTTTGATTCTCTGTGGTTTGTCAGCCTTTCATAAAGAGTAGATTATTCCAGGTCACGAATACAGGGTCTTTACTTTCTCACACTAAATCCTTTAAAACTCTAATGAAAGGGAACCCTTTATAATGGAAAACTAAAGCTATATTGGATCAATGATTGCCTATAGTTTGATGTGTCCTTGGGTGATAGCAGTCAATATCTAATGTTAGGTAGAACAAAAGGATTCCATAGAAATTCTGCATCTCACCTCTGTCTAGAACTTTTGAAACCAAATATTATAAATGTATAAATTATTATAAATTTAAATTAAATTTTTGCTCTGCTCATACTCCTTTGACCTTTTAATTATATGAGAAAATCTTTTGCAACTGCATTTTAATCCATCCACAATTTTGTGGCATGTCTTAAGGTACATTTCAGATTTGCTTCGTTTTGTTTCCTCTGTGTGCCCTCTTTCTTTACAGACATGACAGATGCCTATTATATACATGCTTAAACCATTTTAAAATACAGCTGGCATGCCATCACAACTTTTGTTATATCTTGGTTGTCCTTAAAATAACAGGCCTTTTGTAAGTTCTAAGAGATGTCCAGCACTAAAAATGTATGGGTTTTTTGTTAATAATTTCAGATTCTGTTGGTTTTTCATTTTTCTTAAAATATAACACAACTGACTAAACAGTTTAAAGGCCTAAATTTTCATAAAAATTGTGAGCAATTGGCCATGGCTATCCCATAATGCAATATTTTCTTGTTGAGAACTTTTGGTGAATGATTTAGATAATTGGCCAGCACATATAGACATTTTATTTGACCTTTTTAGGCACTTTATTGTGATGATTTGATTGTTATGAGTCCCCCACAGTCTTTCAGCTTTAAAACTCAAAAGAAAAATCTATGTCTGTTGGACAGCAGGTATCAGGCAAAGTGCTGCACGTCTCATTCATCAAGGTGTACAGAAATTTCTGTTTCAAAAACAGGAAAGTGTTTCACAAAAAAAACCCAAAACCAACAACAGAACAAAACAAAACAAAACAAACAAACAAAACACCTGAGGAAGAAAGCTGTTGAATTTATTTGTTAGCAAGTTTATCCCAGCATATGTAGTTCTAGGAAATGTTGATATCATGGTATTTTCAGTCTTGTCTGGACATTTTCAAAGATGGTCTAGATACAAATTACAGGGATGTACAGGATTAATACTTGTACTGTATAGAGCTTAATTTGATTTTGAGATATTAGGAAACTCAGTAGAAATTATGAAAATGTAGACCCAAGCTTCGGAAAACAGAATACTTTTATATATTTTACAACAGCTGTAAATTTACCCAAGACTATTTTTTTCCAATAGTGCCCTATGTCTGGAAACAAGCTTCCATTAGTCATCTGTCTTCCTAATTTCTCTTAATAAATGCAGCCTGAGCTGTTCCAAATTATGGAGAAAGCACAGTAATTTTTTTTTTTGCTTGTGTACCCTGAACTCCAGCTGCAAGGCATTAAACACTGGCTAATGCCTGATAAGAGTCATATAACTTATTTCTTTCTAATATGTTAAATTGCTAAATGATTCAGAAAATGAGAACTATTTCACCAAAGAGATAAGCCAACCTTTTAGGCAAAACAAATATTTTTGACATAGAAAAAGTTATTATGACCACACAGTCCAAAAAGAGGTGACTCAGCTTAACAAGTCACTGTGAATTAGCTGAGTCTTCTTCAATTTTAAAGAAAAACATAATAAACTAAAAATTTATAAAAGTAACCTTCGTGGTGGATTTAAAATGTTTTAAAGTGGACTTTGTATAAGATAAGATTGACAAGATACGGCTTTGTTTTATTGCCATAACTTCGCCTAGCCACAGGAAATGACCTTCCAGAGGCTTCATCTCATCTGCCCATAGCCAGGAAGCCACAAGCTGTTATTTCAGGCCTTTCTCCTAGCCAGGGGCAAGCAGTAGGCAAGAGGAAGTATTAGTGTCATGCTAAAAGAAGTGCCCAAATTGGGATATGTTACATATATATTTATACACACACACACATATATGTACATACATACATATACACACACACACACACACACACACACTCTCTCTCTCTCTATATATTTTTTTTTTAATATATATATATATACACACACACACACACTACATATATATATACTATATTGGGATGACTAACTCCACGAGATACAGAGAAAATTCTAAATTACGTACTAAGTGTGGACATCTTACTCACTAGGTACCCAAGGTTTCCATAAATTAATTCTCTTCAGGGTGTCCTAGCTAATGTGCGACTTCCTCATGCATCAGAAACAGGAAGAAACATATCTTACATACTATATGCAGTGGCCAGTGGGCTACATGAATGTTTTTTAAAGCACGTACAAATGAAAAGTGCTGAACTCATCCATTCTGGTTAAAAAAAAAAATAGAATATTGTTTTCATAATCTTTATTCCTATCGGTGGCATTAATAAACTGTGGTTTTTTCCATTTGTTTCATGGTACTTTGAATTGTACTTAAATGTTTCTTAGAACAAGACATTTGTGCCTTTTCCAGAATTTTTGCATCTCCACTGCATGCTAGTTTTGTTGTCATTATCTTATTACAGCTATGATCACAAGATACATAAAAAGACCATCAATCCAATCAGCAGAGAGTCAATCAAATAATGGCAGAGGTTTTCCAAAGTAATGGCACTGGCATGCCTAGAAAAAAAAAACCTAGAAAAAAATCACTTCCTGCTCAAGCACAAAAAGGCATTTTTTTTTTCTTAATAAGCATTATATATCACATTAAAGAAGCATGATGTTAAAAAACCAGAACAGCTGTGTGTAGACACTTCAACTTCTATTGAAGTCTAGTATACTAGTTTAGTTTTTCCTTGGTTTTCTAAGACAGATATTAAATGATATATGGTATCCTACTCTTACAGTTGTCATGACTTTGCTACAAAGGCACACAGCTGACTTTGTTGCATATTTACATTTTGTTGACTTTGTACCAGATCAAAGGGTTAATGTGAAAACCCCATGTAGCTCTAAATGCAGATTTTAAGGAAGGCTACATGTTAAAAAAAAGGGATAAATTTTTAAGAAAAGGCTGTATTACTAAGTGTTTTATCTTGTCATCTGGTCCTGTTGCTGTCACAGCTCTATCTGTTTCTGTCACAATGCTATCACAGATCCTGTGATCTTCTTTCTTTCTGACTTCCTATTCTATGTGGAGTTAACCCAATTTTGCAGTTAGCTGCTTCCTCCTCTCTACACTGCTCACTCATCCTTGACATCAGTGTGCATGAGTTACTGTAAAGAATAGGAAAAATGAAGGCCAAGTGGAGGAAGGCTGATGTAGTTGTACATTTTCCATTGAAGTAGCTGAAGTTCTTCTGTCTCCCAGAGGTGTGGTGGGCATGGTGCTGAGTAACTCTACAAGCATTAGACACAGCATTGCAGAGGAACAGCCTGCTTGACCTCATTGTGCTGGGCTTGCTTTCAGTAGGGTTAAGAGGAGTCAATGGGGTGACAGAATTGTAATTCTTACAAATAGCTAACTTTTTGTTCATCTGGATTTGTCAGCTGCCTTTACAGGCAAATGGTGTGGTCCTTCATGGTACAATATTGAGTTTCATGATGACAACTGTTTAATGCTACTAAATATTGTAATGGCTTACATGAGCTCAAGCAGCTCAAACCAAAATTACTGCAGATGACAACTGTTGTAGCATTAGGTGATATTTGAGAGCAGAAGAATGAAAGCCCTTAGCTAACATTTAGAGTACTGTCATCCTATAAACAGAGGGATTTGACTGTAATGCACTCTCATCAATTTACTACACTAAGCAGCTGATCAATCTTGGAGAGACTTACTGAGTTGCCCTGGGTCCTACAGAAAATTGATAGCAAAGCCAGATACTGAATTCTGATTTTGTGTGTTATATTTCATAATATTCTCACTCAGAGACCACCTTTCATTTCTTACATGCAATTGGAAATCAATTTTTAAAGCATTAGCTGAGCCATAACTTTATAAATCATCATGAAACCAAGTAAGGTGTAGCAATGGTTTAACCTCAAAATGTTAACAAATGCTAAGGGATTGAACCCACAAATCAAGAAAATCACACACCATTACTGTGAATAAGTTGAGAACTCCAGAGCATGCTGTTCCTAAAAGAGGTAGAGAAAAAATTTTTATGGGGATTCCCTTGAGTCTCTGGAGAATCCTTCCAACTGTACATTCCCTTATTCCCTCCCACAGGTCATTAATCATCTTTTCAGGAATCTGCATTATGTACAGGGAAAAAGCTTGAGTTTGAAGAACTATATACCTGCCCCATAAAGCAAGGAGTCTCGTGGTAGATTTGCATTCCAGATGTACATGGAGGCCCGAAAGAGGGGAAAAATCCAGTGACTCTACTGAGCTCACTCTACCTGTATCCCTGTGAGCTCAGCCATCCTAAACATTATGTCCTCAAACCCACAGTTATGCGAACAGGGCTGATACATTTTCCAGGCTCCAAATGACAAATGTGATAGGGTGGAGGGCTCGAGTGAACTTACTTGTGGTTGCATGTTAACCTCAGATCATGCAGCAAGAGAAGGTTTCTGCTCTTTGGCTGACCAAAAAGGAGAAAATTCATTCTTCTGGTGAAAAGAGGGGAGAAAATATCAGAGCTCAGTACTGAGTTATCATCTTGAGGCTGGTTGCTGCTATTTAAGTCACGTATATCCCTGGATTTCTGTGTCAGTCAGGATGGTCAAATAAGGCATTGTGGTTTAGCCCTTAATGATTCATGTTCATATAAGTGAGTTTGAATCAGAGGTTCAACTCCAATGGTGTTTTTCCAGATGGTCTTTTACCATCGATCAAAATACAAGGGTAAAAAGGAATGCCATGGCTTTTGGAATGAAAAGCAAAATTTTATTTTCCAAGTCTACACAATTAAATTCCACTTTTTTTGTCTGTCATTCATGTTTTGTTCCATGACACATTACATAAAGGGAATTTTCTAGCCAGGAAGTACTAGAAGTTCATCAATTTTTCCTCCATTTTCCTGTAAAATATTTTGTATCTCTGTTCTCACAGACAGAGATATTATCTCTGGAAATTAAATTCTTTTCCATCTCTTATCATAAGAGGTGTAAATGTCTGGATCACAATTTTGTTTTCTCATATATAAAACTATCACAGTAGAAACTTTCTGCAAACCTTAAATTTAGGTAATATAAAACAATGTATTTTGTTATTTTGCAGACCTCAAGGGTTAATATGCAGTTATGAGAAAAATAATGTTGACAATGTATCCTCAATATGTTTACAAACAGCAAGTAGCTGCTTGCAAACACTAAAAAGCAGTCTCAGTTTGTAGAGACCTTTGTTCTATTAAAGTCTGCATTGCAGTCTATGTGTGCCATGGCAAGACAAGATTTTCATTCCCTGAGGCTTTTTTGCTTTCCTACTCCAAAAGAAGCTAGCCCAGCCATAACTGGAGACATAATACAGTTATTTTAAGTAAAAGAATTCATAGTCTTTATGTGTTCATCATGGAAACGATGAGAACATGTTTATTGTGTTTGCACTTCTATTTTTTAAACAACATTCCAGCAGGAGAATAGTTTCATGTTTGGATTCTGTGCCATTATGTTAGGGGAAAAAACGGTGCTTGTTCTTTCTACCCAGTCATTCAGCACCTAATGAGAAGCAGACTGACCTTGGAGATACTAACAGGCTCCTTCTGCTTAACAGTTTTATGCATTTAAGAGTTTGAGAAGGCATTATAAATATAGAGTGTATTATATGTAACAATTGCTCCTTGAGCATAAGAAAAGGAAAGTGTGCAGAAAGTTCCGTTGAGAATACTCCTTTTGGGAAAGGATTGGTCATAAAACAAATAGCCTCCCATGAGCTTAGCCTTGCCTGGAACAGCAGATGTGCTGTGATAATCTTAGTAAGATTTCTACACCTGAAAAAGTTTCCAAGTCCTTGTTTTTTCATCTATTTCCTTTGGTGGTTTTTTAAAAGAACTGACAGTTGATTTTGCAGCAAAGGGTATTTTCAATGTTGACAACACTGTTTATTGTCTCTGTGCAAATAGAGTGAAATCAATTTCTCATGAGTATTTGAGCCCCTGGGGTCAATTGACTGAATTTCAATTATGGAAATTACAAGTTACTTACACTTGTTGTAATTTAAGGAAAGCATTCCTTTCGTTTCATTATTTTTTGCATTTGGCATTCTGATCATTGTACTGATGTCCGCACTGTGCTCCACCTTCAGCTTGCAGAAATCTGGGCAGGCAGTTGTTACCTGTGTTGTTTTGCAGAGATGGTGTTCTAGTTGGCAAAGCTGGATGCTGAAAGCTGAGAAAATATCAGATCAAAAGGGATTAAATTGATGAACTTTACAAAGTGGCTAGGACCTTTGCTGAAGTCCAGCATTTTTTAATACACAGAATATGATGTTATGCCTTCCACCACAACATAGTAACAGTAGAAATTGCTCATTTAGTGCAAATCAACCTGAAAATATGTACAAGTGACAAAATAGTTTTTGATGCACCAATGTTACATTGAATAAAGAGTATGAAACTGTCAAAAAGACAATTATGAGACAAGCTATGAATCCTCTGCTCCTTTGTGGCAGCAGTTGCTTCTCTGTAGGGTGACTCACAACTAACTGTTCACCAGTGGGAATTAATGGTCCAACCAAGAGGATGTACAATCAAGCAGGCCTTTTCTGATGGTATTTCAGTTACTTAATTTCCATTTGTATGGCAATTTGGAATATATGTATAAGTACCACATATTGTTACAATGCATGAACAGAAACTAAGACAGGCATTTCTATACATTCATCTATTCTCAGATGAAGTGAGTATTAATGGCCATGTCAAGTAAAACATTCTGTTGTCTGAAACTAAGAGGAACGTTTCTTGGGGTCACGTTTCTTTCTTGTCTTCTCCATGAATCTTGCATCCTTTTTTATATGGTGCTATAACTACTAGGAAGTATTTTAATGACCCTTTGGGAGTTAATTTGAAAATAGATCTTCCAGATTCTAGGCAATATCTCCTTTCCTCCACTTCAGTATAAAGAATGGCCTGGAAATTTTCACTGTATGTACTCTGTTTAAAAAAAAAAAAAAACAAACAGGGCTGACACTACTTCTCTATTTTAAAAGCTCCTATCCATTGGTGTGAACTAAGATTTAAGAAAGCAAAATAAATCCCTTTGTAGGATTTAGGCAGGGAGAGACCTGGTTCTTGGATCCTGTTCATGTGAAAACTCAAAATTCATTTCCAAAATCAGTAGTTCCTGTGTGAACAGATACTCACAAAGTTTTAAAAAGAAAGATACCTTCAGGATTAGGCTGTATCTGAGTGGGGATCATGCTTGCAATTTTTTATTAAAATTAGTAATGCTTCCTACATCCTAGTTTAATTTCCCAATTTATTTCGATCTTTTCTGATTCTGTTACTCAGGTCCTTACTCCACAAAGTGTCACTGACTTTATGGGAAAGAGCAGAGCAACACTGTGGGGTTTTGACTGTCCTAAATCAAGATCAAGGAAATATGGACAAAGACAAGGGATATGTACACGAATCCCTTCTCTGGCCCCAGAGATTCATAACTGTTACATGGAGTAATAGTCAGATATATGTCTTGGCTAAGACAAGCATCTTCATTTTCCTTTTCTCCCTGTTGTTGCAATGGTGCCATGCAATCTGCTGGGGGATGCTGGTCTGGTGAGGAAGATTAACTGTTCCTCTTTTACTACCCCTTGTGCAAGGCATTTACCACTTCCTGCGTCAATATGCCTTTCTTCTATTTTTTTCCGATTCTCTTTTTTGACATGGCCATGGAGTGTTCTACTCCAATCTGATGAATGGTGAAAGACCAAGTACACTTATTGCTATTTTTGTTGTTATTGTTGTTCCTATTAATAACAATACCAGTGATTTTTTGAAGTGATGCTCATAACCCAGTATCTGTCTTCAAAGAACAAATGAAAGGGAGTCCCTGTCCTCAAAGAACATTGCACTCTAAGACAACCAAACAAATAGTTCAAGGGGATGGGCACAGCAAAAATGATGACTGCAGAAATCAATGATTTTCATTATGGTCAGCTTGGCAAACAAGGATGGTGAGAGGAAATTTAAAAGTGGAACTGAAAGAAAATTTCTTGTAAGCAGGACCAGAGACAGGTACTGTACAGGCTAAGGCATGGAAGTGATTGGAAGGATTTCCAGAAATGCAGAAAGCAGTGGGAATATCACACAGACTCAGAGAATATGCTGAGTTGGGAGGGACCCACAAGGACCATTGAGTCCAATTCCTGGCCCTGCGCTGAACCGTCCCCAAGAGTCACACCGTGTGCCCAGGAGCATTGTCCAAATGTTTCCTGAACTCTGTCAGGTTTGGTGCTAGGGCCACTGCTCTGGGATGCCTAGCCACCCTCTGGGTGAAGAACTTTTAGAATGATAGAAGTTTGTGAAGTCAGATTACCAGTGCTCTTCTGGTGTTTCTTAAACCTAGGACTTCTGAGTGGCTCTTTTGCCTGGAGAAGTGGGCAGAGCAGTAATTCTTTTATGCAAGAGTATGATGAAGAGCAAGCAGTTCTACAGGTGCTGGTTGATATTTTGAGAAACTTTTCTCACAAAGGTTACAGTGTTGTTAAAAGACTTTCAGTCACTTATTTGGAAGCCCTGCTGTCAAATTGCTTGTGTGACAGGGACAGCCCTCTGTTCTCCTGGCAGGAGCATAGCATGAGTGTGCTCTTGGTGTAAAGTTTAGTAAATGGATGGTCTTCTGCAATACTTTGGTATGACGTGTGTTCCATTCAGACCAAGATCAGAATATTGCAAGATCCATTGACATGTCCCAACCTTAATATTTAAAGAAAAATACAATGTTCAAAATGTATTCAATTAGTACTTTTTGTTTGTGGGGCAATTATGATAATTTTATAAGAAAACCAAAGCAAAATTTGTTAGGAAGGTAATTAGGAACTTCAGGCTGTCCATTTTACATTCAAAAGAAAGGATTTTATTGTTTATTGAATTAAAATCAGTAAAACATTTGAAAGTCTCTTCATTAAGATTAGGAGAGTACCCGGTTGTAGAAAAGAGACATCTAACATCTTTTTCCAACTTGGGCTGTAGAAAATGAGGTATGTGTAACACAGGAAAAGCAAATGCTCAGTTGCCATCTGTGTAATGGAATGGGTAAGACATGAGTCAGTGTGCTAAGAGCTGTGCTCCTTGTGCAGCTTCAACAGATGACAGTGCAGCGGAGAAGAAAGGCGGAACGCTTCACACCGGCTTGATTGTTGGCATTCTCGTCCTGGTCCTCATCGTGGCTGCAGCCATCCTCGTGACTGTCTACATGTATCATCATCCAACGTCAGCAGCAAGTCTCTTCTTCATAGAGGTAAGACAAGCGCAACATGGTGTGTCACTAGTCCTGTCTCTTGGCTGGGATGTTTGGAGTCTCCAAAATAGATCTTTCTTAAGTAAATCAGAAAGTATCTTTGGGTTCATGGTGTAATCTTTGAAGAAATGGACCTCTCCTAGGAGGTGATATTGTTTTGTTCTTAGCATGTTTGCCACTCAACTCCTTTAACTACCATTGCTATTACTTTATCTGCTTTTAGACTGGACATATATCTAAGAGATATATCTCAGATACCACTCCACCTGCCTTTTCTATCCTTCATTTTCCTCACAATAGCATTTTTCTATTGCCTTCCTTGTGCCCTGTCATTTTTTTCTGGAACATATGGGTTTTCTATTATTTTCATGTGGGGGGAAGAAAAAAAAGTATTCATTCTTAATTCTACAGAAGAGCTGACTTATAGTAAGTTTTTAGCTGGAAACTTGTATTAGCTGTTCCTTGCATCATTTAAAGGAATCTTTTAACACTTTGTCCCAGGGTGTGGAAAATATTCTTTTCACCTAATTTTTAACATCTATCGTCTTCTTCTGCTCTTTCTATTAGTGGAGAGAGAAACAGGTTCTTTTAGGCCTAATTCATCTGACCTATCTGAGACATCTCCTTTAGGTTTAGATAAATTTACATTTTTCTCCCTCAAATACAGATAGCTACCTTAGATGCAGATACCTACATTGCAGATGCTGACATTTAGTCAGTTCAGCTCCACTGTAGATGAAAATATGAGAATAGAAAGTTCTCCATAGGCATTTGAGTCTGCAAAAGCCCATGAATACCTACACCTCCTTGTGGTTTCTTTTTCAACTCAGCAACATTCCTCTGCCTTGTGATAGGTATAGATTTTCTGAACATGAAAGAAATGTTCAGAAAACATGTTCCTAATCCCCACTTGTAATAGTCCCTTACTGTTAAGAGCCCAGACAGTTACTACTGGACAACAGTGAAGATGCAAAACCACTGGAAGTGTCACTAGGGACATACCTTAGGGATTGCTTAGGCAAAAGCCTCGACCAGGAAGATGTAGATATTTATTCTTAGTGACAGCAATGAGAATTGAAGTGAGACATGAACATGAACAGAACGATTCATCTTTAAAATCATATTATAATAAATATACTTTTAGATGGAATGGTAGTGACAGAAATCAAAATGAACTGTTTATCAGTATTCAAAGGCTCAAGTGATGTAACTGTGTTAACCATCAGGGAACAGAATCCATATAATAAAACATAGTTTTCTCTCATGTTTATGAAGTATTTCAAGCCAGTTCACTATTGATATAGACAAACAAAATTCCTCTGAAGTCCTTGTACGAAAGACAAAGTTCTGTCCCTTTCTTTTTTTCACACAGAGATTAAATTTACACAGATTGAATTTCTATTCTTTCACTCTAGTAAAAGCAGGTTTCTTATCTGTCATGATGTGATGGAAAAGGCTAAGTAAATGGCAGCACCACTTTTTAGAAGAAGAATACGAAATTACAGTACACATTTATTTATTTATTTATTTTTGTTCTAAATGTAGTAAAGGCATGCTAATTTATTTCTTTCATTGATATCAGGCTCATCATGCAAACAGAGGTTCCTTAATCAGTTTTGTTACACTCATTTGGCTGAATTTAATCTTTAAGTGTCATTAATCAATCTATTAAGCTATTATTAGTCAAAGCTAAAATGGCTTTTAGCAAGCAATGTAGTCTTTTAGAAAAATGTAGAAAGTAATAAATTTTCTGTATAAAATAAAGGAGAAATCAGTCAACATAAAATTTATGCAAAGCAGGGTATAACCTACGTTCTCTTTTGTTTACTAGGATAATTGTTGTAGTTGTGAAGAATCAGCATTAGCAAGAATTGTAAAAAATACTAGTCATGAAGGGGTGACCTTTTTCTGTAAGTGATATAAACATTGATATAGTGGGAAAATCACAAGGGATGGAAAAGGGAATGACTGTGTTTCAGAATACTTACACAGCTTCCAACATTTTAAAACCATTTTTGGTATCATAAGCCTAGAACAGAACAACATAATCCATTCTGGAAATAAATTTGCTTATAATAAGTTTAATAATTTAATTTTCAAATTAAAAGGTCGTTTGATCAATTAAAAAAATAATAAGTAGAATGTATTATTCTTATATTCATCTGATCTATAGGAATTAGGCTTCCAACACAAAGAAGAAAATATCCTCTCAAACTCACCTTTTAAAAATTAAGTACAAAAAATAATGAGACAAAGCTGGTATAAATAGGCCAGTGTTACAAGAAATCATTCTTTATTGCATTTGGCAATTGAAAAATGTTTGAGTAAACTGTTACAGATAACATGATAGCCGACATACCACAGGAGACAAGCTGCCCATTATTTATGGGAAATGAATGAAATACGGATCTGATGTTGCCATTCTAGGGAAAGAGCTCAAGAGGATGGCCATGGGCTTGGTCATGAAATGAGGACAAGCACATAAATATTTCAGAAAATAATACTGTTTTCCATGAGTCTCTTGATTAATAAGCACAGTTTAAACAATATGTGACAGATGGACAGGCAGCTCCCTCCTGCAGTTGTCTAAAAAATTACAAGTATACTGTAGTCTGCCATCAAGTCTTCAAGCCAAATCAAGATCTGCATCAGTTTATCTATCTTTAGTAATTAATATAACTCTAAGGCTGGTCAAAAGAAGGAACAGGAACTTGCTGCATTTGTGTTCAGTTTTAAAGAAGTTACTTTATGAAGGCATCATATAGGCATTAAACATAGCATTCATTCAAAACTCTAATATAACTAATAGAGAAACTTATTTTGACATCTAAGATACTATCATGATTTGGTAGGTAAAATGTCATTTTCAATCAGATTTTGTTGGGTTTTTCAGGTTAAGGGCTGTATAAGGAATTTTTAGTTGATTTGTGTTATAGTTATGAGTCGTTACTGAATAAAGAACAGTACAATAAACTGATCATGTATCTGAGAATTTAAGTCTCTTGTGTTCTCTGTAGAGATCACTCAATATTCACTTACCTCCTCAGTCAGGTTCTCACATAGCTCATCTCAAATCCAACTCATGTTTGTCGTGAAGTGAGCTCTCCCAGATAAGAATATATGCACCCACACTTGGACTGCACTCTTTACCCTTGCACTGATAGAGGCAATCCCCTGTGGCACCTCTGAACGCCATTAAGTGATATCCTGAGTGCACTACTTGGTTTAAATAAGCAATACACACAAGCCAAGAAAAATACCATTTATTACAAAAACTATTGTCTTAGAACCTAGTAACATTATCCTATTAGTTTTTAACCTTTAAGTCTGAAGAAAATGCTTCCCTAGGAGGTTTTGTTCATACCTGTTGAGCAGAGCACACATGTGCTGCCCCACCTAGAATAAAAATAGCTATTTTGAACAAATGGTTTGAGAAGTCTTAAATGCCAGTGCTATTCAATCTGCCTGTGGTGGTGTGCAATTTTAAAACAATACCATCCAAACAGTTCAACACATTTTTTAAAAAGTTCCACTTTTCATTAAGTGTGTAGAAGATTCAAATCAAAATGCACTGTTTGCCTATTTCTTCCAACCTCCACACTGTTCAACATGTATTTCATTGTTTAAGTTGGACACTTCTGTGGTGGCCCAAAGACAGAATGAATTATCAAATTTTAAAGTCAAGGGAGCTTCAGTCAAAGTTCCAATGAATGCAGTCTCTTCCTAAGAGCTAAGAGTAAATATTGACTAAAGATTAGCTTGCAGAGTGACAGAAGAGATGTTGCATGCCTTGGTTTTCTGTTTACTTATCGTTAACCTTGCAGTATTTCCTCTCCAAATGTTGCCAATGATTTCCTCTCTTTAGTCACATTTCATACTCTTACCTTGAGGAATCCTGTGTCTCTTGAGTATCCTTTGAACTGATTTGGACTGATTTTTGGAAAGTAGGATATATGTCAAATAATGCCCTTCATTACTTTCTCAACAAAGCAGAAGTTTATGTAAGAAACCTAGCTATAACATATAGCTACACACTAGCAATAGCAAATTTAAAAGGGAGGGATTTATTTACTAACCTATGTAGCATACTTGCATTCAGGATGAGGGGTTTGATGGCCAAGAAGCCAATCACAATGTCCTGAATGTTGTGGATTTCATACCTGTGATACAGATCATAGCACATGTGATCTAGATGTCTGGAGATGAATGTAAAGAGGAGTAAAAAAATTCCAAGCTGAGTCAGGTTTCAGATTTGCTCATATTTCAATAAAGTGGGGGCCAAATTTCAGCTTTAGTCTTATATTTTAATTCTTCCTTTCTTTTCCCTCATGTTCTTTCTTTTTCCTATATTTTTAACCTCTAATAATTTATGTAAGTGTTTGAACTTGGGCACTGAGAGCAATTAATGTCAAGGGAATATTTGGCCAATTGAAAAACAAGGGATAAGTCCAACTTTCTATTCAGTTGTCTTTTGCATGTTTGCACTCAGTTATCTGTGGACAGAAGGGTTGCATATGACACAAGAAGTTTTCACTGTATACTTGGTGTTTTTCTTACTTTTCTTCCTTATATTGTGATCTGAAGTCCTTTTAAGGCTTGAAACTTACCTCAGCTGCTGTCCCAGTGCTCTGCATTTGGAGACCAAAGGCAAGATGATCTGGCCGCAGCTGAGGAGTGAAACCTGGTGGGATGAGTCCTGTGACTGGAGTGCCCTGTTGGATGGTTAAAGGCTCTTCAGGAGGGACAGGCACGGCAGGAGAGGTGGGGGGTGGCACTGTCTGGGATAGAAGGGATGGAAGGTACGGAGCTCACAGCTGGCAATGGCACCGTTGAGAGCCTCTGGATAAGAATCGATGCACAAACAAATAATGCAGATGTCATCGTGGGAGTCTGCTATAGACCTCCTGGCCAGGACAGTGACGCTGATGAGTTATTCTTTGAGGAACCAAGGGACACTTCCAAATCAGCTGCCCTTGTCCTTATGGGGGACTTCAACTTGCCAGAAATAACCTGGGAGCATCACACAGCTGGTAGAGCCCAGGCTAGGAGATTCCTAAAAAACCTGAATGACAGTGTTATGGAATACATCCTAACGGACACAGCTTGGAAAGATGCCCTTGCTGATCTCCTGATTGTCAACAGAGTGGATCTTGTGAGTGAGTAGAGATTGGTGGCCAGAGTGACCACAAAGCAATCAAGTTTAAAATTTCTGATGACAGAAGGAAAAGCACCAAAACCTCAGCTCTGGACCTGAGGAGAGCAGACCTCAGATTGTTCAGGGAATTAGTGAGTAAGATGCCCTGGGAAAATGTTTCTGCAGCTTGGGGTCCATCAATGCTGGTCACTTTTTGAACATCACCTCCTTAGTGCTCAGGAGCAGGTAATTCCCAAAAGTCAGAAGTCAAGCAGGTGAGGCAGAAGGCTGGCTTGGTTGAACAGGAATCTTCTCTTGGAAATTAGGCAAAAAAGGAAGGCATATGCCCAGTGGAATAAAGGTCAGGTGACATGGGAAAAACACAGAGATGCTGTTGGTCACTAGGAAGAAAATTCATGTGGCCAAAGCTCGGCTGAGCAGAACTATGGGGAACAATAAAAAGTTTTTTTCAAATATATTAACGACAATAAGCTGTGTAAAAACAACATTGTCCCATTACAGGATGAGGATGTTCTCCTCACAAACAGGGACAGAGACAAGGCAGAGGTGTTTGACACATTCTTTGTCTCTGTCTTCAGCAAGGATGATGCACCAAGGGGGTCTCAGTGCCCTGAAATTGTGTGGGATTTGCTGCTCCAGCTGAATCCTTACAAATCTGTGGGGTCTAATGGGATTCATCCAGGAATCCTCAAAGAGCTGGATGATGTTGTCACAGAATCTCTCTCAAAGATTTTTGAGCAGTTTTGGGAATCCACAGAGGTCCCAGCTGACTGGAAGATGGCAAATGTCCTGATTTCCACGCAGTGCAAGAAGAAGGACCTCAGAAACTACAGGCCTGTTAGTTTCACTTCACCAGTGCCTGGTAAAGTTATGGAGAAGATTGTTCTGGGAGCTATTGAAATGCACCTCAAAGACAACACAATCACTGGTCACAGCCAGCACAGCTTCATGAGAGAGAAGTCCTGCTTATCAAACCTGATTTCTTTTTATGACAAGGTAACCCACCCAGTTGATCAAGGAGTGCCAGTTGATGTGATCTTTTTGGATTTCAAGGCTCCATCCTCGGTCCTGTGTTCTTCAACAGCTTCATCAGTGACTTGGACCCAGGACTGGAAGGGATACTAAGCAAGTTCACAGAACCTACAAAACTGGCAGGAGCTGTTGACTCCCTCAAAGGCAGGAAGGCCCTGCAGAGAGACCTCGACAAATTACAGACTGGGCAATCACCAACCGTGTGAAGTTCAACAAGGGCGAATGCCCAATTCTGCACCTGGGATGGGGCAGCCCTGGATGTACAGACAGACTGGGGAATGAGAGGCTGAAAAGCAGCCCTGTGGGAAGGAACCTGGGGGCTCTGGCTGATGGCAAGCTGAACATGAGCCAGCAGTGCCCTGGCAGCCAGGAGGGCCAACCCTGTCCTGGGGGACATCAGGCACAGCATCGCCAGCTGGGAAAGGGAGGGGATTGTCCTGCTCTGCTCTGCTCTGCTCTGCACTGGGGCGGCCTCACCTTGAATCCTGGGAGCATTTCTGCATGTCACAACATTAAAAAATATATTAAATTATTAGAGAGTGTCCAAAGGAGGCAACAAAGATGGTGACTGAGGTCTCTTGGTCTGTTCAGCCTTGAGAAGAGCAGACTGAAGTCACTGACCTCACTGGAGTTTACAACTTTGTTATGAGGGGAAGAGGAGGGGCAGACACTGATCTTTTCTATGTGGTGACCAGTGACAGGACTCAAGAGAATGGCCTGAGGTTGTGCCAGGGGAGGTTTAGTTTGGATATCAGAAAAATGTTCTTCACCCAGAGGGTGGTTGGACACTTAGCAGGCTCCCCAGGGAAGTGGTCACAGCACCAAACCTGACAGAGTTCCAGAAGCATTTGGACAATGCTCTCAGGCAGACAGTGTGGCTCCTGGGGATGGTGCTGTGCAGGGCTGGGAGCTAAACTCAGTGGTCCATGTGGGACCCTTCCAACTCAGCAGATTCTGTGATTCCATGATATGAAAGCAAGCAGTCAGACATTGGGATGTCTCTTTCCAGATGGACAAAACGATACCATTGCCAAGCATGGTTATGGGAGGCTTGACAACCGCTGAATAAAATTTTTCTTTGGTGATTCTCTGAGGGTTAGGGATTTTAAGGGGCCTAAACTGATATTTCAAATCAGGAGCATCTTAACCACATGCAAAGAGCCTCTCCCTTGTATTCAGCTTATTAATACATGTGGACTGAGAATCTGTGAGAATATGAAAGAATTTAGAGCTTATGTATTAGTGGCTATGCATGTGTTAATAGTAGTTAATATGTCACACCCTGAAGAGTAATGTGAGTGTTTGTGGTTAAAAATTAGCATTGAGTTAGATCCTATTTGGAAGGTCACAGTTTTTGCCTTCGTGTTCCCATTCTCCTTGGAGGTATTCCAGCGCTTTATTTTGCTGGTTCAGCTGCTTAGAAACATATATGTACACTGACACACACACATCACACACATGCACATACCTCTGTCTTTTTTAGTTGTTTGTTTTACTTCATCTTGGATGTCTAAGATGGATAATTTCAGGAATCTGTTTAAATGGCCACACAGAGAGTTGAACTTGTGCTATTAAGCCAGGGAGTGACCTTCAGGAAAAAGGGAAGGAAGGAGGGAGGGAGGGAGGGAGGGAGGGAGGCAGGCAGGCAGGCAGGCAGGCAGGGAGGCAGGGAGGGAGGCAGGGAGGGAGGGAGGCAGGGAGGCACAAACATCTGGAGATCTTCAGCAAATAAATAATAGTGTGTGATCAGAGCCTTGAGAATGCACCTTGACTCCTCCTGGTTTAACTTAAATTATGTCTTTGCTAGTAAATTAAATAAGGCTGACACTGTTTTTTAGCATAAAGACCAACCAGCATGAAAGGATCTGCATTCCTGTCATTTAAGTCTGTCTCACTTAAAGCTGATAGAATGTAGACTGTTAGCATGGACTGAGGATGATTTCCAAATATTGAGTCCTAGCTGAGGTGGTTTGAGAAAGCACTAATTATTGGGAGCTTTTTTTAATGACGGGGCTGTATAGGGGACTGTATTTCGGTGTCTGGAACCATGCATTGGCAGACAGGTCTAGCAGTAGATTTTCTTCAGAATTTGACCTTCTGCTCTTCCCTATCTGCTTAGAGGAAGGAAATAACATGAGAAAATAGTTTTAAAAGCTAGAGACAGTTCTTAGTGTTTCAGAGCTCAGGAAATTAGTGGACATTTCTGGCTCACCATTATACTTCTCTGCTTATGACAGCACATCACAAATAAGAGCCAGAGTTAACATCCAGCCATGTTTTCCGTGCACCGTTTCCAGGTTTTTGCGTTAATGTCACAAATGCAGTGTATGTCTTCAAATAAATGAGAAGTAAATAGGAGACAGATTTCTTTTTTAAAAGTACTTTTTTTTTTTTTAAAGAATGAGATCCTCAGCTGTCTAAGCCTAACCTGTCTCACACAGATCTGCTGTTTTCTTCTGGGATATGGCCCATTGTTTTTTTTAAGGGGGTTATGCTTTTAGTTGGAAATAGGCTTCACCTGGTTATCAATTACTTTTTGTCCAAATGTGCAGGCTAAATTGGTTTTCATAAAGATGATGATTAAAAAGAATAGAACAGGTATTTTTCTCTTCTTTCAAAGTCCTGCATTATCTTGGCATTTGGAGTATTGTCATTGATCTCACTGTCATTGCCCAGCACTGATAGTAAAGTTATTTTTTCCAGAGCTTATCCAGCTCAGCAGGAACCAGCAGTTCAGCAAGGGAAACCTAAATCAACCACAAGGGAGAAACACTAAAATAAATAATCAACACTGACAATAAAAGTCAAAGGTGTAGAGGAAGGAGGCATTCTGTTTCTCGTCCTTCAGCAGCCAGCTCCTCAGATGAACATAAGACTGCAGAAACTGTTATAGCAAGATGGTTTAAATCACAAAAAGATACTTTAAGCAAGTACTTCTATCAAAAAGAAAAATAAATTAAGCCAGTAAACGATTCTACTGAATCTTCAGTCTGAAGCAATACTCATTTGAGAACAGTTTCTTCAAAATAACAGTTTAGTGTGTTGTCAGGCAATTGATCTTTTCTTATTCCTGGAAATACGTATCACAAGTATAGTTTCAGATATTTGTAGCCTCATCCACTTCTGACTGTGATTTTCCACATAAATTGTGTGTTTCTAGAAGAGATTAAAGAATGATGCCCAAATGTCAGGTGACATTGAACACAAAAATACATGTTATGGGCAAGGTAATTGATAACAGAAAGATCTTTACTTCTCACAAGAAGCCAAAGGCCTGACTGCTGAGGTAGATTAACACTCTAAGTACAACTATATTCAGATCATAACTGAGTTTTGATTAGACCATATTCAATTAACTGTGCTCAGATATGTATTAAAACCTTTTCTTTAACATGTCTAAATGAGATCATATGATTTTCATGGATAAGAGAAGCCCTATAAGGCCCAAAATTCCCTGATGTTGAAAGATGTCAGAAGAAGAAACTGGTCAACAAGAAGAATACACTTGGAGACCTTTCCATGCCGTGAAAGTGAGAAGTTACTCCAGTCTCTACCCTTTAGTTTTAATAGGGGGAATCCCCTCTGTTATTCCCTCAAAAGTAGGATAAATTGTATGAATTCTACCTCTACTGCAAGATGGATGTAAATATATCTCTTTTAGCTTTTGTATTGCTGCTGGAAGTCAAACGTCCTGCACAGCCACCAGCAATGATATAGAGAGACATAATGTAAGAAACATGAAAGGTAGACCTCACTTTGCATGGATTATCCAGCTGCTAGGTTTTTTTGCCTTTTATCTTACTGATCTTCAATAGGAACTAACTTTTTTAATGTGTATTATAAATTATTTTTCTGCATCTTAACACATTTCTTCTGCATCCTGGTCATGTAGGGTCACAAGTGCTTTTCTCTCAACTTCACTGCTTAAAATAGTGAACCTAAGGAAGCTTCAGTCCCATGAAAAAGAAACTAGTCCTGTTTTCCTGCTTTGTAATATGCTGAAAGGAAGCAGGAATTACAACTCTCCAGCCATAGCTCAGAGGATTTCCTTTAAGTATTCTAATTCCAGAGGAAGAAACATATTTTTCCTGCTAAAATTGGGAGTTAATTAATTAATTAAATACCCAGCTTGCTTTCTCCCAGTTTGGTTTGGGTTTGGTGGAGTTTTTTGGTGTATTTTTTTGGTTGGTTTCTTTGGGGATAGGGGGTTTTTCTGTCTTCTTATAAGCCTTCACAGAGAAAAGAGAAAGAATGCAGTAGGTATTTCCTGAGCTGCTTCAGTAACTGAAGGAACTTTGTTATCTCCCAATATCAATCAAGTTACTTTTGTTTTTTTCAATTAAAGCTGAAATATTTTTACAGCTTTCGAGGGGTTACATAAGGCAATGAATTGATAGTTTGTCAGTGCTCTCTCTTAAAACTGTCAACCACTTACATTACTCATAGGCACATAAAGAAGCTGAAATTAAACAATCACTATGAAGGGAAAATCTCACCTCAGACGTGACAAGAAACCACAGAAAGCTGTAACTGCAATATTAGGGGATGACCTTCAAGTCTATTGCTTTATTTCTGGATAAACAGTTCATGTTTATGTCTTACGGCTTTGTGTCATTAAAACCGATACACATCTGTTCCATAACTAATCATCTGGAAGGCCAATTAAAAAGAGTAGCCAAAAAAAAAAAAAAAGGTAGATTTAGTATCCATTGGCAATGTAGCAAAGAAGTAGTAGCTAATCATAGGTACATCTTCAAATTAAATTTGAGAGCAACTTAGTGGATTAAAACCCAGCTCATCCTTAGGTGTTGCCATTTGATACTGTTTCTAGTTATTTTTTCCTGCTAGTTTTCCAGTGGTTTTTCATTTTCCTTTTTCATTAGAGACATGTCAAATTCCTTTCTCATTTGTACCAGTGTCAATCTGAAATAAACCCTTTACGTTTAATTGAATTATTTTTTATTTACTTTAGTGAGCCTGAGAACAGAATATGACCCTTCTTCTTTAGCAGTAACCAAACTGTCCTTTTTAATCTTGAAAACACACAGAATCAAGCTTGAGTAGAAAAAACTCTCCAAAGTTTGAATAGACTAAGTTTTCTTGTTAGGAAGAGACATCCATTAAAGAAGACAGTGTTCTGCCTTCTTGCTTTGTAGGACGGTGCTGCACTGAAAGGCCCGGGATTTTAAATTACCTGTCAAACAGAATTTAGCTCTGAATGCCTCAAAAGCAACCCAATCCTGCAACAGGAGGGAAAGGAAGAGGTTGCTTTTATGTGGTATCTTCCCAACAATGATCACCGAGGAAGGCTTTGTGCTGAAGCTGCAGTCAGCTGTGTGTTTTGCTGGGATCAAGATTCAGTGGCACCTCGAGATTTCTTTAGCGACTCCTGCCCAAGAGCACTGCGAGTCCCAGCAAAACATCACAGCTATGGCTGTTCTGGGCACACCAACAGCACCCCTCAGCAGTGAGGTATCCTTAGTGACTGAAAGAAAATAAAAATGGAGTATTATGGGGACAGAAAATCAAATGCAGTGTTTATATGCAGAAGAATGATCTTAAAGTAAAATTATTTAGCTTTTGAGCTGTCAATGAAAATATAGGCTGTAACTTACTTTCATTGATTCACCTCTCATTTTCTGGCGATGTTTCTATATAAGTTGTGGTATCTTCTAGCCCTCCTTCCAAGCAGATTGTAACTCTTGTCAGTAAAGACAAATAAATCAGTGTATTTGGCAGATGAAATTTTCAATAGGGAATAATCTTTTTAGGAGAGCTTTTTCTTCTCACTAACTCTGTGAAGGAGTTTTCCTATTTTCCTGAAAGCTATTCAGTTTGACATAATCTCAGAGTGGTCACCCCAAATCTGAGCCTTATTTGACATTAATTAGTTTGAAAATACAGATTGTTTAAAGCACTTTTCCTCCCTAGAGGTATCATAATAATACAGGAATTGCTTTATCTGCCCTAGGAAATAACAGTTTATTTTCTCTTTTTATTAGCTGTTTTTAAAGAAAGCACCCAAGATCCTAGTGGAAATTGGTTAGGACTTCTTAAGGCTTTTGTACTCAAAGTTCTTAAGAGTTTAAATAAAATGTTGCTTTTGTTTGAACCATGGAAGTAAACCACTCGAGTAAAAATTATGGTACTTGAAATAGAAGGTCATTATTTTGAGAGTCCTGCATAAGCATGCCAGAATTTTGTCCTAAATAATTTTTTAAATTACAGTTTCTGTCAACTCTGCCACATATTCTCCCATGGCATAGAGTATGTTAGCAAATTCCTATGCAGAACTAGGAAGGTAGAGCATTGGACAGACCCTCTGTTAGGTTAGTGGATCAGCAGTTCTTTATGTGACAAATCCAATAATGAACCATTTTAGACAGGAGCTATTTCATCCTCTTCATTGCTAAGAGTAGTGGTAATTATTTGTGTCTTTGCGAACAGTCATCACTCATAAATTTAAAAAGAGGGATTAATTCCTCTGACTTTCACTGCTGCTGAACTGTGTTTTTCCATTCCTGTAACAACTACAGTGGGTTTTAGTATGAGAGGTCAAAATTGCAGGATATTGTTAGATATTTTTATTAACAATTTATTGTACTACCCTTCATATTCTGAAAGTTTATTTTGTTGCTGTTGTAGCGACGCCCAAGCAGATGGCCAGCAATGAAATTCAGAAGAGGATCTGGACATCCTGCCTATGCTGAGGTGGAACCAGTTGGAGAAAAAGAAGGGTTCATCGTATCAGAGCAGTGCTAAAATTTCTGGGACAGAGCACCAGTACTGGCCTACAGGTGTAAGACATTTACTTTGCCTCTCTTTAAAGAAAAGGAGCCCTAAGCTGCTGTAGCCTGATAGAAAGAAGATTCTGGATAAATTTGTCCAAGAAGAAAAACTATCTAAGATACCAGATTACTACTGCACAGTAGTTTTTGTTAGCGGACTGAGACACAATGGTTCATGCAGAACACTTGTCAGTGGACACCTACAGTATCAGAACTATGGCACAAGTGCCATGGCATTTGCTTTAGGTATGGGGTTGCACAGTAATCAGAAATATAATAAAGCTTTGGTGCACAAGGGTATTGCCCTTTGGTTCAAGTCTTCTCTGTTATCTCAAAGACTGAGGGAAAAATCGGTACCATTTCAGTGCAAAGGACACTGATCAGTGTTCACAGATGATTGAGAAAAGTATCTTAAGACAGGTAAAGAATCAAAAAAGGAATTTTCCAACATTTGTATAAGCAGATGTGAAATACACGCACTTTTCAATTCTAAATTAATGTACCAACCTAACTGAGTGGGTCACAATGTAAATGCTTTCCAGGAGTAATACAATGTTTCATGATATACAGATTGGTAAAAACTGAAGACAACAGAGAATTTCACAATGGTGAAATTATTTCATGGGAGTTCACAATGATGTTGGGCTGATTTTCAGTTTCAGTGTTCACTAAAAAATTAATTACCAGGTTTGTTTTAAGGTATATCTTTCATTTCTCAGCAGTAGGTTGAAGTAAAGGCAACAGACCCTTTTAGCTTCCAGAGAGCTTATGGACCATTTCTTAGGCAATGGGGTAAGAAAAATGAGATTTAAAATAAATGGGTTTCTGTTCTTTGTCATTTCATTGTGAGTCCTTACTGAGAAGCACCATCGCCTTCAAAGCACCCCTTCCAGAGATTCAGATACAAGTGTTATTGAACCCTGCTGATTCATACAGTGGTTTTGTTTAATGCACATAGTAGTTGCATAAATATATATATAAATATATTTTTTTTTATAGCTAACACAAGGCGGGTTCTTGTGACTGTTAAGACTGCATTTTTGTCATCCAGACAAAGGAAATGAATTGCATTACTGCATATTTCCACTGAGTTGTAAAATAATCCTTAATATTAGAATATTTTTATGTTGTGTAGGGAAGGTGGTTAATGTAGTTGCAGTGCCATAAACTTTCTGCCTATTGGAACCATTCTTTCTGTAAAATCGACCCTTTCCCTCCCTGCATAGGGAAAGACAAGAATATAAATTCACACCATCAAAAAGAGTTACTCCTTTCAGGGAAGGGGTTGGCATACATGGGGACCCAGACCTTCCCTGAGCAGTGGGAACCTAAATGCTTTGATGATCTGGGCCTGAGCTATTAAAATATAAAATTCAGGTACTGCATGTACTTTTCATAACAGTCATTGACTATCAATTTTTTTACATACTGTGCAAGGCACTTAAATGATTTTAAAGTGAGGTATATAACGTTTGTGGTTTTGGATTTCAAGCAGTTTAAAAAAGTTGTAGATACCACCTTAATAGTACAGTTACTTACATTTCTTGTTGATGCTTGTATGGCCTAAATTTGATTACTTAATGCTGTTAAAAGAAAAAAAAAAAGCAAACATGATTTTTATTTGATTTTTTGTTCAGTAAATACTACAATACTGTATTTTCTGTATTCTTTTATTTTGGGTAACACACTTTTATTTTCATCTGGTCTAAATCATCTAGCATGAGATTGAAACTGTTCAAAGACTAACTGGTATTAATCTGAAGGTACTAACAAACACATTGTCTTGAAGCCTAGTGAGAAACCTGTGGCAAGTAGTCATTTCAATTTGTGTGGGTCTGCTGAGCCCTTTTTCTAATAGGCTGGGGTTAAATTGCAGGCTGTTAATTCTGATAGCAATAACCAAATGTATGCACATATATATGGTGACACTCATTTTTATTAAATAAAAAGGTATCAGTGCACATCATTTAGGAATGTATTTGGTGTGCAATAATTATCATCAGTTTTTCTGGGAATCTTGGAAGTCATCAGATAGGGGTCATTGGCCAAAAGAAGCAATTGTAGAGTTTCTGGAATCTTGTTTGAAATCATTTTTATTTCAGAGCACATCTTAGCAAATTATACTAAGAAATTTACAAAAATCTACATAGTACTGCAGTAAGTTAAAGGGATATTTCCTATAAGTAAAGAAGATTTACATTATTATGGGTTTATAGGTCTGCACTTCATCTGATTCACTCACATTTTTACCCAGGTATGTAATACATATCATGCAATGGAAATGACAGAGTATTTGTAATATGATTAGACAAATATGACAGGAATTTTAAAATCTGGTATTTTGATTACTTTTGGTTTAAGGCCCTCTTTCACAGCTGAAGGATGTTTGTTAGTATTTGCAGACTAACTTACATGTCATACTCCATAAAATAATAGCAATTATTTTCTTCACTCTTTGTCCACCTCACGTGCTTTGGTAGGAGATTTCACTGGTCTGCAGGGAGCATCAGAGTATACTTCTTCAGATTTTTGCCATGATGTTATATGCTATGGATTATAACATGAGGAGTTACTGGATTTATTTAATAAGATTGATAGGCATATGCTTATGTCTGATAAGAACTGCTATCTGAAGAGAAAACCTCCTGCATACTAATGGATGTATAGTGTCTCATTGGTGTCTGCTTTGATATATTCTGTGGTATGTCCTATTTATCCCAGTAGGCAAAAGTTAATTAAGTAATCTGTTGCTGTTTTGTAATTCCATCTGGTTTTCTAATTTTTTAATAATTAAAATTGCCACATTAAAAATTATACAAACATTAATCTAGGGGTGTGAGAAAATATTGAAATTAACTGAGAATCCTATTCTTATATTTTTATAAAGCACCAGATTTAATTGTTCTGGACCAAAAAACTGTCATGTAACCCTCTCTCAGAAATCCAGCTGAAATGTTATTCAACAATTCATAAATTTCCATCCATTTCCATCACTGTCTGAAACAGTGGCTTCACTGGCATTTCCAGTGGTCCTTCATTTGAATCTAACTCAGAGAAATGCTTATTTACAGTCATCTATCCCAACAGTTATTTTAACTCTTAAGCTTCCCTGTAAATTATGTATCTAATACGATTTAATTATTTCAAGATCTCTCAAATTTTTTTTCTTATTATTTTCCATTTTAGTGTCAAATGTTCTGTAATGCCTGACATTCTCAGTGCTCTGCTTCAGCTCATCCTCTTCCACAGAGAAAAAGAAAAATTGGAAAGGACTCAAAGCACATTATTAAGTAGTATTTAAATCTCATTAAGATGAAACACTAAATCAGATACAGATATATATATGTAATATATATATATATATATCTCACACATACAGAAATTGTTAAAAAAGACCCTAGCATTTCCAAAATTGTATTCATATATTAAAAAATGGTGGAATTGCTGAAGAAGTAGAATTGTAATTTCATTCCCATGTGCATACTCATAATGATGTGATCTTATGTAATTGCTTTCTATGTTTCTCAGTGCATCCTATGATGTATTGGTGTACGAGAACACAGATTCTTCACAAGAAACAGGTATTCCATATTTTTCTCCTCTTTGTTCAAATTTTGTTGCACTTTGTTCCATACCATCCAAAGCCTTTTCAGAAGACTTCTTTTTTTCATGGACTGTTTTCCTTACCCATCACCATCATATTTGAAGGATGTATACACCTTGATTTACTTCTGCTCTGAGCCTTCCTGTGGAGGGATTCAATTTTCCAGAGAACATCATGTGAAACAGTTCTTTTTCTTATAATTGCCCTTCTCATTCTCTGCAGCTTCTGCTGCAAATGATACAGATGTCTTGTAACAACCTACTTCAATGCAACATTATAATTTAGCTTCCGATCAAGTTCATTTTTACAGCTAATGTGTGTGCTGGAATTCTGGGAGAAAAGATAATATATCACTGTATTTTGAGAAATTGTGGTAGCCAAATTAAATTTGCACAAGCTGAACAGAATATTTGACTTTGCAAACTTCACCATTTTTCCTTGGTCAACAGAGTTCAAACCATAAAAAACCTCACTACACAAGTACCTGAGTTAGCTGAGTAGTTGAGCCATTAGTTTGCCATCCAAAGGTGGAAGAAATGGAAAAGGAAGGGGTGATTTGGTTTGCCAGTGAGCAAGGAAGAGAGACTTTTTACAGAAAAGTGAAAAGAGTTCCAAGGAAAATAAGATAATATTTCTATATTCTATTAGAGAACCTCTTGGTTAAGCAAAAGAAACTGTAAATTGTACCATACATCATTTCATTTGTATAGAATCTCTAAACAAGGTTCTGCAAACAGTTGTCAGGAGCCAGCAGATTTTCCCGAGGTAGGTGGGTGACTAGAGCTTCAGAGTACCCCATGCTGGGTCACGTTCCAGTTCACAGATCATCA
This sequence comes from Acanthiza pusilla, assembly GCA_036630365.1. Lineage (NCBI taxonomy): Eukaryota > Metazoa > Chordata > Aves > Passeriformes > Acanthizidae > Acanthiza > Acanthiza pusilla. The sequence goes on from JAXCHO010000073.1 coordinate 35,071,979, forward strand.
AATGGAATTTTTACTTTGAATGCATAGAGTGGAGAAAGCAATGGCTGCATTAGTATTTTCTGATGCTGGCAACGAAGCTTTGTATAAAGACAAGATTTGACATTTACCTAGAAGATATCTCAGCTGCACAAAATCATAGTGCCTATGACCACAGTATTAGCCATTAGGAGAAGAGCTGGAATAGAGCACAAATTTGGCTCAGATCAACATTTTTGATCTCAGGGAATTTATTGCTTCCCTTGAGGAGAAAGACCAGCAGCAAGCACTGTTGTTCAAGATCAGGAATCTTTACACGTGTGCCTCTGCCTTACTGCAGAGAAGTGCTTGAAGCTTGAAGCATAAAAACTCCAGAAATAAATGTTGCTGATGGACAGGGTAGCATCAACCGTAATTCTCATGTTTTAGACAGAGATTTCAAGAACTGATACCTGCTACAAATTTCTTTATGCATGTATTGGTAAGTTGGGTTTGAGCATTGTTTATTTTGGAGTAGGAGAAGGAAAAAACATGGAAGGGAAGGAATTTCAGTATTCCCAGGTGGTCTAGAGGTACAGCAAGAAACCTTATGAACAGCCTTGAGAGCATTTGGTGCTGTGTGCCAGTGGCACTGAGTGAAAACACATGAGGTCTTCCTTCATGTCCAGCTCTCTCATTTAAAAATCAAAAATGTCATCAGAAGCACTAGCTTCTGTCTAAATCTACATATGGGTCCGTATTTTACCTCCTGAATAGTTTATGTCACTCCTTAAGGAAAAAAGTTTGAGCCACAAGCATTTTGAGGTGGAAGGGTGTGCCAGTAGTGTTTTATCAGAAGCCAAATATGACAAAGCAGGATGCAGCTTGCACTGAACTGAGAGGAACAAATCAGTTTAATTTTATCCAGAGCAGCCAATACCTCTATGGCTGGAGCACTGATGAAATATTCAAGTCTGTGAGCTGATTCTACTAGATTTAAACAATATCATAAATCCAAAACTGTCCTTTAACTACCAATGTATTGTCAAATCTTAAGAGATTTTCTTGACTTTTTAATTTTCTACAGGAGGAAAACACTTGAGGATGCCAAGTAGAATAAAGTATATTTCTGACAGGAGCAGAGTCTCATCTCCTGATGCAGTTTTTTCCTGACCAGAATAGTGGCTCCCCTGTGAACAACTCATTTTAGTGGGTCTCATGCTGACTCCACGCTCTTTCTCAGGACATTTCACACTTTTTAACACAATTCTCTTTCTCCTGCAAGATTTTTCAATACCTATCTCCTGACTTACTTTTTTATTCTTTGGTTCTTCACATCTGACTTAACTCTGTATTCTCACTACTTTGCTTTCCTGCACTCCTTTAAGCTCTGAATTTTGTTATCATGACCACTTTTGGTATCTCTCCAAAGAAGCCACTATCTGAAAAAAGCTCCACTTGATTTTTCCTCTGTATATGGGTTCTAGCTAATAGAATTAGATGAAGGTAGATTTTCCTGTTACTGACTGGATTCTGTCCACATGAATTAGCAAGCTAAATGCTGAATCTCTTGGAAACTTTTCATTTAGACATTTTGGTCAAACAAACTAGTGCTCTCTTCAATGGAAAACTTGTCCCAGATTTTTTTTTTAAAGCAGCAAAAGGACTTTAAAAGACAGATGTCAAGACATTATTCTTAATTACATCCATTTAACTAAGTAGATAATTTTACCCAATTAATTAATACAGATGCCTGTTGTCTCTGTGGTCTCTGGGAAGATAGTGTTTAGGGACACTAATTAAACTCTTCCCATGCAGTTTGTATTATTTGCTTTGGTGTAGCTCTTTCTTGAAAAACAAAAAGGCTGTTTGTTAATTGCTAATGTTAGCTTGAAAGAAATTTGCTTTATTGACTGCTTTGGTGGCACAATGTTTCCTCACACATCTAGAAGCTGTTAGTAAGAAATATTACTTGTTCCTGTCTAGCTTTGTTTGGACTGCTGATTTTATCGCTAGATTTTTTTCAGTTTCAGTAAGTTTTTAAATTTTGTTTTGGGAAGTAGCAAAAGATACCAGAATCTGAGTGTCAGATTTGACTACACATCATCAATGTCCTTTATTTAAGCTTTTCACCTTAAAACTTTCCAGCTCTGACTTGCCTACAATGACATCAGGACTTCACTCCAACTACACACCCTGTTTTAGTGACAAGATGAAGCTTTCCAAAAGAAAAAGGTGTGTCTTTCATGGATATGTGGGCATTTTCACAATGGCTTGTTTCCAGGAGGAATCCTCTTCCTGGAGAGAAGAGTCTGTCAGTCCAGGTTACACAGAGTGTGACTGAAAATAACTAACTCTGTAAAACATAAACTGTGTGTAGCTGTACTATCAATTGATGAAATTAGTTCCAGCTGGGGCCTGACCCTTCCACAGCCCCTCTCCAACATGGGCTGTGGGCAGGATGAGGGTGGGGCAGGGATTGCTTGAAGGACTGCAGGTGCCACTCCTGCTTGGAAAGCACAGAGGCAACTGCAGCTCACTAGGACTTGCACTCTCCATAAAAAGAGGGTGACCTTGCACCAGCCTGTGCCTTGTCAGTGCTGAGCACCAGCCAAGGATGTCCTCAGCCCCCCGAGGCCATCGCTGCAGGGGGAGCACTGCCCTCACTCTGTGCAGGACAGGCTCCTGCAGCCGTGCACACACAGCCTGCACACCCTCACACTCACCTGCTCCTTCCAGCTGCTGCCAGCCATGCGTTTTGGGTTTCAAGGGCTGTCTCAGAGCAAGAGCACTCCGTTGCCATAAAAGATGACACAAGTTGTTCCACTCTGTGTCTCTGCAGCACGCTTTGCATCCTGAGGTGAGGACCTGACTGATCTCCTCCCAGAACGCTGTCCTCCTCTCCTGAAGCATGTCAGGGAAAGGTGACATGTGCTCAGGGATTATCTTGGCCTGCAAGTTTCTGCCTAGATGGAACAAGATGTGACAAGAAACCTGGGGAGTGATTATAATCTTTTAGATAAGATCAGATATCTAAAAATTTCATGAAGAATGGAAATTTTCCAATCTAGAAGTGTCATTGGAAATTGTAGAAGCAGCAAGCAGTTTCCAGTTGTGTGTTTGTCTCAAATATACAGTTAAATCAGGGATGCCTGATTCCCACAATCAGTAAGAAGTGGATTTTCAGACATATGTTGCTATTTTACTAGCAACAAATTGGACATAAGACACCCTTGCCCATTTGTGTTATGTCATTTTTCATCAGTGTCAACCTCAGGAATCCAGTCCACCAATATATAGATTTAGGTATACATTTCCTTGGAAACACTTTCTTGGGAATTTAGCTCCTGGAGCTGATGTGGAAAAGCTCTGCGTCACAGTGTGCTGTTCCTAACTTGCTAGGTGCCTTAGGAGTGAGGAGAGGTAAAGCATTCCTGCAGGATGCTGAGGTATCTGTGACGAGCATCACAAGCCGTAAAGAACATGCAGACACATAAAGAAAACCAAACTTTTCTCCCTGCTGCAGAACAGGAAATCCTGAGCAAGACAGTAATGAAATCAGATGAACCCTTCACTGCAGAAGCAATGAAGTGCTGTGTGGAGGCTAGTCTAGCTGTCGTCTGTTCTAATGGTTTAGAACAGTCACCTTGTACTTTGGGAACTAAATGATGTATGGAGCTTTTATTTGCCTAGTCTATGTCTTCTCTCCAGCCGCTGCCTATTGCAGACTGGAAATCTGTCAGCTTTTGCACTTCTAAGATAATGTATAAACAACCCAAGGTTTATAGACACAGTTGTTTTAGTAAAAGTTCTGTCACCTGTCTCTATATTGAATAATGATGCTTCAGCTTAGAGAAACTCTGAGCTCTGTGTTTTTGTTCCTTCTTTCTCCCTGCAGTGGATATTAGCAGTTGTACAGCATGTAGAGAGCTCAGCTGAAGTACTGCAAATGAATGTCAATTGTTACATGTGGTAATGGGAAAAGAATGAGTAAAACCATGCTCAGAAAATAAATAATCCCCATGTTATCTACTAATACTCGAATATTTTCACAAAAATTGTCATGGAATGATTCTGAGTATTAAATAGAGGGCAGTACATTTCATCTGAATAAAAGAGAAGTTGTCTTTCATTTTCCATGAAGCTATAATCATAGTCAGCAGCACAAAATATGAATAAAAGGCAAATCTTTTTCATTATGTTTCAATATATGAATGCCTACCTGGATTGATAGCATTAGTATTTCCCCTGCTGATTACATGTAGGATGCCACTGTGTTGTGCCGTGTACTTTTAGTGAAAGTGGTTTAGATATTTTGAAATTAATTTCTCATATTTAATTAATTTAAGCTTTGACATTAACACTAAATCCACTGCTAAAGTTTCAAATATTTTAAGCAAACATTTAGCAGTGGCATGTAAATGCTTAAAAAAAACTTATAGGTAAAAATCATAAATACAAGTGTCTTTTTACACTGGTTACTAAAAAATCCTCAAAGGGAGGAGGAGGGGGAAAAGGGAGTGATATTTAAATACACTGGCAAGCATCTTTCTTCATTAACCATTCCACTGACCACAATGGTTGAATGAAGGCAAAGGTTTCGTTCTCTTCTACTGATATTAAATTGGGGTATGCAAACCATAAAGAGTCATCAGTTACTGAAGTGCCCAAAACTAGGGTGCTTCAGCTGGGCAGCAGCTCCTGGGGAGGCGAAGGGATGCACACCTGGAGAGAAAGAGGAGAGAACAGTGCACCCACTCACCCTATTGAAACTTGTGAATGCCCAGATCAGCTTAGACACTCTGCTATTTGCTGCTTTCTTCCTTTTTAGAGCAGATACATTTCTAACAAACCTCCAACCTAACCATAAGAAAAACAAACAAGCAAACAAACAAAAGGCTCAGTTAATTCTCTGCAGCATCTGAAAGGACAGATTTCTGAAAAAAAAAAATTATCACAGTGATTAGCCAAAGGGCTGAGAGAAGCGTGCTGGTAGATTTGAAAAGAGAATTATTGGATGACATTCGCATGGCTTTCTTGAAAATAAAGAGCAGATTAAGCATCTGTATCAGAAAAGCATTACAGCCTGAGTGGAGCTAATACCATGAAATACTGCTCATAAATATAAACGCTGCTTTAGCTGTTGCTCTTTTTCTTTTAAGGGGTTATGTCATGCAATACACAACTTTACTCAGGATGATAATTTGTGTCATGCTTATATATGACTTAAACAGAGACACGATCCCTTTCAGGAAAACCGTGCCAGAAACCAGTGAAGTTGTCTGCATTGAAGCACATGTAATTGCATTAAAAGGTAACACAGAGATCCAGCTTACAAAGGGAATTTTCTGATCTGATGACTGTCCAAGCAGAAATTGATGAGGGAGCAGGTTGCTCTGGAAATGAGCACATCCTCACAACGACTGCTGGTTGAAGAATTGCTCACAGGAAGCTTCAACATGGAAGCAGCTGACAGCTGGTCATCAGTGCTTGCAAAGGCAAGAGGCTGTGCTCCAGGAGGAGGGAGCACATTCCACCAGGTCACCTCAAGGGTACAGCACACCAGAGGCCATTAGCCACCTCTGCTCCTGTCACAGCAGAGACAGAAACCCAACAGGCATAAAATGTGCTCTTCTCAGGCACCCCTGTTTCTGGTGGTGGTGGTTTGACTGGTGGCAATGAAGCACTCCTCTCTTCATCATTGGCCTCAGAAACCCAGTGATAAATTGCTGTGCAAAATCCAGTTCCCATTCATATCAGTCAGGATTTTTACCTTGGCAAGGTTTGGATCCCTGGTGTGTTTTCAGTATCAACATTATTGGCATAGCAGTGGAAAAAGACCAAAAAGAAGCAGAGCAACAATGCACAAAGCAAGCACAACAAAATGCAGCTGAAAGAAGTTGAGGTGAATATCCCACCTACTCATAGTTTCTTTTCTCTTTTTTTCAGTGCTAACTAGAACAGATATGTTCGGTTTGATAAAATTTCCATGAAGGTGCACACACCCTTAGGATTCTTAATAGGGCTGAGTGGACAGTAACAGAAGTGAAGAAAAAATTATAAGTTGTTCTTGTGCCTGAAGTGCTTTAAAATCTCAGGGAAACAATTTAAAATGCACACATAAAAGAAACCACAGTAATTTATTTTAAAATCCATTTCCTTAAGTGAGCTCCTAAAATCAAGTCAGCACAACCTCACCCTGGTAATGTCCCAGGTACCCTCCATCACATACCCAGCTAGATCCTACCTATCTGATTTGAAGCGTGGGCAAAGGAAGCTCCTACCTGCTCACCTGTTACCATGGAGCTGCTGTAACCAAGTCCTTCACAGCTCTAAGTGCTCAACTGCAAAGCCTGAGATTTCCAGGGCTCAGGTTTGCCTCCTGTGCTTTTGTGGGGACAATACTACAAACTGCAGAACACAACCTTATTTCTGGAGTGCTAACAAGAGCTCCCAGGCTTTAGAAGAGTGAGCAAGCTTAACTAGGTGAGCAAGTCCAAGTGGGAGTATGGGCTGGTAAGTGAGTGCAAGAGAAATATAGGTGGAAACACCAGGAAAGAGCAGTGTCTGATTCCCTAGCAGGCTCAAAATCCAAGTGTAATTTGAACAACAACAGCAAAACCAGGCATTCTTCATATCCATCCTTGCAGATGTGCCACAAAGTAATGAGGTGTCTGTACAGGACAGCCCTGGGAGGAATCCTGATGTGCTGGCTACAGACACTGCCAGGTTTTCAGGACCCATTGGCAATGCATTCTGTTGTTAGTCACTCCAGCAATTCTGTTTCCCAACATTATAATCAAAGGGCTAGTCTTTTACCTCAACATAAAAAAATAAAAGAGGGCTAGTCTTTCTTTATAAGATTTCCCTAGTTTTGAGCAGCAAAAAGTCACTTTATTTCTACTGCTCCTAAATAAAACTCAAAACTCAACATTGCCAATTTAATTTTGTCAAAATGGTAATTGAGCCCAAGATAGGCTAGTTAATACTTGAATGGAGATCCATATTGCAGCACAGGGTATTGCAGAAGTTGTTTCCAAACTGTGGGCAATAATGAGAGTGCTAAAAATAAATGGAGAGATGGACTTCTAATGCTCCAGGACTGCTGCACTGATGGCAAATGGGAATTAAAAAAAAGTAATCCTCTTTCTCATTTCAATGGAACTGGAAGTGAGATAATGCATCTGGCCAGTAGATTAAAAAGAAATAGGGCAAAGAAAATGCTGGATTCATTTTGGGACTTACAGATAGCGAAATAAATTTCTAAATTAGTTAGTTTACCATAAAATAGAACCTCTCACTTTAGTTAAATGGAACACAAGGGAAGAAATTTATCTGGGAGGAATTCAGTGTAATTTCTTGAACTCAGTAAAAGCTTCTGGAAAAAAAATAGTTGAAACTGACCTCTAAATCGATTAATTTAAAATATATTAAATAGATATATACATATATTTTGTTCCTCAAAAAGTGCAGAACATACTAGGCCAAATTCATATTGGTAGCTGGCTCACACCATGGGTTAATATGACTATGTTAAATTGGTTATGTTGCCAGCTTAAATGAGATGATCCACACCACCAAGGCTCTGAACCAGTAGCTCAGCAAAAGAAATAAAATTAAATTTGCTTTAGAAATTAAAACCCTGAACTAAATTTTCTGGTAACAGTGTTAGAACCCATATCTGTTGTCTGGTAATTCCAAACAAAATTATTTTGTTTATAGGATATCAACCTAATTGTACTTTTGACCAAGTATTAGCCCAGAGAAATCATTGCTGGATCTTGAAGATATATGTGGCAGTTTTCCTCCCCGTACAACAGCTCCAGTAATGCAGGTCACGTAAGGCTGAATGCTGATGTCAGAGGTCTGGGCAGGCGTGTTCTTTTCTTTTTCAGCCGTGAGTAATACCTGTGCATTTTGATTGCCCTCAATGGATTTGCTCACATCTAGCACTTGTCCAGGAGCTGGGCTGCAAGAAACAATCCACTGATGAGGTGTGAGCAGGGCTGCATTCCAGCTTACTCACTTTTATTGCCTTGACAAATTGTGCTGCCTGGAGCAAAGCGACAATTACAAACCCATCCTACTTAACCACATATATTATTCCATAGATGAGCTAAACATGGAATGAAATCCACTGAATAAGGAGGGGTCATTTTTATACAAGACCTTATTATGACCTAGCCTTACTTAAAACAATAAAAGTGACAGGAAAAGCATTATACACTGTTAATAAGATTTTCAGACAAGCAGAAGTAACTGGTATGCCCTGATGATCTGATTCCTGTAATGGACCACTTGAGTCTATAGAGTCTAACAAATGTGTGGAACTAAAATTTCTCCTTTTTTATCTGTTCACTTTTATTGTAAGTGAACATTTCAGGCTGAGCATTTCATGGTGATTCTATATTGCAATTGTCAGGTGGTTAAAGTCTAAAAATCTTTGGACATATTGTTTAAGTATGTTATATATAAAGCTGCAGCACCCAAAGAAAGGCAGTCTTGACTTTTACACTAATGGAATGCAGGCTAATTTAAGGGGAAATTTTTTCCAGTTCGCTAGATATCAATAACAAAACAATATTCTGTAGAACAGAATGGTGGTTTTCCTGTTATCTTACAAGGTTTTTAATATGTCTGCTTTATTTTTCTCCTTTCCTTCATGTTGTTTTCAAAATTCTATATAAACATCAGGACAATGCAAAATAGTGTATCATTCTTAACCTTCAATTTCAGAGGAAAATGGAGATTTCATGTCATGGCCACTATAAAATGATGATTCATTGAAATTCAATCATATGTATGTTGTAATAGTTATTTTTTTATAGCTTTCTTCAGGCATCTGCAAGAAGATTTATAGCATGTGCTATACTATTTTCCAGTCCTTCAATGTCCTAGTGTTAAGAACTTTCTGACCTTTAAAAAGCCAAATTTGAGGGGCTTATCGACACTTTGTCATTTCAGCTCATCATTGTTCCCATACTCATCACTATTCTTCTTCTGGAAATACCTACATGAGTGTGAAAATGGTAGCCAAGGTTACTTTGCTTCTGAATGTCCTTCACACACATATTTATAAGTCTTCCAGAATGTCAGGGAATTTTCTTCTCACTATGGTGTTGTTCCTTTCTTCTCCCTCAGGTGCTTCACACATTCATACATCTTGATGTAGGCTGAGAAGTCCAGGAGGTGCAGTCACTCCCTTATTGTACAGAAAGCAAAACCAGAATGTGCAGATAACAATCTGAAATGCACACACACTTCACTCATGGAGCCTTTCTTATAGCCTGTCCAGATTTTACACTGCTATTGCACTCCAATTAATGTGATTGCTGATAGCACAGGTACAGCTTGGTAAAAAATGTCTGTTGCAGCCAAATGCCTGATGATTTAACATGAAGTTAAGAACTGTGCACATCTCAGAAGAAGAAAACAGCACAAATCAAATCAGTGTAATGTTCAAGCTAGCCATTCCTCATCTTTACTATCCCCTGAGCAACAATCTAAAGTAGACAGACAGATGTAGGCAACATCATATCACATTCTCCCTAACAAAGTGGTCTATAACAAGGGCAGCTTCTTACAGCTGAGTCATGGTAGCAAATCTCACTGGGCCGTACATTACATATTACATAAGATCTCTGATTTAGGCCAGTGATTTAGACATAAATAAACCACATCTTTTCAGTTTTAGTAGCACTTAAGGGCAGCTGCTTTCCTCAGGCTATTTCACTTGATAAATAGACCCATCAAAATCAAACATATATATATAGATATATGTATGAACACAAATGCATGCTGTTAGTTGAGTTTCATTCTTACTTACAGCCTTTGCACAGGGAATAGGCTTGTGGGGTAGGGTATCCTTGAGCCATTTTATTGTCTTTTTTACATCTTACAATTTCTGCTGACATCATTAGGCATATGACACAAGAACTCCTTTCTAATCAATCCTCTCTGATCTGCCTGATGATATTTGTTTTAGTTAATTGATTGATTTAAAATTGCTTTGTTGTAACATCACTCATGTTAACTTACACATGACTGTTTAAACTTCCATGCATTAGCAATTTATTATTTACACACTAAGATATAACAAAGCTGGCATCTTTAGTTAGGCTGTGCATTGTTTAAGCAGCTATATTGCAGTCAGCTGAAATTTGATAAACATAAGAAAATTTTGGCTCATGTAGCTTTGAAGGTGTGCTTTGGGGGCAATGGGGAAGCTCCCATACCTCCTGACAGGACTGAGCACCCTAAATCCATAAACTGCTGTGTGAGTGGTTTTGCAGCAGCCTTATGGGCACTTTATTACAACAGCAATTTTTTCCCTTCACTCAACCTGCTGTATGTGCTGACTGCAGCATCCTGGCACAGGCAGTCCCAGGTAGCTTAAGGCACCTCAGTCATTCAGCAGTAGAAACATTTCTGTGTGCTACGGAGCAGAGCAGCTCTTGTCCTCATCCTCTGAGAAAGAACAAAGCTACAGCTGATTACAAAGGCATCTCTACTTTTTTCCACTTGTCTCTGGCATCTCCAATGGCCAGAGAGGTGATGAAGAAGGAGTGCAGGTCACACACAGTGGGGAAAGCCCAGCACTGCACTGCAGCTAAAACCCCCTATCAAGTAGGCATCCTTGGACCATGGAGTCACACAAGATACATCTCTCAGAGGCTACTACAGCCTCAGAGGCCCAGTTTGGGACCCATCAGTGCCTTCTGCTTAAAAGGTTGTGGCAAAAGTGGTGACTTGCTAGAAGCATGGAGTTCACTCCTGTGTACACATATTGGTTTCTCACTTGCTGTTCTTTTCCTTCTAATTCATTGTCTTTTCACATCACTTTACTGCATTAGTACCCAATTGCCTCTCTTTATGTTATATAAGGTTGTAAGGCAAATTCTTAGATCATAAGTCATCTGCAACTGTGTTGAATTGTTTCTGTCATGTATTAGCTTTTAAATAATTCATGCCTTTCTGTATTTCACTACATCCTTTCTTCTCCTGAAAACAGCATTGTTTTCACCTTTTTTGTCTGACTTAGAGTAATATAATGCAGGACATTTAAAATAATTTACATTGATTTATTTTCTTCAGCAATATATTCTTTCTGCTTCAACAGGCAGCAGAAGTGTTCCTTTTGTTATTAAAGTAGAACTTGCCATTGGCACTGTTACGAGTGACTGAAGAAAAAGCTTTTTTTGTCCTTGTTCTTTTTTACTCCTTGCCCTCAACAGTTATATTAAAACACTGCAGATAGGTATCAGTTCAGTGCCTACATGTTTCTGAATAAGCAGAGTGAAAGAGGACAAAAAGATATATTTATCAGCTTCTTTTTGCAGAAGGCAAAGAGGGAGTTGTCTTTGTTTTAAGAAGAATAGGGATTGTCTCGAAGGTTATCCTTTCCTTTTGTTACTGCTGATAGCATGATGAACATTGTGGTTTCTACCCTGGAGAGTCACATATAGCTGATAAATACAGTCAGATGACAAGAAAAAGTACATTTAGTGGCCATCACAGATCTGGGAGATTTCCATGCAATTCCCTGATTACCGACCTGTTTTCTCCTCTGTGATCCTGGGAAAATCACTTCGCCCTGACTCCCAAGAGGTTTCTAGGACAAAGAAATGCTGTCCTTGCCATGGTGTGAGTGTGGCAGCATCTTAACTCTAGGAGCTTGCTTTTGGAAAGGGTTAGGTAACCAACCCCTGTGAAATATCCCTACTCATCCATGGTGCCTTCCTGTATATATGTTGGGGCTCAACACCTTGATCCAACTCTGGAAGCAAGGTTTAAACCTCCCACTCAGGAAGCTGAGAAGCCTGTCTGAAAGACTACATTTTGGCAGTACTCCTAATACAGTTCTGGGCAGACATCAAAAGGCAAAAAGAAACTTAGAGATTTAAATTCTCTCGTCTTCCTGATGTACATGACTTTTTTAGTATCTTCCTCTAGCACATAACTTTGCTAAATACTGTTTCTTCTTTCTGCCTTTGTCCAGTATCAAATTTGCCAATGCATTCCAACTTACATCACACTGAAAAATTCTTTTGTCTGAAAACAATCCATTAAAATGCAGTAGATTTGTAATTTCTTAAGGCAAAATTCCCTGTAACAGCCAGAGGTTTTAAAGGTGACCTACAAAGCAAAAGATACATTTTCCATTGTTTAATGATTGTGTATAAAGAGCACTCAAGTTTTTGTTTTTCAGAGTAATAGGACTATTTTTTTATGCATTGTCTCCCTTTGGATTAGAAGTGCTAGACCCTCACTTTGTTCTCTGGGCTGCAGTAAACCTTGGCATCTTTGAAGTGAGTCCAATAAAAGGCTTCACAACTCCGCTGTTTACTGGCTGGCTGGCTCACCCAGAGGCATGTCTGTGTATCAGTGCATCCTTTCTTTAGTTAGGAGTATCAATTATGATTCCTTTCAGACAGAATTTGAAAGTGAACCCAGACCTGACACATGGGTAAAAGAGATTCAATTTCTTAAAGTTATTGAGAAAGTGTTGGACCCCCATTTAGGTCTTGCTGGTGAAAGCTAAATGAAACTTTACTGGAATGAGCCCAGGATCTGCTTTTAAGAGTCACTCTGTAAACTCTGCCCAAATTCTTCAATGTTCAGAAAGATGTTATTTTTTGGTTGTGCCTTGTATACAGTAATCAAACCTAAATAATGATTAGCTATTATTTTCTAGCTTTTAGTGGAATTCAGACATCTTCTCCTCTGCTGATTTCAAAACATGTACCCCTGGGTGAAAATCACAATGCTGGCAAACGCACCAGTGCAACTCTGAAAATAAATATTCATAAACAGATAGAAAAATCATGAACCTATTCTATGATCTCAGTGTGTTCTTAGTAAATAAGAATATTCAAATATGTGATTTAGCATAAAATAAATCCAGTCATCCTAACGGGCAAGGGTTTTTTTATCATTATGACTTGTCTTCTATTGGCAATATAAAACTGCAACCATATAGATAAAGGAGTGGCTTATGAAGACAAATCTCTCTAAACTTTGTGATAGTCTAAACTTGACTAAAATTGTGGGCTGCATGTTTTCTCCAACACATTTGAATTCCTTGTGTATGTGACAAATTCGAAGTGGATAATTAGATAACTTAAAGGTTTGACAGCAAGTAAAATGAAATGTTCCTCCCCAGGATTTTTACAGGCAGTATAACACACAGGTCTCAGCAGCAAGCTCACAAGTGAAAGAGGTCCTCGAGGTCATGTGCTTCAGTGAGATAAAGTGCTATTCCTCCTGGTGCTGCAGATGTAATCGCATAAAAGGTCATACTAAAAGTTTAATCCTTTTGCTTGATTTTTCAGAAAACTAAAGACTGAACTTTAGTATTTTACAGTATTGCAAAAACATGAAGGTGCCTTACATTAATTTCCTTTGCCTGTCGGTGGAGAAAGGTTAGGACTTCTACACCCTAAAGTACTATGTCAGACTATTTTAAAACAGAAGTAAAAGCTAATTTGTGAGACAATACCTACCTGCCTGCTCAAGAATTAAAAGATCCAGCTATCTTAAGCTGATATTTAATGCTGAAGCTGTCAAAAATTCATTATGTTTTTTGAAGTCAGTTTCAGTGTCTGCATCAATCTACAAACCCAGCCTAAAAACACCTGTGCCCTCTTGAGACGTAGAAACCAGAGAAGTGCCTATGTTACTTCAGGGACAGAAGACACCCTTTGGAGAGCTGTTAACACTAATTCAACTCCCTCCTAGGAGGACAGTGTTTTTGTATTTTTTAATCTCCAACTTTAAATTTCCCAAGTGAGGTGCCAAGGTTGCTATTCAAAGGCTGAGCTGCCAAAAAGATAAGATATTCACCATAACATTTATAGAGTATGGAGGGTTTTATTGTTCTTGGGAGAGCTATTTCTCTTAATAAAAACTGATATATTTCATGGGGAAAGAAAATTGACAAACACTTCCAGAAATATACAGATATATCCTTTGGTGGATCTCCTTCAGGAGCACATATGTCCAAATTCATGCAGTATTGAGAAACAATTCATCAAGGGTATGGAAAACACATCTGTTCGTTTGGATGGAATCACAATTACCTTCCTGTCTTTACTGTGTAGCATTAGAATTATGTTAATTGCAAAAACTGATTTAAGATCTGTTTCTAGTAATTTAGAATTTATTCGTGTAAATTTTCAAAACCTTTCACATAAAATAAATCCTTAAGCTTATCATTCCCAATTATCATGTATTTTTCCTTCCTTCATTGTGCTTATATGAGTAGAATTTTTTTTAGCCTAAATGTATTTTCTCTTGTTATACTAAGAAGAAAAACATTCGTTTAGAAAAACAAGTCTCAACACAAGAGCTGAATTGTTTTCTCTAAATGAAATTCTTCAGGATTTTAACTCTCTTAGGGCCCTTTCCTATCAGGACATTTATACATCTTATAGTTTTTATACTCTCAAGAAAAAACAGTGATAGCTGGAAGTTCACTACTAACAGTTTACTGAAAGTACACCTTTCATTTTTATTATTCAGCAATACATTAAAGCAGTGGATCTGAAAATTGACTCACACTACATTAATCAAATAATGTAATCCCAAGCATCTTTTTAATGTTTTCAGTTTTTATAAAAACAAACTCAAAGAGAGAACAATCTACATTGCCCCTATCAGTATCTGTATATATCATCTAAAGAATATTGGTAAACAGTGAAGAGTTAAAAAAATATTTGAAATCATTTCGCAAACAGATTAAACAGAATTAACACATTGATATTCTACTTGTCATTATCCATCACCCCAAATATAGAAAATGCTAAATAAAATATTTTAAAAATTAAAAAAAAGGCAAGAGGTAGCTAGCAAACCCAAACTATAATGAAACCATAAGACTGGCAGTGTGTTTTCAAGTTTGAGGCAATTGCAGCTCCCTGGATGGTACAAGGCATGAGGGCTCCAAGCCAAGCAGCTTCAACCACCTGTGAAAAGCAGTAATATCTCTGGAAGCTCAGTCTTGACTTTCTTGCTATTACAATAGAAATTAATTTCCCTTGTTTTCTGTTTCTCACCTGTGGTACTGACTTTTGGCTGTAGAACAGAATCAGGTAAGAATCCAAGGCAAGGGTGAGGGAATGGAGGTCTCCCCATCTCAGAACACCTGCCTTCCTACAAAAAAAAAAAATTCCTTCCTCATCATTGGTCAACACTGAGGTTTGTTTATTTGGCTATCATTTGATAGTTCAAATTATTTAGAAAGCACTTGTTGTTAGTATATTTATTTTGCCTTCAAGCTGGTGAATTGATTCTTATCTGTTTCATCAGCTCCATGTTTTCCTCCTGTCCTTCTCCTGTCCCCGAGCATTTCACACAACTATGGTGTGCCAAATTTCTGCATTCTGATTGGGCTCATAGGCTGCCCAAGAAAGTCAATGGGATCCAAGAAAGCATCAACACAGCAATTAAGTTGTTGTTTTATGGTCTTCAGCACAGGCTGTGTTTCAGTAAAAAGCAAAAAAAATGTGCTGCGCAGAAGGGAACATATAAAGAACAAGAACAGTAGCAGCAGATGTTTTTGTTTTAGATCACTGTAAATAAAAGGAACCTTTTACTTACTTGCCAGATTACTTTTGTAATTTCAGTATTTACCAAAATTAATGCTATAAAAATAACTTAAACCGTTAGCTCAATTGAACAGTTTACAGACAACTACATTTATCATTGCTACATGGTATTTTTCAAATAAAATTATTAATACCTACTGCAATATCCTTTTTTGCCCATAACTGCTTCTCCAGAAGATGTGGCTGTTCACGGTTTATATGGTCTGCTTTAGAAGTGTGGGTGACTGGGGTGTTGTAGCTGAGGATGAGAGCAATTAAGCAATGCTTGCTGGCTTCTTTCTGCATACAGGTGTCCCAAAGCAAAGACATCGCCACAGGCATCAGCTGTCACCTGGCTGCCAGCCTCGGCAGAGCTGTGCACTGCCAGCTTGGTTTGCAGCCTGTCCCCGGTGGAGCAGGACAGAATTGTTCATGACTGAGTCGATAGCAGCTGATGCCTTTTCAGGGAACACCAAAAGCAGATCTGTTGCTTTGTTGGGCAGCTAAACTCCATAGACACCTCTGGAGGGAAGCGGTGATTTTGCAGTCCTAGGCAAGCCCTGGAGAGATCAGCGTTCTAGGAACTATGGGGTGCGTTAGACAGCAGCCCTGGGACAGCAGAGGATACACCCCACCAAGGTAAGCTGTAAGCTGTTGCTTTCTGTCAGCAAAACAATGCTTTCTTCAAGGGAGGGAGAGAGTACAGAAAAATGCCAGTCAAGGCTGCATAACAAATGTTCTTAGGAGATCCGCAGTCCATGAGGCACTTTTGACTCTGATCATTCATTTCACCATGTTGCTGGAGAGATGCACAAGAACATTTTGCATCTTCTGTCCCTTGCACTGTTGCTATTTCCTCATCCAGGGCTAGAGTACATCATACTTAAGGCTAACTTCAACTACATGGATGAAAATCACTCATGAACACAAGAATCACTTCAAATTAAACAGTTAATATGAGCCAATGTCACAAATCAAAAATATTTTCAATAAAACCTGTTATAAATAAGTTTCAGTCGAGCTCATAGGTTGTTGTAAGTGATGCTACAAAAGAAAAAAATCAATAAATTTACAGGAATAACAATATGAAATATGACAGTAATAAGCTGAAAGACAGCCATTAGCTTCCAGAAAAAGGTAACTTTCTCATTGGTATGCTGTCCTGGGTCAGTAAGACAGCATGAGATTTCTCTCTGAGCTGTTTTAATTCACTGGGAACAAAAGTTTAGCCTCAACTAATATGTACACACTTCAAACAGATAGGTCAGTAGCAAGGCCAGATACACCAGCTGGTTTTAAAAATCCAAAGTTTGTACTATCAAGCTGCAGGGCAGATTCCCAACAGGGTTCTTCTCAGACCGTAACACTATGAAGGAAAACTTCAAGCTTTTTTTCTGTTAAATTAAAGGTGGAGGCACAGAAGGTTTCTAGTTATTTTTCTGTAGTTCTCTAAGTGAGTGTCAATGAGTTCAATAACTTTGAGAGAGACAAGACGGGAAATACATTAAGGATCAGATTTTCAGCTGGAGAAGTCAGTATGATCCTTTTTAACTGAGTGATTTTGCTGGTTTATACCAGGATCACATCTTCTGAGTTTGAACAAAGGTAAAAACCCTTGAGATTCTCAATTAGAATAACCTGTAAGGCTTTTTCTTCACCACCTACTCCCATCTGGTTTTCTTTATTTGCTGAAAGTTACATTTTAAGTTTGAAGTCAACCATGGCTTAAAATCGGTTACTAAGGCAATGCTCTGCCCTAAGGCATTGCTCTGCCCTCACCTTGAGGCTCTCTGGATAGTGGAAAAGGAAGGGCTTTTTCAAACTTTGTCACTTCTATTTCCTGGGGAGAGATGTGACATGTTCTTCAGCCAAGGCAACAGAGAATATTAGGAGAAGCATTGTTGTTTATTTAAAATAAATGGGTTTAAGCCCTGCTGGAACAGTTCCATGTCCTGAATTAACTAGGCACATAGTTACATGTCCAAATTGAAGGCTATTTCTATCATCAAGGACAAATGTATAATTCTATTATGTAACTTATCATTTGAGAAGATGACACAAACATGTTGGAGCTTTCATTTAGATACAGAGGTTCATGTACAAATAACTTGAAAATTATCAATTGAACAGAAAATTGCATAATTTTAAATTCTAGAAAGCTCTGTTCTTTACATTGTCTGGTACTCTGAAACAAAACGAAAAAGCTACTACATAATATTCTAAGATTGAGATCATATTTCAGATTTTCAATTTCTTTTATTCATGATAAACCAGGCATTGATATATAAGGTTTCACTTTCAGGAAAAGGAAATTTGATTCTTTAAACAGCCGGCAAAGCTTTTCAATTTCCCTCTTGTGATTTGTGACAATCACAGGTTAAATATCAAAGTAACTTCTGATAACCACATTTTTTTCTTATAATGAATGAGTTTCTAGTTTTTTGAAACTTGTATATCTGTTTCAGTTCAGACATTGCCTTGATCAGAATGTGATATATATATAATTTGATAAGAAAAAGGATGGAGTAAATACACTCTCTCCAGCAGTCCTAGTTAACACCATTATGCTTGTGGTGAAGACGTAGTCCAGTCTGCTTGAATGAGTTGTGAGTTTACAAGGGAAATAAACATAAATGATAATTTCCTTTATAAAAGAAGGATATTTTCCAAGGGTTTGTACAATTATGAATAATTTATTAACTTTGGCCTAATACATATTTAGATGGTTATGACATACACATGGATTCCTTCAAACTGCATATCATTTATCAGTGATATACTGCTGAACTTGGATCGGAGCACCTACTGAAAAACAGATAGGGGCTAAAATTCCTTTTCACATGTGCAACTTCCTAGGAAATGCAGTCAGGTATTGTGTGGCCAACATGTAACTTTTTAAATAATTTTGTTAATTTTATCCTCATTGCATCCTATTTGTTATTGCTGTCGTGTTTCTGTTGACATAAAAAACACAACCAGCTATTTTACATGAAAGCCACACGTAATTCATTCTCTTAGAATGAGTAGTGATATTGTGAATGAGGATTCAGAAACTGCCACATGCCTTTGAAAGTTTGCCAAGGATGTGCTTCTGGGACAGTACTGGATGTGGCAAAGAAGAAAATAACGTTAAAGTGAAGGAATGGGAATAACTTGGTTTTGCTTCATGACCAAAGTTTTTCAAAACATTCCCCACTTTTTTGGTGAAAACCAAATGTCAACACAAAATAGCATGTATGTTCTGAAGTCAGTAAGTACTGACGGTTTCTTGCAAATGTTGGCAGAGGCCGTACTTTGTTCTGTGGGATTGAAAATTGCATTACTTGGAAGACATAAAGCACTTTCTAAAACCCATGATAAAAGTAAATTATGATAAACTCTTTGCTGCAAAATTGACCCTTACTCCATAAACAGCCTCACTCTTTCAAATGCTTGTTTGCAAAGTGAGGTACAACTGAGTAAGTGTGATTCTTTCAGAACCTGTGCTGTTCAGTTTGCTCATCAGTACCTATTTGGAGAGTCACTCTCAATTTGGAAATTTAAGTGATTCATTGTCAACCTATGAAGTGTTCATTTTTACAGCAGTCAACAGCTGAAACTTCTGAACCAAAAGAATTTATGTGAGTAGATTTATGGAATGATTTAAAAAATAAAAAAACCCCACAGAAACAAGAGGGAAAGGTAAATGGAACTTACTTGCATTTCTTTCATTCATTTTTTTCTCAAATATCTTGAAAGAAGTATCAGATGTTTAGAATTTCTCTCCAACACACTGAATACTGGAAAGATAATAATAAAAAAAAAATACAGCCATATATGCACTGGAAATCTTTGGTTTTAATCTCTAATCTGTCAGATCTCTGCCTATATCATGATTAGATGACACTGATAAAGTTTAATGTGTCTTGTGTGCTTAAACTGTATAACTCTGGAGAAACAACATATGCTTTATCATCAGAGACATGTTTTTCTCAAAAAAAAAAATGCGAAGAGTGAAGTTAACTTTGAAGCTTACAGGTGGAAGGGAATCTGAGGCCACCAATAGAATGGCTGTACTGGAAACAGAGACAAGAGATGAAGAAAGATATTAAAGCAGCTGATTAGGTAAAATCCTGGTATGTTCAACATTGTTCAAACTT
The DNA here is from genome assembly GCA_036630365.1 of Acanthiza pusilla. Taxonomy (NCBI): domain Eukaryota; kingdom Metazoa; phylum Chordata; class Aves; order Passeriformes; family Acanthizidae; genus Acanthiza; species Acanthiza pusilla. The sequence continues at coordinate 35,091,657 of JAXCHO010000073.1, forward strand.
ACCTTACTGAAGTTAACTGTGTCAAGACAAATAAATTAGATTTTATTTATGATCTTGCTTAATCTCGTTATCTTATTGTTTGGACTTGCTTCTCCCTTCATCCTACTACCCAAGATGGAAACTTAACCCAGTGTTTGGTTCTTGTCTGTGTCCACAGTCATTCAAAGAGAGCAATTGGAGGTTTAAGAATAGGCATTCTGCAAAACGCCTGCTGCAAAACTTTGTTCTTCCTGCCAGCTTACATTTTACTTCATGTGCCAGAAATTGAATGGGAGAGGGTATACAGAGATCAGGGAACAGTGTTTAGCTCACTGCTGATACTTTTAGGGCCTTTCCCCCTACTGTCTCACAGAATGTGTACCTCAATACCTGCCTAATTGTTCCACAAGATGCTGTCAATGAAAATTCAAGCTTTGAAATGAGAACATTAATAAAAATGCAGAACACTTCTAAGATGCTGATATATTGTCTGAATTCTTGCAAAGGAATATTATCTTACTCTTTGAACTCTAATAGACAAAATCCAGTATAGCTATTTGACCTTTCCTCCTTTTCTCTTCATGGCCTTTATGATGAAGCCTACAGTTCACATATTGCAGAAATATGTTGATTATTAATGCTGAACATAGCTTATTTTACAAATAAATACAGATTACATTTTCCAGATCAAATGGCAAGAAAATTTCAGACAAATGTCCTAGATAGCTAATTTAATTCCAACTTTCTTACCAATACAATGGCAATTTAAAACAAGTTTTAAACTACTGACCTGTCTTAAGGATAGATCCAGACAGAGGATTAAGGAAATTATTCAAAATGAAATACAAAGAACTTGCAGCAGACTGGCTATACTGAATTTTCTTCCATTTTTCAGAATGTCCACTTCCATAATAACTACACCTTACCACAGAATCTGGTGACGCATCATCCTCTTCCTGTAAAAAAAGAAAATACAAAAACCACTGCTCAGTTCATGGGAAAAACCATTATTTGGGTCTGTTACTAGAAGGCATTACAAGGCTATGCTGTTGAGTCCCTATCGAAGGTCACAGCCCTGAAAATAATTATGAAGAAATCAGAAAACTCACGAGTTTCAGTATTTCCCTTTGACTTGCACTGGATGAATCATACAATTGGTAATTTTCAGCCCCATTCTGGTATCTCTACCTTTTCTCCTAAACTGTAGGAGGCAGCTTCCCACCTAACTCACAGTTTTGGATTCTTTCACAGGAACTGAGCTGAAGAAATGCTCTCTGATGTAGCCAGGTAGAAGATTTAAGAGAAGAGATGGGAGTGAGGCATGGAGAGGAGCACAACTGTTTGGTTGCTGCTGACTCTTGCTACTTGTTTTAGTAAGAAAATGAAGCCCAAGGAGACAAAGATTAGAGTAACATACAAATTTTAGCAGATAGAACAGTAATACATGTTTAAATGGCAGGTAACTAAACCAAAGAGAGGAATTATGAGAAAGGCATACTACGAACTATAAAAGATAAGAAAATTGCTTGTTTCCACCTATTCCAATGTTCCACCTGAAATGGCCAAGATTTTAACTTGACATCTGGAGAGAGAAAAGTTATATAGTGGCACAAAAGTGCTTGCTAGAAGTCAAAGTTACTTATAGGTCAAACTCCCAAGCAAAGAGTAAATCAACAGTTAAAGAGGAAATGGCAACATTTCCATAGAGAGAGAGAGGAAAAGCAAATGAAATTGCTTTACCAGCCTGATAGACAGGTTAAGTGTGTAGAACATAGAAAGAAAGTCTATTGCTGGGCTTTTTAATCACTTCTATGGACAACTTCCCTGCACTTTAGGGACAGAAATGGGTCAAGATATATTGGTTTTTGTTATGCTGAAGAAGGGGAGTTTAAGTATTTCTTTTTCCTTTGGTTTCAGTAGTAGATGTGGCCATTTCACAGAAGGAAGAAATGAAAGCTTTTCTTAAAGTGAATAGAGTCTCTGAATTGTGCAGCAAGGATTATCACTAAAACTCAGAATATGAATAAAGCTTGTGGTCAAACAATATTTGGGGATTAAAATTGTGATTAAATTTGTCAAGGATCTTATTTGACAGGTTCTTCAGACAGTAGTGGTTCAGGACATTGCTGACCAAAGAAAAATATTGCTGTCCTGTTATAAACCTTCCAATATTAACATTTGCAATGTATGACAGAAATAGGATAGATATCTGTTTAAAAAAATGAACCTTTGCTGTGGTTTCCCTTTAACTAGTAGCTGAATTTGCAAAAGTACTGCCCTTTTTCTTATTTGTCACAATCAAGTACAGGTTTCCAAAGAAAAACATTCCACAAATGCATTTTTAGAGGTGCCACCTCTAAAAACTCATGTCAGAATATAATGTCTAGTCTCTGTTCCTCAAATTCCTCTGCAAACTTAGAGAAATACAGGAACAGACAACAAGAATGCTTTTTTAATTTTTTTTTTTCACAGCTGACTCTAAGGACTATTACCTCTGGTTGTGTAAGGAGTTCGCATTTTTCCCTCCCTCCCTATGTTACTTGCATTAGTGGCAACAATGAAGAAGCTAAATTTTTTAAGATGTTAAGAGAATTTCTAATCAACTAATCCTTCTATTCAAGCTTCTTTTTCTGGCATATTTCAGTGTCAGCTGTATTTGAAATCCAACAGAGAACTTGTTTATGGAAGATGTACCAGGAGGGAGAAGTTTGGCTCAGAGTTTCAGGGCTCTTGGTACATAGTCACTTGGCTAGAGCAGTGGAAAAGTAAAGGCACTACAAAGACATTCCTGGACCCCTTTCAAAAACAGTTGCCATTAGTCATCGGGGACAAGCAGCTGAGGAGACATAGGGTAGGGTTTTGGTCAGACAGTTTGGGATTGTTCAATAGCTAACAAGCAGTCAGCAAATTCTGGGCCAGTTGCTACATTACTAAGAGGTCTTATGTTGAATTATGTGACCCTCATCACATGCTGTGGTGCCAAGCATCATGAACTCCCACTCAGTTGCCAAAATCCCAACTCCTTTCTGTGTCAGCAGCGGTCTCATTTTGCAGCGCTGACATGGAAAGCCAAAGCGTGGTGCTGTCCAATGCTGATTTCTCTGCAGAGACTTGGCCATGGGGGGCAGGAGCCTTGTTGAGAAAATGCAAAGGCCCAGCAGATGGTGACTTTATCTGGGGCTCCCTGCCAGACTTTCTGCAGCAAGCGAAGGCAGTCAGGCGTGTGAGCAGGTCATGTAGGCTTTTTGTGCGCTAACACTGCAGGATGCCAACCCACCCTTTTTTGGCTGTTGTGAGACTGGCAGAGAGACAAATTTTTCCAACACTCAGAGTCTGAAAGATTCTCAAATACCTTTACTTAAAGAAATACACCCTTGAATTTTAAGCAGCGGCAGTAGAAAAGATCACCTTTGGTGTGGTTTTCCTGTATTCACAAAAAACATGACAGGACACATGTTCCATAGAAACCGGAATAAACCATTGCATTTTAACTAATTTAAGGAGTCCCTTTCATTCCAAAGTAAAAACCAATATATGGTTTTCTCACCACTGAGTTTCCATGTCAGATTTAAAGAATGGAATTTATTTTGAAGAAGGATACATTTAACGTCATTAATGTTGTTTTTATTGCTGCTAAACTTTCCATGTTGCTATTATATTTGTCTGTAATGATGATCCTTCCACTAAGATAAATATTTTTGTAAATGAAAAGAGGAAATTGGACAGGTGACTGAAACAAAGGTAAGAAGAATGCAACTACTGAAGAAAAAGAATGCTTGGTTTTTTGATTTAAGGGAAACAAAACTTCTTTGAGAAGTGGATATTAAAAACAAAGTATGAATAACACGGCATGATTAATCAAAATAAAGTGCATATCATAGATGAAGATGAAGAAAAAATTGCCTAACTGGAAAGCAAAGGGGAATGAAGAGAATCTAGAATCATCAATTAGGAGTTTTGCAAACATAAATCTGCTAGAAAATGTATGCAAAAATCGGCAAAAATATTCACTCACCTGAATGGCATCAAGAAAGATTTTTGTTAATGAAAAATATTGTTACAAAGTAACAATTAACAATAGTTGCAAGTGTGTATTCTGTTTTCCCATTATTTTGGTGTAACCAAACTGCATCAATTGCATTAATGTAAAAAAAAAAGAAAAAATATCAAACATGTTTAAAGTATTGGTAGGATTGGTAGGATTCCTCAATAACAAGAAGGATGCCATAGTTTCAGGTTGTAAAGAGCCATCAGGTAGCAGGCAATGATGACATGGAGAGGAAAGCTTTGCCAAACAGCAAACAGCCTGCAGTTTATTTGGGTAAATTACACTGCAGAGCACAACAGTACCACACTGACAGAAATTTGCAATATGTTTGAATATTTTAAGGGTATCTGTTATTAAAATCTGAAATAGGCTGCATGGAGAAAAGAATGGATTGATACAACAGGAAGACAAGAGTTTAGGAAAGGCTTATTTTGCTCTTACTTTTCTCATTTACTTTTTTTTTTTAAGTTGCAAATACTGAAACGTACGGAAAATGTTATTGGAAAATAAAAAGAAAAAAACCAATGTTTTATAGGGATTGAAAATATGCAGATTTTCCTTGATATTAATTCCTCAGTGAAAAATTTCTGGGATTTGAGAGTTAGTATTTAGATTTAACAGTGCCTTGTGATACTGGAAGGAATTGCACAAATGCCACAGGAAAGACACATAGGCTGTACAAGACTGCAAATGTAGGCAGCTTTATATAGGAGCTTAAGAGAGGAGAATTATGACAAGCAAACAAAGAAAACAAAGAATATTTTCAAGCAAAATTCAGTAGTGCTTAGGCATATTTAAGGCTCTGTAACATAACACCCAATTAGATCATATGCCTGGGATTAGTGACTTGATGAAAAGTAGATTTAAGGGAATCTGACAGGAGCAGCAGGAGGAAGTTAGCACTGTATGAACTCTGACCTGAAGTGACTTTTTTTTGGCATGAAATGTACAGAAGAAAAGATGAGATCAGTGAAGGATGTCAGGGAATACAATGAGTAATGACAGGAAACTATGAGAGAGGGACTTACTGGACCAAAACCAAAACTATCTGAGGAATATACAACTTCTGTCAATAGGTCATTAGACAACAGGAAAAGATACCCAAGCAGAAAGAGAAGAAAAAATCCCACATGGAGTGTCTTTTGTGAAATCTCATTGAATGCATTAGAAAATTACAAGTGACCTGACAAAGGAGGAAGGACAGAACAGCCCAAAGTTTTAACTATGACTGCTCTAAGTAGATGATTTGCATAAGATATGCCAATGCAAAGACAGAAGACAGATGACAGGGAAAATGTGAATTCAGACAATAAAATGTGTGGCCTGGCCTCATTAACTGTAAATCACGTTTCAGTTGATGCATCTAACTGTCTGGAGAGGACTATAAATTACTACATTAGAAAGTTGGCAGTAATGTGCAGCAAGTAAGGGAGGAGTGTTATCTTCACAAGACACAAAGATAGAGAAAATAAGAAATGAAAAAGCATTACCAAACTTTTCTAATGTTACTATTAATGGAATTGGAATATATGGGAGAAGACCAGATGTGGCAATAGGAAAGAAAGGCAGAGATCCTTATCACATTGAAAGTATGAAAAATATTGAATAACGTCAATCAGCACTGATAAGAATTGGACAAAACATGGGGAATGGAAAGCAGAAATGAAACACCAGTCTTTTCTAGTGCACTGGGATTTTATCATAAGGAAAACACATCAATACTGTGTAAATTGGAAGTCAGCTATAGTGTAAAAAACCCTTTTTGCAGTTGAGGCCAAAAGAAGTGCCAAATTTGTCCTCAACTAACAGTGTTTGTTAAGCTCACCCAACTGGCAAGTGATATCTAATATTAAGAGCACAATCCATGTCATGTCTGCTTCATAAATGCCTATGTTGCCCTGAAGGCAGTTTTTTGTTGTTCATTAAGAGACTACATATAAACACACACACACACACACACACACACACACACACACACATATATATTAAGTTTTGGGTTTCAATAGAAGAAAGCAAAGGGTCTGTGTTTTTTTACAAAAGAAATCTTTAAAAATTAAAATACATTTGGCAACACTAATAGAAATTATATGAAATAGTGCAATTTTGCAAGCATTAACTCTCACCATCTGCGGTATTCCTTCTCTCTGGGGAAGGGAAAAGGAATGGTATGTGCAAGCACTTATATCTTTGTCTGTTATTTTCTTATGAACATAAAAAGTCTTAGAGATTCTTTTGACAAAAGCTGGGCTACATTTAATGTATGTGATGCTCTGTGAAACAGCAACTTATGACTGAAGGCAGACCCAGTTTTTCAGAGGCACTGAGCTCAAGTTTTAAGAATACTAGAAATTTTGATTTGGGGAGTCCTAAGGAGTTACCGGCCTTTGGGGGAATCTGGGACTAGACAGATCTATAATTCTGGAGTCCTCCAGAAGTCAGCACTGATAAGAACACTAGTAACATACTAAACATGTTGATCTAAGCTATATTCATACTAGCAATTTTATTCATTCAAATATATCAAACCCTCAGTCTTTCTGTCCTGGCATACATCAGGGATCTGGCTCTGTGTTTTGTATTTTAGAGCTGGGACCGTCCTGCCTGGATGAGTCAGAATAACAGTGCATTAGTGCAGGAGATCATACATTTCTTCACTAAGCCAAGGAAATTTATCCTGTTACCCATTTTCCTTTATCATTCTGTAATATGAAATCACACATGACATCAGAGCCTGTGCAGGGCACTCCAGACTCTGACTCATTATTTCTTTCAGCAATTACAGCCAGATGTAGATTACAATATATTGCTCTTCTAAAGTTAAGTTATGGTTATTTACAGAAAGATTTTATTTTAAGTGGAAGACAGCTGAAAAGTGGGAAAAGAAAAAAATCTCAGAGAGAGTAAAATATGCCAAGTGAAATAAAATAAGAGATAGGCAGAAGGAGCACAGGTTGAGTGGGCTGTAGGCAGGTCCAAGGTTACTGGGCTGAACTCCAGTGAGGCCAAGCTGGAAAGGGGCTGAGAACCCACTGGATGAACTCGAACTGAGAAGTGCTTGGATGTGATAGATAACAGTGTGAGATGCTATCAAAAGCTACAGAGAGCACTGTAGGACAGGTCTGAATTTCACAGGTGATTAAGGACACGGCATGTGCCAAACTTCATGGATGACTGGAGAGGAGCACTGGGGACCTCTGGGGAGTCAGGTCTGGCAAGGTCAACAGTGTCTGCATGACCAGAGCAGTAAGGACACATAAGATTAAGATTACTTAAGGAATGGAAACAGAAATAGCAATTATGGGTATCAATACCCCAAAACTGCCACTAATTGGAAGAATGTAGCTAGGGATTGACTGTTCATCTGGGAAAAGATTGGGGCAGAGAAATGTTGGGGCAGGAGTGGTGAAAGAAAGGAAGGAACACAAAATGTGCAATAATGTGTAGAAATTACACAGCCAGTGCTGTCCAAGAGTATCTGTCAAGGAGCTCTTTACTTCATCACTACAGCCAAAGCAGAAAAATAATTCCAACCCACTACTCTGAACAACTGGCAGGATTCAAACACGTCTGCAGTCAGGAGGACAGGTTGGGAAGGAAAATTTGTTCCCTGGGAAAAAAGTATCAGTATGCATGGTCCAAGCACCCTGGCATCACCCAGTGGGTGCCCATCCCAAGCCTGGTAGCATCAACAGCTGCCCCACAGTTGCTAGGAATGAGCTTCTGAGATGCTGCATCATGAGCCTGGCTGTTTGCAATCATGCTGCAAATGTTTGAGTGAGTGATAAAAGTTTGTCATGCTGTGCTGGTAGGTAAAGCGAGGCAAGGTTCTTATATTCCAGAATGAACCTGAATGATATTCACTCCATTGCTTCCTCTGGGGCACAGTTCTCAGATGAAGAACAAAGAGAAGGGTGCCTCAGCACAGTAGAACTTTTTGCTTATTTCTTTTGTTCGGCTTTTCTAGTGTCTTTTGCATTGTCGATGCACCAAAGGGTAAGGTATTTTTAAAAAGCTAAAGGCTTTGATTATTGCTGCAATTTAAAATAAATAAACCTGATCAACCTCAGTTCTGTTCTTTGTCAGTCTGAAAGTGTTATTGTGTATTTGCGTACATCTTTCCCATTTTCCTACTATGGTCCCAAGAGACAGGAATTTTCTACTTTTCAGAGAGTTCATCAAAATTGCCAATCAGGAAGATTTTTCTCTCAAAATTGAGAGGGTTTTTTTTCATTACTTTGACTGCATTTTTTCTTATTGTTATTGAAACAAATTTCTAGCAGCCATGTAAAAAATACAAATAAATCCTAGGAAAATGATACACTGACAGAGATTACTTCAAGATACCTAATATACTATCTCTTACACAACATTTTCACATCCCAAAAGATTTACGTTTTCTTTACTTTCGTTATCCTGAAGTGTTCTGTCACTTCTGTGTTAATACCCATTAAATATCGGAAGACCTCTGTCAGCCCCAGTAGCCATTAATCACTTGTCCAAGCCACTGTATGTATGTGTAGCATTCCAGCTTCTCTAGGAAGTCAGTCTCTTTGGCTCTTTGGCTTTCTCATCATGGCAATTTATTTTCTCAGCTCTCCCACCAAACCATACATATAGAAGCACGGTAATCAGAAAGGTATGCAGTGTTGCAGAAGAGGGAATGTTACCATCCTGTTCGCCCATACAATGCCTTTTCTTATGATAAATAGACCCACAAATCCTGCTATTTATCCAGTGCAGGCAGCAGTGAATGCCCTTTAAGCAAGAAAACATCTAAAGAGAATACTCTTCAGCATATGTGGGCAGAATATTTTTCACTTATTTCATAGCAAAGATTTTAGAATACACAGGACTGAACCAAGTGGTTATAAATTCATTCTTAAGTGAAGTGACAAAACCATCATTATTTAAACTGGCAAATAGCGCCACAATTGCAGATACAGCTTGGGATCATTTCAGTTAGTCACAGTCTTTTTCTTTCTCATTACCTATTGTTTATGCATTTTATTCAAATGTCCAAGTATGTTCAGAGCCTGTGCAGAGCACCAACACAATATGCTGGGAAAAAAAGGAGTTTTTTTTCTTGCACAACTTGGTCAAAATATGCTCCTAATCATTACTTTAATAGCTCTTCACTCTCCAGAGTAACACACAAAGAAGCCCAAATCTGGCACTAGCTTAGTAATGCAGTGGATCTGTTCTAATCTCAGTGGAACCTGAGCGCCTTCATGCCACACTTGGTTTGCAAAATTTTATCCATGCTTTTTCTGAAAAAAAGAATACTTGAATATTCAAGTGGTAATGTAATGGGGAGACACAGCTCCTCCATATTCTCTGAGGCATAGAGGAGGTATGAAATGACTGACTCATTTTACACCCACAGCTGCTCACTCATGGCTTCCTCAGCCTCAGAGTGCCCCAGTTGGGATTTCCTACTGATTCTGTGTAAAGATGGAAATAAAACACAGAACAGCTAGGAGTCTCAGGTGCCTCAGAGAAGGCAACACAACACCCAATCTGGACAGGAGCTTCTTTCATGCTTAAAGCTCCTCTATGTGAGCATTTTCCACCACACAGACATCACCAACAGTTGCTGAACATAGCTGCTACAAGACCTCTTGGGAGTTTTTGAGACTGGAAACCCTGTAAGTTCCTCAGTCTTTATTGGGGAAAGATAGTAAAAAGGTGTGAAGAAAAGGCTTGCCTCCTCCTTTAGATTTGGCAGGATACTTACATCACCATGAATTTAAGTGTTTTTAATAGCAAAATATTTAGCAAGATTTCTCTGGTCTGCTATCACACCCCAGAAAACATCAAAACAGACAAAAACCAAGAACAGAAGGAAAAATTAACTTCAGGGTGTTGCCTAAAAGACAGGCTACCTGAAACAGAGGCCAAGACAAATTAGGAGTATAAAAGTGGACAATTTATTTAAGGCCTGCAGAGGCCTTAAAGGTACATTCAGGCAAACGAAGCCCCCCGTCGGGGACGACACCCAAAATGGACACCGAGTCACGAGCTCTTCACTTTTTATAAGTTCTGTTTCATTAGCATATTGGCCCTTAATTCTCTAATCGTACCCTCTGGTAATGATGTTAACCACCCCAGGCCTGCTCCCCCCATCTCACAGTTGTTTACATATTTTCAGGCCCTAAGGCAATGAATATGTCCTTGAATCTGTACTCAGAGAGCCTTGTTTTGGCAAAAGGTGCTGGAACAGGGGATTTTAGCACTTTGTAAGAAGTACAGAACTACAGCAAGTTACAGCTACATGAAGAGTAAAAAACTAGGAATACCTGAAGGCATCAAGGGGGTGCATTTCTTTCCTTTACATTCAGGTTGTAAAAATACTTTTTTTCTCTCCAAATTTATAAAATCTATGCATTTAGGAACTTCTTGTATGGTTGTATCCCAGTATATCATCATCTCTGATGCTGCCAGGTTCATGTAAAAGTAAAAATCAGTACTTTCTGCTTACAGCCATGATAGAGATTTCCATTTAAAATATGAACATGAATCAAGTATACCCTCTAAAAGTAGGAATAATAGTTTAATCTGGTAACTTCTGTCATCACTGGCGAGATATGTACACCTTAGAGAATTTCATTTCATCTGCTGATCAGTGTCCAGGGCAGGCAAGACTTTCTCTCTTAATTGATGTGAGATCCTAAATGCTTAAAGTTTTGGAAGGCAGTCACTGAGCGAAATGAATCCCATGTTTGTTCATGAGTGTTAAATATTTAAGAGCTTTACTATCCTCTTTACACCATATATGTACATATACACGCATGATTAGAAAGCACTAGACATTTCATTTTACACTGGAAGGATTGAGACAGAGAGAATTTATGGCATTTCATAGAGGATTTAACAACTGATTTCACAGCCAAGACTAGTTCTAATAATTCAGCTTAATATTTTAGGTGTGGAACTATTCATGCCATGGCTTTGAAACCAGTGGGTATATACAGGGACTATAAAATATTTAGCTGATTTCTACTACTTTTTTTTTAAATTACTCAGAAATCAGCAGTATGGTGATTAAAAATCCTAAGAACTTATTAAGACAAATGACAAGGGTGCTGCCATAATTTTTGTCATTGCTAGCAGCTGTGTAGTTTTAAATCTATTCTAGACATCACTACCCAAACTACATTTTTGCAGCAAAGATCCCTAGCCTAAGAGCAAGGGTGTTCAGAGTGCACACGAGAAAAAGTTTTGGCATTGCAGAAGTTTTTAAACACAGTACTTGCCATGACTTCTGGATACCTCCATTTACAGAGTTAATGTAGAGAGGAAGAAAGCAGTGCAGAAGAAGGGAAAATAAGTGTGTCGACAGGGTTTTCTTCCAAAGTATTGGCACTTTGTAGAAGTTCCACTTCGTAGTATAATTTCTAACTAATTATGAGTTTCACAATATACATTTTCAAAAGAGCGGATTAAGGTCAGCAGGAAGAAGAAAGCAAAACAAAGGGCAAGCAACAAATTAAATCCTAAAGTGTGAATAAAATATTTCCCACCAAGTCAGTTTCAATATTCAAAAGTTTAGACAGAAGTGATGAGGATACATGCAAGGATACCAACAGAGAGATAAAATAATGGTTGATGTAATTTTGATTCAGAATACACTTGCCCTTTATCTGCAAAAGAACAGATGCTCTAGCTAGTTCCAAATTATGAAACTGTAGCTTCAAAACACATTCTTCTCTCCACTAAGCAGATTTAAAATTTAAATTAGTTTCCCTACATTGTATGCAACTTGACTACTTTATTTTCACAGACAGAACAGGTTATTTTATCAAGGCACAGGTCTAAAAAAATATATTTTACTTGCAATGTGTTGTTAGTGACCAGTTAAAAATAAAATAGGTCCTTTACCATCATGCAGGTAAGGGTAATACTTATCAAAAAGCACAGAAACTCACAACGTTGAAAAGAACACACACAGTTCTTTCTCTGGCTAATTTACCAGAACTTAATACATTTAGTAACTGGTTGCCTGATATGTGTTGACAATCCTGACCTAAACCAAATAGTCAGTCACTCACTCTAACAGGTTCTAAATTACATTACCTAATTCAAAAACAAAGCACAATATAAATATTGACTTTTTTCCAAATTAAAAAAAAACCTACCAAAATAAAAACCTGATGTCCAGAAGAGAGGAAATCCAAACACTACATCATTTTTACTTCAAATTCTAAATCTTTCCTCAGACAGGATAATAATGTTCACTCTGAAAAACCTCAGCTTCCATGTGATACCACTGTTGTGAAAAGAAAGCCATAGGAATTTTGCAATGTTTCTTTCCTGTGTCATCCACTAGAACAGCAGGAGAGAGAGAAACAGAACCTATTGTACAATTTTGTGCCATAATTACTCACTTTGGTGTGAAATATAGCATTCTATATGCATTTATGCAATAAACATTTCACCCGATTGAGGGGGTGACAATTCCTGAGGGAATTGCTAAAGAATGATGAAGAATCCCTATAGTACAGTGTTTCTTTAAAAGACATAACCATGAGAAGAAGCAGATCTAAATAGGCATGATACTGCACAGGTTACATTTGCAAAGTTTTTCAGTGTATGAAATTACACACCTTAGGTCTGGCTCCATTTCATACCCACCCTGCGCTTGTCTCACTGTGTCTGTAGCAACATTGTAGTGACAGCAGCCTTACTTGGGGTGACATGAATAAGGGGAAATTGAAAAGTAGATCAATACTAATGCAATCACAGGATAAAAAAGAAAACCATAATCTCATATCATAACATTGCAGGAATTGAAGTGGAGTTGAAGGAAAACTTACTGATATAGACAAGAGAACTAAAGGAATACACATACAAATAACACCATTACCTGTGAAGTGGAGATGACCAGAGGAAATCTTTCAAGCTGTCAGGCAGAAAGATGAGAAGGATGTGGTGACAAATGAACTAAGCATGATGACTTCTAGAAAGAAAAATGGGAATGGAAGGCATCATGTAACCCTTTGGCAAAGGAGATTAAAAAAAACCTTGTGTGAATGGAGTGATGTGATTAATCACAGTGAAGTGCAGATCATGGAAGAGGAAGTTCAAAGAAGATTGCAAAAATTACTTAATTGGAAAGACCCAGGAAAAGAACAGAATCACCCAACATCAGCCAACAGCTTAACAAAAGAGTACCCTCAATTCAAAATACATATATGAGAAGCTAGGATAATTATTATACAATGGCAGGACTCAATTCATTAGAAAGATAGAGAACATGTTACATTAGAACAGGCTCCCATGTGGGTTTGATGTTCTTAGAGAGCATACAAAATACAGGGATGTCATAACATATTGCCTATCCCTTTGGAATGGACCTGCATTAGCTCATGGAGAAAAAGCCTTTCTTGGCAGCTAAAAGCAGGTCAGACTAGGCTAGTTTTTGCAGAAACTAGATAATTTTGTACAAACAAGTTCTTGTATCAGAGAAATAAAGCCTGAGGAAAGAAGGCAGGCCTGCCAGCAGGGCACAATAGCCTTTTCCAGAAAAAAAAACCACGTGATTCAAGACCTCACCAGAGGCGATTTCTTCACATGCTTTGAAGGAGTCTTTAGATGAAATTGTTCTGAGGCCAAAAAAATATAAATAACATGATGAATCAGTTTGAACAGGAGAAAACTGGGGGAAAAGATTTTTTTCTTTTTTTATTTGTAAGACCAGTCAAAGCTGAGCTCATAACCCATCTGTGTCACAGTCAACTGTTATTCTATTATTTCATTCCTCCATTCCCCTTTTTGGCTCAGCTTTCCCTTTCTCTGTGTATTTCAACTCATTTTCCTTTTCTGCTACAAATAACTGTCACCATGTGATTCAGTAAGAAGATTTTTCTAGTACTGATTCAATAAACACCTCTAAATTCAGATATTTGTGTCAGATATTTTACTGATATGACAATATGGATTTTTTAGGAAGCTCTGAGAGAATTGCCAGCAGAATTCAAATTCTACAGGATCAAAACATTTTGATGAAATGTAGAGATGCAAGTTTTCTAAATCTCATGTACCCTTTTAGCTTTGTAAAGTCTTTCAGTTTATCTTTTGGATGTGTCTGCTCAGTTTGTTCCTCACACATTATCAAAAACATCTGGGACGTTCTAGTTATTTCCAGCCAGGATACACAGTGTAGGTATGTCTGAAATGCAGATATGTCTGCAAGTTTGTGGATTTTGTTTTGAACTTGAAAATTTTGGCCCAATAATACTTTGTATCACTACACTAGAATCAAGCTGAATAGACTTCTGAAACCATCTATAAAAGGAAGTATATCTGATGATTAATAGTGAAAATGCAGAGGGAAAATGATATGATTATTCATGTTGTTTTGAGCAAATCATTAATCTTGTATTTGTAGCTGAACAAACTGGAGCTGATTGGTGAGTTGGGCTCAGTAGAAGACAAAAGCTAGGAGGATGTAAATGTTAAGTATCTTTTTTTAATTATTGCTACCAGTTTACATAAGGAATTTGACAAGTGAGAGGCTGCATTGTTGTTAGATTCCAATATAAAAAGTTCTGACTTACTGAGAAATTGTTCTCTCTCCATATAATCTAGTGGCAGAAGAGGAAACACAGGTAACAGTTCAACCAACTCTAGTAAATAGGAATTCATTCAATCAATAAGGTGTTCTTTTTAGATGATCTACACAACACCTGGACAGAGAATATTCTAAGCATGTGCTCCTCACTAGTTGCAAATCTGCAGAACAGATGTGAATAAATTTAAGCCTTCAAAATACTTCTGCTTTTTTTCCTGACTAGTGAAGGATTAGCAGAAAGAAAGCAAAGGATAATGAAAATAGCTTCCAGTTCTTTTTTGTTAATACAGATTAGCAGTAGGCATAACTCAAATGCCTCTCCACTTCTCCTCTGCTTTGGAGCCAAGTATCACTGAAGTGGAGCAGCTTTGCTCTCACACATGGATTTTGACAGCTTCATCCCTATCTGTGCCTGCAGCAAGAGGAGGCACCGCCTCTCATATTCACACACCAAAGGAAGAATGTGCATAAGCTTAGATGTATTGAATCAGAACAGTCCAATGTCCCCTCTTCACTCAGAATGGCTCAGTACTAGAGCAGACCTTGCAGACCTCTTAGTAAAGAGCTATTTCTAGGCACCTGCAGCTTTACAGTGCCAGTCCTTATGGATTAGGCAACAGGAACACTGATCCACCTTTGAAGGATGTTTAAGCAGCCATGTTCCACTTTCTTCCCAAAAGCTCTACAAATCCTTGATACATATCTCTGCACAGACTTGTTTTCCGTCAAGGTAACATCTGATACATTTGGCTCCCAACTACTGCTCCTTTTCTATGCCACTGTTGTTTTACCAGTTGTGTGTTTGGTGCATTCAAATGAGGAGACAGTCCAGACTGCTTCTCTGAGCAGGTGGGTTCTTCACGACCCATGTAGACAGGCGTTCATGAGGAAACTTCTGTCAAGCCTAAGACATAATTCTTACAATGCCAGATTCTGTCAGCCCTACACCTGTGCCTGGAGAAAGACCAGAACATTGCTTAGCACTCCTGCCCTGCTCACAGGGCACAAAAACTGCCGTAATTCTGGCACCTTGGGACCAAGGGATGAGGGAGGACTTGTCTTTCCCTCCTTTCCTGTGTACATTGAACAAAATCACCTTCTTGTCCATCTCATTTTAGTAATCCTTAGTCTCCCCTTCTACAACTGCCAACTATCAGTATAATAATCAGGTCCCCATTAAAGAACAGCAACCATACTTATTGCCATAGGAAAACAAGAAAAAATGCTCACCCAGAACTGGAGTTCAAATAGAGTCTGGAGCATCAGCTACAGCATCCTCTCAGATGAGGTTGGGATTTTTCTTCTAATAGGATGCAACACAGCGAGAAAATGGACCAAAGCCTTCCTGCCAGACCTGAGCCCAGAACTGGGAGGTGTTGTTACATCCACACAAACTGCTTTCAGAACATCTCCAAAACAATATTTATTCCCTCTTCTGGTCTCTTCAGGTTTAAGATTTGCTAATCAAAACATTTGCCACCATTTAACTATGACAACATTTATTGGAACGCACAAATTTAGAAAACATGTTTATTTTCCACAAAATCTCTGGATTTCTTAAACTTTTATCTGAAATTACTTGTTGTTTTCAGTGATCTGAAAGCAGTTGTTTGATTTTCCTGTCTTCTGGGAATATTGAAAATAAAGTTTCTTTCCATAATGAACATTCTATAGATTTCAAAGCTACAGTAGATTTACATCAGTGCAACTGAAAGCCAAATTTAGCTTTCCATTTGTCATTACTTACTGAGTTCATAAATGGCCCAGCTAATGTGATCCATGATTTATGATACTGTTGTATCTAGCCAAATATTCAGAATGCTTTGAAGTTATTGCTGGGCTGAACAAAGGGCAGGAACATTTCATCCAAACCCAGATACAGAAATTAATCTAATTCTCTGCCAAAAGGAAGAAAATAAGTGCATTATTTTCATCTTTCCTAATAATGGGTACTTTTCCATCACCTTCAAGCTTGCAGGTTAGCTGTGGCTATGTGAATGAGTTCCTCTGTGAAATACACTTTTCCATTATTTACCACCCCCCACAAATCACCTCCTGAAAGAGCAGTGTTTGTGGGTCAAATCAAAGATTATTCTCTCAGTTTTCCCTGTTCAGCTACATTCCTGCATGGCCAGGGTAACTCTTCAGCAAACTTCTCCTTGCCCTGGACGCCCTGGCAGTTTGTAGCAGTGGGAAGTCATGGAACAAAACAAATGTTCCCAGAAACTTTCACTGTAACATTTTCATCCCTCTAGGTACAGCACCCTTGAACAGACTCCATCATCTGACCAGCATGGAAATGGTCCTCTGGGAAATGCTTAAAAAACACACCTGTGGTCTTTCATTCCGCACTTTTGATTCTCTGGAGCGGGAAATAGATTATTAGTTATTAATAATGAGAAAAATACATTATTATTATTAAGGCTTCTGTTTTAATTTGATGTCTTCTTTCTGGTGTGAGTTCATCCATATTTGCCTTACTCCACTAACAGAAATTTAAGGAGGATATATACAAAAGAGGCCAATAATTCTTTGTTCTGTGTTCAGTTCTGTGTTGCACCTCTCTTGATAAACAAGTGTGAATACCAAGTCTTTACAAACTTGATTCCATTCTCTGTTGCCAATTTGTGCTTTTAGGTGTCAATGAGAAATGGTTGGTACAAACTGATATGGATGTTGCAGCAGACAAGTATGAAAATCCCTTCATTCCCATTCTACTGGCTCCTTCTCTGTGCTCTTTTGCATCAGGTAGTGTTTTTTCCTGCCAGTCTGACTGTTTGCTATGCAGAGCAGGGCTGCCTTTGGGGATTTTGCTTCGAAGGTGTTGTTCTGGGCAGCTAGAAACAACCAGGTTCTCTGGAGCTCCTGATGGTTTATATGTTATTTCAATAAGATTTTTGACATCTTTGCTCCTAAAAAAGGATTAGGTTAAAAACAATGTGTTTGGAGGATGAAGTCACTATTCTTTTAGTTATTACAAAGTAGAAAACAAGAAAAGCAATACTTTTTAAATAAAAAAACTTGTAAACTCTTGTAACTTTAAAAAATATTTTTCCAATTTATAAGACATAAATTCTGTCAGTTTTCAAATTGCAAAAAATAATCTTTCATATGAATATTATAAAGGAGCATAAATTAAATTTTCTTTTTGCTGAATACTAAGTGTAAAGTGCAAATGTTGTAAATCAGTTTATCAGGGTGAACAAAACATGGCTAATCATAAACTGAAAGACTAGATTCATATTATTAAAGTCTAATAAAAAAGAATTCTTTCTTACCCTTATTCATGCTGTTTTCAAGGAAGCAGAAAGAAAAGCTATTTTCATACATTTCTCATTCTTCACTCTCCCAATCTCTTCTTAAAAAGCTTATCAGTGTTTCAGAGAAATTGTTGAAAAACTGAGTCCTTGGAAGCCTGAGAGGAGATTTATTCCAGGAAAAGATAAGTTGCCCCCAGATCTGTGCACCTCATTTGCACAGGTTTTTAGAAAACCCACAGGTAGTCTGACCACATCAGTAAAATGCCACATCCCTTAGACAGAACCATCCTTTTAGACAAGTTTACCATGTTGTTAATTCTCAAAAGTGGGAAGGTTTGTTCTTTTGGATTTAATGTGGTCTATTTTAAATCGTTTTCCATTTCCCTGCCATATGAACAATCTCAAGAAGGATCTCTGGTGTGGAGCTGAGGATCTACATAGAGAGGACTTGCACAGTTTTTAGATACAACATTTTATGTGCTCCGCAGTCTGTAGGACTTCGTAGGTGAATTTTGTTTCATGTACCTGTAGCTGACACCACCTCTATATGCAGTATTCGAGTGAATGAGCAAGAAATAGAGCCATTATTTTCAGAGGCACTATGGTCTCAATATTCTCGGGAGTCTCACACCTCCATTGTAGGGGAGAAGCAGGTGGACTCAGAACCCTGCAGGGTAATTAGTCAAAGGACTCTTAACCAAAGGTCTGTTAAAGATGAAGGTTGGAAGCAGCTCACTGCACACACCTGGAAGAGGCTCTTCCTCCTCCTCTGAATTTGACAAGTAGGACTGGAAACTTCTACAACAGGTGTGAGGTTCTGGAACTAGAAGGGCAGACAACTGAGGAGGTGGGCAAGGTCCTTCGGGGATGGTGGGGCCTCCTAAAATAGCACCACCTGCACCACACATCATGACCTCCTCTGTTAAGAGGAAAAGAAGGGTGGCTGTGATGGGAGACTCCCTCTAAGGGGACTGGAGGGCCTCATATGCAGATCAGACCCAACCTGCAGGGAACTAGTAAGCAAGGTCTCCTGGAAAAAAGTTTTTGCAGCTGCTGGGGTCCGTCAGTGCCAGTCACTTTTTAGTCATCATCTACTAAGGGCCCAGGAGCAGGCAATTCCCAAATCTCAGAAGTCAAGCAGGGAAGAGGAGGGGCAGGCTCTCATCTCTTCTCTGTGGTGACAGTGACAGGACCCAAGGGAATGGCGTGAAGGTGTGTCAGGGAAGATTTAGGTTGGATATTAAAGAAAGGTTTTTGCACCCAGAGGGTGGCTGGGCACTGGAACAGCTCCCCAGGGAAGTGGTCACAGCACCAAGGCTGAGAGAGTTCAAGAAATGTTTGGACAATGCTCTCAGGCACATGGTGTGACTCTTGGGGTGGTGCTGTGCAGGGCCAGGAGCTGCACTCAGTGATCCTCGTGGGTCCCTTCCAGCTCAGCATATTCTGTGTGATTCTGTGTGTGAAGGCTTCTGAAGGATTCACTGCAGCTTCCCCATGGAAATCAGCACAGGTTAGCAATTGGAGCCACTCGCTTTAACAAACTCTATTTACTGCCTGAGAGAATTCTCTTGCCTCCCACCAAACTGCTTCGGGGATGTACTTTTCACATATTTGCAATCTGTCAAACACGCTTTTCACAGCTTTAAGATGCGAAACACCCACTCCTATGCTATCCCACATTCCTTGTTCTCTAACAAATAAAAGTCCTTGAAAGCAATTGCAAGGACCTAACAGGTCAAATTCTTTATCATCCTGAGCTGAAATAACTTCTCCTTATCCTGTGGAGAAAGAGGAAATACACACCTCTTCAGAGGACTTTGCTTTGTATGTTCACTTGCTATAATTTTAGAATAATGTCTATGTGGACCTGCAACAGCCACCCGGTCTTCTAGAGAGAGAAGTTTTAGACACTTTTTGATTGAATTCATATACATTGGGGTTTTTTCTCCTTCTCTGGTCAAAAAGCAGAAGTTTTTCAGTGACATCCCCATTTCAGCTCTATTTCTAGGCAAGCCAGAATTCAGAGAAGTCAACACATGCCAATAGACCCAGTCCAGTTTGGAAATATAAAACTATTTCACTGCGATGCAGCAGCAAGGAAGAAGTCTGACATTCCAACCTAAGTACATATACTGCTTTCTTTTTCAAGAAATATAGTCTTTGGTACAAAAGTTCATCAGGCCAAAAGATTTCAGAGAGAGGGGAAGGCTATAGTTTATTAGATATTCTATGTCATATCTACTATGTGTTCCTGCTTGGCATAATCCTGACAAAATAAATTACACTGAAAGATTACTGCACCTAGGAGAATTCACCTAGGCTTGGAATCACAGCAAACTGCTCCAGGGATGCACTTTAAATGTATTAGATTTCTCTTTACAAAAAGATTATTTTCTTCTTTTATTATTAATTGTAGCATTATGTCCTTTCCCAAAGTGATATTTTTGCCATATGCTGTCCCTCTTTTAAATCAATTTTGCTACCTCCTGTGACAGCAGCCAATGTGTCTTGCAGCAAATGCTAAATTTGTTATGCCAGAAGGCATGACAAATATGACACAATGAGTACTTACATGCTACCAGATAACAAAATTATTTCATTTAAAACATTATTTTACAATGTAACACTTCTTCTTTGCAAAATTAGTTTTTCACAAAATTTGCCAATGTTTTCTACCACAAGGAACTTTCATAGCTTTCTTAACAGCTATGTGTTTGAAAGAAGGAGGAATAATTATGGGAGCAGAGACCATGACTCAACCTTTCCTTTTCCTGCACACCATTAGAGCGGCACAAGGCTCACTCCTTCTTGTCCTGGCCATTCCTTTCTGCCTCCCCCTGTGCACTCCCAGCGTGTTCCTGGCGTGACACTGGCCCTCGGAAAGGAATGACAGGGCTGCAGAGCTGTGGAGAGCATGGGCTCTGGGACTTCACCGCTGGGTCCCAGCTCAGCTATTGGATTCATTTTGCTTTAGAGGAAAACCAAAGCCTCCACCACTCCTCTGAGAATATGACATATTAGATTTTAATCAGGTGAAGCATATTAGGCTTTGTGTTGACCCCAGCGCTCCTGAAGCCTCAGACACCTGTGGATGCTGGAGAGGAGCCTGGCTCTTCTCTTCCCAGGACAGCAAAGGAGAGTAGGGCATGGATCTGACCCAGAGCTTCCTATCACTGACACAGATGTGGATCTCTGGTGAACACTTGGGCTTTGGGGGAAGTCACCCAGAAAACTCCAGCTGTTTCAAACCAAAGTACTTACTGCTGTGAGCACTCCGTAAATCATACCAAAATTATCGTGGAATTAGTGACAAGGAGAAAGGAGATAAACTAGAAGCATGGAAGGTGATTTAAGTGTTAGAGATAATGAACTCAGCAGGGCCTGACTAAATGTCCCCCTGTGGGTACTCACAGCCATAGCCACAGCAGTCTCAGAAGTATTAGCACTGATTTCTGAATATGCTTATAAGACAATGAGATCCCAAAGGACTGGAAAAGGACAAAGAGAAAACCATTCTCAAAGAGGATAAATGTCTCTCTGAAAAATTAGTGACTATTCAACCTAACTTCAGTACACCCAAGAATAGTGGAATAAATAATAATATATCAGTTTGTCAACACAAGAGGGACACAAGAATCATTTAACATGGACTTTGAAAAAAAAAGTGCTTAACACAATTTCCTTCTTTAATAAAATAATTGGCTAAGTGGATGAGTGAGAACCATGAAAATATCTTGTCTTTATTATGGCTTTTGACAAAGACCAATGAGACACCCTCATAATCAAACCAGAGGAATATATTCTAGATAAAATTGCTGTACAGAAGGTTGAATAAAGAATAGCTCAAAGTCTCTTTTCTACCAAAAGGAGATTAACAGATCCTCAGAAAGATATGTCCTATATCTTAGTCTTCAGTATTTCCATTAAGGTGAAATATTATACAAATAATATATTGGGACAATAAAACAGATAACACCAAATAGAAATCTCTCTGGATAAGAGACATAAAACAAAAAACTATCTTAACAACTTTGATAAATAATCTCTGAGAAAGAAGCTAATATCTGCTGTGTTGCTTATGACGTGAATCACATGGGAAGGGAAAACACTGAATGCATAAAACAACATATGGGATAAAAAGTTAAAAAATACATCAGGAAAGGATTAGAAGTACACTGCAAATCACAATGCCACTTAAAAAAAAAAGGAAAATATCTTTCTAGCCTGTGCAAAAGGTGCTTATAGCTTAATAATTTTACTATATATGGTTCTATATGTATGCTACATATATTGAGCAATGCTTCTATCATTAAACACTACACACAAACACAGAAAATTCATAGGAAAGTTAAAAATGTAAAATATTTCATGCATCCTGGAAAAACTGAAGTAGTGGAGGTGATTTATCAACAAGCAAAGAAATAGGCTGTGGATTCCCTATTCACATTACTAAAGCTGATATGAAACCCACAGGGATATATTATTTGCTATGGGACTGGAAAAGAAGAAATTACTACAGATTGAAAACCATCAGTGATTGCGTACATTTGGAGGATTTTATAGAATCCTTGAAATTATTTTGATCAGAGTCTTTGGATCAAGGAATATGGTTATCCTCATGTCAGGGATGACTTATTACTTAGCAACCAAACCTCACTAAAAACACATGTATGGAAAATTGAAAAGGTGATATTGGCTGCCACTAAGTTGTCTGGTGATCACACCACCACTGACACTGCTCCACAAACTGATCTTCTCTAGCTCTGTGGTCACCCACCCTCAAACTCCTCACACCCAGGTCTTTCTAGTAAAATTCAGAATAATCCAATAGCAAAATATTTCTTTACCTTCCTTCTAAAGATCAAGTGGCATGAAGGTTAACACTGTTATTCCCAACAGTTCCTCTAATGGAAAACACAAGTGTTTGTTCTGTGTCAAACAGAACAGAAGAGAATTTCAGTTTTCTCACCTAATTTTAAAGTAGTAGGAGATGTATTTTAAAAAAAAAATTTGGAAGACACTGAAAATGTCTTTTGCAAATTTGGAAAACCAAGGACAGTAGATAAAAAGCAGCAAAATTAAAGATATCTTTTCATAGGCACCTTGCTGCAGTTAAATAATTTGAATAATTCTTTGGAATAATCTCTTGAGATGGAAGATATGTCAAGACAATTTAACAGCTCTCCTTTGTAATTTGAAGTATTCCTTATTTTAAAAGATAAGTAGATTTAAGGACATATTTCAGGTTCCCTAGCTCCAGTGGAACCAGAACTCTTCCTCTGTTGACTCCCTAAATGCATTAAATTCTCTTCTAAATTGAAGCCTCTTCAGGTTTTCGCAGCCCTCTATAACCCAAAAGTTTCCATCACATACACATACCAAAACACTGAAACAGCTGGAACATTTCAATGCGTTATAAGAAACTCCATTTTAAAAAGTTATTCAGGTGAGGTTAAATTTGTAGTCCTTTAGGACTGGCACCACCAACACAGAACTCCAAAAAGACCACTCTGCTTTACACCCCTTTTGTCATAAAGAATACTGAAAAACAAGGGCAGGAGGAGAAGGGAGGGGAAGAAAGAAGAAGAAATAGCTTTTATTTTCTTTTCTCTGTCCCACAGACATAGACCTAGACTCTACAAGGACTGTGAGACAGATGGGCAGCATTCACAGTGGGCTCTCTATCAGCTCAGAAGCACTGGATGGCATCTGGTCCAGACATTCCTATCAAAACATTCCTATCTTTGGGGCATTTTAGTGTACATAGAGACTAATGTTCTGGTTTGTTCAAGCCAGTGGGAAGATCCCCTGATGAGGAGGACCCTGATGCAGCCACTGGCATTGACTGGGTGATGTTGCAAGGGAGAAATTATGGTTCTATAGTAAAATAGTACAGACTTGTTGGGTCCTGGCACATGAAGACACATAGGCAAAGATGGAGAGTTACCTATTCCAGCACAGGGCAGCTGCAAAGGGTGCCTATGAGCCCAGTTCTGTGCCATGTCGCTCATCCTGCATGGAGGAAAGGTCCCTGCAGCCATCCTGGGCTTGGCTCTGGAAGGAGCTGGCTGGTTGATGCCAGAATAGACCCCAGGAGTGACATCACACTTATACAGATGCTCAAGAAATCTGCTTCTAAGTTTACTACTCTATCTGGAAAAGTCTAATGTCACACCAAAGAGGTCAGTTGGTGATTTCTGGACAACCCTAAGTAGAGGAAAATTGGGTTATGTGCAGAGCAAACAGGAGAAAAACCCAAGACTCAGGACTTACCTGCAACTTTTAATACACTTTGCTTCAATACTCACTTAAATAATGAAATGTCAATGCCAAAGGTCTTCTTCACAAAAAGGTTCAATGAAAATAGTAATTGAAGGAAGTGCTGATGCAGTGTTTTAGTTTTCAAGTGGAATCTCTATGTGCCCAATATATGTAATTCTGTGATACCTTAGATTTTACAGTATTTCTTAAGTGCTGAATGACACCGCTCCTATGAATCACGACTATTTAAAAGTATTTCTATTAAATCCATTTGCAAAAAAATTCTGACAGTAAATATTTTAAGATATGTGTCAATACTATTCAAACAACAAGGAGATAAGGGAGGAAAGGTTATTATCAAGGAGAAACCTTGGCTATATTATTAAGGGAAAGATACTAATGTACCAAGGTATGTTACACACCAAGGTGTCTGTTCTTATTGTCTCACACGAGGCCACCTCCTGCCAAGGGGCAATGGACTGGCTTCTCATGAAGAAAATTCAGTACTGACACTGAATTTCCAAATAATTTTATTATGTCACCATTATATACACATACAATTTATGAAAGCAGACAACCACTCAGCATATTGGTCCCAGGAAGCTTAGCTCAGAAGGAGCTTCCAGTTCCCAGACACTGGTGTTCCCTTAAAAAAAACAACACAATGGAAACTTTGCAAACACCACTGTGCAAAAAAAAAAAAACCTTCAGCTACAACCAATGCTAACTGTGAATATTTGTCACAGTAATATTTATAAATGGAGTCATTTCCCAAAGCTTTACTAAATTTTGTATTGGATTATTAAACCAAAGCCCTTTTCCATTTAGGAAACAGGTTATTTAGGAATGTTTTTTATTTTTTCAGTGCACTTCTACCAATAAGACTGTCCAGTTCCCTCTTTATAGACTTAGTCCTGCTCCTCTTCAGCCCTTTGGGAAATAAGTTTGCATTTCTTTAAAGGATCTTCACTAGCCTTCTTTTTTAAATGCATCTTTGATCAGAAGTCACCCTCGGATATATATAGAAATTAAGTCCCTGGAGTGCTACAAACCTTTCCGGTATCCTTTCTTGCAGGAAATTGAAAGAAAGAATTCAAAGATCTCTTTGTAGACATTCATCTTTATGCTGTGCAGTAAAGATAGGAGTGAGCAATGAAATAAATCTCTCACAGGTTTCCTGTGCTTAAAGATTGTAGAACAAGTATGAAATCAAATGATGAACACTATCTATCTGATTAGTTCCTTTCCTTGCATAAAAATTACAGGTGACAGCTTTGAAACTATGTCCTTGGGAAAAGACACAACTTTGACTTTCAGATGGTTGTTATGTAAGGCTGAAAAAGTTATTCAGTAGAAAGTGTCATTCCCTTAGAACTTTGCAGCAATTTAAATCCACTTTAGTTCCAGTAAGCTTACATTTACCAAGTGAAATATCTCACACAGAAAAGAGAAAGATTCAGGCTCAAAGAAAGAATAATGTACAACACAAACTTTATGGTGCAAGAAAATGTACTGACTCAGGAGTGGAAGGACATGTGAAGATGACACCTGCGTGACTTTTTCCATGTCCTGACACCTTCTGCTTTGAATTTGGAACCAAGAGGCATTGAAAGCAAGAGTGTATTTACAGAGCCAAGGTCTATCATGCAGCCTAACTCCATATATTTTGCTGACATCCTTCAATTTCACTAATACTGAAAGGAGAAGTTTGGTCTCTCATAGGGCAATTTCAGTTTTCTTACCAAATTTTAAAGTAGTAGGAGATGTATTTCTTAAAAAATGACAATACTGTCTCTGGTATCCAAGTTGTGAAGACAGCCATGCTGGATCTTGCTAAATCAGAGTTGCCAGAGCAAAACATTAATTTCAAATGTTTTCTTTGAAAATAGAAAGGCCTTTGTACTCCTATTTCTCTCTGTGAAGAAGACAAAAACTGTGTAGCTCTTATTGCAATTATTAAAGGAAACCTTGCAGAATCAGGAAACAGAGACTTATTTGAAAAGTCTTATTTGGTGTCTGTAATAATGGAAATCCCAGTTCTAGCACACCATCATCTCATTCATCCCACACTAATGTTTAGAGCAATGCTGTGTACTAGAAGTGATAACACACACTTTAGAAATAGCTCTTTAAGGATGGTCAGACACAGCAGAATCAAATGTGGCACATCACATGTTTTATATTCTCATCACAAGGCCTGCATAACATATTCCCAATCTTTAAATCTCAGATGGTCTGAGAAACAATGTGAGTTACATGTTCAAGCTCTTCTTTTTTTTTTTTCTTCATATATTTATCAGATTATAATAATAACTTGGTTTCAGATAAAATTCATTACATAACTGATTCCTAGTGCTAGATAGATTTTAGGTCCTTTTAAAGATCTGTCCTATTACTGTCTCGTGTGTTCTTTGACAATAATACATTTTATTTTCATGGTTTACTTAAATGCTAAACCCATTACTGCAATACTCAAGAGATGGCTCCTTTCCAGCACCTTGCTAGGTAAATTTGGCATATGTAACATTATCTGTGGCTTTGACACAGCAATATTTCCCTGCTTCATTTGAGCATGTTTTTGTGCTCAGTTCAGCTTGCAGACTTCATGCATCATCATCTGGCATCCATATGCAAATACAGATCAGAAACACTTTCAAAAACATTAATATGAAAAAGGAAAGGCTTATTATGCAGATGTATTAAGAGGCCTACACAGAGTCACTGACCCTGGAAGCCTCAGGATACAACCCCATGATTTCCTCCAATTTGTGGAGCATTGCCCCTGCTACCAGAGAGCCTGAAAACCCACAGACCTACCTTCTTCCACCCTTCCTTTTCTTCAAGTGTCAAACTTCCCTGACAAGATGTTCCCACAAGATGTTACTGACTGCAAAGAGACTTCTGAGTAGAAATAAGTGATTTGCAACTCTTGGCTGAGAAAGGAAAGAAAATAATTTGGAAATTTTAGTGAAATAGATGTGCCTGATCAAACAAATTTGCATTACTCTTATTCTTCAAAGTTTCAATGTAACCCATGCATGCGTTATCACCATTATCTCTTCTTGCACTGCATACAAAATCAGGCAAAGGCATTGCTTTCTTTTTAATATTGTTATATTTTGTCATAATTTTGCTGCCACAATGTACAGTAGTGCATGCATCTGTGTGTTCTTTTTATAGAAATCAGAGGATTTTTGACCAACTGTAAGGAATTACTGTAATGTATGTGGCCACACAACTATGCATGTACTCACCCGTGACTTATCCCACTTTGAGGCCCACAAATCAGGCACAACATGAAGTAAAACAGACAACAAAATTGAGATATACATAAATGTTCCCTCATGGCATCACGGTGATTTTCTTGTTTGTAATTTATGAGAAATCTGAGAACAGCAACAAGGGTTTATTAGTATGGCACACATATATAATATTCTGGGGCACAATGTAAGTGTTATTAGCTCAGTGTTCAGCCACTCACATCTCACCTGCTGTGAGAGTTAGAAGATTGTTGCTTCCAGAGTTCAGGTCTCCAAGCACAGCCAAGGCTCTGTGGGCAGCTCTCAGACGATGTCGGAATGAACACAGTGTGCCTGTAAGCCCAAGACTGGACGTTCTGCCTCCAATATTATCAGGACAAAAAATGTTTGCAGTATTTCAAAGTTCTCTGTACTTCTTTACTTTTCATGGTCAGCACTCTCCTTCCAGGGTCTTTCAGTGAGACTATGCCACAGTCTTCATTTTTATATGATCATTTGAACAAAAATAAACTGAGGATTTTTTTTTCCTGCGGATTTTTTTTCCTTTGGATTTATATTCCTCAAGAAGCAATATAAAAATTTAATTGTAATTTTGAACATGGCACACTCACTTTCAGCCCATCTGTTCTTTCCCCTCCCAGACACAGCTGTGACTCCAGAGCCACATGTTGCCTGAGCACAGAAAAACCAATGAGCTTCACTGCTTGCTCATGAAGGGTAAGCCTAAGCAGCATTAAGCTGTGTCAGGGAGAGATACCAAAGCAAACTTGTAATAGATTAACATGAGTATTGAAAACAGCATTGCCTGCATATTCCCTGCTGTATTATTTATAGCCAACACTGTTGTACTGCTTTCAGGACTCGAGCCAGCATCCAAGAGCTACTATCAGCACATACAACTGCGCTGAATTACCATGCCCAGCTCAGCTGCCTCGGTGGAGCCTAATCCCACCGAGACAGTGACTTGAATGCCAGCTAATTATATGCAAAGATGAAGTTTCTCTGCATCACACATTTTCACTGATTAATACTCTGGTCATGAAGCCCCGAGCACTTTCAACTCTCTTTACTTCCACAGTAGCTGCGGAATAGGCAGGCTGCCCAGCATCCTGGTGAGTGGCTCAGCAGCTCCCCAGTTCTCTACAGAGACAGTTTGTATGAGCTGTGGTTTTCCAGATTTCATCAGCACAGCCACAATTTTCTTCTTCATTTTATCCAATATCAGCATTATCTCATCCTTCAAGAAATTTCTGTCCACCCTGTGTGCAGTGGTTTTCAGGCTACTGTATTACGTAACAGGGCTTTTGAGATCAGCTCTAAGGACTTCTAGGACTTTCTACATCGAGGCAATCTGAATTTTTTTCCACAATAGAGAGAGTTGCCTCCTGTAGTATTTTTCCCACAATAGTGTTTGCAACAGGAAAAGGAACTGTGCATAATGGTAGTAAACTGCTTTATTGGCATAGAGACCCTACAGAAGTAATTCTTTGTAAATTTTCTGTCAAGGAAGTGCCAGAGACCTCAAAACTAGATGACCAATAACCAAATGAGATTTTCACTTGAACCACAGAAAATCTACCAGTTCCTTGGTAGATCTAGTCACATATAAAAAGCAAGCCAGGATCCTGGAATCACTGTAAACTACTGCTGTCAGTAATGTGTGTACATCTAATATCTGTGGAGTACATTGCTCTGTGTTCACCCAGAAAACAGCACCCAGTCTCTGTTTCTGTTTCATGGCATATTATAAACCCAAACTTGCTTATCATCATGTTTGTTCTGGTAGCTTTTGGGGCATTTTTTTACTAAGTAGTCTCTTCATAAGTGCAGTACATGCTGTGAAAATCTGGTAAATCAGCTGCAAACTTAGCAGAACTGTGTTAGGCAATATTTGTGACAATCTAAAGATTATTCTCTCTGTTCACAATCTTGTTTTGATTAGCGAGTGGAATTGTGCCTGTGGAATTCTTTTTCTAGGAGAGCAAGAACAAGAGGTGACTGTGGCTTATTTCAAATGCATTAGTTAAAGCTTATAACAAGCTGTTAAGGAGAAAAAGCAAAATAAAAAGAGAATGTAGAATCTTTATATTACATAAAATTGGTCACAGCATTACATTTCCTGTTGTATCAGCATTTTTGCTGTAAATTACTGTCAAGTGTTTATAATTCAGTTGCCACATTTGTTTCTGCCCTGAGACAGCATCCTAGGAAAATGGCTTTTTGATTTATCTGAATATTTAAACAAAACCACACATTTCATATGTGTTTTTCACTCAGCTCACTGTGAAAGCCATTGTAAAATGAAAACAGTATTAAAAATGGATGTACTTAAAATCTACTCAACAGTTTGATGACACATGCTTTAGTCATTTATATGAAAACAGAGGAAGGCCATTATTTTATGCCACTTTGAAAAGTAAGGTTTTCAGAAAAATAGAATTGTCTAGAGATTTCGGTCTGGCATTGTCACTGCAATATAAGATATTAGGCTATTAGAGAGTGTCAAAAGGAGGGCAAGAAAGATTGTGAAGGGTCTTGAGGGGAAGCTGTGTGAGGAGTGGCTGAGGTCACTTGGTCTGTTCAGCCTGGAGGAGACTGAGGGTAGACCTCACTGCAGTCTAGAGCTTTCTTGTGAGGCGAAGAGGAGGAGCAGACACTGATCTCTGCTCTGTGGTGACCAGTGATAGGAACCAAGCAAATGGTCTGAAGCTGTGTCACGGGAGGTTTATGTTGGATATTATAAAAAGGTTCTTCCCCCAGAGGGTCATTGGGCACTGGAACAGCTCCCCAGGGAAGTGGTCACAGCACCGAGCCAGATGAAGCCTCCAGAGTTCAGGCACATGGTGTGATTCTTGGGGATGGTCCTGTGCACGGCTAAGAGCTGGACTCGATCCTTCTGTGTCCCTTTCAACTCAGCATATTCTGTGATTCTCTGATTTGTCAGAACCATTTTACCATAGCAGGGAAAATTATTGCTTTCTGTAAAAGTTCTCAGCCAGGTTAGCTCTGGGTTAGCAGCAATCCTGGCAGCTGTGCCAGCAGGAGCTTCGCCTGAGCCATGAGTGTTGCCCCTTGCAGCAGAGCCCAGCACTGCCCGGCTGTGTCACTGGGGCTGCATTGCACCCGCTGGTAACATGCTAGAAACAGTCAGAAAATTCATTATAATCAGCAACAAATGGTTTGTGAGTTAATGTAATACATTTCTGGCACAGTGACTTCCTCCTGAGGCAATTTCGTATCTTCTTGATATGATTGTGGTGTTCTGAAATTCCTTTTTTTGTAGCTGCACTGGTTTCCAAAAGCAAGGAAAATTGCAATTATTTAATTCAAAAACTACATCTGCACTCATTAGCCTTTGCTATTTCAATTATGGACTAAAATAGAAATTTGCTAAGATTTGCACTTTGATTCAGAGAACAGCTGATTTTTTTCAGTTTTAGAAGCCAATCGCTTTCAGACTGGTCATTCCAAGATGCATATTCACCTTGTGCTGAACAGTATTAAACATTCCTTCTAAGGTTATTTTGAACTTTTTCGTCTTGTCATAATGTAGCAAATGAATATAAAAAAATATATTTTACAAGTATCACACTTAATAGAGAGAATAAATTTAGGAGGACCTAATAGAGTTGTATATTTTAAACCTTTCTTCCACTGTCACTAAGACCTTCCTTATTTACAGTATTTATATCTCAGTATTTATTTGGATACTGAGACCCAAGGCCATAGTCAAAACTTTTTCATAAAAGCTTAATGTGTCTTTTACATATATTGATATGCACTCCAGGCAAACATCTCTCTGATCATAGCCAGGGCCAGCCAAGCACAAAGCAAACACTCTCTGGTGAGGAAGCTGAGCAGAGCAGGATGGCAGCAGTGCTCCTCAGCCCAGCAGCACCTTTTGTTCTGGCCCTTCCCTCAGCACCTTTCCCTGTGGCCCAGGTCCCACACACATCCTGCTCATGGAGCCCATGGCACTGTGCCTTTGGAATGGCAGCTGTTTTTCCACCCTGGCCCAGAGTTTGTGCAGCCTTGCCATACGCTACATACACGGTAAATCCAGGGGGGGCAGGGAAATGCATGTGTTGGTGTTATTTTTTGCTGTGCTTTTAAGTTATTGTGCTTTGGCTCCTGATTGAGTCTGGCTGACTTCTCAGAGAAGCTCACCAGGAGAATTTGCTCAGCTCTCCCTGCCTGCCCTGCTGCAGGGACAATAGCTTCCAGGCGGCCACACAAACCTTTCAAAATAACACAACAATTTTTGCTTTGGCCATCTGTCCATGGATTCAGATTAAAGTGCTTTTAGAAAAAATAATTCTTTGCCTTTTTTTATTATTGTTCATTCCACATTGCCTCTCCTGAGCCAGAGACAACATGATAGGTCAGATTTCTCGTACATCTATGGTTTCAAAACCAAAAAACACTCTGAAAGCCATCATAAAAAAAAGCTTTAATCCTTAAACTAACAGTGTAATTATAAATCCATATCCCACAAAAATGTTCCCTACTAGCTACCACTGTCAATAGTAAATAATTTACATTGAGAGGCTCTAGTGGTAAACACTCCACTTAAAAACCCTTCACAGCAGACAGCAGGATAGCTGTGTAATTCAAACCAAGTGAGAAATGTTTGATTCTCATGCAATTTCCCTACTGACAAACTGCAAACAAAATTCCACGGGTCTTCCTGCTGAAGGAAATGTGCTCAGTGGAATAGAGGTGTAAGGGCACAGGCAAGATATTTAAGTGCAAATCTATTACAGGCTGCTAAGATGAGCTCTGTCTAGTGCTGTGTTATATAAATCTTCCTGGAACAAAGCTGGGAAAAGTTTTATGAATGAGAAGACCCCTTCCCTCACATTAGGGATTACATATAATTTTCTGGTGTGGTTTGCTGGGGAGAAGTGCTGCAAGGAATTCACCCCATTTTGTCACCCTCTGACTCCCCACAGGGCGAGGCAGGAGCCCTGTGCTGAGCCTGAGGAAGACTTGGCAGGCACCAGCCCTGCATATCTGACTGAACTTTGCCTCATCCTGCAGGGTACACCATTAGAAGGACAGGATGACTGAAAAGAAGTATAAATTGGGCAGAAATACCTGTTTTTAAGGGGTAGTAGTAAAAATAAATAAATTCAAAAGCAAAGCTTCTTGCAAATATCTTGTGTTTAGTGACGGCCAGTTGGCAACCCTCCACTTAAGTGGTTTCCAGTGCTTGCAGTCCAGCTGTCCTCACAGTGCACCGTGTTAGGACAAAATTGTAATTACCCTGTAGCAGAGGAAAAATTAACTGTGATTCTTATACCCTAAAATAAACAGGAATCATTTGGTATTCAGTGCTGGAAAAAGACCTGTCTGCGTTGGATTTAAACTTTGTTTCAAAACCCAGTTTTGTTTGGTAAGCTTTGGCATCTTCACTACTTTCTATTTGAAAGAACTCCCATTACAGAAGACACATGAGAAAAAAAGTCAAACGTAAACAGAACACATTGAACAAGCTAAAGGCAATAACAAACAAAAAACATTCTTAAAAGGCACAAAATGTCACCTATAAAGTAATTTGTTATATTGCCTGAGTCTCACCAGACATATGTATCACATTGCTCTTTCATTAATGTTCTCCAGATGAAGTTGTACAATCAGCAGAAATCCATTAAGGAGACAAAGTATTCCTGTGCTGAATAGCTTGCTTGCTTTTCTTGCTTGTCTGTAAACTATAGCTTTTTATCTTTCTCCGTTTCTAAACACTGATCCAGCATGATCAAATTTCATACAAGTAAAACATATTAAAATGAGAGAAGAGGACATTTTTAATTTTCTAATTTCTTATTCCTACAAAAAATGTCATATCTGCAAAAGGGAAATTGAGTAGTATATATATTATTTGCCTGATACTTGGAGCCATGAAATATAGATTATTTCCTGTTACTTAGTCCTTCCTGCCCAAACCAAATGTTATTAAATTCACTGTTATGCTGAGATATGTGTAGGTAACAATAAAAATAAGCTTAACTGCTTTAATGTGTCTTATGAATATATAATACATCTAATCTGACAGGTGGAATATTTAAAACTTTACTAATTTCAAGCTGAGAAAAACAGGAAAAGAGGAGGATGAGTGGAGCAGAGTCATCTGTGTATGCACTATTAATGCACTAATGGAAAATTATATACATAAAATGAGGTGGAAAAATGGTACTGTGACTAACTATGCATTTTCATGGGGAATTTAACATACAGCCCAAAAATGGATACCAAGTAGAATGACAGACAATATGTAGAAGCATACTTGTTTTTACTAACTCCTCAAGCTGTTTATAATGAAGAAATCAAGAACGGAAACATATGGCTTGTCACAGCACGTTTGTGTTGGAATGCTGTGATTCAATCCTCAGACACAATTCTGTATTTAAATACAAGCTTCCACCCTCTTCTTCCAAGGGATGTCTGCCTTGCTCTGTGCACAGGATGAAGAGCACCCTGAGAATAAATACCGTGAATATGACTATTATCCACAGCAGACTTTTTCAAGCTTGTACGCTTCCTTGCTTGCTTACTTTTTTTTTAATAACCAGAACCACACAACCATTCTGAGACAAAACCAAATCTAACCCACTGGGTTTTTTTGGGGGGAATAAAGAACCAAAAAAAGGTATCTCACTAATACTGGATATTGTTTCCTTTTTTTTTTCTGGCCTCTGTGGATGGATGGATTCATATTGTAAAAGAAGTGTTGCAGTCATTTAATGACTACCTGTCTGGTTGAGAGACACTGATCTTTTTTCACATGTGGCAAATGTTTCTACTGAAGCTTTTAAATTTAAATACTCAGATTTTGCCCACTTAAGCAGTTTCACCTGGCAACAAAAAAAAATCACAGACCACTCCTCCTGTTTCTACCTTGAAGGACACAAGTAAGTGCCTCTCATTTAAATGCCTTTACTATAAACAAACAGTATTTTCTGCCCATTCTTTTTTTTTTTGTTTGTTTGTTTTCTAAAATGATTGGCTTGGTTTTGATTAATCCTTCAGACTATGATGAAAACCTGACTCTACGATATACGTAGACTTACAGAAGCACAACTGAAACTGAAAACAAAATCTTGCAGTGGGAAGTGACACCGTGAATCTTACTTAAAGGCAGAACCAGTCATATAGAACCAGTCTAGAATCATAGAATGCTATGAGTTGGAAGGGGACAATTCCAGCTGGATCTTGTTCCAGTCCTCTCTCTGCAGTAACTCTGGAGTGTCACACAGCCTGTAGAAGGCACAAAGACTCAACCAGGAGCAAGAAAACAATATCCTTCTAAAGCTATGGATGGTTGTGACACCTTATAAACAGCACAAAGGCCAGTTCTTTTGCCCCATAGGTTAAAGCCTCAGTTGCACATCTGGTTTAAATTACTAAGCAAATTGCTCTGCCAGACCATTACACATAGTAAAAACCAAAGTCTTATAGCTTGATTAAGGCAAGGGGCTGGACGTCACAGCCAGCTGATCTTATGAACATGCGGCAGCATAGCCTGTCCCATGGCTTGGGCTCCTCTTCCCTTTCTGTGTCCCATCTTGTCAGCCTCTGTCCTGTGGGAAGGCGTCCAAGTCCTGAACATGAGCAGTTTAGCATACAGCTGATCTGCATCAACCTGAGCACCTCCTTCCCCAGTACCAGCAAAAACTCCCTCTTTAAGAGTGCATGGCATCTTTAATGAGAGAAAACAAGTATTGCAAGAAAAATTTACCTTTGATTTGCAACTGCTTAGACGTTTCAAGTGTGTTTCTAAAGCTGATTAAAAAAAGAAGGCAAAGAACTATAGTACCTGAATACAATGATCATGGGCAACGTATTCAAATGTGTTGAGATTAAAAACTTCATTTTTTCTTACTTTTTTCTAATGAGCATTTTCTGGTGGAAGACCCCCATGCAGGTTTCCTCAGCTGCAGAGCTGTGGTGGCTATTTGGGTAGAGCGGAAGATGGCACTGAAGCACAGTTTTTGGATCCATAACTTTGAAACTTGTTAATACTTTTCCCTCTATCATTCACTTCCATGATAGCGCTCAGCTCTAGCTCATGCCCAGCAGTTTTGAAGCAGAACTCATATGGTAAGACTCATTAGGCAAACATCACCCACAGGCAGAGGTGGTGAGTGATGCTGTGGTGGAAGGAACGGCATCCTGGGTATTGAACTTCATTTGTTTCTCCCCCACATTGCTTCTGTGTGGAATAAAACTTATAATGAAATTCCACTAATGGTTCTTTCCTTTGGTCTCCCTTAAATGGTATGAATTATTTCTTTGAGAAACATGAAAGATAAAATTTATTACAGCATATATTTTCATGACATTCCTGGAAGCAGACCTGCAGTTCTTTATTCAGTTCTGGTGCTACTGAATGCTGAGAAAAAATATTTCCTTAAAATGAAAAATACACAGTCACGGGGGGGGGGGGGGGAAAGAAAGATGGTGTTTAGAAAAACATGTTGTTGGCAGTACAGATGTTTCACAGCAAACAAAACAGACAAACCCGAACCACTTTCATCCATCTTTAGACAGCGTAAGAATGCACTGAGCACATTGAGTAAAGCGCTCTGAGATGGAAAGGAATTGTTGGCCTATTCTTTTTTGTAGGCTGAAAGGCACTGCATTTGGAAACATGCCAATGTGGAGATGGGAATTTTTCTGCTTGAGAAAGAACTTAATCAAGAAGACTTGTGATTTGGAGATGAAATAAGAAGATGTGTCCTGATTTACCGAAGTAAAATGGGATAGGAAAAGGATTGCCTATCTAGAAACACCAGCAGATCAACATTTAAGACGAACTCCATGCTAAGATTTGGAAAATGGTTTCAAGAAATAGGAATACAAAAAATATTTGCAAATATAAATATTTGTTATCTGTTCAGCTCTTTTGGTCGTGCCTTTTCCACACTCAAAATCTCCACAATCTGAAGATGTTAGAGATTTGTTTAAAACCATAGCGCAAATATATCCATTGTTCTTTTACAGGCTTAAAGCCAACCTGAGCGTCATCAGCCCTAGGATTCACTGAGAAAATGGTGATTTACTTCCCTGGGGGCTCATATTCCTGTCTGGGATTTCTGAGACTGAAATATATGCGTAAGGGCTGTACAGTGGCTAGACAGTGAGTTCATCATCGTGCAATGTCTCAGACTTACCATGCACATGCTGAAGCAAAGGTCACCATCACCCTCTGCAGAGCATATGAAATGGGGCTGAGGGGAGCCAGGCACCTAAACCCATTGCTCATCCACAAACAAGGTGGGGGTGTGGATGGCTAAGGGTTTGATTCACTCCTTCCCGCCTTAATCCTCAAATCAGATGGGCTTGAGCTCAGCATCACAAATTACCTGACCTGTTCCTACAGATGGGTTTTGAAAAGGGTGGTTGTCGGCGTACAAATTGTCAGCTCATTTTCTTGCTCTGCCACAACTGTTGCCCTTTCAAAACTAAATCTGGATATATTTTCCCCTGTGAAAATGTTTTTGTTACTATTTGAACTTCAGGCAGACAGCTATCAGCCTTAAGTATTCCCTAAACCAGGTGAAAAGCGTGTTAACTCCAATC
Source organism: Acanthiza pusilla (assembly GCA_036630365.1). Taxonomy (NCBI): domain Eukaryota; kingdom Metazoa; phylum Chordata; class Aves; order Passeriformes; family Acanthizidae; genus Acanthiza; species Acanthiza pusilla. Next base: position 35,128,617 of record JAXCHO010000073.1, read on the forward strand.
CTGCACCCTCCATCACCTGCTTGAAACTGGAACAGGTCCCTTTTGCTGGATGAAAGGCAATGTGGGAATACAAGCAAGAAAATTCATTAAAACAGCTTCCGATAGCAGTCCCTCAGCACCTTGAAGACTAGGATGATGTTATGCATCTCTGTGTATAATAAACTTTCATGCCCATATTTGACTTACTCCAGTGAACTCTATATTCAGGACCTATCAAAAACAGAAGAAAATAATTCCACTTATTGATCAAGTCCAGTTTATAAACAGAATTTATGTGTCATCAGAAGTCTTTTAGTTTTAAATTTACAGAAATTTACCCAAGTATAAGATTATTTTCATAATGTATTTCCTTTGGTAGGAAAGCTGGCTTAAGGAACTTCTAAGGGCTTTTTCTTTCCCACTTTTCTTCACTTACTTTGCTTCTCTGTTGACATTTATCACACCCCCACAGATGGACAAACAGAACAGTTTGCAGAGGGCACACAGTAAAGCTCACTAAATAATCTTGGTTAAAAATAATCCACAGAAAAAAAAGGCATGGCTTGCAAGTTTTCATTTCTACTTTTCCAGACTTGAAAAGGCACATAAAAACACAAACCTTTACAAAAGAACTATTTTCTCATCAGATATATCTTCAATGTATGCAGTGTGATTTCTCCCGCCTCCAGGCTATGTCAGGTCCCAGATCCTTTTATTTTCACCTAGGGCATTTACCGAAAAGGTTGTACATGTCTGAATTGCTTTCTTAGGTGCCAGTACGGACACTCCAGTCTGGAGAACCATCTCTATCCATACTGCACATGCTCAAGATGCTGCACAGACAACAAGGGACATCTATTTATCCCATGAACAGGACACACACGGGCATGGCAGGCTCTTACCTTCTCACAATTGGGCATTTCTGTAATTCACACCACTTCTTTTCTGCACCAAACTCGACCCATAATCTCACAGAGTTTGTGAAAACAGTACTCCTATGCCCTCATGGGGAATGTGATCCTATACTAACAAGGATAGCACCAGCTGGAATGACCACCACAATTCCTGATCCATGAGAAAATAAAAAGTGAGAGAGAAAGGATATATGTATTTACATAAAAGCCTTTCTCAATGAGTCTAACAGTTACTGGAAGATTGTTATAACACATAAAGGGCAATCATTCTTACACCATTAAAGATGTAATTACAACAAACTTCCATATCACAAGTTAAAAACAAAATCAAAAACAAAATCAACACACTCTTTGTAAAATATTCAACAGGCTTTTCTGATATAAGCAGGCTCAGTGAAAATATCCCTTTCCCTCCCTTTCTCTCATTTCAAACTTATAACTAACCATGATATGAAACACATTATTATTATAGCCATCATTTCTACCCTTTCACTTCTAAAACTACCATTGCCAAATGCAGCAGATTTTTTTATATAGCAGTGAAGATTAAAGAATTGACTTTCAACCATAAAGTGCTCTTGTTAACCTTTTTCCACAGATGAAGTGGCATCTTTTTTGTGAACATGTAGATTCAGCAGTACCATAACTCATACGAGCCATGAGGGATTAGCATTATTGAAGCTTCATCAGACTCTGATAGACTTAATTATGCACTCTAGACCTGATTTGGATCTTGAGATGGACATTCACAAATCAACATAAGCTGTCCAGATATTCCTTTTTTTTTCCAGAGGAATTTTTAGTTGAGACCCATTGTAAGTTACGGTAAGAGCATTTTTAATTCTGCTGAAGAGAAGCTGCAGGAAATCATCGGGCTTATTTATTTTAGTGAAACAACAGTTTAGTACAGAAAATTATTTTGATTTGTCCCTTATCAAGATGATTATATGGTGTTTCTGTGAGTTTCCATATCAGTGCAGAATAAAACCACAGTAATGGTTTTTTTAGGACAAGTATGTAGACATTTTTGCACCACTGGCAGTTGTAATTTCTCACACTTATCATTTTTAAAAATGAAGAAAAAACAAATAAGAAAAATAAAACAGAATTACTTTGTTCTTATTTCATATCAGATTTACATACTTTCTTTACCTATAAATATAATAAATAAATACATCAGACAATGTAAATTGTGAACTGCAACAACATAGCTCTTCCCAGGTCTGAGAAGAAATAGCCACTTTTCCAAGTAGATCAGTTGGAATCAATTTACCCATTAATTGCTTCATTTTTCTCTTCCCAATCCTCAGATTGATTTTCTATTCCAGACACTAGAAGTTGGCTCAAGTCTGCTGGTAGCAAATGCTGTCAATCTCGATTTACTTATTTATCTCAGTCAGTGAGTCTCAGTAAAAGATAGCATGGTACATAATAAAGGGCTTTTTGTGCAAGAGTTTTCTTCAAATAGATCTCAAGTCATGGAAAAACTCAGTACTTCAAACTCCCATTGTTACCAACATATTTGCAGTAGCCATCTCTGAACTATGCTTCCAAAATGAAAAAATTCCAGTTTGAAGAGATCAGTGACTTACCAGACAGAAACCAGTCCAGTAAGTCAGTTCAGGGAACTAGGAGCAACTGGAATGTTATGTGTGGTTTCTTAATTTCTTTATGCTTTGGGGTTTTTTTCTGCCTACCCTTTGCACACTAGAGAATTTCTTTTTCCATAAGTTAGCGAATGAGGAGGTTGTGTTTCTGCTGTACATAGCTCAACAACGGTGAGCTGGTGGTCCTCTAATTGATTCTCTAGTTAAGAACAGAATACGTACAAATATGCAGAAGATCTCAATTCCATTAAAGAAGAAGTAAAAATCCAATTGCCCATCCACCAAACACTCCACCGCATCTCTCAAGAAGAAGACACATAGAAAATTGCAGTCTTGTTATGGCTTGAAGTATATTCTGGTTTTCTGCCCAATCATATTAAAGTTATAAGTGACTTTGTCTTTCAGTCTCCTGGAGACACAATTTCCCATTCTTTGTTTCCTACTAAAATTCCCACTCTTCATACATATGTGTTGGTGATGCTTTATGAAGAAAACGAGAATTATTAATGAAACTTTGTTAAAATTCAGGCCACATGACAGCCAGCATAAGCTCTGCCACTGACTTTCAGAAAACTAGCACTTAATCATGAGTATTTCTAGACTGAAGTACAGCTTTTACCATACAAAGCTTCAGGGAAATTTCCTACAGTGCAAACTTGTTTGAAGAACTGGGATCCAGGAATATCAGCCAAGCCCATGGGCTTAAGGCTGCATGTCTCAATCTACCCAACAAATGCAAAATTCTCCCAGAAAATGTCTTTTTCTTTGGATGATTGTAGGCCTGTTCTTCACCAAATGGGTAATTAATCCTTAGTTTGTAAAGGATTTTTTATATCTAGCTGCTTTGAGACTCATAATTGACAGCATAATCCACAGAGGAAGCTTATTTTATACGAATGTATATTCATTTTTTAAAAGAAATTAATTTCCATAAAACTATATTCCTTCATTTTAATGATTAAAAAAATACTTTACAACATCTTGGTCCGGCTAAGAATGGAATCTGGGCAACTTATTTTTAATTTTTTTTTTAAAATGTATAAAACGCTATCTTTTCTACTGTGACTAATGCTTCACAAGTCTTTCTTCTAACAGATTCCATGCTTTCATTTGAACATTAACAGACAGAATTTTTTTTCATCATCTAAGCTACATTTAACAGGCTCGATAACTAATAAAACTAATTAAAAGGGTTTTTTTATTATCTCATCAGTCAAAGCGTTTTTCCTCCAGTGCTATTCTTTAGCTAAGTTTCTTATTCACCCATAAGTGGAGGTTTGAGCATCATCTACTCTATCTCCAGGTGTACCACTTAAGAGAGTTGGAAAGTCAGAATAAAACCCAACTCAACACCTCTTCTCAGGCTTCGTAAAGCCGAGCTGTTTTATTCCGTGGAGAAGACAACTCAGCAGCCACAGAGGAAAATGCCACCAGAGACATAACTATTTTTTACAATTATCTATAGAAAGAGTTTAAAATGAGTGCCCTCCTATGTCAAAAATGAGCTGAACTTAACCAGGTTGTAGTCCACCAAAACGCTGGAAGAATCCTGCCATGGTAGAAAAGGCTTATTTTTTCTCAAGTGCTGGGGGAATGGAAGCAGAGGAGCAGGGAGGAAACTCCATCCTCACCCAAGAAACACCAGGCAATGTTAACCCTCCCAGTTCCATGTGCTGGGGGAGCACTGGTGCCAGTTCATGCCTGGCCTCTCCCAGCTGGGAGTGCTCAGCCCCCAACACAGTGTGGCGTGTTTGGGCTGCACAGCAAGGAGTGTCCTGCCGAGGGCTCTGCAGCTCATAGGGAACATGGAATACTCCGTTGGATAAGAGTGTGCTATCACTGAGCTGGCTAAACCATAAGGTAATCAATTTTTTTAAGTGTATCATCAGTAGACAGGCATTTAACTATTGACTTATCATCATCTGTATCAATTTATCTTTTGCTATTAATTGGAAGTTCTGCGGTGAATGAGTGGTTCCATAATTTTTTTTCAGTATGGATGGCACTTATCAAAATTGATAAAACTTGATAAGACTTTGTCCTGTAGTTTTCAAAATTGACATGAGAAAATTATTAATTTCTTGTATTTAATAATAGTTAATTTCCATATAGTCAGGAAATATTCATCATTCTACTTATTTTTAAATGTCACAGAAGCTCACAACTAATAATTACAATGATTTCAAGAAAATTACACAATTTGATGACTAGAAAATATCTGTAAAGGACACTTTTCCACTATGTTTTGTATTTAGCATTAGTTCTGGCTAACTGTAAGGCTCTGGGCTTTTTTCAGACGAGGGCTAAAATTGTTATCAACTTGAGAAGTATTCCTGAGCTGAGGAGCTTCAGAAACAGGCTGTTTTTCAGAGAGCTATGAAAATGACTTTCCCCATCTCCAGCTCCTGAAGAAGTCAAATTAATTCTAAAATGTGCTTCTGATATAATATGCACATAAATGGCAGAAAAGAAGTTATTGCAGTCACTCACAGGCAGAATAGGCTGGTAACAAATGCATGAATGTTGATATTAATGATTCGATTCCTACTACATTATTATGTCCAGAGACAAAGTGTTCTTTCCTTCCACTAAAGGGGGTCATCTGTCTTTGCAACAAAAAATTATTAGCAAAGTTCTCCAAGAAGGAGGTTTTTATTTGGCAAAACAAAAATAAAACTCAAGCAATTGCTGAAGTGTTCACTAAACACATTACAATGGTCTTTAAAAAGTCTATTTTTTAGCCCCTGCTAATGAAAATATTTGTCCATATGAACATTCTTTCACCACTAGAAATATACACTCTTAATGTTACATTAACTATGGAAGAGAAATCAAATCACTTTCTTGAGAAGTAATCCCAGAGAAATTGTGTAACCATTATATACTCTAAGACAATGTTCTTGGAATAAAGTAAGCACCTGATTTCATTACTTATTACAATTCAAAAATATGCTACTAAATTGCTTAAGAATATTATTAAGACAACAAAAGTAGAGACCCTAGCTTATTACCACTCAGCCAGTTTCTGTATATACTTTGAACTCTGAGGTGTTCAGGGCAAAAATTTCCACAAATACTGCATCTTTAATGCTACCAAGGGGAATTATCAGCAGTACTAAAAATTATATCATTTGCTGTTGAAGTTTCATATCTTACATCATTTTGGTCAGAGGGGAAAAGTTGGACCTCCAGGGCCTGCAATGTTGCCATTAGGTAGATTGCCATTAGGTTTTCTTCCCCATTTGTTTCTCCATGTGCCAGATAGCGATCGATATAGGGTGAGCTAGGGATGGTTTAAAAATCATCTCTTCTGTTCCTAGGTTTTTCTAGCAGAGAAAACAACACCTAGATTCAATAAGGTCATACTCAGGATTGACAAAATCCTGCCTAAGGGGGTTGCAGACCTATAAGAGGGTCATGCGTTGCAGTCCTGCTCCTGGTACACCCTAATGCCACAGAGCAAAATCCCAGGGCCTGGGAGCATTAGGTCTCCAGCATGGCACAGGCAGATTGGCTGAATCACATCACCTGAAGGGCTTTTAGGGTCACATATGAGAGTTAGGTATTCTCCTTGACAGCACATGCAAATCCAGGCAGCTGTGTGGCCTTAACTCCTATTTGGTTTTAAATGCCTTGGCTTTTTAGAAAGGTGGTCTGGAATCATCATATTACATAGTCTGTATGTCACAACATTAAAGACATATCACTGTTTTCTTTCTGCACTAATTCCATTGTAATCAGGAAGAACTTACTCCTTGCAAAGCACTTTTCACTGTACTCCTTAATATTTGTTTCCCTTCTTACATGCTCTAATTATAGGATAATGGATAATTATCTTTGTAGCTTAATCCATCCAACAGAGAGAATAAGAAAAAGAACAATTTACAACTAAAAATTAATGCAAAACTTTCAAGAAATATTAGGCCATTTACATCAGACCACAAATAAATATGCCAAGCATAAAAATTATTTTTTGAACAAGTCTAAAATTTCAGTGGAATTGAATTTTTGCTCACTTTTTACCTTCCTTTGTCAGCATAATTTAACAACACCCTGTATTTCTTCTTTGAAAAGCAGCCACCTTAAATCAAATAAAAGTCTCATTAAATTTCCCTTACTGTCCTTTAGGAAAATACAGTTATATGGTTTTTCCCATTGTCTGTCTTTAGTGTTGTTTAGCAGAGCTATTGAAGTGATGTTAAAACAGCAGCACAGGTGGATGCAGAATGTATTAATAACAAAATAATTGGAATGTCAAAGCTCATGAATTAGCACTTCTCAAATTCAACTGCAATCAGCAGATTATGGGGTTTGTGCCTTGTACAAACTATAAACACTGCAATTCATTATGTGCATATCCAATATTTTTTTCTCTAGGCTTCTTTGCCTCAGAGTGCTAAATTAAGAAATTAATCCCTCAGAGGTCAATAAAAAAGGCTTTATTGCTATTCACAAAATCAAATACTTGGAACAACAAACAGTCTGGGCAGCTCCCCCAGCCCAGTATATCACTGCTCCATCTGTGCTTAGCATTCCATTGCTAGAGAGTTGGAGGGAATTACTCAGTTCAGCTGAAAATTCAGACAATTCTCAGCTATTGCTCCTTTCTCCTGAAAACTCTAACTTCAATACACCAGAAAAAAAAATAGTTCTGTAGGAGGAGAATGTGGACATGATTAAGGCTTAAATCCTTTCTTCCTGAGCCAGTCCCTCAGGACTGATCCTTTCTTTCTTTAAACACACAGAGGTTTTCTGCTGAACCCTCTTCCATGCCCACATGAAATAACATCTTTACCCTCTTCTTGAATACACATAAAAATACCAAAAAGTGTTGTGGTAATACAACAGACGATGACATAGACACATCGGCTAATATTTTTGGTTTGTATACTTGGAAAATAAACTGGGGAGGGGGTGTGCAACAAAACTCTCTTTTGGTGTCTACACAATTGTCAACACAAAAAATAAAAAATAACCCCCATCTAGTCATTGTAGCTTTTTGATGTAGCATTCGGAGCTGTTGGTTTCTTTACCTCGTGTCACAAAGAAGAGTTCAGAAGTTCAGTTCAGGTGAAAATTCTTCTGGGTGGAAACAGAGACCACTTTTGAATTTAATACTTCCAGGATTAGTATTTTTCTCGCATATAAAATCTGATGGTCATTGATGAGTTACCCAGAGGAAAAAAACACTTTTTACAAGAGTCCCTAGCTCCTTTAGACAGTATCCACACTTGGCAAAAACTTTTCTTCAATGACTCTGTGGAGAGCTACACTCTGGCATGCATCCCATGCACAGCTTTTTAATAAAATTGACGGACAAATATTTTTTTAACCTGGTGATCCTCTGTGTGATTGATTCCCCTGGACTGTAGAAATGCCTATGCCAAAAGGCCATGGTCTCCAGGAGTACATAATGAGACATGTGCTTAGCTTGTTTTCTTAACTATATCAAAGATGAGCTTTTTCTGACTTTTAAAAATACCTCTTTGGCTATATACACATTGCATATATTGTTGCACAGGGAAAGGGTAACTATTACAGTGCAGCTGTAACCTACAGAAACTCAAACTTGTACCTGCCCGGAACATTAAAAATCAAAAACAAAAAAAAAAAATTCTGCTTTTCTATCAGTCTGTGATTCACCTTCCCCCCTCCCCCACCTTTAAACGTCTAGCTAAACAAATTTAATCAAACTGACCAAACTTATCATCAAAAATTATTTCCTTTTCTTCTCCTTTCAACTCCACCTGGGCTCTTCCCTTCCTGTGATATTCCCTTGGAGCATCTTACTCTATTGATACTAATCAACTTTTGTGTCAGTCTCTAGTTGAGTGCTGAGCAATTCTTCGCTAGTGCTGAGTTTCAAAGGTTGATGCCTCATATTTCAAAAGTGCTGAGAGGTTTTCATGCCTTTAAAGTTGTCTGTTTTTTCTAATTATATCAGCAGGTCTAGTAAAAGGTTTTACATCTCCCCCTGAACCTTGTTTAAGCCAGATTGCAAAGCACCACATTCTTTTTTTTTTTCAGGTTTTTAATGGATATTTTACTAAGACCTTTATGTTTGCAAATATCAAATACCTTGCTGAATGTTAAAAAACTGATCTCTTACAGCTGTCAGTTAATTTATTTAAATACCAAAAGTAATGCATTTTATATTAAACAACTACTGAGGGAACAAAAGAGAAAGCATCTTTTCTCTTTATTTCCCTAGCAGCATCCAAGCCTTGCCTGTGGCCAACTCACTTTAGGGTCTACGTAATCTCTCTGTAAATTCCACAAGTGAGTGCTGCCTGGTTATTGTCACCGCATAATGTCCAGCAAGAGGAAGCAAAGCTTGCAGGGGGATAACAGAGTATTCACACAGCTTTGCATAAATATTGTATAATGGCTTCCCTCTGACAGATTAGTAATGCTCGCATTAAAAATAACTGGAGTGCATATCAGATTAGCCTTTTCACACTTCAGAATTATGCAGCTTGGAGGAGCACAAAGTTAGTGACAGTGTAACTCCCATTCATACATTCAGTACCTCCTGTGAAACAGGTCCCTTCAAAAAAAAATCTATACCAAACCACGTATTAACCATTAAATTTTTAATCTCTTTATTAACGTATTATCAACTACTTGCATATAAATAAAACCATACAAATAAGAGATTTAGTAGTAAATCTGTGTGAGCAATCTATGGATCTTTGGAGTTTTCTGTCAAAAGGCATGAGCTCATACTACTCTGGGAATCTTTCTTTTATGCAAACAGCAAGATCAGGCCAAAGAACTTTGCCAAGTTTCATTTTTGTGCTTTCCTTCTTATATAGCTTTCATACACTAATATCACTGACATTTCATTTACCCAGCAGACAATATTTCATTCCTTGAGAGGCAGGAAAAAGGTAAGAAACATTTTCCATTTCCTTCATTGCAGGGTTCTTGCTCTCAGGAAGCTCTTGCCCAGCTTTGTGTAAAACAGTTCAGCAATGGGACTGACTTCCTCCTCCTTTAAAAACACAGTTCTCATCCTAGGAGTGCTCTGTGTTGCTGAAATTCCCCTGATGAACAGGAAACACTTTTCTTGGCTCATTTCTAACCCATTTACAGATATTAAACTACTGACCCTGCAAGACATTCAGTGCCTCCAGTTCCCACTGAAATGGAACACAAACTTATAACAGGACAGCTTACCATTATTTGCCTCTTTCTACCTTAGGAGTAAATTTTGTGATAAATTAATGCATGTTAAGGTACAGCTAACTTTGAAACAGCAAATCTTTGTGTGGAAGTATTCCTTCTTGGGGTGAAAGGACTCCTCTGCTAAAATGCAATCAGGACAAAGCCAGACAATTTCACAAGTGGTGGAGTCCTTGAACTGGAAAGAAAAAGGTCCCAATTCTCATATTTTCATTATCAACCTGCAGTTTGAGTATGATGAAAAAACACCACCTTCTTCACTGGACAGCACTGGCCTCTGCCTCTGCCACACTTACCCCAGCTTGGTGACCTCTGCAGAAAAGAGCAACAAGCCAGTCCCTCTGATGCTGTTTTTCTGATTCTTGACTCTCTTGCCAATGCTAAAGCTGGTCTTAATCATTAGAAAAACAACATTATCTGAAGTTAAACAGAATATTTCTGCTCATGTATTTCTGTAAGCATTGCATTTTAGTTATGTAGGATTTTCCGATCTCATCAGTACAATGAGATCTTAAGCTTCTGGCAGCAACAGCCCTTTTCCTGATGTCATCAGAGCTGAAGAATTTAGGAATTAATAAAGTTCTACAGTTCTCATCCTCCAAACCCCTCCCCTACCTCTCATCTTTTACACAGCTATCATGACTGATCACCAATCTTCCTAGATTAAACAAGCATTAAAGACACACCAGCAAGCCAAGTTGTAGCTACTTTTCCCCACACTGCAAGATTAAGCTAACCCTAAACTTAAGCATTACACTATCACTGTGACCCATGCCTAACTTAAATATATGAATTTCACCTCTGGCATAACATGCCTCTTGAATCTGGATAGAAATCTCTTTATACTACTTCAGACAGCAAGGTCTACAGGGCTTCATAATGAGCTCTCAGACAGGTTGATTAACTGATTTGGACAGGGAAATCTACCCAACAGTTAGAATACTAATCAGAGAAAAGATACGGCTAGGATTAGGGTAATGCTATGGACAGAAGCGGCTGTGGATTTCAGTACATTGCTAAATTCTGTAAAATGCGGTGAGTTAATAGGACTGTGTTTGCAGTGGCAAATATATTTATTGGAGGATAAGACTGGAAATGGTCAGGGGTCGATATAGCTTTTGAGTTTGAGTGAGGGTGAAAATTTAGAGCTCCAGGCATTAAAGAACATTTATTTCAGGAATTCGGCATTTAGGGGACACTCCTCCAAACCATTAATTGCCAGTCAAGTACACTGACACAGGATCTGCTCAATTGCAAGAGAATTCACAGCACAAACTGTTTAGAAACTTTCTTGGCTGAGCAGAAAAGAAACGGTTAAGAATTATATACATCGGCCGGACCCACAAACTCTGTCCTCCTATTCTTCTGATGTATTCCATGGATCAGATTGGAGCTTAGACAAGAGAGCAAAGAAACTTGCCCATGAGGTAATGTTCAACTGAAGCTTTGAGTTTTTCTTCAATACCTTTTCTGTTCTGTAGTAAAACTGTCAAAGAAAACCTATAGCCATCTTACCATCATCCTCATCACAGTGCCTATTGTAATTTCAATTCCTACCAATTAGCACTGTCTTTAAAAAGCTCCTAGACACAAACTCCCAGTTAATACCAAAAATAGGTGAGTTGAGAGTAAAACAATTTAGCTCCATAGATGTGAGCTGTGCTGTATCAGTTAGCCTTTGGGATCAAACGATCTCTGTCATGCGGATGACTGCCCATATGTGATTTGATTCACATGAAATCTTTGGTATGCCCACTGATGAAATTTCTCTGACTCTCATAAACAAATTACTGCTCAACTCACAAAACAGTTGTGATACAAGATACAAGCGGTCCTGAAAGCCATCTCTCACCTCTCCGCTGGAGGCTTCAAGTTGAAAACACTCTTGAATTTCTTCTGACGTGGTATCTTTGAGAAAGTTTTTCAAGTCCCCTGCAAGAGGTAGGACTGTTTCTTTTCTGTCTAATTACAAATTGGTACACCTGAGGTCTTTGCCAATAGCCACTACAGGTCTAGATCAGCAATTTTAAAAACTGAGCAGTCATTACCTACAGGATAATTAGAAAAAAGGGCTCATTCGTAGAAGAATAGAATATCCTAAGCTGGAAGACACCTACAAGGATCATCAAAGTCCAACTTCTGGCCTTACAAAGGACAGACCAAAACATCACACCATCTGCCTGAGAGCGTTTTACAAACACTTCTTGTTCTCTGGAAGGATTGGGACTGTGAGCACCTCCACAGGGAGCCTATTCCAGCTCCCAGCTACCCTCTGGGTGAAGAACATTTTCCTAATATCTAACCTAAACTTCCCCTGACAGAGCTTCATACTCTCCTCTCAGGTCAGGAGAAGTTTTGCTGTAAAGTCTGACCTGTTTTATGAAAATACCTTAATATGATTCACAGGGGACAAGAATTTCTATTATTTGGTTATGAAGAATTATATTATTTAGCTTTGTTTCTAGGAGCGTTTCCTGCTTTTTGCAGAATATCTGTTATATCACTTAAGGGACTTGAAGCACAAAGTGTTCAGTTCATATACAGGAGGAAAAGAAAAGCAGAATAAAGGAAATCCACCACTATCATTTACAATATTATAAGGCTAGAAAACCAAAGAATATGAAATAGTAGAACATTTCAGGCCACATGAAAATATTCAGATAAAAATGACACAGTTAGATTAATGCCACAACACCCATGAAAGAGAGATCTGTTCTGAAGCTTCACTGCTGTGTTGTACCAGGTGTCTTGTACATGAATTAATAATCATCAGTATTATCAAGTGACTAAAAGCAAATAAGTAGAGCACTGATTCTGCACATGTGCACATATCCTACACCTGTGCTTAATTTTATGTGCTTAAGCTGTTTTATTAATGTCAATGGGACAACACATTCATACAAAGATAATTCTGAGGAGAATTATTTGGAGCATTAGGAGCTTTGTAATACAAAGAAGCAGAGATCAAAACTGCAGTGTTGTTTGTAGCAAACTTTGCTTGAAAGACACTTTCATATTGTTTCTCCTAATTTTTCCTTACATTTCATATTGTCAGTACATCCAGAAACCTGAATAATACTGTATATACAGGGAATTAAGTGGGCTGGCTTGTGTGTTCATACAGATATGTCCAGGAATAAAAAGATAATTTGTAAAGAAGACATAACACAAATTCCATACATGTCCCCTTTGCAGCCAAATCTGATCCTTTTTTGTAATCACATTTTGTATAATGCCATTTTATTGATAAAATTTCAATAGCATTATCTAGAATATATATTGCAGAAACACACCCCTGATCAGAGTTTCCATTTTGTATGGCTTGAAGCATGTCTGCACAGATTTCAGCAGCTTCCCATCCAAATAGGATGACGGGTTTGCATCTTCTGAGATACATGTATTCTCCTAAGTGTTGTAAAAGGGAGCCTTAGAACAGGAAGCAATTTTCATTTACAGAGCTGTTGCCTAAAGAAAGGGTTAAGCAGCCTCAGCCTTCTCACACCCCAGTCTCTGCAGATCCAATTCATCAGGTTTACTGGATCTAGTCCCTATTTCTTTCAGAAATTCAGCACTGGGCTCTCATATTTAAATACCCATTTTCTTTAGCGTGGAAACAGGCAGATTGCCATGTGCTTGATGAAGCCTGTTAATTTATACCATTTAAAATAAAAATAATTAAACTTATGGAAGAACAATTTGCTCTTCATTTTCATACTGAAAACAGCCATCACTGCCTTTTCATGAGAAATGAAAACCTCTAATTTTTTTAATATTAGTCTCCAAATACATAAAAATAATTTTCATACTTAGTTTTCCTCTTTGCTTCATGGTGAATTAAAAATGCAATCTATTTAGATCTTCCATGGTAGCAGATTTACGCAGTAGAATTACTGAGGCGGTGCATTCAGATTTCCCCCCTTCTTGTATACAGAATATTCCATATAAAAGTAATTAAGACCTGAACACAAAACCTATGAAATTCACTAAAATATACATGAAATGGGATAGAGATCAATGTTTCTATCTCAGTAAAGAAGGTTACTAAGGTGTAACAAAACAGCACTCTTTTGTAAAGTGACAGGAAGCAATCTTGTGATACAAATAGAAAGAGAAATTTTGTCACATGGTCTATTCTATTAAGATAGAACGTCATTTTGTGTATGGTATCAAAATTAAATTAAACTGGCTATTCTTTTCTCTTGCTCATTAGCATTTCAAATTTTCAAAGCCTCACTTTTCCAGTTTCAGCATTGCTACTGAAGACTAACGTGGCTGTTTATTTCAGCCTTACTTTAATTTTCTCCTGATAGATTTTCAATGCAGCTGTTTTTTCCACAAGTGAAAGCAAATTACTCCATACATTTCTCATCCTTTCTTCGTGCCATAACATCGATCATACTGAAAGCAATACATTTTCTTAATATTAATTTTGTGAAACCCATTCAGCAAAAATGGCACCAGTTCATTCATGTTTGTGGATCTAATGGGTCTGAACCAGCAGATAACTTTCTGGTGAGTGCAAACTAGGTTATGCCTACCAGAAAAGCACTCACAGTGTCTTAAATAATTATCAATATTTAAGGTTAATTCTATCCCCTGAAAAGAAATTGGTACTCCTCATGATTGCATCATCTTGAATCCAACCTTCATATTGTAATTTCATATTCCAGAGCTAGTTGGGGGAAAAGATCCAAGAAAATGGTTTCCTTTAGAATTTGCTCTTCTGCTGGAAACAGAGTACCTTTTGCGGGGGGGGGAAATACGTTTGAACTGATTTTTTTTTACACGGTTGTTGTAAGCATGTCTAACTTGTTACCAGTCTACAATTTTAGCTTGCTGAAAACCTACTGAGCCAAAGTCCCTGAACTGCGGAAATGGTGGTCCTGACTTCTGCCGCTTCTTTATCTTGTCATCCCCAGAGATGAAACCTCCCTGTACAGTCAGCCTCACTAGCATAACTTGGTGAAAATATCAGTTTCAATCATTGGACAAAGAAGTATCCACCTTTCATATGCAGGATCTCCTCAACAGGTGGTCCATTTAGTGTTTCCTAAAGCTGCTGCAGTAATTTTTATAGGCCAAGAATGGCTATTCACTACTGTGGTTTATTTTAATTTCTTTACTTTTAAGAAGTGACAGATTATTGATGAGGGAAAAAAAAAAGTTTAGGAAAGAGAAGGCTTTTTCCTGTTCTCAAGGAATTGATATTCCTGTGAAGTGCAGGACCATATTATGAGGTTACTAAATTAAGTACAGAAATCTAGTATTTATATCAATAAAATCAAAATCACAGTCAACATATGCTGCATTAGATTGGAGCTGTGGAGGGAAAGTGGACAAGCTGCAGCAGAAATTTAGTCCTTACTTCCCTTATGAAGGTATGGAGTTAATGACAAAGACTATATTTAAATTCCTGTTCATTTTTGGATATCCAGCTAGAGCACTTCACAGGCAATGGGGCAAAACAATGTACTTTCCCAGCCCTGCTGCTTGATACAGAGGTGTTTTGGCTCAGGCAGATATCTGACATGGAATATATCAACCTAATTGAGTAATGTTTTGGCAAAATTTCTAAGCACTTGTTAACTGTCTCATAAAAAGGAATTGGACAATGTCAGTAAAAGCAGAACTCCCATCTCTGCCATAAACACAGCAGAGTGCAAGGAAACATTCATCCCCACAGCCAAATCCAGGGAAGGAACACGGAAGGAATTTCTATTAATAGTAAAATTTTTGTTCCTTATTGCCAAACTTGATCCTAAAGATTTCCTGCGCACATCTTTTTTCAAAAAAATTTAGGCAATTTGTATGCAGGGAGTGTTGCACAACTTTGCTGTTGCTCCCATTTCTGTTAATGAAAGAGTTCCCATTAAGTGTGCTGGGATGAAATTCCTGTAAAAGACTGCATCCTTTCTTATTCAAATCAATAAATATGTGTTAAGAATGAAGAACTAGTGTTCAGAAAGATCAGATATTTTATTTTCTGAATCTCTTAATGAAACAAGTGCACTTTCTAACTGCAATTTCAGCTGCACTTTCTAATTGCAATTTCTAACTGTAGAATCATGGTGGGGAAGTGTAAAAAAAAATCCCCACTGACTGTGTCAAGAATCCAAATTGACTGTATTTCATTGTCATCTAAAAATAATGTTATTTCCATTGACGAATTGTAGGAATTTGCCACAGACATCACAATACTGCCAGAGTCTTGTAAATTGCTAGGCTGGGGAGTTTCTTTAACATAGGCCTTTCAAATACAAGCTTTCAAGTTGTATCATTCACAAAAAACAGTGGAAATGACTTAATGGGGGAAAAAAATCACAGAAATATGTCTGACCAGATATTTGAGCAATAAATGTCTTCTTTTAATTCAAGTAATTTTAAAAGTTAGAAACACATATGCCATCTTTTTGAACAATATATTACTTAGGGGTAGGGAATTCCATTAATCTATGGAGAGATAACTATTATCAGTGCTAATGGAACAAGAAAAACTGCAAGCATGAAAAGGAAATTATATTGCTGTGCTGTCAGATGTAGTGAAATGGAAAAGCATTTACAGCACTAAAATACACACTTGCTCCTGTGGCAATGCTGGCAATAGGTCTATGGAAAACAGGTTATAAGGATGTTGAGTTTTTTGGGTTTTTTTACGTTATCTGGGAAAGGCAACCAGATATAGAAATTCAAAAATTACCTGGTGAAAGCACATGACAGATCATCTATGTTCATCAGTCACCCAGAAGACCTCAGACACATAGGGAGAAAAAACGACCAACCAACCACCACATTTGAACACACTGAATCCAAGGATGCTTCTGAAATATTAACTTCCAATGCATTTCTCTGTGCCAAGGAGACATGCTATATTTCTACTCTCCCCTAGAAGCCCTGTAGGCCTCTGAACTGAAAGCTCACCACAATCACTGATCAAGAATTACAGCAATGCAGAGAAAAGCAGATGGGGGGGGAGGGTGGGTTACTAGACCAGAGATCCACTAGACCGTATATGCGCCTTAATAAAAATTCACCAAACGTACATTTTCTCTCTTGTTCCATTATTTAATCAGGTTTTTGTCAAAACAGATTAAGCAGTTAACATAACCTTCAGACACTGCAATCTCGAAAGAAAAGAAGTCTCTCTTTCTCCAAGCAATGATTAACCAAGCAAAGGCTGCACCTTTCTCCTCTACCTCAGTCCTCCATGTAACACTCCCAACACCTGTTGGGATACGAGAATTTTGGCTGATATCTGTTTGTCAGAACCATCAGCATTTGATGGTTCCCTCATGCCTTTGCCAAGAGAGATGGCTTTTACTGATAACATTCTGTTATGCACACACTTAACACTGCCAGTGGGACATGAGTGAGCCTATCCCAAAACCCCTAAGCGGTGGCAAGGTTTTTGAAGGTGACTTGCAAGGAAAATCCATTGTGCATGGCCAGTTCCATAGAAAATGCACAATCCTGTGTAAACATTCAGGAAATGTTAGCAGAAACATACCAGGAATGTGAACCCAAAAAGGCAAAGATCAGGTATTCTCAGGTGACATAATACTCTGAATGTTACCAATAATGAGGCTTTTTTCAGCTAACACTTTTCATATTCTTGTGGGAGAATATATATCTTTGTGATATATTTCTCCAAACAAAAAGTCAGAAACAACAGACCAATTTTTCTAATATGGAACAGGAAACCAAGGAAATCAGTTCAAATGTATAGACCTAAACAGAAAACAAAACAATAACACAAACAAACAAACAACAAACAACTTATAAAGAGAAAATAACAAATGTCTAGTACATCCCCCGTGAGACAATAAATTGGTAGAATAAGTGTCAAGAACTGCTTTTTACCTATCTCATGGGCAATTTTTTCATTGAAAAATGTATGCTGAGAAAATAAAGTTCAAGATTAAAAGATGAGGCGGTACTAAAGTTCATTGCAGTTTTATGCTTTGGATCTCATGTTTTGGAAACAGAGTAAATCATTTTCTCTCTCGCTCTCTCTTACTGATACATGGAAGGCACATTTATCCTTTATACCTATTTTGAACTCTCCCAATTCCTTCAACAGTATTTTTTAATCTTTTTCTTCCACAAATTCATTACTCTTATAGTAAGACATATGAGGACATTTTTAAAAGTTTCTGAAGAACCTTCAGAAAAAATTCCTAGGGCACTAAAATACTTTATTTGAATTATTGGTGAACTCAGGGATATCTCTGCATAAACAAACATTTTGTAACTAAAATATTTGCATTTCCCCCAAAGGAAAATATTTATAAGTCTTCTGCTATATTCATCAAGGCTCAAGAAACTGTTTTAAAGTGTTTCTACAGCTGAAAAGTAATAAAAACAAAATAAAAAAAGGCCAAGAACTCCAATTTGCAGAATAGGCTCTATAGGAAAAGTTTGTATTTGCCCATATTTAGTGCTTTATTTCTTTTTCTTAGACTAGGATCAGAGTTGTTTAGACATGGTATTTTTACTTAAAATCAATGTTACGTTCAAGTCAGTATCTACTGGTGAATTCCAGGCAGAAAAAAAACTCACAAGACCGTGTCATTTTTGAACCAAAGTCTGCTTCATGTTTCATTTACACTGGGGATCCAAGAAATAGAAAGTGCCATCAGTGTCATCTAGAATCTGAGCATTGTATCCTTAGAGGCAAGGATACAACTTTCCTTTAAAGTATTACTAGGAAAGTTTGCTGCTGGGACTATTTCCTTCTTCCATTTGTATTGAAAAAAAAAATATAAATATACCAAACCAACAAAAAGTGGCACCAGATAATAAGAAAACTCCCGAATTCCTTTGGTGTTCTTGATATGAACTTCTACCTGTCAGATGTGAATGTTTCCAAGGAGACAGAGAAAATAAAGCTCAATTCTGTGCAGTAGTATGATACAGATGACAATAAAATACAGATAATAAAAAAGCTCACTGTAAAGATGGCATTTTTTTTTCTATTTACTGAAATTTTAACCAGAAGAAAAAAAAATCTTTCAATTATATGAGAATTTGAGCTCTCTTTAGAAAAAAAAATTAGTGTCTTAACATTCCCATGATGACTTTTCCTGAATCTGCCTGGAAGCTCAGTTAGGTGAAGAGGTACTTGAGATTCTATTCTCACAAGATCATCAGATAGTTCAAGCTGGAAGAGACCTCTGAATGTCTCTAGTCTAACCTCCTCTCCAGAAGAGGATCAGCTGCAAGGTCAGACCGGGTTGTTCAGCAATTCCCTCTACAAACTGTGACTTCCTCCTGTGTCTCACTCCAGCAGATCACTGAAGTGTTAGGGTAATTTCATTAAGAGCATTTTGCATTTGGGTAAAAAGACAAGAAACTCTTGTGGCACTTCCAGCTATGGGGAAATCACAGGATTTTGGAGACAAAAAGAGGATCTGATTCTTCAGAGCAGATAGCCTCCTGTCTCCTAGTAAATCAGGATTGCGCTCCACTGTATATAGGAGCAAACTATACCAGATTAAGGAAGAGTACACAGTTCACCAAGGCCAGCTTTGTTTGTCCACGAGGCAGCAGAGAATTTTGAACAGAGAAAGTCTTTCTCCATTCAAGAGTCCTCATTCTTCCTCTCTGTCCTCTTAGATGGGGGTCCTTCCCCAGCACCTTAATTTTTTTGTGCATGCTCCAATGACAGAGGTGGACAGATATTCCTTTTCTGTTTATCATTCCCTGTAGGCTCCCTGTAAGCAAAACCATGCTTCCTATAGATTACTTTTACAAAATGTCTAATTCTTCCTCTATTGGGAAGCAAATTCTGGTGCCCCACTTAATTTTCTGTCATGGTAATCACACACTAAGTCTCAAGCCTTCTGGAGCTTTGCAGTCAGAATATCAACTTAGGACACCAATCCTGATGAAAAAGTTTCTGTCTCTGGTATATTAATGAAAAGTACCTTATCATCATTTGGCCCATTAAATCAGTTTATTATTTTACAGGAGCCATTTACTCCTAATAGTAATACCTCATCACTGGTACTATTATCTGCTTCAGGAGCACAGCATGGCTTGTTTTTTAGGCTTGATTGCTCAATGTGGCTTGAAGGAAAATCTCTCCACATTTTTAATTTGATTGAACTGCTCTTTGTCTTTTAGAAGTTGTCTGAAAATTAAATATGCTATGTCTGCTCGTAGCTGCTTGTGCTATTATCTTGTACTTACATTATCTACTTGGCTTTTTCTTTCAGATTGAAGTTTTAATTTTTATGGACTGGGATCTGAACATTAGTAGCTTAATAAATCAACAAGAAAGGAAGTCATAAAAGAAGGCTAAGGACTGCTCAGAGAATGAAAGGAAACAAGAATAACTTTCCTTACAGATGGCTTTATAGTGAATAAGCAGTTGAGATTGTCCCTGCTCAGAGGTGCCATAACACAAAAATAGAGCGAGTGAAAACAAGCAGGAAGGGTCATACTGTGCCCTCAGATGCATACAGAGGACCCCCATTGACTCCAATCATAGCCAGATGCCAAAATCATATGGCAGAACTTAACCCCAAGTAACCTTTTCAAAGAGCAGACGGAGCTGTGGTTTCAGATACACATACACCGTTCCCAGAAGAGTGAGGGGTTGCAAATGCTTTGTGTTTCTCACTTGCTTTCCAGCCGTGCTTTCCTTCACCAGGGAGCTCCTGTTGGCTGAAGTCTGAGCATCACTCACAGGCTGCATTCACAGGCTGTTTATCACTGCGCAGCCCTCTCTCATATGCACTGCCACTCCCACAGAAATTATGTTAAAATATTCTTTATTGTACAAAAACCCAAAATACTCCCATACTTCTGAAATACTTGTCACACCTTTCATAGTTATATCAAAAGCAAGAGGGGTCAAGGTAAAAAAAACACCTACCCAGCTTTCACACAGCACATGAAAGTGATTGAAGGTGCTGAAATTCTTCTTGCAATTAATTGTGACTGGTTTGGACTCTGAGATTTGGACTCAAACAAAGATTTCTACAAATTTAGACTCCCATTTTTTTCTGAAGAGAGCTCAGATTCTTTTATCAATTAAAGTATTTTCTGGTAAAAATTCTGGTAAATAAATGTTTCCCATTTTTAGCCATAGTATGTAAACCTTAAAAAAAAGAAAAAATCTTTCTACTCAGGACACTTTTTTTGTAAACATATTACCCTAAAATTCTGGAATATCCTTCCTGAAACTTTCAAGGTGATTAAACCTGACAGTCCTGTGCCAAAACAGCCCAGAAAAAAGGTACAGAGTGCTAAGTGAACAAAAATGTTGGCTATGGGGGGGTGCCTCCTAAAGTATCCAGCCAGCTCATCTTGGTACATACAACTTACATTTCTAAAACCAAATTTAAGTAGTTATTGATATTCTTTAAGAATACTGCATACTGTCAAGCCAGACCCATGACAGGCAAAGTTTTAATAGGTTTTGGGTTCCTATAAACATAATAATTTCAAGATAACCAGCAGCAGGTGCAGGTGTGAGCCAATTAGACTTCTCCAGGTGCATTGACCACCTTATTGATGAGCTTCTCAAAAGAGTTAATAAACGTATTCATTTTCCCCAAAATTGTTACACTCACAGCAAATTATGCATGTTTTTTACAGCATTTGATGTGCATCTTTCCCATCTGTCTCCGTTGCTACTGACAATGCACATGTTTCTATTTGTGCCTCATCTCATACCGAAACTAAGTTTAGGAGCTGGAAATCACTAAGTATGCAGATGGTGTGCAATCCATGGCACCAGCAAACAGATGTGGGAGCTAAGGGCTGAGGATCCTGTCTTAATTCATTATCTGAAGATAGACTGATATTGCACAGCTTTATTGCTTATATGGCAATATTTATAGCAGTTAACACCTCCCAATATTTTCTTTATTTAATAGCAAGCAAAAATAATTGTTATATTGTAAAACCTTTTGTGCCCAGAACAGAAATTATCTACTTCAAAACATCATGAAATATTTCACTTCTAAATTTGCCATTTGTTCATAGAAATAAATTCAGATCAGCGCCATAATCTTGTAAGTTTAGCTAATGAATTTTCACTTTATATTCTTTAACACAGAACAAAACACAGATAAAACAAGAAATCCAGTAGAAAGGTTTTGCCCTGTAAAAACATGAAAAAGGTTCCTGCTATGTCATGCTTTCTGTAGTTTTTGATATTTAATGAGCTCTCTTTAAGCAGGAAGTAATAAGTAAAAGATGAGAATTTACCTTAGTCACAGAAGACAAATTTGATCAAATAAGGTAATTTATCAGTAATTCATGTTGAATTGTGCAGACTTACACACTGTTTAAGACATTGCATGCATGGTAAAAAAAGTATTATCTTTCCCAAATCTCATATTACATGATTGTGTCTTAATTTTACTGTCTTCTTGCTCAGAACTGAAATTACTTACTCTGAATCTTCCTTCTATAGAAATTTTTGAAAGAAACTAACACCATGTATTTCTAATCTTCTAGCTGGCATTCCACAAAACTCCAGAATTATAAAAATTAATCTTATTTCTGCAATTCTACGTTCAAGTAATATTTGTTCCTATTAATCAAGCTGTCTCAATAGCATTCTCTAGTGCTGATACAGTAGCAATTCTCCTCCCCTCCACCCAAAAAAATTAATCAAATCAGCAGCTCTTTGCAAAGTTTTCTTTTATCCCTTTCATCAATTCTTTTTTTTAACAAATGGGTTCTGTCATTGTGATTTACACACATAGTAGCTCACAGTAATATTATTTTTGCTGTGCAACTATTTAACAGTTTTGCCACGCCGTGTCAACAGCTTGGGCAGCTTGAGTCAAGACATCTTGAATTCAAGGCCCAGGAGTTTGTCAAGCCTGTAGACAGTGTATTCATTTTTGGAGGGCTTTTGGGGTTTTTTAATATACTTGTGGTTTGGGATGAGAAGGCAAAACCAAAAGCCAGGAACTGACATTTCTATAGATTCCCAGGAAATAGCAGGTACCCCACCAGGGATGCCCCAAACCCTACTCTATCCAGCAGGACATGGCTGAGCTCTGACTCCTCCTGGGAGCTCAGAACCCAACCCAAGGTTGGCTCAGGGGTCCCTGTGACTTCTGCTAGAACACCACTTACACATCTCACCTCACTGAAGCACTGAGATGGCACAGTTGGGGGGCAAGAAAATTGTAATAATCATGAAAAGCTTCAGTCAGAGGGCCATGGCTCAGCCTGCAGAGCAGCCCTCCTGCCTTGCCTCATGGCTACATGTCTGCTGCAGGATGTCCTGCTCGCCATGCTCCTCTTCCCCACCCCAGCTCACCCCTCAGCACCCAGGCTGCTTCCACAGAGGCCCAACTGAGGTTCTGTTACAGAAGATTAAGGAACTAATGTTGCCAGCTGCAGTGTGAGCAGAGCTATTGCTGTTTGCAGAGACAAATTACCTAAACAATGAAGACAACATTTTAGACCTTACGTTTAGTCACTGCTCTTGGCATGTGCTTTTCCCTAACAGGGCATGAGGCAAACAGAAGGAAAGCCCAAAAGACACATCCAGGATTCCCAGCTGTAGCCCTTAGACAAATATCTGAAGACCCCAGCATCCTTCAGCTCGCACTCCAGCACCTAAAAGTGCATGGGGCACGTGAAATTCAAAACCCACCGGTAACTGTGAGAGACAAAAGTTATTTTTTCTGACTGTAAAAGCCTTTGAAAGAGAGACTTATTTTCAGGTAAAAAGAAACAAACTAAACAAAGAAAAAATTTTTTTAATTTATTCCTGCTCCTAACTCTTCTCTCCTGATCTGATATGCTTTTTGCTTTCTTGCTGAACAACTGAGGTTTACTTATCCTGAGTACTTCTGCAATTCTGGTGCTTTGAACTCAGCTTGATTCTTTCAATTTAAATTACAGACATAAAATTTCTCTACAAAGAGCATGGAAAGGTTTTTAGCTCTACAGTTTCTAATCAGATATTATCCAAAGGAGCATTAGATTTTCTTTCAACTCTAGTCTAAAAAATAATCACAAAATCAGGTGGTTTATCTGTTTGGATGCTTCTGGACTAACACATTTTAATAAATCAGTATCCACAATGGGAAGCAAGGTTTTAATGTAACTTACAATACAAATAGACAAGAGCAGCTCAATAGATCTGGAATACTAAATATATCAGACATAATGGACTAACTGGCCCAAAGTCAAGAGTCACTAGCTGCACCTTATTTTTAGGGCTAATGATAAAAGAGCTTTGGCATTAAAGATTGCTGTTTAATTGAAATACAATTTATAACACTGGAATACACAATCCATAGAAAGATTTAATACTCACACAACTTCAAAATATTCTGGAAAACTATAGCCCAAGAAAACAGAAAGTTTTCAAGATATGAAAATAATTTCTAAAGTTTCAAACCTAATTTTCACGTAAATATTTTTCTTATTTTTAGAATAATAAATAGCTTTGGTTTACCTGATGACATAAAAGTTTCAGATCCTCTCTTTCTTGATTTTAGGCTGCCACTCAGATTCAGGAGTGACTTTGTGCAGACCATTACCACCAGCTCCCTTGTCCTAAGAGGACTTTTCAATCCACATCAGCTAATTGATATGAATACAGGTGTTTTGTTCCTGGTGCTTGCTACTTGCTGACACTAAACTTCGGCTGCTTTTCAAAAGAGGAGACATACTTGGAGCACGAGCTAAAGCTGAATTTAACCCATTTGAATCTGGTGATTTTGAAAGAATGTATTTGTTTCCATGACTTCTAAAATAGGTCTAAAGCCATAATGTAAATATATGCATTCAGAATTTGAAGAGAAAATGGCAATTTTCCCCACAGAAATAAGCACCAAAGGTTTTTATTCCACATAAATTATAATGCAATTGAAAAAAAATCGAACTTTTTTACTTTTTTTGAGGCGTATTCTCACCTAATTCTCTTTAAAAATCTGACTTCCAATAGTAAGGAGAAAGAATCCAGATTAAATTCCCTATATTTATCTTTCAATTTTTAGATAATATAATAGAAAAAAAGAAAAAATTGTTTTGTGAGAGGTCTCATTTTAAGAAATGGAAGTTACTTTCTCACTTCCATATTTTCTCAGGACATGAGAAGCTGAAAACAGACAATGCTCTCCCACTCTCCCAACAAGCATTTCCATAAATACAAGAATGTTTCAAGATTTTTCTGAATTCACTAACTTGCTAAATATTTAGAAGATGTGAGTTTTTAAAGGACACAGGATCATACTCCCTTTCTTCCAGTGAAAGAGCTTTGTTCATGGGGGGAAAAAAGCTCTGATCAGAACAAAGATTTCTAAGGATGTGAAAGAGCTCCTACGCAGTTCTTATTCCTAGAATGGAGCCTGAAGGGGACAATATTTTTCTGTTTGACACCATATATTCTGCAATTCAGATTTACATTACAGTTGTATTTTTAGACCCTGGAGTCATATAGCATTATGAGTAACTCATTCCTGTTGAAAGGTCAGGGAGAACAGACTTTAAATTTAAAATAAAATTATAATCTCTAGTCACACCTTACACATGCACAGGGCTTGTTTCATTTTATGTATTTTCAGGGATAGATTCAATCCCTTATTAAAGAGGTTATACACATACACACACAAAAAAAAAACCCAACAACAACAACAACAAACGAAAACCATAAAATGCCTGGAAAATACATTTATTGTCAGTGAACAGAAAATTTCTTACAAACTTATTTGTAGAAAACTTTTTTAAGAACTATGCAAGTAGAAGTAATTTCAACCCTTAACACTTTTGGATACAATAAATAATCTGGGCAGTCCGAACAGTTTGTCACCCTGTACTGCTAACAACTTCTCCAACTGAGCAATTGTTTGGAAATGGGGCTGCAGTTCAAGCATTTCTCAGTCCCCATGGTTTAGTATAAGTGAAGGTATAATGAGTTTAATAACAGACTGTGCATTAGAAAATCAATAATTCCATGGCAATCTAAAATAAAAGGCATTGATTACTTTAAAGATGCAAAAGAAAGGGACAATTTTCTGAGAAAGCTGAAAAACATTGTCTCAAAGGCCTATCAACTTAGTTGAAAAAATATTCATGTACTTGACTGAGAAACTCTATTGTAGGGTTAGAAAAAGTACAGATAAATTCATGTTTAAAGATTGTGCAATTGTATTTTCTGGCATTAACTGGAATAAGAAGTAAAATTACTGGAATACAGGAAATTAGTTGAAGTGAAAAAAAGTGCTGATGACCTCAGACTCTGTTTAGAATCAGATGTTATGATCTTAGAAATGTCTGGAAAGTAATCAACACCGGTTTTAAAATTCTTGAGGGTTGCTTTATTTGTCTCCTGCATAATCCTGAGCACTCTAAAGAAGTTAAGCAAGGCACCATTTCAGCCTCATTTCTTTTCTGTTCTGTCACTTTTTACTGTCTTGGTAAAAATCAGAAGCATTGGTGTGCAGAGAAAGAAGGAAAAGAAAAAAGTAGCTTTGTTCAGATATGGTCCCAGGAGAAGTCATAATACCAGGCTCACTCGGTGGGGATTTGCAGGGGGATTTGCTATGCTCTTCTAATCTGTATTTATTTAATTATGACAAAGAATAACCCACATCTTATGCCCTGTGCCTTGAGAGATTGGAGTTGCCCCAGCCTGAAAAGGCAAGATGCAATTTTCTGTGACTACATTTCTCCTCCTGGTAAATTGGCTGGTTTGCTCCAGGTATTAGTTGGAGTATAAATCAATAAGCAAGCAGTGTAGACAATCAGACATGTGGATGAAAGTGCAAACTGGAACCCTAATTTAACATGACAGTACAGACTGAAATATAATCTGTTCTGGAGTGGAGTTTCTTAACACCAAGTTTAGTCCCATGGCTAACCCTGTGGATTCCTACAATGAACCTATCCATAAAGTAGCACTATTAATTGTTTTTATCAGTGAAGCTTTAAACTTGCTGACACAATTTGTTAATCCAGAATTTCTCTACTATCCTCCTAAGTTTTCTGGTTTTGTTGCAAATAAAGTGCTGTCCCTCTTTGCTCATATTACCTATAGAAATAGCCAGAGGAAATTGAATCAATGTTCAGCTTGTTTTTTACTGTATGGAATTGACTTGAAACCCCAGCTATAAAAATGGAACATGAATGGCATGATAAGCAAAAAAATTTAGTGAAGAAATTTTCTTAGAGCAAGGATCAGATTAACCTTTACAAAGCCATAAAATGCAGAAATACACAGAAATTTTGGAGTTACTTACGTTTCTTAGGTAGACAATATCTGGTTCTGGCAGTAAATCATCACCTACAGGAGAAGAGGAGTCATTGCTGTGGGGCCATGGCTGGTGAGGAAGGCTGGAGATGAGGCTGTGAGATCATAAGCACATTTGGGACTGTGGCGCTCTCCCCTTGTCTACGGTAAATTATCAGCTTCAGGCTACTGTCAGCATCCAATATCCCACAGCAGACTTCTAAAACAAACCCCTTACATATAACTCTAACAAGAACTTGCAAACTTTGAAGGGTGATTTCAGATCCAGGACTTCAGTGTAAACTTTTTTTTGTGTACCTCACTGCTCCAGACTTGTTTCCCTAATTCAAGGTACTTCTACAATATTTCATTTTCAATACTAGCAATCAACAATTTTGATAACTCAGACCCTGATTTAATACACTGATAGACTCAAATAGAAAAATGTATAATGTCTGTAATACCACAATAATATGCCATATATAGGGAAAAAACCTGCCTGTTAGCTTACCGTCAGCCTTATCACCACCACGTGAGACTTCGGCTGTGCCAGGTTGTGCCTCTTGTGTGAAAGGCCAAACAAGAGATTGGACACATGAAATTTTTGTTAAAACACTCTTCCAAGAGCCCTTAAATTCACATTATTCTCCATAGTAGTGGTTAGAGAAATGTTGTTTTGAGAATAGCAAATCTGGGATCTGTCATGGAGAGGAAATTTGCAGGCAGGAATCCAGTTCCACCCCACTAATTTCTATGATACTATAAAGACAAAAATTCTCTCAGGCTAAAGTTACGCTTGTTAAGGATGAAGTATTTATAGAAATAATTCTTTATCTATGATTTTTACTTACTTTCTCATATAATTTTGGTGTTATTTTATAAGAGATAAAGCATTTTTTTCTACTCTCTAGTTCCATTGGTTGGTCTGAAAATTTTCTTTGCTTCTGAGAATCGTGGCCATTAAAGCATGCCAATGTAGGTATCACAGAGTTCATCTGTAAGAAAAGCCTCTGCAATGACATCAGATCCTCCTGTTCTTGTGCCAGGCAGGATCTGTCCTGTGCTCTCAACAGGCAAGGAGATACCCACCAAGGTGACAGCCACCTACAAAACCTACTCCGCTGAAGTAGCATGTAAAAACATTCTCCATCACAAGGCTATTTCTTATTTCCAGATATCTCATAAATATTCAGATTTACTTTTTCAAATTTTAATTTGATTACACTGCTCATTTCCTTCAATTGGTTGCATCAAATGATTGGGTGCTCATATCTGTTACAGAGGGTCTCATACACAGCAATCTGGAGTGCAAAGCTATCATTTTTTTCCTAATTCTCATCATTTTAAAACACTTTTTCCCTGGTTTAGCAAATCTTACAGGTCACTCAATGCAATATATTTAACCTAATGTAAGACATGACCACGTTTTAGAATAAATTAATGTAGAGCTTTAAAATTCTTCTTAGACTCTTGTGCTTGTTGTGTGACAGATTTGAATGCATGTCTAGCAAAATTGTTAAATGTAATTTATGTTTGCCTTATCTTAATATTCAAACAAGTTTCACAAAAACAGAATTAAGAAAACAAATAATGTTCAGTAATAGTGCAGATCAGTCTTGGAGACAGATAAAAGAGATTACAGAAAATGTAAGGTGCCACTAAGAACAATAACAAAAGACTTCTAGCATTCTCCCTCACTCATTTGCCTGCTGCCAGCTTGGGTTAGTCTTTGGAAGATATGATCCCTACCACTTCAAGGTAAAAAACAAAAGCATGGCATTTACGTTTTCCAGTTTAAAATATGCCTCTTTTTAAAATTTTAAATGTCAGCTATTGTCTGCTCAGCACTTTTTAAAATTGGAGATGACATACTGATGCCTCTGGTTTCCTTTGTGGCTGGTCCTTAACGAAAAATGAAAACTCAGCTATTTCCCAAAGCAAAGTCATTTTATGGGTTCTGAAAGTTCCCACAAGTGAAGTGATGATTGGTTCACTTATAAGATTGCCAATGGGGCAGGCTACAGTTCATATAGAGAGGGAATGTCATATGCCATAAGTCAGGATAATATTCATTCTAGATGAAGCAAAGCAGCCTGGTGAGGAAGAGCAAATGTCAGGTCCTGGGAGGCAGCAGGGTGTTTCTCCTCTGGTGTTCATTGTAGCAGGGTTTCCTCACAGAGTGGCTCCTTCTGCAACAGTGATGATATGAGTGAAAATAAAAACCACTGAGGTTGTACGTTCCATGCCTACTGTATGTACCCACTATGCATATATGAGGTGCATATGCTTTGTATCATTACACTAGAATAGCACTGAAGTAGCTATGTACAGTCACATTTTATAAATATCTGTATAATTGGACTTGTAAAGCATTATATATCATTATGACCATAGGTGCCTGGTCCAGAAGTATCTTTACTGTCCTCTAGATCAAAATGTAAATATTCTCTCCATGTTTCTTTGGGGAAAATGTACCTCATTTTCCCCTTTCTAAAAACTTTCTCTGTACTGACAAATCTGTTCCCTTTCTGGAAGTTTCTGTGCTGAAGTGCCTGATCTTCCCATGTCTTCATCGCCTATCATTGTGATCCTGCTACTGAAAATACACACTGCAACATCCCCCCACAAAATATCCTTCCCTGAGCTTCCCTTAGTCAAGGCATGCGTACCCCAGCTTTGAAAATACATCTACTCTACTGTTTTCTTAGATGTCTCGCTAAAACACAGTCCAATACATCAAACCTAATTCATATCTGACATTTGAGAAATAACTTGGATGAAATTTTTTGTATGGCAGCCTATTGACTTTTTCCCCTAGAGCCCTTTGAAATTGTCTGCAAAAGCATTCTGATAACCTATCTGATACTGTTAGCTCATAAGCAATAGGTAGAGTGTGTGATACTTAATTTCTCCTTAGGAGTATTTGAAACCCTTCAGGAACAGACTGAGGATCTTTATCTGGAATAATCTGTTCAGGTAACTCATAAGCAGCAAAAGGCTGTCTCAGCTCACCTCAGCAGCTGAAGTACCTAACTTGCGGACTTTGAGTGGCCACCCCAAACTCAATTAGGCAATCTCAAGTGAGAAGGAACAGGCTCTAACCTACTTAGCGCCTCCTAAATAATTTGTTCAAGTGTGGTGTTCAACTATGGTCAAGATGTCTCTGTAAATACAGCCAATTCATTATGGTAAATATACTGCTGAAAAAAAAAAAAATTAGAAGGATATTATTGTTTATTTTCAAAGTACAAAACATTCCCTCTAACTCAACCAGTATCTTAACATATTAAAATCCATGTAACCATAGTGAAGAATCTCTTTGCCACTTAATATAATGATGAGAACAAAGTATAATGTGCTGGTTTAAGACAGACTTTAAAAATAAGGTACAATCTGTACAGCTGCCATGTCTGTCTCAGATGGAGAAAGGCTCCCTTAAACTGCAGTAAGGAGTCTAATCTCCATGTGTAAAGCAGATTTCTTTTTCCTCAACATTACTGTATTGAACAGACCATTTTGTTATCATATTCAGACTGACACTTGTTAAGGGGCATATGAACACAAAGTCCCCAAACAAACCTTATATGTCCACAATTCATAAATTATTATTCTTCTATATTGACAGATAGTCTTTCTTCCTGTACAATTACAGGTAAAGAAAACTTTTTCAAAATGTGGAAATGGGGCTTTTTTTTTCAAATGAAATAGTGCAGTTTGTTCCTTGGTTGACCAGCTGTCTGCTCTCAGGCTCTCATGTATGATTAAGCAAAACATTTTCTCATTTTTCCACAGAAACCAACTCAACAGGGAAAGGAGCTCTTGGGATTTGTTAAAGATGGCTAGAGTGTCTCACTTTTCTCTCGGTTCTCTTATTTAATAAAACCAATCTTTTACCTATAAGGTTTTTGCTAAATGTTCATAGTGAAATTTACCCAGTGTCTGAACAAAATTTAAATCCCTTCATGACATAAAAGTCACTTCTTCCAATAGAATTCAGGGAAAGATTTTCACTTACTACTGTCTCTGAAAACATATGTATAAATTACTACTGCACATCCTGAACTTGTGTTTCATATTCTTACCATTCTCATTAAATTGGAAATCTTCCATGCTTTTATATGTCCTCTCCACTATTGCTATTTTTATTCTTTTTTAATAAGAAGAAATATTTCAGCACTTCTTCATTTTCCCAGGCCATTTGTTTTTGCATGTCCTTGTCACCAAGTGCCTGAACATTTTCTAACTTACGAAAAATAGGCTCACACTTTTTCAAGTTATTTGTACTTTACTTGCTACATTCCCACCCCCACCCCCCCACCCCCCCCCAATTCTCTGGGCTTAGCTTTACTCACAGATTTTGTTGTAATGGAAGGGATAAGGACATTACAAGGACAGTACACTTCAGAGTTACCCTTTCACACCTCTGGATGCCATCTGAGTCCTGGTTTTTCTGGGAAGCAAACTGCCCAGCTCTCCTCTGCCAGGGTAGCACAGGCTTGGGAGCTCTACACCTTCATCCAGGAATCAGCATTCCCAGGGGCTGAGGAAAATTGCATTCCTACATGTCCCAGGAGTGTGGTGGAGGTGGAATGTTCAGTCGTTTGGTTTTCTGTTGATGTGAAACAGGTGGAATTTATTTTATCTAGAGTCATTTTTGGGGCTTTAGGCACAGTGGATACAGTTTTTGCCTAAGTCAACACATCAGTCCAACATGTTAGACTTTCTTACCAAAATAAAATGATTCTACACTGTATAATCAATAAAACAGGATTCACCATGTTAGATGCACTCCTTTAAGTAACATAAACTGCATAAACAGGTAAATCCCAACCAACCGACATTGCATCCTTGTGCATGCACAGCCTAATGCACTTCAGAAGGCCTGGTCTACCTGAAACTCCAGCATCTGAGTTCAGTGTGACCAAGTTTTCAAATTGCACTGGTTCTCCCCAGTGCCAATAATCCCACTTACCCGGATTATTTTTTCATTCCCTCTTGGGAAACTATTTCCACCCATATCACACTGTCTTCTCCAGCTGTGAACATAGTGAACTTGATACTCTCAGATAACAAAATTTTAGAAAGAGTCTAGAGCAGAAGAACCAGAAAACCTGTGCAGTTATTGCTCTTTAGCAGTAGGAATACCATGGCAGTATATAAAACGGATGAGTTGTGGCTGAACTGTGGCATGTAGGCATTCTTGTCCTTGGCCACAAGTTCTGCCATATCAAAGATTTTTTACTACTTGTTCATTTACACTTAGCAGGTAAGCCAATAGCCTCCCTAGTTAAAGAAGTTCATATTAAAGTTCCCCCCGATTCTTTGAGGGGTTTTTTAATCAGAAATTGTGCTCCGCAGAAGACTGAGCCTTTAAAGAAAGCTGGTCTCCACACCCATGACTCGATCAGAGGAAGCAAAGCTGAGAAAAATACTGGCAGTACCACAGCGATGTGCTCAGCTGAGCACAAATGCACAAATGCACCAAAAAAGGTCACTCCAAATCAATAATGAAGCAAGAAGTGAATCATTCTCTATTTTGTAATACATGTGATGCTGAAGACAAACTCATTACTTGGATTTGGTGACTGAGAAGGGCAACCATGCCTATCATACACTTCTCAATACCTGGTGCTGGTTACTGCCAACCAAACTTCTTCACCCACCCATACAACCAGAGAGTAAAGCTACTTGTGGCATGACTGCAGGCTTGGTACTACCACAGGTTAATAATAAAGTGGGTTTATAATGTGCCTTCTGCTTATACATTTCCTACTATTTAGCATTTACAAGAATGCTCTCTGCCCAACGGTAGTACAACTTTTGGCTGTCTGAGGCCTAATATATAAAAGTGCTCTATTTCTGTGTATGTCATGGACATCAGACCACAGCATCCTC
Source organism: Acanthiza pusilla (assembly GCA_036630365.1). Classification (NCBI taxonomy): domain Eukaryota; kingdom Metazoa; phylum Chordata; class Aves; order Passeriformes; family Acanthizidae; genus Acanthiza; species Acanthiza pusilla. The sequence goes on from JAXCHO010000073.1 coordinate 35,161,406, forward strand.
TTTAGTGACAGAGACACGGTTTTTTCACACCACATAACCCTCCTCCTCAGTAGTCACTCTTCTACCATTGTAAAGACCCATGTTTGAGGTGGCATGTAGGGAGAAATTATTGAAGCAGAGGTGACAGTATTCTGGCTGAGGGGGATGTGCACTGCCTGGCGCTCATTAACTGCATCACACACACAATTCCCACACATGCCAGAAAACAGGCTACAGCAAGAGCTGCCAAGACACCATATTATTGTCAGCAAACACAATTTTCAAATATCTTCCTAAAGTCTGGACTTTACAGAAACTTACACCTTTCCTGTTTCTTCCCAATAGCATTCCAAGTGTTTTTTATGATAGACAGTAAATCATTGTTTTTGCCACTTATCCGAGTCAAAATTGAGCTCATGCCAAAATTTTTGCTGAAGTCATCTCACTAATCTGAGCACACTTGCAGGCAATCCCCAGTGTCTATCATATTCTGAGATGCTTATGGGAGGTGGTTACCACTTTCACTTCTGGCTCCTTTATAAAATCTCAGGCAGAAATCCATCAACCTGGGACACGGTATACATGTCATGACCAGAGCAAATCATTCAGTACTTTTACACAACAAGAAAACAGCACCAGAGGAATCTAGGAATTTCTGTTGGATGAAAATCAGAGAGCTTTAATAATTATCCACAACATTTATGTATAATCTTGATAATAATATAGTTAAGCTTTTGTCAGCACTTCCACTACAGAGGTGTTTTTCTTGAGGTGATAATTTAGATAAAAGCTGGGAAAGTCTCTTACATGACATGAAGTAACTTAATTTTCAAAGAATACAACCAATGAAAATATTGAAGTGAGATTATACAAAATTATTACCTTGGTTCTGCCTGCCTACATGTTGACCTGCTTTTTTTACGTTTTCCATTTTGAATACATATGTTGCAGATTTTCCATTAATACCTGCTTTCAGAGGGATTGTTGAGACACTTGAGTTAAAGGTGCCAAACACAACATAAACACATCAAAGCTCAGCAGAAGTCTATGTAAATTTTTGTAGACACCAACAACAATCTTGCTCACCTTCATTTGTCACACGTGCAGTGAAGGTCACCACCTAGCCCCACAGACTCTGACAGCAGAGCTATAGCCAACAGAAATATTCAGTATCATGTGGGTTCTAGTATTGCAACATTTTACCACGGCTGTAGTTTAAGCCACTTTCTCTTTATGTTTTTTCCCCTCTAAACATAATATAACGGCTTAAACAAATATTTTCCTCTTTTTGATTTTAAAAATTAAATATGACTAGTAATTTTTGCTTGAAGCAATTACCCTTGAATTTTAAAAGCAGACATTTCTGAATTCCCATCTTAGACCACTAGTGAAATGCAGAGATTTTGTGTAATAGAAATTAACCAGGTAATGGAAATAACCAGGTAATGATTATTCATAATTGTACTACTGATTTCAAAGGGGAGAGCTGTGACACTCATATAAAGATTAATTTTAGTGGTTTTGTTGAAACTGATAAGGGAAGGACTGGAGTTTAAAAATGTAATGGTCTAATGAACCATAAGCTGTTAATGAATAGAGAGAAACATAATTTAGCATTCATATGAAGTGTGTCTCTTAATTAGGTTTTCATATTTTTATGAGGCATAATTTGGTAAAATCAGAGTATCTTTTTATTAACTAGAAAGAAAAATCATTTTGATAATTATAAATTATATTTCATGAGACAAACTATTTTAACTAAGCAAAATGTGTATGTGTGTGCACATGTGTGCACAAGGTTAAGTATAGGTGATGCTGTAATTTAATGTATAATGTGGTATTTTGGAAATGGAGGCAAGCCAATGAAACATTGCATCCCAAATTTATTGTTGGGTCAGGAATATTATAGGTATTTGATGAACCATATTGATGACTCTATAATTAAGCTGATTTGAAACGAAAATTATATTAAAAACAACATTTAGAGTTTTTCTACAGGATGGTACCACAAGACCTGTCCTTCATTTCATTTTCCACTCTCCCAGAGTGCTGAAAAAGATTGATTTTCTTTTTTGCTGCTGATGTTTATATTAAAAATAAACATGATCTCTCTTCTAGTTTTTCTCCATATTGAAAATGCAACTACAAAAACCCGCCACTGTTAAAAAATGGGATTTAACAAAGCCTCAGAGCTAAATCTACTAGCTTATCTTGCTGGAAGCAAAAGGGGTAGTTCTTGATATTTTTGAGGTTGCAGGCTTTATTAAATTCTGTGAAGAATTTTACCGCTTAATATGGGATTATAGAATCTTTTTTTGTCAAATAGGTAATATCAAAAAACCGGGCTAGAACTTGCTAGCTTTGACATCTCTTAGGCTATGCCTATGTAAATTATACACAGCCAAAATTTTTTCTCTGGCACCAAGACCAGCCAAAGCAGAATAGCTTTGGTGACCTGGGTAGTTTTCATCCTAGAGATGAGTGTCTTCATCCAAACCACCTTTCAGAACCACCACAACCTCACCTGAGACCACACTAACAGCTTACCAGTATAGACAACAGAATCCTGGTGCCCCAGACTATAGCCTGCTGCTGTTTTATTTATCAATACATAGCATTCCATCCTGGAATCAGATCTGTAAAGTTTCTTATTATATGTCTTTTTCTCTGATTTATTCTCTGTTGCTTGTGATACTAATAGAGCCAAGCTATTCCTGACAAGGTGCTGAGATATAGCTCTTTAAATGAAAGAAAAAGTCAGAAAGCACAATGGTGATTCAAGAGTTTAAATGGGCAATAGACATCCATCATGCTTATGCCATTGATGCTATTTCTGGCCACCTTATGCTCTAAGGATAAGAACTTGAGGAGAGAAGTTTTTTGAAAGTAATTCATTATTTGTTTATTCTTATTTTGCTTATATTGTCTTGCTCTGGTAGTCCAGAGGGCAAACCTCATCCTAGAGTGCATCAAAGATAACCAGTTGGTCAAAAGAGATGATTATCCCACTGTATTCAGTAATGGTGTGGCCTCACCTTGAGTCCTGTGTCCAGTTCTGCGCCCCACAATTTGAGAAGGATGTGAAGGTCCTTGAACATGCCTAGAGGAGGCCAATAAAACCAGTGAAAGGGCTGGGAGGAATGTCCTACGAGGAGCAGGAAGGACTTTGGGCTTGTCTGGTTTGAGAAAAGGAGCATGAGACTCATTGCTCTCAACAGCTTCCCAAGGAGGAGAAGCAGAGGGGCAGGTGCTGATCTCTTCCTGCTGGTATCAAGTGATAGGACACGTGGGGATGGTTCAAAGTTGCACTAGGGAAGGTTTCTACTGGACATCAGGAAGCATTTATTTACTGAGAGGGTGATCAAACAGTGGAACAGGCTTCCTAGAGAGTTGGTTTGCCTGTCACTGTTTAAGAGAAAGTTGGACAATGCTCTTAGCAATGCGCTTTAACTTTTGTTCAGCCCCGAACTGGTCAGGCAGTTGGACTACATGGTCACTGTAGGTCCCTTCCAACTGAAATAGTCTCTTCTATTCTATTTGGTTCTGTTCAGATTTCTTGTGCAGTTCCACCTGCTCATGTTTGTGCTGTTTTGAGAAGACTCTGCTAGTGCTATGCTTTCAGACCAGGCAGTTTAGCAAGAGTCACTCCAAACTTGATCCCTTTGCCCAAATATAGGCACTGAAAGTCATCCAAAGGTGTGATACCTCCTCATCACAAACTGAGATTTCAGAACTTTGGGGCATCTCAAGGACACACTAGAGACTCCTATGTTCAAGGAATAGAACTCAGACCTTCGGATTTCAAGATAACAACAAAACATCAGGGCTTTGCATACAGGCTGAAGTGTCAAAACACGCTAGACAGCAAAGATATCATGATTTTCACTGACTCATTAAACACAGCTCAACACATCAAACACATCAAACACAGCTCAGGTTTAGGTTCCGGAAAGAAGATTTAGGATGGATAAATTCTGGATATTCTGGGAATACAATTTTTTCTCAGTTATTTCAGCTATAGAATGTAATTTCCCAGGGGTCCCTCCTTATTGCATTGTTTTCATTTTCCTAACTGTGGTTTTAATAAAATCTTGGAGAAGAGGAAGTCTCATCCTGGCATGTACCTGCTACATGCCTGCTTTGTGGTCCCAGGAATGACTCAAGTATGTATATTCACCCTGTGACACCTGAGGGAAATGCACCCATTCTGGGAATGTAACATGAGGAAACAGGTGCCTCACCTCCAGCATTATGTCACTGGCCTCAAAGTATCTCTAAGTACAAAACTTTTCAATTAAAATTAAAAAACAAAAACACAAAAACAAAAAAAAAAAAAGGAAAAAAGAACAAACAAAAACAAAACAAACAAAACAAACACATAGAAAAAAACCAACCAAAAAAAAAAAAAAAAAAAAAAAAAAAAACAAGGAAAACCAGGTCAAAGAATGCTTTATGCCACAGAGACTGTGTACAATCAACTCAGGAAATACTGCTGGAAATAATGAACAACAGACCCTAATAACACAGTACTGCACATCCTGTTTTCTATACAGTGCCCAGCTGTCATTGCTTGATGCTGAACCATACACAACAAAAATTCTATTACTACCAGGCTACAATTACTATAAACCAACTAATTAAATTCACATTTCAAATTGTCTGTGGAATGAGAATCCAGCATCTTAAATAAAGAAGCTAAAATGGAATAGCATAGATAAACATTATACATCTGTTCTTTTTCCTTTTTCAAGTGTTTAATTCATTTTTCATAGGATAATGCTGTGGCAGATAAGACTACTTCCTATTTAATAAATTAAGGACTCTGTTTAGCTATTATTTATACTGCAATATTTCCCATATGCCTTAATATTATTTATTTGTGACAGCTTTGGGAAGTGCAAGAAAGAAGATAATGCAACACATTCTCACATATAAATAATCAGCATACAACCTGAATGATGATAGCTAATACTCTTGTTTATAAGCATCCTATCCCATTCCAAATCTCTAGAGACAATCTGACAAAGAGAGAGACATTAAAAAATACTCAAAATAGTGTTCAAAAGAGAGGGATCGTGAAATAAAACAGACCGAGGGCTGCCAAGAGTGAAAAATGGGGAGGAAGAGTTTTTCTCTGAACTTAAAAAAAAAAAAAAAAAAAAAGAGAGAGACTTAAAATGAGGCAGAAATCATATAGCTTATCATGTGATTTCTCAATCTTTGGTTCTAACCAAGCAATACATTGCTTAAAAAGGCTATGTGTCACTGGCAGCATTTGAAGAGCAAAAGGATCAAGAAGGATATTTACCTTTTCGTTTTGTTGGTCTGTTTGCTCACTTGTTTGCCTTAAGACAGACACATACCAGCTTCCGAGGGATAAATACTTTATGGTTTGCTGGAACCCAGTGTGAATCCTTCTGTGACAATTCTGAGTTTGTAATGCCACAATGCCAGAGGGGCACAAAATCTCACCTCCATGCATCAAATAATCATCCAGCCTTCATCCATCTCAGAAGAAATTGGGCCAACATGCTCCCAGACATACCATACGTCCTCTGACAGAAATTAGTTAAGTCTTTTAGTCTGCATGTCCTTAAACACAGATACAATGATCACCACTGGTTCTCTTAGCCCACAATAAACACAAACATTAACAGAGCACCTACACTGAGGCAAATAGTATACACGCATTTCTCGAAAGTTTTCAAAAAGCCATAAAAGATATGCGCCATTTAAGGAGAACAGTTTTAATGATGAAAGCATTTCATTTTGGTAAAATATACTTTATGTAAAATTGTGTAGTAATAAATGTTCAATAATTTCAGTACATTATCACTCCCCACCAATATTATTTTTTGCTCTTTGTGCAAGCCAGAACCCCAAACTTGAGGCTTGGAGTCTGCTACACAGGTATAAGAGGGATGCAAAATCATAGTAATGCTGAAGATTATTTTCTAATCGAAGATAAATATAAGGATTCAATCATCCTTTCACTGTTCTGAAATGTCATGGGGACCCTAATCCAAAATAAAATCTTCCTTGCTGAGGAGTAAAATGAAGCAGAGAGTGTGCAAAAGGAAAGGTACAATAAAGCCTCTGTGGTAATCTGAACTCTACCTCTGAGCCCTACTGGGCCCAAAAAACAGCTATTGGCAGGAAGTTCATATCTGGGTCCAGCTGTTGAATGAAACATAAATTGCAGCAAGCTAATAACTATACAATCTGCACAGATCTCAGAAAGCAAAAGAAAGATCCTTCCCTTCTTTGACTAAAACAATTTTCAATCTTCATTCTAACTCCAGCTCTAAGCACTTTGAGAAGCCATTAACACCTCCTAGCAACATTTAAAGCCAAAATAAACATCAATAACACTTTTCTTGAAGGGCAAAAATTGACTAGCCAGGGTAAGAACAATTAGTTGAAAGATATTCCGCTGACATACACTGTCCTTTTCTATCCCACTGTAGTAAAATATTTCTCCACTCTCCTCTATTTCTTCACTTTAGCAAAGTTTGTTACAACTTTACAGCCAGTTAGATGTATTCAGTGCTAGAGACTACATTAAATTAACCACGCAGTAGAGCAGCTACTACAGTCACTATTGCTGCAGCCCACAGAGTCAGGCACTCCAATCGTCTTGCTCTTGTGGAGTTGCTAATTGATGATGACTTTTTTGATGGCAACCACTGTGGGAAGGACCCATTATCTCCGTACATTTTCCAGATCTCATGCAGACCGATTGTTGCTTCTGCAGTGGAAAGAAGCTGCCATTGAGAATACCACATCTGTTTCAAAAATGTTGCCGTAGTAGCGTTGTTTCATAGGGATAAATAAACTCAACTCACCAACTTGAGCTGTGCAGAAATAGAGGGATACTTATCCACCCAGGACATGCAGAATTACTGTGCGGTGAGAAACAGTAGTGTGAGCACACCTTGCCAGGTGCTGGATTTTCTGGGAAAGCCACAAAGAGCCAAGTTCTGAAGTACCTACACAGTTTATAGTGCCCCAAATAACAAGTTCAGAGCTAACCTGAGTATCTCGACACTGTGCACTGCTACATTTTTTTAACCTGGATTGCCAAAACCATCCATAGTGTATGAGTGGTGACACAGGAATAATTACTTCATAAGTAATGAAAAGGCTTGCAAATCTTGTGGTTGTGCTAAATATAGCTAAATATGCACAGTGTCTCCTTTTTCTGAAAACAATTGCTTTTGTTGTTAGGCTGGCAGACACACAAATCAGAAACCATCACCCCAGGGACTCAGACACAGGCTTGAAAACTAAACAGCACTGATTGCTCAGACAGATTCATAACTTCAGAAGTATGCAACAAAGACCTTACCTTCATTCTGGACTAACTCACCAGAGATAAAAATAACTATATAAATTGGTCAGTGTTTGTGAAGTTGGGGATTTTTATATGGCATCTAGAAGAATAATCACAGTTAAGGAATCTTGTTAACTCTTTATATAAAATTGTGCAAAACCAGTTTAGTTCAGATTTCCATGGAAATTCAAGCAAGTTACATATGTAAATTTGGCTTCCACCTGAATCACTCACTTCTCAGGTCCCAGCTTCAGGCTATGAGACGCTGACAGTTCTGGTCGACCCACACAAGGACTGTCTCTCAAATTACCTTCTCTCACAAAGTCTACATAAGTCAAGTAAGTGACACAATCTCAGTCACTGTAAAATATTTTCTGTTTCTAAATTCTGAAAAAGAGAAACGTGTTTGATTTTAAATAAAATATGAGGATTTGAATTAATTTCTTGCTGATAATCTCAGTAAGTGTCTGCAGTCTTCAGGAAGAGACATTGCTCTTTTCCTCCAAGGTGCACCTGCTCTTTCTGTTTAGTTATCAGTTTCATTATATTTTGTAAAAAGGCATCCTTAATCTTATCTCAAATTTGGTCTGTCTGTGTTCAGATTTGCCAAACCCGAGGGCAACCACAGTGAATCTCCTTGACTGAATCTGAAATGTTTGTGGCTTCATTGCTTTTTTCATCACTCACACTTTGTAGAGATTATCTATCTAAGCTTGCTTCACTGGCTTCAGAGATCATTAAGTTTAGTAGCTCAAATTACCTTTGCTTCAGCTGGTATTTGACTGATACAGGGAACACACATTTACTTTTCCAGGTCTTTCCCTGACTGGTGCTTTCATGTTCCTCGTTCTGCTTCCATGCACTGCCTCTATCTTGCACTTTCTCTTTTTAGGAATGTCAACAGAGAAATATCTGCTAAGTGTGGAGCACACACATCTGTTTATGATTTAGTGAAGGATGATGCTAGTTCAGGATGTGGTATGGCCACTAATCAAGTAATGAGTAATAAACCTTGGAGAACATAAAACCACATGAATTATTAAAGCAGCAAAGATGTTTGCAGATGAGACTTTCAGAGCCTTAGCTCAAGCAGTGCAGCTTATTTCCAAACTATAGAAGCTTTTGTGGCTTTGTAAGACTAGAAAGAGAAAATGGATGTTTCTTCATAATATGTGACATTTGGGCAAAGGCCTCTTCTGACGTTCTCCTTAAGCAGGAGTCAAACAGGTGTTCAGTTTGGGGAATGTGGTGCAGATTTCCTATCTGGGTAGTACCATTAAATAACATCAGACTTTGTTAATCATGCGTCATATGCTACCAGAGTGATTTAGCTTTGCTCTTAAACACTGCACCACAAGACTGAGATACTTTGCCCTGCACCTTTACTTTCATTTATTAGTTGAAGTGGTGGATGTTTAGGCTCTCTTATTTATGCATGAAACTGTATAAGTGATCCTGGGCAAAATAATGAACAAGACTTATCCCTCACCACATATACTGCATTCCTGGGGGATTTTTTTCAATATGTACAGCTCTTCAAACTCTCAGGAGGATCAGAGTCTATTTATTTTAAGAGAAAGCAGTCTCAGAGGGCAAATTGTAAACTGTGAAGATTAACAAGGAGTTTTTCAAAGGCATAAAGGGAAGTCAGATGCCTAACTTACATTAAGAGTCAATAGGAGTTGAGCATTTAATCCCATTAGTGTCTTGAAAAAGCTGCTTCTGAAAAGAAACTTTTATGGTCTCATTGATTTTCCAAGGAGTAGTCTGAAAATTCCGGAGTAGACTTGAGTTTCAAGTTCCCTGCACAACTGAACAACAGTCTAAGGGTTGGAGGTTTTTAAGCTTTACAGCAGCTGGGATAAAATGCTGGATATCTATGAGGTGCTTTCACTCACCAGCTATCCTCCCTTAATACACTAAACACCCCACTATGTGACGGTTGACCTCTCTTGTATAGCAATTGATCACCAGTGATATTGCCCTCCCCCTTACCAGCCGTTTTCCTTCTTTGATCATTGCCTTTTGATGAGAAAAAGGGTTTTTTCAGGTCCCTGGTCTTCTTTCACTAGTTTACCTTCAGCAGAATGCCTGCAAATGACCTTTCCCTGTCACTTAGGTGCACTCTGATTTTATCTGTGTTCCCCTGCAGCCCTCGGTAACAGGGCTATCATACACTCCACAAAGGGCTGCCACTCGCTTTGTACATACACTCAGACAAGATCTTCCCATTATTCACAAAGCTTTCACAGCATTTGCTCATATTTACTCACTGTAGTTTATTCCACATAGACCTCATAGACCTCTCATTGTAATACTGTTGTTGTTACTTAGAGTTCTGAACATAGAAGGTATTATTTTTCTGTCTTCTGCCTCATGTCACTTAGTGCAAAAAATATATGTACCACTTTCTCTGACAGTCTCTGCTTGGAAGCCAAAGCTGGAAATAGATTGCATAGAGATTAATCATCTAAATTTTTCATTTCAAGGAGAGGGAAAGAGGACATACCTTCATGACCTACATTTGTGTGCTACTACGATCGATTTTCTCTAGTGTAATAAAGAAAAGGGCTTAGGGATTCTGAGTCATGAGCCTTGGTTGAATCCTGCACTTTGGCAGAGTGAGGCTCGCAGAGCCAAGTGCAGTGCTCAGCTGAAGCTGCTGCAGTCGCTGGGAAGTCCAGGAGCAGTCTCTAGGCAGCAGAGCATTCCCATTTTGGCCAGTCAATCAGGTTTCATACACTCACCACCAGAGATACCTGACAATGAAAAGCAGCAGGGAGAAAATGACCCATCCTGAAGCTGGGGACCTCCCCACAGACTCAGCAAACAACGATCCAAGACTAAGGTGTGTGGCTGCAAAAGCCATGTCACAGAGCCTATCCCCATATTTTCCACTCCACTAACTCTGCTGTGTATTCCATTGATGGCACATCCATGACTCTTGCATGGCTTGCAGGCTGGCATGGGTGCTTGAGCAGCCCTCGCTCTGCAAGCAGGCACAGAACCTCTCCTTCTGCTGATAACTGTGCCAATGAAGGATTGCAGGCATCGACAGTCACAATGACATTTCAGAAAAAGAGGGTGGGGAGTAGAGAAGAGCCTGAGAAAGGGCCAACCCAGACATACACACAAACTTTACATAAACCCCCCCAGATCTTAAGTAGTGTTTGACACATGGTTGCAGTAGGAGCTACTGAAAAATCATCAGCGTTTTCCATATTGTCCTCAAAATATCATCAGTAAGAACAAACAATATTTTAAATCCTCCTATTTTAATATGAAAATTTGAAAATGCATTAAAAAAAATGAAGCACAGGAAATTTTATTGTTCTTATTTTCCTCTCCTTATTTTCCCCATTTCTTTATGAGGAAAAGAAGAAGGAATCAAACAGATATGTTTTCCAAATACTCTACCTTTTCCCTACTTTATATCTCTCCTGAATAAGAAAATGTAAATCCATGACAGAGACTGTTGCTTCCACCGCTCACCACATAATGCTTTTCCCCTTACTCTTCCTTCTTCTGGGGGAAAAAAAAAAAAAAAAAAAAAAAAAAAAAACAACAAAAATAAACAAACTAGAGAACAGGAAATTTTGTATCATTTTAGAAAAGTTCTTGATTACATTTTAAAGTTTGCATTCTGTATTTGCCTGCAGTAAATATTGTGTCTGACTAAGGCTTATCTAGATGAAAATCAGCAGCTTGAATATAAAAATCTACTGCAATATAAGATTTCTGCACCAAAAATGTAAACCAGTTTTAAAAGCAGCAGTTCACAACCAGGCAAAGTCTTCTTAGCAATCATCTAGAATAGGAAAAAAAATTAGGTTAAGGAAATGTAAAGGTTAATACACAGTATTATATAGAAATGTAAAGTATAAATATTATATATACTTAAAACATACAGAACAATGCAACATTGTATAATATAAAATTTGCATTTAGTAACCCGGAAAGTGCATCAGAAACTGGTTGTGTTAAGGAAACAGCACAGAACAGATGTGGAAATCACAGACACACATTTTTTAATTCCCATAAGCAGATACCTTCAAATAAATACATGCTCTTGCATGGCTGTTGAGAGGACAGTAATCTTATATATGAAATAATGCCAATGCTAAATCAGAAGTTTGAGTGACAGAGTGGTTTTTGTAAGACATACTTTCAAGGAAGGAGATATAGCTACAGAAAATACTTGAGCAGTTTTAGATGCCTAAGTGAAGGCATCACATTGCAATACAATACCAGGGATTCACGAGATTAGGCATGGGAGCAAATCTATAGGTAGTGTAAATTGTGATGGCTCCATTGCCTTTTTCACTGGCAGCTGGCACAGCTGCAGGACAGGCTCTGCTGGGAGTGCTCAGTCACCTCCAGGGGCACCTGGGGGAAGCTCAGAAAGCAGAAACAGAAATGCTCAGGGCACAGTGGGGCTGAATTAAACGGAAATTAAAAGAACTGTGCGTGCAGCTTGGCTAAGCACAGGATTAAAGGGCAAGGGAAGGGGCTCTTGCTATGGGTTGTGAGTCATCCTTTAGTACAATACATGAAAATACACATATCAGCAATGACATGAACGTAAGAACAGGAAATTCAGACTGAATGTCAAACAAATATCCTTCCTGACATTAAGTTCTATAAGACTAAAATAGTTTTTAAACAAAGTCACAGAACTTGAAGACTCTTCAAACCAGGCTGGGCAAAACACTTAGAAAATGCAGAGAAATAAACTGTTTTATCAGGATCATGGACTGGACTCTTTTAAAAGATCTTTTGTCAGTTTTCAGCAGGACTTCTACAGAAATAAAATTATAATGTTGAGAACAATAGGTCTAAAAATAAGGATTTCTGTGTGAATGAGATTAATCTAAATAATGAAAAAAAAAATTAAATTAAAAAAACAAATAAGAACATGAAAATATACATGGAATTTAAGTCACAAGTCAAAACCAGTTGCAAGTGGTAAAAGTGCAGTCTGGCTGCACCCTCCCTTCAATGCACTCTGTCCTTCTGTCCTTCTGGCCCAGACAGCTTCATGGGCCTGCCTGATGTTTGTAATGTTTGTGAAGTTCAGAAGACCAGCCCTATTGATATGAGGACAAAAAAGTATGAGAAGAGACCATAAAATCTGAATTTATAGACTATAAAAAAGCAGTCTGAGGGGATTTCATTTTGGTATATAAAATCTTAAACAGTATCGTTAATGTCAAATGCACTTATCCTTTTTCTTTTGGGAGACAGATAAGAGGACAAGGGGCATAATTGCAAAGTAAAGAAAAACAAATTTGAAACAGATGTCGTGTGTCCCATTTTTCTTTACACAGAGCCACAAGTGTATGCAGAATAGCTTATGAGTCAGAGGCTGAAGCTTAAACACTGGAGGATCATTCAAGAAACAATTAGGGCAAATAGTATCCTGAGGGGATTAGAGTATTAAAGAAAATGAGCCTTAATAGACTGAATAGACTCCACTTAGTCCCTGAAATTTATTATGTTCATAAACCCCAAAACAAATATAGTAGCAGAAAGATAAAAGCTAAAGGTAGCCTACTCAATAATATTTTCTTCTTTCTCTGTATTTGGGTATGACTCTGGTCTTCACTTTTGCTGTTGAATATTAAATGCACAATTAGATTAGGGATATTTCAAGACATTCAGAATCTGCTTCAGGCAAAATTAACAAGAGCATTGCCTCTGAAATTTGGTACAGCTGTTACTAATAAAAGAACTAGTACTGCAGGCTGAAACAGCTGGAGATGATAAGTGAAAATAGAATTAAGGCTCAGTAATGCAGTTTTGTACTCTAGAGGGAATTCTGGACAAAATCTGCGTGTGGCCTCAGATCTGATGGCCTTGTTCTGTACAGGACCCCAGTGACACGGCATCAGCACCCCAGCACTGGCCTCTTTGAGGATGGCCACACAAGCTCTGGCAGATGGGAAGTTCATGCATTTGGCTGGAAGGCCATCCACATGTTCAGACATGCATGAAGATGAAAGCCTGAATGTTAAATTTTTTGCAAGAAGCACAGTCCCCTTTTGCTGCCCACCCTTCTCCTTCCCACCTGGGAGACCCTGATGTCTGTCCTCTTCCCATTGAAACCGTATCACCCCTTCCTCACAGGCTCTGTCCCAACTCTTTTTGTGTGTGTGGTTGCTCTTCCCTGCACGTTGCAATGCACAAGCATGGACAAGCATAATGTCACAGAGCTTTAAAGTCTCTGTTTTGGTGGTCACTTTGTACACAAACTCTTACAGCACTTTTCACTAAAGAATTCGAGACTGGTGTGCAACAGAAATAAGGAACCCTACTACAGTGAAAAGCAATATTCTATGTAATACAGGCCTTTCCTGGACTCTCAGAGAGAATGGAAAACAGGTACTCCACCTCCAGCTGCCTCAGAGGCAGAAAGAAGGAGAACAAAGGAGCACACATTGCCCTGGGCTGTCTAATCTGATATCCTGCTCTAACAATGCTTCACCACCTGCTTTGGAGGAAAATACAAGACAAACATAGAATGACATACCCTTGAGAGGAAGTTTCTCTCTGACCCCAGGCTAGTAGGAATTGCCTGTTCCTTGCTGTTCCAAGAGAATTTTAGAATACTCTGCTATGCAAATATAGCTCATGACTAATGAACGAGGTATGCCTTGTCCCAGAGCTCAGCTTAGAGCTTTGCTCAGGAGCAAGGCACCAGGGAACTTCCACAGAGACTTCAAAATCTGCATGAAAAGAAAAGGGTTTGGGAAGTGTATGTAACAGTACCAGGCTGCTCTTGGATTTGAAAAAAACACAGTCATCCTCTCCAGCCCCTGTTAATGCTGGGACAGCACAGCTGGACATTAAGCTGAGGTGCCTGAGACGATACCAAGGACTGAAGACCTAATCCACAGGAAATAAAACCTAAACCTAAATATTGATCAAATTTTTTTATGTCTGCGTGAGCGGGCCTTCTATCTATTTTGGGCAGTTGCGGGAAATGAGACTTAATTTTTGAGACATCAAGGGTGGGGTTCTGGGGTTCTGTCTCCATTAGGAAGTGGTGAAGGTTTTGAAATCTAAAGAGTGGGACATAACACAAAAAATCTTCCTCCTTAGGTGCTATTTTTTTCCTAGAATCCTGTTCTATAGTAGGGAAAAAAGCCCCTCTAGGAACCTTCAGTAGCTCATCTGGTATTACACAGTTCTCCTCCTCCTTAGGACCTCTGCCCAGTACTCCCTTGGTCCCCATCTCAGTCTCTTCCTGCTTTTGCTACTTAATATACATAATATATTTTACTATTCACAGCTAGTTCAGGTGTTAATAATGCAGTGGGATGTGCTATGCTCTTCATTCCATGAATACGTGTCCTGTCTGTACACAGAGCATGCCAGTTGTTGGACAAGGATTGCATATTTATTGTGAGTGGGAGATTTATTGCAAATACATTCAAATCATAAAGAAGTCAATTGGTAAGTACTTGAGCCAAGAAAAGCAAAGCCTCCCTCTATAGCAATAATGGAGGGTGGCAAGAATGAAGCATCTGAAAATTCCCTGTTCAGTACCCAGGTCCCACTAAACAGTACCTGGCTGTGTGCAGTCCACAGGCTGGAGCCCAGCCCACAGCTCTGCAGCCAGGTCTGCTCCTAAGATCCAGCAGCAAGGGTCTTGTACACATAGGGCAGAGGAAAGAGGGGATTTCACCATGTTAACTGATTTTCTTTAGTTCTATCCATTCTTTCCACACCCACCCCCTTTGTGCACGCAGCATCCTCCTTGCCCCACAATGCTGAGTGTATGCAGTGCAACCAGGCACCTTCCTTCCTCAATTTGTTCCTTCAGTACTTTTTCATTGATTCACGCAGGGCTGTGTAGACTTACACCACTAAAGATCTGGTTTCTCCTCCTTTTACACACAGAGATTCATTTGCAGCATTTCTCCTTGTGTTCATGTATAATAGAGTCCTGATATTTTCAGTTTTTCTATTTAACTGGTTTCTGTCTTGGGATACCACTCCTTTTCCAAACAGCATAAGGGTTCTGAAAGAATACCAAAGTCATAACCAGTCTCCCCTTGCCTTTCTTACTCCTTTTCTTTATCCTTAGCCATGCACACTATTACCAGTGTTCTACTCCCAAGCCTGACAAAAGCATCTCTCATTAAACTTGCATTTTGGACATTACAGCCAACACCTCGAAATGACAGAACAGAGCCCAAGAGTTTGCGCTAGCTGAAGTGCAGCAATTTCACATTTCTAGACTGACAGCACTGTCCCTGCTTAGAGGAAAGCATTTGTCAACACATCATTTCATAACCACAAGCACAGGTCACATAGCTTATAATAAACTAAAGATATTGCATAGCCTTTCTACATGCAACAGAATTCTGTTGAGAATTGAGATGTCAGGAATAATTTATACTCTTCTCTTTTTGTACCCCTGACTAGACATAAATAAATATCAGACATCCTGTGCAGCCTTCTTCCTATTAAATACTGTTTATTAACATCTGTTAAAATTA
Organism: Acanthiza pusilla; assembly: GCA_036630365.1. Lineage (NCBI taxonomy): Eukaryota > Metazoa > Chordata > Aves > Passeriformes > Acanthizidae > Acanthiza > Acanthiza pusilla. The sequence goes on from JAXCHO010000073.1 coordinate 35,177,222, forward strand.
ATAGGTTTTTTATCCTCTCACCATTAATCATTTTAAAATGTGCTGTGTTTGTTGTTAGTGCAGTATGGCAGGCGGTAGAGACCCTTCCCCTCTTGCTTTAATCTTTAGCAAATTACATTACAGGGGCATCCTTTGGGACTGCAGAGTTTTGGATACATCAGCATTTCCTTTTACCAATATCCGTTTTCATCCTTAAAATTACACTCTGCAATGTCTTGACACTCTGCATGAAATGATAGGGCATGCATTTGATTCTGAAAAATATAGACATGTCCATTCTCGACTTACAGAGCAGGCATTAAGAAAGAAAAAAGGAAAAAAGGAAAAGAGAATAAGAGAAAAAAGAAAGAAAGAAAAAAAAAAGAAAAAAACACAGCCTATTTGCAGTGTAAGATTTAAGTCCTGCAGAATTCTGCATAAGTCTGTGCAAGTATGTCTAGATGGAAGAATTATGGCCTGTGCTTCAAACAGTATCACTAAAATCAACAGACTAATAGAAACTTCAATCATTAGGAATTACAGGAGAAGTCAATCTTGAGCTAACATTTGCAGTTTTTCAACTTAAACCCACAATGATGTGCATGTTCATCACAACTGAAGAACATATTCATATTCATATTCATGAGTGCTCTCCAGGACCTTTCCCAGGTCACACAACACCAGCTGTAGCTTGAGAGGTCAGTGGGGATCTGCCCTCCAAGGCCAAGACACACCTCAAGGCTGTGCTGAGTTTGTGGATGCCTTGCAAGAGTGAGCTTTCCTAAAACTAAAAATTAACGCTGTCTACAGACAGCATTAAAACATGTAAATATTTTACAACATATTACTATGCAATTCCACGTATTTCTCACACAAGGGGCCCATGTAGAGCAGCAAACAGTGATCTGAGGTTACAGAGCAATATGGGTACAATTCCATATTACTTGAGGAATAGTTTACGACTGAGTAATTAAAGGCCATATTGTGATGCATATGCTCCCCTGAGCGAAGCAAATGCTGTTGACAGTGTTCATGTCTACAAACAGAAGGAGATTGAGGAGATGCAGAAGCAGGGGGGTTTCAGTCTTGGAACATGCCCAGAAGCTATCATGTTTACTCTTGTGCTTTCAGAAGCTTTTAGAGACACGGTATTGCCTGCAGCACCAAACATGCAGCCACTTTGGATGATTTCTTCACTGCTCTTGGGTGAGGGAAAAAGGAAATACAGGATATAAGCCCATGGTATGGCTGCTGGCCTGAAGAGCCCTTCAGTTCCCTTCAGATCCTACAGAAACTGAGGATGCTCAGTTTACATCACAGACTCAGGAGTTCTGGAAAAAACCCTCAAATTCTTGGGCATAGAATAGGAACAAATAAAGTTGAGTAATACAAAAGGAGGAAAAAAAACCCTGAAAAACATATTACCATTATAATCCCAAACAGCTTCTTTCTGCAAGCTACCCAGCTACCAGGATCTAGGGGATCACAGCCACTTACAGAGGTGCCTTGGCAAATACAGTAACAAAGCTTCTACTAGTGACTCTAATGTTGCACAAAGGTTTTTTTTACTGATTCTGACTTTTTTTCATATCTCATTCCCACTTTTCACTGATTTGACTCTGTTTTGACAGCAAACTACTATTTCTTTTAAGGAAAACTATCTAACACAAGCAAGGCCAGAGACAGAATGAATGTGCTCTGGAGCAGGGACTAGGGTTCATCATTCCCCAGCAGATTATAAAAAAGGGAAACCTGGGAAATAAAAGGTGACTGTATTTTCTACACCAGCATATAAGTCTATAATAACCCAATTAACTTCACTATAATTATTTTTTCATGGATGCTGAGCAGATACTCCAGAGACAAAAAACAGTATGGAAATCCAACTCAGAGAGGTTTGAGAAGACTTGCTGAGAAGCCAAGGGTTTGTTAGCCAAGATCCTGAGACAAGAAGAATAAAAACCTGAATAAAACGGGCATTTACAGTGGCAATAATTAATTTTAAGGAAAACCCCAAGGAAAAAAAAAAAAAAAAAGTGTCAGAACTTGTTATGTCCTTGTAAAGTTCAGCATTTAACACCGGTGTTCCCTCCGGGCTAAAAGCACCTCTTGTCAACCGCTGGTGGAGGCAGGAGAGGAGGCAGGAGGTACCATAGGGTCACACTAACCCTCCGAGTGCCTCTTCTTTCATCCCCAGCTGGTGAGGGACGACACCCATCCTGATTTCAGGTGGAAAGGGAGCATGGAGTCTGTGTGTGGTCACCTACCAGGTACTCTGCCCTTCTGTCAGACCCAACTTGCTTCATCTTCCGCCCACAGCTTTTGAAATGTTGGGCAATTCCAGCTGCATTTGACAGAAGGTATTAAGTCCTAGCCATTTGGGAAAAGGGAATTGCATTTCCCAAGTAATGTGACATCAACTTTCCAAGGCAGGAAAAGGATGGCTTCAAACACGAGTCTCTCAGTGTCTCTGATCTCCTCCATCTGACACAGGAGGTACCAAGAGGGAACTGGCAGGTCCCATAAATCTGAGGACACGCTGCCTTCCCACCAACATGTCATCTGGGACTGTGGTTAATAAGGCCCTACAAGGCAGATGCTTGTTTTCATTCTTAATGGAAAAATCCCAGCAGCAATCAGAAAAAAACGGACACATACTCATCTAATTATAGCAGGAAAATAAAGACTTTTTATGCCATTCTAAAGGAATTCATAAGTTGCTGCCAACACACATCACCAAAGTTCATTCTACTTCAAAAGTATGTTTTCTATTCCATTATCATGGCACATCTAGAAAGATTCATAACTTCACTAAACTAAATTCAGCTTAAAAATTTAGGTCTAGATAGAGTAATTTTGCTGCACTGTTTTATTATCTCAAAAATTTGCCTTTGAGAGCAGAATACGTAAACTAGAGATACAGGCACCGAATATTATTGTCCATGTCCAGAAATCTCTATCATCTGGCAAGCAATGAAGTAAATAAATATAAAAGCAATTTAAAAAAATAAAGTCCTATGAACTGTTGCAAATAAGATTTGCAGGATATGTTTCCAGTCTCACAGAATCAGGCCATTAGAACATGTCAACATAGGGAAATTCATTGACATAATGACAGCATTTTAACAGAATAATGTATTCTCCTTCTTTACCTTACCTACTTCACATGGATATGATTCCAGATTAAACTGACTGTATTAAACAATAGCTTAAAGCACAATAATTGTGCTTTAAATAGCTATTGTTTAACAAATAAACAATAGCTAAAAGCACAGAGGATTTGTCCCACATAATGCCACATTTACAACTGCTGCATGTGCAAGCAGCTGAGACAGGCAGAGCTGGGCTTTGAGCTCCACAGTGTATAGTCACTGAGGACACAGCAAATGTCTAAAGTCTAGATTTCCTTTTAATACCAATCAGTTTCTAAAAATTCAGCCTTTGTAGCAATACTTGAAAATCTAACATGAAAGAAAAGAATCACTGGAGATTCAAGGAACAGATAGCTGCTGTCAGTTGTAGCAAGATGAGTGTAATAGAAGTCAAAGTTTTGCATACTCTAAGGGGACTCCATGCCATTTACCTTCTGTGTCAAATATTTATCCAATATCTGTGTCTTTTGGTTTTCTGGGAAGGTGGTCCACGATAAGCAGGAACTAGTTACAGAGGAATGTTAGCCAAACTGCCAGCAAACCTGCACAGAAATGCTGGGGCTGGACCTTACTGTGAAGAGGGTCTGGACATAATCCATGTTGGTTTGGGCATTTACCTGTAGTGGCTCAGTTAGACATCTAACACATCTGGACACCACCGGAACACAGAGATGATTCAGCTCATGTAAGAGTTAAATTACTTTTTGAAAATAAGGTGTCATGGTTCAACTTTTTGAGTGTGTTCCAATTCACCCATTGAAAGTAGGGTGAAAGGAGGTTCTCATGCCTACATTAGAACTTTTTTCCTTTATATAACCAAACTTTTATGAGCAACATCTATACCTCTCACCCAGAAATGCAACTACGCTCATGTGAAAGTGGCTACACTCCTACGTCCCTAATGATGAAAGTATCTCCCTAAGGAATTTTACCCACTTAATGATGCAGCTCAAAAATCCTACACTTCTGCATGTAACTTGCATTTCCTTAGTGTAAATTACATCTAAACCACTTCAGGAAGTAGGTCACAGACTTCCATTTTATTTCTTCCATTAAAAATGTTTATGCCTTGACTTTAAAAGCAATTTTTCCAAAGTCACTTTTTCAGAACATTGTTTTAGCATTGCTCTCTAAAGCATTCTGAAAAATGAAGGCTGTCTGCTGCTCCACTGCCTTTTTCCCCTCCCAAGAGCAGCAGTTTCCTGCCATGTATTTTTCTGTTCCAAACCTGACCATTAGACTGGACAGGAGTTTAATAATAACTAATTACTCATGTTCTGTTTAGTATTTCCATGCAGCAGAGCCCCAGTACTGTATGCACAACACCCTCCATTAGTTTTCCTGCCTTCTGAATCTCACAATGACCTCAAATTTGAAATAGCTATCTTTTACTGAGACATCCTCTAGAATACTGAGGAGAAGAATCAGCTCTGTGTATACTACATTTTATGTCTGGCAATGGTGGCCAGACATCCTGCCATCTATTCCTTCACACATGAGGAGAAATAAGCACACCTTAACCCCATTAACTAGATAGGTCTTGGTCTGGTGCTGTCACTAAGGAATTTTATGAAAGGCTTGAAAGACAGAAACATTCAGTGAATATTTTGTGTAATTTCTGAAGGTCTCTACTACATTTCTGGAAAGTACTGTTGGTTCATTCATATCCAATGTTATACAAATTTGACACAGGACATATCTCCAGAGAATTATTTTCTTCTCTTCTAGTACACACTCTATTCCACCTTTTCTGTGTTTTCCCTCCCCTCTTACCCCAGTATCCTCTCCTGTGCTCTTAGAAACCTGTGATGCTCCAATTCCTGCCTTGGTGCAAGGCATGTCTGATTCAAAGCCAGGATGAGGAATTCGGCATTTGATGCCAGGCATCTTCCTTCTGCATTCACTTGGAATTCTTTGTCTTCCTCCAGTCACAGGATGTAAAATTAATTCTGCTGGGGAAATCAACAGACATGTGCATGATAGCCTAAAATTAATTTTATTTGCTTATGTGTATTTTATAGGGGGAAACTTCAAATTTTATAGAACCATTCAATTTATGTATCTCTCATGGCAGAAATGGGAAATTCAGTAATATTATCCTTCATTCCGGTGTGTTTCCTGTTTAATAAGCCTCTACTCGTTTCCTAATGCTTTCTCAGATGTCAGAGGGTCTGAAGTAGCTAGTGAGGTAGAAAACATAATGGTTTTCTGCATGGAGGATATTCTGCCTGTTCATTAACTCTACAGCAAAGTGACAAAAAAATTGCTCCACTGCAGCTGCACTGCAGCTTGAGTCAGATTGGATATTAGGAAAATTTCTTCATTGAAAGTGCTGTCAAGCATTGAAACAGGCTGCCAGGGAAGTGGTTGAGTCACCACCCCTGCACTTAGGGACATGGTTCAGTGGTGGACTTGGCAGTCCTGGTTTATTGGTTGAACTATATGATCTAAGAGGCCTTTTCCAACTTAAACAACTCTGTGATTCTAACTACACCTCATTATGCAGTCTTGAGATTTGTATTAAAAGCAAAGGACTTAATCTGAGTCATTACACAATTACGTTCCTCCCAAGAGACACATTGGTATTGGTTTCTGTTTGTTTGTAAAGCAATACTGTGATAGCTGCCAAGCCGTTAAAATGCTACAGGTTTCAATCACAATTTTTAAGATCATTTTGTTTACATTTTGTTGTCCCAAAGGTGATTGGCAATTTTACTAGAAGGTTACTTTGTTATTCTACTGCAAGGTTCTGGATGAACTTCAGATGGGATTAGAAATTCCTTTGTAGCCAACAGCATCACTTGGAAGCGTTGATTCTATGCAAGCATATGGCAGTGCCCAAGCTTTGGCACTGCTGCTGGCTGTCCTCCTGCACCCTCTTGTCATGTTACTCCTATTCGCAAAGTTTCATCAGACTTCATTCACCGGCCATAAAAAAACAAAGTGCTGAGCCATTCACTGGCACCTCAGCTCAACAACCGATTTCTGGGGAGCAAATCCAAAAGGTCTGCAGCTTTGCGTAGTGCTTTGAAACCACCATTAACATATAAAATGTAACTAAATAGCATACAGAAAATTAAAAATTAATATATAATTGTTTCTTTGTGTTTTATTGTTAAATCAGAGCTGTGAGATTAAAAAGCTAGCCTAAATCCACTGGTGTGCCTAGAATCACTGATTCCTGAGGCTTTTGTACAATCACCACTTTATATTCTGTCCATACTCTGGATGAATAAATGTGTTTAGTGTCCTAAACGAAGCTAAAATCCGGTTTGTATAGGCACACAAGAATATTTTTTCTCATCTAAACTATTATTCATCTTAAAAATCAAGTCAAAGTGCTCTTATGCTCTGAAGTGAGAAAACTTGGGCTGAAAATCTCAGGAGAGAAGGTATTGTATTTTATACTTCTAGTTGTTTGGAAATAGTCCAAAAGCAGATATATAGAAAGGCAAATATAAAGAGGAGAAGTCAGCCAAGTTTTTGAAAAAGTTCAGAAATAATTGAACTTACTTTTGAGATGAAAACTTTTATTTCATGTTCAGTATTGGTATGTTTTGAGATATTTTGACCTGAGACTCAGTATGCATAGGTGCTTCATCAACACACACTTAAAGCACTATCACATGGACATATTTGTGAACCTTTGAACTAATACTTATGGGTTTTGCTTCTCAAACCTGTACAAAGATGAAAAATCTGAATGTTCCTCAGATACAATGTTAGACATTAAAATGTATATTAATCTTGTACCAAAAGTTACCTCTTTAATGATCCTAAAATTTCCATTAGAAATTGAGGAAGCAAAAATAAAAAAACCAATTTTTTGGCTATACGATTCTAAGTGACTTTAGTATCATTTCATCTCACCTAGGATACATAAATGCTTAATATATAGAAGCCCCTAATTTCTCCTACAAACAACAGATTCCTAGCCTAACCCACATTTTCATAGACAAATTCATGAAAGACTGTCAATTCAAGTCAAAAAAGAAAAAAAGTGGTGTAAATAGAAATAAACCAATAACGACAATATTTATTTGAGATAAAATTTTGTGATTAATATTGCACCAAGGCACTTTACAATATTATTGTAAAAACAAACAATAAGACTTCTATTTTCTAATTTAGCAGACCACTTATGATCTTCAGTCTTACATGCTCAACAGAATCTGGATTTTATTATTCTGCAGCAAAACATTTTACCTAAAGTGTCTCCCTGTATCTTATACTTCGTCCATAACTAACAAATCCAGGTTTAGATTTCCTATAATGCATATTCCCCTGGTTCCTGATGAACTAGGTTAGACTGGGGAGGGTTTCTGTTACAGCAATGACAATGTATTTACATGAAACCTTCCAGGCAGAAAAATGCCATTCCTGACAGAGAATCTAGGAGTTGCCTCAATTATTATTACACTCTAGTCATATCAGTAGAAAGCAATCTTTTCATCTTTTTCTGAGAGAAGTGTTTTACTTTGAAGGGGATAATGAAAACATTTACTCTGACATAAATACATCCAATATTTTAGATTGAGCCACTTAATGAAATTTTACTGAAGAGCAGAAAGGAACCATATCTTGAAGCAACTTCATCTAAAAGGACTCACATTAAATTTTAAAAAGCCTGGATCTAGAGGTCCTCCTTTAGTTCTCAATACAAAAAAAATTAAAATTAAAGTAGAGATAAACCTGTTTAAACACAGGTAAATAAAAATCCCAATCTGAACAGTTTGAGCCAAAAATCAAATAAAACAGACAAGTACATCAGCTGGTGGATAACTTCATTGCCTTTAACTTTTTCTTTTTTTTTTTTAATTTATACCAAGAAATCCCCTCTCTCTGTATTGTCTGTTCTTTTTCTACAGGAAAAGCATGAATTGAATTTTAATCTACATGAATTTTACCCCAGAAAAGACCAAGATGATTTCAATGTCAACCCCCCCAGAAAATGTAGGCACAGGTCTGGGATGGAGGTGAGAACTGCAAAGTTGAGCAACATATTGCCTAACAGTAACTTAAGTGCTAAAATCCCCGGTCCTACATACAATCGATAAGCAGCACGAGAAAAGCACCTCAGAATTAAATCTTTAAAACAAAGTGTGAAGGAATCCAAGCCAGCTAACAGAGAAAAACCTTACTAAGGCACAGGTCCTCATGTCATCCAAGAGGCATCATCTCTGTAAGATGAACTTCAGTGAGGCTGCTGAACCAACGTCTGATTTACTTGGCAGCTGCTCCTGTGACTGGTAGTCCTAACCATCCCCCCCTTCCTCTTCTTTCTTCCAATTCTGACAGTTATACAGTCCCCCAGTGAACAGCTGAAATTAGGAAAATTATCATTTTATTGCTAGATTAATTATCTGCCAGATTCTGGGAAATTAATCAATGCTTTGAAAAACTCCAGAACTAGTGCAAGGCACAGTTTGGAGGGTGCACACGGGGCAGGTGAGGGAAGGAGAAGCAGAATGATCCCATTTATATAACCAAATTGTTAGATCAACTGCTTGGCTCATCATTTTCTGAACTTCTGGAAGAAACTCGCCTAAGATCAAGACTCCCAAGTCCAGAGAGTAAGGTGAAAATGGTTGTTTAACTGGTCGTATTACACATATTTAATAATGACTTTGTGTATGTTATTCAGACAGCTCTAGAATTAAGCAGCTGATTGTTGGGATCCTGAGGACTGCAATTTTCGAACTTCAGTTCTTTAATAATAAGAACAAAACAAATCTAATTGAGTTTCCGAAGCCTTTAGTCCGCCACCTCTCTGAAACCACAGCGTCTCAGTGAACTGGGATGCAGCATCCCTCCAGACAGGTCTGCTGCAATCCACCGTGAGCAGAACACCTTAGTTCCAGCTCTGTGAGACTGACCCTGCAGACAGCACAGCACCAGTGACTCTTTCATTGCCTATTTTATTGCCCTTCCTTGAACCCAAGGAAGGGCAATAAAATAGGCAATATCAATGGAATGAGAGAGATACAAAGAGCTAGAAAGAACTGTTGCAGATGTCCTTCTGATGCATTTCTAAATATGAAAGAGAGCCCTGCAGAGAAGGCAAGAATCAAGTTAGAATGATGATGCAGGAAGTATCTAAAGTATCTAAATTCTCCCAACATCCACAATTTATACTGAGTAAATTTACTGGCTGAGAATAGAACAGAGTGAACAGAGGAAGGACAAGATAAACCAGTATGATCGTGTGTTTCTTAGGACATATTTGATTCAATCTGTTGCTCTACAAAAGGAAAAAACACTGCCCAGAAGCATCATTTAATCTTGGAATGAACACAGCATTTACAAACTCTAAATAACTTTTATCTGATTCCAGTAACTCCCACTGGCCACCTGCTCTATTGGGAGTCCTTCCTCATTGTTATGTTTTCTTTTAAGGAAATAAATCTAGTGTTGTTTCTTGTGTGGTGGTGAGCTGGTTCAGGAATCTCAGCACCCATGTACAGGATATATTTTAAGCAAATGCTGAAATACCCATTGAGAAAAGTGCCCTGAGGGTCCCTATTTCAGGTCCAGGACCTGACACCAAGGCATAATGTAAATTAGCCCCAAATGAGGACACTGACTATTCCCAGCATTCTTAACCTGAAACATTTTTTATTCCTGCATTCTCATAAACTTCATTAAAAATTGGAACACAATTTTGAAAAAAATATGATAAAACTGCAGAGAAACACCCACCTGGATTCTAGGCCTGAGCAGCTGCATGAACCATCTGCTCATACCATATGTTTAGTGCTTGATTTAGGGTGAATTAACAGGGCTTGAAGGTAGACTGAATAGCTACAGTACAGTTAAGAAACTGCTTTTCTTCGCATTTTCTTTAAATCTCCTTTTTATTTTCCTGTGATGTCATTTGTTTCTTGTCTATTAGTAGCAATCAGTGCATATGAACAAAAGATTTATCCAGTCCCCAGCTGGAGTAGATCAAACACTGACTATTCAACTCCTGTTTCGGACAATTGATAAATTTGATTACTTTTGAGACAACCCATGTAGTCCAATGTTTTAGTGCCTTCCCTTAAACAGTAAAATTTACAAAATAAAAAAAAAACCTAAACAAACCAAAACAAACAAACAACACAAAAAAACCAAAAAACAAAAAACCACCAAACAAAAAAAAAAAAAAAACCACCAAAAAAACACAGGAAACAAACCATGACAAAACTTAAAAGAATTTGTTGATGAAATCAACTGCAGTGCACCTTGGCCTCAAGCCATGCTTAACTTTACCTGTTGTGAAATAGCTCTCATAGAGCTGCAGCTCTGCTATCAGGCTCTAGGACGCAAACTCATGCAAGTTCACCCAAGGGTTTGGAGGCCACATGTCAAACTTGGCTCAAATTTCATGTGAATGCAGATCAAAAGCTTCAAGGACTTGAAAACACATTTTAAAAACAACTTTATGGATCCAATGGAATTTTAGTTTGCATGTGGAGATTTGTTGAAATCCCAAGAGATTCAGAAATGCCAGAGTATGAACCTGTGTGAACAGAAGCCAATAAATTACCTGTTAGCTCTGGATTCTCTCTCACACCAAATATCAAACATGCTTTTTTATTTCCACCAGTTAGGATTGCAGCTTGTTAGAAACATCCTGAGACCAAGAGATTTGCATGGTTTGCAGCTGAAACTGCTGCATTTCTTATTCTGCTTGCAAATTAAGAGCATATTATGAACACCTCCAGAAAATACGTAGTAAAAATTATGTTATTGGTACTAAGAATCCAGCTACACAACATCTAAAATCTAGTACCTACATTATATGCTGTATCTATAATAGTTTTAACTCGTAGAATATCCATAAAATACACAAAATGTTAAATCATTTTAATTCTTGCTTAATTACTTAACATGATCCCAACGCAATTAAATTCTATGAGGATAGACTAGACAGACTAAATAGTGTTTAGTAACCATGTCTTTCCAAGATGTTGTTAACAAGCTACAGCTGTGTCTGTTGGACAAAGAAATAGAAGATCTGAAAAATAAAGCTATTGGGTGCACAGTAAAGAAATTAAAAAGATGTGTATGTGGGTGTCTAGTGAGAAAGTATTACAAAAAGTTTTAGAATATCAATGCCAAAAATCTTTCTGTTAGAAATTTTATCAGAAGTGGGTTTCAGCCACATAGGAGTCTGTTCAGAGATGTGTGTGTTAATTCTCCTCCTGTATGCAATTTTCTATGGATGAGAGTGAATCCAGTCCATAATATCTGTTACAAATCTCTTTAGTAAATCTTGTAAGATTTATTGCTCTTTGTGGCATGGTCTTTGGAAATCTCACAACAAACATCTTCAAATATTTTCATCACCCTGAAAAGCAGAAATAGTGCAGTACCAACTGGTTTTGCTTGACTGTAAAAACTTTAAAAATGAAAACTGGAAAATGACTGTATTTTCCAGTTTCTTTTAAACTAGACACAGAAATGCTAATACATGTGTTTATACGTGAAGATTTTATATTACACTTTAATTACTCTGCAACGAATGAGAGCTTTCTGCCCAAAAGTATCATTTTCATTGTTATCACCCTGCACTGACAGAATTTACTTAAATTATTTTATTCATTCACAAAGACAATATAACAATTTTTTATTTCTTGAAGTCAGCATTCTGACTTCAAGAAATACAAAATTCAGACAAAAATGTTCTGTTGGAGGAAAAAACCAAAATTGGGTCCTTTGCATCAATATTGTTCTATCTTTTCCTCTTAGTTGATTCGATGGTGGTTTAAATCAAAAGGTCTCGAATAGACATCATCTCATTTCACATATTCCTAAGCAGAGAGTGCTTTATCTGGATTACAAAAACTTTTGTTTCAACAGCACAACTTGGCCTGCATGCCAAAGAGCGATACTTTTCAACACTCTTTTGAAGCCACATCTCTCTAAAAAGAAAATATTCATTTTCTTAGCCTGTACAGCTCAGTAATACCAAATAGACTCATTATCTTCTGTTACCCAACCATTACCTTGTCTGTTCCTTACATTTCACTGAGGTTTGCCATAAGCACAAAGAACACAAGCTTCCATCCCTCATCTCTGTTTTCTGATCCCAACACTTCTTAAACATCCTCTCTCTGGATGCCTGCACAAGAATTTAACGTCAAGACCAATGCATTTCTCATTATCATATTGGATTCAACAAGTTAACAAGCATCTGCAGGTGATGACTGCTACTGAGCTGAGCTGTTTCACAGCTCAGGACTTGGCACCGCTTTTGTCACAGGGCCTCTCAGCAACTGGTAATGGCTGATTGCCATGTTTAGAAGGCTCGTTTTGTTCTTTCACATGTATTTGGGATTTCAGCCAAGATTTTGAAAGGTAAAATCCTAAACAGATTTAGGCAACCATTTCCATTTTCAAGGGCCTAAACAAATGCTTTAAATTCAAATAGATTTTGTTGGTTATTAGAAATAGATGTAGATATACTCACATTACTTTTTAGGAACTTAAACTTCCAAATCCTGGCAAGCTTCATGGCTTACAGAATTGCCATATAGTCTTCCAGCCACAAGATGAGACACTGCAGGCTGTGTCATGCACAAGCCAGACCCCATGCTGGACACACCCACAACCCTGAACGCAGAAGGTACATGTGTGCCCTTTTTTTGGCGGGAGAGGGTTGGGGAAACACTTAAGAGCAGAGCGCAGGAGACATGCCTGCATAAGTGTCTGTGCATAAGCAGACAACTCCACATTTGGCTGACAGATGCCCAGTTTGACTTTGTAATCTTGAGTTTATGGCTTTTAGCCTGGACTAGCACACCTGTGTGAGTGTTCACAGCTTCCACTGTTACAGTTTAACAACCAACCATTTAATGTAAAATGTAGGAACCACTCAGGAGAGAGACAAGAGTCCAGGACAATTCCAGGAGTGAGCCCCAGGACTGAATCGTGCCTCTTCTCATGCACACCATCTTTCTCTAAGACAGTACGTAAGCAAACTAGATGTGATCATGGCCATTGCCCAGCCCTGAGGTTATGTGGCATAGAACAACACATCCACGCCTCTCAACTTTTCTAACTTCCAATATGAGAAGGCCAAATGCAAACTGACAGCTGGAAAAGGTCCCTGGTCTGCACTTGCTCCAAATGTTCCAAGAAACAGGAGGTCAAAGACACACAGTTGCCCATTTAAGGGATTTAAGAGTAAACGCTGACTTTCCAACAACTGGCAGAATTTCCTGGAGCTGTTTAATCCACTCATGCAAAACATGTAGCTTGATTCCTTTCTGCCAGCAGCATAGGTTCCACACAAGAGGGTGAGCCTATGCCTCTGTCACCCATAGCCTGGTCATTGTAGACCTGTCCAGAGGAAGATTCGTGGGTCAAAGCCATCCTGGATGCAGGAGGGGACAGAGATGGACTCTCCAAAGTGCCCTAGTCCCAAGGCTGTTGGGCAAAGCCAATGTGCCATCTTCAAGCCTGGTTTGAACAGGATGGTGCGGCCTGTGCTGTACCAGGCAGGGGACTGGGTGGCTCCAGAGGTCCCTTCCAGCCTAGATTACTACTCTGTGATGCAATGTTACAGACACATTTTCTCACAGTTAATAACCTATAAGTCAATGTTATGTGTGCTTGGACAAGAGTCCTTTATCAGCCTCTCTAGTCTAAGGTACTTCTCTCTCTCACACACACATCAGAAATTCTCCTTCCCAAGAGCACTTGGCGAATGGCCTAGAATGAATTCCCGGAATGACGCAACTGGGCACAACCTACATCGTGGGGCAAACTCAGATGCACAGGGTGGGGGTCAAAAGAAGATGTCTACACTCCCATGAGCTCAAATGGCCACTACAGAGGTTTTTCTGATATAATTTCCTGTGGATCAAAATTTCTGGAACACTTTACAAAATCAGGTTTTGCTAAGCCTTGAGAAGGCTGAAAGAGAAATCTAGCCACAGTCATTTACATGAAAGAGCATTATAGAGAAGACACATAGAATTCCACTGTGGTGCACAGCTAAAGGACAAGAGGCAATGGTTAGAAGCTGTAACAAGGGGAATTCTGATTACACACAGGAAAATATTCTTTAACATGGGAATGGCTAAGCCTGTGGAATAGGATGATCAGACAGGCTGTGGAACTGCCATCCCTGGAGATTTTCAAGCCCCTACTGGATTGGCCCGGAGCATCCTGATCTGGATTTAAAGTAAGACCTGCTTTGAGAGATGATTGAACTTCAAGTCCATGGGGGGATTCTTACAACACAAATCATACTGTTATTCTATGGAATTTTCTATACAGGCACTGAAAATAAAGGTCAGTAAGGCTTGGCTACAATTGGACAACATAATTGTGCTGCAGAAGTCCACTTCTTTATCATTCATATGCTGCATTTTCTGAACTTTTTTACATTAATCCAAATTCTTCTAAAAATTAAATCTCACCACTGAATTTAAATCAAGAAGAAGGTAAATTAGCTTCTCCTTACAAGAGGATTTAACATTTATTATTTTTTTCGCAATATAAAAAGCAGTACTTCTGTTTCAAAACCAGAATTTATTAGTGACACAAAATACAGACACTCAGGTTTAAGGAAAACATACACAATCAGATTTATTCGTGTCAGCTCAAGCTACCATTTAATAAATAGTTCCTTATTAGCCTTTTTTCTGGTATTATCTGCAATTTAATCCAGTAAATTATCATTCTGGGGAAATCTGTATATTCAAGTTGAATGATGGAAACATTATCAGAGCAACATCTCAATTAACGAAACAACTTGGAATAATTTAACATTAAATTGGACATCAGTTTCACATTCAAGACTCTGAAAAAGAAATCTGTAAGTGGTTATTGTTGTAAACCTGTGGCTCAGCCACATATGAACTTGTTTCTCATGTCATCTCAGACTTCTTTAGCTTGGTCAATAAATTTTTATATCATGTAATTTTTCACTTAACCTTTTTTTTTCCAGTTTGCTCACATTTGTTACTTTTTTTCTCATATTTGATGAAATATTTATTTTGCTTCTTCGTTTTCTAGACAGATTGTTTCACATTTTGATTTCTGCCTTTCTGCTTTTTATTCTTTATGCACTTCATTTGTCATACTTACCTAGCACATCCCTCTTTTTTCTGCTGAGGAAACTCTATCTACTACAAGTAGGAAAGTATAAAAAATGAAACAGCTCTTCTAATTAGATGGACAGAAATTTTCTCATTTTCCTGAGAAAGCAAAACTTTAAGGATTACTTCTCCAAGAATAATATGTTTCTTCTTGACAAGAGACAGCTCAATGTTTTTACATACCAGACACGTTACAACAATGTAGGAATAGTTTCCATAGGATTCAGTGTTATCAAAATCTGATAACATTCAGTGAGGCATCTACATAACTTTTTTCCCGAGCATTTCATTCTGAAATGTGGGAGAAGGATTAAAAGAATGTGTTGTTCATGAGAGAGGGAATGCATAGAAATTTTACTTTCAGATCCATCGAAAATGTAGTCAGGTTTTGCCATACTTTCCCTTACCAAAGCTTTGATATTAGTCTTTAATACTCTGCTTATCACAGACATTCTCTATTGCACTGATTCAGAGATTGTATATGGCCATTAATTTGTGTGGACTGCATCACACATGCCTTGACAGTAGACTACAATTAAATACTCGTTGGCTCATTAAATTGTTGCAGTCAACAGTGTCTGCCAAGCTTAATGAAGCTAATATGAATACCTCAAATGATGCTACAGTTAAGGGAATATTCTACATAAAAATGCTCACATCTACCACTCTTTGGAAGTCACTTATTATGTTGGAGTCTATGGGCTGAGTTTGTTTTGCAGACCCAGTGAGAAATCAGTGTTATTGATTCTAAGGTTAATGGCCCATGGGTATAAACAACCAAAGCCTTACACTTTGCTTCCCAAATGCTTAAATGTCAATTTTACACATGTAGCTATATTTCTGAGAAAATCTCTTTGATAAAATATCTTTTCAATGGCAGTATTTTTTAAAAGGGTGAACACCACTCTGGACAATCAACCCTGGTATTTCAGCTACATGTTCAGCCTTACCTAAAACATAACACAGGTATTTCCACTATTTGGCCTGATTAAAGGCATAGTTTGTGCAATATAACACAGGCATATGTAACAGGATGGGAATTCAAAATAGAAGTAAAGCGTGTGAGGTAGAGTGGGACTTCTGCCCCCAAGTCTAAGTGTATTCAATGCAACTGTATGGCATTCATTCACTTCCAAGCTTGTAGATCAGGCTCCTTTTCAAGTCAGCGTGAAACAATATTTGGATTGAAATTCACTGCAAGGGAAGACCCTAAGAAATCTAAACCAGATCAGCTGAAAAACACCCCAGAAATGTTCATTGCTCTCCACTGGCCACTTGGAACAAACACACATTTTTACTGTAGATGTCTAAACTTAGAAAAGAGTGATTCAACTTGGAGCATTCAAACACTTACTATAATTCAAGTTTATCACTTGTTTCCCCTATCCTGCTTTAAACACTTCTCTTTTTCTGGGCAAAATATTGGCTGACAATGACTAAGTTAATCAGTGATAGGAATATTTCTGGTAACTCTTATCCATAGATGAGTTTATAATATTTGAAGCAGAGAACAAAAGTAGGAGAAAGGCTTCTGTCTTCAGCAAGGGAAGGTGAACTATAAATTAAAACCTGCAGATTCTTTTAAAATTCTAGGGGCACAAAGTGAAGATATAAACTACCTCATTTACAAATTTATTCCAGGAAGCAGGGAAAGAAAGCTTGCTGTGATTTTGGTAATATAGAGCCACGTCTTCTCAACCTGCAGTCTGACAGATGATTTTCCTTTTGGTTAAATTTTTTACAAGGTAAGAAGAATAGTTGCTCCATTTTCACTTCTGTATGTTTCAATCACCATAGCTACTCTAATCACCTAAGAGATTCCTGTTGTACTATAAACTGTAAAAAATTATACATGTGCTAGAGATGCATTATTCAAAATATTACACAACTACATTACTTCAGGTATGACTGTGGCTCTGTTTGTATGAAATATTATTTCTGCCTACACTGGAAATATATTTAATATCATTTCTGACAGAATTGTCATAAAAATACATGCAAATATATCCTTAGCTGTTTAAATATCAAGTGGTTTATGACCTTAGGGGTACCTTATAGAGAAATGAATGAAAAAAGGCTGATCAAAGCACAAAGCAGTTGATATGAATCACTCCAAAGACTGCTCCAATTTGGTCACATAGTGCACTTGTAAAGCCAACTGTGACTCCAGTACGCTTTGGCTGCTAGGAATGATAGGAGAAAAATTCTTGAATGCTTTCAAAAGAAAGACAGGAACATAATTATGAGATTATTAACATTTTCATTAATTGGGAGAGATGCATTGAATTAACTATGCAAATGATGTGTATTCTACACAAATTTTTCAACTAAACAATTGTGACTCCCCAGGGTGATGCCTGACTCACTGTAAACCAAGAATTAAGATCAGAGAGACAGAGACTCTTTTCCTCTCTTTTGATTGTACAAATAACAAATATTTAGGAAAAAATAAGTAAGTAAAGAAAAAAATGTGAAAAATTATTCTTTTGTGGCTTTGATAATAACTCTTTGAAATACATCCCAGATAATCTGTTTTCCACAGCAGCATTTTGGAAAAAAATATGAATTTCAGATGAAGGTTGCAATTTTTTAGGGTTTCTTGTATATGTCAGCAACACACTGTTCAAAAATACAAGGTTATTTGATAAAAATCAGTTGTTATCCACAGCAAGTGCCATTGCATCCATTTGTTTTTTTGAGTACAGGGAAAATGTACACTTCAGCTATTTTATACTTAGAGTCAGGATTATCTGTACATATTCCTTGGAATACAGAAGCCAGTAGAAAGCAACCTATGAAACAAAACTAGAAACACAGAGCATGGCATTTTATGATGGGAATCTGGATTGCATCACTAGCCATAACTATCCCCTGTAAAACTCATAAGCCTTTTAACTCATGAAAGCCTCTCACCACACGGAGTCAATGATCCCTGCTCAGAAGCTCCCTTTAGACTGCTCACAATCCATCCTTCCATCCTCCATTGCATCTAATCATTAAAAAATGATAGATTCCCCAAATATGCAAGGATGATAACAAGAAAGCATGAAGAACCAGGCAGGCCATTCATTTTCGGATAAAGTTAGAACTGAACAGGACACACTGCCCTACAAATTTTATTATTTGTCAGGTAATTGTGTCCCTACAAAAAAACCTAAGATGGAGAAAACTTATCCCTGATCCATCTTCTGCATATACAAAGGATGTAGAAATCTTCTCCTTCTCATTGCAGTCTCTCAGGATTAACAGTCTCTATAGAGAATCTCAATACACAAAGACTGTGCAGCACTTATGGACAGGGAAAATAAACAAAGTCCTTTTCTTTTGGAAGAATCTTTGAAGAATCAGACTGGCGCCAGCTTTATTCAGCTAGGATCTTTCAGCTGAAATATTCATTTTGCACTTGGATTTTTAGAAAAAATATATGGTAGCAAAATCATTTGCATTCCAACCTATTTCAGAAAGCACTGCACTGCAGAAGACAAAGCTCTTCTGAAATGCTGATAGCCCAAGCCAACTTTCCGAGACGATACTGTATTCCAAAACCTGGTATAATTAACCAAGAAGGTCAAAAAGAGTATTAGGCAGCAATCCAATCCTTTCCTCACAATCTGCCTTGTCCCACCCTTTTGGGCTGGGATGGCAGCAGAAAACTTTGCTTGCAGCTACAACATGTACATGCCGACTCACAGGGGAAACGTGCATGACTTAAATCAGCTTTGTACTCCACTGATACCAGGCCATCTGCATACCAGCTGTCCTCTGGTGACAAACGGAGCACACTGAATGCTTGCTGCAGGCCTTTTCACGCAATTCTGCGCCTTGTCAGCAAACTTGTTCTAATGTGAGAGATTTGGCCACTCACTTTATTCTGTTCTCTTTCTTTCTTGTCCGTGTATATACCCACACAAAGATCCTAACAGTCTGGAGAGAGCATTGCAGGGAAGTTACAAAAGAGATACCAGAATTTTTAACCTATTGCACTGTATGCTACTCATTATCCCTTTGTCTAATTATCTTGCACTCTGAATCTCTGTCTAAGGTATCCAGGTGACTTTGTGCACTATTCAACATTTTTTCTTTTTCCATTGTCAAAATGCTGTTAAAAGTATCCTTGTATGTTGTTTTTTGTGTTGGGTGTTTTTTTCCATTTACCATATTTTCTTTTCTCTTCTTTGAGTGGATTTGCGATAAAAAGAACTGCTGGTGCTTAGAGATTGAGCATCACTCTCATCATGTTAAGAGAGAAGACCATTATGTGGCCACATAATGGGAACAGTAGGATGCTTAATTCACCTATTCGGTCCTAAATTTTGATTTAATAGCTGATTTTTTTTTCAGCAGAGAAAATTTTGATTCAGGTACTTGTAGACCTTGTCTTTTTTTCTTGGTCATGACAGCTAGGACAGTTAAAAAGTCATACTGGAAAAGACTCTTTAAAATAACCAAGGTTTGTTGCACTGATAGCTCTGAAGAGTGAACCAGGGCACTAAACAGTCACCAGGAGTCCAGCAATCACTATGGGAACTGGAGTATGGGGTAGCCTAAGCCGTATTGTGTACCAGCAGGAAGAGCATTATACAGTAATCCCAACTGGAGCTGACAAATGGCTCGCTGTGACGAATGTGCTCATTCAGTATTTGCTGTGGATAGCTCTTTGCTTGAAAAGAAGGGCTGTTTCTTGAGGAGCTGGAGGTGAGAAAAGGCAATTTTAAACACTGCCGTTTCCTGGTTGTCCCAGCTTAGCAAGGAGGCCAGCAAGATGCTGTGTGCTTTGATGAATGGGAGCTTCAGAGGACAAGAAACAAGGTCACAGGTAGATTTCCAGTGTCTTCTCTCTCCATTTTAGTTCAGTTTAGTTGAAGCAGTCCCTGCTCAGCCAAAAGGTGATTTCTTAGAGCTAAGAGACTTGGTTTCCTTTCAAAGTAAATTTTTAGCTGCCTCATTACTGAGCATGAAAATAGCCAAAGGTTGACAGCATTTGTGAATATTAAATTCATTGCAATTCATCTGGTCTGTAAACAAACCAATGCACTTTCTGGGATAGGACACACCCCTGCAAAAGATTTTCAAAAGTGTTACCAACCTGCAGCCTGGGGCACAGCCTCCAACTGCCAGCACCCTCCACCCAGGAGAAACCCATTTAAGCCATTATTTAACATTTAACAATGCTGAATTTAACAAAGCAGTTTTAAAAATGCATGAAAGAGGTTCAGCATCAGGAACTTAAAAGTTTTGTCTACAACCCTGCCTGTAAGGAGGACACATGCACTGCACAGAAATTCAAAAACACAGACCCCATAAGTTTATATTAGGAAGCAAATATTTTCAGAAAAAATCTCAAGGGAAGGTGACCCGTCCTTGTCACAAGCCAAATCCAGAGGTTTACTCCCAAGTCACACAGATCTTTGGCATGTCTGTGATTTCAGGTCAGGAAAATGCCACAGAAGAACAAAACAGCACTTTGATAAGGACTGATGCACACAGTGATGCTGTGTCAGCCACTTCAAATCAGTGAAGCCATGAAAAGAAGGCAGAGGCACTAGAGACAGAGGCTTTCTCCTTTTATTGAAAAATGCTCTGTCTCAAAAGAATGCTGTTCCAAAGAGATTCCTAGAAAAGGGCTCTGTGAAGCAGAGAAACATGGGACAAGACATAAGAAAGATCAGAAGAAAAAATTTCTTGAAATTTCACTGTCAGTCGCTTTAGCTCCAGCACCAGAAAAGCTTTTCTCTGCCTTTTGATACCTTTCTGGCTTCCGTGCCAGCAGTCCAACCCTACCATTACCAAACATCACTCATGCAGTTCATGCTGGGGTCATTCACAAGCTGCCACCAGCACTAGCAGCAGACTCCTGAGCATGTAGAGCCACATCCACCAGTGGATGCCAGCTGCTTTGTACCATTCCAGTGAAGCAGAGCAGCTGTAAACCAGGTTTAGCAGGTCTGTTAAACAAGCTTTGTTATTGCTTTGTGCTATTGACACAGTGCAAAGCTGCCAGAGCAGTCCAAGGAATCTGATTCTCTGCTTTCTTTTTGCAAAAAAGTGAAAGTGTTAATCCTGACTTTGAATCCTGTCAAAAAATTTAATGAAGTCCACTGGGAGGATCTTACACATTGACAGCTTTAAACTGAGTTCACTAACTCTTCTCTAGGTACACCGTTCCTGTCAGTCTTCCTCAAAAGACTGGATTTGTCCTTCTTGTGAGTGGCCATTGAACTTTTTGCAATATACACTCATATATCAAAAACTTAAAAATTAAACCTGTCCTCACTGATCACCATAATTTTTACTTTTCTGATGACACAGAAAACACAAAACCTTCCAGGCTTCCTACATCACGATATATGGTCTTTTCAAGCAAGCCCATGATACATAAAACTATCAACGTGTGCATCAATAATATTGCATACACAGAATATGCATATAGTTACACACTAACCCAAAGCAAGAAGATATTGTGATAATGTAATTTAACTGTTTTTATTACTATTAGAGTTATATTGTCCTGGTTTCCTTCTGCAATGATGTAGCCAGACTCTCTGCATCCATTTTCAAAGCATGTGGGTTTATTTCTTGAGTAGATGAGGTAGGGAAGTGAGGCCGACCACGTGGCTGCTTTTCGCAGCCCCGTGGTGATCCCACATGAGGTAAGAGGGGAGAGGGAAGTTGCAAGAAGGGAATGAAAAATGCAGTCTGAGCAAAATTTGCTCTGTTCGCATAGTTAACAGGTTTCATGATGAATATGCTAATTTCTACTAACCAATTTAGGAGGAGATACAAGTTTTACATCATTTCTATATAGCCTATGAGAGTTTTCAGATTACCATAGCTGCTCTACGTTTGAACCTTGCAAAACCGGTTTTTCTACTCTCGGATCTACCTTGGAGGAGCTGCCTTGAGAACAATAGGCTGCCAATCTTTCCCTGCAGCTATCTCCTGATAAGCATCTTAAAACTTTATTTCCGTTTTTTCTCCAAAGGTTTTTACATTCCTAGTATACTTTGTTAGGCAATAACTTCTATAAACTTTTCTATTTTTTCCTCTCCAACATCTCCCCCGTTTTGATGAACCACTAAGATATTAGCTATCGTCTTACTCATAAGCTTTTTTACACATTGAGGTATACAGGGTATTGTTACTAAAGTTACAAATACTACTATTAGAATAAGTAAGCTTATTTTACAGAATTTCTTTAGCTAATGGTGCAAAGCTCTAACTTTTAAACAAATTGTTTAGTTAAGATGGGTTATTTATTGTAATTTGGTTTGTCAAATTATTTAGATTTTTTAGTTGTTTATGAATGGATACAGTATAATTAGATAATATTATATAATACAATTTTTTTAAAAAAATTTTTACAGTTATGTTTATATGGTAATGGAAGAGAATTAATGTTTTAATTAAACAAGTTGTAAGGGGTTTGTTAGGGCTTTGTGTTGTATTAGAGTTTGCAAACTTGGCTAAAGTAATTCAGGCTTTTTCGTCTTTGATTTGAATTACAAGTAAAACTTCATTATAACAATTAATACAAAGAAAAAAATCATAACATATATTCATGTAAATTATAAAGTTCATTTTGTTTTTGGGCTGTCTTTTTTGACAGATCACTTTTTCTTGTTGGTTTTGCTAGCTCAGCTGTGGGTTTTTGCTTCTCGTGTTTTTGTTGGGTTTTTTTTTCTTCTTTTTTTTTTTCTTTTTTTTTTTCTTTTTTCTGCAACTGCTTGCTGATGTGACAGGATTTCTCATACTTTTGCTGGAATTTCTTTGAGCTTTGTACCTGTGAAAACAAAAGAAAATGCCTTCTCCCAAGTTACAAGACCTGTATGGTTTTTGTATTTGTTTTGATTTTAGATTTTTAATCAAATTTGGGGGGTTGTATTTCAATTTTTTTTGGTAGTTAGGAAATATTTGTATATGAAGGGGTCAGGCCCCTCTGGAAAGCTTTTTTGAAAATTATAGACATGCAAAGCTTTATGTCGCTTTCTTTGAGGTGTAACCTGGGGTTCTCCCCCTCTCTGTTGATATAAAAGGGTTTGTAAAATTTGGTATATATTTTTTGTATTATTTTTTGATTTGTGGGGGAGTAAGAAATATTGAATGGTCGGGGAGAATTGGAGTTATTTAAGGATATAGGTGATATTTGTAAAGGATACAGAGGAATATTATTAGGTTTGAATCGTTGGAAATTATGTGTGTTAAAGTATTTGTTATGTTAGACGGTGGTGTTTTTTGTTGTAGCTGGGTCGGTGAGGAGAAAGAAGCCTCAGGCGGTGGTCGGGGCGTGAATGGCTTTGTAGATAGCAGCGGCAGGAGGTCGGTGCTGCTGGAGGGAGGCGTGGGCTGCGGCGAGGAAGTCGGAAAAAGTTCGGTGGGGTGGTTGGAAAAGTTGTCGGCGAAGACAGGGGTGCTGGACGGAACCGGGTTTTCGACGGTGTTTTGGGATACGGTCGTGGCGTGCTGCACACGGGCTGGATCGTTGTAGAGACGGGATGGCTCGTCTGTCTCGGGAGAGGCGGCGGCGGTGGTGCGTCGTTGTCGTGGAGCCGTGGGGGGGGACGGGTGGTGTCGAAGCGGCGAATGCCGCCGGAGGCGGCAGGGGAGCTCGGGACCGGCACGGTGGCTTGTGCGGGAATGGGAACGAGAAAACCGGGACTGGCGGAGGAGGAGGGAGGGGCTGCCGCAGGCGGAAGGGGAGTCTCGGTGCGCTGCCCCGGGACGGGGGTGGGTCGCTCGCCCGCGCCATGGTGGAGCCGTGGACCGCGGCGGCTCCAGCACGGGGAGGCGGCGAAGGGAATGCCCGTGCCGCCGGAACGGGCAGCGGGCAGTGGGCAGCAGGACACGCGGGGGGGGGGGGAAGGGGGGGGGGGGAGGAAGGGAGGGGGGGAGGGGGGGGGAAGGGGCGCGCTCGGAGGCGGCAGGGGCGGACTGCAGGGGGGGGGGCTTGGGAGGCGGGGCCGCAGACACGGCAGAAGGGAAGGCGGGGAGTGTAGCGGCCGTGGGGGGCGGGGGGGAAGGGACAGGGGAGCAGCGGGGACAGAGACCGCGTGGTGGTGGTGGGGGGGGGGGTGCGGGCTGCGCACGTGGGGATTGCTCAATGCTAGGAGGCATGGCGGCCGCGCCGGGGCAGGAGGGGAGGGGACCGCGGGGAACGGAGGGGTGGCTGGGGTCGGCGCGGATCGTGCCGCGGGCTGCGGCTTTATAGCAAACAGTTGTACTCGCGCTCTGGAAGGAGGAATCAACTGTGGTGAGGTTAGATGATGGCGAGATACGTTAATAAAAGGTATTTTTGCAATTAAGTGTTAAAAGTCTCTGCAGAAAAGGGGTGGATTCATGGGTATTAGGAAAAGTTTGTAATTGTCTCTGTGTCGCCGGAATGGGTTTCCTTAGAGCTCCGTCGGTGGTGGGGATGGCCAGACCCCAAAAAAAAAAAGGAAAAAAACGCCAAAAAAAATTTCAAAAAAAACTACGTGCTCAGGAATTGGAGTTTAACGTCCCTGGAGAGCTCCGATAGGTTTTTGTTTTCGTGCTCGGGACTTCTGGGGTTAATGTCGCACTTAGAGCTCTCAGTGCCGGCAGTTTTTGAAACTGCGCCGGTTCTGCGCTCAGTGCCCGTGATTTTCACGGCAAGACAGGAATAAAAAAAATAAAAAAAAGGTCCTCTAGAGCTTCAGCCCGGCTGCGCTCGAGGGATTGCCCCAGTTTTAGTTTAAGAGCTCCAGCGGTTTTTAAGAACTGCTCAAAGCAGATCGCTGTGCTCGCGACACAGTACGGATGGGGTTTAGTTGTTTGAGGGAGTTACCGTGGATGTAGAGATGTCGCTGAAGCAGATGGAAGGTCCGGCGTGTGGTCGGCTTTTTCTCACGTTGGGCGCCAGATATTAGAGTAATATTGTCCTGGTTTCCTTCTGCAATGATGTAGCCAGACTCTCTGCATCCATTTTCAAAGCATGTGGGTTTATTTCTTGAGTAGATGAGGTAGGGAAGTGAGGCCGACCACGTGGCTGCTTTTCGCAGCCCCGTGGTGATCCCACATGAGGTAAGAGGGGAGAGGGAAGTTGCAAGAAGGGAATGAAAAATGCAGTCTGAGCAAAATTTGCTCTGTTCGCATAGTTAACAGGTTTCATGATGAATATGCTAATTTCTACTAACCAATTTAGGAGGAGATACAAGTTTTACATCATTTCTATATAGCCTATGAGAGTTTTCAGATTACCATAGCTGCTCTACGTTTGAACCTTGCAAAACCGGTTTTTCTACTCTCGGATCTACCTTGGAGGAGCTGCCTTGAGAACAATAGGCTGCCAATCTTTCCCTGCAGCTATCTCCTGATAAGCATCTTAAAACTTTATTTCCGTTTTTTCTCCAAAGGTTTTTACATTCCTAGTATACTTTGTTAGGCAATAACTTCTATAAACTTTTCTATTTTTTCCTCTCCAACATATTACAGACCAAGAAGCAAGAGTTCAGACCTCTTATCAGACTCATGAAGAAGTAAACTGCTCTATGAAGATGTAAATAGTACAGAGATAATGTACCTGAGGCATAAAAGGCAGCTGGCTGTGGCAACAGCCACACTGGTTTTGGTTTGCTCTCAGTCACAGAAAACTTGCCTGTCTAGCTCAGTGCAGCATCTTGGCTCAATCAGATGTTCAACTTTCTGAACTCTAAACAAGGAAAAGAGTCCTTTCTCCAAAGAGTCCTGTTAAAATGTATGAGCTGCAGATTTAAATACTGAAGGGTGTATATCATCATTTTATCTGCACAGTGTTACAAACTTCTGCTACATAAACTCTTGTCAGATCCCACTAGAGAACAAAATCTCCTACTTTCATGCAAAGGTGTATTTGCATAATTATGAACATTCTCCTTCACCCCTTTCAAGCTTTAGCCATTCGTTTTCAGCTTGACAGAAAATCTACTAGATAAAGCTATAAGGCATATTTTGTGGAAGAATTAATAGTCTACAATACACCTGTTAAATATGCTGTTATCAAAAAAAAAAGAAGACTTTGTCTTTCTGAAATCAAACTTACATAATTATTCAATGTCACTCTGAACAATAATGGCAAAACTGTTCTATAAAACCCCAATCTAGCAATCAATTAAAAATATATATCTTTATAAATTACCTATTACATCTACATACAGAGCATTAGAACCTCCCATTTCAAGATTAAACCCAGCCACTCCTAAATCCCTAGGAACCTGACACTAAAATTTTAATTATGAGAGGCACAGCTTTTTCTGTACTGCCTCTCCCATCTATGACTGGAATAAATGAATTTGCACTAGCCTCTTAGAATGACATTTTCTTATGCAGAGACTGAAATGCCTCAAAACATATTTCAAAATAACCTGGAAAACATCTAAGAAAATAAGTTTCTGTTGCAAAAAACCTTTATTATTCCTTTCCCTTTTCTGTTCTCCTCCACTTGGTCTTTTGAGAATAGGAAGATCTACATTCATGGAAGATACTTGAGAATCTAATTTCTGTCTATGTGTCCAACTTGCACAAAAACCAACTGGAAATCAATGGGCATCAGGTATCTTGTCTCATTTCTGGGTGTGGACTGATGTTTGAGAAAGAACAGAACATTCCGACACAGAATGCTGAGAAAGAGCAGAACAGTGAATGAGGATGGAGAAGCTGGTGAGGAATAACATCAGGTGGCACAACTAAGGGTGAAAGCAGTTGGTGCTGAGCACACCAAGCAGCTCAGCTCTACAGCAGTGAGGGAAAAGAGCAAAAATTCTGGTAATGTTACCAGTCATCAGCCATTTGGATTCCCATAAATATAGTTGATTCCTTTTTTCCTTCTCCCTCCCCCAATGAAGTTCTGTCTGTTAGAGACAGTTATTCAATATCTCACTCGTGCTTCAAAAGGATTCTGAGCAGAACTTGAGTTAGTATCTTTTAGAAGTTTTGTATAACTGAGTTTGGCCTTTGCTGCTGCCAAAATAAGGGTTGGGCTGGGCATAAGAAGCAGGGGAAATACTGAAAGGAGCTATACAAAGAATTCTGTAGTTTTGCTTGATTTTGTAGTTGTGTTTAAACCCTGTAATTTCATAAATGTAAGTTTAACACTTTTGCTTAGCTGTTTAAGTACTACTCTGCACCAGGAAACAGCATGAGGACAAAAACAAGGGGAGGTGAAGATAAGGGAAATCTACATATCTGTGGTCCAGTTACAGAGACCAATACCCCTCTAGAAAACTAAATCAAGGAAGAACAGGAGGAATTGCTCAGATAAGAGGGAGCTAGGAAAGTGCCTACCTAAAGAGGAATACCTAAGGGCCCCCTTACATCAGCACATGTGAACTGCGCATGTGTTAAAAGCCTCAACACAGAAACAGCCCCAAAAGGGGCTGTGGTTCCAGACAATGGGCAGTGCATGTGGATGATGTAGAGGGGGCAGGACTTGGAGGCGGAATTCAGGAAGTTTCATAATGTAAAGGATGCATAAACTTAAGCGAAAACTGCTGAGGTGGACATACCGTGGAGGGACACCCCTGTACGGCCCCAGGACTGTAATGAAGGAATGTTTTCTTAACAGTATCATGCTGTTAAATCAATTTCTTTGAATCAATACTCAGGCAAGATACTTCGGGTAACACCCAGAAGCACACAAAGTAAAGTAATTTAGGGGAAGCATTTTGTATTTGATCATAGCATTGGGAAAATGGTATAAGAGGATGCATATAATCCCAGGAGGCACTGACCAAGTTTAGGATGAATAGGGTTCAACTTCGATGCTCACGCATGAGCATTTAGTGCCATGTGACATGCTCTAGAATATATGAGATATCCCCGGCAGGTATGACAATGCCTGTGCTATAGCTGTGTCCTTTCAATTTGACTGTTGAGGGCATCAGCTTCTAGAAACTCTTATTGAGACCCTTCTTAAAAATCCTTCTTCTTATCCTTAAAAAGAAACCCCAAAACTATTCATTATTTGTATATTACTGATTGTAAAGGAACTCCAGTGGGAATGGTTCAGGTGGAGCTGTCCATGTTGTAGAAATTTAGTATTATCTTATATGAATTCCATCTCTGATATCTGACAAAGTGTGAGCAAAAAATGATGTGTTTTCAAAAATCAGGATAGCCACTACTTTTTCTGTTGCATACCTGGTGTCTGAATGCTCTCTGAAGTTTTCTTTCAGTTAGGGTATCATAGGGCCTTTCTTTATGCAGTGTGTTACTACAACCCTTCGTCCCCTAGGAAGCCACACTAAAGACATTTTAATTAAAAATTCTGAAAAAATAACAAATATTAGAAAACCAGTAAAATAGAAGTTACCATTTCATGGCAGCCTCCAAATATACAAACAGTGCCTCCTCTTTAATAAGCTGTCTTTTATATCATTTATTTTAAAGGAAATGAAGAATTAAGCAGTGAACTGACACAGAGCCCATTCTTCTCTACACTCCAAAAGAAGAGTTGACAACACCAATAATTCATGTAAAATGTGCTGTACTACACTGACATCTGCAAGGAGTTCATCATTCTTTGATGTTGTTTTCTTTTATAAAGATTCTTTCTTTTCCTTAGACTAAGTACCTCCCCCTCCCCTCAATGTTAAATGAATATCTGGCACAGAGTACCCTAAAGCATTTTACCCTGAAACTGAAGACAAGCTGGAAGATGCAAAGACTGGAGAACCTGAATTTTTCTCCTCAGCTGGCAGCTGCTTTTGTTACTTTAGGCTCATCTTCGTGAAACATTACCAAGACAAAAGCACTAATGTCAATCTTTCACTGACCAGTGCATGAATATAATTCTCTTCAGTAACTCAGAAGTAATATCTGGATCCCATACAGCAGACCCAGAGGAAATCTGTGCCAGGCAGAAGCTTAATTATCAAGCAGGATATTAAAATCCTGATATCTATGTTGTCAACATTTCAATAACAAGTATGGTTCCAAGAATCATTGCTGCTTGGAATGTACCTTTAATCACTTCTAACGTAATAATATCTCTTCAGCAAGGCCTGTTAATATTGGTTAAGTCAGCAGCCATATTAATCAGCAGTACAGATGGATAATTTCTGCCTGAGAACAGCAGCTGAACTGATTACAAGTTCTTGCCAAGTTTATGCAGGAGTACTACCTGCATTCTGAATTCTATGCTTAAATTTCCTCTGGTTCCACAACCAAAAAAGGAGCTAAAATTTCTTGCAGAACTGCTGAGTATGCTGCACCTGGGGAATCTTGTGGCAAGCCTCCACCTTGCACACTGGCTTGCACACATAAGGGTTTCTGCAATTTAATTCAACATAACGCAAAGTGGCATCCCAAGAAACTAATAACAAAGTGATGGATCAGCTGCCCCAAACTGCCCCAGGCTGCTCTGTGCTCAGTTGCACTCAACAAGACTCTTATGATTAAGATCACATCTCTCTCGCGCAAGCACACCAAAGGCAGCCTTCTTGGCCTGCTTCAGTCGGTGCAGAACAAGTTAATGCTCATTAGACTCCAGGGTGCCATTCTTCTCATCCTAAGGAAACCTTTCAGAACAGGTCAGAAAAACCTCATCCCACAGCTCTGCTCTTAGCATTGACTATAAAGAGAGCCTTATAGTGATCAATTCAGCTGAATCTAACATTTGCATGGCTGATTCTTAGGACAGTTTATTTATTTATGGCTACAGATAAGACAGAGGATTTAAAAGACTTGTGCCCCACTGCACTGCAGCTGGAGGTCAGGTGGGAGACCCCAGTATGTGTGAGCACCTGTGTATAAGCACCTGAAACAAGTACTAAACAGAAGTTTAGTTCATTTCTTCATTCTTTCTGATAAATGACAGAGACCAAAGTCTCCGTGTCAAACTTACCACTCTGTTTTGCTGCAATTCACGAAATAGAATCATAGAATCATAAAATCATTTAGGTTGTAAAAGACCTTTAAGATCCGCAAGTCCAGCCATTAACCCAGTGCTGTCAAGCTCACCACTAAACCATGCCCCTAAGTATCACATCTACATGACTTCCAAATAATCCCAGGAATGGTGATCCAACCACTTTCCCGGGCAGCCTGTTCCAATGCTGGATAACAATTTTAGTGAAGAAATTTTTACTAATATCCCCTAATATCCAATATTAATATTATCCAATACTAATATTGGATAGTATCCAATCTGCCATGAGCAGCCAGTTTCTCCAGGAGATGCTGTGGGAAATGGTGTCAAAGTTTTTACTGAAGTCCAGTTAAACACATTCACAGCCTTTCACTCATCCACCAGGCAGGTCACCTTGTCACAGGAGACCTTGTCAGGTCAGTGAAGCAGGGCCTGCCTTTCACAAACCCGTGCTGGCTGAGCATCATCCCCTGGTTGTCCTGCCTGCACTTTAAGATGATCTGCTCCATGAGCTTCCCTGGCACCAAGACCAGACTGACAGTCCTGAAGTTCCCTAAATCATCCTTCTAGCTTTTCTTGTAGATGGGAAACACATTTTTTAGCCTCCTGTCAATTGGAAATTTCCTGGTTAGCCAGGGCTGCTGGCAGATGGTGGAAAGGGTCTCAGTGAGCTCTTCCACAGCTCTCTCAGAACCCTTGGGTGGGTCCCATCCAGCCCCATGAGCTCATATAGGTAATAGCAACAAGAGAGTAGCAACAACACTCCTTCCCTGAATCTCAGGGAATGCTCCATACAAGTTGTGCATGCAGGACCGAGATGTTTACCTCCCCTGTCCCTGCCCTCACAAGGACTTATGGGATGATGGAGCAAGATGTCAAAACTGCTGCTTCCAACTGTTTTGAAACTGTTGTTGTTTGCATTTTTGGTAGAGTACAGGTGCCATTCCATGTGTGCATGCACACGCTGTACAGTAAACCAGTTAAAGTGACATTTGCAAAGTCATCTGACTGAAATTTTTTCAGTGAGGGAAAATAAGAGTATGATTTCACTACAGATCATAGCAGTGTACAGCAGGACTCGGCAAGACAAAGCAACAACAGTTAGGAGAGACATTTCGACCTAGTAGGCTAGTAAAGTGCTTTGAATTCAACAGATGCTTGAAGTCATTGCCTGGGACACAGATAAGTTGCTTTTCTACCAGGAGCCCCTTTGAAAAACATTACCTTTCCCTTCCAGCTGGCATATTTAATTTTCAATTTAAGAATCTGACCCAAAAGGTCAAACCTCTAATGTCCAAGGGAGATTCCTGAAATAGCTTTAAATTAGTTAATTCAGATCCTAGAAACATTTTAGACACAACACATAATTATGTGGAGTTAACCTAAAAAAAGTATTCATTTAATAAAATTATTAAGATAATAAGACCCTTATTATAGACCCTTAATATGTAAGACCCTTATAACAAAAGGATACCTTTACTCACATGACTTTTGTCTTTTCATTCATCCATAGAATGCTCTATTAGTCAGATATCCTTATTACAGCAAGATAAGAATGTAGAGATAGACAGCACCTTACAGGTGAAGATTACCTGGTTAATCAAAAAGTTACTGCCTGTGTCACTGATTGTCCATCAAGTACTCTGTTTGTTGTCAGCTCCATCTCCTTTTCTCTAAGAGGTAGAGGATGAAGTCACAATGCCTATCAATTATTTCAGATGTATGCTTTGATCTTGTAAAAAAAAATAAATATTAAACATTACCTCAAAGATATACCATAGAAAGCAGCAAACAAAAATTCACTGTATAGATTCAAGTACTTAAATGTCCTGGATGATTTTTTTACTAACATGCTTACTTTGGTTCATGATCAAGATGCAATTCATTCTATGTCTGTTTTGCTTTTCATTGAGCTGGCTAAGTTAACAGTCCCGAGAGCAGCTTTTAAAAAATATTTAAATAAAGCACTTACAATTCCACTGAAGACAGGTTGCGATTAAAAAAAATCTATACTTCATCTCTCTATTAACAGGGAACTTTGCATCCCTCCTAGTTTACTGGCCATATATGCAGAACAAATACCATCAATGAAGTAAATGTGCATATATTTCTCCCAGCTTTAATCTCAATTCTGCAACTTTCATGTTGCATGGCCCTGGGCAGTCATTTGTCTTTTTTCTTATTTTGCTCATTGTAAAAGAAGATCACTGCAGTCTGCCCATCTACCTCATAAAGATGTTATATTGGCTGATAGATAGCTACAAAGCACAAAGAACACATAAAAATGCTAAGTGTTATTAATATACCTGACCATCATGCAATACTCCTTAAATTATCCAATTGCCTGAAAGTAAATTCATTATTATTATTTTATCATGTTTAAGCTAGTGTGGCAGTTATGACACTTTCAAAAGCCATCTTCATTTACTATCAAACAAGGACACAATGAGGCAGGAGCTATGGAAACAGCCATCAAGAAAAGGTCTCTTCTTCTGTCCTCAGAATATTAATAGTTTAGCTATAAGATGAAAATGCTGACTAGCAGAATAAATAAATCAGCACAGAATTTGGAGCTTATTCTTTTTTAATGCTCTCTACATTAGATTATGCCTATTTCTGAAGTTCTTGGAACTCAGGTCAATTCTGTTTCCCTGGAGTGAGTGGCAGCAAGAAATCTCAGAATGTTGTGCTATCGCCTATCCTTGTTTACCCTACAGACTCTATTACCTACTGCTGTCTCTAAAAACGAATTTCTATTATAGTAGTTCCAAGATCTTACTAAAGCAGGCTGCCCTTCTAGAGCTGCTGAAAATTACTTCGACTTCCCAAAATTTATATTCAGGACAGTATTTCCCCCCTGCTTCCCACAACACCTCCCGAAAGCCACATTCTGCTGCAGAAGGGTTTAGAGGTATTTGTGATTCATATACTATGCCTCATGCCTCAGCTTTCCACACTGCACAGGGTTCAAGGCTGAGCTTTTAGAGTGGTCTGTAAAGTTTCCACTGCCCCTTGTAACTGTTCTAATACCCAGCTAATGCCTGAGCTCAAAGCCTGCAAAGTGTTATGTTGTATGAACTGCATTTGATACAACCAAAACTGCTTCTACTGAGAGTGGGACAAGCGATGCTCACTTTGACCAGATTCCCCTTCTACACATAAAGTGAATATCAAAGTGATTAATCGGAAGAAAACAACATGTTTTGAGTTTGCAAAGGCTGCTCATTCTTTTTTTCATCATTTGAAAAATCCTGGCTGACAGAATTAAGTCTTCAAAGCTCATTCAGTTTCTTTTTATTATTTTTTTTACTGCTGGCTTCTCACCAAAGCTGTAAAATAAAAGAATGAATCAGTAGTGTGTGTCCAATTAAGTAATGTTTACAAATAATTTCTCATTATCTGCTTAGAAATAATGATGATTTATGGTCATTCTGGGATGCACGGTAAGTTTGGAACTTTATATTTCAGACATAAAATCTATTACAGTGTCCTGGTGTTTTTATTAAATAGTAGTCTCTCACAGAGAGAGAACCTCACTCAGACCTCTCAAGAGACTTTGCATATGTCAATTTAATTTTAAAATCCTTTAAATATATTTAAATGTATGCATTTCCAATCTCTTGTGGCCATAGTATATCTTAACTGGAAAAAAAATCATACATAAATGATTCATGAGGCACTTACTCACTGGGATGACAGTGGAGAGACAGAGAACCACCCAAACCTTTAAAAAGTCTTGCCCTCCTGTATCTCGGGACACAATATAGACAAAGCCTGAATTACACCGTACACTCAGTATGTCAGGTTTAAAATTAAGACAGCCAAGCCTTCACCATCACCACAGACATTTTAGGTATGTGCCCATTTGCTGGGCAGAAGGGGGAGGGAAGCACCTGCCAGCACTGCTGTGATGGGAAAGTTGGGACTTCTCCCACACTGAGTGCCCAAGCACGTACAATGGGCGAAGGACCAACGAATTCATACAGCTAATTCACAGCTGAACAACTGCTCAGTGGGTTGCTCTGATACACTAGGATGGTATGAAATTAGGAAATGTTGTTACTTCATACAGACTTGAATAGAAAGAAGCTTCCTGACACAGAAAAGACATAAGCAAACGTTGTAATAGGACTAATAGTGGATTTACAGGAGTGAAAAGACCTATTGAATATACACACACAAAAGCATAATTTAATGTGTAAAGTGTCTGTCTCTTGATGAATAGGCTGGAAATTCAATAGTAAAAAAAATGCAAATGGCCATAAGATTTTTAAAGGGATAAAGTCTGAAAATAGTCTGGTTTTCATTCTAATAGAGTTACCATGATAGTTTTCCCGTAAAGTCAAAGCTCCTTTATTGCTAATTGGGTTTGCCTGCAGAAAGCTTAGGCATTCAAACACTGTTTCCCTTCCTTTTATAATGTCTTGTTTTATACAGTAGTCATTCTCATTCATGATCTCTTCTTTGATGAAGAAAATATATTTAGATTCCTGTGGGGGAAAAATAAAATACCGAAGGTAACAACTCTATTATTGCTATCAGTTTATGACCACGGGTTAGGAACAAGGAAGGGAGAGAGAGAATTTTCACCAGAGAGAGAGAAAACTCCTTACATGTTTTTCAATGCCTATAGCCAGAGCTGACTCTATAATTTGCATTGCCATATCTGCATGGGAAATCATGACACATGCAACTCAACATTTACAATTTTCTTGTGTTCTCATGTCTGCTGGCCCAAGCAGAAGAGGAGTAAGTGTTTGCTTCTGAATACAGACCCTGAAAGCAATGAACACTAACATGAAATTATACATTAATTATTTTTAAATATATATCTCTAATGTTATCCCATTAATATTTTAGGGATTGCATAAAACAAGATGCAGATATTTACTGATGGTACAGAACATTTTTCTGCTGCAAGGCTAGTTAGCTTAACATACCTTATGTACATTCACCCAGCAAAACATCCCCTTTTTATCTTAAGAATCAGGAAATTTCCTTCAAACAGCAGGCTGCTTGGCTTATAGAGTAGGAACAAGCTCAAAGAAGCCAGTATTTAAATTCTAATTGTTATGTTTCTACTTTTGCACAAAATTTGACTTTAAAATTCTTGCTGATATCATACTATGTGAATCAGCAGCTATGCTTTGTCTCAAATCCCATCTACCTTGGATAAATGTGCCATGACAGCAACATGACAATCTGCAGTGACACACTACACCAGAGCTTCCTGTATGCCTATATTTGATGAAATTAAACTGGTGTTAACAAGGTAGGATGTCTAGCTTTTACTACTATTTCTATTACAGCTCTTTACCAAGACTGAAACTTCAGTGCTGTTAATTATAAATAGGAAAAACATTTTACAAAAAAAAAAAAAAAAAAAAAAAAAAAAAAAAAAAAAAAAAAATTTAAACTTTTTTTTAAAGGTGCGCTACATTCTGGGAAACAGCAGTGATAAATTTTTTTGTCTTTCCTGGCTAACCTCTATTGGTGAGTATCAGCTTGCATTCATCATCTGTGCAAGGACTTCAGATGCAGAATTGATGAAGGTTAAAATTAACTTGTCTTGTTTGGGGGTTACCTGTGGTCATGCTCTGGATTTGCTGGGTTTGGTTCGCTGTATGGCTGTACAGACACTGCTGCCAGCATAATAGTAAGGAGGGTACAGAGCGGAACAAATGAGTTGGTTCTTTTTCAGGTGAAACAGTGGTTCCATTTCAGGTAAACAACCCACAAAACTGCAGTGATCTCTGCTTTCCGCGTTGCCCTAAAAATCCAACAGTAAATTCTAAACAGCAAAGTGCCCATTAGCTTTGAATTTATCTGTTATAATGGTGAGAGGTAGATGTGTATACACACACACATACATATATATATATAGGAATACATAAGTTGAGAGCTTCTAAATAGCAACTAAAGCAGCATCTTTACCATAAGATTTATTTAAAAGTGAAAATGTCAAGTCCCAACCTCTACTAGTTTATACAAAAATAAGCAACTTGTCTGACTTGTATACAAACTCTTAGTTGGAACAAGAACCTAAGGAAAATGGTCAAAATTTCACCCCATAAAGTTCCTCCAGGAGACAATCATGTAATAACCACTTGATCGTTTTAAAAGGGAGCTAGAAGATATTAGTCACTGGGGAATTTTTATTGCATCCACAACATGTACTGCCAAGAGAAGCTATTCAGTCAACAGTACACGATCAATAAATTATGGTCTTTCTTCCTGGTCTCAGTACTTCTCCAAGGAGGGACTTAAAATAAATCACTTTGAAGATATATTAAGACACTCCTGATTTAAGGTATCCAAGAATATTTTGGCATTGCCATTTACTTCTTGGCAATACTTCAGATTTCATTTTGGACAGCATAGATCAGCCTTTTTGTTATATGTAGGACAGAAATCATGGATTCATGAACCTCAATATATATCATGGGGTGGTTTTTTATGCCAGTTGTAGATGTTGCATTTGACATTGACGCATAGTGCTACTAGTAAGGTCTTGGTCAGAATGCAGAGATGTAAACATATGATTCATTTCAGCAAAACGAAGCACTGAATATCTGGGATCAATAACTGGAAGAAAGATCTACAGTTCTAGGCCTGAAAATTAGTCACCACCTCTGATAGTCGCTCGCCAGTGTTCCGTTTTTTGGCCAGGACAGAGTTAATTTTTTGGCAGTAGCTGTGAGGTGACAGAGCCTGGAGCCTTTTGGGCATGCCTGGGTTGTTATTCCATACCACCAGAGGCGGGAGAAAGGCACTCTGGAGAAGGTGAGAGTGGTTTGTGGTAAGGAAAAAGCAGTTGGCGTGGTGGATCCATTCACCACTGCTCATTGTCTCAGGGTCGCACCAGGTCGGGTCAGTCAGTGAGCATTTTTTGCATGTAAATCACCTTCTTTTCGTATACTTCTGCTATTAATATTGTTGCTGTTTGGGTTTGTATCTCATTGCTGTTTCCAGTAAATAGTTTTTATCTCAACCCATCTTTTTAGCCTTTTTTTTTGTGCCTCAGATTCTCAACCTCATTCTGAAGTAGGAGTGGGGAGGGGACAAGGGACACCTGGTTTAGGAGAGTCTCAGGAAGAGGGGGTGGGGATGGGGAGAGCTAAATAGCAGATTGCTGTTCCTGAATGATGACAGGCAGCAATGATGTTTTCAGTCAGGAAGGCAAGAGGTGAACTATGAGCTTTGCGGTGAAACTTCAAAACACTTGTCACATCCTCACTGAATTCTGCCGCACGGAGTTACAGAATGAATTCCCTTAAATTATTTGACAGGTGATGTTTGAAGATCTGGCAAAAAAAGGAAAAAAACATCACAAGCACTTCTCATCTGTGCAGGACAGATACATGTTCTGTTGTCCTGTTTTCTTTCCTTCCGCCTGTCACTTCTCTCAGAGCTTTAAGCTGGGGCTGACTGAGCAGATCGCTTCTCTGCTCAGGAAGAGCTTTTTACAAAGCACAGATGTTTAAAAAAGAAAAAAAAAACAGGAGAAATAGTCACCAAAATCTTCAGGAAATGAATGTCCAATTTCTCACTGGAGAATCCAGTACTGTTTCATCCAGACTTATTTCCTAGTCATTGCATATACAAACTTTTCACAGCATAACTTCTAACACTATCAGAGATAACTATCTAAGCAAAAGTCAAAAAATTCTCTATGAATTACTTGTCACTTAAAAAAATATCCTAATAAGCTATCTTGGGAAGCAGCAACAATTCCAGTGTAATAAGGACCTCAACAGCCTCACTCTGTACCAAGAAATTGTGGTCTGTGCCACAACCTGGACCCTACCTAGCATTCCATAATTGTATACCCACAAAATCAGTGTCCCCTCCACTAAAAGTAATAGATTATCATGGAAGTAGAAAATAGAATTCTGAAAAAGAAAATAATGACACCAACACAAACTCAGTCAGGACACAAGAAACAATACTCCTCCTGTTCTAAAATGTACTTTAAGGGCTTGTGCAAAACTTCAATGACCTGGTTTTATGCATGGCAGAGTTACGCTCTGTGTAAGGGCCTTTGAACAAACCAGCCACAGAAGGTGGTCCTTTACTGAGTCACCATTCATAACTCGTAGAGCATGGACAGGCAGTGGAGAAATATTCTTAATTTGAGGAATGACAACATGTCTGTAAAACTGTCTGGTTTAAAAGCTTCACCCAGACTTTCTGGGATAAAACTTGGGATTTTTTCTTGAGAGGATAAACAGCTATTATATATAGACCATCTTGTGCTCATTAGCTAATGCCCAGCTGTGAGATGTGCTGAACTTCAGCATTAAAAATCATTAGTGGAACATAATTTGGTGCTTTCCAAACACTCAGTAAATACAGTAATGTTTATCAGAAATCTTCCACTAAAATTTAGGAAATAGCATTTTTCCATGTTTTCTGAGGACTGAGGTCAGAAATAACTTGTACAAGACAAAGATGATCATCCTGGCTGAAACCAGCTGTCTTGCCAATGTAGGTTAAAAAACACCAACAAAAGTTTGAGAAAGAAAACCAACTAGGGTTGAAAGACAAAGCAGGGAAATGGCTTCAATGACAGACACTTCCCCTTCACAGATCATAAATCAAACCTTCATCAAAGTACTTGGCTGTCATCTTGATTGTAATGTGTAAATATTCTACAAACTTTAAAATTATTTTTGTAATGTTAAGACATTTCCTGTGGGATTGGGTCCTGTTGTAAAGAAACCACTTTTAGTCCAGGCTTACACAGCAGGTAACTGGCATTTAAAAGATTATGACATGCTACATAGCTTTATTTAGGTGCCCAGTCTTCTTGCTTTCAGTAATGTAATTTTAAAATTTTAATCAAAGTGTCTCTATAACATCTTGGCAATGACCAAACTATAAATGCAATAAAAAATCTGGAATTAAGCTTAAGCTCTCACATCTTCTGCTCTGTTCTTTAGTATATTCACAAAACACAGCAGAAGAATCCAGCAGTTCTATAGACAGAATTAATTAGGTAAACCATTGTCTGTAGAGGGTAAAAAAATAGAAGCTGAAAGCAGCTTTGGAACTCTTACTAGTAAAATTATATAAACAGTTATTGCAGCTGGAAAAAAAGAATGCACAGGAAAAATGTTGAAAAACGCATTCCAGCAATATTCAGGTTAAAGAACTAGGGACATAAATAAGGAATTTAATGAACTACAAGCAATTACTTTTGAAAATTCAAGGCTGTGGAGATTCCTTGTAAATAACTGTAGCACCTACATTCAAAGCCTGGAAAAGAGCATTCATGGCCACTAACCACTTAATGACTGCTCTGAAATAAAGGAGAGGAGCCTGCATGGTGCCACACAGAAAGAACGGAGAGGGAGGATGCTTCCCAGAGTGGACAGCCCTCCAGAGGCCTCTTCCCAGGGTCTGGCGCCAGTCTTGGGCTCTGCTGAGAGAGGTGACACCACACAGCCACATCCAGACTTCCACAGTGGCACGGGTTTGAACAGACTTTCATCACAAATGCTGTGATGATCATCATCATGGAGCTACAAGTAGATTTCCTACAGAGGCCCAAGCGGAGCAAAAGTCAAGTTTTGGTAGTGTCTGATGGAGGAGATGCTGCCCAGGCTCTTCTCTCCATGGCAGTCATGGACCTCAGCTAGCCCTGCATTATTGAATCACATCTTAGAGCAAGAGAGAATTATCCTCCTTTCACTGCTCCTGCTGAAGCATTCTTAACCTTTGCACACATTTTCGATGAGAGAAACAATGAGAAAATGGGGTAAATTCAGAGAAGAACTGAAATAATTTTCAACTAGCGTATGAAGAAATTTTTAAGGAAAGAACGCATTTGGCAACTGTGGAAGAGAGATTCAAGCTGTGCTCATGGAGAAAGCACCTATATAAAGGCAAAGGAACTGCTTTACCACGTCTGTAATACAGGTCAGTAGGTAAAATGAAGAAATCAAATATTTAGGGAATGCCAGTCAGGGATGACCCTGACAGTCAGATATCAACAGTTTAGAAAGAAACATCCTCATTTTTTGACCAGGAGCAATCCAACTGAGGCAAGAAACGTGCCTGGAAACACGAAAGGCAGCAGGGAAGCATCAGCTACTCACCCTTGTATTGTCTGCAGCTGAACTGAGCCCCCACTGCTCTGAGGCAAGTATTAATCATCTGCTGGCACAATGGTGTTATGACAATAAAACCGTCAGATTTTAAGCAGTCTTGAGTGTCTTTTTCTTCCACAGAAAAATGAAGTCTCACAGATGAACACTGAATTGCAAACTCCTGCTGTATACATGTATATGTGTAAATAGCTTATTCTCTTGTATTAATTCTATTCATTTCAACTCAGCCACAGTGAAGTTCTCCTGAAACACCCATTCATGCAAAGCCTCATCTCCAGGTCTTGTATATTGAAAAATTTCAGATGTCTCTAAACAGAAGACTGTTTTGAAGTTGGCACTGCTTGAGCAACAAAGCCTCTGTTAAGTCCAAGTCCAGACAGCAATAAAAATTAATTTTTAATTGAATCACATGAAATAAGTTTACTGCTTTTATCTCTAGCACTTGAGGAGTTTTTCAATATGAAAGGAAGTACGAAAAAATCACTGTGGATGAAATGTGGAACAGATCAGGTAATGAAGATGCAGAGTATGTCGCAGCAAGGAGAGGTTTGGGGAGGAAAATGCTGTCACTGCACGAGTAGTTGCCTCTACAGCAGATTAATTTGTCTTAAGAGCATAATGAAACCTCTGCTGCTGTAGCATCTCTTACTGCAGCTCTTCTTTGTGCCTCCTGCACTGGCTTTCTTGATGCAGTCATATACAGCATTTTGTATACACATTTAACTCTATGAAATCCTAAGACTCCACCATATGCACCACCACTGTAATTATCAATCTTCAGGGAACACATCCATTTTTTAAGTACTAGGACACCTTTAAGTACGACAACAACATGGTCCCGATATGTTTAAATTTCAAGTGCTGAATTATGATAATTCAATGGTTCATCTCATCTGATCCAGTAAAATGTATTAGTGAAACATATATTTATTCCCTAGTTGCCTCTGCTATTGATGCTGGAAACCAAAATTTGTAAACCATTTATTCTGTTAAACCCTTTTGATTTTATGTAGAAATATGAGGTTTTATTCTAATTTAATATACAGTGCAGTTTTTCATACAATACAATTGACAGCGCCATTTATGCCCATAACAAGATAGTTACCATTCAACATCCTGCAGCTAATTGCAATCATTCATAAACAGTTTCAAACTATGAAGAATTTTCAGCGGTGCACACCTGCCCCCTTGTGCCAGTTGTGCATGACTGCCTTTTCCCTTGCTAATAAACTCCAGCTCACCCAGCCCTGAAAGGCTGTATTAAAACCTCACATGCAGGTATTTTGCTCCTCATCTTCTTTTTTCATTTATGACAGAGGAGAAGAAAAGAGATATCGCTGTACATCTCCACCTCAGCTCCCTGATATTTTTCCTAAAAATGCAGAGATAGTAAGAAAAATGGGAATAGGTTCGTAGCTATCAATCATATCTGTATCAGGAGGATTGCAGCAAATTACTGTGGCCGGTGGCAGTTTCTGAATGTCTGCACTGCACCACGCGAAGAGACCTTTGCTCCCATCTCAGCAGAAAACTGCCCAGATAAAAGAAGAAACAAGAGAAGCTTATTCTGCCCTGCAACAAGAAAGAAAGTAAACCATGAAGGCTGGTTTTCATGATAAAACCTACCACACTCGGGAAATGGTTGGCCAAGGGAGGCATTAAATGCTTTTGAGTGTAATTTGATTTGAAAGAAAAAACTTAAATTCCAGGAACATTTCTTCTGTTCCTCCAGGCTTTGTTGCTGGACTGGAGAGTGTGGAAATATTCATCACAATGCTCACACATGCACCAAGGAGAAACATTGCCTGAACAACCACTTCCCTTTCCTGTGGGTCACGTGCAGGAGCAAGTGGCAGGGCTCAGCCCCCAGGTAACACAATCCTTCTCAACCCACTGGGGCACCTCTCGCTCAGCAGCTCTTTCTTCCTCCCCTGGGTCTGCATTCCCTCCTGGCACACTGGCCACAGCCCCCCCATTGCTGCACTCCCACCTCCAGGTAACATGGCCCTGTGCCACTCCTGCCACAGCTGCTGCTCTGATAGTTGAGATAAAAATATGCAAAAACGTAGAAAGAGCAACTTAAAAATAAAAATAAAAATAAAAATAAAAATAAAAATAAAAATAAAAATAAAAATAAAAATAAAAATAAAAATAAAAATAAAAGGA
The DNA here is from genome assembly GCA_036630365.1 of Acanthiza pusilla. NCBI lineage: Eukaryota > Metazoa > Chordata > Aves > Passeriformes > Acanthizidae > Acanthiza > Acanthiza pusilla. Next base: position 35,219,583 of record JAXCHO010000073.1, read on the forward strand.
GGGTTTAGAAGTCTGTGGGTATTGAGCCCGTGCTGAATGTCAGGGCTGATCTGCAGGTTTTGCAGAAGGTGCCCTCAAGGCCACCCAGCTGGCATGACTTGCCCTGAGAAGGTTTGCACTCAGCACCTGCTGACACAGCAGAGGTGAGGAACCCCCAGATCAGCAGCGGCAAAACATCACTTCCTCAGAGCTTTGTGGGGAGTGCACAAACCCTTATCAAAGGCAGGACAAAATTAGGATTTGGCCCTCACTTTTTCTAGGTGTCCCATTTCTGCTTGAGGATTTCCCATCTGTTCAAGGCCAACATGAGCATTCTCCCACCCATTCCACAGAACATGATTTAAAAGTGACCCATGACGTGTTTAGCCACAGGGGATGCACTGAATCAAGGCCATGTTCTGTATATCATCCTTTCACATTTTCTTGACAGCAGGTAGGAAATGCTGAAGTCAAAACAAGATCTTAAACATCTGCAAGCTGGAGTACCTCACCTAGGATGGCACAGGCACTCATCCATCCCCACTCACGTTTAACAGCCTGAACACTTTGCTTAGAGGGTGTGTCTCAGATCCTATTATAAAAAAATCAAGAAGAGATGGTCTTTCAGAGTGTGACTGATTTAGTCATCCAGTAACTCCAATCCTCATCCAGGATTTGTTTGTTCTTCTCGCCATCAAAGGAGTTTTGAATAAGTATCTTTTCCAAGAATTCAGATCTGATATCCATTTCACTGATGATGTCCCATTTCAAATAGCTTAATTAAATATTCCTTAAACTAGAGATGGATAAAAAGTCAACATAGCTCTAGCCTAGTTGTTGGATACTTGGTTTAAGGGTAAACAAAATTTTATGATCCCTAATTCAGTAAGCGTTTCACTATTTATATTCAATTCATTAAAGAAAGATGACTGGTTTCACAGAGCACACTGGAGTGTTAAAATACTGAATGAAATTTCCAACATCACTCTGTAATCAGATTCTGATTTCAGATGTAATTTGAAAAACCCACTTTTCTCTCATCTTCCAGGTTCTGAATCTAAATAGATTATAAAATCTTCCTCTTCAACCTTGTTTTTGCCTCAGCTGAACACACAGCATGATACAGACAAGAAATATAGCAGATTAAGAAACCTTAGTCTGGACTAAGAAACAAGGACTGTTTATTCTCATATGATCCATGGTTTCACACCAGTGCTTTCTGAAGCTATATAAAGCGGTTCCATCCTGTACAGAAACCCTCACTGCATATTTGTACAGAATTTAAATGAGAAAAAGCTTTTTAAATACACTAAAGCACAGACTAAGTAATCTTGTTCCACCTACCTTATTTAGCTGTGTAGCTCTGATCCAGCTGTAGATTCCCTACGATGGTGATCAAGGTTAAAACATGTTCAAATAATACATGAAAAAACTGTTATTTAACCCCCCCAAAAAATTGATTCAATTAACTTTAAAATATATGGTCACTAGAACAGCATATTTAGAGAGGGAAAAATTTGAGGGGCACAAGAATGTGTGTGCTTCATGGATCAACTTGTAGGAGAAATTAGTTTGATTGTGACCAGTGCCAATGCCCTTGTTTTGAATCATTTTGTACCAGCTCAGATTACAGTTCTGGCCTTCTTGGCTAAAGAGGCTAAGTCCTGTTCATATTCTTGATCTCTGAGAAATAGCTGAAACAAAGAAGAAAGGCTTAAAATAAGAAAACGTACACCTGTAGAATGGCAGAAAGCCCTCAAATTAGAGGATCTGAAATATCCTTCTGGAAGCGGAAATAGAAAGAATACCAACAAAAACATAAGCAGCAGCAAGTCACAACAGCATCTAAAATCAATCTGTCCAAAAGCAGCTGCAGCTGTGTTGACTTTATAGCATCTGGAAAATAAACCAAGTTGCAAAGATATAACTTTACTAATCTCACGGAAGGCTGGTACTGCAGTGATGGCCACTATTTTCAAAGGAGTGACAAGCTGAGAAAGCTCTCACAGGAGTCTTTGCTAAGTGCTTGCTCTAACATCAAGATTGCAGCCGTTGCCACTGTAGCACATGTCCTCCCTCTCACAATGATCACAGCTATGCAACAGAGCATCATGGCCAGTGGGACGTGAACAGGGAGTATGTTATTTGTGTGATATGTTTTTTGAGGGTGGAATAAAGAGCCTTGGAACAAAGGGCATTTCACAGATGTTACTCAGCACAGCAATGAAAAATCCTAGGAAGTTAGTTGAAGTACTCCAGTGTTCGTGGTCTTTCTCCCATCTCACAAAGGTAACTGCTACAGGGAATCCAACGTTGAATATAGAGAAGAGCAAAACCATTTTAGTGGGTTTTAGGGATCAAAAGAAAATGCAAGAGAGCAAGTAAAAGTAAAGTTTTTGGTGATTTTAAGATTTTAAAGTATAACTGTAAAATGTTGTTTTCCAAGACCTTACAACATCCTTGAATCTGTCCTTCCACTGAAGATTAATTTCTCTAAGAACATGCTGTCATGCTGTGAGGAACAGAGCTTTCCCACTACTTTCAATAAAGTTAGAAGGGAAAATAATGGTTAGAAACGTCAGTTTAAATGCCTAGCTCCACCTTGTACATGTTTACCAAAACTTTCTGATTAACTTTATTTCCATATTGATCAAGGAATTGCTTAAGCTGCACAGCTAACTAGTTAACTATGAATAATTGTCACCTAATTCTTGTATTTGTTTTGAACTGCTGGAGTAGAAATGAAAATGGCAGTCTCTTGAATAGCTGGGTCACTCAAATAAATACATAAACTCATTTCTCAGTTGAACCACTTGCCAGCAAGGCCTGATCTGCCACTTATCCCATTTAACTTGAGATAGTCACACTGTATAATAGCTGCAGTCAGGATCTGCCTAAATAGAGCATAATTCATCTGACACATTTCAGATGCATGCTTCCTAATGTCAGTACAAGCTACAAAATTGGAGGACGTCAATGTCATCTTGAGTCAGAGGCGCTATAAGTCAGAAAAAGTGTTTATTTTATAATGACACATTTATTTATAGAAAGGCTGGGGTTTGGTACAGATAATCACTTCTCACAGAGATCCCATCTGATGAAGACAGAACAAGCAGTGCTAGGAACCGAAAGGTTCTGGTGAGCATGATAGTGACTGAACTGACATGCTATGAGCCCTTCTCTCTAACACTGATAGAGAGAGAATGACTTCTGAATCAAGCGTTCAACCCAAAATCAGGGATAACATAATAAGGATGCAAATCCTCAAAAGAATGAAGAACTGATTTAGGTATTGATGAGACTGCAAAAAATGCAATTTCCCTCTTTTCTGAACTCAGCAGCTTATTTCAGTAGCAGCCACAAGTACATACACGCAAGGAAAGCCAGGGAAAGTACATTCAAGAGGAGTCTTCCGAGAGAACAGTTCATCACTGAGCCAACAGAAATGTACCACCACTTGGGGTAAGTGGGCATGTGCTAAGATTGAGTTCTGCTCAAAGGTCTTGACAGAAAGAACAGGTAGGTGAGCCACACTAAAGTTCCAAATCTGGATGCAGAAACTATAGAGGCCAGAGAGTGGCCTGAAGGCCTGACTGCCCAAGCCCATCAAGTTCAGCAACAGATGTCAGAGCTTGACTGGAGGAAGAGGAGGCAAAAGTGAAGGACAGTGAAGCCAGTGTACAAATTCTGGGGGAAGGACAATGTAATGAGGAGATAACACTAGCACTTTTCAAGCAATTTAAAGTCTTCTCAGTGACTTGAGAAGCCTCTTAAAAATACCTTCTTTGGGTCCTGGAAAAGCTGCTCTCCAAGTAACACAGGCTGTAGGCATGTCAAGAGAAGAAAAATGGAGGAAGAGGAAAAACACTGAAAAATTAAGGCTGGAATCAAAAAACAATTACAAAAGCTGACAGCTGTTTGTGAAAACATTGAAAATGGATATTTATAGGCCAAGCAATATTTTAAGATACAGATGTTAATACCTGCAGATCTCTCTTTGCAGACACAAGTGGTCAAAGCCACAAGCCGGTAGTCTTCTGCATGAGAACAGACCTCTCCATATGTAGATTTTATCAACAGCAGACAGGTGGGAAAGAAACCAAAGTTAAAATATATAAAGTCAACAACTTCTTAGATTCTTTTTAGGACATAATGCATAAATATGAATCTCCACTTTCTGCTGTTATTGTTAAACACATGTTCAGCAAGTAGAACATCATGCAGTATCAAATGTGTGCAGCAGATGAGCTCTGTGTCACATTGTCTCATTCTGGTACCAAACACAGTTCAGAGTTAGAAGCTTGCTGCAGTGCCATGGGGCTTAGGCTTCTGACTGCACACAAAGGATCCACCACAAAAACACATAGTTTAAACCTCCTGACATTTTGTTCCCTCTGTAATACCTGAGGTCCCATTTTCTCAAAGGATAAATTTGCCTTTATGAACGCAATCTACGAGTGGATGGGCTGCTCTTGGGATTCCAGCTTATTGCTCAAAAGATGGAGGAGGTATCTGCACACTACCCCAGAGTACTTCTGACACTACAGCACGGACATATACAAACACAGATTGAGTGTTTCCACACGGCACTGCTCAGCCTGCAGGTTAGCTGTTCAGAAGGTGCCCTCAGTCACATGGTTGACTTGTATTAACCTCTGCAGTAAAATGTGAGTAAGAAATCTGTGACTTTTCACTTCTGCCATGCCTTTCCACCCATTTCATGCTGTTTCTTTCCTTACGCTGTTATTGCTGGTTTTGAGATTGTGCAATAAACAGAATCGTGGAAAGAATGATGATAAAAGAAATAATTTGGAAGAAAAAAGCAAATCTGGATCATTTGGTAATATCACTTTAACGTGTCCCCCAGGTAGCTTCATGGAAAGATGAGAGAGGTAAGTCACAGCCAAACAGTATTGGAAACGTTGTTGGGCTTGGTGGTGTGAGTGGGAGAAGGGAGAAGGCAGTAGATGTCACAGACAATGCACTGGGCAACTATTCCCCCAGTACAGAGAACTCTATGGTAAATTAGCTTGTTCTTGCTAATTAACACACCAGAGAAAATCAAGAGCCCAGTTCAGAGTCAGAGCGGAAATTAGGGCATACTAAAAGCACTGATAGCTAGAAAATCTCAACCTGTCCAATACACAGCATGGAAGGTTTCCACAAGACTTTCAAGTGCCAGTACATAGAACCTTTTGATAATTATATTCTATAGGGCCAGTGGAGACAGGAAGGTACTTTAGTACCTCTAGGAAATTATGAGGGATTTTCAAATAAAACACGTTCCAAGTGTCTGAGGTCCATTTTGGCAGCTCCTAAATCTTAATCTTATTGAAAACTGCTGTTTGCTAGAGTACATATAAAGATTGGATATTTCTGTACTGGCAACATTTCAATATACAAAAGCATCACAGAACATGGAATCACAACTCTGTAACCAATTAAACTTCACACGAAATGCTAACACATTTCTTAAGTAGAAATTAGTGTGGTAGCAACTGCATGTCACTTACCTAGAAGGAACTAATCAGCTCCATTTGTGGCTGCCTTTCGTCCTCATACATTGTTAACAGCCCCCTCCGAACTAACACTTGATACAAATATAAAAATTCTAATGCAGTCCATTGTACTGTACACTGAACACCCAAATAAATAAAATATGTCCCTAAGCATAACAATCTTCTACAACTACAGGCAGAACAGTTCCAAAATACTTCTGGATTTTATTTTAACTTTCTTACAATGTTTTAAAAATAATTTACTTGTGTAAATGAATAAAGACAACATTTGTATATAAAATTGTCTTATAGAAGCCAGCAATTCAATTTCTTTTCATTAGAGTTGCACTGAGAGCACACCTAACCAAATGCCCATTCAAAGACAAGCAAACCAGTATCAATTAAATCAGCGGACCTCCTTCACTTACTCGTTTTGCTTATTTAAACAAACCAAGGGTCATGGAATGTAACTTGATGTAACAGACCGAAAAAGGCAAATTAACCTTTTAAGGAGAGGGCATGTCTGAAATAAAACAGTGTTTTAGGAAACTATTTTTTGAGATCAAGCTTGACGAATAGTGCTAAATATTCTACTTAAGTTTGAAAAGTCAAATTTTCCTTAGTTAAAGCAATATCCATCTTTGAGAGTATATGCTAATGGGTATGGTAGCTTTACAGAGTGTTGTTTATTAATATAATACATACATAGTGCTGGGTTTAATATTTTATTTGAATGACGTTTAATGTTATGCAAAATAAATTGTTATGTTACATCCACTGTGACATCAACTAAAATGTGAACTAGTTTGCATAGGTTAGTACTTTGGGCAGCATGATGTTGCTCTAGTCCACCAAAGCTTAAATATTCACAGTGTAGAGGAAGAAACAGGAATTAAAGCATTTCTACTAAAATATATTTTAATAGCTGGTGTTAACTTTCTGCATAACAAAAGCCAAATTAAGATGATACATCATATGATCCAAGAGTAAGTTTATCTGTCCTTTGAAAAACAACTGTTAACCTTCATAACTGTATACCCCCAAATACAGTACAGTTTTGCAAAATAAGTAAAACTTTACACACTTTAAAGCAAACATAAGCCAAACTGCACAGCGGTTCATTTTTGCTTTTTATATCACACTGCAAAAACCAACAGCTGAGAGATTTTCCACATCATGCTAATCAATGTCAATACAGTCATTGCTGTCTTCCAATGATCTAGCAATTTCTAATAGTAATATTAAATACACAATTGAAATGCTACAGTATAGCTTATTTCCCCCCCTAAAATAATAATAATTAAACAAATGTCAACAACAACTGGATTACAACTTAATACAATATGCAAATTCTATTTATCAGACACAAGAAGCATATGAAATTCCTTTGAATATACTGTTGTAGTGCAGGCAGTTTAGGAAATAGAGCTTTCAGGTTTTCTTTCCAAAGGAGAGATGGGGTTCCTATGGCATAAAGCTGGAGAAAATCATTAAAGCATTGCAGAATGGTTTAATCTTCTACAGCTCACTAGCACTTTGCATTTGCCAGCACATCAGTTTGGAGGACTTCTTTCAACAGCATCTTCTGTCTGTTTCAGTATATTATTTAAACATTTACTAACTAAAGCATATTCTATATTTTAAATGGAGTCTTAATCAACTTAATAAAAATCTTAAGATTTTGTACCCTGTACCACCTTCTGCCAAAGACCTCTGTATTTGTCATTTATTTTTCATTGTACAAGATGACATGCAGTCACTGTACAATAAAAACTAGAATTATTACCTTTCCCAAGTCTTGGAGACCTTCCACATCCCCAAGAAACACTCGGTAGGGACACATTTGTCAAAATCATAATCCATGGGAGGTGATTCTCTGTCAAATCCCAATCTGCTGAAGTAGTTTATTGTATGTCAAATGTAATCAAGAAAACCCTGTTTCATCAAGACTAAATGCTAATGTTCCATAATGAAAAATTACAACTGCAGTATCTGTACGTAGCTTTGTTTAAAAAATGAAGATTAGCCAGGCAAGAAAGAGTAATGAAAAGCAAGGCACCCATTTGTTCTTGTATGTATGCATGAATATGCTCTGTGTTGTTTTCTACATTTATACTCGTGTTAGCAAGAATTACAGCATTCTTTACAGAATTCTTTATTTCTTACATGGGAGCATGTGGACTTCCAACCTGAACTTTGGAACAGCCTGGGGAATTCAAGTCCTTAAAAGCCCTTTCCTTTCCCCAGAAAAATGTTGACTACAGGAAGAAAGAACAGTGAGGGGAACATGCTGTGCTAAAAATGAATATAAACTTCAAAGGTGACAAGACAGCATGTAACATCTTTTCTCCCCTATATCACACTGCATGTAACAGTCTCCAACATATGCTTTGAAAAATGTGTGCTGGCACAATTTAGTTTATGACTTACTCTCCCTACTTTACAAATTTTAGATCTTATTAAAAAAAATTATAATTACATTCTGATAATTTTGGGCCTTTGATTGCATTGCTTAGAACAAAGCTGCAAAATTACACTGAAGTTTGTTTTATATCAAAAAGCAGGAACCATTCCATATAAACATGAATTTCTAAGGATATATGACATAAAAAGTTGACTACAAGAATAAGTAACTTAAACCAGATCTTAATAATTCTGCTGACATACCATTCTCAAGAGAAATACAATTCACATACTGTTTTGTTTTCTTGACCTTTTATTTTTTGCAAATTGCTTTGGCTGCTCTGCAAGGCTAATGAATATTCAAAATTCATAAAGAAAATTTTATTTCCATTGTTTAGCATAACATAGTTCTCTAATGCCACCAAATGCTCATTTTCTGATTTACTTCTATACAAAAAATATTCAACACTGCAATCTGTCTCCTCATTTGGGAAGAATGATCGTGTACTTATAGGTGGAGACTCTCTGTTTTATAAGTCACTAAAAATTGCAACTTGATGCAATCTAGATATTCTCTATATTTCTTTTTTATTCAGACCTGGGTCTCTCAGTTCTGACCCTAAAACAGTGTCACCAGCTGTTTGATCTTCTCCCCAGCCTCTCAGACTGAGACCTGGGTCTCTCAGGTCTGACCCTAAGTTAGCAGACACCAAATAGCGCATGTGAAGGTTTGTCAGCAGAGTATTTTTTACTGTTTTCTACAGATGGCTAAACTGAAGCATAATGGCATAGAATATGTTGGACTCCTGGTTAGTTAGCTTTCCCTTCGGTGTCAGTTCTGAGAAAGATTAAATCAGTAAAAGAAAACATAACACTTCTCCATCATTAATCATTTGGCAAGCGTACAACCCACTGTTGGATCCCCAAGATTTTGGGAGCAAAACTGAAGCAATAGGCCATTGATCTGAAATGCACTACAAGAACCAGAGCTCTCCTCCACTGCTCGATGGAGGCACAAGTGTTTCTGCAGCAGGGGAGGGACATCAGCTCATCAGCAAAGCAGCCAGAAAGCGAGATACCTGTGGTGAGAAGGGATGTGACTGCAGGCTCTGTGTGACTGAACAGCACCGGGGCCTCACGGGGGATTTATTTACAGCAGCACACGTGAAGGTGAAGGAACTAACATGAAGTATTGGTTGTACGTTGCCCTAATGAAAATTTCTATTTAAATGCTAAGTACTATTAGAAGGAAACAGAAGAGTCGACAGGTTTTATCTTTTAGATAGTCTTTGCAAGGAATCTTCTGTGGAAAAAGATACTGAAGAACCATGAATCCAGGCCTGGATCTAACTGATGGGTTGGGATGGAAGCAAAGCAAATAGATCACTTGGAAATAAGAAAAAAAAATGGGTAATCCAAGAATAAATGTGGATATGCAAGAGTCAGAAAATTTTTGCTGTGAAAATAGACTTGTTTACTGTAAGGCTGCTGGGCAGTAGGGGTTTTATTGGGGTTTTTTTTACTGGCATATTATTTGTCTTTATTTCAAATGACTGAATTATCTACTCAACATTTTAATTTTTATTAGGAAGCTAAGTGCTTAAACATTAAACATTTCCCTAATAATTTGAAGATGTGTTCAAACTCAGTGTGTTAACCTCCTGTGACTTCAGAGTGCCATAAGAAGTGAATCAATTTTATGGTTATAACGTCTTTGAGGTGTAGGGAAAAGGTATTTCCCCTTTACGGTTAATTGACCAAAGTCTTTATATGATTGGCAGCACCAGGCCTCCATATATGTTTTTCATTTTGAGAGAGCACTATCATAAGCAATGCTGTTTTCAAAGCTCTGAGCTTCTTGTGGATTATTTTTTTTTTCTTTAAAGGACTCTAAAATGGATTCTGAGTGAGAATGCAAACTGTTACAGCAGTGATAAAGTAATAATCATGAACTCTTAAAAGATTCTTCTGACTTTTTTCTAAAAGTTTAGATTTTAAGTAAATCATAATAAAGCTCAAAGTACTAGAGACAAAAATTAGTTAACAAACTCAATATAATTTGCTGGAAGCATTCCTGTTTTCCCAGTTCTCTGAACAGTACCATACATCCAGCCATCATCAATTGGTTGCACATTGATGATATAATCACCATCCCTGAAGGAAACTTCATCTTCATCTTGAGCACTGTAGTCATACATAGCTCTGTATGTTCTCTGTTGAAGAAAAAAAAACAAGGCTTTAAAGTCTCAAGTCTAGAGAGAGAGACTCCTTCTCTTTGCACAAAGAAGAAGAAAAGAGAAGGAAAAAAGAATAGAGGGAGCAAAGCAGAGAGAGAAATCACAAGATGCCTGTTGAAAAGGAACAGTATCTCCTCTACACCTTGTTAAATATACAGTGAATACAGGCGCTTGTTCTGAGTAGCAAAATAATTGTTTTGTTAACCCACATTGTCTTACAGCTTCAAACAAACAGATTTCAAGCCATTCACTGCATATTGAAATATTCTAACTGCTGTTTCATTAATTCACTAGTAACAGTTCATTACATCCAGCCATGGCTAGCTGTTCTTCTGCTCCCTATTTGCATGATTCACAAATAACTTCTCCTGTGTCTTCACTACGAAAAGAAACATAGTCTTCATCCAGGCCATTAACTTTTCCATCTCACTGAATGTCCTTCATTTCATTAGGATTTTACCCTGAATTAAGAATTATGAATATATTATTACCTAAAGGAAAAACAAGACAAGATTTCCAAAAGTCTAAAAAAATATTTTTTATGAATAGGTATATTTTCATATTCAGGTAAAATGTTCAGTTTAACCCATAAAGTCCCATCATTAGCTAAGCCAAATTTCTCTACAACTCTGCCCACTATAAGACAAGATTTCAACTTTTTTCTCTTTTTCTAAATAAAGTATTTGTTTTCACTCATAACCAATAAAATGCTATCATTTAGTGGAATTCAAACTGGATTTTCAAACTCAGAAGAATAGTCTCCCCTTGTATCTTAACAGCAGAATAAAACTAGCTCATTTTAATATTCCCAAGAGTACTTTCTTTCCCTTACACTGGCTCCTGATAGAAGTCAAAAGCAGTTCAAGCATCACTGATAATATCCCATTTCCCTTCCAGTAATTTTTGCTATGTTACCATATGTAGCTGAATTTTTCTGGTACAATGATTTAAAGAGGATAAAAAGGTAAAATAGTCAATCTATGAGTTCATGCCTAGTACTATTGTCTGAGCCTTTTAAAAGACAGCAGACTTCTCAGCTCAAGAAAACAGCTCTGGATTAGTTCGTATCATATATATGGGACTTTGAGTGTTTTTAATGAAACTGTTTTTTTAAAAGGTAGAAATTGCTCCACATGGAGTGAGCAGGCCTTTTGTCACATGTTGGAAACGTGGAATTATTTAATCCAAACACTATAGGGCAACTCATCATTCCTGTTCCCATGCTAGAAATACACTTTTAGCCTTGACTCATTGGTAGCGCAAATTCAACAGGACAGAGAAACCAACTTGTGTTTGAACACTGGAGACCATTGGGGATCACCTTTCCTGACAAATCTACTCTGAACTGCATTTGAATCTTGTTCTGTATTATTGTTCTCTGCCATGGCTTGTAGTTTTGCTGACCTACATGCTGTGACCAAGAGCAGTTTTCAACCAGAGGTATTTGCTTTCTTAGTGGTTCCTTAATGTCTTCCAAGTATGCGTGGAAGTCAATGAAAACAAGGACCATTTTTTATGCAGTACATGACAGCAAATAATTGCTTGGGTTCTACCATCACCAAAAAATTCCTTAAAGATTCATAAAGTAGACAATTAGCAGTCAAAAAACTCTGTTTTTTGGAATCTTATTTTTTCCAACTATTTCAATGGATCTCTCTGCTGAGTCTTGAAACTAACTCCAAAAAAGCAGTGAAAAGTATGTTATTACAACAGACTCAGCAGCACTTAGCCCTTTAAACAAATTATTTCAGAAGAGGGTCCATTTAAGAAAAATGGTACTAAGTCTATATCTAGTGTAAGGCAGTAAATGGATTTTGCCCAGACCCATGCTTGTAAGTCTCCCTTACATGGGACAAGACTGGTGAAGAGATTGTTTTATTAAATTAACATGAAATTGGAAAAATAGGGAGCTTTTGCTCACTCAGAAGGATGCTCACTCATCCTTAATGCACCATGGCAAAGGACATACCACTGTTGTCTCCTTAAAGACAGCTTGACTACATCACTGTGGTGCACAGTTGTGACGACAAGCCCACAATTTCAAACTTTAAAAGAATTTATTAGGGTCCTAAATGCTGTTGAGAAACCTAAATTTATGGCCTCAACACCTAATTAGGTGCTAAATGGCTGTCAGGAGAAATCTCCATAATAATCCTGTTAGCATTGAATGCCTAATTATCACTGCAGAGTGTAGTCTGGGCTATATAATCGAGAATTACAATGCCTAAAGGACTCAAAGCAGGGATTTTTTAAATGCATTTCAGTGAATTATTCCTCTGTCAGTAGTGAATTTAGTGAGTACTAAGTTACAAGAAGGTTTAAGAAAAGTTTGGAGTTTTGCAAAGCAGTCAAATACTCAATCTCCCACCTCCTCAAAGGTCTGTCTCACACCTACTGCTTAGACAGAGCAGTAATTCTCATCCACATAGAGAACTGAAGTCCAGCTATTTTAGTCTCTGCTCCCCAGCCAGATCTGGGCTGACAGGTGTGTATTTCCACTTCAGCCACCAATTTATACCTGTCCTATGGATGGCTCTTCGCAAAGAGCAGTAACTGTTACAGCACCCTTCACATACAGCAGCTATCAAGGAAAGCCAACTTGCAGCAGAGGTTTTGTTTTCCTACCACTCTTGGATATCTAACAGTGTGTGAACACCCCATTATTTTCCAAACACACAAAAAGCCTTCAGAGCTCCCTGTACAAAACACTTTGTACTCTGAGCAACAATTTAATTCAGCCCGTTATGCACATGAACTGCTCACAGTAAGTGAGGAAAAGTTAAGAATAAAAAAATAATGCAATTTATCTGGAAAAAAAATCTACCCAACGATATTGTTAGGCTCATTCCTGATACAAAACACAGCTCAAAATTTAAAAAAACAGATTTTGAAAATTTAAAAATGGGAAAATTTCTGTTTCTCGGTGTAGGAGACTGGTGGACATGATTATAAAATGAACTTATATCTTTTGGGGACAGATTTGATAACAATACAACAACTCAGCTGAAAGGAGTAAATTTACTACAGCAGCTAACTGCAATCATCTTCACCCTGATACAACCCATGGGATCTTAATTACTTTTGCCCTAGAGATGTCCTGGCGAAAGTCAGGCACTGGTGAATGATTTTGTCACCTTCATTGCTTTTAGTTAAGTCTCAAAAACTACTCGTGCTTTGAGGTCACTATACTACGATGCCTTTCCTCCAGTCTCCTTCCCCTTGAACTTTCTTTTCTTCTTTCCTGCCTCTGTCATTAGCCAGACAACACTGCATCCAAGTCCAGAGCTGAACAGGCAGCTGAAAGCAATGAACCTAAACATTGTGTAGGTTTGTCAAATCTCCTACAGCATGTCCACACTGCATTTTAAAAGCGCGCCAAGACTGTCATCTGTGCAAACTGCTACATTTAAACACATCCCCAGCCAGGGGTTTCCCCCAAGCACACTCTGAGACCACTCTGTACTGTCCCAATAGCTGAGTGTAACATGTCCAGTGCACCTGGATAAGCTGCACAGGCTAATGAAAATATTCTGGTGCTAAGATGGGAACACAAGGGAGCAGGGCAGCTTTCTAACTGCATCTGAGATGCCTCTTTTGGAGCAGAATCATCACCCTGGGGTGGTAAGATCACTCTCTGTCTTCCTCACCAGACTGGCAAGTTAGAAGTCAGCACCAGGCCAGCAGTCCTTGATTCTCTCTCTCTGGAAATGCTTGGGGTTTATTTTTTGTGGGGAAACCCTCTCAGTTTTTAACAACAGCAAAATCAGTTCAAATCATGATGTATTCATTTTTTTCCCATGATAAAAGTATTATCCCTCACAAGGGCATCAAGTGAAAACAGTTTCACAACAGGGATAAGGAATCTGTTGAAATAAGTCAATTTTTTATTTTTAAAATCCTTTAACATCACTCCCTTCCTTTTCCTATTACCTTCACATTCCCAATTCTGGAAGAAGAGGCATATGATGATTCTCAAGATGATTGAAATGACACTGCTTCAACAGCCTACCAGGGAAGCCACTGGGACACAGAGGTATTAGGGAAATAGTGGTCATCTCCCTGCCCACAAAGCTGCAAAGGCTGGGAAGTGCATTTTGAGATTTGCAGGCATCTCCATTTTCTGTCTGCTGGATTTGAGGGCTATTTGCTTTGCTCCCCAGTGACTAGCAAGTCTACTGGCAAAGCCCAGGCTTCCAGGTCTCCTGCTTTTTGGATTTTGTCCCTTTTGGAAAGCAGTCAGCTGCCAAAGTGCCTTGTAATATCCTTGGAAATTAATGGTTGATTCCACTATCAACTGTCTCACAGCTGTCATGCAGGTGTCCAAGAGTTTCTCAGGTTATTGATTCACTCAACGATGCAGGAATCTGGATCCCACATTTTCCCCCTTCAGCCCGACAGCTGAGAATCTGGCAGGCCTGAGAGCACTCACACCACACAGAATGTCACGATCTTCATAGTATAAAATGTCATGGAGTTTCAGTGTTATAAAAAACCAGAAGTTTCGGCTAATCTTGAAAACAGGTTTTTTTAGCTTGGCAAGCTCTATGTTTGGTTCATAATTAAATATTTATTCATCTCTAGAAAAGATGACAGAGGTAGTAAATATACATCTCTTCAAAATAGTTTAAAATTCAAAATATTTTTATGGTAAAAAGTGGCTGGATCTGAACTACGAAATCTCCAGGTAGCAATATGACTTTAAAAATATGCTAACCATTAAACCTGAAATTTTTATATAGGGAGATTTAAAAAAAAAAAAAAAAAAAAAAAAAAAGCAGCTCAATTTCCTAAGAATCCAAGCTGAATACCATTCAGCTCTCCTTCCATGACCAGTTACTTTTAAACTTAAATATTTACTCCAGCTTTACATTCCTGTCCACCACAATTAAGACCTTCATGACACAGCCACGGTTTCATGATAAAGCTTCTTCTCAGTTGCCCACCAGTATAACTCAATTGGGATCATACACGAGTCAGTGCATGACTGCTGTGGGGATTTAGAAAGGGCACAGCAATCTGGAGTTTGAGCAAGCTCTATACGAGCAGAAGTAATACAGGTAGGCACAAAGCCTGCTAGCACAAAATCAGCAAGTCAGAAAAATTGAAACTAATTTAAACCAACAGGGTGATCTTAAGAGATCAGTGGTTTTCACCCAGTGCCAGGAGCATGAATTCATCACAGAGTATAACATCGAAGTTCAGCCTGTGAAACAGTGTCCAAGCATTCGTTTTAAGTAGGCAAAGGATTCCATTATTTCTCTGCTTTCTGGATATCTTTTTTTTTTTAATGTATTCTGATACAAAAGCTCTTACCACGGCCCACAGTCACTTAAATCTTTTTTATAAATGAGGACTACCAGCTACATTTAGGATGAAGAGAATCAAATAGGTCAACTGTAGAACTCAAGGGGCTCAATTCATTAATATTTAAGAGATTTCCCAATAGCTGATTATAGTGCTTACCAAATAAAATTCTCCCTTAAATTCAATACTCACCAGACTTGTTGAATGAGGCTGTGAATGCATGGACCTCATGGATGACATACTGGTCTCGTGCATGTATCCATATCCTTGAGTCTGGGTTTGCTGATATGCCCCAGGGAGAACAGGGGCTGCATTAAAGAAATACAGACATATTAATTAGTATTTTAAAACAGCCCCTGTCTAGCATTTTGTAGAAACTGTAGACTGCTTGCACTGTTAATAACAATTCCTCCATACAAAACAGTTCAGAATTATTTCCATAAAGAATGGAAGGCTTTCCAAAGGTTGATTTACACATAAATGTAGTCAAAGCTGTAGCAATATACCCACAAACATTATCATGGTTAGTTGGAACGAAAAGTTTAACATACCATTGGAAGTTTAACCATAAAAAGGTTTATGAAAGCTTAAGACACCACTAATTCAATTTTGGTACTGACACAGACGAAGCACTAAATATATGTCCCACAAGCTGCCTTCTTCAAAGAACGACTGATGAAAAAAAAGCTAATACAATTTTGAAAGGGTTCACTAAAAATTCACAGAAATTAATTCTTAACTCATTCCAATCTAACTCTTATTTATTCGGCTATGAACAAAGAAGGATTGTGATTCACAGGAAGAGGCAGAAATGTAAAAAGTGAGCCCACAGTCAAGTTTCTTAGTTTATTCTGATTCCATCAACATTCTTAGTCAAACATAGAGAAATCAATGCTTACGTATATGTTTCAAAATCACCCTTTTCCAGTATCTTCCTCTTACCATGCAATTGTTCCATCTCTTTAATACATATTTTATTCACATTTTAACAATTCTGGACGCTAATCATTAATATATTAATTTCTACTGTACCAAGAGCTGTTGAAAGCATCAATACAACCAAGAGGGATCCCTAACTCTATTACTGACTAGAAAAGCATTCTTAAATCTCCCGCATCTGCCCAAACATCTTACTTTGGCAACAAACTGAAATAGAAAATGTTAAAAACACGGTTGATCAAAAAACTGTGATAAATAAGCCAAACATAAGTGACTACTTTCCTTGCAAGGCCAAAAAGTATTTTAAAAGCAAACTAAAAAATACTGAAGTGGTTTTCAAAATAAAAATATTAACGTTTAGTCACCACATATTTGTGCATGTTTTACAAGACTCACGCACTCTGAGAATAAAGATTTCTGGCTTGCAAGAAGGTTATTAGCCCATCTCCAAAGTTATTTGCCAGAATTTTACTATTTCAACTGGAAATTCATTTAGCTACACTGAGAAACAAATGCATTTCTGCTGGTACTTTTCAAGTGGTCCATTTAACTGATATACTATCTAATTCCTCTGCCAAAAGCTGTGTTTTGGTTAAACAAAATGGAGTTTATGCAGCACATGATTCAAAAATCTTCAAGTGTGGATTCTCTCAGCAGTCCAGCACTTTCCGGGATAGATCTGTTGGGCTTGCTGGGAATTAAGAACAACTTCTGCAGCAGCCATCACACAAAGATTCAAAAAGGAACAAAGATAATGTAAGATTCAATGGGGTTCACAATGTGAGGAAAGCTCCAGGACTTGTAAAATAAAAAAAATACACAAAAAAGCAGGAAACCCCATTAAAAATATGTATTTATGGTAAGTATTCATGTTTGCACTGGTAATACTTTCTAATTCTCTGCTTCTTGAGTTGTCAGGCCAAGAAATGTATGTGAAAAAAGGGATTACTGAGAAAAATTTTCCTGAACTATTTCAGAAAGAAAAGACACCCTTGTGCTTTCAGCAAGTTGTTTTGCCAATCCTACTTCTCCAGCTGACAAAATGATTGATTTCAACAAAAGTTCTCCTTAAAACTTCCATTTAGTTTTAGGTAGCATATTCAACTGCACTAAGTGTGTAATTACAATTTGGGATGCTACCCTTTGCTCTACTATACTTGTAAAGATAGGCAACACTATATATTTAACTAGGGTTTTTCTGATTTGGAAAACATGCTTCAAACTATTGTAATGAACAGATTGCTTTGTTGAGTGAAATTAAAGTGATATGCAGTCAGATGCAACACTGGAACATAATGAATAATGGATGTTTTAGAAGGGCCAAGTTCATTCTAATGACATATAAGTAGAAAGACATTTTAGAGCAGTTCAATCATCAGAGAATTGCTGCTCATTAACATGTTCATAGGATTATCATGCATTAAGTGAATAGTCCTAAGTAGTTCATCAAATAATTTATGTTTCAATGTTGTTACAAGCTATTGCCACATGAGCGGATGTAGCCCTTCATGAGAAAATAGAGAAAAACATAATTTAATCAAAGGTTCTGCGATCAAGCTGGAATGAATACATTTTGCCTAATTCACCACCAGCATAAATGTAGGCCAGTCCATTGAAGCCAATGGAGTCTCATCTCCTCATACCAGCAGAAAATTACTTCTGTGGGTTGAAAACTAAGCACAACTTGAATTTCTAACTTAGCAGGAATAGTATCTTCAGCCAACACCGGCTGCTGCTCAGCCAGCACCAGCCTGCCCTGCAGCCACAAAGGGCTGTCAGCTCTTCCCTGGTCCCTGGCAGGGTCAGACACCCTGGGAGTCCCTTTCTTCTTCCCAAGAGAAGCAAAGATGATGGTAGGAACCTTTTACTCTCGATTCCATCCCCCCAAAACAGATCTTTCTCATTTCCTATCTATCATCCCTCGTCAGTGTAAGGCAACAAGCCTACTGATGGTCAGCTTCATTATAGCCTCCAAGTCAACCAGCTTATTTTGGGGAGGATAACCCACAGCTCCTGCCCCTGTGACAAGTGACAGCAGCAGGTCTGAGATGTGCTTTCCTCTTTAGCAATCAGTCTCTCACAAGCTGAGAGAATTCTGTCAAGTTGTCTCAACAAAGCTGTTTGCTGTTTTTACCTGCAATGATGGAAAACATAAATCCACGAAAATAAAGGATTTCTTCCAAAGCATGAGAAATTTTGGGAAATGATAGAAGCTGAAGTATTAGAAAAATATTCTATATGAACAAAAGGAAGGATTAGCTTTGCTAATTATCTTCTAGTCATTTATTTAGGTATCATATATGTGAGCATATATAGCAGCACATACTAGTTTTGAAGACACTTAATTGAATAATTCCATGTGGTTTTTTCCATTAAAAGAATACTGTAGTATTCCACAAAAATCTTCAAAAAACAATCTTTTTTTAAACAATTTTTTACAAAAAATACTGAAGAACCTTCCAGATGATTGTCTATTTGGAAGACAATTTGGGAATCACATAAATAAGCTGCATAGTGAAGGGACAACATCTGAGCTGTGTTTCTAGTGACACAACAATAATTCAAGGTGAGATTAAATGATTCACAGAAAGAGTTTGACTTTTTTCATCATTATCACGCATAGTTAACTACAATCTTTTGGCTCAGTCTGAAGTATAAAGTTCTATAACATCACAGAATGCAGCAGCAGCAAAAGCAATGGTTTAAGCTAACCTAAGGGAACAATAAAATACAGTGGTGGAACATGAAATTCATTTAACTGAAGCCAGATTTATTAGTGATGGAACTGAGGGCTGACCATTGCTCCCAGAAGTACAGGTGGATGTTTATTTCTTGCATTAGGACTTAAACCAGATGCTTTCTGATTTATCAAAATTTACTCTTTTTTTTCTTGTCCCATGCACCAAGTAAGCCAGATATTCATCTTAAATTATCTACTTGAAGGAATTTATCTTATATCTCTTACTATATCTTTACAGGCTTCCCCAGATAAAAGAGCAAGAAAAATGAATGAACATGATATAAGACAGAGAGGAAGCCCCAAGAAAAAGAAGCAGCTGAAAGAATGATAGCAAGTAACAACTTTCTGTTGCAGACAATGGGGTCTGCAGAGGGTGTACTGGCCAGGATATGCTTTGAGAAGATCTGGGAAAGAAAATGGTCAAATTGTGGAAACAGGAAAGGAATTGTTAAGAGAGCGTTTTATAACTACAAGGTAAAAAAACACATTATGCTAAAAAGAAAAATCAGTTAATGGTTAGGTTCCAAGATACATTTTATCAATACCATACTTAAAATCATTCTTTTGTACAGCAGAACCTTGACGGTCTGTGGTAAAACAATATATCTTCAGTGGTAACTACTGCATTTCTGCCATTTACTGCAACACGTGCTGAACCACATGTAAAATAACAACCACTTCATTTACTCTCACACATATCATATACACTTTTAAGGATTGAATAGGATCCTTCCTATTCTGATAATACCTCAATTCATGGTTGCACTCCTAAGACTTCAGAGAACTCACAAAAAATACTGCAACATTTTGTAATCATAACATGAGAGAACGCAAAGCAAAAAAAAAAATTAGAATTACTGTGTGCTCAATTCCAGTGTCCCCAATACACTAGGTAAAAAGCTGTAGGTTTTCTGAGCAGCACAAAAGAGCCAGAATACATAATCATCACAAATCTCTGTGTTACTGCCCTTACAATGAGCTTACCCAAAATAGACTGAGCTGCTTATGGGAATCATGCTGCTCCTCATGGAAGTCCTTCCCCTTTTTTTGCATTGCTGCTGCTGTATTTTCCACAGGTTGCAACATCTGGTGCAGACCTCACAGACCTCCTTTAGAAAGCCTTCCCCACAGTTTTCGGTTCCTTCTTGCTTTTGCCCTTCCTTAGAAATCCTCAGCTATGTCCCAGGCAAGAGAAGACAGGGTGATGCAATCACATGTGGGGATATGTGGTTGCACAGGACACTTCTGGGGACTCAGGGACACCCCATGTGCTGTCCATGGGGACAGGTCACTGTGCCTGAACTGTCCCCTTAACCATTTCCCAGTGCTATACCTGGCTACGGACTTACAACCTTAGGAAATACAGGAAACAGAACTGTTACTGCTGTGTTAAAGCTGGTGGATAGTAACAAATGATAACTTTTAAAGCTTTCTCCAGAAAGGGATGAAGAGGTTACTTTGATTACAAACTCTGTCTAGATAACTTCTCTTTTTTTTCTATAATTTCCCCAGATTTTGGCTGCTGCACACCATCATTAAACTATTTAAAGTGATTTTTTTTGTTGAAGAAGCATCTAGAAATTATATAATCCCCCCTCAGTTAAAATCAGGGCCAAATTTGTAGTTAGGTTGGGTTTCTTCAGGCCTTGTCCTGTCAATTTTTATTTTGGGATGCAGATTTTACTACAACTCTTTGAGCAACCACAAGCCCTCTAATTTCTCTTTATTTCCCAAGCCCTATATATTCCTGCACAAGCTCGAGATGAGCTCAGCCCAGCATTGCATTAATCATATAAGCATCTTGAGAAACAGTTTTAAGGAGAGACTTGAAGGAGGTTAACATATTAATTCTGCAGAAGTTCACATCCTGCCCAAGCATAAACAGCAGCATAAATGGAACATAATTGTTGTTAGCCAACAATTTGGTAAGAGATTTAAAGGCGGCCCATATCACAGGCTAATCAGAAACAAGAATCTTGACACCTTGGCAACAAGTAAGGCAGGTTAGATGTGACGAGGATAGGCTGCTAAAGACACATAAAGAGCAGAAGAGTAATTTGACTGCTATGGCAGCTGAGCTTTTAGCAGACTTTTAAAGATGATGTGCTAAATATCATTCTCTGCTGAATTTAAGGCTGTTGGAAGAATTTGGCAGGAGTCATGAGGTGATATGTCTCAAGGAGGTTACAAGCAGTCCATCCCTGTCTCCCATGGCATATCTGAGATTGGTGTCCCACAAGCTGGCTGAGACAACCTAACACTTCTACTGCCCCTTCCTTCCTCTCAGCTAGGCTGTTCTGGCTTGGTGAGCTCAGCCCAGCAGCAGATGTAGTGTGAGGATGGAGGCAGGACCAAGCACCCAAGGCCACAGGCAAAAGCAGAAGGCAACAAAGTGCTAGATCAGCTCTATGTTGCAAGGTGTGTCCTCCTAAGCACCTCACTTTCGTGCAAGCTGCCTCTGAATTCATGCCACAGAAGAGCTGAGCCTCTCACAGATGCTTCCCTCCAGATGTCCCAGCATCCAGAGCCAAACAAAGCACCCCACCTCCTGCAGATGCTCCTGCAGGCTCCATGTGGCAGGCCCTGCTCAACTACTTGCAAACTACTCGCGTCCTAGGTCTCCACAGCACTTGAAAAATGTCATAGTGGATTAATATTAAGCGTAATGCAGCCAGCAAGAGCTGTTTACTTGACCGTAAAAGCAGGTATCAGAGAGCTTAACAGACTTTAATGAGTGCACAAGGATTGCCCAGAGAGGTTTATATGGGTTACAGAACTCTGCAGCATCCCCCTGGTACCGCACAGGGAGACGGTTTCAAAAGAATACAGAAAAAAAGCAGGAGGAGGAGAGAAAACAAACAGAAGAGCACAGATTTGTTAGATACAGACAACATTAGAAAAACCTGAGTAAAAATTTTACAGTGCAGAACTGATTGCCAAGAATGCTCCTGTCCCCAAATGGGATGAAAATTTTTAACAAACTCAAAAGATTCATGCAAAAAGAAATGTTTAAAACTGGGTAAAGAAACTTCTTTTTTTACAATCATATCAAAATATCTATAATTTTCAATCTTTATCACAGTTTACGTGGCTCTTTAAAATCAAAAATATTTCAACCTAAAGCTGGATTCTTTGTTTTAAAATGTCAAGACATAACCTTAAAAATCTCAAACTGAAGAAAGAGGTCCTTTAGGCATTGAGATATTAGCCACATGTAACCCATTCCTATATAAAATTTTGGCATTTAAACTACATTGATCTGATGAACAGCACTGAAAAATTCCCAGCCATGTCTAAACTAAAACTGTTCGGCATTTACTTTTCAAATAAGCTAGAATATTGAAAAACACACTCTAAACTGGTCATAAGTATTACAGAGTTTTTCCTAATCAGAAAGAGTAGCACAGCACAGTCAAATTCACTGGGAGTAGTTTGGATTGTGTAAGCATATAAAAAACACTAACCTGAAGACTGAAGATGGTGAGACCTGATACAGAACAGTGCTGTTTTTAGAACAGTAGAAAACATCATGGTAAAGCATCTCGGCATTTTTTCTTGTAAAAGTAACTTTCTCTTCATTTCTTTTATTTGTCTTTTACCCCTCTTTTCCTTGCCCTTTACTGGTCAGTTAGCCTGCTTTCATGGATGTCTGAGCTCCCAGGCTGGTTGCTCTCAGTGGCTGTCAGAAGCAGCAGCTTGTCCGCATACTATCCATTACAGGAGTCAGTAATAGTTAGTAAATTGGAATATCAAACCCAGACATAATTAGGTTGTTGAAATAACAACCTGAATGTATGGCCTAATTCACAGAGGGTGTTAATAAATATCTGCCATGCTCACTGACCTCATTAGAACTGAAGCTCTGAACTACTTGGAGTCAGTGGCAAATTCAGAATGTTATAGCTTAGGAAGTTTCCATAACCTAAATTCTAAAGATATAAGAAACAGACCATGCAATCTTCAAATAGTTAAAAAATTTTGGAGGGAAGATCAACAAAATTACTGGTCTTATGTTTAAAATAACATTAATTATGCAAAAAAATATTTTTATTTATATTTGTGTTTTATAAATTTGTACTTATTTATGCAAAAAATCAAAATATCTCTACTCTCAAGACTACTTACTGACATACTACAATTTATAAAATAATGTATTTTAAACTAAACTTCATTAGTGTCATGATTCGACAAAGATTGCTTAAAGCACCACTATTTTAGAACAACATTTTATCAGCTAGCAATAATTAAGACGAACTACAGGTATCCACCATGTAAGTTGAAGTAGATTATTGTGGGAAATACAGAATCATGCAATTATAACTCTTGAAAACAATTTCAACATAAGAAATTAAAATTTTATTTTAAATTAAATTACAACAGAAGATCTCATATAGCTGTTGAGCATATGTCGGAGAAAACTCAGCAATTTTGAAAGGAACGAAAAAACAATGTCGAATATGCTCATGACACTGGAATCCTGTGTTTTATTTGAGGTTTCCTTTTAGGCAAAGACTATCTCATGTTTCAGTCCAAAATTCCTGATTTTTATGAACACGCAATAATCACTAATAATAGTCATGTTGGCCTTTGTTTTATAAGTCCATCATAAATCCAATAGCAGAGGGAGTGGGAATTTGAGAAATACTAGCTAGGAGAGTGGAAGAACAGTTGGCAAACTGTCTCTCTAGTGCATCATGGTCTACGTGTCTGGTCATTCAGACCTTCTCCTTAATTCTTCAGTTTTTGAGGAATGGTGGACCCATCAATTCCATTATATTCTTTTTCATGGCAAATTATTTCCAAGGTCCATTCTGGCCTCTCTGAGGATTCTAAACCTCTGTACTGCAAAAGTCAGTCTCTCATGGACAATGTTTTCCTTTAAACAAAAGTAGTATGGCTTTCATTCCTCTTCAGAGTAACTGCAAAAAAGCAATATACTTTTTTAAAAGCCCAGGCTAGCACAGTCTCCAGAGGCCTTGTCTGCAAGCAGTTATCAAATATCACAGTCTAGAGCAAAATGAAAGGAAGCCAGGATGTCCTGTTTTCCACAGTCAACATTAAAAGAGGACAGTCGAGAGAACATCCACCCTCATCATTAAAAGGCAATAACACAGCTAATATTCTTGCCAGGAGGTGATTGTGGGTACTGCTTCGAGCATCATTTTTACTGAGGAACAGGGACTGGAGGATACTGCCACAGCTCAAAAGCTTTTGTGATCATTAACACATTGCTGTCATAGTAAAGCATCACAGAGTTGTAAAGTATTAAATACATGTCATTTAGTGCTCTGGCAACAGGAGAGGAGAAGAAGCCAAATCCCAAACAGCCCATACAGTCCCTGCCTGTGTCTGACTCTGGAGCCGTGAGGTGGTAAGGGGCAGCCTCACAGCCCGCAAAAAGCAAAAGCCAGTCCTGTTCTGGCAGAGCAGACAATTTTGATGTTCTGAAAATGCCATCAGCTTCCCTAGACTGCTTTTGGAATGGCCATTTAGGACTGCAGGACCATAAACACTCAAAAGAATTGATCAGATAAGTGTAATTCCATAGCAGTCCCTTCAAACAAAAGCTTTTTCAAATGAAAGCTAAAGGTGTTTTTTATAAAATAGGGTGTTAAATTATTTCCCAGGAAATTCGGTAAGTAAAATATTTCAAAATGTTATCAGCCTTTAAAAATATGGGAAGAGGCTGTTTGTAGTGTTTAGTCATATACATGTTTTTGTGGGTTTTCCTAAAAAAAGCATAAAATGGACATGAACACAATACAAAATTACAATTTAGAATTAATGATATTAATTATTATCTTCATCCAATTTCTTTGAACAGTTTCAGGGATTTTAAAAACTGTATGAATTCTATATCTGACATTTAGGACTTTATGGGCACTGCATCCATCTACTTCACTAAAATTTATTTCACTTAAAATACAAACCATTTATCCCCCCTTCCAGATTTCACTGAGAAATCTTTACTAGAGCACTGTAAAAGAGAAAATTACTTCAACTATTTGGCTTCTAACCCTAAAACTGGAGTCCTATTTGTTCCCGGTTTTGAATCCAAAAATGTAAATTTACAGTTATTATGATGAACACAGAATATTCTAAATCATTTAAATTTACTGACAAAAAATTCTGATTTGAATATTCAACTAAAAAATCTTTTTCCAGATGTTTAATTCACTCACTTTCCTCACAAAAGCAAATTTAATACATTAAATACTCTATTGCAACCTGAGCGCAAAAGAATTGCTAACTATATAGATTATACTCTGCCACAGGAATAGTTCTAGAAGCTCAAATAGACAAGATCATTTTATTGAGACACCACTATGAATATTAGTTCGGCATTAGTCTTCAGTGGTAGCTGCATAGTTCCAAGAGTTTAGCCTGGGTATCTATTAACAGCTGGATGCCACAATACTTGTCCACATCCCCCATTTCCCCACTGATGCTGTACCTGGGACATAACCAAATCACAGGGCATCCTGCTTGGAATGAGAATTGCAGTCAGCATTTGGTGTTACAAACAAACCCTGCTGCCAGCTGACTTTTTTGCCTGACATTCAACCTAAGCTGCAGCGCATCTCAGCTGAGAAAACAGTACAATCTGCCTTTTCTCTCTTCACACAGCAAACCACATTATTTTATTTATGAAGGCGCAAAATGTCTCAAAGCCAGCCCACGGCATCCTCAGTCCTAGTGGGGCCACGGTGTTCCACAGGAAGCTGCAATTCCGATTTAAATTGTGAATAGGCGCAGTTTTGCTCTAGGCTTCCTCACAAAAGGAAAGATTTAGTAAAATGAAGGTTATGTTAACATGTTACATTACCCACATGCCTTCAATTAAAATTTGAATTCTGTTACATTTACTGAACATCTACCATTGCCTTTGTGCATTAGAGAGAGAATCCTGCAAGTTCTTTTGACAGAAGTCGTGCCTTGATTTCTGTGCATCGATTTATTTGCATTGTGGGTATAACCAATCTGAACAATGGTGCAAGGAGAGCATTAACCAGGATCATGTATGTCACTGCACACAATTTTACTAATTATATTTATTGTCTGCTGGATGTAAAATTCTCTGAAGTGTATCAAAAGCCACTCTAGGGGACCACACCAAAAAGCTGAAACAAATCCTTACCAAGGGAGCCATTAACACTTCCAACAGTTGAATCACTTGGAAACTTCCTTTCCACTTTCTGCTCACTGTTTGATGGAAAAGGGAACATCAAACTCAGACAGCTGGCAGAATAAAGAGAAGGATCCCCTGAACTGCTGCTACATGCAGAAATTGAAAATGAGATCTCAACTGGATTCTGCCCCACCTGAATGTGTGGGGATTGTCTTTTGATGCTGCCAGATGTCAAGAGTGTGGGAGAGAAGCATGGGAATCAAAGATAGGCATAAGGAATCTAAGAAAAATATTTGGAAGTGTGAAATATAAAGCTCTCCCTGGAACATTAACTCATCCTCAGTGAACACATACTGAATGAAAATGTGCTTTCAGATGAATCACAATTTATATCTTAATGTATTACAACCAGCTTGGAATATTTAGTTTTATGCCCAGAACCCTAAACCACACCTTAATCAAAATTTAACTAAGCAATCACTTGGAGTATTATTTGAATTTTCAAGTTTTATGTTAAAAAAACATGTTTTACAGATAATTAATACCTCTTTATTGTGTAAAAGAATGAAATATAATTTTCTGGACTAATTTCTCTCATGTTCTGTATTAACAAAGCACTCAGCAGAGAACACTAAAAGTGCAATAGTCCAGACTAGGACAGAAAATTGACAATGCACAAGATAGTGCATAAATGTAGCCCCACTGCCTTTATGGATTCCTACACCTACATGGCTTTAAAGCCTGAAATGGATTAATCAGAGACAAAATTGCATATTAAGCAGACAGAAATCCTCCTATCACGTAAACACAGAGAAATTAGCACATGTGTAGGGAGCATATTTAACCTGTTTCTAACTGAAATCTAGACTCTCATGACTAGCTTTGTCTATATTTTTCCTTCTTATCTCAAACCTAGAGCTGAGAATGTTTTTAACACCAAGAAGTCTCCCAATCATTTTCAAAATCTCCTCTAACTGTAATGCCGTTATTTTAAATCAAGAAAAAAATGTCCTTTGAACATTAGGAGTCACTGCAAAACAGGAGGCAGAAGCCAAACAGCAAAACACAGCTCCTTCAAATGAAAGATGCAATTTTCAGAAGGGAGAGAGCTCTGTCCTGCTGCCTGAAAAACCATGTCCTTTTGGGGTGCAGTGTGGTTACAGCAAACCTTTACAAAGAAAACTATATAATTTCCATTAAGATATATTTGAGAATGGAAGACCAGGGTTCACTGGTTCTGGAATGTAAGCTCTCTAATAAAGAAAACTCTTCATGCTAAATAATTTGTGGCACCAGAGAGATTATAAACATATACCTGCACTTGTGTCTGTACAACATACAAGGGAACTCAAGTTAAGTTCCAAAATATCACAGGATTTTGTGGGTAAGGTGTTTATTATTTTATTGCAAGCATTTGTAGTACATTACACACTTAAGAACAGAAAACCACCTGACCACCAAGATGGAAAAACAGTTTTACCAAAATGCTGTTGAGTGGAAGACTATTTTTTTCCCACACATTAGCTTTCAGGTTGGCAAACCTGCTGAGGGCTGGCATCTTAAAGAAGGAAAACCAAAGTACCATCTAGTCTGAAATACAAAAAAGTCAGAAACAAATGTAAGAGTCCGGTGGGTAAGAGAAGTGTCAAGGTGACCACACCAAGAGTAGACAGAGGGCATTGTTTTGATGTGTTCAGCTTTCTGTGGCAGGGCAGCCTGCTGACATACGTGAAAGGGGACAAGAAACCCACAAAAGCCTATAGTTCTTCCTGTGAACTGTAAAATTCCTCTCCTTCCGAATGCCATGTTTGATTACCAGACTCCGGGGAATGTTACTGAAACAGAGTTCAGCTACCTAGCAAAAAAGAACAATTCTCCCTCGGCTGACAGAGAAGAAAATATAACTGCTGTGTCATTCTGCTTGACCTCCTTAGAACGGCAGAGTTTAGCAGCTGAATATGAATACGAAGAGGGATAAAGAATTCCTGCCCTGTAGTCCTGACAGCTGCACCTGGATATGGAAGACAAATCTCTCTATTACAATATAAAGAGCAGTCAGGTATTATTCTCTTTTTTTTCCTTTGACTTTAACTAATGGTGATTTTTCCCAACCTCAAAACCAGAGGGTTTTTTGTAAAAATTCATGGGAAGGACAGAGCAAGGAAGGGAACAAAATCTGGTTTTCTTTCCTCTTCTTCTTTCAGCTGTCGGCACAGGAGAAGGGTTTTGACCACTATCCCAATGCAAGGAGAATCCTTGCCCTGCAAACCAGGAAACATCTCTGCAATTCCAGCATGTGAAATAAAGAGGTATTTTCTCCATTTCATCTGACTAGTTTGCAGTCTTCTGACCAGACTAACCAGGAGCAGAAGCAGTGGCTACGTTCCTTGTTCTAGAATTTTCTGTGGTATATACGTGTGGGTGACAAAGCCTCGGGCAAAACCTACGATTAATATTTTACATACAGAGATACAGATATTGGTGTGTGCTAAGGGGAGAGAAGGAGACATCCCTGAAATTATTGTTTAAAATGTCAGTGTTGGACTGAGGAATAAAACCCTGAGGTGGTACACAGAGCAAGGCTACTGCCAGCGACACACCACAACCCATAAGGTCTGTGTTTGCTCTTTGCGGGGCTGTGCTCAGCTGCAGCTCATACAGAGCTCTTCTAATGGCCCACACCACAATCCTGCCCCAGAGAGGAAAGGAGGCAGAGAACCCCTGGAGTTTGGAGGATGGGAGGGGAGCAGGCTCAGCTGCTCTGGTGCCTTTCTTCTTCAGAAGGTTCTTATCACACAAGGACGACATGACACTGGGGAGAGAGATGAAAGGACTGCTGTTTCTCATTGATTAAGCTTGCACTCCTAGCTAGATGAAGACTTCAAAACTTTAAGAAAGAGACTGACGCCTTGTGTTTTCTTCAGTCTTCATAGACTTTGGAGTCAAATTGCTAGCAATGCCCTTTTGCTGTATTTATTCCTCAGAGGTTGTTTGCACCAATCTTTTCCAGATTTCTGTTTTGTTATGCAATATCAGTTAAGTAGCTAACACAAATTTTCAGTTTCCTCATAGCAATCTACAGGTTACTTTTAAGGCTGATAGCAAAAATTAAGATTCTAGAAAGATATAAGCGGAATTTTTTGGTTTCTTGAAATCTGTGTATTTGGATTGCCAGTGTGAGTAAAGGAATGTAACTAACCAGGCAAAGATAGAAACCTGACTGTTGCTGGCAGACCCTTTTCATTCAAATAAAGAAAGGACGGCCTTAAAACTCATATCAAGGCTCCTTTATACTAATTCTCCCTATTTGTCTGGTGGCAGCAGGTGAACTGAATCTGAGGAACTTGGGCTGAAGGAGACAAGTGTGAATAGTACACATACAGCCAACCAGTAACATGCTGGCTCCAGCCAAAGAAATGAAATTTCAGCATTCATGTTTAAAATGCAACAAATGGCCCTTGAAAATTCTGTCCTAATATCCACTAAGTTTACTCCATAACATGTGGTTTGGCAGTACAGCAGAACTGATTTCTGTCTCCTACAGATTGATTTCTATGTATCTTTTAAGAGAATATAATGATGACTAAGAAAATAACCAAGAAATCATGTTTTTTCCCCATCAGAGTAACAATATATCTATAACTGAAAATGAACTTATACTCATCTCTTCTTTTTCTCCATCTACAGACTACACACAATTTAAAATAAGAATAAAGGGTCCCTTTCTTACACTAAAAAATTCTGAACCTATGGTAAGGAAAAAATTTATGCATCATGCCTAAAAGCTGATACACACCTAGACAAAGGTGTGTACATGAACTAGACATTAAAAGGAAATAAAAGATTTTTTTTAAAAAGGAAAAGGTCAAATGCAAAAGAGAAAACCAGCCCTGAGGCTTTCAACAAGAAAACTGTCCAAAATAGTGCAAGATTGGCAGAGGTGTTGAGCCATGTGAACCAAATCACTCTACCCTGGGGCGTGAATGCCAACTAACTGGATGGAACTTTACTGGTAGGGATGGAAGGGGAGCAAGAGAGTGAGTATGAAAAAAACTGGGAGAAAACCGCTGTACAAGGCTGCATGGAAAATCAGGACAGACAGAAGAAACTTTATAAAGAAACTATATAAAACCCAAAGCACAACAGTTGATATATTTGTCAGACAGAATGCTGTCTAGAAAGACCTGAATTTCAGAACTTGGCTATTTTTTTTCGGATGTTCTGTGGAGAATAAGCTGCCTGGTCTGCCTTCATAAACAAAAATAAATCTGACATCCATATATCTCAACCTCTCTTTCTGAAGAAAATCTGAAAAACCTTCCCAAAAGTGAATGGTTGCATGCCTGAGAAGTCGCAACATCAATGTCAGAAGCAGGACTAAAAAAGAGAAATCATTAGCTTCTATTCCTTTTTAGCCAAATGGAAAATAACTACTAACTACAGGTGTGAATTTTGCAAAAATGTGGCACCCAGTGTTTCTGTGAAGTCCTACAGAATGGCTTGCAAGTACAAAGATAATCTTTGCTAGGCAATAACTAATTACAAAGTATTTAGGCAGACTGAGAAGCTCTAGTGCAACACCTTCTGTTCAGTCTGGCAAAAAACCTCGAAGATACTGTGAAGTAATACAGTCAGCCTTGAAAATCAATCAAAGAAAGAAGCTGTAAAAAAACACACACACAAAGCTGAAAAGTAATTTCAAAAAGAATATTAAAATGAAAGTCCATGACCTGCATCAGGCTTGCTGGAAAGTGTTAACAAGTGTTTCCTATCCAATTTTACCTGCAATACTCTAAAAGAGAGAACAGGGAATTTCCTGAACTTACATCATGCAAAAATCTACTGATTTTGTAGAGAAAGCTTCCTGAGAAACACACTTGGCTCAGCTCAACATCATCCAAAATAATGGTCAGGGAACCAAATAAGAAGTAATTCTAATGAAAAATGTTAGCAGCCTCCCTGTAATGTTGTTACTGAAATTCTCCGAAATAAGAGAGAGTTATTTAGATCTGAATAAGCGTTTACATCTGGTATTAAGTCAGAGACCCAGCTAAGGGCTGGGAAGAGGTAGTCAAGGAACAATTTCATCAGCAGTGGCAGCATAAGATTTGAACTGCGTGTCAAAGATTAGTAAAGGTATCTAGAATAAAGGAGCAACTGAACAATGTAGAAATATCTGAAAGATGATGAGACAAGGCCAAAGACACTCAGAGATTGTAGAACTGGTCACAGGTGTCCAACTGTCTTTCATATTGCCAATGAGAAACCCTGGTGATCTAAAAGTACAAACTCCATGAGAAACAGCCATGGAATCTCAGCAAAATGGGTTTGGTTCTGATTTATGGCATAAGAGACACTGTATAAAGGTTATGGACAAACTTGCATAGTGGCAATGCACAAAATGACCTTTTGGACAGTATAGTGCCATGAAAAAGATTGGTATTTTTGGCCAAAGATGCTATTTTCTGCTGGCTCTGAGTGTGTTCACAGAGAAGGCATTTTCTTGTAAATCATTAGGATTATGTTCAATTACTTAGCTCTGGAACATATTTCTTCCCTGCAACAGGAGCTGCCTACAGGTGTTCAAACCTTGGCTAGCCAGCTAGGTCAAAACAGAAACAACCTCTTACTAAAATATGTTGATCTTGGCAAGGATTTATGCAAGACACCACCACAACAATAGATTTTAACAGAGCCACAAGACGCAAGCTTACTACTGCCAAAACAACCAGGAAAATAATGCCCATTTCTCCTTCTCTATATGGCAAGTAATAAAAAGTACCTGTTAAAAATCAAATCAAGCTGACAAAGCAATGTTAAAATGCTCAGAATACTGCAAAAGAAAAGATCAAAACAGCTATAGAAAAACAATGTGCACTGGCCTGTGAAACCCACTTTGCATCATCACAGGAAGAGGTAAAAACCAATATACTGTGTGCTATTGCTATCATCTATAGTAAGAGTTAGGAATGTAGTTAAAACACCAAATAAATACAGACATAAGGCAATACATTTCTGTCAAAGATGTGTGTTTCTTTCTTTGTTCAGAGTTGGCACTTCAGTCTGAACACCTTCTTTCTCGCCCATTCTTAGTCACAGCTCCCAGAGCAACGTAGACTCCATCAGCACCAACCACTACAATAACATATTATTCCACTGAGTGGGAGGACACAAACAAGCACAGTCTACAATTATGATGCCTTAAAATCTTCTAAAAGCATGGGTAATTGAATGATGTCAGGCAACTGAATGGTTTCTTTAAAAACAAATGTAAACCTTCGGATAAACTTTTTATGCACATTTTTTCATGACTGAGAAGTAGAAATCACTATTTTTAAAAAATATCTATTTATAATGCAAAGTTTCAGAATATTTTCAATTCATCAGTCAAGTCTAGTGCATACTGTAATGCCACAAGGATGACTAGACCCTTATTATTCATCATTTTCCTAAATTTTCTTCTAATCAATGGCATCAAACAGGTACACAATGCAGTTTTGCACCTGAGAATGCAGGTGTGTCAAAGTATTCTAATATCAATCTGCATTAAATCATAACAGACTGTATAAACTTCCCAGCTGAATGTTAAACCTGGTTCTCAAACCGTTGAGAGAGTGAGAAAATTTATGTATGTGAGAAAGAGAACAGGATAAAATTCATGCGTTTTTCTCTTGTTTGGTTGTTTTTTTTAAGAAGAAAACAGAGCCACAAGAACCTGGATAGTTGAATATGGGAAAAAGTACTCTAGTCACTAAAATACTGTGAAATATTTGATTTACCCACTGAAAAGCCCAAGGTAAATATGTTTTTTTCAGGTTAGAGTTGTATTTCATTCAGTTACACTGAGTCATTCTAGAGGGAAAAAAAACTAGATTCATGTATGTTTTGCAAAAACACAACACACCTTCTTTTAAGCACTGTAAATAGGAGTTAACAGGGCTTTGGAGCAGACAGCATCACCAAAATTGTGGAAGAGAATTCACAGTAGACCAAAGTGGCATGCAAAAGACTGTGCAATCTTGAGACCTTGCTTTGCTTTCTGAATCAATCAGGCAATAACTTACACAGTTTCTACTTGTGACTACACAAGGATATGGAGTTAATAAAGGCCTGTGAAGTCTCAACACACTGCAATAGTGTTGTTAGTGAAAAAGGTGGGAATAACAGGTACCTCCTTCATCAGATGGCCTTGTTATCTCACTGGAGTAAGAAAAGGTAGGGTTCGTGTCAGAGCCATCTGATTTATAATCTCCCACACTGGTGGAATGTAAATACTGCTTACTGTAACGGCTTGCTCTTTCTACAAAGGTAGAAAGAAATAAAGAATATCACAGTAAATAGATGGCAGAACTGCAAAGGCAAACAACAACATAAGCCCCACCACTGCTAACATTGCAACTCATACACTGATGGCAGTAAAATTAGAGAAAAGTGAATTCTTCACAATTTTGTGTCCATTTTGAGCACCATTAGTTCCAAAGCCTACTTCAAAATCTAATAGAACTAAGCTTGTTCTTTGCTTTAAAAGAATAGCAGAAATGGAAAGTAGTATTGAGATACCAGAAAGAGAAGGGAAAAAGATGAAGAATATAAAAATTTCCAGTGGAAAATCAAAATACTCTTTTATCCCAGCATGCAGACAAGCGCATGTGGAAATACTGCTGTATGCTATTCAAAAAATCTAAAGTTCCAAAGTAGCAAAGAAAATACAGCAAATCAAACTAAACATTCAAAATAAACACTCCTATGTAGGAAAAAAACCCATAAACTTGTAAAGCCAAAACACTGCTCCCTGTTATTACATTACTTTCTCTCATTTTCCATCTACCCTTAAATTATGAACACCTTGGGGTTGCAAATAATAGAACAAAGCATAATACCATGTGCCATATAGGCAAAACGTGCATGGAAAAGAAATCAATTTCATAAATAGGCCACTTTCTGTAACTCTGAAATTTTATAAGGTCCAACTATTTGAAAATTCTACTTATAGCAAGGACAAAGTAGGTCAATGCTTTTTAAGTGGCTACTTGTAAGTGGCACGAATAACTTGTTTAAGATAAGATTTATTTCACTATTTCTTATCTCCACATGTGATTACAGCTGAAGTTCCTATAAAACACTGCTTTTAAACTACTACAGTTATAAATATATAGGAAAGTATGCTTATAAAACATATGGCTGGCACATCAACCTGGAAATTTACAGTATCAACTTAGTTTCATAAACATAAAAAGCTGAACTGGGAAAAAATCAGGATATAAGCAATACCAGAAAGCATATGCAGACTCCTAGACTGAATATTGTCCTCCAGAGGATCAATGTCGAAGATGGAGCCAGGATCTGTACGCCAAACTTTAAGATCTTTTTCCAAAGCACAGAAATTATAAGACAGACAAACAACAAAGGAAGTAAAAGCATGAAAGGAATGAGCTTTAACAATCAGCAATCAATTTCCTTCATCTAGAAATTAACCAAAATATCTAGGTATTCACCTGAAGAGATCAGAAAGCATTAATGTCCTGTTTAAAATAATTTAGTGCATTCATTTTAAGCATTGGCATTATTTTAAGGAAATTTTTGCCCCCATTTTTTTAGCATTTTCTAAACATGACCACCGTACTTTCTTAAGTCTAAATAGATGGAAATAAGTATCACCTATTAGAGCTGTCTTCAGTAGCAGAACCAAAATCATCAGGGCTACAAGATTGTTTGCCCAGTTCACCAGCAGCATCCTCACCGTGTGGAGATGTTGCAGTATCTCTCCCTATAGCTGACAGCTGGCACTATACAGCTCCACAGCTGACAGAGATATTATGGACTCTCCTTTGCATACAGAAGAGATCATGTCAGCCTAATAAGAAGAAGAATCAGAGCCACAGCTCATCTTATCCAAAATAAATTTCTACTAATTGCTTAATTCACATAAACTCAAAAGTATCCATCTTTCTTTATTTATGCCCAAAAAATGGACTAAGGTGACAAATTCAGCTCTAGAAATCTACACTGTACACATCTTCTGCAGAGTAAAATGAAGGCCACTCTTGATCTTAACAATTCCATCTGCCAGTTAGTGCCCAGGTGGCCAAGAGGCCAATGGCATCCTGGCCTGATCAGCAACAGTGTGGCCAGCAGGACCAGGACAGTGATCGTTCCCCTGTACTCGGCACTGGTGAGGCCACACCTCAAATCCTGGGCTCAGTTCTGGGCCCCTCATTACAAGAAGGACATTGAGGTGCTGGAGAGAGTCCAGAGAAGGGCAATGGAGCTGGGGAAAGGTCTGGAGCACGAGTCTGATGAGGAGCAGCCAAGGGAGCTGGGGCTATTTTGTCTGGAGAAGAGGAGGCTCAAGGGGAACTTTTCATACTCTCTAGAGCTGCCTGAAAGAATGTTGTAGTGAGGTGGGAATAGGTCTCTTCTCACAGGTAACAAGTGACAGGATGTGAGAAAATGGCCCCAAACTCTGCCGGGGGAGATTTATATATTGGATATTAGGAAAAGATTCTTCACTGAAAGGGCTGTCAAGCACTGGAACAGGCTGCCCAGGGAAGTGGTTCAGTTAGCATCCTGGAGATATTTAAAAGATGTGTTGACCTGATGCTTGGGGACATGGCCTTGTGGTGGGCTTGACAGTCCTGGGTTAATGGTTGCCTTTGATGATCCTAAAGTTCTTTTCCAATCTAAATGGTTCTATTATATCTGTTATGTCTAAAATAAAACATTCTTTTAATCTCTTCAAACCAGTTTCAAATAAAACCTTGATGTAAAGTATAATCAGTCAAAGAACAAATCTACCAGATCACACATTTTTACTAAGGAGTTTCTCCTTGGGCAGACCTGTCTGCAAGATTTACTCCATGCATTGGAAGTAGGAAAAAAATTGTCTTCCCAACTTTTTTCTTTCGCTGGTTTGAGTGGTACCAAGCTAAATAATGGATTGGTAGGTAAAGTAGGACTGTGAGGACCTGAAATACGTCATGTTTCAAATGATTAATAGCCTAGATGGAATGGAAAGAACAGACAGAACAAAATAAATCCCACAGCTTTAGAATACATTCAGTGTATGCACATTATACATTATCTACCACAACTCCCATAAATGAGAGGCATAGTGCTAACTCCTTCCTGCCAAGATAAATTAAAGCCAACACAAAATCTTTTGATAAACTATGTGTTAGTCCTAATAGTGATAAATTATGCACCTACATAAAGCACTGACAGGCATGAGAAGGGATAGGGGAATTGGTGAACACCCAGCTTGACCTGTTTGATCGTGCCTTAGTAAGTGAAAATGTAAGTATGGCTTCATTGCAGCACCAGTGCAACAGCCATTGATTCATATTGATTTTATCCATCTCTGTAATCTGAAATAATACACATAGAATCAGAATCTTGCCAACTTATAGCACAAATCAATTTTAACTCCCTAGTAACTTTTGCCAAGTTAAAATATCCTTATATTCATGTGAGAATTGTTGCTCCTCTTCAGTAACAGATCCAAAGCTCACTTACATCAATTTATCTTGATGGGTTTAGAATGGCTTAGTAGGGTTAAAACTAGTGCCTATTTGCCAAAGCAGAGTCAT
Organism: Acanthiza pusilla; assembly: GCA_036630365.1. Lineage (NCBI taxonomy): Eukaryota > Metazoa > Chordata > Aves > Passeriformes > Acanthizidae > Acanthiza > Acanthiza pusilla. Next base: position 35,256,398 of record JAXCHO010000073.1, read on the forward strand.
TAATTTTAGCAATCAGGCATTTGAAAAAGTAGCCACAGTTTCACCAATAATACATTAAAAATCAACCAGAGGAATTCTAACACACTTTTCCTAACTGGCTGAACAATTCTCAGCTAAGAAAAATACTCACGAGAGTCATAAGCATGTTTTTCAGTTTGCAAATTATTTTGAGCTACCAAGGACATTTCATGAACAGGGAGCTTACTGCTTCTTTTTTTAAACAAGTAGATATTTATAATTGCAATTTTACTCCAAAAAAGCATTAGCTGAAATAGTGCAAGTTTTTCATGGCCTTTTTCCTTTAAATAGCTGTTCAATTTTTGCTGTTTGGCAGGCATGGAAAATTAAGAATTTTGGTGTGTTTTGATCCTGGAGTATTTTTAGGTGACAAATAGTACTAATATTTCAGTTCTTAGAGCTCAAGCATGTATCTCAGGAATGTCCTTAACTCCAACCTGCTCGTGCTAGCAAGGCTTCAGCTGCTGAACTGGGATTGCACACATGGTTCTTACTCAGGGCTACAGCACACAGGCAGTGCAGCTCAGAGAAGGAGGTTTGTAGGGTGCACTGAGCAGCATATTGTAAACTGAATATCACACTCAGTTTTACAGAAGGCTTCCCCTTTCTCTTTGGCTGCACCACTTCAAGCTGTGAATGTGAGTAGTGATGGAAGATCAGCACCTTCCCCAGGCAGAGCTCTCTAAACACACGCTTTTGAGAAATCCCTTCTCATTTAGGGCTCTAGCTACAGACACATAAAGGATGGCAACAAAAAAGGAAAGAAATATCCTTCCTTGTGTGGGGGAGCCTCATTTGGAGATTTTAAGGAAAAGACTGAAAATGCATCTGCCAGGAATTATATAGTTAACCTTGCCTGAGGCAGGAGGATGGCCTACATGACCCATCAATTAGCCCATTTCCCCTGCAATTTCTCAAGTTTTTCAGAGGCAAACTTAAAGTCAGCCCTGCTGTTATTGCCACATATGAAGGATTTTAGAGTGCTATGTCACTATAGGTTTTTTGTATGCAGATCCTCTACACAGTTGTAAAGCACAGAAAAACAGAAAAGGGACACACCAAAAGAAAAGGAAATTAGACCAAAAAAAAGTCAGGTTACCATTTCCTTTGCCATAGCAGACTTGCTGACTTCTAAGCTATTTCAAATATCCACTTTGATTTTTAAATAGAGTTCATTATGATTACACCAAATAATACCTTAATGCAATACTTTGTGTTTACATACAAATCTAATGAGTATTCTACCCCCTGAATCTTATTCTACTCCCTGTTCTTATCTTGGAACATCTTTTAGAACATCAATTCTGAACACTGGTGCTCGGCTTACCAGAGATCCAATAAGTTAGTGATGAATTACAACTTGAGATATTTTTGAAACTGTGTGAAATTCTGAAACAAGAGGTAAATAGCTGTGTGCACATCTGGTCAAATTATTGGTAGAAGGGTAAATCTCAAACTGGCCTGCAACTTTTAAACATTGAAATCTTAGAGAATCACAGTTTTAGTCATTTTTTGTGGGCAAAATTTAGATTACTGAAGATATTTTGACCTTACCAACTGAAATTTCAAATTCAAAGTAATAGCAACAACTATCCTTTTTTTTTTTTTACAGAGCAAGTGATAATGTATCTCCCATTTAGTCCTATTATTACTTCACTAGAAGCTGACATGAAACCAGTAGTTCAACAATAAGCTTCATGCTGAGAGAAGAGTGAGAATGAAATCTGGAGAGCACAAGCAGGGGCTTTTATCTTCTCCACAGTGCTTTCAATAACAACAGTATTTAACAGCTTACCAACAATTATTCCAGGTCTTCTATCCATTTCAACGATATGTGGATGCACACCTTTATATGCTGCATCACTCACAATTTGGGTGTTTTTCCGTACACGTTCTGTTATAGGATCATCTACCACTGGGGTGAAGCCTCTGCCCTTTGTCTTCTCAAAATCTTCATGATATTTTACCTAGGAAAACAAGAAGAATTACATTTTTCCCTAGGTTGCAATTGACAGCAAATGGTTATTCTATGCAGGAATGCATGTATGTTTGGTTTACGAGGCACTTATATTCTTCAACTTTGCACCATATCAGAATTGTTACACACATGAGACAGGCTGGATGGCCAGCCAAATCTTTTCTATCACCTTAACTTGACCTTCTGATATTTTACTATCAATTTTGCATTTCTTTTCCATTGACACTGAATTAGGCACCAGCTTAAGCAGCAATACATCATCTTACTATCACACAGGACACAAAACAGCCCTGCTCTCCGGAGGTCATCTGGTCCATTCCCTTCTCTAAGATAGGATAGCTATTATTGATGCAGACAACTACATCTGTCAGTAAAAATGTTCCAGCAGTAGTTCTAAAGACCTCAAGTATTTTTATTCACTGATAAATTTGACTACATGCACAGTACCATACAAAATGAATATTTTGCTCTTTTGTTTTATCATATGGCTGCTGGCTTTAAAAATAAGTTTTTAGAAAGAACAACAGTTATTTTAAACAGCCTGCTTTAAAAAAACACTAAAAACAAGGACATTAGAGTAGAAAGTGTTACATCACCAAGTGTTGGAACAAAATCCCAGTATTAGTAAGAGTTATAAAGGTAGTACTGCTGATTATGCATATTTACTTTATAAATAATTTAATCATCAATGAATTAAATTGACAAACATTCTCACACAAGCCAATGCACACAAAACAACTCATTCCAAGAACCAAAGTCACACAGAAACCAGGAACATGCACAGGCACAAGGTGAAGTGTGTCACCTAATCCAGTGAAATTGTGATGCTCAAATGATGTGTGTACATTTTTAAAGAAAAAACAAAAACAAAAGAACAGACATTTAACTGTTAGAAAACTGTTTTATTAGTATTTCGAAAATGTTCATTACATTCCTATGCAGTTAGCAAACACTCCCTCTACAAGCATAAGAAAATATTCCTTCCATACCTGAGGAGAGAGTTTCATTAGTTACCTATATTAATGGAAGGCAAAATCCAGTGGAAGTCAAGTGCCATTCCTTAGTATGCTCAAGTTATAGGAAGAAAGCCCCCTACCATTGAGATGTTGTTTTGTGTTTCTTTGACATGCCTTAGCTCAGGTGTGTCTAGAAGCACACTACGTCTACCTTTCATCTGTCTCTGATCACTGCAGTACTTGACCTGCAAAACAGCAATAACAGCACGGGTGAATTGTTTGTTTACAGCACAAGGATGGTGAGAATCACACCATGCAACAGCACCCTTTCCAAAGCACAATGCCCAACAGTTCTCTTCCTTCTTTATGCTCATGTGCCAGTAAATTATTTCACAGTGCGGATACAGATGGGCTTGTGAATCGGTAAGGCCAAAAGGCACATTTATTCCATCAAGCACTGGCTCAAAACAAAGTATTTATCCAAAAGCTGAAATTTGTGACTGTTTAAATGAAATAAATCATCTATCAAGTGAAAAATAAGATAAATAATAGGAAAACGCCACTGTGACTTAGAACATCCTTAAAACATATTTGTATGGCTGATGATAAGCTACCTTCTTATTGCCCAGACAGACAGAGAGTCTGTTCTCAGTCTGCTTCCAGGTTGGGATTACCTGAGAACCCCAGGGAATTCAATTCTTACATGCAGATTATTCCTTGGGAAGCCTTCTTACTCCTGTTCAATAACTATTATTGAATTAGCAGCACAAAGAAACATGTCTGGGAAGAATCCGAATATTCTGTTTCCAAAATGAACATTTGGGGTCTGTGTTTTGTGCATCAGTAAGTACAGAATCTCTTATGTTACATTTCTCCTGATTAGCTTATTTTGTGGCATTTTACAGACAAATAAAGATGTAAGGTTAATTATCTGTTGAAAATAAGGAGAAAAAAACCCACTCGAAATTCTAAATAGTAAAAGTAGTTGATCCTACTTATCGGTTCAAGAGTGAGTACTCTTACACTTTCTTCTGGCCTCTCTTAGCTCCTGCATCACATCATAACCTACACACTGTGCTAGTAAATATTTTAAATTTACCTTTGTATTCACACTCCAAGTATTACTTCTCAAATGAGTTGTGCAAATCTATTTCAACATGCTTTTGTGATGAGAGAAACCACGTATCGGAACTCTCTAACCCTCCTTAAGATTACATATTGGCTAAGAAAATACACCCATGAAAATATGTGTCTTGGAGTCTGTGTTTCATTGGTAAGTTTGAAGTAATGTACAGAGAAACAAAAATATATGATACTGCATATTCTTCAAACCCTTCTTAATTAAATAGTAAATTCTCTTGGAAAATATATTCAGCTACATATGCTTTTGGATATAAGGCATTTTCTGGACAGAATAATTACACCCAACATTGGCTGGTTTTAATCACGTTCATTAACATAGAGGATTATTTATCCCTGTAAATCTTGAGAAACAAAGTGAAGGAGCCACTTAGCAAAACATATTTCATTTCACAAATTAAAAAATTGTTTATAGCATAGAATGGTTGAGAAGTTTTCCTCTTGTGTTCAGCTATGAGCCTCAAAACTAACTGACTTTGGTAAATATTCATGAGTGTTTTAAGAACATGATTAAGGTATGTGCAGTTACAATGCCAGATTCTGTTCCTTTGTCCTTAGACAAATTCTCTGACAAATCCAACCTACTTTACTTTTCACTCCTACACTCAGTTCTAAAGTGTTCATTACTTGTAATTCTCTTCTGCCACCTTGACACAGTGGTTCTGCATGAAACCTCTTCTATTTACCACCTGCAGCAACCTTGCCACTGATGTTGCTTCAGTGTTGAGGACAGACTGTAACCTAACCGGTCTTATCCTTTACTTCACTGTGCTTTTTGTACTTCTTCCTTGCTCCTTACCTTAATAGAATTGTCTTCTGCTTCTTATACCACTGTAGCAGCAATTACATTTTTTTATCATAAAAGCCAAGAAGTATATATTATCTTACTCTTTAGTATTTAGCAATAGGACCTATTAGGAACTACTCAGCTCTAACATAAGTGGCATGTCACAGAGTGGAATGAACGCTTCCATGATTTGAATCACAAAAAAAAATCCACATTTACATTGAGGTTAAATCCTCGTTTTCTTTGTTCTTTACTGCAATTCACTCCTGCAATCTAGCAAGTCAAATTTGGTAGCAAGAGACAAAAATTCTTGAAAGAATGACTGATCTCTACTGGCTCTCTCCTTGAAAAATACTGGCTCCAACACAACCACTTACGTTTTTGCAAGAATAATCAGGCAGCCCTGAATATGTTTGTTGCGCACATGTGCAGTGCATATCCTCAAAGAGTAAAACCAATATCTCTTCAGTGAATGATGCAGCTGGATTTCTTTGACATATTAAATGTAAAAGGAAAACATATCCAAGTTTATATTTCTACAAAGACTGAAAATCTGAATGACAAAAAGATTCAAATAACTTGCCGAGCTGATATTATCTTGATTCTTCCTGACTCTCTCTATCTCAGGAGTGACACTCACAGCAGTAGCTTTGCCAGGCTGCTCTCGGTAGTGAACCTATTAGTCAACAGAAGAAAATATATATTCATACTATTTCAGCTACAGCAATATCTCATTGTTTTATATAAAAATGCATGATATCAAAGGTCATCCAGGAAACAACTGAAAATGCATCTGAAGTTTATTAAAGTTTATAAAACTTGATTTTTGAAAGACAACCTTGAATTTTTTTTGTGTATAGGGTGTTTATTAATGCATTTCTGTGGATATATACCTCCATATGCACACAATATCTTGACATTTACCAGACTGGCCCTTGGCTGTACAGAGAAATATCTCACATTTGGAATGGGGTTAAGCCACAAATATGCAGTAAGGGCATGCAGAGCACATGAGAAACTGAATTTCAGCAAGGTCCACTGCAAATATATATTTGTCAAGACAGAGCAATTTCATAAAGTCTCCATCTATGTTCTAAATTTTATACCCTACCTGTTCAAAGGTGATTAAACCAGAGGGTGCAGTACATCAGACAACTGCCACTTGAATCCAGCCTGATTTCACCATGTGTTTATTTAAATGTACTGTAGGAATATCCCCTTTATCACTTTGTAACAAAACACACTTGATGCACTAACCAAATGCACACTCAAGGCTGGATCAGGATCTGAAGCAGATAGAGGACAGGATGTGGCACTGACAGACCAACCAATCTAATGCTAACCCTGGCCCCACATGCTGGCAAGTCAGATAAGAGAAATATTTAGTAACAGATTCTGGCAACAAATTTATGCCAATTCATATGGTTTTATGCAAAATAAATGTTTCCATACAAAAATAAGCTTTTGGGTTTAAGTGATAAGGTTAACCAGGTGCAGATATGTTATGCTCATAATTCTGCAGTGCACCCTGGCACCTATTGCTTAAGCAATTGTCTTCCAGCACAACACAATTTTGGTCTGTCCACATCAATATATTCCAATTGAAAAAATAATGTCTTACCAAAAAAGCTTCAAATGGTTTAAACTTGTAAATTAACATTCATAAAGGCAAAAAGATTACTCAAGAATTAATGTTCCTAAAAATGGCTGAAGTTAAAGAAACTTCATTCAAAGCTATTTCAGTGTCTTGAGAAGGATTTCAACTTTCCAGCAAAATTTGCACAACACAAAAATTGGTGAAAAGTAAATGACTAAGTGAGTGGAGAAACTATACAGACTGGCTTGAATCACTTGGGAAATCAGGGGTGTTTTGAAGAGAATACTTTTTAGGAAAGCTAGATATACCAACAATAATCCAGAAGTTGAGTTAGAGAGACAGAATTCTTGAAAATTCTGACTGAAAATTTATCTTGGTGAATGCAGCAGAAAGCACCCCAGAGAAACACTGGAGCTCTTTGTGGACCCATGAAATGTGGCTGCTGATGGCAGCTCTCAGTGAGGAGAGTGCCAGGTCTCTCAAGGTCTCATTTTCAGGGTACAGCTTCGTCAGGGCAGGAAGGCAGTAGCATGTTCCAGTTCTTGCCTTCTTCTCTGTGCTCCTACAAATCACATGACTTTCTAATGGTTATGTCAGCCATTAAATACTAAATTCTGATGGGAAGGTTACTGAGGAACCAGAAGGAGATGGGTAACACCACAGAAGTTTGAGGAAAAACTGTAGCTAGTTTTTTACAAAGCAAAGAAAAATAAAACTCGAAATACACAGTCTGTTTAAAAAAATAAAGAAAAAAAAATTGGCCAAGATTTCCTGCAAATGTCCAAGGCAGAGAATAGCATCTCAAAGTATTGCAGCCATTTCTATAATAGAATATGTGATTTTTCATATGCCATTTCCCAAACAAAGCAATGCCTTCTCATAACTGCTTCCTAAAAGAGAGTTTTCAATTCCATTATTTAAATTCCAATACACTGCAATACATTAGCATCCCCCTGACTAGAGAAAAGGCACAACTTCTGGAGGCAGAACTTTGTACTCATCCTGTGCACCCAAAACTTATACAAAGGATTAAAGGAGAGCAACTTCCCATGCTGACATTCTCTTGATTCCTCTTGACTCTTTCCATCTCAGGGGTGACACTCACAGGTGTAGCTTTGCGGAGCTGCTCCTTGTACTGAACCTAGCAAACATGTCAGAAGATATTACAACAGAGATTTCCAAGTAACAGAAACATAACAGTGTGCTAGACATCACCAAAGAGCACATTGCATTTGGGTGGAAAGTACCGTTCCTTAATAATCAATCCCATCTTTCCACACAATACTTAGTACTCACCCTCTTGCAGTTCTTCTATTTCAAAGACAGACAATTGTTACTCCAACAGGAATATTTCACTCTCATTGATATTAATCAAAGTGCAAGGCTAAGGAATTATCATTTTGCCATTAATTGATTAAATTGGTCTTTGTGGACAACAGAAACTAGCACAAACACCACAGACATATTCACCAAGACACAAACACATTTAATAGAGCAGAGAGAAGTGTGTAAACAATGAAAATGGGGCACACATTGCTGATATTCTTCTGGTTTTCCTTAACTCTCCTTAGTTCAGGTGGATCAGAAATAGTTGTTGCACGCCGAATTTCTTCCTTGTATTTAATCTGCACAATAGATATTACAAAGATATTAGCAATTTATGGAAAATAGAGACAGGCACTAAAACACATCAATCACTTTATCCTCTCTCCCTTACACGTACTGCACAACTAGACCACATGTACAAACACCAATGGCCTGAAAAGGAACAGTTACATCTAATCTCTGAAACAGTCTGCTAGGGTCGCTAATGCATCTTGTTTGATGCAACGCAGCAGAGTGCATTTAACAATTTTAGTGCACTAATACTCTTACAGTGGAAACACACATCACATGGGATTGTGGCTATTTTCATATAATTGGAATGCTGCATATCCTACTTGGAGACCCACCTCACTCTGACAATGACTTGGTCTTACTATTATCTTGCTATGGAGTCTACCAGTCCATTTCAGAAACCAAGCCTTTTAGCTATTCCTAAATATGACTTCAAAGCCTCATTGAAGTTCTCTAAAAACACATTCAGACACATAGTTGAGACTGCAGTTGTCTGGATGCTTGATGCCTTTGCAGGTGCTGTCAGGTATTTACAGTGTTTTTTTCTAACATTTAATTTTCAACTCTCTTCTCCAAGACATGGTACTGCTGGAGAGGCCCCAATTCCTTAGCACAGACAAAACAACTTGTTTTTCTCTAAGCTCATACTTGGAAGCTGCTTGGACTGCAATTTATAAATAAATAAAACCAAACCAGCCCGAAGTACAGACCAGGAATGGAAAATTTCAGTCCAGACAGTTTAGGACTGCAAAAATACTAAAGCACTGGAAAAAAGGGGTCTTTTAATAGAGACTATTAGGCAAGTTTTAGAATTGGCAGCGCTACTAGTCCTTAAAATGCTTCAAAACGTCTGTTACTTGAATTTTAATCAGACCCCAGCTTTGTGGTATTGACTGACATACCACAGGGGTTTCCTCAGAGTTTTCACGCTAACAAAAACACAAATAGAATCTTCTCCCAAAGTGCTGCTTCTTCACAGTGCTGTGTCCAACCCCGTCTGCCCCTCAATAAAAACAAGTTTTGTAGAAGTCCTTAGTTATTTGTAGCTTCTCAGTTCAGACTCAGCTACAGTCCATGCGTTTGTTGCTTGCTTTGAAAATCCTGTGAGGTCTTGGCTTCAAATGTTTAGAAAGCTGCTTCTTCCAAACCCATCATCACTACAGGTGAGATGAGCTCAACCACCTCGGCTGTCACCACTTCGTATGTCAGGCTTTGAAAACACCGTTCTGATGTTTGTCTCCTACATTTGCAACCTGGAAGAACCTGATCACTTTCGGAACATGATTCAATGGACTTTTCTGTGTGGCTGGTTGTACAGTAAGTGTTATTCTGGTGCCCTGGTGTTTCCTTCACTGCAAATTTGCTTCACCTTCCACAGTTTCATTCAGCTTAGAAAATAGTTTTAAAGCTGTCCCAAGTTCTTTTGGCTAAATTCAAAAATACATGTAAAATATTTAAATCTAATGGATTCAAAATTGGTGTAATTTACCCTTCCTTTGGGACTCCTGTAAATTACACAATACAATTTCCCTCTTACTGCACAATATAATTTCCCTCTCACTGACATATAATTTGAAACATTCTTGCCATTGCCTTTAAATTTGGCATTCTACACCTCTAATAAATATTATACAAGACTTAAGTAATTTCAAGTACACTACATGTAATAAAATACCTTTTGTAAAACATTAACTCTACACAAAGGCTAGCAAGGTGAAGACCATGCTACTTACATCACACCACTACACCACTAATGCATTTTGTGTTTCCCTTGGTAAGTCTTCGTTCAAGTGTGTTTACTAGAATACTGATCGACCTTTCATTTTTCCCTCTTCACCACTATTTAGGTTTGCTAAAACAGCAAGAACAGGATACACTATTTTTCCATTTCACTTTGAAAGGCATTGTAAAAAAACATTAGAGTAAGATTTCAGTAAGTCTGTGTGTCTGTGTCTATGTGACTACTCTTGAAATAAAAGTCTGTGGTAACTGGAAGTAAAAAAAAAAACAAGAAAAACAAAGCAAACAAAAACAAAACAGAACAAAACAAAACCAAAACCAAACAAACAAAACCAAAAAAGGTAATTAAAAAAAAAACCTGCCCTCAAATCAAGCAAACCAACAGCTTCCTAACCAAAAGATTTCAACTATTCAACTCTCCAACTATTTCAGGCTTTAGGACACATAATAGCTTTCACTCTGACTCAGAATGACAAGATAAAAAGTGATGGATGGAGAAGGAAAAAATTCCAAGGAAAGTATGAGCTTTTCAAAATTTTTTGGAAATTCTTTACCTGACCTTACTTTGGTGGGAAATTGTTTAACACTATTCACTAAACAATGGAAGTCTATGAGAACAGGTGTCCACAGTCCCTAGCTCATATTTTAAGTAATATTTTAAAACAACATAGTGTCATGTCTGTACAGTATTTCCAAACTTTAAAAAAATATCTAATCATCAGAAAAGTCATGTCACAAACAAAAAAGTGAACAATGCAGTTACAAGAGCTTTCATGCTTGGCAGTCACTTTTCTGTTTTTGCCAAGTTTTGCCACATATTTATCAGAAGAGAATGTTCTATTTGAAGAAAAGAGTCATTGTCATACTTTATTTTTAGTTGCCTATTAAAGTGCCAAAGACTTTGGGCTTCCATAGATAAACAACATCAATTAAGAACCAATCTCATCAGATCCACAGATCAACTTCTCATCAGCTTGTAAAGAGGCACCAACTCTCCACATTTTTCCCATAGTTTGAGTCTGGACAAAATTTTTCTCTTCTTGAAGTGCAAACTGTATCAAATCCTATGGAATACATGCAGTCTCTAACAGAACGTTACAGATTTTCTTTTTTGTCACATGGTATTTTTCTAAACTGCAAACGCAACTGCTGTTCAGTCTGTCATATGGGGAAATACATCTCATATTTCTCACTCTTGAAAGGCAAAATACTTTCCTCAAACATTTATTTAAAAATTTTTTTTCGTAATTCCTCAACTAGAAACTTTACCTCTGGACACAGAACTACAGTAGAGGGGAGTTTTAGCTGTGCTAGAATAGAGCTCTATATCCAAAATCCAGTGGACCATTATTTGAGTGAGGTGTATGACATGAAAATGAAGAATTTATTAGTAAACAAGATGAAAAAAATAAAAATTGGTCTCCCATTTACTCACATGAGAATAATTTATGTTAATAGCACTTACTGAACTAATATTCTGTTGATTTTTCTTTACTCTTTCAATCTCTGGAGTATCTTTTACAGCTGTGCCAGCTCCTACTTCCTTCTTATAAAACACCTTCATTTCCCCAAAAGAAAAGATAATTATGAGACTGTTAGCAATGCGAATACAAGTTCTCATAAAAGGGCTAGGCAATTTTCCAAGTTACAAATTGGTCTGACTATAAATCTTGCTAAGAAAGCAAATGCTTTAATTTTTCATAAATCGGAGTAATTATCAATAACTATGATAACATTGTTTGTTTTCAACTATAATCCAGACAACATATTCCCATCCTTTAGACTGACCTCAGTATTTTTAAGTATTTGCAATGACATAAATTTGAGACATATTAAAATTTGTATCATAACCTATAAAATTTTACAAATGTAACTTTATGCTTGAGTAATTTCATTCATTTCAATGTAAATGAAGGTATATGTATGTGCAGGATTTGATTTGGTTTCTTTAGACTTCAGATCTTAAAATACTGTGAGAACTGAACAGACGTTACTATTATTTCTAAGTTAACAAACTAGAAAATTGAAATATTCACAGAAAAATAACCACCACAACGAGAGCTACAATCCAAGTCATGCAATTTTTGACTCCTGGGTTCAAGCCAGAAAGCTGAGCACTGCATCTAAAAACAAAACTCATTTCTGAGAATATATGCAGGCTATTTATACTATTTTCCTATTTCAATTGTTTCAGTAAATGATAAAAACAAAATACATCAGTAGAATCAATCATTTGAAGTTACTAAAAGAGACAGTAAATAACTGCTCCACAAATTCCAGGCATGGTTATAATTTAAATAAGAATGGAGCACCAGTTCATGCTGCAAAACTCATAAAGAAATTTACTTGATTTTCAGTATTTGGTGTCACAGTTGTTGCCACTCTAGTAGTATTTCCAGTCTGGCAGTATAAAAAACAAGTCTGATCCTGGAGTTAATAAAATTAATCTTTACCATTTAGTATTTCTGCATTTCTTAAACCAAGATTTATTTAACTTTTCCTATTAACAAACCTTAAACAATAAAACATCATTCGTCATTAATTTCTCCTACTTCCTTGAAGTCCTCCATAGCCTGGGGTGAATACTACTGCATATGTTCTAGAGTAGAGTGAAGGTCTGCAACTAATTTTTTTAATATTCAGAAAACCTTTAACAATATAGAATTTTGTTTCACCATATGAGAACAGAGACAGTTTATGAGTAAGAACTTGAAAATTCTTCTACACTCCGTCAGTTAAAAACATTTGTATTTTGGACTGGAATACAATATTCTTTTCTCCTCTACCAAGGAGGGATTGGTAAAATATGTTGGAGACAGGAATTTTTCTATGGAAGAAATGACTGTGCAGTAAATATCATACTATAATTCATCTGCCAAATGAGCTAGTGAGCTAAAAGCAGCAACGATCTTATCTGCAGAGCTAGTTGCTTTTTTTTGTCCCTTAAGGCAGAAAAATACTTGAGAAAAAATCCAAAAATCAGAAAACTATTAAGAGTCATTATTTTTTTTTATATTTGGGCTGCTTCCAGCTGTATCTTAACTCAATAGGAAGTAACTTACCTTTTTAATCTAAACTGCACAGAAGGATAAAAGATTAAAACATAGAGAAAGAAGAAAAGAGATCAATCACAGCTATAAACTGCTTTCCTACATTTGGAGGATGCAGTTCACAAACAGGACAGTCACAAAAGAAAGCAAATACAAATCACCTCAAAGACAAAACATTTTATTTCTTATTATCTAGAACACTAGCAAAGAGGATAACTGTCAGCTTTGGCACGGAAAGCTCAGACTGGCCTATGGGGCTGCAAGGGGTTCAGGTGTGTCAGAGGCCTGTCAGGACTTAATTAAGTAATGATACTTCTCTTAATTAAGCCTGGTACCTAATTGTTAGTGAGTCTGCACAGCCAGAGCCACTGACTTCTTCAAGGACTTCATCAAAAGCTCTCAAAGGCTGGAGAAGAGAGGGAAAACAAAGCTCAGGGAGGAGAGCTTGGATCCCTCTGTTGCAGGGAGTGTCAGCCTAGCCTCCTAGGACACCAGTGACACAAGAAATGGTGATAATCACTGTCACACCATGCTGCAGAGCACCATTCAAAGCCAGGAGCCAGCAGATGACAGGAAGAAAAATTGGGCCAGTGGGCCAAGTCAAGACCTCCTGCTAGAAAGATGCAGCTTTTGGCTGTCATTCAGAGGAAGAAAAAGGGCAGGTAATGGCTGGAGGTGTTACAGGAGTGGCCACAGCCCATAGCAGGCTCAGAGAGGTCTCCTCTGCTCGCCCCACAGGCTCTTACTCCCCTGCAGAAGCCTCAGCTGTCCAGAGAAGCTGCAGGCAAACACCTCTGGGAGGAACTGACTGAGCTCTTCTGAGAGCTGGAGAAGCTGAGGATATCTCTAAGTTAAAGAATATGTGTGTCAGATAATGCTAAAAATATTTAAGTAATTTATATTCCTTTCTCTCAAATCATTGGCTTTATTAGTATTAGTCATTCTGACATAAAAAACAGCCACTAACTGGCCTTTTGTTCTGGAGGTTAGATTTACTCCTCTGTTACATTAGGAGCAAAGGCAGAATTACTAACAGCAGCATTAATGGGTCCAAAAAGGAAGTGGAACTTAATACATCCCAAATTTGGCAATTTTAGAAATCTAAGCTCATAATTTATATTTAGGGATAAACTGAAACTTAAATCTAGCATAAAATTTAAAATATACCCACTGTAGCATAAAATCATTATATATATTTATGAAATTTGATCTGTTCTAATTTTATACCCGAACCTTGATGCTCAGTACATATGATAGGAAACAGATGAAAAATCTTATATGTAGAGTAAGACACTTTAGAATTTTTTCCCCCTTTTAAATAAAGTACTTTCTGGGGCTTGATGGAAAAAGAAAAAAAATCTTCATTTAAAAATAACTGTGGCTTGGCAAGGTGGTATAAGTGGTTTAGAAATTCAAAATAACAGTGTCACACCTAGAAAAGCTGGGTATTTTTTTTACTGAAAGAAATGAGTGATACAGCTTTTGCCAGGAAAATTATGCAAATGGTTCAAAGGACTTTTACTCATAAGTTCCCTATTTCATGCTGTGGCACAAGAGAGCCTATTTAAACTGAAAAATATCTGAAAAGTTACAAGCAACGAGAGAAACACTATTACTCACTGAACTGATGTTTTTCTGAGTACTTCTTATCCTCTCCATCTCAGGAGTGTCTGCAACAGCAGAATAGTTACAGAGCATCTTCTCCGCTTCATCTTTGTACATTTTCTGAAAAAGTAATTTTCAAATGTCTGTTTCCTGCTTTTTGGGCTCAGGATATCCAAACTGCACAAAAGATCTTCTTTGCTGATGAGTCTCCTCATCCCTGCCCAGTATTTACTTAAACCACTCTTCTCCATGATATTATCATTGTCTATGTGGGACAAGCACCACTGTCCCCCACACTCAAAAAATACATTATACACATATATAAAATATAGCCTCATATATAACATATTTTCATACATATTGTATCCTCATATATATTTTCTCTTCACTGTCAGTATATAGGTAAAATAACATTAGGTAATTAGATAATGTAAAAAGAACTGCAGGTAGATGTAAACAATTAAATTCAATTTACATGGTGTAACAGGCCTAAATACAAACAAGAATCAGGCAGTTAATACATTTTATTACATGTGAATTAATTTAGAATGGGTATGAAAGCCTCTATAGAGCTAGAGAAGAAGGATTTTGAGCAACGCATGTCAAGCACTGACTGTTACGCAGAATTAAAACATTCAGGCTTTGACTATGTCTACCTGGCTTGCTATTTCTGAAGCCCTTTTGACCCCTTGTATTTCTGGAGTATATGGACCAACTTGCATCCCTCTTCCTATAATTTCAGTCTCCAGATCCTTTTTATATTCTTTCTGAAGAAAAAATAAAGGGGAAAAACCCCATAACTAATACTACAATTCTCTGTACACGCTGTCTTCAAAGCTATTCTGATAGTCCTAGACAGACTATAACAATAAATTATTCAATTTCTTCAATTTAATATTTTTATTGTGCACTACTTCCTTTTTTTAGCTTAAGAATGTTCAAGGAGATTTTATGGTTTTAACACTTCATTTTGTTTTACTTTCAAAGTAATCTTAAAGCAATTAATTCTGTACTCACCTGGCTGACAATTTCAGAAGCTTTTCTGGCTCGTTGTATATCAAGCGTATCCGTACCCACTTCCATTCCTTTTCCTTTAATTTCATTCTCCAAGTCTTTCTTGTATTCTTTCTGAAAAGAATAGCATTGGAAATACTCACATCTGACAGGCAAATTCTTAAATAGTTCCTAATTTAACCCGTGCGATTTCACTGACCAGCATTCATAAACCACCAAACAACTAATGAATCAGAATCTCTCCATGCAAAGCCTACACTGTAGTTGCTAATAGGTCAAAAAACTCTGTTAACAGACTGCTCACTTCAAATCTGATGTATCCTTTCACATCTACCTGTCTTTGCAGTTTTGGCAGCCGCAGTCAGACACACGTGGATGGGAATTTCTCCCTTTGCTGTGCTTAGCAAGACTGAGGTCACAATGCTTTAGCATCTCTCTATCCTTTGGCCCTAATAAGTAGCTATTTAGACCTAAAAGCAGCAGGGCCCACAGTGACCAAACATCCCAAGCCAGGCATGGCTCATGAGGAACCAGCACAGCCTGCAAAAGGTGATGGGAAGGTCTAAGGTCTGGGAAGTTTTAACTTTCCCCCTTTATATTGATTATGCAACTGTCAGACTGTTTGCAGCTCAATAGATTAGCTATTTGGAGAAATCTGTGTTTTCAGTACTGCCTAGATTGGTCATCACCTGGAATTCTCAATCACAATGATTTGTTGCGTTCTGTCAGATTAAAAGCTTGCCCCAGGAACAGTACTGACCATGCTTGCAATTTCAGAAGCTTTCTTGGCTCGTCTTATCTCAGGTGTATCTGGACCAACATCCATGCCTCTCCCTTTAATTTCAGTTTCCAAGTCTTTCTTGTATTGCCTCTGTGAAGATAGAACTTACACATTATATTCACAGAATACACGCAGATTTTTTTTCCACAAGACACTGACATTTAGGATTTAGAGTCAATCAAAACTCCCAAGTTAAGAGTCACAACTCTCAGGACTCTCGGCAAGCTGCTGTCAGAAAAAACACATAACAAACTACAGGAGGAAAACTTTAGAAGATATTCACTGAATGTACAAACCTCTACCAATGAATTTTTAATGTGGCAGAGGGTGGGAGGAAATCAGCCCATACAGCTTGCTACAATTATCCTCTAAAGTAAAGGGGAAGTTTAGCTCTGCAGAACATGGTGTAATAAGTTGGTACTTGGTGCCAGCCTAATTGAAACACATTTTACTTTTAAGAAAATATTTTATTTATGACAAGACTACATGTTAGAAATTTAATACCATACAGAATTGCTTCCAGTGAACTTCCTGATCAGGAAGTTGTAATTTATTCATTTAATAGGTCTTTCCTGAACCATAGCCATTAGGCAAGTAGCAGTCCTTATCCATGATTGCTGCTTTCTCCTCACAACATAAATTATAAATAACCCATAACCTGAAAACAAAATTAATATTTCATCTTCAGCTTATCCAAGCAAAGATATGTTCCTCATTCATCAGCAAATTATATTAAAAAGTAATATGGAAATATTCTATACAATAGTTGTACTTTTTTTTTAATAAAAAAATATTCTCAGCCAGTGCTATTTCTACTACTATAGTAGTAATCACCCTTTTTTCTATTCTAGTTCATCTCTGCTCGGGGATAACATTTTTTTCAAAGTAAATATATAATTTAAAAATGCCCCTTCTGAATTATTTGTCCTAAGTTGTTTTATTTATCCAGACTTTTACTACGTTTTTCAAGCAAAACAGAAATAGCCTTAGTTTCGATACTTGCATATTTCATTGTAGATTGTGTACAAAAAAAATTTAATCTTTTGAGTTTAACATAAAGTGAACCTTCTGTGATATTAATAAACTTGACTAGCATAACATACCTCATTTAGTATCTGAGCTGCATTTTTCACTCTAATCAAATCTGGTGTATCTTCAAACACTGTCATTCCTTTCCCTTTCACCCCTTCTTCCAAATCTTTTCGATACTCTTTCTAAGGATTACAAAAAAAAAAAAAAAAAAAAAAAAAAAAAAAAAAAAAAAGACAGATTTTACCACTTCATATTTTATGCAAGATCTTGAAAAGAAATGCCACTTATTAAACATCTGTAGAGTGCCTTTGAAACTTCTATGAAATATGAATTAGCTGAAGTACAGATTTCAGACTTAAAATAGAATTGGAAATTGTGAAATCAAAAGGAACAATGCTGAAAAAAATGAAAATAATGTCATCATCTATTTTGTTGTGCCCTTGAAGACCAGCTGTGTCAAGTACAGCACTAGCACACTGTTTAGGGGCCTTGACTACCTCTGGACAGGCATTTTAACTGCTCTAGCACTTCCATTCTGCAGAGCAGTATATGCTGTGCTGGAGTTTTTACCTCTGTTCCATTAATGGAATCCCAATCAGGATGGATTCCCTAAACACCATACCAGGACCTGTTGAAACAACCTCTTGATAAATTAAAATGTAGCTGCAATATTCCTACCACATCACTCCTGTGCCTCCTAGACACTCCGCTGATATGACCTATCAACACTCAGCAGCTGCAGCCCCCAGAGTACTCCAATGTTCAGTATAAAATTCAAAGCACACTAGAACCTGCCCATAGACATTTGCTTCTTTTGCTCTTCCCACCTCCTAGAGCGCTGATGTAAGTCTATTGAAGTTCAAGATCCTTAAGTTTTGTAAGGATTTTTAATTACTCTTCCCATCTCCAGATGAGGGTTAGGCTTTTTTAAGCAAAGAAACTAGAAGGATGTTGCACAAAATATTTATCAGAAGGAATTACATACACATGAATTAATACTCCTAATTACATATTAAATTTCATAAGCAGCAGGGAGCACCTTTATCTCTCTATAAAGCTCTTTGTTTAAATAAAAGGAAACCAGATATTCTTAAGGAAGCTTCTCTTGATCATCAGAAGCATGCCCTGCAACAATCAAGAAACAATTTCTTCTAATTTAAAACTATTTAATTCAGCTATCTCTTCTGAAGCAGCTGTGAATGTGGTCCCAGAGAAGAAAGTTCATATTGTTACAAAATATGAAATATTTGCAGAATTCTCTACAGTGGGAGGGCAACAGAATAAGCCAGAACATAGATGACATTGGGTTAAAAAAAAATGCAATTGAACAACTAATTCATTTTTAAGTACCTTCAGGTTTTTCTTCTTGTTTCAAGCAGTATCTACTCAAAGTTTTTTATGAACCTTTGGGGAAAAACACTGAGCTACATCCTTGACTATGAAGAAATACATGATTTTTCTGAATCATGGAAGATAATAATTAATTTGACCAAGGTAATCTTTGGATTTGGAATATGTTCCTTGAATATGGATATAAAACCATACTGAATTTGTGCCGTTATGCATTAAAATACCACTTCCATCTTCTCATTTTCTTCTCCTTTGATTTACAAGCATGGTTTACTCCCTAAGTAAGGAGGCATAAAACTTGAGCAGGTCAGAATTAGAGAACATCTTAATGCATATAGCACTAAGGAGCAGAGCTACATCAAAATTTTCAAAGCTGAACATTTAGAGCACACATTACAACTGTGCATACAGTACCCACTTCTTTGGGCATTCAGCAAGCAGCGAAATTAACTGAATGAAATGACAGTATTTGCATTTTTCCCTAGTGAGAATGAATATATGAGATGTACCACAGAATGCTGCTGCATAAAATAGACCTAGCTTAAGTCTTGCCCACCTGACAGTCAGGCTTATCAGAATAAATTACTTATTAGAGGATGAATAATAGAGAATATCTTTAAAGAATTTTTTTCTTTAACCATATGAAATCTAGCATAGACTGGAATAAGTTGTATAAAGAGCAAGGAAACGAACAAAGTTCGAGGGTTATTAATTCTAACATGCTTTATTTGTTTTAGCAAAAAAAATCAGTTCTTAATACCATGAATACAAACAAGAAATTGCTGGCTCCCAGATTCAAAGGCAGAATTTCTAGCAGCTCTGTTCTTCTCTTCTAGCAGTTCTAGCTCTTCTAAATTCGGTCAAATATAATCGACAGAACCAACCAATACTCAAAACCTAACATGAAACCAGTTCTAAATAACAATATAGAAATACTAAAGGTAGAAGGAGTCTCAGTTATGGAAAAGAAATTATTTCATTTGTAGTGACACGTACAACTGAAGAATATTTCACAAATCTTAAAGAAAGATTCTTAAAGAAAGAAAGACACACAAAAAATCTATACCTTCTAACAAAATGGACTTAAAGCAATTATGTAATATCAGAGCTATATTATGGGTATTTGGTCTTCTTTTTTTTTTAATCCATAACATGTATGATAGGTAATTATTTCAATTAAATGAGTTATAAGTAACTCTATGCAGTTCAAGACATCCATAGAACCACAACAGACTATCATTAATGTGAAATAATTACTCAAAGAGAAAAACTGCCATTTGGCCACCAGTGGAAATCTTTCCTTCCACTCCTTTGTCTAGCGGAAAAGAAAACTGATATTCTGGTTCAGGTGTGCTGAGCTTTATAATTTCCTTAATACAGGACTATTCAGAATATAAAATAATGTGAAGCAACTTTTACTCATGAAGTGAGTTGTATTTAGGTACCAAGAAAATATTAAGTTATTCAGCCCTCAGCAGCTTGTAGTGATGCTGCTTATTGCTCATTTATAACTTAACAGAAAAAATAAATAAAAATACTTTACCTCTTTCAGAAGATTAGTGACTTGTTTTATATGCAAGAACTCTGGGGTCTTGTCTAAATCCAGTGAGGGTCTTCCCTTGATCCCTTCTTCAAAATCTTTGCGATACATTTTCTACGTAGCAAACCAAACAATTAGTGGTACATACATACGCAATTCCAAGCATATTTCTGACGATACATTGTAAATAGACCCAGAAATGAGCCCTGCCATAAATTAGCTATCACACTAAAAAGCAAATATGTGTATGGTATGTCCAAAGTGAATGTTGAACCTGATCTATGAAAGAAACAGTTTGCTTGGTAGAGAAAAGAGAAGACAAATGGCACACAAGGTAATGGTTTGAAACTCATTAAACTTTCTACCAAGAGGCTGAGATCATCTGTTTTCCATGACACAGCAAAACTAATGGAATCAAACTGCAGCATGGGGACACAGGTGCATCCATCTCACTCAGGGTGGATGGTAAAGCACTGGACTAGATTGTCTGGGAGGTCACAAAATCTCCATCATTTGAAGTTTTCTTTTTTAAAAAGTTAGAAAAACATGGCCTGATATAGGACAGCCAGTGCTGTTCTGGAGCCTGGGAACAGTCCTTCCCCTTGATGAGTTTCCCAGGCTGGACAGGCAGGAAAATGTTTCGCTTAAATCATGGGGTTGGACTGCATTTTGTGGCTTCACTTGCTCCCACATGAGAACCATCATTCCCTAAAGATGAAACTAAAGGTAAAATTTGAAAAATTATTAATCTCTGACCTAGACGACCACTTGAGCTTCTTCTCAATTAAATGATGAGACATAGAATCTCTGTCTAGTATCAGCACCAATGGCCATTTGAGGAAAAAGCAAATTGACAGGAAGAACTGAGCTACAGAATAGCAGAGATAACTACACAGTATAATTCTACCATATCCTCAATTTATTCTCTGCTTCATACATTTTCTTAACCTGAGTACAAGATGTCTGTTAACCTCTCTGCTGATCTAAATTTCACTTGCTGTAAAAACACATTTTTACTTACATCACTTTGCATCTTTTGAGCCTCCTTTGAAACTTGATACATTGGTGTATCCACAAACTCCAGCATTGATCTGCCTTTAGATTTTTCATAATTTTCTTTGTACTTGACCTAGGAAAATTAAAATAAAGTCTGTTAACAGCTGAGAGAATATGTGATCTGATTGCTTGCCTCAACAAGAAACAAATCCTGTCTTAGCCATATTCCTTAGATGTTTTGACTTGGAAGATTCCTCCCAAACTTAAACTGTTGGAGAACTAGGGCAGTTAGATAATGCAATATTTTCTGGAGTCATTAATTCCTTTCCTACAAAATTCAGACCTAAAAATTGTGAACTTTGAAGACTGCAGGAATGAGGAGCATCAATCACAATCCTTAAACTAATGACATTATTTTGGCCAAATGACCGATGTCTGAACAGCTGGCAGTTTTTAATAGGATCCCCTCCTATGTTTCCATAAAGCAACACATTTACTGTAATAACAAAATCTGTTTCACAGCCAGGCCCCCCACAGGTATTTGTTTCAGGCTCAGGAGCACCATTCTCAAATACACTTTTGTTTGTACCCGTGGGAGGGAGAAGGGAAGGAAAACTACTGCCTCTGTAGGGTCCAGTCTTGCACCAACATTCCCCTCACAGCTACCAGGGACCGTGACCTTAAAGCTAGCAGCAAAATCACATTGAAGGACACAGGGTTAAGACACCAACTTGTACCTTTATGCTAACTCACAAAGCAAATACACTTTGCTTGGAAACCTGGAGAAGCCTTCTGAACTCCTTCACTCACACTCTTTTGATTAACACAAACACATTACTTATCTCCATCAGTCAGTGTGGGGTATGATGGAATAGTCTACACAGGCCTTAAAAGAAAGCAAGTAGCTACAAATCAAAATATTACATTTATGATGAGCAATGTAGTTTTAATTTATATGTCTCTTCAAAAATAGCAAGGTCTGAATTTCTCTTTCCCTGTCAGGGTTCTGCATTAGGCTTGGGTCCTGCAAAAACACTCTCCTCTCTCCTCATGGGGTGCTTCTGATTGAATATGCACTGTACATCACTGAAATCTATCCTGAGTTTTGTGCATGACTTAACTACTGTCAAAATGCTGCACTTTTCTCTTTGCAAGATATGTTTTTTTGTGGTTGTGTATACCTGACTTTGAAGCACTGCATTTTCCTTGAGATGGAGTTGTTCTGTGGTGTCTGGGCTGAAATAATAGAAACACTTTCTTTGCTTAAATGATTTGTTATATTCATAATGAAACAAAAAATTTCCAAGAATGTTTTCACAGACAAAATCCAGAAGATTTTGGAATTTAATACTATTTTAAATAACTATGAAAGAAAAGGCATAGAAAAAGCTATATTTTAGTCCTACCAACTGGGGAGTCCTGTTAAATTTGAATTTAAAACACTGTGATGAATTTTTTTTTTTTTAAAGGATATGATAAAAAATAACTTCTGTACATTCCTAGAGAAAATGCTTGTCCTGCTAATCTAAAAGTTGAATGTTTATGTTCAATAGAAAAGAAACATTATTATTTACACTTGAAGTGCAAAGGAACACATATGATGGTCTGGGTTTGCCTCCTAGTGGAAAGAATTATAAATGTCACACAACAAAATCACTTCTGTAGTGGATATGAATGAAAATTACTTCCATCTATAGGTACTGATCTTATACTTTTATTCCCTTCCTCAGTTAACTGAACACAATTTTTAAAAATTCTATAAAATCAAATTAGGTAAACCTCATAACCTTTTGCTCCATTAAGCTAAAATACAAGCACCAGAGTCAGTCTCTTAAGTTTTTTTTATTCACCCTCTTCCATAAAATTAAATACATCAAAGTTCCCCTTTTTTTTGCCTGTTTTTTATTAGTATCTGTAAGTCTCTACAATAGGAACAGATTTAAAATGTGAAAAACATGAAACTAGCTGTTATACTTATATCAGAGTTTAAATTTTATGTCTCCATAGTTCATGCTAGAATTACATATATATTTGTCATGGTTTAACCACACCCAGCAACTAAGCCCCGCACAGCTGCTCACACACTTTACCCCAGTAAAGTAAAGTGGGTGAGAGAATCAGAAAGGCAAAAGGGAGAAAACTTGTGGTTTGAGATAAAAACAGTTTAATAATTTAAATTAAAATTGTTATTATTACTATTATTATTATTAATAATAAACAGTAATTAAAGTAAAATAACAAAAAGAGAAATAAAGGTCAAGAAAAAAACAAGGGATGCAAATGAAAAAAGTCACTCACCACCAACCTATCAATGCTCAGCCTGTCCCCAAGCAAGACCCCGTGGCCAACTTTCCCCTAGTTTATACACTGAGAATGCCACTATATGGTGTGGGATATCCCTTTGGCCAGTTTGGGTCAGCTGTCCTGGCTGTGTCCTCTCTCAGCTTCTCATGCACCCCCAGACACCTCAATGGCAGAGCTGCATGAGAAGGTGAAAAATTCTTGACTTACTGTAAGCCCTGCTCAGCAACCACTAAACCACGAGTGTATCACCAACATCGTTTCCACCCTAAATCCAAAACACTACACTTAGGATGGGAAGTGCTACTAGGAAGGGAATTACCTCCATCCCAACTGAAAGCAGGAAATACCATATGAAGGGAGAATTCCATCTTGTAATTTTCTTCTTCATCAAAATAATAAAACCAGGACGAGTCTGACCTATCAGAATCCATCTATTTGTGTCCAAAGATGCCCACCAAGCTTTCCTCTGAACTGCTGGAATTTATTCCCATGGCAGTTGACGTGTGTAACAACCTTGCACTGGTATTACAGTGTAAGTGCTTCATAAAGTTGCACACACTTCCGAGGCTCTAGGTCAATCAGCAAACCCATTCATTCAATCAGCCACATTAGATTATGAGTTTAATTAACCGTACAGGTTTCAATCTGTCACACTGCTGCAGGTGTAGCTATGCTATGCAAAAGATAATGAGAAGCATAAAGTTCAATGGAGAAAGGTGTACTGCAGGGAAACAGCAAAACTGGGCCGTTAGCAAGCAGCCCTGTGTTTCAGAAGGAAAAAAAAAAACGAAAAAATCCACCAGACCATAAGATCAGTCTTTGGAAGTCAGTTAACACAGAGAAGTCAGGAAGACTGTTTTGCACAGTGGTGGCAGATTACAAGACAGATTTGGTACAAGCTGTGCAGAGACAAGGACAACACAAGGAACATATTGGAAAAGTAGGGAGAAAGGCAGAAGAGTAAACCATGTTTAAATGAAAGTGATGACATGATGAGGTCAAATCTGAGAAGGACTGTGAAAATGGGATTTCTGCAAAAGGCAAATATTTAATGGAGAGCTCAGGGATGGGCAAAGCATGTCTCTTCCTGCTTATAGCAAATAAAAATACCCACCAGCATCTGGACAATGCAAAAATCAGAGACTTAGTATTTAGAGAGTCCTCAGACAAGCACATGGACATTACAAATCAACCCCTTCAGGACAAAAAAAAAAATACATTTTGCAAGATATGATCTGAGGGAAAGTCCAGGTTTCTTTCTCCCTAGAGACAGATGATGAAGAAGAACGGATGAAGTTCATTCTGAGGGTGCTCATTTAATCAGCAAAAGACTGCCAATCTAACCTTACACTAGAAAGAAACTAGTTTTGGGCCAAAATGCACATGAAGAATGCAGGAAGAGAGAGATTCCAACTCATTTGTTGCTCATACAAAAGGGGATGGTCAGTGTTAGCTCCACATCGAGTGAGACAGACAAAAAGCAAGCTTCAATTCTCCAAAAAGCAACACAGAAATCAAGTACAGGTGGATTATTTTGATTGTTTGAGACATAAGCAGGCACTGACTCAGAAGATTACCCAGTACGCTCCTACTCATTCAAGTTAATTGTCTATGAAACACTCAACTCCTGCCAGCCATGGAGCAGCCTTCCTTCCCAACACCACCCACTCACGCCTCTCCACAGTTCTGCAGGTCTGCTGTGGTTTCTAGAGTAAAGCTGACAAATGCAGCTCACCATGCATGCAGCATGGGTGCTCTTGGAGTGGGAAAGAACCTTCATCATGGCACGGAAGGCAGCGGTTTCCGAGCTCTTCCTTCCTATTTCAACCTCCACCGCGATCATATGTTTGACCACCAGCCCCATCAAGGGGAGTGTCTTGCTACATGGCAGAATGATGCATGTGCCTATTATCTGACCCAGTGCAGGAAAACACAGTTAGGAGGGAAAAAGAGTTTAGACAGAGAAGCCCAAAGGTAAGCTAGCACTTGAGAGGCTGTTCATTTAGAAAGTCCAAATATTAAGCCAGCATAATGGTCACTTGCACAGAGACTTGCAGATGAAAGCAAGATCTTAGACAAAATGAGATTTGTAAGGAAAGAAGTATTTTAGATCTTAGAACAAAGAAAAAAGCAGTGTTTCAGATATATGAAATGAAACACTGAACATCAGAAGTCTGTGCGATTCTTCCATAGTATATATTATCTGTTCTAATAACTGAAATACATCTCCCTAAAAACCTGTTTTTCTCTGCTACACCTCTCATCTACTACAGCTACAACACTATTGCCTACTACATATGAGACCATGAACAAGTACCAAAAATGTGTTTCCTACAGTGTCTATATATAGTATATTCCTTACTAGATTTATTTTTTCAGGTCATTCTTAAAAACACAACTTACATCACTCTGTGTTTTGCTGATATTTAAAGCATGGTTTAAATATAGCAGGTTTGGTAGATCAGATGCCGGATCATGTAGGCTTTCCAAATCTTTTTTGTAGTTCACCTGGAAAGAGAAATCAGGTTATGCAAACTAAAGATTAATAAAATAATTCACAGCTCTCTATTACAGTACGACCATCCAGAAAGAGAAAGCATTAAGTGCTTGCCTGAACAATCTCTCCCAGCCACTAGATGGTGGTCATCTACTATTATTTCAAAGAAAAGGAAAAAACAATATAGGACTCATTCTGCTGAGTAAGTACTTAGGAACTACTCAAACTTTTCCTCCCAGAAAAAGGACACTTACAAAAAAATTGCATTTTGTATGACTTTTCAGAGTAGAATTAATTTTTTTATTTTTTCTTCTCCCCTCCCACCCTTCACTTAAATCAAGTGTGTCTTCCTCTATACTTTGGGTCTATTCATTTTAAACACCTTTAATTCTTATTCTTTTTCCCCCACTTCAGGAATTGCACTAACTGTCCAATTTAAAGGTTTGCTATACAGCAGTTAAAGGGAAGTGCTCCTGGATATTTTATCTAATACAGATTGCTTTCAGCAAATATAAGCAATATGGTGACCTAAGGCAAAAGATAATCACTTAATGAAGCAGCAGAAAATAACTCCTGTCAGCCTACAGGAGGATTTTCCATTCTTCTGAGAGCGGGATGCCCAAATTTACACGAAGAAAACTAGCTACCTTACCAATCTTGGATGAAAAATCTTTTAAACTAATACCTTTAGTCATCTACATATATGTATCATGTTCTTCACTTCAATTTGTCCATTTTTTTATTATTATAACTATTTCAACTGATTTTTATGACATATTTAGATTTTATAAATAGTTACATAATCTTCCATTCCCTTCCCAGAACCAATCTTTCCTGTTCCCATTGCATGGTGCCCCGCATTTTGGAAATGCTGCACTACAAAACGAAGGCTTGTCTTTCAGCTATCTGGGATCACTGCCTCAAAGAACTCACATTTTTAACATTAGACACACTTTTAAATTTATCATCCCAAGAGCATTATCACTCGATATAGATGTTTTCTCCAGTCTGGCTCCAGCAGCAGACACCCATTGCTGAATCTGGGGACTGCTGTATTTTGTAATAACATTGAGATCAACCAGGAGAAAGAATTCTAAAAGACAGACATCCAAATCTGCACTGCTCATGTAATCTCCTTCTATAACCATTGGAGAGGTGCCATTACTTTGTTCCTCTAAGGACAGGCACCTCTAACAGGTGAGCAGAATTGCCCTCTGGGTCTGTTTATTTCTTTCCTGAACAAAAAGGGACCAAGTACAAGGCAATGCGCTCAGAGTAAGCAGTCATACCTTTTCAAACCCAAAACTAAGCGAGATGAATCTCATCTAAAGTGGTTATGAAAAACTCTGCAGGCTGTCTGTCAGAAGCAGAGGAAGAAACAGATAACATGAGGTACCTGCTACACTATAGCAGAGACTGTAGCTCAGAGTAACTCCAGATGAAAAAGGAAATTCTACTTGTGAACAAATGTTAGGTTATTCAGGATGTATATGCATGTAAAATACAAAGCCAATTAACTTACATCACTTGCCAAGGTGGATGCAATCTGTGCTTGCTTGAAGGAAGCACTGTCAAGAGGATTGTACTGGTGACTCTTCATTTCCTTATTGAACTGCTCTTTATATTTCACCTTTCACAAGAACAAACATGTCTAATATTAACATGTAGCACTTTAAAACGGCACAGAGAATTCAGACTGCAAAGCTTATTAAATGCAATTGCTTTATTCATAAATCTTTAAACAAAGTTTAAAGAAGCTCAGTTTACCCACACCTGTGACAGTCTTGTGTTGGTTTCAAATTACATTTTATGTATCTGAATTTTACTAAAATTTTAAGATTGTCATATGTGATTACCGGTGCTGAAGGATTTATAAAAAGAAAATAGAAACAAAACCATATGACTCAAATGAGTAATCAAAATAGAACTGTTTGACTAGCAATAATAATTTGTTCACTGAGAATCATTCAATTCATAATTAACATCAAAATTTTGGTTTTAAAAAAATTTAAGATGAATAAGTTATAAAATTTGTAAAGCAAATCACTTGTAAATTTTTCACCCACTTGAAAGTGGGAAGTCAGAACCAAACTTCCCACCACCACGTCCATGTGTCACTCACACTATGCTAGACTGTCACCAGAACCTCCAGATCTATTTTTAATTCTGCAAGAAATTTCCCAAGAGACACTGAGGAATCTCTCTGTAGTACAGTCCTTTCCTGGGGACAATGCCCACCTCATTACGGTGCTAGAAAGCATAATTAAATGATTGCCTGCCATCACTTTCACCATATTTTCTCCTTGCTCAAAAGGAAAAGCGGTAATGACCACACATGTAAGAGACAATAAGCAATACGTAAATATTGAGACAATGGCATTAAAAGTAAATACATCACAAAAATTCCATAAAACATGCTGAAGAACTGAATTCAGAATCTGAAAATATGAAATTGAACAAACAGTATATCTCCCTCCTTTGCTCCCTTTGTGAGTGATCATCAAACATCTGGAGACTCTGCACACATGTCTGCTTCTTTCCAACAGCTGGGCATAATGGGGGAGAATGAAGTTCAGTCTGAATTATGCTGCTTTCATGAATGTTAGTCAGACACCTGATATCTGAGCCTATGCAACATCCATTACAATTTACCACGCTCTGCACTAAATAAATACGCGGATTTTTCCCTACTCCTTTTTTCTCTATTCCCACATGAATATCTGATAAAGTGGTTAAGCCACCTCAAACAATCTTCCAATTTTTTTTTTTCTCAGCTTTAGTTGTGGGAAGAATTTTTTTTTCCTTTTCAGTTCTTCCTTGCCTCAAAAGACCCTAGCAACAATGCCCACTATTTCATTAATCAAGATAACAAGAAACCAAAACTAAGCCACACAAACAGGAAATAGCTGTATATGTTCAAGCACTACATTATGATTCCGGCACTTAGGTAAATTTTTCTAAGTAAGGAAACTCTAAAACCTTGTTCCTTTTAAAGAGAAACTTTATCTGAACACATGATGAACTTCATAATCTTTCACACTAACAGAGTATCTATTGCCTTCTGGTAGATTCAGCTGTTTTATATTGTTTGATATTTGCCTTGGCATTGGATCAAGTGCAAAAGCATATCTCTGAATACAAAGACAAAGGCAAATCCATGCCCTGTATGAGCAGTCCAGGATGAAATCAGAGGGCTCTTCTCTCTTAAAAGGTATATCCAAAACTTGCTTTCTAATGAAAATCAGGCACTGCTGTAATATGACATTCAAAAAGCCAGAGATCAAGTCAGCAGGGTGAGCAAAATTGTCTTTTACTCTTTTACCCACATCACAACACCAAGCATAAGACTTTAAAAATCCAACCATTGCAGGCTGCCTTCTGCCCAGCCAACAAATGGCCACAAGCACAGCACACAGACCAAACGCATAACATGGTACTGGAAATTCTTGTTAAGTGGGAAAGCATCGCTGCCAAAGGGACCTCTCCTCATAACAGGCTTGGCATCTTCCAGCTGCAGCCATTTCATGCCATCATTTAAAAATTTTCTTAGCAATACATTTCAGTCTAGAGGTTCCAGTAACAGACCCTCTTTAGCGTCACTTCAGATCACATTGCCACCACTGAAGGACAGAGGGGGGACTGGAGAACCCATTTTTCACAGGGCCTTGTGTCCTGATGCCAACGTGCAGGAGGGTCCCAAACTTAAGGAGCCCCCAAGCAATGTGACTGTAAAGGTTCTGGCTGCAGAACATGTCACAGCCCCAGTCCCTGCTGCCTCCTCTGGCTGCTCAGCTCGCTGCCTTCGCTCCCCTCCCCATGGCACAGGTCGCTCTGGGGCAGAGCAGAGCACACTCAGTAATGTCAGACAGCCCTGGAAATGTCTCCAGAGCACTTCCAGCAGTCATTTAAATGACCTGTCATAGGGGATTTGTTGCATTGAAAGCTACACAGACATACACTTTCTCTTTTATCAACATTTTCCTGATTCCTTCTCCCTTTTGAAAGGAAGTGTGGGGTGGGAGAAGGTGAAGAAAGAAGAGCAAGCCCATGGATGAGTCACGGTGAAGGAAAGCACACAGTATTCATCCTTCTTTTGAACAGCGTGAAGTTATGAGTGCAGTTTAAAGAGGGGAAATATGCCCAAGAGAAATGGTTCTGAATAAAAACAAGGGAGAAAAAATACCTCATATGATTTCTAAACCATCTGAAGGGGGAAGGTCTTAGCAAGGCTGTAATATGGTGGAAGAGCAAACAAGTGGGAGTAGAATTGATAGCTGTTAGTGGGCATTTATCTACAAATTTCATCATTAACCAAGAGCTTTATTTTAATGAGGGCTTAAAAGGACGGTTACTTATTTATCCTCTTCATTAAGATCTTAAGTTTGTTTATTTTTTTAGAGATTATGTTGTGGGAGTTAATTTAAAAGAAATGCGTGGCGGTTGCTCTCTAAAGACGGCTTAAGAAAGAGCAGACTCTGCAGGCTTTTAGCACAACAACATCTCTGAAAAACCAAACTGGAATTAAATAAGGCCTGGATAAACAAACTTCTCATTGGCCTTGCACGAAACCTATAAAAGTCAGAATTGCAGCTGGACAGAGCAGTGTCTTTTGAAGCTTAGCAGCAACATTCCTAAATCAAATCTGTAGTTCAAAGCTGTTCACACAGGGAGTGTTCAGTTTCAGAAGTGGATGACATCACCCACTGTTCAGATTTACAAAGAAACTACAAAAACTGAATCATTCAACCACTGGGATCCCAGGATGAAGCAGACACTTGCAGCTAAAGCATTTCCTCAGGACCATAGGAAAACATCTTAAAAAAAGGAAAAAACCTGTCAGAGCAGATATATATAGAAGGAAATGTAGCATAAACAAAGAGCAAAACTGAAACATTCATTGCTAAAAGCACTAGCAGAGTTTAAATCAAAGAAAAATGGAGAAAATCCTACATTCTTCGGGTTGTTACTGAAAATCTCAGCGAAGGTGCATTTCAAAAAACCTTTTATCTCTAACCAGTTTTATCCCTAAAACAATAAGCACCAGATCCAGTAACAAATATGAATATCCAAAAGTATTCATCCTAAACCCAATAACTGAACACCATAAGAGGAATACTTCATATCAGCAACTCTTTGAAAATGCTAAAAAAATGCATTAAAAGACGTAAAGAGGACATGAACAAGAGCTTGTTTTGCTAAAAAAAAGAGAAAAAATAACCCAAATTATATAAAGCACACCCAGCAAATTGTCAAGCTTCATGTTTTCACAAGGGCTATCACAGTTTTTGTTTTAAATTTCATTTAAAATCAACAGAAAAGGGTTACCACGTGCTGTGGGTAAACATTCTAGTTCTGGGAGCTATTATTTTTGCTGCTGTTGTTGTCAAAAGCTTTGTTAAATAAAAAATAAAAAAGGAAAGAAAGGAGAGAGAAAACAGTGATTTCTGTAGAGCCTTGAGTGCCAGTCAAACATTAACACTATTTTCTTCGCTTTGTTTGCTTTCCTGCTTGCCTTGATTGCTTTCTCCCTTCGTTACACCCACACTGCCTGACCTCTTCTTGCTCCTGTTCTCTATACTCCCTAAATTACCTACCCATATGCACCACATTAAAACATGTTATCATCTTCTCTTCCCATTACATCCATCAGAATTGTCAACTTTGCAAATTTACTGTGAGGGTCAAATAACTAATATTTCTCTGCACGTCGCAACTTATAGATTCTGCAATTCAGGGAGATTATCAACTTTCAACACAAGAAGTTTATACTCGTCCTATTTTCTGAGAAATAAATGGAAACTCTAAAAACCAGAAAGTCTGGAGACAATAAAGAGATCATTAACTTTACTATTTTTTTAAATCTTGTAAGTGCCACAAGCCTGTTTCATGAACCTTGCATGAAGAGGACTGACATGACTGACCGACATTTAGGTCTCTTCCTCTCCTCCAGCACAGGTGCATTCCTCATCCTGCCCCACCACCCTGCTCTTTGGACACAGGGGTCATCTTCATTTTTCTGTGCTCCTGATTTATGATCAGTGTGTCTAAGTGTTATAATGATTCAAATCATATATAAGAGCATTAGACAACTCATGGCCATTGCCTTCCCTCCAGAGGAGGTGGGGGAATTGCTGAGTGCCCTCCCTGTTGCTGAGAGCTGCCCAGCATTTGCACCCTCCAGGCTGCTGCAGGATGCAGGCAGTGTCGGCTGAGGCAGTGCCTCCTTCCCTGAAAGGACAGTCCCCCCACACACACTGCCAGGGCCACAGCAGTGTAGGCTGAGGAGGGGACAAGACAAGAAAGAATTCCGAACTTGGATCCAGGGCCAGTGACTGCAGGGTTCGGACCACCAACGTTTAGTAAGAATTTCTTTACAAAAAAAACAAATGCAAGATACGTTTTGCCAACTGCTCCTCCCTTCCTGTCACACCTTCGGCACAATTTGGAGTCTCTAAAGAAGTCAAAATTGCACAGTAAATTCTGCCTTCTGCAGAAAGATCTCAGTTAGAACTGCTTCCATCCCAGTTCCTGGCAGTGAGGAGACTCTATTATAAAGCATTCACAGATGCAGCTAGCATTGTCCAAGAGAAGAAGCACATCTAATAAAAATGAGATTAAAAGTGCATTGATGAAGCTTTCCATGTAACTGGCTCAGCATCAGCCTGCAGGACACCATGATCCAGCTGATATTTTTCTCTTGTGATTGCTGGCCACAATCCCATGGGTACCAGGCTGGGAAAGATGGAGATTGCCCTTGGGAAGGGTTATGGTTTGGTCCCACCAGCAAAAACAGGCAGCTGCAAGCTCACTAGATTCTGAAATAGGCTGCAAGGAAAGAGGTGTGTAGGCAGCCATTAAGTAGATATAAGGGACATTACACACTGTATTTAGATATGGACACTTTTAAAAATCACAGAAGGTGTTTGCTAAATGACAGAGTATCCTTTCCTGGAAGTGACACCCAGGTCTGAGCAGCATGACACTGGCTCTTCCTAAAGGTACAGGTTGACTTCCAAGCTTTAACAATGCTAAATACAAAATAATCTCTTAGTAGACCTGCCCATCAGCAGAGAAATGCACACATTATCCATTACAAAATAGAAGACTGAAATCTATTTGAAAAATACAAACTCATTTTGATTCTGAACACATCAGCAACAAACCAATAAAAAACATTTCTTTCTTTCTTTCTTTCTTTCTTTTTCTCTTTGGGTAGACACTGCACTGTTTTGCAGCTTGTTCTCTATGATACATTATTCTCATCTTATGCTCGTTCTAGAGAAAACATTTAGTACCCAGGCAAATCCCAAGTATTTGTTACATATCACTGATGTACACTCTTTACACTTGAGGGGTTTTTTTGGCTCTGGGAAGGCTGACACAGCCTTCTCCAATCAAAGGGCACTATCCTCCTCTTACAGGAGGGCAGAATTTGTTCCTGGGTTTACAAAAGCTCCAAGGGTAGCTGGACAGGATTACTAGCAAGGATTAGTCAAGGCACTGTTAAAGAACTACTTCAGACAAACAAGGGGGGAGAAAAAAAGAAAAAAAAAACTCAAAAACAGGTCAGCAGTGAAAAATCTGTTCTCACAATGTCAGGATGATCTGTAGTAGAATCTTATGTGTAGATCTTACAAGTAGAAAACTACTAAGAGGAAGAGGAAATATTTCCATTTCAGCTTTCTTTTTAGTTAAGGACTAAAGTAATTCATCCTTTTTTTTTTCTTTTTTGAGGTTAATATATAACAGTAGTACATAAAAGGCTCAGTTTCAGGGGGAAGGAAGGCGGGTGGTTTACATGTCAGGCCAAATTCAGATCCCATTACTCACATTAGCAAGCAGCTACACAAAAGACCTCAGTTACTTCACTGGGATTAATCACAGGGTAAGGTTCCACTCAAACTGAATGAGGAGCAAAATTTGCCTCTAAATTACATACAGTTAATATTTTAGAAATCCTAGATAATCTGTATAAATATACACCATCTCCACAAGAGACAAGTTGTAACAGTCAAAGTTCATTGTATTTTTGCTTTAAAATGTGTATCTGGTTTCCTAAGAATCCTAAATTTACCAGTCATTGCAATATTATATGAAAAGTCTGAGAACAATCTTCAAGGCCATTAAAGATAATCATCTGAAAAATCTAAATATTTCTTTGCATTACTAGGAATGAGATATTTGGATGAAATCGTAAAATGATGGAGAACCTTACTTGGCTTAAAAGCTTTGAAACTCCTTTAGCATGTTCAAAATCTGGTCTTCCAAGCACAGCAGGCTCCTTATTCAGTTCTCCCCTTCCTTTCTTGTACTTAGCCTTTAAAAAAATTTTTAAAAATTAAAAAATAAAATAAAAAGAAAAAAAAAATTTAAAAAGCCTAATAAATTTTTTGGACTTGTTTTATCAAGAGAAATATAAGAATTAAAGCTAGTAGAAAGAGTCTCACATAACAGCCTGCATTGACACTACTGTTCTAATCAGCTCTGAGTAAAGCCCTTCTCAGGGTTCAGGTCCTTAACAATATAATATTTATTAATTGCAGAACACAATGTACAGCATTCACAAAATTCAACTTTAACCAAATGCACAGCTTAAGCCAGAGAAATATTGTCCTCCCTATCAAGGCAGAATGAGTTACAGTGGCTCAGCATTTCTTATGACAGTCTCTACAGTTAACACAAGATTATTTGTAGCAGCTGAAAGCAGTCTTGAAATAAAACTACTCTGAGGGGCAAGTTTTTTGAACTGTAAGGTCAAATTCCACTCTCAGTTTTACCACTGCGATCTTGCTGGATGTCAGTGAGACTGTGCTGGGCTAACAGAGCGGAATTAGTCCCGCAAGGTTAATGTTACGTGATCTCTCCAGCTGAACTGCCTCCCATGCAAATTGCTGCAATTTTTTCCCACAATGCAATAGAAAAGAGCACAGATGAATCAACAATAGGTGCTTTGCAATATCACAAACTAAATTACCCGTTGCTTAAAATAGGCTTCTTGCATTACTCAGGCACTCTGAATCAGCAAGGACACATCATAAAAACAGACTGGGAGAAATGAAAGTCCCAAAGCCACTCTAATTCTAAGAGTGCTTGAACAGCAATTAACAAATTTGCATGTTGAGCATAACACTTAGTAGAAGTTCTTGGTTTTCAAAAGAGTTTCCTGAATATTAATATTTCCTGAATATTAAAAGGTGGATTTCAGATCTCTTAGATCTGTCTCTCCAAATGTGTCTAGTCAGTCTCACATTTAATTATCAATTACTTAAAATTTTGACTCAGGGCTTTTAATATATATATATTGCTTAATTTGTCTACAATAAAATATTAAACTGCATCACACTGCTGCTTCTCAAACGGCTCCTTCACCTGTCCATTAGCCAAGGTCACAATGGGAGGGCAAAGAATTTGAGAGGGGACTTCAGGGAGGAGAAGCCCTGTGAAAGAAGCAGCATCTGCACAGCTCTGGGAAGGACGGCAGGGAGTTACATTTTCCTGTTGCTGCTGGCTGAGATGGGAAAAGGAAGGGGAGTCCAAGGATGCCAGATCCTCTGGTACCAAGGTAAAAAAAAAGGTTTGAGATGTCTTCTGAATGCAGTATAGCATATAAGCCTATGACTTATCTTGACAATGGTTATCATAAATAAAGCTGAAACAAAACCAGCTTTAGCAATTTTCATGTTTTTACATGAATTACCAATAATCACAAAGATCATACTGTCAACATCAAAAAAGGAGAAACACGTAACTTTGTAACCGACCAGGCAAGACGGGTTTATTTTGGTTTGAGTTTGAATTTTTTGTAATGAAACTTCCCTATCAGATTTGGGGGTGCAGGTTTTCTGTTCAAGAGATTTGAGAATTTCAGCACCATTCAAAAAAATCTGATCAAAATTGGAATAAAAAAACTACATGTCTAAAAAAAAAGAGAGTAAAAGAAGAACATACATCACTTATTATCTTTGTTATCTCAGTTGCCTTCTTTATGTCTGGTCTGTTCAGCACTTCAGTGTACCTATGAGTATCTTGCACATCCTTCTTGTAGGATACCTGTCAAACAAAACACAATTTTGCTTAAAATAAACAATAAAGTTTGAAGTTTATAAATAAGCTTTGAATGACCTATCAATTCAGCCCTCAAATTCAATAGAACTCCACCTAATTTATTCCAACAGGGTTCTGCTTGACAGAGATTGTAAGGTAAGACCCACACACAAGGTAACACGATAAGGAAGAAATTCAGAAGCATAAAATATTATTTGAAAAAGAAAAATTCTTTTGCTTAGAAGCATAATAGAAAATTAAAGCATTGCAAAGGCACAAATATTATGTTTTATCATAAAATTTCAGAGGACTTCTAAGAGTACAGCATTTTTTTTCCCTTTTTTAATATAAATTAACCCCTGGTCTGATGCTGAGAGCTGCAGCCTAGCAGACTGCAGCTACACTGAAGAGAAACTAATTCTGTCACAGTGAATATCTTTCTCAGTACTAGACAGACACGTAGCTTGTACGTAATTCAATGATGCGACTCCACCTCAGTATCCCCACGACGCCACTTATTTGCTCCTTTGCACAATCATGGGAACAAGAAAGCTGAGTGTTCCAGCATGTTGAGCACAAGACTGACTCTTTCTGTTTGTGCAAAAGCCACTGCTGTAATGAATGGGCTCAGAAAATTTTGGCCAGAAGGCCAAACCACAGGTAGGGGAGTCCAAACATTCTCCATTTAGCAAAGCAATCATGGGAGCAGCAGAGACCTCAGGGACATTATAGAGCTCCACAATTTATCCTTCTTTTCCTTCTTCAAGGTTTGTGGACTTTTTCCTCCTCTAGCACATGTGCCAATCTAAGCCAATTTCCAAGGGTTGTCTTACTGAATTATTCTGAATGACATTCTGTCCCTGGTATTCAAAAGTGTCTGACAAATTGAAGTTTCAGGCAGAAGTTTGAGAACATAAAATAAAATTTAGAGGAAATAGTAAAATAGTAATTCCATCTTTACTGGGAAATCTTTCAGATTTTCTTCTGTTGCTTCACAAAGTTAATCAACCTCTCAAGACAGTATTTCACCAGCAACAAAGTTCTCAGCTTGAAGTTTCACATTATAACCTCCACTCCTGTTTCCAGTGGAAAGATTCACTCTGGGTACAATGCAACAAACTCATAAACTGCAGCAGTCGGTGACAAATACACTTCATAGAAATGGTATTGAAAAAAGAAAAGGAAAAAAATTACTTTTTGGCAAATATTTTACATGCAACAGGAAAGTAATTTTGCTTCCATATGGCTTCAGCTAAGCAGACAAGCTAAACAGGCTTCACTGTTGGCTGCCTGCCCACAAAGAGATCTTATAATTTTTAATCTGCCATGAGTGACACACAAGTGTAATCACTGATAAATAAACAAGTAAATAGGTTTGATGGATACAGCCCAAATTATCACATACATACAAAACAGAAGTTGATTCTTACAGCTGGTTTAAACCACTGGAACTTTTGTTTTGCTTATGTTTAGGTTTTTTCTAATTTTTAAGAAACCAGAGGTACAGAGAAGCATTTGCAATTCAGGACTTTACATGAATTTAGTTAATTATATGCTGTTCATCCTAATGACCACATGAGGTGAGGTGAAAACCACAAAGGCAGCAGAAACAGGTTTCTGAATAGCACCCTATGATCCATGTAAATTGCAAATTAAAGGCCAGCATATGTGCTCAAAATAGAAATTAGGAATGTAGTGAATTTAACATCAGAGAATCAAGAACAGTGGTGATAAAGTTGAGGAAATGTGGTCACTTATTGCTCCCAAATGACATGATCATATAGTACATGAAATAATGGATTGTGGTTAATTTTGGGGAAAAGGTGGGGGGGCAGAAATAAGACAGTGACAGTCCTTTATATTTCACCATTTCCAATTATATTAGATGCAAGGCCAATTGCTATACCTTTCCCTGAGTGAATTATTATTCTTCCTGCACCTAAACCAGTATACCTATTACTTATGTCTGAGGGAAAGTCATCTAGCATTTTAAAAATGTCTGCAATATATATTTGCTCCATTCTGCAGCTTGTCATACTCCAGTGAGAATAAAAATGTTATGCAGCAGAACAGTAGTTTGTCAGAGGTAGGCCAAAGAAAGAAAAAATATGTTTCCCATTTCCTGAATAACCTCAATCCCTGGATGCTGACCCTTTCCCATTGGGACACTCTGCTGGCCTCTATTACACAGCTGCTATTCTGTTCCATCTCGTGAATTTTTTTTCCAATAGTGCTATGTTAGAACAGTAAAACCAGAGCTATTCTGAGAGAACAGGGGCACAGATGTAGACAGGGAAAAGCAACCAGCTTGGTGTGTTCACCCATGGGCATCAGAAAATGGGAAGTGATCGAGCCTATGAGGGAGGGAGAAGCAACAAAAGAAACAGCAGAAGCACCCAGAGGAGGAGCCATCTTTTGTCCTGGGTTGGTTCAAGAGGCTCATACCCTGACTGGAACTTCCAGGCATTACATGACGCCCTTACTCAATCTTCACTTCAAAGGGCTGCTCAGGCCCTATCCAAAAAAAAAAATAAAATCACCAAAGGCTCAAGAATTGCTCCTCTTCATGAGGATCCCAGGTTTACAAATAATGTGTTCCAATTGGTCTTTGCATAGGAAAAGTAATTGAGATCACAATTTTAGAGCAGCAATGAAAGACCTAAAGGGAGAGTAGCAGTAGAGCAATTGGAAATGCAAGCAAGGAAGAAGCAGGCACTGAAAGAGAAAAAACTGTACCATCTTGAGTTTTGAAGCAGAAAACAGTAAATTACAGATACCAACTAAATTTAAAGTGTTTCTACCCAATTTGAAATTACAATAAAAAGTGGTTTCATTGGTGAATATTTCTGTGAAACAATAATTGGAACAAAAGCCATTTTTCTTGTCTTTAATCCCAAACGTGATTACATACTCTGAATTGCAACTAGTTTTTGCAAAGCATGGAGAATATTCAGGGTCTGCTCATAATCAGTAGACTGATTTTAATAGGGCCAAACCTCCAGCTCTTCCAAAAAGTCATAAGGTCCTCTGAGGATAAACATGCTGATCTGGTTACTCCAGCAGGGTCTGGAAGATGCTTCACCTTACATGAATACCAGTGGAATGCACTACAGTGCCGTAAAATAAACAGATTTCTAACAATGCTGCGAAACATCTCAGGCTGTCAATCAAAAAAAAGAAACTTCTAAATGGTGAGCCATGGGTTTAGGAGATTCTGACTTTTTCTAAAAAAAAATCTTTTATCTTTTCACTTATTACAGTACCAAAACTGTTCCAAACTATACATAATAAATTGCTAAAATATGCACAAGCAGCTATGAACACATTTTGCCCTCTTAAGGACTCAGCAAGAAGCTGGGCACACCTGTCTGCAAAAGTATTTGTCTCTTACTGTTTGTCCCTGATTAGCATTTTCTAAGAGCTGTTAAGTCCACTGACTAATGGCCTTGTCAGCTGTGTCTCTGCCCTCTTTTCTCTCATGTACACTTTGGGGTCCATCAACACTAAGAAAATGACTAGCTGGTGACAATCATCATCGGCAACAGCTTTTCTAATTCCTACTCAAATGATGTTGAAAACTCTTTTCCGGCTTGTGGAAGAGAGACAAACACATTTCTGGCCCATTACAGATTGATGCAGTCATCCTTTCCAGTAATGGGCCTTAAAATTTATTGGTCCCAATTACATCAGGAGTAAACATCATTTTCAGCACCACTTGGAAGTGGTCCAGGGGGACCCACTGTTGACAACCACTGTCAGCAGAAAGTTAGTCAGTGAAAGGTGATTTTTCTAATGCAGATGCTGAACAGAGAAGCTTGACTTTACCATGATCTGCATCAAAACAAACATTAACATTCAGGTATGTTACTGATGGTGTTTAAGCACATCCAGGTTAACATCTGCTGATTTGGTCTTATCAGAAAGAATGTACTCTTTCTGAGTGTGTGGATTGTGACTGCACAATATCCTGAACATGAAAAAAACTTACTCCTAAGACAACATAGACATCTTAAATATTTAAATTTAGATGGTGAGTGAAATATATAAATTATCATTACTGACATCATATGGAGTGAAATGTGTATGCATATGCATCAAAAGTTTGTCCAACTGTCAACTAACATTTTAAAAGAAGCACTGCTTTGTAGATAAGAGAAAGATACCAGGGCTCCAAACTCAGATCTGCAAACTGCCTTTTAAATGTCCATAGATGAGTCCATTAGTTTTCTTATTTGTAAAATCAGAACACCCCATCCTTATTTCATACCACATAATGCTGTTGAGAAAAATCAGCAATTTTAACCCAGCAGAATATTTAAACTGCTGTAAAAACATTTAACATTGTTTTGATATTTGTAACACCCAGTAATGGACCAGGTCATGGAACTGACCAAACTGAAGCACAGCTCTGAGTTCCTTTATCAAATGCTAAGTGCAGCTTCCACACAGACACAACATGGCAAAGGGTTTCTTTGTTTCAGAAATTTAGTTGTCACATCATTTCAATGCTCATCTCCATCCTTCTGTTTACATGATCCTCAGACGCACATAAGGCAAAAGGCCATTTTGTGACCTGACATCGTTTTAAGGCCACCGTCTAGTTTTGGTACCAAGTCTGGAAACTTCCAGATGAGCTAAACGGCATCAACTAAGCACAGACGAAGTAGGCTGATGGTCGGTTCTTCACTCTTCTGCAAATGACTTTGTGTGCCAAAGTCACATCATTAACGTTCATGTCACAAAACACAAACACAATTTATAGAGAAAAGAACTCCGGTTTGGATAAACACACCTTCCTTCAAGCATTATGTAGTATTTAAATTCTATTTAAAGTATATTTCCTGTCATTAAAAAAGTTACTCTTGCTCATTTGAGAGCAATTTTCTTTAGTTTACATATGAAAAAGAGAAAAATTATTTTCTTATACATCATCACATTGTTCAGGAGCTTTTACAGTATTTCCTTGTTATGCAGCTTCTGCCCACACTGACAGAGCATGTTAATGATATTTGAAGTGGTGTGAAGTCCTACAGCACATGACAGTTTCAAAATGTCAGCACAAATGTATTGTAAGTTGAATAGAGTTTTAATTTTTAAAGGAAACATTTCACAGAGTTGAGTATAAATGTCAGCCTTATTTTAAGGCTGAGCAAATAGTCTTAAACACATCCTAATCCTGTTAGATGCAAACCCTCCATGTAAAGGTTGAATTGAGTTGGCAGAGCATTGTAGGTAAACATGCATTCTGCTCCCATAGGTAAACTGTGCTGAATGGTGGATAAAAGAGCTTTATCCTTATAGTTCTCCAGTAGTTTCCCTTCCTTTTCCCTGCATTTTCAAAGCTGTGATTACACAGATAGTCTGAAACAGTTTGGAAAGACAAACATTCCACATTCGGGATGCTTGCTGTTCCATGTTCTGACTCCAAGATGAAAACTCACACAGTGCTTAATTAAACCTGCACTTACAAAACAAGAAATCCACAGCTATTCACCATGATGCCCAAATATTACCCACAGGAGCTGTGCAACTCTGCTGAGCAATAATTGGACTTACATAACTTGTTCCTTTATGTGTGATAAAGATATTTGCCCATTGCACTGCAGTATTCACAAGCAACCAGAAAGAATCTGTTCTTAAACAGATTAAACTAACTGGTTAGAGTTTTATGTTGTATTTGGATAGCTTATTTAATTTTTTTGAAGTTTGGTCAGGCTAAAAATAATTTCCTTCTTTTTTTTATTATTTCTAACATGTTGTTAAACGTTCTCATTTATCAAAACATCATTCCCTCCCATGTTTTCCTTAATTTCCTTCTTTTTCTTTTTCCCTTGTTTTTGGGGTGAAAGAAGATGAAACAACTGAATTTCATTTATCCTCACATCTGTAACCTGCACCCCTTAATTCTGTTAGCAGGTGATACACCACTGTAGAAGTGGAATAGGTTTTGCACTAGCGTACTAATCCTCAGACCGTGATGAATTTGCTACAGAAACTCCTCTCATATTCCTCCTGGTCCCACCACCTTCTCTGAGAGGAATTCACATCTCTCTTTCAAGCATTATTTCCTTTCCTAGTAGTCCACCATCATTCCTACTTCTAGGTAAATAAAAAAGAGGCATTGATGTTCCCAGCTCCTACACTCTGTCAGTGTGACATCCTGAAGCTTCCAACAGCAGAGATGGACAGAGTTTGACAGGAAGAGGGAGTTCTGTAATCAAGGCAGGTTGCAAATTACTGCTGGGAATTCCACTGCAGGTATTTCCCAGCAGAAGAAAAAGTTATTCTTCAAACATAATGCTTCCCTGAAGTTTTCCAGCAGCATTTTAATCAGCAGCCAGCTGTCAAGATTCTGCACACACAGACATACATCTAACACTGACATTTAGTTTTCAGCCTACATAGCCTAAGAGTGTTTGTTGTGCTGTTAGTAGGGGAAGATAGGATAAATTTAAGATAATTCAAAATGAACACCCAAGCTTCGTTTTCCACATTATTAGCAGCAAACAAATATCCCGTTCATCTAAGAAAAAGAATTATAAAATGACATGCCTACCTCAATTGATTTGGTTACCTAAACAAGAATGGAAGTAGATCATAACTTCAAGGTATTTACACGTCATCTGTTCTTAAAAGCTTTGTGTACCCCTTAAAATGGCATCACTATTTTAACCAATCTTCTCCTAAAATTTGCTTTTCTCACAAGTAAGTTTAACAAAACCTAAAACCAGAATAAATTTTTCTTCAAAGTTGTGTCTGTGTCTTTCAAGACACCAATCTGGGCAGCATTTCTGCCCCAAGCTATGGTGTATTGAGCTAGCATAAGCTAGCTTAACCATGAAATCAAACCTGACTTGGTTCTAATAAAAAATGTAAATACTATTATTGGGCTTTTATATAAAAACCTTCAGAACTACGAGAAGATTACAAGCAGAAGCAGCTGGGGG
Organism: Acanthiza pusilla; assembly: GCA_036630365.1. Classification (NCBI taxonomy): domain Eukaryota; kingdom Metazoa; phylum Chordata; class Aves; order Passeriformes; family Acanthizidae; genus Acanthiza; species Acanthiza pusilla. The sequence goes on from JAXCHO010000073.1 coordinate 35,299,391, forward strand.
AAAAAACCAAAAAACAAAAACAACAAAAAAATTGCTAAGTACTCCTAATTGTTTGTAAGTTATCCAAATGAAACTACAAGAACCAATACTTTGGCCAAATGGTATAAAGCAGTGCAGGCACCAAACTGAACTCTATGGCTCAAATTCTGTAAAATAAATCATATTTTGTTCTATTAAATTCTTCTAAAAGCTCACTTGATACGTATTCATGAGATAGGAACAAAGTTATTCATGTGCCTAAAAGTGCGGAAGAGCAGGGCAGAAACAGCCTGCTTCTGTTCTCTTTAGAGCACCCCTGAAGAACTCTGCAGGTATTGAGAGAGTGAATCCACACTGAAACCACAGTGGTGTTCATTTAAACAAAGAACTGTATACACTTTAAAAGTACAAGTAGCTGCAAGTGAATTCAGAAAACCTGTGTTTGCAACTTTATTTCAAAGTGATAGCACTTAGTAAGTTACTACTGACAAACAGTAACTACCACTCTCCACTGCAGTTCAGAATAGAATTCACATACTGTTACTCATAGCACATTTAATGCACACATCATGTCCTAAATTTCTTCAGAGCAAATAATTTATAAAAAAATACCAACTAATGAAATATGGGAATATTCCATGCCCAATTCATTTCAGTAAGCTGTAACAGACATACCTACCCAAAAACAAGCACAGTCATTTCAGATGGGGGAGTACTTACATCGCTCTGGTGTTTGCTGACTTCCATGGCATGTTTGACATCTGGAGGTTCCCTCATTCGTGCATAGTCTGAAAATCCCTTCTCAGCATCATGTTTTTGTTTATAGAGAACCTGAAAAGAGCAACATTATACTTTCGCGAGCTGAGTAGAGCAGGTATAATAACATGAGCTGGGTTAAACCTAGTGGCGTAGTGTGCCTTTATTCAGGAAGAATCTTAATAAATAATTACGCACCTTAATGGAACCAGAACACTGAAATGAGAGCAGCTTCCACCCAAAACAGAGACATATGAAGCATAGTCAGTAGAGAGATTTCTCTGCATTTGTTATTGCAACAGATGCATGAGCAGACAGGGGAAAGGAAAAGTAATATACAGAAACAGAAAATTAATCTTAACAAGGTGAGATGTCAGCCCAGGGAAAAGAATAAGTAAAAGCTGCTTTTTTTTTTTTTCTTAAAACATATTCTGATTCTCTCAGCTATATAACTATTCTCCATTTTCAGAAGCAAAAAAAAAAATTTTATGCATTTTTCATAAACAAACAGCTTTACATTAAATACTCATAGCCCAAACTTCTATTTCTTCCACTGTTAGGAAACTACCAGCACAATAGACATTTTGACTAGTCCCCAGCATCACAAAGAAAAATAATATTTACATTCAATTGTCATCATGGTAAAGAAAAATGGAACTGAACTGTGAGTTTATAAACACCTTTACTTTTATAATAGAAATGGAGCTCAATGTTGGGCATTCATCCAGCTTTCACTGTGCTGTGTTATACTTACATATACACACTCACATTCTACAACTGCCTGAAAAGCTGATCTTACACTTATCCTTGTCAGAAGCTTTTAGGCTTATATTAAGGAAAATTCACCAGGTTTTGATGCCTAAAAAGCAGAAAGCATCAAGAAAATTCACTTTCTAATAGCTCTCATGAGCAAGCATTAAAATAATCCCCAAGAAAACAGTGAATACTAAATAAGATTGAAAGCTGATCAGGAGGAGAAGGATTGAAACTAAAACCCATGATAGCAATAAAAGAATACTGTGAAAGTTTGGAGACAGAAACTCTCAACTACAACGATTCAGACTCTTTTAGGACAGGATACTAGAACTGTGAGAAAATGCTGTATCTGTTTTTGTTTAAAGCAAGATTTCATCGGAGTTACAGAGTAGTGTGCCCAAAGCAATATGTTAGTATCTGCCCTGACTATCTCAGATTACAAAATGATATACAGACTGGGAGATTAGGACAAAAAGGGGAGGGGGGGGCGGGGCATTTTTGCACTGCTACTATGTGAACGAAAGTAGCAAATCAGGAAACTTAAAATGTGCCACCTCCTCATACAGTGGAACACGATCAGCCCTCTGAAGAAACAAACACGACTGAAATTGAAACAAAAAGAGTCCATCACTTGCCTACACTGGCTACATCTTGCACGTGGAAAAGTACATAATCTTTCACAAGACTGAAGCATCACTAACAAATTATTCCCCACAAAAGTGTAATAATATACAAACATATGCCACAAAACCGCTTTTGCTAATTCTCCTTGCTTACACTGTCACTTTTAAGATGTTCCCCATTTAATGCTATTATGAAAGGAATACCCATACATTTACTGACAAAATCTACTAATTTACAGATATTTTATTGCATTGCCGTTTTGCTGGTTCAACATCTCTATTTTTCCCTTGGTGGATGTGCTACGTAACCAAGACATCAAAACACAATAACACAACAACTCTCAGCATAAGAAATTTAACAGAAAGAACAATTAAGTTTCCACTGTCTTGGGAAAAGATGACCATTTCTTTAGCTGAATGTAGCAATATTTCACTTGTTTTGGCATCTGTGTTCTTCCTATCTTCTCACATTATTTTTATTAACTTGCTGAAGTAGTCTTGACACAATCCCGGGGTAGGAGGGGTTCAATGGCTGTCCAGGTTAGTTTTGGGACAGTTCAGTGCAGAACTATTCCCAGATTTGTAAATCAGTTCCAAGCAAGCATGAAAAAATATTTATCATTATTTCATCAATATTCTTAGAACCATTATTTCACAGGTTAACAGGCATAAATTTATTTCTCATCTCATGTTGATTTTCAAGTTTTAGCTAAACTGAATTTCCTTTATCACATCTACACATGAAACTACTCTACAGAGAGATCAAGCATTATAGGTCACTGACATAACCTCTACCCTGTAGTGGCACCATTTATTAACTTGAGAAATACAAGGCAATTATTTAAGTAGGTATGACTTCAGATTGAACTAATTTGTAAGTACTCATTTTTTATTTTTCCTCTCTCTTGTACACCAGTGTGTCAATAGGAACCTGCACTAGGGAAGGCTTTGTGCTCTTTTAACCTTTGAGCTCTTTTAAGTCAGCTCTGACTGACCCACTGTTTCAGCATACTTTAAACAGTGTTACAGTTTTATTTTTATATTCCCCTTTATAGTCAGTAAGAATTGCTCTGAACTTAAAATCCACAAAGTAGGATTTTGTAGGAGGAAATGTTCAAGAACACAGAAAATGTCACTTTAATCTCTATATAGAGAATTAGATTATCCAATGTGTTCTTGTAAAACAGAACTGTAGAAGTCCAGAAGACTAAGACCTGCCACCCAAAAAACCAGAGGAAATCTTGAACATGACACTTCATACCACAAAAAAACCTGAAGAATTACATGAAACAGTTTGATAATGTGCAATATGACTGGAAATTATGCAGTAAACAACAAAATTTTTATTGTAGTAAAAAAAAACCTCTGAAACTTTCTCTGGAAGCTGAAAACATTGCTTACGATTCCCTTGGCTCATCTTTATAAAGAAACAGGAAATATTGTTCAAATTTAACATATAGTTACTCTTTGAGATACTGCCCTGTGCAAAGTAGAAAATTAAATTGTCTTCACTTTGCTTTAGATTATTCCTTTTAGATAAGAGGAAAAACTGCAATCTCTTCTTATGGCAGAAATAACATGATGAAAAATGTGATGAAATGCGTACCTTTTTTCAACATTGTTTCCTCCCAAGCAATTTTAAATATCTTTATCATTGTTTGTGACGCCTTGTTAAAAAAATATTGTTTTACATAAGGAAGTTTTCAGTACACTGATCTTCAGACAAAAAAAAACACTTGGCACAGAACTAGCAAGGATCAGAAATTTTCCTTCAGAAATATTTTCTACAGGAAAATTGCAATTTTTAAGAAAAGTTTCAATTTTTTTTATTTCCAGAAAAATCAAAATGAAAGCTCCCTGCCTAGATTGCTCTCATCAATTTTCTTTTCTCATTGCAGAGAACAGGGAAATTGGTGAGAGCTTTGTAGGCTGGTAAGGGGAGTGAAGTTATTCAGTGATAACAGGGACTTCTCCTCTTTCTAGTTTATCCCAGGGACAACTATGACAAAAGTGAGAGAGGGAGGCAAATCTGGTTGCTCACTCTGAAGAAAACCATTTAGAAGGCAACAGTAAAATTTTCTGTGAAGAGGGAAAAATTAAATTGATAAAAATCATCCAAGTCTGTGGGGCTATGAAACTTCTTTTTCATTTTCCTGAAAATTTTTTCCCATAAACAGTGTTAGGATTTTTTTTTTTTTTGGTCATAATTTTGGATAGATGTCCTTCTCTGTGGGTATTTATTTCTATCTTCATGCCAGTTCTACATAAACCACAAAAGAAGAAGCATGGGTTTCATGCAAAAGCCAGCAGACAGTCTTGCTTTAGGCTCTCCAAAGTGTCTTGAAGAGAGAATTGAGTATGATTCAACACAGCCAACATGGGGAAAAGTCCCACAGGAAGAGAACCACACGTGTCAGGGTGCTGTACTGATGCTTGTGTCAGTGTCAGTACTGAAATAAGGATCAATACCGCAAGATCCCTGCGTCAGTACTGACACTGCATGGCAGGACACCTGAAGGAGGAGATCCTGGCTCTGCCGAAGTCACTGACAATTGCCACGTGAGTTACAGAATGCAAACCTGGTCAGTGGTGCTGTGGCAGCCTTTTGGCTCCGCAGAGGGTGGTGGAAGGCTGCTGCAGGTGGGGTATAACTCCTTGAGAAAAACAGGAAATTACCCCTAGCTGCCTCCAAGTTCCTAAACGCTGTGTGTGATTTGAAATGGTGTATCAAATTGCTAAACTGGGCTAGATGCAGGTAGGCTGCAGACAGGGCTGCTGGGCAGCAGCAGCACAGCAGCACCAGCTCAGGAGCAAACCCCGAGCCATGGAGAGCCCATCTGGGGAGGACACATCCTGAGGCAGGAGCAGCCAGCCTGTGCCAGCAGGCAGTAGTGGGGAAAGGCAGTGCCCCTCTTTCTTCCACACCGAGAGCTCATTCCCAACGCACCTGCCTGGCAGATGAGGCTGCGGCTCCTGCCAAGGACACGGCACCCAGAGCAAGAAAAGTCCTGCTCAGTCTGTCCACAAAAGGATTCCAGCCCAGCACTGCACCCAAGGAGCATGAAAAGGGAGCAAAAGGTTCTAATTTGTTAAGGGAGTCAAATTTGTTCTAATGTGCATAGGGAGAAGGACACGTACCCGTATTTTCCACCTCTCAGGAAATCAGCACCTATTTTCAAACCAACTTACTCTAACTGTGAAACAGACTGCAGCTCTGTGTTTGCAGCAGCCTTTTGCAGAAGGGCTGGCACAAAGGCCAGCTGGTGCTGCTCTCTCTCCTTCCTACGGCATGTCTGTAGTCTCCTCCTGAAATGATGACCTGTAAATTCACAATCCCAGCTAGACAGATGCAGCAGAAACCCCCTCTGCCATATCCTAACCCAGCTGAAATCTGAAATCCTTGTATTAGCTACTTAGGTACCACAGTGATAGGCACAATATGGATTAGATTTGAATACTGTGGAGATTTTCACTAGAAAATCCCCTGAGATCTCTCTCAAAGTAGCATTAAATTCAGGTCCACTGCAATAGTAACCACAAGTTGGAAAAATGTGTCAGCATATCTTGAAGTTTTATGGTATATTATGATTTATAATGCATCTACTCCTAAGGGGATGGTATAAATTTTATGGGAAAAATTTCTGCTTAAATATAACCCATCCTATATGCATATGTTTTTCTCTACAGCTGTTGGATGATTGAAGAAAACCTTCAGAAACTAACAAATAAAAATGTCAGTCTTTTTCTTAAAAGGGTTTTTTTGATGAACCAACGGTTTCATTTTTAGTCTCAGTTATTTATCTTTTCTGCCACATCACCAACGTTAATTAACCTAATTTCTGTAAACTAATGTAGAATGTAATAATTTGGAATGAATTTGGGAGTAAATCTGGGGCAAAATAGTTAACTAATGTTTTATAAATAAAGCTAATGGCTTTAAAATGTTATACAAGTTTAATTCTCAATTTATTTTTATTGTAATTCCTCTAATCACTCACTTTACAATGAAATGTCACATTAATGTCATTTCACCTCCTGTGCTGTTTTGAGTGTATATATGCTCCCTTTCAAAATCTGAAAACTGAAATATATGTTATTGTATTTGCTTAATATAGCCTTGATTAAAACAATGTTTTATATCAAAACATTTCTCCACAAGCTGTCCAGATATTGTAGTCCTTTCTTTTGTTATGAATATTTTCCTTTGTTTGAAAAGGTATCGCTGCATTACAAGAATGCATATTGAGATACAATCAATATTATGGATTTAGGAGTCAGTTCACTACACAGTGACTATATTAAACTATATGTAGTTGATACCTTTAAGAGAGGAGAAAGCAAAAACAAGAAAACCATGGAAATGCTTGGTGGACAGAAGCCATGACCATCTATCAGCTGCAATTCTCAAGAGTAACAATGAAAATCTGTAACCTCATTCATGTTACGCATACTTAACATTGGCAATTCCACTGAGATCAGTGGAAGTGAAGGGTCACCTGCTTGCTCTTAGGGTATTATATTTTTGAGCCCCTGAAAGTGGTTGAACTGGAATTTACTGTTTTACTGGCTTTTTACAAGCTTTACATTATGTTCAATATACTTAATTTCATATTTTAATTCTATAAAATTTGTTGTGAGTTGTAGTATCTAGACCATCAGAAAGACATTTACTGCTACCACTAAGAGCCTTTAGAAGTCATTAAAGTGGGCTTTTTTCTGTTGGCTTCAACATCAAACACTTTATATAGCTAATACAACACCCAAGTGGAAATAGTTATATAAGATTCATCCATTCTGTAAGGACCATGCAACGCCACTGAATTCAATCATTCCTCATTGCATTCACGGATTTCACTGGATTGATGAATGCGCTATCAGCTTTTAAATGTATATTTAATAAACATAGCAAGTAGAATTGTCAACATTTTAAAAATTAGTAGTTTTTGAAGTTAAGTTATGGTGATAAACTCTGGATGATAAGCTCACCCAAATAAATCAAGTGTCCTCTCAAGTATTTTGTTCAAAGTGTACATATTCTGACACACAATTAATCTAAAAATCATTTTCGCAATTCTAAAGTTGTACCTTGCTCTGAAGGTGCATTAATTCTTTTGCAAATACACTGTCAATTGTGGCTGGCATCTGCTGATAAAGAGAGTTGGAAAGGTCTTTCTTAGCAGCTCCTTTATACTTCACCTAGAGGGCAGAAAAAGGGGACACAGAATGCAAAAAATGAAGATACAGTAAATATACTATTTATTTTTCCTAGTAAGTAAAAAGGCATAGACCAGAACTGGAAAAATTTAATGCTGACATTAACTTTCAAGCAAAAACATCTTTAAATAATGCTTTATGTGGATGTGTCTAATTCACAAGGCAATGTGAATTAGACACATCTCCTAATTAAATCCAGTAATTTTGGTGGAAGTATAAATAAAGTAAGCAAGGCAATTTTCTCTATCCTTTTTCAGATCATTTTCAAATAAAAAACTATTTTTCTTCTTTCTTTTTTCCCAAGTCCTGCACCAAGGGAACAAATGAGAGGGCAACCATAAATATTTTCCTAATTAATAAGTAACAATTAAATGTAGCTAGAAAGGATAGGAACATTGAAGTTAACATGTCTGTCATTATTTCTATTTCATCTTTTCATATTACAGTCACATTTTTTAATTACTTTTTGTTTTTCCTGTGTTTCTTCCAGTGTTCAGTACTAGCAATTCCTCACAAAGGGTTTTACAAGAGAGACCAGAATAATAGTTCAGAATCTGTGAGGCTTTTGTTTCAGATGTAAGTTTGTCAAATTCATAAAACAATAATGTCAAGCCCTACTGTGAAAGTAATCATAAATACAAAAAATATTTTAAATTATACTGTCTAATGTCATTTATTTACTGTGAAATATACAGTTCTTCATTAGAGGCTAGCTCCCCATATGCATTATATGTATATATATATATCAATAATTTGCTGTAACATTTGTTGCTGTTCCCCAAAACAGAGGGCTCTTTTTCACTGCAGTGGACATGCTGTTAAGAATGTCTGTGTCCAAGATTTGCAAATACAGGTTATGGGACACTAGAGGTCAGTAATTTACAAGATAAACCATCCATCACATCATTGACTTCAGGTAACGCTGCAATAAACAGAGTGCTTAAGAGGGTGGTAATACCAAACATACAGGGTTCAAAATTTAAAAATATTTTTCTATCTCTAAATCTTTGATTAATAATTAGCAGCAGATTCTCTGGAATCAGACAGATTAGATAAATACTCTCTATATACTGTATTTTTGTAGACTACAATAATCTGTCTCTTATGAAGTGTAATTACATCAGATTTACTCCCCTTGGGAAAAGCCACTCTTTCTCAGAAAATGAGAAAATTAATACAAAAAAATGAGAAAAGTATTCATTAGATCCATTTATACTGAAAGCCACACAGCAAATTGTTGTATATCAGAAAGAGAATTTAGAATGCATATAAATTATGTAACATCAGACAGCAATATTGGGATGCCCTTTATCATAATCATAAAGGTTGCACAAAAAATGAGGCACAAAAAATGAGTGAGAAAGTCACTCAGAACCAGCGATTCTTTAACAAAGCCACACTCTCTCAGGTGAAGAGCCTGCTGCTTACCTGTGGAAAATAATCAGAGACACAATCCCACAGCACCTTGTACCTGGGACATGAAGAGCTGGCAGTAAATGTTGCTATGGCATTTTGGAAACTGTTGCCCTTTCTTTTCGACCCCAGTTGTGTGTGTGTGCACATGTCACAGGTATGCAGATATATACACAGATATATAGATATACAGAAATACAGATATACAGATACAGATAAATACATATGTGTGCAAGTGCTCAGGCAACCCACAGATGGCACTGACCTGATGCCCCAGGCCCCTTGCTGAAGGAGGAGGACGTATTATCTGTATGATAATACAGAAACAGTTTCCTTGTCTCCTTCTGTTTGATATCAGGCTGTGAGTTCTCCACAGCAGGGACATTTTGAACAGGTGTAATTTGCAAATCTCATCACCACGGAAAAAGTAACATTCCTTTCCTATTCCTCAGTTTATCCACACATAAAACGGGATAGTTAGGATTGGCTCAGAACCATTAGTAAAATACCTTCAAATCCCAAAATAAAAGTGTCATGTAATTCCAAATTATTATTATTCACATATATATTATACACTAATTACAGCCTTTTAAGTCACTACAGCTTTAAACAGAATTGTTATTTTAAATAAGCCATCCTTCCCCTGCTAAAAATCACAGTATTCAACTGAAAGAGTTTTTAGGAAGGATAAGAAGCCAAGAAAATTCTTCAGTCTTTTAGATCTTACCTCAGAAAGAAAAGCACCAAGGCTTTTCACATGTTTTAGCTGCGGGGTGTCAGGTACAAATATGCACTTGCCTTTAGATTTTTTAAACTCTTCTTTATAGTGTATCTACAAAGAGAAGAAAAAGAGAAGTTTAATTGTTCTTAGAAACACACACACACACAGAAAAGTAAACATTGGTTATTTTTATTTGTCATTTTAAAATTATTTCTATTTTATTTTATTCATGGATACTGTGCTGGATAGCTTGCAAATACCTCCGGCTGGATCAAATTAAACCATAAAGGGAAGCTACCAGTTCTCACGCACGTTACCAGGGCTATGTAAAAGTCACAGAACTCTTTAATAATAAAGATGAAAAAGACAGGATTTTTTCTCTACATCTAGAGCACATTTTCTCTAGTGTTGTAGATGTTTTAGTATCTCCAAAGAAAGAAGAATCGAATAATTGATCTCCTTGATCCTTGATCTCAAAGATAAAAATTGTTAAACTAACTTCTAACACACGCCTAGCAAGTACAGAATCTGTATAACACCATCAAATGCCCCTTTATGAATCGAAGAGTTACATGAATAAACTCAGAAGGTCACTGCCAAACTATTGCCTACAAAGCACCCAATAGTCATGATATTCAAGTAGTAACAGAATTTCTTTAAGAGCAAACATATTTTAAATTACGGCATTTTTAAAAGTGTATGCACGAAGAAAGCCATTTGCGGGGGGGAACCAAAAAACCAAAACACTATGACATATTTCACAAAAAGTAAAAAGCAAAAACAATTTTTTTTTTTTTAAACAACCAACCATTTTCTTACAATAAGACAAATACTATGGGCAGGTATAATAATCACGTGAGTTTTGCTGAAGTCAGAGTTATTGTTTGTATTAGTGAGACTGCAAGAAGGAAAAAATTTATGGACATGGTTAACATGTAGGAACATTCATTATATAAGAACTGCATGAAGAAAGATGGTGAATGATGATGAGATGGACTAAATAAGTTTTAAAGACAGACACTTTACAGGGATAGCCTTAGATGTTTTCGGTGACATTTCTTTCTTTGTAGAGAGAATTATTTAGATCAATGCAAATTGAATTATTTAGTACTAAGCTTTCATGGTTATTATCTGCTACCATTTCTCTAACCTCATTTTCACATTCTGCATAACAGCAGCTTGAATTTATGCACTCTAGACTTGCTGACAAGCACTGACAGAAGCAATATGATCTGCATCTGAGCATTACAGAAATATGCAGCCTTAATATCCTCTTTCTCTGAATCCTTAATGGATATCACAAGTTCTAGTCTACACTCCTCTGCAGGGACTTCAAAAGCTCATGAGAAGGATGGCAGCTTACACAGAATCAGCTCCTGTGCTTTCTAACACAAACTTTGTGTCCACTGAGAAGTGGATTAGATAATGCCAAATTCATGTCAAACTCATGACTACTTAATCCTCACACAGGAAACAATTTTGGTTGATATTGGGCTCATCCACGTTAGGACTACTGAAAGAATTTACACGTCACTTCCAAATCATATCATCTGCTTTTGTGGATTCCAGCCTATTCTTAAAAAAATCTTTTGGTGAACAATGGGTGCAACACTACTGTGTCATTACTTTACTCAGGGACTCACAAAGCCAATGGTTCATGTAACCTCTGTGTGACACCATACTCCCAGGTAATAACAGAGCAACACACAAACAATGGTAATTTCATTATAAAATTTTATGACAAACATGAGCAGGCACTTACTGTTCAACCTGCACACGTGCACAGGAAGTTTACAGACCTGACTGCCTACTGGTTGGGTTTGATGGCATTCCCAGTAGAGACTCCTGTAAAGTTGTGACTCTGGCAGACACAGAGAGTCTTGCTATTCACAGCTTAAATCACCCACAGATATCTGAAAGCTGACTATAATTATATCCATTTTAATTACAGAGCAGTAATTACATTCAAAAATCAAACATGAAAGCTTCCTAAGGTATCTCTTAACTGGGGGGAATGACAGAATATGACTAGAAGAAACAAAGCTGTTCTGCTGTAGAAGTCATGCTTTCAAAAGAATTGAAAGCAGTAAATGACTAATGCCACCTTCTTAATCCTTTATTATTCACATTTGTTATAGTAATCCATAGAAGCCACAAAATGCACCCAGACTCAAATGGGCAATTTAGAGAGAATGTATAACAAAATGTTCGGTCAAACTCTGATTCAACAAACTCCGTTCTGCTACAATATTGTCCACACTGCTTGGAATCAGAAAGATGGACGATGAAATAGGACAAGTATAATGAAGTCATGATGCCTGCAGGTAAAAAGCATATTTGGTGTAAATGATGCAAGCAAGATGTTCAAGAGGTTGGCTATGATCAAACATAACCAATGGCTGGAACAAATAGGAAGAGAAGTTAATATTCTTCTTCAAAGCTTGTAGTTAAAAATGCAAATGTCTACAATATTGAATAGGAAATTTTGCCTGCCAGTGGCTTACCCTCACCACAAAATACACTGTTTAGTTTGAGCAGATCTGTTAAGCCTTGTGAAAAAAAACAAATAGGAAAAAATTGCAAATTATGGCCTGGAGCCACTGCTCTTTCAATATACTTCTGCCGTTCAACAGATCAGTAAAGGCACAATTTTTCATAGTTCTCTCCAGATCCTTTTCTTCTCCACGACTTTTCATAAAACTAACTCTGAGCAGCAGAACTAGCCAGTAAAGTGGATTAAAATTCCTAGACAACCACCAAAACAGTGAGCCTTTTTCTTAATGGATGTTATATGGAAAGATCAACTTTATAAAACAAGGGCATCCAAGATTTAAACTGAAGCTTCCTGGTTCAGAAAAAATTGATCTCGCCCATGGCCTGTCCCATCAGCCTTTTCCTGGGGGAAACACGGAGGGAGACTCTGGCCTAAAGGAAAGACTCCAATGGCAACAGCTTAATCCAAGCAGCCACCATTCCTTTCATTCAAGGATACATGCTCATCTAACTTTAATACAAATATACTCAAAAAGCTATTCTTAATAATCTTCACATCAATGGTGTAACCATGTCAACAGTCATCATGCCAAGATCCATCCTAGAACTGTCATATCTAAAATACCCATTTAGGTTTAGAAAAACAACTAAAAGGTCTGAACCTTCTTATCTAGCTTTTGTGCTAGAACAAAAGGGAACCTCTTTCCACTAAGGATTCACTTTCCAACCCTACATTTCTTAATTTATAATCTCTCACAAGACTAAGGACTGTGTCAGACCACAAATCCACCTAATACAGAATCCTTTCTCTGTGGCCACAGGAACCTAGAGAAAATGGCACGCATACAGTATTATTATTCCATAGTAATCTCCAGCAATTTCAGCCTCAAGGTCCCCTCGAGTTAGAGGCTGTGACTACTAACGGTGAGTCCAGGGGAACAGCTGCACCCAGAATTAGGTGGTCAAAACCCTGTTGGTTTGGCACACAATTTCTAGTCTTGAGTAGATTTGGCCTTTGCTTTTTAACAGAGACATCCTAAAGCAAAACTGGACTCTGTGCAAGGACAGGTAAATGGCAAGTAGTTCTATTCTTTGCTATAGGGGAAAAGAAGCACTGGTGCCGCTCATTACCAAAATTCAGCAGAATCTTCAGAAGGCAGAATATCTGCCATTCTACCAAAAGGGATTATGATAGTTTGGTCAATTGTCTTGTATAATTGTTCCTGTCTCTGCTTATAACAGTATTGACAACACCACACCACATAATAAAAACAAAGAAATGAAAATACACCACAAGCACATGGACAAGCTCAATTTCAATATGGAAAAGGCCTGGAGAGGAAGGCAATTCATATAAATCAAACACACATGACAGTTTTGAAAACATCTGTGGAATAAAATTGCATAATAGAGGGAGATTAAATGGAATGACTGTCAAGAGCAACAATCCAGGGGGTATCACAGCCACAGAACAAACATCTGCCAGCTTCAAATGAAACTGGGGATTTTCTCAAGAACTGGAGCACATAAACACTTGACAACTTCCCCTATGTACTGCTCAAGGCTGACAGTTACAGATGCACCAAGGGCTGCCATTGTAACACTTTTGCAAAACCATATTGCCAAATTAAAGGCAGCCTGCAAAGAATGCAGGGCAAGCGTAACACAATCCCAGTATCTCAGGCATGTGCACTCCTGGCTCTGCATTCTGCTGGAGGAGTTGTGCTGACAGCTCCACCATCAGAAAAGGACATCTCCCAGTCTCGTGGTCAGCAAGGACACAGGCTGCTCTCCCAAGGTCATCTGAGGGCCAAACTGCAAGAACGCCCTAAAACCACATAAAATGTGCAGACATACACCAATCATAAATCCACACAAACGAAAGTTTGTGCAAAGGTTCATACTAAAAAGGATAAGGAATATGTAAAAAGTTCTGAGTGTCAACAAGCCAAAAATTGAAGGTAAGAATGCAAACCCTTTGCAATTTATTGGCCTCCACAATGAAATGTTCAGGGTGAGGAATTTACACCCAGGCACAAAGGACTTCACTGGTCATAAGAAATTCCATTATAGCAAAAATTCTGGGAGACAAATTTCATACTCTATTCCATTCAAGACAATTAAGAAAAACCTACTGATTTCATCAGAGGTTGAATAAGGGCCCAAAGCTGGATGTTATTTTTAAACACAAAGCCTCTTTTTTGAAATTAGATTGGTCTGGACCATTATATATTGTTCTTGCTTTGAAAGCATTAATAACACTTTGCTATTATGCCTGACATATCTCAAGGAAAATCTAACACACTTGCAGGCTAAATGCATCACAAGTTTTCAGCAAAAGCCCACATCCCAACCATTATAAGCTGTAGAATCCTGGCTTGACTTAGTTATTCACCTTAGCTCTCAAGCCCCTGCAGAAAATCCAAGAAAATACAGCCACTCCATTTATCCATTAATTACCTGCCACAGCCAACATTACTCCTAATGGGTACACAGCACAGTAATAATTCCTTTTCAATTAAAGAAAATATTTCTTCGGTATTTTTCAAGAAGTTTTTGCCTTTAAGAACAGCGACCATGTTTAGAAAGAAGCTGCATGGATACAATAAATGTATTTGGGGTCATACATGTGCTCCAGGTCCATTTTCATTTTGGCCTTTACATGAGTTGACAGGCACTTAATGCACCGTATGCCCTTTTTTCCCAAAGAAAGCATGTATATATGTATCAGTAAAAACATTATTAACCTCTACTACTTCCTAAAGTGGCTCGAGTTTACAAGGGAGCCATCTTGGTAGCTTCTCTTAAGGATCTATCCAGTTTTCAACATTTTTTCTGTGAAAATTGAAGTAGACAGTTTTGACAGGACAAAAAAAAAAACTTTGACCTTGTCAAGTCACACTGTCAAGCCAGCACTGTAACACTTTAAGCATCCCAGGTACTGTTCTTCTGAGTTAACTACTCTTTTCTGATACATAACCCCTAAAAAATTTTACCTCAAATACAGATTCTGTATGTTCTATTCCCATTAAATCAACAACCCGAATCTAAATATCAGATTAAAAGATGAGCCAGACACCACTTCTCGGTTTCTTTAGAACATTTGTTGAAACAAGTCACTCCCCCCTCAGAAAGGTCTCTTCTCCTGCCAGCCAGCTTTCTCACAGGAGAAATATCACTCTTTGCACCCATGCACATGAAGGGAAAAAGTTACTTTTCAGACACACTGTCCCAGAGAGAAAAAAAATAAACTGCCAAGGTAAATCTGATGCTGTCACATTGAAGTAATCAGATCTACTCCAATTTAAAATGTCTTGGATGTGATCTATGATTTTTATATAATGTTTCTATAACTTATAAACACCCAAAAATCTATACTAACTAAACCAAGAATTATCTAGATAAATAATTTTTAAAGATATTAAATAATTAAATAATATTTAAGTGTATATTATATAATATTTAATAATATTTAAGTGGATTAAATAATTAAATAATATTTAAGTGCCTTTCAGTGGATTTGCCCTATAAGCATAGTCAGTAACAATATGCTGGGCAGTTTTGGGCGTCTGTCAGCACAGAACAAAAGATAACACTCAAAATTAATCTCCTATTTTTAACCTCCCTCCTTACAGCTATGCATACTGGAACCCAGTTTGGTTTAAACCAATTAAACTGCATAGGACACCAACTACAATCAGAAAAAATACTGCATTTTCCTGATAAAAGCAGCCAAGGTGTTCTCATGGCAGACACCTCTGCCTGAGACCCGCATTTTGAAACACTCTCCTTTCTAGGCTCTGTGCTTTGTATCATCCTAGTGCTCTGAAAAGCTCATTCTTCTGTGGCTGATAACTTACGGTACCAAAATAATCTGTTTTCCTATTATTTTGTGTGTTTTTATTATTTGAGCCTTGGTTGGGTACATGCTACACTACACATATTTGAGAAAATATGTATTATAAATATAAACCCATTTGAAAAAAGAAATGCAAATATGATGACGCAAATAGTCACCATCACTTACATCACTTATTAATTCACTGCATTTTCGGGCCAGTTCCATATTTCTGTCCTCAATAACAGGCTTGAGGAAGACCTGAAAGAGAAAGGCAATCATTCCAGGTTTATTGTCCTAAAGAGTAAAAACAAAAGGAAATAAGTACTTTGCAAAATTATTAGGGCATAACTCACCTGTTCTTCTTCTTCCCCATCCTCATTTTCATCCTCCCTGAGATCCTGAATGACAGACACTCGCATTTTAATACTTTGCAGGAAACAATGAAAACTCTTCAAAGGTTCAGTGCTGCAGGAAACAGCTCAGAGCTTCCAGCAAGCCTGGAATCAATGCTCCATTTGTGTCCTCCACTGCACTTAACCCCACCACAGCTCTTTCCTTATTTAGGCAGCACTTGACAATCTTTATCTGAACAATTCAGAGTGAGTGAACTGAAAGGCATTGCAGATGGCCTTGCGGGCTATCGCTCACAGCAGAGCTGACGCTTTCTTACTGATAAAATAGAACTAAATGACCTATCCCCAGCAACTGTTTTTAAAATTATTATGGACACAATTAAAACACTGCGATGGAGTTAATTAGTAACATAAGTAATTTAGTAAAATTAACAGGATTAAAAGGGGAAAACTCTAAATTTATGGGAAAACTGCCCAAGTCTAAGATTCAAGGCATTAGTGACTCCAAAATTAGCTATGACAAAACTTTATTTTACTGGCACAATAATAATGCTTCTTGTTTTAAAAAAGCACATTATTCTCACTTCCAGTAGATGTAACTGCTAGAATATTTTTCAGAATAATTTCTTTTCCACAAATCTTACAGAATTCCTTAAATGCTTTCCATGTCATGTCAGCTGCAGGTTAAACCTGTGCATACATAGATACAAACAAGTCTGTATTACAAGCATACATGGCTATGTAGTCACACAAACGTATATGCTCCTCCACCGTTACAAACTGCCATGGTCTGTAGTCTCAAAACCAACCTTTTTCAGTATGAAGTCACTGACTCCAGCTGCAGTGAAACTGAAAGATATCCTTATGTTGACGGGTGCGGTGTCAGAGTGTTTACTTCTGTAAAACAAGCAAGAAAGGTATTACAAAACCAATTGGAGAAACCAGCATTTTAACATCATTTTTCTTTCTAAACAGTAGCTTGTGTATTTCTCATTTTGTAGAGGTCATGATTTTGAACTTCATCTAGCAAAGTCATTCACCACTGCACAGCTTTGCCATCAGGCATAGATATAAGGAATGTGTGCTCTTATAAAAACTCTTTAAAGAATTTTAAGTACATGAACCCAAACACAATGTCTTTAGAGGTTATTTAAAAACACAGATTTCCTTAGAAAAAGAAACATTTCAAAGATGGGAAGAAATACAGCATTTGATTTAGTTAAGGTCTGAAAATTTGAAAAACTAAGTATTAAGAACAAAGGTTGGAACTGCTTTCAGCCTAAACCAAGAGACAGAGCTCTTTGCTCATTAATAGTACAGAAAGCTTCAAGACTTTCCATTCCACTCTCAAATATAAGCTCCTAAAAATCAGGTTTGGATTGGCATTGCTGAAGTTCAGATTTAAACCTAGAAGTCTAGTTTGTATAGGTGAGAATTACCTGTGATTTACACTGACAGCTTTTGGAGTTCACAGTGTTTCGTCCTGGTGGAAAGAAATGGTTTAGTCTTATGAGTATTCACAGTAACAGGTCTTTTTTGAAGATTATGGCTATAGCAAATATATTCCTGAACAACAGACTCATGCATTTTTAGGACCACATGGTAAGGAAAGCGAGTACTTACAAAAGTGTCAGAGAGAAATGCAGCACAAAGGCTTCAGTTTGGGATTTTTGTGATAATATTGCCAATACTATATTCTTTCAGTGCAGTTTATTAATTTTTTTCCTTTCCTTCCTACATTTAATAAATTTCTTAAGTGGAGACATTGAAAAATATTTAAGAGTGTATAGAATAACTATTAGTAGCTGCAAAGCTTGCTGAATATGGAGAAATCTTTTGCTATTTTTTGCGCTGGAAGGCAAATTATAACGCCAAAACTGTTCATACTTTGGGGAAAAAGGGAGGTGTTTGGCTTTTTAACATGCATACTCTATATCTGATGGGTTTTCAGCAGCTGGACAGACCAAAATTTATATATTAATTCTGGTTTTCTTGCAATTGCTTCTGCATAATAAAAATCTGCAAAATCACTTTTGGTCAGCCCTGAAGTGATCAGGCAGTTGGACTACACAGTCACTACCAAGTCCTTCCAATTCTACTCCATTCTATTCTATTTTATTCTGCGATCTGTATCCGCTTTGATACAATTCATTTTTTCCCATTTTTGCATGATCTGGGTCAGGCATAACTAAGTATTCAAATACCCTGTGCCCCATGTAACTTCCATAATACAAGGATTGCAAGACAGCTGCTGTAACTCATCATATTATAGAAAAATATAATACTATGCACAAAGGGAGTACGGCAAAAAAATCACAGAATCAGCTAACCATACGCAAGTTACTCAAAATTCCACTTTTCACATAACAGATGCAGTAAGATACGATATGACACAGAAACCTGTCTCACTTTTTCTCACCCTCCTCAAAACACTGAATACTGTCAAAAATAGTGTGCAATAAAGCAAGCCTGAAAATGTAATATATCCAGATATAATTCAGGGAAGAATTTGTTAGGACCGCTTAAGAGTTGCATGGTTTAGAAATGTTCTATGACTCGATTAGCAGCCTGAAGGTCAAGAAGAATCACAGAAAGCCTTGGGTGGGAAGAGACTCTAAAGATAATTCAGTTTCAACCTCCCTGCCATGGGCAAAGGTGCCACCCATGAGATCAGAATGCCCAGGGCCCCGTCCAACCTGGCCTTGCTCAAGTGGCCTTGAGCCCTTGCAGGCATGGGAAAAAAGCTTTTAGTTACTTCTGTAAGAGGCAATAAATAATCTAGAATCAGCAGGCATCTTTGGCATTGCAAATGTTTGTGTACATTTCCAGTATTTTTTTAATTACTATAAAAATACTAAATCTAATATGAATATTGACCTAGTTAAAATGCTGAGCTTTACATCCCCTAAACAATTATGAACTATGTTGTACTAAAAACTACTTTTCACCTACAAAACCTGCAATTTTACCAAAACCTCCAAACAGACACTTCTGAATTATTTTCCGCAATATATAATGGAATCATCCACAGTCTTTTGTTCTGGCATGAAACAGCACAGATCAAACAAAATCCAATTGCGCAGAATTTTAGAAAAACATTGCAATGGACTGCTAAGATGTGTATCCACAGTATTCGTATGCACACAGGGCATGGCAAAATTAGAATTTATTTCTTTATAGATATCTTAAAATGCATACAAAGGGGGAAAACGGGTTCTGCAGGGAAGTACCCAACATGAACTGATTCAAATTTTTGTAAGAAAATGCTGCACAGTTCCACATTTCTACTTCCACATACCTGCATGGAGGTTTCACATATCAGTTCAAATTTAGCCTGGATTGTTTACAGAAGCACTGTACCTGCAATACACAACCTTTGCTTACACTGCCAAAGGAGACATTTCAGTCTCCCAACGCTCAGAGCCATCATTCCATGTGTCAGTGTACCACTTTTTGTCACAGAACATTACTCAAGTACTTGATGTAAACACATATCCGCTGAGAGGCAGAAGGGGCAGAGACATGGGGTACAAATGAGCCCAAATCCCCATGAGTACAAGTTAGCCCAGCGTGTGAATGGTTCAGGTGCACAGCTGGGCAGCTTTCCCACTTTGATTGCACTCAGCTGAGGTCACATCTGGCCAAAGTCCCACCATCTCCTTGTCCCTTTATCAGTCTTTCAAGAAATACATTTGGGAGCTGTTAGCCTAGAGAGTTAAAAGGCTTGATCTTGTTTTGGCCCTGATACACATAACAATTTAGCAGCGATTCTGTTCTCCTCCTGAGCAAACAATACCCCTGGAATTTTTTGGCATAATCCCTAAAAGCCTTCTGATACATGCAATGTGTACTGCTGGGCTGAAAGGACCAGGCTACCACTTTGCAGAACAGCAGAACCTGTGTTTGTCCCAGTAAAGACATCAGAAACCTCAAAACCTCAAACTTATTTAATGCAGAGTTCCTCCTGGGGTACTTGAACACAGGTTGCGAATTAAGGACCAAGGTATTTCAGCTGGAAATCTGCACAGCACTATGCTGAGATGTGTATACATTATGAATATACTCCTTTTAATTTTGGACTGAAAACCTAACAAGAGCAGAGGTAAAGGTATTTCTTTAACTATTCTGTTTCCAATTAGTTAAAAATCAACCTACAGATATCCCTGAAATTAAAATGTTATTTCCTGTTCTTACTGGACAGACACAGGCAACACTGAGATAACTACAATTAATTCAACACAATGCAAACGGTGGAGTCTTTTCAAAAAGCACACAAGGCATTTTTAAGTACTGAGACGCAGTTACTTCTAGTTTCTACAAATGCTCAGACTGGAAGTTCCTAGCAGCCCTGCGTAAGGAAGTTCATAGTTAGGCTATCAGCACCAGAATCACAAACAGAAAAATGCGAGGAATCCCAGCCTACCCGTTTTAATGTCCCTGAACATGAAATATCCATTCACATTAACTAGAGAAATTCAACTAATGACTCTATTTAGAGAAAAAAATTACCTATAAGTTTCTATCTGTCAGATCATTAACACTGCATTTATCAACAGCACTTCAAAACCTGCAAATACCTCATGGTTCTAAGCTAGGATTTTCATTCAATGAAAATTATTTTAGTTAAGATTTTGGTAAAGCAGAGAGTGGCAATGATATTTTTAAGGAGAAATACAAATGAGAGAATTCTGACTTTCGGATCCCAGAAAACCTAATTAATTTTCAGTGCCTAATAAATTCATAAGCACAGACATTTTTTGTAAACTCACACTCTCAGAAACATTGCCTAGGCTACCTGGATTTTGATGGCAGGGCATTTCAGATATCTGTATGGTACACAACTAATTTCACATACTTGTATCCAATCTAATCTAGATACCAGAAGCACTGTAACCTGAGTTAATAAAGTCTTTCCCACACAACTCGTTATCCTGAGAAATGAACCCATTCAGGAGGGAGAATATTTATCAGGGCACAAGATTGTGCCATGCATATGTAGCCTCAGCTGTGATCAGGAACAATACATTAAAATAAACCAAAATAAACCATTAATGCAACTCCAAAACCTTCACTTTGTTTTTCTACCAATATTTGTGGTAGAAAGTATTGTGTTTACACAATACTTTTTAAGCCTCAAGACAGTATTTCCTATGTGGGATACACAGTTCTACCTATTTTTTCATTTGTCAAGAAGTTAAATCCTCAACAATGGAGGAATCTGTTTTTTCCACCCCCTCAATATTTTCAGTTTAACCAGAAGCCTGAAAAATCTATCCCTCCTACAGCTGCCTTTGCAAGCTGAAGGATCAGGAGCTGAGATGCCACATTTGACTGCACTGCAGCTGTTTCATCCACTCCCCCTGACTGCTGTGGCATTTTCCTTTCTCGTCGTCAAGCCCCTTTCCCTTTACCTGAGTGTTCACCCAGGTACAGCATCCACCAGAGCCAACAGCTCTGGGGCACAGCAGAGGAGCTCTTCAACACTCCCAACCCTTACCAGTGCATTACAACATTGAATAATCAAGACATTTTGTCTTATTACCTACAAAAGTGGAGCCCCAATGCTCCCATGTGCTGAATGGCCAAGAGCCCCACAGCTGTGCACCCCCAAGCTATGCCTCTGCTCTGCAACTTGTGGCTCAGACTTCCAAGGGTGTTCTACAGAAAATGGCTAGAAAAAGGAATTATCAGCTGACTGGGTTGCTGTGTGAGGTATCTGTAAAAGCAAAATCACGTTCAACACGAGAGGGAGTTACGGCTTTTCTCTCAATGCAGAAAAGTTTGGATAATAGATCAAAGTTCTCCATTCACAAAATTTTCATTTTATCCAAAACTAAATCCTATGAAAGAAAGAAGCAGGAGTATATAATAAAAGTTTGGAAATTTTTTCTATAAATCACAGCTAAAATCATTAATGATTGTAGGTAAAAGGTATGAAACCAGTAATAAGTTTCATTTTGCCTCAATAAATCCTAAAAAGCTAAGGATATCTCCTTTTTTCCTTTCAGTGACTATACATTCATACACAGCTTACTGGAGTCTGAAACAGCAGAAGATTTGCATTTATCTTATATACAGTCTCTTAGTTCTTAGCCATATTGACCGGGCATGCTTGCTTGCCAGGAATTTTTCTTGTAGCATTATTTGGAATTCAACTGCCTGAACTGACAGAATCTCCCGGAGCAGGAAGAGAAAATTACACATTTCCTATAAACTTAATTTTCAGCCTATAACCCTCACTTCCCTAATGAATGCATTTTTCTAGAAACTAAAGCCACAGTGATTTATTTTACTTGTATTTGAGTTTTTCCTTCTTCATATTTCTGTACTTGTATTTTAGTAGTCCTGATATGGTAACTCTCTGGACAGAATAATACCAATACTGTAAATAACATACATCTTTTTAAAAACCTTTAAATTTTATTGTTCTGGAACACTTCATGTTACTGTGCTTCTCAGGTAAGTTAAATTTGCATCAAATTGCTACAGATAGCTAACTCTAGAAGAAAAACTATATTCTTCATTGACATTTATTTAAAATAATATCTTAAAATTTCAGAATAGTTTTCAGAAAGCTCCCCAAAATAAAAAAGATTAAACCAAACAGGCCAGGATGAAAAAAGAAATTTAATGAATGCTTTTGAAGTAATGGAAGTCACTTGTTTAATGAGGAAAAATGTATTGAAGTAATTTCATTTTTTTATGAAGAGAAGTAATTTCAAGTCATAAATAATTGATGTACAAGGTATATTTTGAAGGACCTCCAGACACCAAAAGACAAAAATAAACCTTTACTTATGCAAAACATATAACACTTCAATTGTGCTTAAAACTGCTGGTTCTTAAATCTCAGATGCAGGGGAAAAAAAACTATTTACCTTTTTTTTTCTACTTTGTGAATTGCGCCCATAATAAGATTTTAACAAGAAAACAAGTTACATATACTTTTTGTCCAGGAGTGTTTAAATCTGGATTGTCATAGTCAAGCTTCTCTTTTGGCTTCCTGTTCCCTGCATGATAGGTTAAGACAATGACACTCAAGAGCTGTACTATGAATTTAGCATCGTATTTGAAAACAGAGCACATAATATATAAAATGCACATTCAGAAAATATCCACAGTTTTCAAGACAGAGAGTTTATAAAGACCAATGCATAGCTGATTCTTCCCAAGGAAGCTGCTGTCAAAATAGTCTACTTGAATAGAGTGAATATTAATTTTTAAGTGCTCATAATAGGCTAAAATGGATTAGGAAATAAAACTGTTAATAACCCTGTATTGAAAAGAACCTTTTAACAGAGAACCCTATATTATGAGGTGTCTGGACAGACTAATCCTGTAATTGTGTTCATGGTTGTAATTGAGGAGAGCAACTTAACAAGTTCTTAAGCATTGGCTACAGTGTTGAAGAAAATACACTAAAAATACAATAGCTGGCAATAATAAGTCACAGGAATGTTAGATTCTTATGTACAGTCTGTTTAACAAAGATGTACACAAGTTTCCATGACAACACTGACAAGATGATAAAAACATCTTCCATCATTCACTGAAAAATACTTTTCTGCTTTTATCATTGATGAAGTAGCAAGTACCTAATTTAGAAATGTCGACTTGCATTTAGTAACATATTTTTATATTCAAAGAAATGCAGATCATCTTTTTTAAGGATTTAATTAAATATCCGAACCAAGTTAAAATTATTTATTATCTGATTATTTAATTGTTTAAAACAAGTTGCATCAAACTTTATCTTTTACTTTAGACATGGTCCATAATTTAGCTGCAAAATTTCAGCTTAAAATTTTTTTCCCCCAGGGAATTCTCTTTTGCATGGATGAAATAAAAGCTGATCTAGCACTTTCCAAATAAACAGTGAAGGTTTTAGCAGAAGAATGTCTTATTTTTAAACTGCCTTCATTTTGCTCCATCAGTCACAAAAAGAAAAAGAAGGAAAAAAAAAAGAAAAATTACATAAAGCAATTATGTTTTATTAGTTACTTAATTTGCTTTCACATTAGAGCATCATCTTACTTCTAGACTGAATTGTTTTCTTCAAACCAGCAGTGGACATGAAACTGGAATTTCTTGCTTCAGCTACTTTTTAGTCATTCCTGTGACCTGGTTACTCTTGAAAACAAGGAATTCCAATGACAACAGCAGAATTTAAATTTGTGAGTTCCTCAATACTGATACTTCTAGGTGAACATACTTCTCTGTCTATTAAGAACCATCATAATACTTATTAAAATGTCAGTTCTCATAGTTCACTGTAGGAAAAAATAGTTCCCATAAATAAATGTTAAAATTTAGCTCTGCAATGCTCTTCTTATAACACAGGATATGTAAATTACGACTTATAAAAGCACACACTGAATTACAGTTTTTCAAATCAAAGAAGGCTAATGCCTGCACTATGTGAAACACCAAAATAAGCACCTCCTGAGAGGAGAAAGGCAAAAGAAATTATATAGCAATGTTTTGTACACTACAAATTATCCAGAAATACCATCTTTGGATATGATCACTTGTTGCCGTTAATAACGTTAAAGAGCAATAAATACTTTTAACTCATACAGCTTCCTGTGGATCAGATTTAAAGAATTTTATAAATAGAGGGATAAAGCCTTTGATTGAAAATACAGACACAGAGCAAGCCAAGTCCTCTCCTTGTCCTCAGGCATTTGAGGACTAGGCTGGAGTCAGGCTTAAGTAAGAACAGCCATGGATAAGTAAGACTGACCAAAAAACCTGCTCCTGATCACACTGCTGATTCGTGGCCAATTGACAGTCACGGTATGAACAGAGCTTTGAGAGGTGCAGCAGACTTGGTTTGGGGAGCAAACTGTCTGAAGTCTCCTTAGAACATTTGGAATTTTTTGTGAAGAGGATAAATAGCTACTGGACTGGGCTGCTCCATGCTCAGTACCTGAAGATATATGATAATTCCATCATTCTGTTTTACAAGGTGGAGAACAGGGGGCCATGAAGTAAAGCAGCATCTCCACAGTAAGAAAGGAAGCCTGCAATGAATCAAGATTTTTTGACTCTTAGCCCTACAGTTTTGATACTGTAGAGCTTCTCAACAGGATTTTTCCTGGCTCTTTTTCAGTGATATTTCTGTTAAGTCACTTCCAGCATAAATTAACTCTTAACTTGTAATACTCTATTCACAGCACTGAAGATCGGGGGATTTTTCTAGAACATCTTGCTATCTGGTAAATAAATTTTAGTGTTAATGTAACCTAAAAAATAAGAAAGGAAAAAGTGGGAGGAGATCAGAACACAGAGCAATTTTTCATTTAGGACCTGACACTAAATTACAATTGGTAAACGATTGGGTTAATGTGCAGGATAGAGTTAGAATAACAGTGTAGTTACTTGTTATGCAAATTAATTTCAATATCTATTCAGTTATCATCAGTAACTATTCAGCACAGAAAAAGCAAGATAACCTCTCTGAAATTTTGCATATAGAAAGAGAGAGAAAATACCATGTCCTTTCCTGGTCATCTACATCTAAATTAAAGTAATATTAAGATGTTTTTATGTCAAATTCAGAAGAATAGGTGATATTAAAAAGTTATTTTCAAGTCTAGTTGGGTAAGTATCTATTTAAATTGCATTCTTGTAAATATTTATTCATTTTTTTACATACATAAACCATCACCAGAGAATTAAATTATGTCAGGGCCTAAGGCCTAGCTTTGAAGAGCTTTTAGTCTTTTTATCTCTTTGAGGATCTCATGGGAAGTCTAAGCCTGCTTTCAGCACAAAAACCTCCAAAGCCTGAGGCTGCCTCTGGAAGAATTATATTTGCCTTAAGGTCTGTGGTAAATGTATTTTGGCAGCTTTACACTACAGCTAAAGAAATTTCTCAATCTCATCAGAAAAGTGTATGCAATAATGATAATCTGTAATACAAAACTGCAAACCCCGAGGGTGGGAAGTGCCTAATCTTACATACACGGATGCTATTCTGCAGCCCCAGAAGTAACTACACATTTCACTTACTTTCAACAATTTTAAACCATCTCTTTGCAAGATGAAGATGCAGCTATAATATGCTCTGTGTAGACATTCAAAATATGTCAGACTCAGCTTCCGCAAGCTTATATTTAAATCCTGGGGTATTAACATCCAGTAGAGCACAGTACTTGACTAATGCTACCCACAGGGGCTTTGTAAGATGTTAGAAATTTCTACAGCTAAAAATTGAGCTGAGGTAAAAAATGAGTATCAGAGCACAAGTCATGTTAATCTCATGTTGGTTGTAAGGCTAATAATGAGTTTAATCGCATTGTTTCACCATCATTAAACACACAAACAGCCTTTGGAGCAGCAGACAGGACTGACACCCAGTCCTCAGTGCGTGATAAGCACAGCGCTCAGCCAGAGAGCCCTGCTCGCTCCAGAGAGCTTTCTCCGGGCCATGAACCTTCTATTCTTGTCTACACCAGGGTACAGCTTCAGCAAATGGCCATCAGCTCAATATCAGAACTTTTACAGTGATGGACTGGTTGACCAGACCCAGCAGCTTTTCTGAGCAGTATCTGGATAACATCGTAATGATATCAAGGCAGATGGAGATATCATATATCAGACTAGCAGCATTAAAAGTCTGATTATGAGACTAAAATCTCAAAAGTGTATGTTAAATTCTCATAACCTTTACAAGATAAAGTTTTTCTAAACAGAAGTTTCTATTTTTGAAATTAAAGTTTTATATTGTTGTTAGTCACTTTTAAAAAGGACAGTAAATTGTCAGACACAAAACTGTTAAAGGTCTTAAAAAAGAGAATTAATAATTAGCATTTTGTCCAGAGCAGTTCTAGAGAAGTGACACTCCAATTTCTGGGACTCAACTTTTGCAAAGCTTCGAGTCACTTCAAGGACAGAACTCCTTAATCTTAGAAACTTTTTTTTAAAATCCTTAAACAAACAAAAAAAAAAATACGTAAGTAAACCAGAGAAAATAACTAAGTATTTTAAGTCTGTACCCATGTACAATGACGCTGAATGATACATTCTCTGTCTCATCTTGAGACAAACATTCATAAACTTCAACTAGATTTTTCCTTGAAGGCCTGCTTCTATCTGCATCTTATAATGGAAAATATCTTAATGCAAAATCATTATCTTTATCCCAGCTCAGTAACTGCACAGATACAAGCCATGTGAGCAGATAAATGGATTTTGTTCACATGTAGAAATCTAGGTGAACTTGCATACTGTGAAATTTAATCACTTTTGTTACATAAAATTTGGCTTGCTTCTACTTCCTGATCAAGTCTATCAATCTTTGCTTGTTTGCTTTCGTTTGAAAAGCACTGAATGTCTGTTACATCTGGTGTAAAATGACTTCCAAACAATGTAAGAATATGGACATTCCTCATGGATTTTCTGTCCACTAAAATAAAATTCATCCTGCTGGAGATTCAAATTAATGGCATGCTTTTATTCGCCACTCATTCCTTGTATTCTAGCCACATAAGAAAGGAGTGTTTAAAAATAAATATGCTCTATGGTCTATAAAAAACCAACAACAATTTTCTTCCAATGTAGATATTCATTATCTTTCCGTCAAAAAGGACAACACAACTAATCCCCAATGTTCCTGCTCTACCAAATCAGAATTATGTTTAACAGCAAATACAGGAGAAATTCTCTGCCATACACAATTCTCATGTAGGAAAATGGAAGAATCCATAAACAGCAGAAAATATTCTAGGGATTCAGCACTCACTAAATAACTCTTCTTAAACAATGTAACACAGCATAATTGGCATCTGCATTATTATTATGTTTGAAGATACAATAGCCTAGTTGCTTTCTGTTTTTCAAGATCTATATTTTAGTCAAAAGCATGAATATTTACTTGTACAATGCAAAGATATTGCTAAAATCACAGTTTAGCACATATTCTTTACTTAGTTTAACACTACCTGACCTCTTTTACAGACTACGTTGAATTTAAGTTTACTGCTTTCAGTAATCCATTACAAAATAATCTTATTTATGAAAAACAAATCTCTTTATTAACAGGTCAATTTCATGCAAGCCCTGAGACAACTCACTAACAGATACAATAGCTTATATGTCTTGATTACCAATGTAGTCATTATGGTATTCCAGAGTTAAAAATGGGTTTATTTGGAGCTGGGAAGAGTTTGGAAAAAAGGCTAAAGTTAGCAGAACTTTAAAATCAATTAGGTATAAATAGACAATCAGATCATAAAGCAAATTTTGGTCTAGAATTAAAATCCAGGTTTCCTTCTTTAACAAGATGTGTTATCCACAGTGCAGTTTACTTTATTGCACTCTCAATTGCAGATTGTACTCTGCCAAAAAAAGTAATTTACTATTGGTATGGAAAAAATCTATTCATATACTCTCCATCCATGGGAAAAAATAATTTGGAATAGAAAAATATTCCTCTATAAGCTCTTATATACTGAAATATGCATTATTTGTCTTGATTCAAATCTAAACAGAAGATTACAAAATGTTTTCACAACTTTACTCATTATGAAAGAAAAAAACATATTGAGTCAAATTATGCCAAATATTGCCTGTCGGTATTTAAGATTCATAAAGATGCAGAAATCTCTTCTACGTCACTCATTGGAAAAATCAAAGACAGTATATATTGTGGTTTTAATCAGACATCCTTATGTTTTCCCACATGGTTTCTGTTTCCCATTACCTCCTTGCAGGACACCTAGAGGTCCTAATCTTTCATTTAATAAACAGAAAAGAGAATGGTTTGTGTTTTTAAATAAATAAGAAGTTTTTGTTCAGAACATATCAGCCATAGAGAATTTGCTCTGCATTTTGCTGGGAAGTCCAGTGCAATATGTGTTCAGAATGATGGACTGTGTTTGGAATCAAGAAAAATGGAGTGAGAATTGACATTAGTAAAGTTCTTTTGTTCTGAGTGAATATTAATGACTTCTGCTTAGTCTTTCATCAAAAATTCATTCAGAATCCTATGCTATTGGAAAAATGCTCTACTTTTTCCAAAAAAGAGAGACAAACTCTTGTCACTGCTGAATCTGAAGCTGGAAACTGCTACAACAATACACATTTTTAAAGCACATTTTTATCCTCTGGATAAGTCTTTCATATAATAACCTTAAATCACATGCCTTCCATGTCCCGGCTTGTGATTCTGAAATAGCCTCTTTGCATTTCTACTCCTAAACTCAAGAGGAAAAATACAAAATAAACACATTTTAAGACAATAACAATGGTGGATGGCAAACAAATATTGCATTAAAAGGAAGAATGTACAGATACAAAAACCTAGAAAACAAAATATTTCATAACCAGGGGTGGTCCTCAGCTCAGCCATACACAATATTGTCAATAATTTTAGACACAGTACTGCAAGAAATTTAACTTAATTTTCAACCATATTGTTGTATTCCATTCCACTCACTTTTTTTAATTCCCAAATTCAACTGCAATGACGGACTTTTCCTCTCAGGTGAAATGTTTTGTTAAATGATGTGTTTACATGAGGCAATGTATTTTGTGTATAGATGTTAATTCCCTTCAGTATTCCATCTGCCTTAGCTCCATATTTTTTCCAGATACAAAAACATTTTTGTGGGGAAGTGGGAAAAAGGATGTTTATTTTTCCTACAGATAGCTGTAGCCACATGATTTCCTCCATACCACTGTGGCTCCTCATTCTTTTTTCCAACGTCTATTCACCAGCGGTGCTTGGCTGCACAGTCTCCACTATCATTTCAAATTTATGGAAGAAACAAATAGAAGAAAAAGCTGGCAGCACAGAACATTCATTCTTCTTCCAAATTCTAAAGCTGAACACATTTGTGAAAATAAGGCACTGTTGGATACTTTCAATAACGTGTCCTTGTACTTTGTATGGTGCAGTTTAAAATGTCTTTTACTTAAATCCTACAGCCAGATTTCATTTACTGAGGACTGCTGCCACAGTGTGTGCTTTGCACAGGACGCAGTATGAAAGCAGTTCAAGATGTCAGAGTGACTGCTCTGCTTGCTCTGCCTCTGCCCTCCCCTCCTGCCTCCAATCTCCAGACACCCCAAGCTGCGCTAAGCTCCTCCTGGCCAGAGCAAATGCACTTCGAGCTTCACACTTCCCCTTCGCCAAGTCTGCTTTAGTCTGACCATAGCTGATGGCTGTGCCATCCCAGCCCATTCTCAGACATTCCTGCAGCTCCTCACAACATTCAGAGATAGTTTTGATGAGACCACCCACCCAGAAAACACACTGTGTGTCCCATGACACTGTTCAACTCAGAGCTGGTCTGACCCATCGCAGCAGAGACATCAGCAGAGTGCTGCCTGCACTAATGTGGGCCTTCTACAACAAGGAGATGGAGAGGGCGAAGGGGAAGAAAGGTCAACTCTCACAAAACTACCAAGATAAAGACAACCACAGTGAAAACTGCAAGAACCTTTTCCACTGCTCCCGCGGGTTAACCTAGTGTCACAGCTCCCGCATCATCCTCGTTCCTCTCCTGCTGCCATTCTCCTTCCGCAGGTGCCACAAGTGCAAGTCTCCTCAAAACAGCTGCAGCACACTCCCCCTGAGCATGGGACAGTTTAAAGACTTTAAGCTTTACAATTTCTTTATATACCAAATATTCTCCAGTACAAAGCCAACCAGGGTGGTTTAATTCTACTGTTTTCCAGCCAATGACCTTTTTCAGATTGGCCCTATGAAGCAGATGCTGGCATAGAGCAAGACAACTGCTCCTACAATTAATATACATGACCATAACCAGAGCAGGCTGGTCATACAAAAAACATACTCTGTGAAGCTCAACTAAATTCATACTTTTCTACATCATAAACAGTGAACATTCATTTTCAAATTAAATCTACAATTGATTGTAAGTACACAAAAAGCAGATGCATTCAATCTGGAGATCTTAGCTTTACAATGTCACTCCTCAGATAAGAGCTCTACTTTTAGCACCACAAAAATCCCTTCATAAATGCAGCGCAAAAAGAAAATACACTTCCCCAGAAAATTTACACATTGGGTAGAATTTAAAAAGGTCTAGATCAACTTTCAAATTAATTCATATAAAATGACACAAAATCGATAATAAGAATTAAGAAAAAACAGCCTTCCGGTAAGGAGTCAGAGGAACAATGACGGGACGAAGCTGAAAGTTTATGGCAGATACTTGTGATAAAGGCCAAGATAAAGCAAGATTTTTTAGAAGCTGGAATGAGCTCATGTTTCAGATTTATAATTGAAGGTCAGTCCTGGATACATAATTTGGTGGAAAGAGAAGTGTTGGAGTTTGGTAATACAGGAAATACAGTAAGTAGGTTATTAAAAATATTAAACCATTATACATAAAAACATCTGAATGTGATTTAGAACTAAATCACCACACATATGGTCTTTACTGAAGATGCCAAGACAAACTGAAATTTGGTATTTCCTACCTAACCTTGCAAATGTATGTCAGCATATTCACAGTAACATTTTCTTTACTATCTTGTATGTTGTTTTTTAGTTCATTTTCCCAAAAGCTAAGAAAGCAAGAATTCCTGTAGTGACATTCACATGGCCTCTACCCAGGCTGCAGCATTTAAACCTATCACACAGACCTCTGCCACCTGAGCTGACAAACTAAGAACAGGCTTCCATGTCCTTTGCCACACATCTCACTCTTACAGTCCTACCAAGCTCAAAATAACTCCCTGTCAAAGTTAATATTAAGTTATATCTTTCCCCAAACACTAATCGTTCTTTACAAACTGATAGTCCCAATCTCCTGGTCCAGGCCATCCATTCCTTCATTTTCACTGAACAATAGCTCGTCCCAATTCCAAAGCTTTTTTTTTTTCAGCTTTCTTCAATCCTCCCTTTACAGATTACCAGAGTTTTCTGTCTCCTTTACACAGGAATCAGGCAGTAGACTGTTGAGGCATTGATGGTACAGAAGGGAGAAATTCCCTATTCCTGTTTCAGATATTTCAGCTTGGTCCAATATGCAGTAGTCCAACATCCAGCAGAAAATGTGGAGGTAATTCTGAGTACCTGTTAGATAGCAAACAGATAGCATGCTACATTCCTAAAGCAAATTAGACACAGATCAATAGACAAACACTCATGCATTATATAAATCCTCCTCCTCTCCTGCCTAGTTTCTTTTCTCTTTTAACAACAACAGCAAATGCAGCCAAAAAAAATTTATATTACTCAAAAAAATTAGATAATTGATTAATACATAAGCAAAGTAATATGTATGTTTTCTTTAGCTTTGGAAGACCTGTTCCAGGATGACAACTGATACAGACATTTTAAGTTCCAGATAGCAAAGTCAGAAAAAAGTAAACATTTAGTATAGAAATTATTTGGCAAACAACACAACAGACAGCTTCATCAGGTCTAAATGCAAAACCTGTGCCTCAGAGCTCATCTCTGAACTCCCTGGCAAGTACTGCTGAAAAGCTACTGTACTTGGTGGAGAACCTCTCTATACAAAGAAAGAATGGAGAGTTACCAGCAATGGAAACAGATAACTGTAGCAGAACCAGACTAAAGATGAGAAATTACAAACTACTAATTACTTTTGACATGGAAATAGAACAGCGCCACCACTATTAAAGAGATATATTGCTTTCATGTTTATTCACAGAATCACAGAAGATGCTGGGTTGGAAGTGACCCACAAGGATCATCAAAATTCAGCTCCTAGTCCTGCACAGCACCACCCCAAGAGTCACACCTTGTGCCTGAGAGCGCTGTTCAAACACTTCTTGAGCCCTGTCAGGCTTGGTGCTGTGACCACTTCCCTGGGGAGCCTGTTAAGTGTGCAACCACCCTCTGGAGGAAGAACCTTTTCCTAATACCCAACCTAAACCTCCCCTGATACAACTTCAGGCCATTCCCTTGAGTCCTGTCACAGGAATGAAGAGATCAGTGCCTGCCCCTCCTCTTCCCCTCACGAGGAAGTCGTAACTGCGATGAGGTCTCCCCTCAGGCTCCCTTTCTCCAGGCTGAGCAGACCAAGTGACCTCAGCTGTTCCTCATACGACTTCCCCTCAAGGCCCTTCACCATCTTCATTGCCCTCCTTTGGACACTCTCTAACAGTTTAATATCTTTCATGCTGTGGCACCCAGAAGTGCACACAATATTCAAGGTTACTGTACTGTTGATTTTAGAAGTGAACTTGTTTATCATTGCTCTAAACACACACACTACTGTGACTTCATTCAAGATCCTTAAGTAAATCATGTGAAATCTTGGAGACGATAAAAGTAAACCGTTTTATCACTGGGTATATTGAAATATGAAAGACTGACACTGAGATTTAGGGGTATTTCATTTACCACACTGTATTCATAATCAGAAAGAATCCCAAAAGGTACTTTCTTTTGTTAACAACACACTTGTTCTCAATTTAAACCAAAAAAATGAAGATTGTATTTCTGATCACATTTGGTGCTTCCTGGGCACATCCTATTACAATGCACAAATGCAGCATTTGGACAGAAATAGACGACAGTAACATTAATCTCATTCTAATCCAAGAGCTCCCTCTTTTCTTGCTCCACCTCTCTTTCTCCACATCCTTTCTGAATCTTTCATCAACTACTCTCCTTTTTCTTTCCGTCCATTAAAAAAAATCAAATGTAAAAGTTATGAATCAAGAATGTTTCTACATCACTGGACCACCACAGCATCTCTGGATATGATTAATCTTCCTAGCTTGGCACCCCTTTTTCCCTAATTATGTTTATATTCTTCTTAATTTATATCATATATCTGTCTGAATTATACATCTGCCTCCAGATTTTACTGGAGCATTGATGAGTGGCCCTGATCTGCCATTGTCTCCACAGTGCTAGGTCCCAAGAGAAGAGCTGCCAAAACTCCCTTCCCCCAAACAGCTTATATTCTAAATACAAGTTGATGTCAATCTTTACCAAATCCTAAGCACCGCCACTTTACCGTTCTTGGCTCTGTAATTATTTTGTACAATTTGGGTTCTGCTAAGCATAAACATGAAAGTGTAATAATTCATTTACATTTCTGTAGTTTTCCTTGTCACAGGATGCCAACTCCTCTTCGATGTGAATGGCAGCTTCTGTTTCGTACAGGGTTTTTTCCTCATCTAGGAAGATTATGAATTGTCCAAAATCACAGAAAAGTCCATGGAAGACCAGCAAACATATCTGAGTCCTTGAACATGGGACTGCACATCCTCTTCCCAATTTTATTTTTTCTGACCAACACTATATGAAATTCAAAGTTACAGATGTATTCAGAAAACACCAGAACACCAGAGCAGTAAGTCCACCTGTATGCCTTCTATTACCTACCAGTTTGAGATCCTTTTTTAACCTTTTTGTCCTGACTCTGCTATGAAATTTGAAACAAATTTTCCCCACTTACTCTCTTTTTACATTTCTAAACTTTTTTAAAGTCTTCGGAAAGGGGGAAAAAACCGAAATAAAAAACCCCAATGGAACAAAATGACTGTGAGCTGATTGCCTTTTCAGCATTTCAGTAGTGTTCTTGAAAAAAATACATGGCAAAAAGAAGATGCTCTTAACATATTAACGTCAGAATAAATCTCATGTCTCTGCTGACATTTTCTGAAACGTTTTTCCATACAAGCAGGGCCATATGAAACCAATTCCAATTCCAATTCCTTCCTTCATAATTTTACCCTACATTTCCCCCCCCCATGAAGTATATATAAAATTCTATCTCCCAACTCAAACAGAGAAATGTCACAAAAGTTAAAATTCAAAATGAAGATCTGTAAACTGTGGGTCTGATAAATCCTGCTTAATTTCAGAAATAATCATGTCAGCATTTCTGGAACACCCACAAGCAGGAGGTGCAGTTTATTAATATTCCACAAAACTGACTATACATAAGTAGCACACATTGCCCAAAAAGCAATCGAGACCTTCCCCTTAAGAATGGAACCTGTTTTAAGCTTTCTCCAAGAAAAACAACTTTGGACCATATACAATATTCACTAATGCACAGTGATACCAGAACTCTGTATTGATCACTGTAATTTCTTTAAGTTATAATGCAGGCTTACTTTCCCCTCTAGGCATTTCTCTAAGGGAAGACAGCCACTGGTAATGACATTTTCCATAGAAATGCCAACTGATGCCAAAATGACACTGAGTAAGCGACTGCAGGCTGCCAAACTCAACTGAAAGGTCAATACCGCAAAAGATGTTCCATTTCATTCGTAATTCAAAAGATCAGAAAAACATGGTCAACACAAACACTATTGAAAAGGCAAATATAAATTATATTTGGGGGGGGGGGGCTATGTTTGAATTGGTATAGATGCACCTCAAAATAGTTGCTTTTCCTTCACTGTGCTGTTAAACAAAGAAGTTTTGAAAAACTCTGCAAGAGCAATAGAAATTGCTTTAAATGTAGGCTCAGGTAACAGATATGATATGCACTGTAAACATGCATTAATAAAACTAAAGAAATAGTTATGGGGGGGCTGTTCTACTAAGTACTGAAACTTCATCTGGAAATGGAAATCATATTGCTACATTTTCTCAGTCTCCTGTCAATGTACCTAACCGGAGGGAAAAATACTACCACTCCTTAAAACTGAAGAAACATAGCACCAGAAACCTCAGGGTCCCAGACCAAGCTGTATGAAACTGGAGTTATGACTGAAAGTTTGTATCAATAACTTAGAGGTTAACTGATCTTTTCACCAGTCCCAGAAAAGAGAGGGTTTGGTTTCCCACTGTCTTTTTTTCCTTCAGACAAACAATCCCTGCCAGCTGTGACATTGACTCTCCAAAGACCTCTACACCATCCGCACACCTCTGGATTTACCCCAGCATTCCCTATCTCCTGTCCACAATGTAAGCAACTACAGCCAGGGCCGTGCTAGATCCAACTTTCTCAGGCTGATCAAGCAAAAAAAAGAAGAAAAAAAGACCCCAACAATAATATTTCTAATTAACCCAAAATAAATTATAGAATGTTCTGAGTCACAGTTAAAATTAAAAGAAAGCAGTCCTTAAATCATTAATTTTCAGCCAAGAGACCATTGTGATATTTACTTTTAGCCTACAAAAACTCATATAATTTCATATAGTAATTCCTGAATCACAGTATATACCACAAATACACAAATACATTTTTCTGTAGTTACGTCTGAAATTAAAAAGCCTTAATCTATCTTTATTTTGTTATCATTTAATAAATTTTGACCTGGCAGTGACATGGGCCACAGCATTGCTAGACAGAATACTAGGGCTGAGGAATTTATATTCATTCTGTCCATTTCAATTACTACAGAGTTTTTCCTTGGGGGAAGAACAAGAGAAATTTACTTCTTGTGGCATGGTCCTCATATTTTCCAGCAATCTCAATCTATTTCCATTCATTTTCCAGTATTTACTTTGCAAAAAAAATATTTCATAAAGAGGAGACTGAACTTATGGCTCTAATTCTGCTTGGAATTCTGTGTAACAAGTTTTCACATCCCTAGGGATTTC
The DNA here is from genome assembly GCA_036630365.1 of Acanthiza pusilla. NCBI lineage: Eukaryota > Metazoa > Chordata > Aves > Passeriformes > Acanthizidae > Acanthiza > Acanthiza pusilla. Next base: position 35,336,055 of record JAXCHO010000073.1, read on the forward strand.
CATCACTGTCAGTAGAGCACAGTATACATATATATTTTTGTATAGAAGTGTATGCATCAGCAGAGATCAAATTACCTTTAATTACAGGGAATTCTACTTAACTGTAATCATATCAACACATATGGAGAGGGAGTACAGCCCAAGCATCTGCAGAGTAACTTAAAACATGTAACTAATTAGCTCTGTCTAGAAAGTGACAAAATATAGTCTTCTCGTAGGAATTATAAGACTTCTGTTTTCATACTTTCCAGGGTTTTTTAGCACAGTTTTTAGAGCTACAGTCCTGCAAGGAGCTCTGCGCAGGTCAAGATCTGCCTTTATTCAAAGTACAAGGAAAATCATGCACCCTTATGAATTTCCTCATAGGAGCAGTGCTTAATACTGTGATAGAAATTGTATGCAACATGAGATGATAAATACAGATTACCTAATTTAAAGGAAAAAATACCTGTCTCTAAGTGGTATTTACTAGAAATTGTGGCTATAATTTGGAACAATCCAGAGATTTCCCCATGCATAGAAACAGACCTGATTTAAATCTCATATAAGTCTCATATTCTACTTATTTAATAACTGACAGTTTACACATGATTCACAAAATAATGACTTGCATTTTGCAATAGCTATGCACAAAACAGCCTGAGTGCCAGCCAGCAGGGACTTCAGAGACATGCTCTGACTGTGCAGAAAATAAAAGCTCAATGCCCATTTCTGATCCCAGCTCACAAGAAACAAATTACCCCAGCCACTATCATGTAGAATTTAACCAATTTTTAATTATCTTTATGAGAGACTGTTTTACATTATGGACAAAACGCAATGGATGTCTCAATGTTCACCACTGATTCTATAAAAACATTGTCTTTATTGCTTTCAAAGGGGAAATTTATATCCCTATGAGCAATTAAATTGGCATCTATTGGCAGCACTGGCATCTATTGTCATTGCAACAGTCATAAGCACAATAAGCATCTCAGTAGACTCTTAAACCACTTCCTCTCTCTTCTTGGAGCACATTTTAATTGCACAAATTCAATACTTCTGCATCAATTTATTTTGAATGCTAATCTTTTGAAAATCAGAGCTAGTACTACAAAAACTGCATTTGATGAAAAAGTAATTTGCATGAAAAATGCCAAAAGGCATATATGAAATGGTATTTCATACACCAAAACAAAATTACAAAGCCTCTTTAAATGAATTGCATCCATTATCTATATAAAACCAGACTATAATAGGACAATTTTTCTCTGTAGCAAAAAGCACTTAAATTGCAGCATAACTTTCATTTAAGTTTAATACAGTTTCAGTACTCTCTCATATATTGGCTTTGAACTGACCAATTAAACACTAAAATTCTTCTCATTTTTATTTTTATTATAACTGGCACCAAAACTAAGTGCAAGAAGTGACTATGTAAACACAGCCTTTGGCAAACTTTTTTTTTTTACATTTTCATTGTTACCACTTAAAATATGGAAAAACATTTGGCCTCTATGCCTGTTGTCTTATAGCTCCTTTATTTTCACCATTCATGACAAGGGGAAAAATGAGGGACACTTTTGCCTAAATTTTACCTTTTTCTTATAACTGCACTTTAAAAACTGAGCTAGAATAATGGAGATAGTTTCTGCCAGCACAATGGAGAATTCATGTCCTTTCCAATACAAGTGAATAAAGGCACGTGACTGATGTGACACAAGATTTTAACATCCTTCTTAACTTTTCTAACAACTTTTTGTCATTGAGAAATCCACAATTTTTTTTTCTGACCATAACAAATGAGACATTGTTTCGAAAATGCATATACTCCTTTAAAGTCCTTTGAGATTCTTAAAGACTTTGCGATAGACAAGAATTTTCTCCAGAGTGCCCTCCCTCTGCTCTCTCATATCCCAGTCTTCATCGCCCAAAGATTTCCATCCTCAAACACCTCTACAACTCTATACACTCTGTAGCCATGAGAAGCAGTTTCACTGATGTGCTGATCATCTCCCTGACAAAGCCAGGGCTTGGAAGCCATAAAGCCCTTTGAGGTTGCAGGAATGTCCAAAACTGAACATCTGTTACTTCAAAGTGCTCTTGGTGTACTGGAAAACTCCCGTTTTGTACTGGGGGCAGATTTTTACTTACATGAAAAGGCAGAAGAAAAGCCACTAGAAAATTCTTACAGTTCACAGCCCTTTTGAGCAGGATCCACTTTTAGCCTGTACACAGACCAATGAGAAAAGGACCAGACCACATTTCAGCTCCTCACAGCCATTAAACATATGAGTCAAGATTCACAATTCTCTTAAATCAATTCAGAACTTCACTGTCACTTAAAAGAGAATCCTGTCCTCTCCCAGTCTTCCCACACAACTCACAAGTGTGAACTTCCCTCACAGATGGATGGGAACAGCTCTGGCACTGTCACAGCAGACAGCAGTAGCACCTCCTCAAACAGCAACATCATGTTAGATCAGCCCAAGATGAATGTCACACTACAGCCTGAAATGCATCTTTGCGGTCAGCCATCAATCCTGCATTCATAATCAACCCTGAAGAACAGCAAGAGTTCCACTTCTATCAATTTTGTTCTTTGCCAGCCCTAACTATTGGAAAGTGTAGTAAGTCCATCTTGAATCCACCTGCTCTGCAACACGTTGACCAGTTTTCTTACCATGAATCCAAAAATCGCTGTAAAAGATGAGCTTTTGCCCAGAGACACATAAACACTACTTAGCCTTATAAGTTCATACAAATATGATTTTTTTCTGACAATCCCCATGGTTAGTTATCTTTACTCTTGAAAGCATTCACTTTAATTCAAACTTAAGTTCATCTTCCAGACAGTAGGAAGGCTTTATTCAACGCATACAATTTCTTTCTCCAAACATCCTCTTTCCTCACAAGATCTTTCAAAATCATGAAATTATTTCAATTTTTTATTGAACAACAAAAGAAGATTAGCTCATCTAAGGACTAAAATCTTGCCTTAGATCAATCATTTAGCATTTCTCCAAACCTTCTCCACTTTGCTGACCTTTTTAAATGTATCCATCAGAACTGACACTGCTGCTTCTACAGAGGAACACTAATAGACAAAGAATGATACCTGTAGGCTTGTACCTAAATGGACTGTGTAACTCTTCTGATCCCTGCATAAGCAGCTGATACCCGCCCTGCAATTATTTTACTATTTTCTCTACCAAAGTAGTTACATCCAAACTCACATTCAAGCATCATATTTGTTAGGTTCCCTATGTCTTTACTGAGGGAAATTGATAGCTCTTCTAACTTAAATGCAGAAATACTAAAAAGTGTATTAAAAAGTAGATGTAACAGTGAATGGGAAAAGAAAGTCTTATTTCAGAGCAGTCTGCCAGCTTTGTTTATGTAAGAAAGATAAAATAACAAAACAACTATATAAGAATATATCATAGAAATATCAAGATTATTTGAATCTGTTTATTTACAATTTCTTCCCTTTATTGATTATTTATCTTAGAGAAGATGAGCAGGAAGGCAATATTCATTTATCTATGGAGTCATGCCAGTAATAAGGGAATGATCTCAGCACAGAAGATTACCCAGGACCTAAAGAAACAATAATGAACTTCAGGTATTCATATATTCTCAAAGTAGTTCTGCAATGTTTACCACTCCTTACAGCAGAATATAAATTATAAGCAGCATATTATAAATCAACATGCATCCATTGGAATTTCATGAATACTGCTTAATAAAAAATAAGAATTTTCTAATTTGTAATACAAAACAATCAAATTCCAGCTCAGCTGCTCAGTGGTCAGAACACTTAAAATGTCTGTGAACACAAAACAAGTCAATCACTTTTTTTATTATTACTGTTGGTATTGTTGTTCTGTTGTTATTGCTTTGCTTTTTGTTACTGCTATTATTATTATTATCTTTGTTGAGTTTATTGTTATTATTTATTTTGTTTTAATTACTAAACTGTTCTTATCTCAACCCATAAGTTTTACTTTTTTCCTGATTCTGATTTTCCCTCTTATCCCACTGGTGGGGGCTGCAGGCAGTGAGTGGCTACATGGCAGTGAGTCACCAGCTGGAGTTAAACAGAGTGAGAACAAGGAGAGAGGAGTAGGTTTGACTTCCTATATGCAAGCCACCATAAGCACATGGAGGAAACATACATAAACACTTTGAAAGATGTCAAGAAAACCCAACAAAATCACCAGAGAAATGAGATGGAATAGCAGGATGATGCAGTTCTAGCCTTCAGTAGTCGTGAGCCTCTCCTTCGCATCTCTTTCTCATCTCTCTCACACAGATGTGCACTTTGTTTGCAGCTTCCTTGCATCTCTGTGCATAGAACAAGACTGCATTTTGTACTCCAAAGCCCTTCATTGAATTCAAGTACAGTAAAAAATTTCAGTCCCAGGATGGTAAGCAATTTGGCACAGAACGAGAAGATAGAGCCACACTGCAGAAAAAGTGAAAAAGTCTCAAGTCCTTTCAACTACATGTGGGAGAGAATATCTCCAGGTCCCATGCGCATTTAGCCTGATGCTGAAAGGAGCAAGATGCCACAGGACTGCATTTTAAAAACTGTTCTCTATAGTAGCTAACAGCATTAATCCAGGCAATGTCTCCTCTAAATAAAGATATAAACTGCATTCATCTATATTTAGGAAGATAAAGTTTATTTAAATCCACAGCCAGGAGACTTTGTCATAGCTCTGTCAGGACTGCTGTCAAGTCCCAGTTTTATTGATACCTTTTTCTTGTGCAAATATCTCTGTGCAGTACTAAAACCATTTTTTTCTCACAGACGAATGAATAGGTGTCGTGCCAACAGCTTAACATTATTTTTACAATCCCCAGGATCATTTCTGTTGTCCTCCCTTGAACTCTACTCAACTGTTTCAAATCCAGCTTGCCACAGGGACACCGTACTCTGGTATCAGCCCTGATTCTGTTCAACCTCTGCTGAGAGCACCGTGCTCCTTCTGCCCAGAGGTGTTCTCACTGAACCTCCAAGGATATGACCTTGTCTGCCCCAGTGCCACTCGGACAGAAACAGGAGCTAGAACAGCTCCCACATGTTCCTGGCTTTCAAATCCAACTCTCACCCTGTGATAAGGATCATTTGACTTTCAGGTTCACAAACTGATTATTTTACTTCTGAATATTAAAAATGAGTATTTTTGGACTTCAACCATTTAACCCAGAATATGAAACCACTCCACAATGTTACTTGTTGAAAGATCACCAAGTTTCCTTTTACCTCTGGGATTATTCACCTTTGCATCTATAATTAATTTCCCAGCAAAAATCTTGTCCATTAGAGCACCAATCAAATTAGTTCAACTCTTTAACCAAGCACTAGCCACTGGGAAAATTACTAAAAGCACCCCCATTTGAGATCCCCCTTTGATATCAACCACATCTTGAAATCTGCCATTCAGCCATCTGACATATGCTTCACTGATCACAGACAACAAACCCTCTTTAAACAGTAGTGTGGTCTAGCTTCAGATATCTCAAGGAAGTGGGATGGACACATCTTTTTGCTTCATTCCAAAAATACTGTAACTTTTTACATGTTGTTGTAACTTTAGAAAGCCTAAATCCCAAATGTGAAATAAGAGCTTACTTATTTCAAACACAAATTCAACATGTAAAACACTTTGAGAAAATGGAAAGGATTGGATTAGAAACCACATTCCATTGACTTGAAATAAGATTATGTTGGCAGAAGTTATCTTGGTTATAGCTAAAAACTACATTTTATAATTATCCCTTATTTTAAAGGCTTTATTATTTTTAACTCTGTTAGCCATTTATAATGGACTCTTTCTCCTTTTCGTATCCTTTGTATTTAGCTAGTAACTTGATTCAGCATCAATTTCCTTCCATCCATTATATAAATGTTTTAAATTTTATATTAAAAATATTTTATAAAAATGTTTTATCACTGCTTCTATATAAAGACAGAATTTAAGAGTCTCTAATACTGGCTTAAACCAAAGGTCCATCTGGCCCAGTGTTCTTTATCCAAGAATGGCCATAAGCTCTAGCTGGAAGCAGCATGGACCGGGTAAACATATATGATATTTCCCCTACATACACATTCCTTGACTCCAGTTGTTTTCAGTCTGGTGTATTTCCTGAATCTGCTGTGGGTTTTTCTCATTCTACAGCAGAATTTCTTCTCAGTGCTTGCCTTGTCCTTGAACTGATCTAAACTTTTCACACTCATATATAAGACCTAGTACAAAAATACCTCATTTAATACTTTCCACAAGGAAGCACTTCTTTCTGCTTGGTTTGTTTGCCCTTCTGATGAGCTTCATTTGTTACTTCCTAGCTCCTGCATTAGAAGACAGAGACAGCTGTCATTCCCTGACTACACTCTCTATGGTGATTGTGTAGAGCTTTCTATAACACCTTTCTGAATTCTTAAACCCCTTTTGTCTAGGCTGATGATTCCTATGCCAGAACTCGTCCATTCCTCCAATTGAATTTAATCATTCTTGGTGATTTTCCAGAACTTTTTCTTTTTTCTTTTTTTTTAAGGCACCAGAACCAAAAACATTATTCAAAGTCTGCATGGAGAAGAGACTTCCACAGATGTACAATCAAGGTTTCTTTTCTTTCATTTTCCATTGTTTTCCTACTTTTACCTAATGTTTGAATTGCTTTTTTAACTGTTACAAAGCAGTGAGATTGTGTCTGCAGAGAAGTAGCTCATGAGAGGAAATGGTTAGTGCAGAGGCCATTATTTTAGAGATATAAGATATACATATGCATTTACCTGAACTTACAATCACATTTTCCATTTCATTGTTTACTTATTCTTACAAGATTTTTTTGTTATTCATATTCTAATCTTACCTTACCTTGAATAACTTAGAATTATCACAAATTTGTGTCATTCTTTGCTTATCCCCTTTCAGGCCCTTTATGACTATCACTTCTTAACCCAGATTGATTCTGTTCAGTGTCATTTTGCATTTTATTACAATTTGATTACAACTGTGCTACATTTAAGTTAATAGATTTAAGGCTTGCAAACAGGGCCTTTTAGAGGTCCAAATCAACACAGTACTGATAGGACTCATGGTCTGCACCCACATAGGTGCTTCATAGCCATAATAATTGCTGATTTTTAAATTGCTAGTTAATTCTTCTCCTCTATCAGAGTAAAAATTGATACCAAGTCTCCCATATTGTCTAAGGAACTAGTTTAAGAAGTTGTCATCTGTTAAATTTATAAATTGTCCTCAAGGAGGCTGAAGTTGGCAACTAAAATCTGCTTCCAAACAGTTATATAGCTTTCAATTATCCAAAAAGTTTCTCAAGGAACATTTATTTAATTCTTAAGATTATTCCTTAGTATTCAATTTTTTTAGTATTGGCCATAAAAATTTAGCAGCAAAAAGCTATTCTGGCAAGCTCTTAAACAATAACACATTTGAAAAATATAAGATACTTTACACCTCTTTCATCAAGGACAAGTCTACCTTGAATGATCTCATTTCCTTTAAGAAGGAAACAGAGTGAAAGTGCCAGAAGGAAGCTGGCAGATAGTTACTGTAGAATACTGATGAATGATACTCTGTTCATGCATTTTTTCTGCACAGCCTTACTTACATCCAGTTTAATGACCTGAACAGCTTAATAATGGTTATTTCTGTGTGCAAATGTTGATGTGAGGGTCTAAAATAGAGAAAAATGGACAATAGCATCGCTTTTTAAAACATACCACAGATTTGTTTCACTACTCAAAGAGATCTCACACTGTCAACGTTTCTATTCTTAAAACATATTTTCAAAGTAAAATTTACATGCAGACATCTCCTCTCAGTTCTGCAAAGTGAAATTCGTCCATGTTCTTGTGCTCTCCATATATGTAACCCCTGTTTGTAGATTTCCGTTTTAAAAAGCCCTGATAGAATTATATTACAATTTAGGGGTTTAAAGTTGTTTTTTCAAGACAGAAGGCTTGTCACCACATTGACTAGCAGCACTTTTATCAATAGAATTCATTTATTTTTATTAAGGCTACTTTTTAACACTCAGTCAAGCAGATTCCCACAAAGCAGTGGAGTTAGGAATTCTCATCATCACTATTATCATCATTTCCATTATAGAATTCTAGCAAAATATACTGAATTAAGATATACTCAATTAAGATTGAGCCAGAAAGTCCAAGAAAGGATAGAAACAGTTTTTAAAAAACTTTTAAAAAATATTAAAATAAAAAAAAAATTAAAGAAAGAAAGACCTTTTAAAATGCCTTGATTTCCTTTGTGCTAACTTCAGAGTATTTCTAACCAACCTGCCAAAGCTACAGATGTATGAGGGGGAAGTGTGGAAAGCATCTGTGTAGGAAAGCATAGACAAAGCAGATATGTTAGCAAAACCCTGTACAAGAACAAGACTTAGGATACCAAAAAAGAAATTTCGTTTGAAAGACTAAGGATTCTTTATAGACCATCATTTCAATAAGCAACGACTCTTTCCACTTCTAGATACAAAACCAAATGTAATAAAGGAAATAAATGCACAACACAAAAGGAAAAGGAAATAAGGCAAAAAGATGGATTATTGCTAGTCATGGGGCAGCAGATTTCTTTTTAAAGAATTCTCATTAAGCAAAAGGGAAAAGGGTACAATATTTTAAAATGTGCGACTCACTTAAGAAAGGAGCACTCTAAAAAAATTAGAACAAAAAAATGTTGAGTGTCTATGGGAACATCAGGGTTAACTGTGGGTAAGAAAGATTAAATAGCTTTTAGTACAGCGTTGTTATCAAATGATGCAAAAAGCATACTTGAAAACTCCTCTTAATACACAGCAAAGCATTACTTTATTCACCTCCAGGGTTCAGGGTCCACCATTTTCATTCAGAAAGCTATTAGCTACAGGGGACTGCAAATTGCCAAGGTCATTTGGAGCAATGGTTCTAACATAAACAAACTTTGCTTAGCAATTAAAAATATGTCTGCTTCTAGACAAGTGAGGGTTGCATGACTGCATTGGAATAAATAAGCCATGCTTTCTATCATTGGGTTTGATACTGCTCTAGTATCATAAATGCAACAGTCCTTAGGCACCAGTGCAAAAAAGGTCCTGAAAAATAGAAAAACATTAATAATATTTTACAGTTTTTTTGGAAAATTGCCATAGGTCATACCTAGAGAACCAAGCACATGCACACAGGCGTAGACCACTACTGGTTCGCTGAAGCAGAATCCTAACGTGGCCCTAAAAAATAGTTTGCAAAATGAACACAGAAGATGAAGCAATGTGGATCCAGTGTAGCAGTGAAGCATGAGAGACAAAATAAAACCTAAAAGAGTAGCAGGACATCCCCTCACTTCCAGGCTTACACACATGCTAAAGGATCTCCCTTCATGCAACAATCCACTGGCAAGCCATTTGGAGCTGGCTACATGGATCAGCCAAAGGGTTTGTCCTCCTGCACCCTGATAACTAAACGTCTTTGAAGCAAGTATTCAGATTCATTGTTCCAGTATACCAATATGGGAATGCACTTGTGCCTCTACATTTCCTGGCACATTTGTAATCAAAATAACAAGCTAATAAGAGATTAATAACATCCTGAGAAACACACTCCACCCCTGTGAGATGTTGCCAGGGAGTCTCAGGAGAATGTCACCAACCACTGAGCTGGCAGAGGACAGTCCCAGGTGAAAAAGGAAAGCAGGACATCAGAACACCACACTGGCAAAACTAGCCAAGGATGACTAACTCAGACCTCACCTGGAAGTTAAACCTCTTGCCTCCAGAGAAGAAATCACTCTACAACCCATTAATGATCTGGATAGAGTTGAGACAACAAAAAGGAACTTTGCTGTAAGGGCAAACTAGTCATGACTGTCTAGATTTCTTTCCTTATGCTGGGCACCAGCAGAATGAGAGTTATAGTTTTCTTGGTGGAGTTGGAGATGAACAAAGGGAAGGAGGGGGAGGACTCGAATCTGTAAAATGGCCAAATACCTTATCTCAGCAGTAAAAGATACACAAGACATTGAGTTATGGTCCTTCACACATTAAACCTGGGCCCTCTTTGGTTTTCAGGTACATTTTTAAATGCAGCATTTAAAGTTACAGTTGATATTTCAAATCCAACTGTCTGCCACCTGTCCATTCTCTTTCTGAATGGACACCAATTTAACTGTGCATCCAGAAGGACTGAAGATGATCAGCATATCACTTTCCTCTAAAATTATGAACGTTCATGCAATTTTCCAAATTCTGTATAAAAGTGACATAACACATCATGTACACTGATGTACGACCCATGATCAAGCTATTCAAATAGGGACTCAGAACTGAATTCTGCTTTGGCTCTATGAAGCTGCATGTTAACTATTCTGATATCTCTCTTTCCCTCTCTCCTTGTTCTACTTCTTTTAACTTCTTATGAAAAATAGGTATGCAACGTGAGTCTTTTCCAACAGCAGAGATACATAAGGCAGTACAGGGAGACAGCAACCTACACGTGAAAGGAGTGCCCCGCCCAATACTCACATTCTGTCTCACACTCTGAGCACAGAAACAGGGCTGTCCTCATTTCTGTTACGAACAACTCTAAAAGGCTCCACACTGCAGCAAAAGCAATCTCAAAATTTCAGCATCTTTCAAAATAAAAAGTGTCTGGAGACTCTTACTGCAACAGGTCAAACCCAAGAACAATGCCCACATCTATAGATAATAATAATAATGATAATAATTTTAAACAATTTAAGTTTTACACTGTTTCACATATTCACTTCAAGAAAGGAAATACAATTACCTGAACTTTAGGTAAAAGCTGTATGAAACCAGCAGGCAAGAAATTTCTCAAGCCTATCACCATATGATCCTTTTCTTTCAAAAACCCTTTTTTGTAATCTTTTATCAAGCAAAGTACTGCAAATTCTTCTGATAAAAGTTTTCAATTGGTATTTTCTATATTCACCAAAACTTCCAACATGTCTGTTATTCTGCAGATTTCTATGTGCCCAAATTGAAAGAACCTGAAAATAACTAAACAAGAGCAGTTAATAAATCCCCAGCCTTCTTAAATCATAAATATCATTATAAGGACTGTTAATAAACTACCAAATCAGGCATGGGAGCCACAGAAAAGTAGTAAAAAAAATAAGCTTTATGCACTAAGTTAGAAAATATGTTGACTGATCCAAGAATTGCAAATTTAGACAGGTAAATCAGCTCATTGCACAAATAATTTAACAAGTTGCGCCGATAGCAAAATGATGTTGAAAGATGCCAAGAGGAAATACCTTAAGGGCCTGATCATGATTAATTTTATTAAGTAATTTTATTCATGAGGTATGGCCATAAGAAGATTCTCCGTGTAAAACTGATTGGGTTTGAGGTCTGGAGTAATAAGACGGAATTTCATAGTACTTAATGTAAAAATATACTCCTCAGAGAATTTGTCTTGCAAGTTACAGGTTTGATAGTTGTACAGAGATGTACTTGCATATCTGAATCAATCACACAGTAACTGCAGGCCACCAAAACAGGCACAAAGAAAACCAAATATCATCCTGAAATTAATCAGGACAGGTATTTTTAAAATCTCACATATAATAGTGTGAAAAACACTCTCATCCTCTGTAGTCAAAAAGAGGTGAGTTCCCATCAGAACAGGCAAAGTCAAGACTTTGCAGAATAGTGAGGTCTTTGCAAAGGCCCATGAAAACTACTTATTTGTTCTGTTTCACATAACAAAAGTCTGAGCATGACACCTCTCTCAACACGTAACAGAGGCAGAAGTGCCATGCAAACAAGAAGAAAATGCTTGCCCTTCCATACAGAACTTTTTTCTGGAAACTGGATGACGCTTTTAACCTGCAGCAGGTGAAATGAAGAAACTGTTGTTGAAAAGAGTAGGCTAAATCTGTAATTAGATTAATACAAAGTTTGACATGGTTTTTGAGAATTTTGTGTGATATGCCTTTCCCAAAGAGAAGACTAGAGCTGATGACTCAAGACACTCCCTCTTGTACTGTTTCCTGTGCTCCCACAGGAAACACACACAATTTACACACACAAGTAACAACAACCAGCATACCATTCTTCTATTCTACCATTTTCTTTATAACTTTAAAGAGTTTTTCAAAGGCCCTCAGCACGGTTTTATAGAAAAGAACAGAAGTAAAGTAGCTTGACACAGGCAACAAAGAATGCCATCAGAAAGATCAGGAATAAAGAGCAGACTTCCCAAATCCAGATGTAATGAGCCATATTGCCCTGTCTTTATACAAATCAGTGATGGTTGATCCATACAATCATGTCCAAGAGAAATTGTCTGACAAACAAGAAACACCTCAAGTAACACCTGGATAGACACTTAGGGCCAAAAATCTCGAGGCTTTCAAGATCAGGCTCAAAACATGCATGACAAGGTTTCTGTGAGCAAATACTGATGAGAGCTAAGGACCTGTCTCAGTCGCCCTTACAATGCAATGTTCTTAAGTGGAGTGAGTCAAAGTGCTCATTCAATAGGAAATCTTCCTGAAACCCCAGTCTTCTCCCCAGCCAGTCCTTGAAAAGCAGCAAGGAAACAGCCCGAGTAAATGGCTCCATTTCTGTGCAGTACACATCTGAGAGCAGAAACCCAACAGTGAACAGGATACACAGGTGAATGAATGCCAGATCCAGGGGATACCTTCTAACAGCCAGCTGTATTAGTTTAACAGAGAAGGACTGTGTGCCTCAGCTCTCAACCCTCTCATTCTATTTGGAGTTATGTCAGAAAAGGTCATGCTGCAAAATATAAACAAATAGCTCACATGGAGCAGACTTCCTAGGATTCCCCAAGTTCCTCATGCTGTTCTGAACCACAGGAATATCCTTTCCTACAGACACAAACCTACTAAGATAACTCCTAATTCTCATTTATACCTGTGGGATATACTCAGTTCCCAAGTCTCATTTATACATCTGGCACATGCTTATACACTGCCTCGAAAGCAACAGATTCCCGCTAAATTTCTGGCTACCTCCCCGCCCTCCTGTGTCTCATACACACACAGAGGACTGTGTGCTTATCTTCTGCTGATCCAGACACAAAATATCATGGCAAAAATCAGTTCTGACATCAGACAGATGCAGTATGCCATCCCCAAAACTTCAGAGCCAGCATATCAGATGTGATAGCTCTCACAGATATCTTAGTTATCGACTGTCAACATTTGAGGCTCTCTCAGTTGCAGCCTGGCTCACTGGTTATGCACCAAGCTTCCCGGTCAGGGGTCTCTGACCAGGCTAATTTTGCAGATGGCAATAACCACCTAATCAATCCATGTCTTTCTAAGTCTTAATGGAGCACCTGCACATCCAGGCATGAATCTTCCCCCTGACATCCTCCACAAACATAAATTACAAGTTTAGCGCATGCACCAGACAAGTCTCAGTGACCCCTTGACAGGGCAAACAGAGGTCATGCAACAATCTGATTTTCAGCACCCACTATTTCCAGCCTTCCCCTTTCTGAATTTTAATGCCTGGAGTTGCAGTTAGGGTCTCAAGGGAACACAGCCTCGAAGTGATGTCTCGTTTCCAAGCTTGATAACATAAGCAATGTTTCCATTAGGAAGTACTGCAGTGTAACAGGAGCAGATCTCTAGGATTAAATGTTTCTGAGGACATAAAATCCATATTTTACAAGAGGGGGAAGTAGCTATGGTTTAGCTCTACTCTGGTCCAATGGAATGGATACACTTTGGCGGTTGGAGCACATCACTCTGTTTATGAATCCACTTTGTATGCTTCAAGAGAGTCCTGCAATGCCAAGACAAGTATGATAAGGAGATTCACTTGAAAACCAGTAAAATGCTAGTGGGGTCAAAGCCATCTTACTCATGATTAATACCTTGTCTGTCAACTAGCATAGCCATGCAAAAACACTTGCAGGTATGTAAGGAGTATCCATCATACCTTAGTTACCCCTGCACCTCAGCCACTTCTTCAAGAATTCACCATTCAAGGCTCAGAGAGGTTCTCTGGTTTGTAACAGAAAGACTATGAAGACAATCAGATGTCGTGAATGAAGCCCACTGATATCAGAGGGGTCTAGGGTCAGGTGCATACGTAATAATCCTTTTAACACTGTACATTCAAGCCACAGCCAAGGACACAATGGGTTGGTCACTGCTTGGTAGGACAGAGGCACAGCTGTGACTAGGAAGAGCACAAGGTACTAAGCAAACTGATGGATGCATTGGTTTCACTGATGACACCATCAAGGCTCTGTCACTGCTCAGTAGTGGATTGCAAGGCAAAGCACCTTTGGAACAGCCTTCCCCTTGTTAAGATCATTTCAGTTTCCTGCTATTAGCACACCAGAGCCTTCCCAACTCTGTCGCTGGATTTGGATAATAGTTAATATTTCCTGATGAATTTAACTTTCACAAGCTTGTCTAATCTTTTTTTTAATGTATTTAATACTTCTAGATTTTCCTGGCTCCTGTGTTACTGAGTTTCACATTTTTATTTTATGCCACATATTTGCTTTTAAGTATGATGCCTGACAGATACATTTCCTGCTCCTAGGTCTTGTCTTATAAGAAACTGTACATAAATCACATTCACTTCTGCAGTTGTATCCTACCTGTAACTTTACAGACTTATTCCACTTAACGGAGTTTTTTTCATACCAAAACACTCAACCCTCTTTTGTGCCTTCTAAGTATTTTTTCCACTAATTTTCAATATAGGCTGATCATCTAATCTCCAACCGCACAATAATGTCAGAGCTTTCTATAATTTTTGCCATCACCTTCATTGGCTTAATGTTCCATCACCACCATGCTTTTTTGAGCCTTTCAGCCACTTCATTTCTGTTGAAAAAGACGCTGACTGCTAACTCAATTCAAGACAGCTATTATCTGAGCCAGAAACACACACTGTACAGAAAGGAATGCTAAACAAAAGGCAATGCTGAACAAGTGACCTCATTCCATGCCTGCTACCCTTTCCCTGGTCATGTCTACAGCTTGCTGGCACAGGCAAATAAAACCTTTGGCCATTTCCTTTGTTCTCACAATGCTGCAGCCAAGGGCAGCCCAGCCCACATTAGAGCAAGTATCCCTGCTGAGCAGGCAGGAAACCATGAGAGATGAGACTGAGACATCTCCACAGGTCCTTTCAATCCTTCATTTTCCATCTGTGGCACCTGAGGGAACAGCACTGAGTGGCTCCAGCTCTGCAGCAAAATGGTAGCCAATGTCACTGAAGGTAAAAGGTGACAAAGTGCCTTTGTCCCATTTAAGGATAAGAGGAGGGACTAGGATCCCTGCTCAGTATTGGCACACTGAGGCACAGCCTGGCGACACCCAGACCTTGCCCCAGCGCAGACTCTGGGTCTTGCCACAGCTTCCTCATAAGACAATCCTCCAGTTCTCCTTCAAAGACCACCTCTGCTGTGCCAAAACCCACAGCAGCCACACTATCCTCCTCAGCTACTTACCCACTCACTATTGTGGAAACTGGGAACAGCTGCCTGGTATGCTAAACCCTATAAAAATCAGTTAACCCTGGCAATGTGAGTCACAGACTCTGGAGCGTATTTCTCCTCTTAGAGCTAGAAAAGGGCTAGACTGGCCAGACGGGGTATGGGTTCATTTTACACCACTGCTCCCCAGTGAAGAAAGAAGGAGGGCAAGACAAAGCAAGAGTGCAGGAGGAGTCTAGTTCAAAAAAGCCCTGAAGTTCAAAAAACCCACCTCTGAAATGGTATTTTCTGCAGACTAGACTTTCCTGAAGTTCACCAGGGACTGACATTCAGACCCCCTTTATTTTCTGCCAGTGGCTTACTTAGTGAGATATTCAGCATCTCCCCCTTTATACCCTCTCCTTCAAGGGGACAATACTTACTGAGAAAAGACAGGAGAGAAAGGCAGCTCTGGGGGGGTGGGGGGGAAGAATCCTTCAGCTTCCCATTAAAATAACGTAGTTTCTAACAGTGAGACTGCGTTGGTGTGACACAGAGAAATGGCCTTCCAAAAAAGTATACAAATATTTCTGTTACTAAATCATTATTTGAATAATTCCAAGAGCAGAAAGGGTTAGAAAGCAATCCTGCGTCACTCTAATCTACTGTTTGGAGAAGCAAATTCTTATCCTCTCAGATCTTTGTAGACACAAGCAGAAATGGCACATGTAAACTTTTGCTACTTCTCTTCTTGTGTTAGGATGGTTAAAAGGCTCAGTCATTAATTATACTCATTACAGTGCAGGCTTTGTCACAACTGACGCATCTACTGACAGCCTAAGGAAATAACATATGCGTTAACACACAAAAAAAATAATAACTGAGTGCCACAGAGGACTAGATACCCCTGTTGTCAAGGTCAATGAAGCCTGAGAGCATCATAGGGGTGATACATCCAAATCTCCAGGGATCAAGATTAAAGATGGTGTTAGCTTTAGAAGAAGCAGAGTATCTTGTTCTTCAGCAGGAGGTTTAATTCCTAAGATGCTGCCCTACCAACAGATGCACAGCACAAAAGCATCAGGTAAGATGGAACTAAAATGTAAAATTATAAGCAGGTAATGGACAATGAAGTAATACAAGGAAATCAGAAATTATATTTTCCTTGCAAGCATTTAACTTCCAAAGATCTCTGGAGGTGCTAACTCCTGCTTCTCAATTTTTTGGCTAATTAATTTTTTTCCCATTTTAAAAGCTTCATTTTAATTAGCTCCCAAGTTGAGCTGCTATGAAGAGGTTTTATTTTCATTCTCTTTTTTATATATGTAAAAAAGACTGTCTTCAAAAGTACGTGCTCATTAAAAATAATTAGTGATTTAGATACCACTAAAATATATTCAAGGACACAGGAAAAATAAGTTGTTGGGGTTTTGTCATAATGTATTTGCTTAGTACCACAACAGTAAAAAAAGGCCATATATTTAAATTAAGAAAGCTTCCAAGTAGATTAAGTCTTGAAGTCAGTAGTGTCTAAAGAGAGACTCAAGTACTTTAGTCAGACAATGGACAGGTGCTTACAACAGTTGCCACAAAACACATCATAGTTGTCTTCATTACTGCTGGGAATTTTTCATTCCACAAAACACAGCACAATGAGGCAAACGCCACACAGTCAATATCACTGCAAAATGTAAAAATGGCATAACTGTCAATTTATTCCTCACATTTACATAGCTGGTTTAGCTTTCAATCAGGATTTTCAGATTTATAAGCGCAGAGGTAAACCTTTATGTCAATATGTATCTGTAACACATGTATCTGTTGACAAGCTCACAATTAGTGTGAATTAAAAATGAAGTCCATGAAATGTTATGTTACATATTTGAAGATTATGTAGTAGATTTTTAAACTACTCATGCTTTTCATATAAGCCTTGCCCTGCAATATGAATGTTATCACAAACAGAAAATTAAACCAGTGAGACAGAATTTTCTATCGTTTTCTTTTGCATCTCCTAACTAGATGATTCTATTTTATTATAATTCTACTTGGGAAAAGCCCAAGAAGTATTTCTCTAGACTGGATTGAACATTTTGCTCATCAAGGAATAGATCAGTCTTATTGAACTGAAATGTATAACATGTAAAGCAACCCACCAACCCAAATACAGGTTTAACCAAATGCAGGTTCAACTTAAAATTTATCAATGCCACTAACATAAATGAATGCAATACCTTTGATTCTGGAGTTCAATGACACTGTTCTAATTAACACAAACACACGTTTTAATTATTTCTCTCTAACACTGAGCTTTCTTGCTGTTTTCAAAAGAGAAGCCTGATAGGACATCCCTATCAAAATATTTAGGTTATCACTTGATTCAATTCTACTTAAAGTCTACAGTTTTGCAACCAATTTACATTTAGCATTCATTTCTCATGCATGAGTTGACCCACTTACACATGCAGTAAATCCATGCCTTTGGGGATTTTTCTGGATGGCTTGCTTTATTTCCACCACACAATCAATTTTATTTTGTCAATACAGTGAGCAAGGTTACAGTCATCCTGTCAAATTTATTTATTTAAATTAGAATCAGAAATAATATCCTACTCCCTGTGGAACTTCACAGAAAACTTTTTGAAACTTTGAGGCTACATAACTTCTGCAATCAACTGATTTCATATGAAAGCACTGATACCAAAAATAAAAGCAATAGTTACAGTAATTTCTTCCAAAAACTTAGAAAATAGACTTCAGAAAACCCAGAAAAATATAATAAACCACAATAATATGTATCATATTATTCTTGCTTTTAAAAAAAAGGAGAGAAAAAAAATTTCTAAGCAAGCCTATTGAATAAAGCCAGATGGAATAAGATCATTTAAGAAGCAGATATGTAGGCGTCACATCTGCTTGCTTTGACTATCAGAGATCCACTTAACCTAAAATATTTCCCCCTGCATCTCTGAGGATTCACGTTAGAGGAGCTTCATTTGAGGTCATTTACCATCCTCACAGTGGGGCTGCTGAAAGGGAACCTTCCCCAGCAGAAACTGTACCAAGGTCACATGCCATGAAATAGACTTGGACTTGAAAAGGAACTAGAAAGGAACTTCAGTTTTATACAGTTTGCTAATGTGGTGTTTCTTCCACACATTAGTAGCTTACCAGAACCTCAGTATAGATTTGCAGATAGTGCTTCTAGACTTACCCAAGGCCTATCTGAATTTACACATCTAATGCCATTGTGGGCAGTGTGACATAGAACTCAAACAACTCACTAACAGCATTATAAATCCTTATTTAAAATGCTAACAATTTTTCCAAATGCCATTATGCCTCTGGCAGGGGTTTGTTTTCCAACTTCTCAAAGACAAAATGCCTCTGCTCTTTCTAGAGAACAGTTATGCACCTTTCCACCCCATTATAAAAGAAGCAGCTTTATAACAGCATCACTGATAGACTCTAATGCTTCTCCTGCTCCAGACCAGGAAGTTGGCCTTTAGCAGGTGAAGAATGTCACCTTGTAGGTATATCTGGCTTGCTAACCCCATGGAATATGGTTTAAGACAACTGAGTTACACATTACTGAAAACTGAACATCCACCTGCTCAGCAGAAATTTAACTGTAGTTTAAATCAACAAAATTACTCAGTTCCACTTGTACTGACAGTTTCACACGGAATTACTGTAATGACTATCTGACATTCCAAAAAGTATCCTTCAAGTTGGCATTTTGGGGGATAAAAATACTGTTTCTTCCCACATGCTGGGAGCTATTGTTACGTAAATCTCAAGAATTTAGAAAAAGAAACCAGAAAAGAGAATCTGAAAAAGTTATGGGAACAGAAAGGGAAATCAGTGCCACCCCAGATGAATCACGAACACATTGCTCTGGATTCTCAGTAATCTTTTCCTCCCCAACAACTGTAAAACTCCCTAGCAAAGGCTGTGCCTCCCTCTGCTTCTAATAGGAGATTACACAGAAGATAATGGTTTACTCTAGGTGCTACTTACTGCATTGGCATGAATCATCTCTGTGCTTTAGTTCTTCGTTTAAATAAGGACCGCTCATCCATACCCTCCATATTGAAGGATTCCAATACCTCCTCACTTCTTGGACAACTCTGAAAACAATGTAATTGAATACAGTTAAAGAAGTGAGAAAGAAGCTTTAAGGAAAGCTCCACAAAGAAGTTACAGGTTGTTTTTACAACATTTTATGGTGTGTGGAGTATCAAAATATACAGTAAATAAACAGTAAATGAAAGAAAATATTAGAAAACTGAATACTTGGTGCATATTATTCTACACAGGGATCATAGCGGAAAGAAGTGACAAAGCAGCATGCCACTAAATAACCAGATTTTTTCCCAGAAGTGTAGGTAAAGAATTCATATACATAGGAATTAATTTAACACTGTCTAATTTTCGTAATATTTTGGTAATGATCAGTAAAGAAAGATTTTTCATTTTTAAGTAGAATACATATCAAGGTTTCAAATGAATTCTCAAAGCTTTCCTTTTTCTCATTAAGGACAAGTTCTGTATAAAATATTACTCACATTTCCCTAGACTCATCATTTCTTAAGAATGTGTTCAGTCATTTAAAAAATTTCTGAGAGCTTACAAAATATAAAAGCTATGTAAAAACCAGCAAGAAATACTCATGGTCATTGAAAATTAATGTAATTCTTTTGCTAAGTCATTTCTAAAGCATTTATTAGGACTTTACATTTGAAGGCAGAATGACTTCTGCCTACCGAAAATTAGAAGTCAAACAAACTTCAACACAGAACTATTGGAAAGTCAAAGGACCTGAGGCTTCTCAGAATTTCCATTTGTATGTATCTATTCTAAACAAGCTTAGATATGACTCCATGCATGTATGTACACTGCACAGGAGCACAGCAGGAGCTCTGCCTTCTTGCAGAGATACACTCATGTTAGCAACAGGAATGACACATTCAACCTTCTTGATTCCAGACAGAAAAAATGCTGTTGAACTCCACTGATAGATGCTTAATCACATGAGTTATATGCAGATATTTGAAGTGCAGCTGTGTGGAATTAAGCCTGCAGCATACCAAATAATGAATAGCTCTTGGAGCTGCAGTTCATGTTGAACTGTCAGAGGCACCAAGGGGAGCAGAAGGAGATCAGTACCAGGGTGCATCTGGCCAAGCACACCTGCCACGGACATGCAGCACTTAGGGCCCTGCTCAGCAAATGCTATTCGATTTATGTTAGTAGACACAACTGTCATACATAAATAAATGCTTATTTTCCAAATGGAACAGCAACAGCATAGAAATCATGCCTAGGAATACAGGGGCAGCCAAATAAAGTATGAATGACTTCAGGAGCAGTAAAATCCCAGTGCTGCCTAGAACCGCATCAGCTCTTTTTGTATGCGATTTAAAACGCTTACCCAGTCTCTTCGTTGATGTGCCAGGGTTGGTTTTGTGAAATGTAGACATTGATGCTGCTGTTAATTTTTCTTGTTCCCTATTCTTCTCCTTCACTTGAATTCAATGGAGGGAAAAAAGCCCTTAGAGACTAGTATCTGCAGGCTTTGTGCTGTGAATCCTGCAAATGGAGCTCTGGGCCATGTTGTTAACATCTTCTCCTGCCAATTTTCTCTACAATCTGTTTTGGCAATTTAAGAGATCATTTTATGTTTGAGCAAGTAAACAGATTGAACAGCTCTGCCAATTGCTTCCAAATAGGGAGCCATGGCTCAGTGTCTGTTAGGGACAGTTTCTAATTTCAGATGTGCAGATGTGCACAACTACAGTAGCAATGTGGTTTGTGTCCTCCTTTAGCTGCTACTGAAGATGTATTTTTATTACATCTGATGTAGTGCCCAATTCCTTATCATATAAGGTGTTCAGTTGATTCAAATTATGGGGGAAATCCTGTCCTCCCCTGCATCCCCTGAAGCTGTATAAATTTAACTGGAGGTAGAATGTGACCCTTGATAGTTAAAAAACCCACACCATGGGTGTATTTCATTACAGACATTTAAAGACAATTAATACACAGCTTTTCTCATTAGAACCCACATACTTTCAAGAATGCTACAAGATTTTTGTGCTCTCTCTGCATCCAATACAGGCTTCACTAACTTCAATGAGGAGTTCAACTCCCAATACTTGGGGAAACCACTCCCTTTCCCTATAGAGGAGTGGTTCAGTGACCTTCTCTTCATTAACTCTACGGTCCTTCCTGAGTTCTTCAGCAAAATAGGATACCTTGGAAATGTGGGGTTTTTTTAAGCAGATTTAATCTGTTTTCTTATTTTCTTTCTGTGAATTAAGGTATAGTTTCCATTTCAGATACAATCCAAACCTACTGGAAAATGAGTCACATACAAATAAATGAACTGCATGACTTCATTTTGCTGGCTCTCAAAGACAAGAAGGGCACAAACGTGTGGTGCTTCTTGCTCCTACATGACTTAAGTTCGTAACAGCATTACTGTGGAAGTGAGGAATGCTTTTACATGGGCTCTTAATGCAACAAGCACAACCACTACGAAAGCTCCCATGCATCCTTCCAGCCATACAGCTAAGCCAGCAACCTCTACTATCCAAGCACTGGCTTTTATCTTAATGAAAGCTTCTCACTCCATCAATTTGTATGGACACCTGTTTTCTTTTATACTTTGCAGACA
Source organism: Acanthiza pusilla (assembly GCA_036630365.1). Lineage (NCBI taxonomy): Eukaryota > Metazoa > Chordata > Aves > Passeriformes > Acanthizidae > Acanthiza > Acanthiza pusilla. Next base: position 35,358,176 of record JAXCHO010000073.1, read on the forward strand.
TTTACCAGGAACATATTTAAGAAAGAGCAACTTATTTCACATAGGATAAAACACGCTTCGAGTCATATATCTAGACATAAAAGTGCAGTGGAAGTAAGCTGCAGCTCATTGCTGCAGACTGCTGAAAGTGTTCCATTTCCCCAAAGAAAATAGTACTAGATTGAGTTTCTACTCCCTCATTTAGCCATGTGTCGTGATAGACTGACAGTATTTTGCCGTCATCTCTATTTATTCTGTTCCTTTTGCCACTTTAAATTTTTCTTGCAAATCCAGTTTGTAGTTAGCTTAATTGCAAAATCACATATAAAAATACATGGGGTTGGGTTTTTATCATTTTGAAAATATTTGCATTTATATTGAAAATACTCTCAAAGTTCAAGATGGACAAAAAACACTGCAAGGTCCTTTGACAAAATGTACACGTTTCTCTATATGAATAGTATACATTCTTTTGTATATTTACTACATATTCAATGCCAAAATATGTTGCACATCTGAAGAACTAGGCTCTCAATGCTAAAAAATCATGAGATACTGGGGTAAATTTCATTCTTTTCTAAGAAACTGCATTCTGGTCCTGATACCGCCATAAGAACCATAAAATAAATTCCACAAGTTTTGTTCTAAATCTTCAGATGTAGGATTGCTGGTGGCAAAATAACAACCAAAATTCAACCCCCTTTATCTGCCCACTCTCCTTCCACTCCATTCATGATTTTTTTTCTTCAAAAAGTTTATATACATAGCACAAGAGATTCTTTATAAAGTCAGAACACTGTGCTAATATCCATATGTTGCCAAACTTCGTATCAGGACAAAAAAAATTTTAAAATATTTATGCTAATTAACATTCATAAGATATATTTTGTTATTTATTTTCATCAAGCATATCTACACAGTTAAGTGCTCTCACTTACCCCTTCAATGAAGTAGTTACAATTTTGGTTCAAATAGGATCTTTGAGAAGTTTCTAGTACTTCAAGGTGAAATCAAAACAAAACTGAAAATTAAATAGATATATTAGCATCTTCCATTTTTCTCTATATAAAAATAAAAATTATTTTAGAATTATTAAAGTGCTTACCTTTCAGTGCCTTGAAACTTTAATTAGATCCTTAGTCCATGATGTATACTGCTTATCTGACAAATACAGAAACTACTCTGTGTGGAAGGCATTTCTACAATACAGGAGCTTTCTAATTAAATTGAAGTTGTGGCCTATGCAGAATTATCTTTCTGGGATATAATGCTATAAATTAATTTATCATTTCAGTGTAAACAGAAACAAAACACAGCTCCTTTTATCATGCACGTTTTAAAATTCAATTTTACCCTACAAGAAAACTTACTTCTAATAGAGTCCCTAACTTGGAATTTCTGTCAGCTACATACATAAAGAAAATAACTTTGTATTTTTAAGACTAAACAGAACAAATCTATATTGTTAAGAATTAAGTGGTTAGAAATTAAGAGAGAGGAGTCACACATGCAATGACCAAGAAAAAAAACTGAAATAAAACCACTTATCACATTTTAGAAAGCTGTTTCTGGGTCTGACAAGGCAGGTAAGTATCTTTGGTTCAGGAGCCAGACAGTATCATAAACTGTGCAACAAGATCTTCTGCTAGGAGAGAAACTCCCTTGATCCACTCAAAAGTAGAGATGGGAAGAAGGATTCTCCCCATGTCACAAAACCACTTGTTTGTTTTTATTATCTTGTTTTCCCACAAGAGAAAACCCAGTATGCTTCGAACAAGAGAGAGGTAAGAGCATGCAAGTCAGCTGTGTCATACTATCCTGTACTTTGATGGGGAGGGCACTGGGCTTGGGAGGTCTAAATAAATTTCTTGGCAGGCCAATATCCCAAAGTGAGCACCACAGGCCTGCTGCAGGGCACTCCTCTCAATCCTTCCTAACAGAGCAGACCCGTGCGAGGGATTAAGTATTCACCAGAGCATTGCTCGTTTCATCTGCTTGATGCGTTCCAGAGCTACCCCACACAAAAGAATCACTCTTGCTCGAGGAAGCTATGTAGGTCATGAGAGGACCTAATTTAAGTTCCTGGTCTGAATGAAAAAAAAAGAGCTGATTAAAGCCAGGGAGTCGCTGAAGTTTCCCAGATCCCAAGTGGAAGTCTTAATGGCCATGCTTTTCGCCACTTGGAAGAATACATTTTTCTCTCTCACAAGCCAGTAATTTCATTTAGCCCCAGTATGAACATAAGAGATGAGCTTTTGTTCTCGTCTGTATACAGAAGCAGTTGCACAGCTCTTAAATGAAAGCTCTTCCCCACTGGCCAAGGCTGCAGGAAATGAGCCCAAACTTTTTATCTCAAAGGCCAGCTCTGGACATCAAAATCTTAACTAGTGAATGCTTTGGCAAGAATGGTTAACCTCCCTTGCTGTGAAAAACTAGTATTTTTCAATTACTTTTTTCCTTCAATAATATCCCAACCTGGAAAACGTTTTTTTCTTTCAAGTAATAATTCCATTATTTTCTTCTGATCATACTTACACTGGGTGTCTCTGATGCCACGCTGTTATTTGATTACTAGAGAGAGTGATTCAAAAATATTTTCACAAAATAATCCATAGGAACACGTTCTTGTAGCAGAAGAATGATCAAAAGGGAAGCCAAGACAAGTGAATAGTATTGATTCTGTATCATTTCTAGTTCTCACCATTTCTTACCAATTTTATACATATCAGAATTTGCACTACGTATATCATCCAATATTCCATCATGCAGTGAGTGAAACATGCTCCAAGAGAATATAATACAAATAAATAACATGAGAACATAAGTCAAGTGAAGCCCCGTTTTTAAAAATCCCATTCCTGTAAGCTAATTAAATATGTTAGGTTTTGCTGTTTTTCATTTCTTTGTCATCTTGCAGATCATTGTCTTGGATGTATTTCCTTTTAAAACTCAGCATCAAAATTTTATCTGCTTCTAGAAAACTCCATCTTTCTTGTTATGCTAATTTTGACAGCCCCTGCTAAAAAAGAGACAAAACTTTTTAACTTACATAATCTATATACTTTATATGTAAATAAAAAGTTACAAAAGTATTCTTACTTGCTGACAAATCTATTAAAAGAGCAAGAAGTGTCAAATCATTTGAATAAAGAAAATACTTTAAGCATACTAGCTGAAAGCTGGAGAGGTGAACACACATTGCCAATGTGCTGTGCAAGTCCATGGTATACAGTTACACACATTTCAAAATCTGACATACACAAACCAATCACCAAAATCAGATTGTTCACTCGCACAGACTTCATCGGAAACACCAACAAACACACCTTTTCTTAGACACACTATTTCTCCACCTACAATCACGTTAGGTTGCAGTCACATACATTACTGATTTGTTCCTGAGTCCTTTTCAGTCTTTGTAACTCGGGCGTATCGGTCACAATACTGAACCCTCTTCCTTTGCTTTCTTCAAAGTCTCTTTTGTATTTTACCTACAGAATAAAAAATACAGAAGAACAGGGTTGTTTTCATTTTCCACAATGTGCCCCTAGCAATTTAGCAGTTTTTTTTTTTTACTGTAAATAAAGCACTTGTGAAAGGCTTTCAGCCTTTAAAGGAGAAGCCTGCCTTCATCCACTAAGAGTGATAAGCAGCAACTGGGCAAAATTCCCCAGTGCCCAAGCAGCTGCATCCTCCAGGGGTGCCATGAGCTCACCTCCACAAATACTGCAGCTGTGGAAATATCACTCTCTGTGGTCATTTCATTCTCAGAGCCATTACCACAGAACTATAGTACTTATTCGTACACAAAATAAAATACCTATAACTAAATCTGGAGGTCATCTAACACACAGTTTCACATTTCATCCTCTCTCAATGATGATTCTGCCAGTCTGTTTCCCGGTTGAAACATAAATCATGCATTAAAAAAATACTGCATGAAAAGAGTATTTAGAATACGACGAAGTCAAACATTGGTAAGTTATGGAATGGCTGCCTGTACAAGCTTAATTTGTCCCTCTTGCACATATGCATTCAGATATTGTCTTTAATCAGGTACTTATCTATTATCCTTTGACAAGGCCCCCCGCTTTATTGTGTACACAGCAGAGAGTGTTCCATTCATGGTTGTATCCTTTTTTCAGACCAGACTATTCAAATCCTACCATCAGTGTAGGAATATTAGTTTCCTCAGGAGCTTTTGTATAACTCTCATCACAGCCATTAATCAACCTTCATGATGTATACTGGAAAGTGGGCAGGGCAATATCCACACTAGTAGGGCAACCTGCAAACTGAGGTAAAATTCCAAAAATGTACAGGGGTCGCAGGGTGTTCACTCTCAGATACCTAACAGAGGAATATGTTCAAATTATAGGCCTGGGTTACCTGTACAAACAGCCAGTACTTCTGCAAATCAGTCTTGGGGAACTCGGTTTCAATATAAAAAAACAAGACGAAATCTTCAAAATCTTAAGTCACTGTTGAGCAACAGACAAAGCTCTGCAGCAATGACAGAGTCAGGACCCATGTCTCCATGGATGGATTCACCTGCCCTACCCATAACAACTTCCTTTTACTTCCTATACCCCCTGCTTTACTCACTACACACATCCAGATTTTGCAACACCTGAGAGAACAGTAGCACAGGCAAAGCAGGATTCTCCTTCACCCAGCGGATAACCAGAAAACATCCAGCCAAAATTCAAGGCTGCCTTAGGTTTATTTCACAGATGAGCACTTAATGTTATGGTGGTGATGCACAGGAAGAATTACCCCTAAACCACAAAAAAAGTTTCACAAGTTTCATGAATATAGTTTGTCCTCCCCACCCTAAACCTCAATCAGTATGTTAATAAATTTGCTTTTTCTTTAATATAGCTCACACATAAGCTCACCAAATAAATCCTCGAGACGCGTCAGGAAATTATTCCATCAACGAACTACCATTTCTCCTGTGTTTCAGGTTTAAACCTGGCCACAGATTTCACACAAGTATAATATTTTCACACCACCTCAAGACAAAGGAAACAGACCCTTCCACTCAGGCTTTTGAGCAAACCGTGGGTTGATTGGCCCATGCCATGTTCATCTTCCCCAGGTTCAACCCCTCTGCTACTTTCCCTCCATTTGTCCACCATATTTCAGGTATCACTTTGTCCCATTTTGAATTTCTAAACTATCCAGTCCATCTCTCCATGGCTTCTTGTTAAATCCCTTTGTCCAAGGCACTCCAATATTCATTCCCTACTATCTCCCTTCTAAACAACTCTCCGTCTTCCCACTGACTCTCAGAGGTTTCCTTAATCATATTGGGTGGACATACTATTCCAAGACTGTCTGGTGCCAGGAAAGGGGTCTTAGGAGTATCTCTGAACTTTCTATATCTGAGGTCTATCAACATTGGCCAGACTTCCAAGGCCAAGGCCACATGACTGACATAAAAGACTCTTTCATTTCAGCAAGCTTCAACTCCTCAGCCCTAAATGGTAAGACAACTGAGCTGTCCACCAACTTAGTTGAACTCAAGTGCTCAAAACAAACAAACAAACAAACAACCCGTCAATAAATCCAATCAAGGGAATAGTCTCAGCCTTGGAAGCTGCTGAGTATTTTGCACCAAAATTCCAAATTTGGCCTGAAGCAAGCAGCTGACATGATAATGTTCAGCGTTACTGCTTGAAGTTTACTGGAATTATGAGCAAGAGAACACATCTCAGAAATGTGTTCAGCCCTACCTAAAAGAGACACGACCCAGTGTTAGAAAGAGCATTTCCTGTTATTAGTTCCAAATGTACTAGCCATTAACTTCAAGTGACCTTTATTCATCTTACTAAGGAACAGAAGAAGAGAGGAAGGGAACTAGATAGTTTTAACTGAATATTATTTTAATCTCTCGGTCAGATAAAAAGGGCTCCTACTCTTTATTAATAAATCACTTCACAGGAATAAGGTTAACTACAGTTCCCAGAACAGCTATTTTGAAACCATTAAAAAAAGTAAATTATTTAAAATATTAGCAGAGTTAATACAGACATCACAAGATTTTGCTACCTAACTTCAAAATGTAGGTTTGACTTATAAAAATAGCAAAGAAATGTAGTGTTTAATGAAGAACACAGTTGTGCGAAATGTGGTCCACTAATACTCCTAGTCAGTATAAGTTCAAAAGAAAAAAAAACCCCGTTTCCAGAAAATGTCAAATAATAAAGATGCCATCAGTCATTTAGAACTGAAAAGAATATTCTGTATAGGAGCTGTAAACATCACTACAACAAATTATTTAACTGCACACCAGGTCTGTCTGGGATGGAGTTAACTTTTTTCATAGCAGCCCTTAAAGTGCTGTGCTTTGTATTTGCACCCAGAACAGTGCTGATAACACAGCAGTGTTTTGGTTATTGCTGAGCAGTGCTCACACAGCATCACCCCCAGCATAACCTCCCTAGGCTGGGGGTGCATGAGGGGTTGGGAGGTGACACAGCCTGGACAGCTGACCCAAACTGACCAAAGGGATATTCCAGATCTTAGAACACCGTGCTTAACAAAAGGGGAGAGGGGGCAAGAGTGATTAAGGCAGTCTTCTGAAGTAATCACTATGTGTACCAAAATCCTGCTTCCAGGAAGTGGCTGGACATTGCCTGCTGATGGCAAATGGAGAATAATTTCTTTTGCTTTGTTTCTCTGGGGAGCCCTTGCATTTTTCCCAAAAACCTTGACACACAAGGGTTTTCTTCTCGTATTTTCTCCCTCTGTCCCGCAGAGGAGAGGGAGTGAGAGAGTGGCTTGGTGGGCACCGAGCGGATTGGCAGCCAGCCAAGGTCAACCCATCACAAACTGAAACCCTCGAAATTTAGTTTTGAAATGGAAATGTATAATCCCTAATAACTGAATCATAAATACAGTCATTTCCTACAAAGATGATGTTTAGTAACTCCTCACCAAAATCCCAGCCAGTGGCTCATAAGGCTTCGCACTGGCTCCAAAATGCAGGGCAGTCTCACAGATACAGAGCACCCTCAGTGGTGTCTGACCTGAAAAATTGATCTTCTGAGAGACAATGTGTGGCATAAACATTAGAAATCAAACCGTAATAAATCACCATAAATGAAAAGGTTTTAAGTGAAAATACTTCATGAGAAGTAATTCTGCACAGACTCACAGTGGAAGACTAAGTGGTCCAACAGATCTTGCACAAATCAAATTTCTCAGATTTGTGACATTAGCAAGAGATCTTTGAGAGACCCAAAGACAGGATTGTTTAAACCCACTCACAAGGTCCGCATGAAGCAGCCAGAGGGTCCATCTTACACTGAAGGACAGAGGGTCCATCTTACTCACTACATAAAATATTGTGCTGGAGAAAATGCTGATCATATTTTTTTGCAGGGGCACTTGGCAGCAAAGCCACCTCTTAGGACAACAAGATTAATTTTTCCTGGGAAAAATACTCCGAAAATATAAATGGAGCATAAATGATTGATTATACTCTTGGGGTTTTGGCACCTACCCTTAGTCCAGCCTCATTTGCAATACCAGAAGCATGTATCAGTTGAACAAACACCACTGGAGTCCAAAAACACCAAAGAAAAAAAAAAAACAGGGAAAGAATTCAACATGGTGGATCATCACAGTCTTCTCATCACTGGAGAGCTGTGAATAATGCTGACCTCAGAAACACTATTCATTCCATCTCCACCTCAAAAAGATACTCAGCCACTACAGAGCAAATATTAATTCCCCAAAAATGATGGCAGTGTTAAAGCTAATTTCCTGTACAGTCCCTTCTTCCCTTTCCTCTACAGACTGGGTAGCTGTGTAATTAAATCTCCTTCCTTATTCTGATATACTGCATAGCCCCACAGACTGTGGCATCATCATATCTCATGTCCAGCAAGGAAGGGGTAAGCAGGGAGAATGAGAGGATGGGACCCCCCACACCCACATTTGCCCTCAGAGGAACGTTCATAGACCTATAGTCTTTACCACACCCTGAATATTTATGAATTTGTTTCGGTATGCTGCATTTGAGGCTTGCCCAGAGCCATCTGCTCCTTCTGTGCCCAGTACACACAACTACTTCCCAAAGGTCACCATCTGCTAATACACTGGATTTTACAGACTGGCAAGATATCCTATGCCACACTCCAGGTCCTAGAGGCACATCTTGGCAAAGATGCCATTGTTTGGATCTGCTTCTTCCATGGAGCATATAATCTGTTGATTTTGCCTCGATTTATCTCACTTCTTGCAAAATTAATGACAAGACAGAGATAAAATTTAGAGTGCGAATTATTTTTTTATGAACATGACTAAAACAACTGACAGGTAAATCAAATGTAAAGAACAATTCTAGATTAAACTCAGTTAGACTTCTTTTTAGTTGACTAATCCTCTTAGGGAGGATCCCAGACACTGTTCAGTCTGACAAAGCCAGGTTTCAGTCTTCATGGCACAGTTTGTCTTCTAACACTGCCCACAGCCCTACATCCCATTATTCTTCTGCTCATATTAGAGGTACATTTAAGTCCCAACATGTGAGAGGTACAATTAAGACCCAACAACAGTACCCAAGCATTGCTTCTCCTAATGGCAGTAAAACATGGTCTTCCAACTGTCACTCAGTTAGAACTATTATCCACAGTAAATCTAAACAGGAATAGAATACAGGAATTGAGAATGGCATATACAGCAGACCAAACTGTCCTCAAAATTTTTGTATGAGCTGGAAGCTCTAGGTTGGGCATTCCTTAGGGACATCAAGGAGCCATGGACTCCTAAAAGGCCACTGATGATCAAGTTTTGCTGTAACAGGGAACTACAGGGTTACAGATTTCATCAATTTTCTCAGATAAAGCAAAATAAAAATTCCCCAACACTGAAGTTTGCAATTTTTTCAAATGGTCTTTAGAATTCACAAAGTCATATTTTAGATCTTTTCCCCTTTAATATAGAAAATAAATCAATTTTCACAATTCACAGTTCTGACGCATTCATCATAATAGTTGAAACTTCCTGAGAGAAGAAAGTTCCTCATTCAAAGATGATGTAAAACTGAAAGCATCACTACTCCAACACAACAAAAAGCCTTTGCAGTTATATGGAGTAAAAATTTCAAGTGCCATAGCTATCATTAAATATTCTGTCTTTCTACATACCTCATTCAAACATTGGGCAAGTCTGTCTCTGCTACCCTGGGAAGTACAGGCTCAGCAAGTCTCCGATCATCTGCAAATCTCTGCAATGTAATTTCCTGGAGATTTTAGCAGGGAACTACGGCTAAATAACAAAAATCTTGGAATCCACATCAGAACAGTTAAAATGTTGGACAGGGGCAAATTAAAATATATAAATAGTAGCTCTGGAGAGAATGTCTCTACAATGTGGTCTCTTTATACTGAGGATGATGCAAGTGGCTCAGAGAAAACGCATGGGCAGAAGCATTCCATACCCCAGGATGTGCAGGGACAGGAAATTGGAGGCAGTGAGAGATCAACAATTTCAGAATGAGAAAAAGATGGGAGTCCTCCATTTGGATGTATGACAGCAGCATGTGAACAGTAGCTGGAATCCAAGTAAAATTACGACTGAAGAGAGTGCAATCTGACACTGTTTCAACAGGCTTAGGTCCAAACAAGTCAACTAGGCTCCACTCCATCAAAAATCACTTCCACTGAAACTACGTAGGTGCTTCTGCCCAAGAAATTATTTTTACACTACTAAGTATGCTTTCAAGTGCCTTGCACCTTGTTTTGCTACTGAGCAAAGTGGAAGCCAGTGAGATTCTATTCTTTTCTATTAAAATGTAACACTAACATTTTCCAAAGGCTGCACACCCAGAGAGGATGACATAGAGAACAGGCCAGTCTCAAAACAAGCTGATTTTACCCCCATGTCCACCAGTGATTATCCATTTAACTTGTGCAACAAACTTTGCACCCACATTTCAGAAGCAGTAAACAAATTCTGTGCAGAACTGCAGCGGAGGAGATACGAGGGTGCAACCTTCATGACAGAGACAGTGTCAGATCTTCTGTCCACTCCCTATCACTTGGTATATGCCGTGTTTGAACTACTTTATCTCCAAGGAACAGAAGTCTGGGGAGGTGAAGGATTTCTTACTCTACCACAACAGAAAGAGATGTGACTTTACTATATCTCATCTCCAGGCAGAACATGAAAGATTGATATATATAATCCAAATGCTGCCTGATAAATTACCACAGATTTTAATAATACCCTCCAAAACTAAACCACTGACAGCAAACTCCTCCAAACAGAATGATCATTATCAGACATAGCAGGGGATGGGAGGAGGGGGTGCAGGGAAGAAAACACATTTAAATGCCTCATGATTTGCTAAATCCTGGAATATCGCTTTTATCTCCAGGGTCTGAACTAAACATATAGCCCCTGTCTTGCTGTTTTTATCATTGGGAAAGAGACCCGCCAGGCAACCACCAGGAAAACTACAAACTCGTGAGCTGTGTGCTGAAGGAAGTACGCAGTAAATCACAAGCGTGTGAGCTGCTGTATGCCTATGCTCCACGGTGGACAGAAAACATGTAGCTGCTGGTTGGCTGAGACACCAAGACCGAGCTAGCAAGTCCTGCTGAGAGGCAGGATGTGTTAGCTCGGGCTCAGAGCCATGCAAACCACGGTCAGGCAGCCTGTAGTTGGCTCACAGAGCTCAGAGGAATCTGCCCACTGGGTACCAGAAAGATACAACACACAAATGCACATCCACACAAAAGACAGGCAGCTACAGCTATTCTGAGGGGATAAAAAAAGAAACAGCAAACATCCCCTTCCCAGCAAAGCCCCACCAAATAAAACCTCACAGAACCTACCTAATAAATATTCCAAGTAACACAAGGTTCATACTGATCCAAAGAGTGTAGAATATTCACACAAAGAATCAAGCCAAAAGCAGAACTAAAAAATACAGCATGGCATGTAAAGAAGATTAACCACAGAAGGGATGTAAAGACTGACCTCAGAAAATTTTAATTCCAAGAGCACAAGTTTTAGTCACATGCTACAAAACATAACCAAAACAAACAGTAATGGGCAACAGAAGCCAGCAAATGACATGCGAAGAAAAAACACCTGTAAAACTTTAATGAACAACTGCCCAAAAAATCAGGAAATGTTCACTGCTGTAGCAGAAGAAAGAAGCTGAAACGAGTCCAACCGAGAGCCATCAGAATGCAGCCCAGAACAAAGTGCAGAGGGAAAAGAACTGAAAAATCTAGATTTGAGCAATGCAGATGTGCAGGCACACAGGAGTCACAGGAAATAATGGGACATAGTGCAATTACACCCTCGGGCCTCTGGCAACAGCTTAGCAAGCTTGGGGTCTCTGTCCCTCAGCCACCATGCAGCTGGCACCTTACACACCACTCACGTTAATAACCATCCTCTTGCCTCATTCTGCTACTGCCCCTCTTCTCTTGTTTATTTCCATGGTAAAGACACACCATCTCTTATTCCACAGAGTTAACAGATCATTTGACTATAGGTGTTCTTGTGGAACCTCCTTACAACTGTTTTTTGAGCCACTTATGGCTTATTTCCTGAAAACTGACACATCAGGTGGGGGCCTGCAGTGCAACCCTGGCTGCAAAATCCAAGCCTATTGACACAGCCTGTGCCCCCTTGGCCACATTAGTCACGGATGTCTCATGCACTCAGTTCCTCTGTCTCTGTACAACCAAGGGCAGGGGAGAGGGACTACCCATCATTTCCACTTAACTGTAAGCAAATTCTGAGATCCTTGAAATTTTTTCTGTCTTCCAAGTTATCTTTCTGTCACTCAGTAATGAAGACAAAGCCAAAGCTGTTGAAGGCACCATGAAGGTAGCATAGAGTTTTATGAGGAGCTTCCTTTTCAAAATTTGGAGTGAAAAAGGGAACAAAATATGAAAGTCCATAAAATCAACCTCCAGTTAATACATACTTCTTGGCACCCAGAGATTAGTCTTAGTTAAACTCTAGGCCGAACATGACAGCAAAACCCATATTTCCCCAAGACTAAATTCCCTATTTTGTTCTTCATTTTAAAGCAAGAAGAAAAAGAATGTGAATGCAAAATGAAAGGTAATTTCACACCAGAAAATACAGAGTGGACAGTTCAGACTTTTATGTTTAAATTTTCATTCATTTTCAACTCTGAATGTCAGATATGTCTGAATGTCTTAATGAATTTCAACTTCAGAGGGAAAAGACACAGAAAATATTTTTTCCCAACTAAAATTCCAAAAACTATCATAAGATAGATGTTTGTAAAGGGAATTGAATCCCAGATGTTAGTAAAGAGAATTGAATCCCTGCAAATGTCACTCTTTGGAGAAGTCCATTAGCCAAATTACTTAGTGGGAACAATTTCTTATACAATTCAGTATGTAAGCAACATCCTATAAATGCAAATCTAATATTTATATCATCAGCCTCTTGAATAACATGGTAACAACAAGCAGAGTGCAACTGTTAGACAGGAAACTCATACAATTTCAAAATTGTAGCCACATGAACCAAGATCAGAAAATGCCAAAGTCACCAGAGCTGCAACCGGGTACTGTCTTTTTTTAACAAATGCTGATGGCTCAAATCATCTGAGTATACGATTTCCAATACCTCCAAATCATTTGCCTCTACTCCTAGAAAATGCTTGCACTGGTAAATCTACCTCATTCACAAAGAGGATACAGGCTCATGACTCCAGAGTCCCTGGCTCAAGTTCATGCTCATTGAGAATTGGATCCCAGTCCTGCCACAACTCATGGGAAAAGAGATACAGGTTATCCTAGACTCTACAGAACCCAAGGGATAGATATGAAAAAAACTTGGCCGAATACTCAAGGTGAAAGTCCTACAGAGAAAACAAGGTAACTTGGGGCTAGTTTTGCAGTGTTGATGATAACAGAGAAATTAGTGCACTCCATTTGTCAGTTATCTAAGTGAAATGGGCAATGAAAATATATCCAGTTCTCTCATCCCACCCCCCATTTGCTGCTTAGTCTCTCATTTTAACATCCTTAAACTGTGATCAAATAATTAAACCATCCTCCAAGCCTGACCTTCAATTTCAGGATCTTCTTTGGGCACCTCAGATAAGGTTCTTACAGTTAATAGGAAAATTCTAACTACGTTCAATTTATCCTTTAATACCATTACCCCAGGAATTCTTTGGATGATGATACCTGTTGGACAAAAGGCAGATGTCACTACACAGAACCTCATCAACCAACTTGCTTTTATGGGGAGTGGAGAGAAAAGACATTTTTAGAGAACTTGGCTCATCCTGAAGATACTTAAAACATCTTTTAAAACCCTATATTTAAAACATCTTAAAATACCTTAAAATGTAAAAATACAACTTAAAACTACCTAAAATTGCTTTATGTATCTTGAGAGGATATTGAAAGATACATAAAGCCAGGTGAAATTAACTCTACCCAGAGCTTCAACATTCTCCATTATGCTGCCCATCACATCTCCTGTGATGCTGTATTCTCCTGAGCTACTTCAAAATAATTTCATTACCAATTTCCTAAATCTTCCAAACTCTAGACCTGCCCACAGATGCCAGTACTGAGTCTGGAGTGGGATCAGTTTTCAGACACAGAAGCTATCAGCTGCACACAGCAGAGGTTTTTAAATTCAGAGCTGAATCACCAGATTTTCTCAAACTGTGCCTGTAGAGCAATATGCAAAACCCAACTAAAAGAGTGGTTATTTATGATGTGCAAAGGAACGAGAAGGGCAAGTTACCCTTTAAATACATCCATTATTCATTCCTACTGAATACACATGACTTCTGCTTCAAACAGTGAGGGATATGTTGTGAGAGATGCCCTTCTAATAAAAACAAGGCAGGAATGCTAGTACCAGAAGGTTCCCTGCAGGCAAAAAAGTGACAGTTGGCTGGGCTAGGATCAGAGCAAAAAGTGGGGTGTAGCAGCAGGGCCTGCTTACACAGAAAAAAAAAAAGTGTAAAGAAAAGAAAGGGTCCCTAAATTCGAGGAATTAGTCCAGAAATTAACTGAAAAGTGTTTGAGGGGACCAAAAAAAAAAAAAAAAAAAAAAAAAAAAAAAAAAAAAAGTGAAACCCACACAAGTGCTTCAGAAAACGAAAAGGAAGACCAGGCATCCCAAAGGAGCAGATAGGGGTGCTGTATTTACCATTTCTTATCAGAGATGTTAACTAGCAATAATGAGCAAGCAGGAGGGGAGGGAGGGAAGAGAAAGAGGAGAACAGTTGCAAATCACCCCAGCTGTAAAAACTACTCCTTTTGTTAAATGGCCCTTAGTAAGTGGAGAGAAGGTGAGAATTTAAAGAAGAGTCTTTGTTATTTAAATACTATCCCGTGCTGCTTTTTCAAAACTTCCTTAGAAATGTAAAATGAAAGCAACTATTTTTCAGTTCCAAGCCACAGGCTTGGGGTTTGGGGTTTTTTTCTTGACTGACCAGGGAACACTAGGAAAGAGGTCATTGCCTCTTATAATAAAAGAGAGAAATGACATTCCCATATCTGATACATCTTACCTTCTGATTGCTTTTAAAGTTTTGAAAACATTACATGGATGAGCTTTACCAATACTGTAAAGTCTTCCACTTGTGAAACAAAGGAGACTGATTCTGCAAACTTTTTCACAACTTTTAATGCTGTTTAGTTTTTTTTCTCACCTCCAATAAGAAGGAATTTATCCCTCCCATTACAACCTAATCTGTTTATTGTAGGGGAGAGAGAGTAATGAGAAAGATAGTCTGACAATAATGATACGACTTCTATGTGATATTTGTATGCAAGGAAATAGACTGGCACACTACGCAAAAAAAAACCTCCAAAATACGCTAATTTTCTCGGATACGACATGGTTTGCATATTATTTAGAGATTTGTTTTTCTAGAAGGAAAAAGTATCAGGCTACATTGAGCCAGCATGCTATATCCCCTTTTTAATATTTCTGGAAACATCATATCCTACAGGTAAGATGCATCAGGGATTTTGTTCTGCCCTGTCCACTTCATCTGCGCAAGGAGGTATATACTACAGAAAGCAAATGCAGCTTCTGTGAGTAGTCATACAGCCAGCCTGCACAAATCAATCAAGCTGAATAAAAGATGCATTTAAATACCCTGAAATGTTCAATAATTGCAGAGAATTTCAGCCAATGCCTACAGTACCCTCATGTGTTGGCATAATAAGAAAAGAACACAACTTGTGGCAATTACACAATGTGCTTTCCAACATACTTATTTGAATTACAGAGATTAGAAACAAGCTTCCCAGATTTCAAACAAGGATTGTCTTTTTACTTGACAACATTTGCTATTTTCTGCTGTGGGGAAAAGTAGCAGTAAGTTTAATCTTTAGGCCTCCTGTCATTCACAGTTCACAGACTTTGAGAAATGGTAAATATTGAAAAAATTAGTTCTAGTACAATACAGAAAAGAAGTTCAAATACAAACACTCTCTCTTCACAATGAAAAAACCAAGAGAAGCAACATGCTTGTCACTCCATGCATCTACCTCTGTGAAGCAAATTCAAATCATTATGTCTTGCTGCTTAAACAGGCCATATAGGAGTAACTCTGGGCAGTTATTTCAAGGGCATTATTTCCACCACAATATTGTTTTAACATTCTTATCACAAAGCTTAAACAGACGCTATAATTCCTGCCTGATGGAAAGATATGAAGTATTTTCCATTTTCCAAAGCATGGGAAATTTTGAAGGGAGACCACTCTGCTATATTTTCCCTAAAAGAACTACTGCTGAACTGGTGGAGGTGTGTGTGTGTGTGTGTGTGTGGATGTGTGTGTTGTAATGGGACTGTGTCCAACCTACTGTAATCAGCAGGAACATGGGCTTTTCAAAACCTAGTTTCGGCTGCAGCCATTTTTAAAAGGATCTGCTCTACATAACTTGTAGCCATCTAGGGAGACCAGGTTAGCAGGGAGACAGCCATTGGTAGAGCCATAGCGAAGCTCAAAACCTGTCAAAGGAAGGATGTCTACCTTTTATGATGTCTGTAGAACATCCTGGAAACAGGTATGTAATCTAAGAGGAAAGTGAGCAAAGAAATAGAGATATCATATGTTCAGCACAAGACAGAGGGCTCCAAACAGAAAGTTCAATGCTGCCACAACCACTGTCAGATAACAGCAAGAGGAAAGGAATTATAAGAAATTAGTAGATATGGGTACATTGTACACAAGCATTAGAGACAGCTATTTGTTACACTGCTGAATACTAAACTTATTATTGTTTTCATTTCCTCATCTGTTTACAGCCTTCTCCTGATTCTTACAGATGGAGTGTAAGTTCTTTTCAGGCAGACACAGGGTTTTTTGTATTGAATTTGTACGGCTCCTAGCAAAGCACTGTAGGACTAGATACTGCTATTAGATACTGCATTAGATATTGCAATAATCTGAGCATTTGCTGAGAGCTGACATAGCGGCAGCTGTCCTCTCTGCCAGAATTCAGCCAGGGTGTTCAGAAGGACACCTACACTGAGCCACAGCACCCAGGGGTTCATGTCAGTGTTATTCAAGGTGCTTGGGGTCTACAAACCAGTGGGGTCTCAAAAATCAGCTACAAAGGCAGAGGAAGGAAGAAGACACAGAGGATAGGCAGCAGCAAAGTGAGGAGTTACATTCCACTCCCTGACCCAGACCTGTGTCAATATGGTGTGTGAATGCTGCTTGTCTCGGAGATGTATCAATACTGACACAGGCACTGCCTATAGCAGACTTTTCTTGAAGAGTGTGAGAAGCACACATTCGAGCAGCTCGTCTGTCACTGCACACATGGTGCGGCTCACATCGGCATACGGCTCTGGCATGGGGAGCAGAGCATGGATGTATTTTGTACCAGAGAAAAAATATTTTTGGTTAGCTCAGTGTAATTCTGCCACTCTGAGCAAACTGTGCTCTCTGAGTGTGCTATTGTATCCTCAGTCGATGGTCACATCAGTCCCAGCTCACACTGTCACGGCCCTGACAGCAGCGCCAGTTCAGGTTTGGAGCTCAGATCAACAGGGCATCAGATGGCGAGCCACAGGCTGCGCACCCAAAACGGCCTGCTCTTCAGGGTGCCTCTCCATTTGTTTGCTGCACACTAGTAATAGCCCAAGCAGTGGGGAGAAGCTCCTGGAGCACTCCTGGAAGATTAACCCTGTTGGATTCTACTTGCAATGCGAACTCCTTGTCCCACCCTGGCACCCGCAGAGGTGATGGAGCAAGCAGCGGGCAGGGCACACCTTCACCTTCAGCCTCAGAGTCTCCTCACTGGAGCAAAGTCTGCAAGCCACAAGCATGAGAGTCAGCAGTGTGGAGACCCAGTGGGAGACCCAAGCGGTACAATGGGGAAAAAAAACATGAGACGGAGTCACCGGAGAAAAAGAGCAGCAGGGAATAAAATTCCAAAGATAAATTTAAGAGGATTTAGGACGTTTGCCTGGCTGCATGCAAGAATCCTCGGGACCCTCAAAAAATCCTGGACCTGTCTCAGTAATTTTCAAAAGAAAAATGGAGGGGAAAATATATTTGGCATTGCAAGAATACCAGGTGGCTTCACTGTTTGGCAACCATCTGGTCTCAGTTTTCTCTTTGTTAGTAGCACCAGCATCAAATGAGACAGAAATAGAAAATGTTAACTATTAAAATATACATAATTAGACAAATAAAAGCTACCATCAAGCAAAGGGAATCCAGCAAATGGATAGCAATGTGAAACACATGGTAAATCATTTCAAAGAAAAAAAAATAAAGGCACAACCATCCTAAATTATAACTAAATTGCAGTTAATTTAATGTTTGTAATATTGCACAAGAATGATAATATTTTTGCTAATGGTTTCTCATCATCCTCCCTCCCAGTTCCTCCACACACCATATAGTAGAAGAGCTGCAGAAGAAACCAGAAACGTTCAGATTACAAAGAAGGCAACTCAGCATAGAAGAAAAAAAACTAGAGGAAGGAAGGAAACAGCAGCAGTGCCAGAGCTGTAGGTGACTACAAAAGAGCAATCAAAAGGCTCACATTTATTGATCTGTCATTTAAAATTAAATTTAAAAGAAACTGTAGTTGAATTTCATACAGAACTTTTTTGTCAAAGATAGTGGCAAATGCACAAAGGCTTTAAGTCTTCTCTGAAGTGTCATTTCTTCAAGATGGTGGTTATTGACCCAAATGAAGCTCAGTTACTTAAAATATGAAGCCTATGCAAGGCTAATTTTTCAGATGCAAAGAGGAAAAACTATCTGCAGGTTGATTTGCCTCCATGCAAAACCTTGTTTGCTCACATGCAGTAGGTACTTACATGATGTTGCTTTCGCCCATTACTAATAGCCTAAATTTGCAGGAAGAGTTTAAGACTTTGGCACAAAGTTTTTGCTTTTTTATTTTAGAGCTGAAATAAATCACCAAGTAGAAACAGAAAAATAACAACTATAGCAAACAAATCTAACTTGAAAGTTAAAGAAGAAAGGCAGTTCAGCAACCAGAGACCTCCTGGCCTCTGCCGCTTGACTTCATGGTCTTATTCCAGCTGTCAGAGAAAACAATAGATGAAAACACAGTGAGAAGATTGAATATTCTAAAAAAATGTAACAAGGTCCCATAAATGCCAACATGTACAATGTAATCCTTTCCATCAAAGAATAGCATCTATTCATCATGGTATATGTGCAGAAACTTGTTATCACAATCATATAAGATTAAGATTAAACATGACTCTGCCACGAGATAACTTTTGAAAAGTATCTTGATTTTTTAATTATTTCTTTTTATTAACTTCTCCTACATTTTAACAGCACTGTATTCAGAAACTTGCTTTGCCCATTTCCACCTGCCAGCTACATTTTTGGCAAACACTTTATCCTCTGAAATTATTAAATACAGGTAGATGCCAACTGAGGCTGCTATGAGTTCAACCTAATAGGAGGAGTCCTGCAGAACACACATTGAAGGACACACCAGGCACAGAATGAGAAAGAACCCCCAATAAACATGAGGAACCCAAGAAATACAGCAGTGTGGCCACTGGGCTGAATCCCCACAGCATCTATGGGGAATGCAGTTCAAACCTGGTACTGAGGACTCTACACTGCCATCTTTTTCCAAAAGCACTAAGTGTTAATTACAGCACCGTAGCCTCAACACCCTATGTACTCTATTCAAATCACAACAAAAATAACTGCACTGTGGAAACATGGGTTAAGAAAAGATCAATGACCCTGTCTCTTCTCAGTTGCCCATCACTTTGCTAAGTGAGTAAAAAATTCAAAATTACAGCACAGAAAATACGTGACTAAGTGATAATATAGACAGCACAGAAAAAAACCTGAGAATTTTCTGAGAAAACATTGTTGGTATAAATACACACTTCAAACCAATATATTAAATTTCATCTCCTTTTCTATTACTCCTTAACAGTCAATATAAAAGATATTGCAGTTTTATGGGGAAAAATTAGGCACAGATCTCTTTGACAAACTGATACAAAATACTTGAAGACTTAGAATTAAAGGCCCTATCTGAATTGTATTTTGGCAAGGATTTATAGAGCGTTATTTTGGTAACATGGAAATAATTGATACATATCAAAGGTGGATTATTTTATAAGAACTCCCATCATGCACACTTAATATCTTAGAATTTCTTGCTTCTGTTCTCTTTGATGTGCTAACTATTAAAAAACTACATGTAAAAAAATTTTTTGCAAACTGTTTTCAAAACAGGAGCATGTCATTCTCTCAGAACTATTCAAGTCTGACATTATTTTAAATGCTGAGAGTAGTATGTAAAGAAATCAGACAGCCTGAATCTCGGGAACAAAAATGTCTGAGTTTATTGCAAACATATTTGTTACCAAGATGCAGAGTGTTACTACTGTGTTTTGGCTTAGGAAAGCCATTCTCAACTAGCTGAGTATTGCTTTTTAAAATGTCAGCGAGTATTTATATCACAGTTCATCATACTCATCTACAACAGTCTCTGTCTCTTTAAGTGTAAAATGTATGAATTTAATTTTTTTTTTAGATTTATCTATAAATCATCATAAAGCTGGCAATTTTGACTAGGAAGTCAGGAAATCAGCTCAAAAAATATGGTAAACTGTTCAAAATTTCTGTCATTAAGTGTAATATATAGTAATGACTGTCCACATAAACCATTGGAGAGGTCATAAACCAGGCTGAATAACCAGCCTGATAGTGCAACAGTTTTCTGTAACATTTCCCACATTTTAACCTTACATTTGGAAACAAACAAATTCAAGAAACTGTACCAGCTGGTGGAAGGAAAACACAAACAGATCAAGTTCTGTTTTTATTTGAAAAGAGAAGGTGGGGATCAAGCATCTTGTACTTTAGAGTTCTCCAAGTCCTTGCCTACTAATTAAATTCAGACACTGACCAGTGACACATTTCAGTTTGACCTCAGCCACCTAATGCTCTGAAAAGAATGTACAGGGAAAAAGGTCAAACAAATTCCAACTTACTTTTAACTACAGCCTGAAATCCTCTGTGAACTCCACACCACATCTTGCCTCTTTAAATGTCAAAAAAAGCTTCAGCAGAGCCCAGAGAAACACCATCTTTCCCATGAACCTTTTTATGATTCCTCCAGCTTGCACCAAAGCAATTCCGTGACTCCAGTAATTACATATGCATCTCACAACCAAAAAAGACTCAGTAAGCAAAACAGGACACTATTCTTTCCCCTAAAAAAAAGCAAAAATTACCCAAGCACAGTATATATTATCGGCTCCAAAGTGATATACAGCCCTTAGAGTTAGCGCTGATTTTATTGAGAGTTCCATAACTAAATCCACATAAATCTGGCTTTTAGGTCAGCCCGTTTCTTTTACCATAGTGCAATGGAAGTGCCAGGTGCAATTCTAGCTGATTCAGCTGGAATTTCTGCCAGGAATTCAAGGGAGTGTACACGGCTACAGATGCTCAACCACATTTTGAATGGATGCAGTGTATGCTTTTCACGTGCTTAAGCTGCCCTGCCAGCCAGTGCAGCGGAGACGGTGCCACGATCCCAAACTCGCACTTCCTGCTTCAAAGCAAATACTGCCAGATGTGCTACCTCCATCCATACGGGGATGCACAGGAACTCTAGATGAGGTTGAAAAAGGCTTCTCAGACCCCCGCTGAGCCATCAGTCACATTACTAGCTGACCCTCAATGTGGAGAAAGCAGAAGGCAGAAGCAGAGTTTATTCCTGTATACCTTTTTGCAACACGCTCAGAAATGCCATCTATTTATTATTTTTAATTTGCTGAAAACAGCATGGACACATAGCAAAAGCCACACTTCAGAATGGTAACATTTTTTGTAATTCACTTATATAATTCTATATTCTGAATTTACAGGTTCGAAATGCACATGCAGTGCTTGGTCTTCCCTTATCAAGTGGCAGAGAGCACTGCTCATAGCTTTAACTAATTACAACTATAAATTATATTCACCACCCAAAACCTAACACTGCAAAGAGTGCAAAACCTCCATAATTAGCCAGAAACACGACGACCATTTTTAATATGCATTAAGCCACATAAACTTGAGAAACTGAGTGAATAACGCAAGGTGGATTTATCTCCATTGTAGCTATTTCTCCAGGCCCTATCACATTTAGCACACAATAATCACACAATAATTAACAATAACACAAAACATGTCCTAAAAAAGTCTGTTTGTCCCAATCTTTCAAGGCCCATTTTCAAGATGTCTAAAAGTTTAAAGTTTTTTCTTCTTAACCTCTTCTTTCTCCTGAGCTCTCCTGCTTTTACTTCTTTTCATCTCCCTTCCCCCCCGAACCCATCAGCAGAGATGGAGCCTTTTTCTTTACGCTCATAATCAATCCTCCCAAGCTGGATTCCACTGCATCTTGACATAATAATCAATTACTTTCCACAACCAAAGGTTTTCAGAGAAAAAAGAGTCCAGCATAAAGCTTTCCTTATTTGTTTTACAAAAGCAAACATGAACCTTTGAACAAAATTTTAGGGATGAAATAGCTATGGGTTTGATAGATAACTATGTCATTTGAGTACATGCAAAATTCTTTCTGGAAGAGATCAGAGAAAAAGTTAAAAGACTGAAAAGTGTGATAAGTGGGAAATGTAAAATGAAGGGCAGATCATTAATAGAAGACTGTAGAAACAAAAGGAAACTAACCGAAAGAAACAGAACAAAGGGCAGCACAAAAAAATTAATATAAAATAAATAACAGATACACTATGTTCAGAACCTTCTCAGTGTCATTCTCATTCATGAGTACATTTTCCCTTGTCTAATTCACAACTTGGGCTTTTATTCAGTGAGTCAACTCCCCCCAAGGCTGTAGAATAAAGAAAACAGGATAATAATAGGGGCAATATTGTGATAGCAAATGTTTTAAAGAAGAAAGAAAGATCCAAAACCCATGGATTCACCCATTCTTAGGAAAATTCAAGCACTAATACATAGTTTCCTGGCAAAAGTACTATCTGTATACTGCCTGATACCAGCAAGCTAAATTTGAAGTCACAAATGAGTGTATTTATAATACTGAACAAGAAGACAGTGTTCTTGGTTTCTCTTCTTCCTACATGTCAGCAAAAAGCCATCAATATATTATTTCAAAACTGCAAGACATTTTCTCACATACTTATTTTGTTATATCCTGAAACACAGGAGGTCACTACTGCACTATCGTAGGAGTTTTCTGACATCAGCTGCCACAGAACTGAAAAAAAGTTTTCTTATTTTCAAACATATGGTCTGATATATTTCCCAGGAGGAAAGAAGGCAACAATTAACTCTCTTCCTTGTTCCTTATTTCTATTTTGTGACTAAAGCCATTTCTTAAAAAAGAAATTGCTTTAATCTGAGAGATTTTTTTTCTCTTATTTCTTTCGGAAACACTGCATCTTGACCCTTGCCTTTTTTAAGGGTTCCCGTATAATTATTGTGCTACATCTGCATAATTTGGATCACTTTTCTTTTCATGAAGGATCTATTTCCCTGCTACGGTTTATATTTTAAAATAAGACAAATGCTTACAGCATGTATTGTATATGCAAACATGTGACTGTCATGTAATTACTTTGCCATAGCTTTTGCTTTTAGTTTCTCCTATTAATCCCTGTAAAGTTACGCTTTTACATATGGGCTGCAATAAATGCTCATCATATTTCAATGGAAAAAAATCAACACCAGGGAATTTTTCCCCATGACACTCTCTGTGAACTCCAACGAACTCCTCCTCCCACTCCTGACAGTATTTGTATGATGGTTTTTGTTGCATTCACAATCTGTGCCCTTTGAACAGTGCTATCTTGAACTGCAATCCAAAAATCAATATATATCTATCAATATCAGGAATATAATTTTATTGCCTGATTTTATTGATTTTTTCAAAAATTCAAAAATAAATCTTTTTAAAGCATCATTTGAGCAATTTCCCTTCAAAGAAATAAAAAACAGTGACAAAAAATTTACATAAGCAGTAACAGAAAAATATACACCTACAACATAAGTCCTAGGAGAGCTTGTATCCTATTTAAGTTTTAAAATTAGATGATTTTACAAGGCAGAAAAAACCTAGAAATTTCACTGCTGTTTAATCTCCAATATATTTCAACCCAAAATGTCCTTGCCCCTGAGGAATATCTGCTAAATACAAGAAGCACTTGACTAAAGGAATTAAACAGTATCACAAACAGCACTTTCATTGCTAAATGCTTATTGGATATTGTTCTTCTAGTGCATTAAAAATAAGAAAATTTTCCTCATTTTACAGATCACAGAACTAACACAAATGAGGAGAAACTGAACACCCCAGTTACCAGAGCAGCGACGAACAGACCTCAAAATATCTTAACTTATATCACTGTTTACTGAATTATATTTCCTTTTCAGTTGTAGGAATTTCACTAGTTTTAAAATCTCATGGAATCTAAACAATGGTATTTTATGTGTTTATTACAGTTCAGCTGTATGCAGAAAACTAGTTTTTAAAAAAATCACTAAACCAACAGTCCATGTTTCATGAAGAACCATTGCAAAGCAGGCTGGAGATTGTCTCATCCAATCTTCTGTTGAAAGCCTGGGTTTAGATCAGATTATTGGGGCCCTGTCAAACCAAATCTTGAATTTTTCCAACAAGAGAGATTTCACAACTTCTCTTGGCAACTGATTTCAATGGTTAATTGTTTGCCTGGTGAAGTTGTTTTTTCTTATCTCCAGGACAGAATTTCTCCTGAAGCAGCCATTCCCATTGCCCCTTCTCCTACCGCCATGCAACCTTGCAAAGAGACAACCTCCACTTTGTCTGCACCTATCCCTGGACATGGGAAGGCTGTGATTGAGTTTCTCCTTAGTCTTCTCTTCTGGAGGCTGAAAAACTTCTGACAGTCAGTCCTACTTCAGACATGACGTTCTCCCCCATTTTTAACACCTTCATGGCGGTACTGTGGCTGGCTGGGATGTAGTTCATTCTCTTCACAGCAGTTTTTACGGCACTGTGTTTTAGATATGTGACCAACACAATGCTCATAGCACATTAATGTTCACCTGCTGTTGAGCAGCAGTCTCACACCATCAAGGTCGTCAATAGTCTTCACTCTGCACCCTCACTGAATAGACTGAGGGTGTGAAACCATTTGGGAGGCCAGGCAACCAGGCAGTGATGCCAAAATACTCATTTTAAGACATCACCTATCCCAAGCATAACACCTGATTTATGAAGACAATTACACTGACTTTTATGTTTTAGTTATTTAGTACTGTTTTTTACTTCTAATTATTCAAATCCGTGGGTTGATTCATATCAAAACTATAGAATAAGACCATTAAAATGGAGTTCTTAGTGAAACTCATTTGGTTTTTTTTTTATTTTTGAATTATTTCTTAGCGCAGAACATCCTTTTCAAAAAGCTATTACAGTACTTAGAAGACTAAGTCTCCAAAAGTAATTTAATAATTTGAGTCCCTAGGACTGATTTAAATATTAAGGTGTTCCACTTGTGATGAAAATAAATTGGGCTTAGGCACTTGGGGGAACTAACTCTTGGTTTGGAATTCAGAATGTAAAGGAGCCAGAATAAAAGAAAATGTTATGTTTCATTCCTCATAATGTTAAATATTACCAAACACCATTTTTATTTCCGTAAAACTTCTTTCACCACCAAAATGGACAGCTGGTAGAATGTGACAAAAGAAACATAATCTTTATTAGTTTCCCACTTTCTATTTTCCGAAATTTACATCATATAAAATTAAAAGGTAGAGGCATTCGGCTTCTGCAGCTTACAGGAAGTTCGCTATAAGTAGAGAAGTAAAAGGCAGCCTAGGCTAAAAAGCAGATCATCTTAACAGACTGTCATAATCTTGCCATTAGGTCATAAATGGCAGATTTGGCTGCTCTACATGCAGTGTTTCACCTTCCTATCTGTAAGCTGCAGCTCTGGAAAGTTATAGTTATCCAAGCTTTCATCAGTTTGTGTTACTGTGACTGGAGAGATTCCAGTAAAAGAAATTCAGGTACCACCTCAGACCAGATGGAGAGAGGCCCTGGAAAGACGCAGAGCTATTACAGAGGATGACTGCAAAGCTAAAATTGCAAAAGAATCATTTTGGCTTTGTAGGTAACTTTGTTAATTTCAGAAGTGGAAGCTTCCCAAAGGCAGGTGAGAACACAGATAGGAAGAAGTGCCCCTGCTGCTGTTTTGCTGCTGTTATCTTCAAAGTAATAGAACACAATGAAAAGACGGTTCCTGAAACTAGGGAACAGAAGTATAATAAATATTGTTGCAAGGCGTTCTCAATTGTTTCTCACCAAATCTCAAATCAGGCACACAAACATGAGGGAAAATTATAGACAAACATGAGGCTGACATTATTTGGAGCTCAGATGGAGGAGACTGAGACAGCAGAGAAATCTCAAAATGTACCAAAACAGTCCCTTACACCTCAATGATCACGTTTGTAAGTGGCACCTAAATATTTGGCAGCAGCCAGGAGTTATTTTGCATATGGTCACCAGGGGTTTTAGGATTTTATTGGGATCTGGACAGTGATCATGCCAGAGCAATGGGTGAGTTAGTATAAAGGATGTGGGCAAGAAGGCAGCCTGCTTTCTAGGAGTTACCTTACCAAGTCTAAGAAAAAACTGGACATCCGGGGAACATGGGGTTAACTCTGGCACTATAAATGGGATTGGAAGAGCCTTCTGAAAGAAAGATTAGGACTGGGATTGCAATGCAGCCACACAAGGGAATCATCAGCAAAACCATTTTCATGGAGGAAAAGAGTAAAAACGGGCGTTTTGAAAACACAGCAGTTAGAGGTCTTTCATTTGCACTGGATTTTCAGAAGGGCTGACTTTTCCAGCTTTTTGGCCCCTTGCAAGAGCTCAAAAGGATCAAAGCAAGACATTGTGCTGACTCTGGCAGGCATGGTGACGATTGCAGCTGCTTTGAAAGAGGAGAAACTTAAGTCGTGTTAAAATGTAAGGAGATCTCCAAAAGGTCTCCTTGAACTCTATTAGAAAGCAGGGGAACGGTGTTCATGACACATCATGTGACACCAGGCCTCAGTGCAGTAATCTATGCACAGTTAACAAAGGGCAAACTTAGCATAAGAGAGATTCTCTTCTCAGTTCAATCATATTAACTTCCCCTGCATGTACAGGTGAGTTCTTGGCAGTGTAATATTAATGTGGCACAATTGCATAGGGTTCAGCACGTGTTACTCCACAGTTCGTAAAAAGCACTTGTTTTTATTTGCACTGATTCATAAAATTCAGTAATTGGCAATAGGTCGATCCCAACATTAGTGCAAATTAGCAAGGTACCACTTAATTTTCTCTAATTACTGGACTGAAAAGGATGATCATGTGCATTGAGAGATAATTAGCTAAGTGGGTATTAACCGGGGGTTTTGTGTGTGAAAATCTCCAATCATTCAACTAGACACTGACTCAGGCATTTCCTTTTGAGATAGATGCTCCAAATGAACCCCATTAGCTCCCCAAAGCTGCATGGTAACAGCTGGAAATCAGCACAGGCAACACTCAAAGAAAAATGGGCTCGAACAGGAGCAGCTATTCCCTTCTGAATTGGGCTGCCTCAGACTAATTGAGAACAACTTCACTGGGCTGACAGAGCCTGTAGTTCCAACATGATAAAAATGATGTTTACAGTCCCCAGGGGTACTGAGTAGAAGTCTGCCTTCTTGCATAGGAAACATTAGCAATTGCATCAGTTGTGAAAAACAGCTGCCTGACCACCCCCTCCCTGACCAAAAAGACTCGACAGGGGCTGCTAGCTCAGGAGCAGCAAGAACAGCCACACAGTCAAATAGAAAACATTCACAAATGACCAGTACTGGACTAAGCAGCCTACGAGCAGGCAATGCTATGGTAACAGAAATCAGATTTAATTGAAAGCGAGGTAAGAAAGAACTAGGGCAATAACCTCTGCCTTTCAATAGCATACATTCCTACTGTAATTGAAATATACACAAAGCAAACACCCTTAAGACATAATATGCTTCAGTAATTTATTTCCAAATCAGGGTCAGGAGAGTAGCTAATATTTCTTTCATTTCTTCTCCAAGAACATGTACCTCAAAGAAAAAAAAAAAAAAAAAAAAAAAAAAAAAAAAAAAAAAAAACCTGAAGATAGGATATAAAGCAATTGTAAGTCACGTGTGCCTGATCTGCTCTTTCAAATAAAATATCAAGCAGGAAATACATTTCCCCAGTCCTTCCTTTCCTTTCCTAGGTGAAATATCTTTCTGTTCCCTCAGTCAGACAACATCTCATCATTGCTGTTGTAGCTCATTACCAAGGTAGTAACAACAGGCAGCTACTCCACCATTTACACAGCAAACATGAATCAGCCTGGTGAGCACAATGAACCCTGGCTATCAATTCAGTACAGAAACAGAGTTTGCAGATGAATAATTTACTGCTGTCATCTCAAAGATTACAAAAGGAAACGGTCTATTTATTTGTAAAGCAACATTATTGATAAACGTCCAGTTTAACCCTGGGATTATATTTGCTAACTTCCCCTCAGAGCGAGGAAATTCCAGTATAAAACTCCATTTATTTATGTTTTCCTTGCAATATCAGTATTTATCGTTTAATAGCAAACTGTCAAAACAAAAGGTATTTACTTGACTTCTTCGGCATTGCATTTCTGAGAGACTTGTAATAACATAAGCATACCACAAAAAAAAAAATCTCTAGTAAACCAAATAGCCAATAAATGAAGAAGTTCCTAGCTGGTATTTTTACTTCAGCCACTTAACTGTGATTCCAAGTGAAGGCTTTTGCAGTCAATTTATTGACAGACCCAATGTCTGCATTGCTCCATCCAGCTTTAGAGAGATATCCAAGACACCGAAATGCTGTTGTTTAATTCTCTTTGCAATAAACTACTCAGCTGAATAAATTCACTTTGCTGAGGACCCACAGCAGCAGCTACACTACATCTAGTTCCCAAGCAGCTACAGATGACTACACCAGACAGAGCAAGTTCCCGGACAGGACATTATATCATCAGCTTGTTTCAGCAAAAGGATATTTTCCTTTGCTTTCAATAAAATTACAAGTAATTCCCATCATCAGTGCTTCACCCAAAGTTTTGAAGCAAAGAGAAATGAATGAAAAATTAAAACCATGTTATTTTAAAACAAATTATGAGCTTCCTTCAGCATACTTTAGAAACAAATCTGATTATTATTGAAACACTCCATTCTAGCAAAAAAACTTCTCTGCTTTAATTGCATTAAAGGCAACATTTATAGTTGCTAAAAATAACTCTGCTTATGTGATTTATAGAGTAAAAAAAATTTTCTAAAAATGAGCTAATCAATTTTATTTATTTTATATTGTAACTATTAGAAGTTGTGAAAACTAACTTTCATTTAATAAGGTTGATTATTTGCCAGTGAAGAAGTCACCAAAGTACATAAACTCTTAAATAGTAAAACACGGTTTTCTTGCAAGTAGAACTTAAACACTGCAGGATTGAAGTTTATGTCAAAGCACTAAACAACAAGTAAAATTTAATAGAAATGCCTGTTAAGACCATTTTAAAACATTCACTCCTCAACTCACTAGCAGCAGGCTGGGACTTCCCTCAGAAAAGTTTTCAGGTTGCATATCTCTGTTCATCTTATGCTACAATCTAAAAAAAATACCTTCAATACGCACAATCACCAGGAAGATTCCTTCCATTATTTCTGAACAGAAGAAAGCAGCAGAGGCAAAATATTAAACAAAATTTTTGCTGAGCCCAGTCACCATATTTCTCAGAACAAGGAGGTTCTATATGGTGCTATAAAATAAGATGATCAGCAGAATTTTCCACAACTTGCTGGTTCAGGACAGCAGATGTGCTTTTCACTAAACTTCTGATACGCCCTATCTCTTTTCAGTCTTTTCTATTACATTTGACTCCAATCTCCTGAAAAGCCAAATTTGCTCTAGTTACCATGCAATACTCAAACACTGCCTGCTATGTAACCAGGCATCAGATTCTACCTTTCTTTAGAAGTCTTTGTCTGAGACAGGCAGGACACTTTATACAGTGCTGAACACCAGGCAGAAACAAGCCTTTTTAGGGGCACTGTTCGCACAACCTTTTAGATATTCTGACCCATGCAGATCATTTTACACCCCAGGCGGCAGAAGAATACTACCCTACAGTCTTGGCATCTACAAAAACAGAGGGAATTTTAAAAGTTTTCACCTACTAACAATCTACCATTAAAACATGTATTCATAACTATAACTCATTCGGGGCCCAGGGGTGACAGCTCCCTGGATTCCTGCCTTCCACATCCCCACCCTATGGCTGCTCGCCCACTGAGCCCTGCCATCTCTGGTGCTGTGCCCTGCTGACAGCCTTCCAGGGCAGCAGCTCCATTTTTTATTGATATCGTTCATTTCAAAATATTCCATTTCCTGCATACTCAATTCACATCTTGTCACAAGAATCTGTCAGGTTAGATCACAAAGTAGAACTTACACAAAGTAAGAGCAAAGGGTAAGAGTAAGAGCTGGGCTTTAGGCGGTAAAATAGGATGAGAGATTGGAAAAGGATAGAACTAAACAGGAGGAGTTAAATTTAAAAGGATGGAAAAGTAAGAGTAGCTTCTGTTGCAGAAGCTGATGGAGACAACAGCAGTATCAAAAGACTCCGGTGTTCAGTTTAGTCCACAAGGAGTGACCACAGGCTCAGGTTGGTGGCAAAGGCCACCACCTTCACAAGGCATAGCCCTAACAATGTAAGGATACACATGCCAGTGATGCAGCAGAAAGCCACATCTCAAGTCAAATATACCATTATCTGATTTTTTTTTTATTCTCCTCTTATACAGATCAAAGCATATTCCTTTGACCAAAACAAGCAACGCAACCTATTTCCCATTTATCTCAAACGGTGCTGCACCCTGTGCCCACCCTGGCTCTGTGCCGGGTGTTTGCATTCCAGCCTTATCACCCGTGCACTGGAGCATCCCGTCCTCAACACACATCGCTCTTACTCGCTTCTTAACGGGGCTTTCTTCTGACCATATTTACATATTTAAGTTAATATCAACAATTCATTTACTGATAAATATATCACACTATTAAAAATTTATCCTACGGTGCAAAAATACATGTGGTAGCTTCATTCACATTTACATTTCCTAAAGCTTTAAAGCAATTCAACTATACTTCCTGAAAAAAAATTAAAACAAGGAAATTTATGCTTCATTTTACTCAGTAAATAGAATTCAATTATTTTTAATTCACAAGATATTAAAAAATAACATATTAAATGTAGATATATTTATATAGAAGTGCTTACATTTTAAATAAAACTGACCTGAACAGTAAGGTTTTGTAAGTACAAAATAGTTAAATTTTTGTCATTGCTAGCAGTAAGCTACAAGTCTTCTCTTTTGCCTTTTTTGCTGGATTTTTTTTTTTTTTAATTACAACATCTTATGTATTTTGCCCTTCAAAATTTACAGTCTAGTAAACTACTGGAAAAAAATAAACCTGTGCTCCAAGCAGATTCTAACATCAAATCCTTGCCCCTCGCCCCCCTCCCCCAAATGTTTCCACCAAATACCTTCAAAGCTCTAACATTTGGTGCAATTAAAGCATTTAGTATTTTTTTTCCACTCGCTTTATTTTGAGCAAGGTTAAACATTATACTAATCCTACTCTTTTTCCTTTCTCTTTTTTTCGTGACCCTTTCACTTGAAAGCCCATCAACATAATCTCCTGCAAGCATAGCGCTACCTGACAAACTATCACCCCGAATAGACCTCAATCCATCCTGCAAGGCAGCAGTTACAAGAAATCATTGAACTCTGAATGGTCCCTGCACCATCTGAGAATAAATCAGGAGGACAATATATTTCTTGGATCTAAAACAGCCCCATCAATAAGTAACCTAAGCATCAGGAAAATGACCAACTAAAATGCTGACGAACGCTCATGGCGTTTTATTGGGGTCAAGGGGTAGGACTGCCCAGGATCCCTCCTGCCTTTCTTCTCCATCCAAGTACTCTGAAAAGCCTAACACTATGCAATTTTGGATTCATGTGTTGTTTTGGCATTGCACCATCAGGCAAGCCAAGGCAAATTTCTTCTTTCTCCTTCTCACAGTCACAGTCAGCATATTACAAGTGCACGAAGGCCAGACAGCTCGGGCTACAGACAGGCCAGAAATTATCAAGAACTGAAAAACAAACTCAAAGAGAGAGAGAGGCAGAGAGAAATATCCTCAAAGCTTCAAAGTGTAAAACATAACTCTTGCAGGAACAGACAAAGCAGCTATTTCAAAGCGGCTACAGCTATTCAAAACCCAGAAGCCAGAATATTACATTTTGTTGGGAAACACGGGGAGTGAGAGTCATTTTGTTTATTCAGTTTTTGGTTTCTCTGCTAAGGCTAAAGCTGTTTTTGTCGTTTCATTTGCTTAAAGCTTCTGCTTTGTAAGACTTCCAATTAAGAGAATGTGACACTCTCACCAGGCTTGGATTTCTCCTATTAAGCAGCTTTGCTGGTCATTTTGTTAAGGCCACCTCCGTAGCAAATGCTGACCGAAAACAGAATTAATAATGGATTTAAAGGATACTGCTCAGTAGCCAATACACACAATGGGAACAGCTGTTTTACACAAAGTTTAAAAATAAAAAAAAAAGCCCAAGCAGTAAAGAAATCCAGCCACTCTCAGCTATTACACAGAAATCTTTATCAATTTAGGATACTTTAGCAGATGCAAATTACTGCTAAATAAAATGTATACTTATAAAAAAAGTCAGCAAAAGCAGACTTAAATCACAGTTAATCATATGGGAGAAGCATGTAGGTAAATCAGTATTTTCCTTTTTTCTCAATATAGATCTATAGACTGGATGCATTCTAATGAAAAAAAAAACCTGCATCAAATAAGAATAAATACAATCATGCTCATGGAAATTCCCTAACTCTACACTCATCACAATACAAATACGCAACAACTTTTTTGGAAAAATATTCAGCTATGGGACAAACTAACAATGTATTTGAGGCAATTTCCAGAGGTATGTTAGCAAAGGATTTGATCTCTCAAATATGTGTTAAAACTTTCAATTTGCTTTCTCCTTTCAAAGGGAACTACAGGTATCTGCCAACCAAGGCAACACTGTGAGCAATGGTCTCTCTCAAGAATCCCTCAAACTACAAAAACTGACAGAGAATCACAGAATCATTAAGGTTGGTTAAGACCCCCAAGATCATCGAGTCCAACCTTTGATCAAACACCACCATGTCAACTAGACCACAGCACAAATGCCACATCCAGTTGTTTTTGAACCCTTCCAAGGATGGCGACTCCACCACTTCGCTGGGCCGCCTGTTCCACTGCTTAACCACCCCTTCAGTAAAGAAATTCTTCATGACATGTTGAGCTTGCAGCATCAGCAGGAAAAAAACCCTGATGTCTAAAGAGTAAAAGTGGCTCAACCTCATGGTAAAATACCGAAACAAGACATAAGGACCAAATTCAAAACATTTTCAGAGAACAAATAAAACCAGGAGAAATACAGTTGTTTATAATACTCTTTCCGTATTTAAGGCCATGAGATTAAGGACAAGAGGAAAATGAAGGGAAAAATTAACATTGCCTCTATAGTTCTCTGTTCAGAACCTCTGAAGTTTGTTAAGAAATTGCCACAGATGAAAATAAAAATTGGTCTCATTATAAAAGGATGGATGACTGGCTTCGTTCCGTGGTAAGAAACAGGTCAGTACTTCTGAAAAGATACGAGCTTAAAATAAGGAACTAAATGGAAATCATTAATTGCCACAATGTGACATGCCAAATGGATTTATCCAATGCTTTGATGTACAAAGGATTCATTCCTATAATCTCATGTTGGGGGGAAAAAATGTTGAGCTGTTACTTTGGATGAAAGTATATTAACAAAAATACTCATATGCCACTTGCAAATCATTAAATATACCAGCCACTACAATTTGCTGGGGGCGGGGGTGGAGATAACTTATCCCAGCCATTACACAAATGGAAGTCTAAGGCAAAGACTAAGAACTTTCTGGAGGAAGATACCAGCAACATCAAGAAAATAAAACAAGCTTTCCTAATACAGAGCATTGACTAAAACCATATTCCTGAAAATTTAATTTTTTATATCCCAGGGTGAATAATGCTCCTCAGCTGTCCTTCCTTTCAATGATGACACTACCAATGCTTCCCACTGGATCAGACCAGTCACCTACTGAGTCAAGTTTCCTCTTGCTGATCACAAGTACTGCCAGTTCTTGTGAAAAAATCAACGTGTCAGCAATAGGAAGCAGGACTACACGGATTGAATGTGGCAGTGTGAAAGCTGCAGATCTGAAACCCAGAAAGCAAGGAAAGAGTGATGTGTTCTCATCTTCTGGCCTTGACAGACTTTCTCGGTACAAACACTCTGCTAAACAGGAGAGGGCAGGGGGACAAACTCAGTACTGACAGCCTCGATCCCGACAGCACTGGGTGGGCTCCTCAGCCATTCCCAGGGCAAACCCGGCACAGCTCAGTGTCTGCTCCAGTGGAAGGAGCGCTCCTGAGAGGCAGCAAGGACACACCTGCACCAGTTTTGCTCCTTGTGACCTGACCAGTCACTGCACACAACCCAAAGGACATTGACCCCGCAGACGCCCCACTACCACCACATTTCATGGAAGCTCAGTTTCATGCTTCACAAATGCCACTCTGATGGGCTGGTGTGCAGCTCTTACACCATCTTAAACACTATGAAATGAGAAAAAATATATATCCATTATAAGGGGAGAAGCCATACACAGCGTGGACATAAACCAGTACACTCTATTTGTCTTTGGGATCAGGAACTTCTTACTGACCCTCAGGTATGCTACAGTACGGATATGTCCTCAGAACTTGACTGCAGCCCCTGGATGCCTGATTTATTCTGATAATTGTTCTGTTCTCAGTCTTTATTTTAAATTATCTTAAACTGAATGCATTTTTCCTTCATGTGGGTTGAAAGGATGTGCAGCAAAAACACAACTAAAAAAAATCATGGCATCCAATTACCTACAACCCAACAACCTGCAAGCAACAGAGCAACCATTTAAAAATTCTAGCTCCAAAAATAAAAATCAGAAAGAAGCTCAAGAGAATCTGAGGAGAAACTTGACATGAAAAAGAATATATTTGTTCTCCATTCCTTCCTCATCAAGAACAAAGAGGACACTTTTTAAAAGATTATAATATTTTGTGAATATATTTAAATCATAGAAATTCTGGTATCTCAATTCGTAAGTTATTTTTATTAATTGCTCCTCTAAAAGGTTATAGATATTTCAATACTAGTGCACTATTTCAATACTGATGCAGCTAAGAATTCCACAACTCAACTCACAAATAGCAGCTATGAATTCTGTGGCTCTCTTTTGTTCCTTTTCTGTTACTTCTGATTGTACAAGTCAAAGTAGTTGCTGATTTTGACTTTATTTAGCTAAGATTTTCTGTTAAGGATGTCCTGCTTGTCCATTAATTCTATGTCATAAGAAAGTCTACAAAAATAGGTTTGTTCTAAAAGTGCTCTATTAATAATAAATCATGATCACTCTGCCCTGACCCTACCAAAACAATTACCTCTCTTTCATGTAAATGTATTATCTCTTCACTTTTTACAGTTAAGCATTTTGTGCATCTGAAATACACATGTGAAAGAAAATGTACTATTTTTTTTTCTCATTAACATACACTAGAAAAATTAATCTCATTATATTAATATATTTTGCAGCTTATTTCTGAGTCTTGGCACTGGAAGACGTAATTTTTCTCCTGTGACTCTGCACTTTACAGACTTCTAACTCTTTAGCGAGCAGGAAGTTTGCGCTGCTTGCTTCCGAGACTGCAGATACTATTGCACTTCCTTAAATGCAGTTTTGTTCTGGTTTTCCCCTATCAAATTACACCAGGTTTTCACATCACTATGGTTAATAACAACAGGGCAAATGCAAAAATGAAAAAAAAAGTGCTGGCACTTTTACTTTTGTATCATCAAACTAACAGTGAAAAGCTGAAAAGTTAGATAGGTCACCACTTTCCAAAGATGTTCATGTGCAAGTCTGTCTAAAGTTTCTTCTGAATGTTGGGCAAGTATTCATCTTTGCTTTGTAATGGGTTCCTTTCATCCTTACCTTTGCAGATCTTTTTTCAGAGAAATGAAGAAACAGTACAAAAAGAATAGTCTGAAGCAATTGCTTTGCTCAGGCACTGAAACCTGTCATTTTGTCCTTATGCAGATACACATAATAACACAGATTCAGAAAACGGTAAAATAATTTACTGCTTTTATCTACACAGCTTAACTTACTGATTATCAAGGTGTGATGTGACCCAAAAAGAAAGCAGGGGAAAGAACAGTCAATACCATAAGAAATACAGTTCTTTTTATAAACAAGTAAAACAAAAAAACCCACTACTATCTTGACACCTTTATACAAGTAATATTACTACGCTGACCAGTGTGTTACCACTGGAAGTTAGTATAAAATTCTGTATAATTACACAGGCCAATGATATTAGATTTTTTTTTTTAATTAAGAGATGCAGTTAGTACCGGGAATCAGATTTAAGTCTTAACAACTTACAGCTAAGGCAAACACTTCTTCTATTTCAGAAAGTAGCGCATAACCATATCTTATATTCCAGTAGAATATTTGTATTTTCACCTATCAAATCAAAGAATTGACACACAAATGTGTCAATAACACAAAAATGTATTCCACAGAGAAACTCCCTCTCCGCTGCATGATCTGTTTATCTATTACAGTACTACACCCGGTTTGGTGTCTCCTGACCACAGGGTTGCAACGTGTTTATCTCCACACGCTGGTTCAGCATCCCTGACAGCAAAGAACAGCAGACAGGAGAGGAGAGGAAGCAGTGCTCTCCCATTCTCAATCCTACAGCCTGAGTAAACGCAAAGGGAAAAAACCAAACAAACGACACCAGCAAAACCAAAACAGAGTAGCTATACGGTGTCCCAGTAACAGGAACCTGTCCAGTGCAGACAGGATGTAGACAGAATCCCTCACAGACTCGGCAAGATAAAAATCAGAAGAGGTGACAACCATTTTCCCAGAAAACTGAAATTCATTCTGCCTCCTGCACTCCTTTGGAGCTTTGTATTATTCACATCAAGAATGATTTTTATGCCTTTGACTCATACAGATAAAACAAGCCATTTAAATAGTCTTAAGAGGGAAAGGAACAAACTAGGAGCTAGAAAAAATACACATTTAGTAGGTGAGCAGGATTTACAAAATGCTACTGTGAAGGGGGTCACAAGGGAGCAGGGCAGAGCTTTCTGCAGGCAGTCTGGGTTTATTTTAATGCACCAACCTAATCAACATCTCCAGGACTTGTCACTCACAAGTAATAGCTGGAAGATGCCTGCGAAGCCTGCGCTCTCCTTGCTCTCTCACCCCTCTCCTCATATACATATGGTGGATTGGCTTCAGATCCTCAGATAACGGGAGAGAGGAATGGATAACTAATCAGCTCCTGATGGCTACCTGGAAAAGTCCCATCTTTAAACTGTGTTCCAGGGTCTTCCTAAAAAATCACCCATAAAGGTATAACAAGGTCTCTCTGCTTGCCATATTGTATTGCCTCCTCGTTTTCTCAGCTGAAAGAGCATATTTTTATCTCTGTCTCTACCTCCAAAAAGTGTTTTCTTCATGATTTCTCCAATGAGCTCACTCAGGGTACCCCAGGAAATGCATCCAATGTCTGCTTTAATACTCCATCCAGCATTTCATTCTCCTGTAGCATTCACTGCGGGAGTTCATTCCAAAGATTTCATAAAAGAGGTACATATAAACTCAAAAGGCTTTTTTAGCAAATCAAAATCTGCCTGGAAGATTGCTAACACATATTTTTGAAACAGAGAAGCAGAGGGAAAAAGGCAAGAAGATGAGAGAAATAGTCAAGAGGAACCTGAGGAAGGACAGGACAGGCAAATCACTGAATATGAAAACAACTGAAGGTGCAGGGGAACTCTGGAGATTATCTAGTACATCAACCTACTCAAAGCACAGTCAACTACAGCAGATTTCTCAGGACTGTGCCCAGCCCTCTTCTGAAAATCTCCTAGGATGGTCACTCCACAATCTCTCCAGGCACCTTCTGCCAGTGTTCAGACACCCTCACACTGGAAATGTTTTTCCCTATTCATAAATGCAGCCTTCCATATTTCAGTTTACACCTGTCATCTCTCGCACTTTCACAGGGAACTCCTAGGCAGAGCCAGTCTCTTCTTCCACCTGAACAAAGAGAAGCACGGCCATCCCATATGCAAACATCTGACCATAAAGATTTTTCCTTTTCTAAGGCTGACTCTCTTCCAAATGCTAGGTAATACCACAATTACCCTGGTGAGACTTGGCAGATAAAGATACAAACAATTCCTGAGAAAGTAAGGACTTTTAAATTATAGTATTGTTAGGACAACAGTCCGATTCAATTGCATACGTC
Source organism: Acanthiza pusilla (assembly GCA_036630365.1). Lineage (NCBI taxonomy): Eukaryota > Metazoa > Chordata > Aves > Passeriformes > Acanthizidae > Acanthiza > Acanthiza pusilla. The sequence goes on from JAXCHO010000073.1 coordinate 35,396,228, forward strand.
TCTTAAGACATGAGGGTACTCTTCAAAATCAACACTTCATGAACTCTCTCAAGAAAAACTGCAAGTATGCTTCCTCCTAAAGAAATACAGATATACTTTCAGTTATCCAGGGTCCTGTAAGGGAAGTATAAGAAATTTTCTCCCATATGAAAAGAAGCACTTGAAGTTTCCAAGGACAGAAGCCTCAGGATGTGTCACCACAGACCAGGACAAGAAGGCAGTAGGACAATACCTGTGATTTTGTATCAAGTTCCCCAAGTTACTGGAAAGTACATTTCCTCAGAAAGTGCTGGAGTAGAACACACCTTAAACATTAGCCCTCTCTTTGATCTGACACTTTGATATTCTTCCTGCCAAGAACTGCTGCAGAACATCTCTGTTTCTTTCTGCAAGTTCAGCTGGAGTTGCTGCTTTTGATGTACACAGCATTGCCACAGATGAGGACTAAAGGCCACGGAGCAATTTACACTGTTATAAAGTTAGAGAGATCAGTAGCTAAGGTACATGAAGGAAATTCCCAAGTAAACAAAGCTGAGATGAGCACAGAGGTAACTTCTGTAGCTGAGTTTATCTAAGACAGGCAAGTGAATGTGAAAAGTATCCATTGCATGCTATAGAGTAAGAGAATACACTAAGTTCCCACAAAGACAGGGATTTTTCATCAGAAAGGCATAAAGAAAAATCTTGTTTCAGACACTGGATCTCTGCCTACACTCTTCATTTAGAGGACAAAAGACCTTCAAACTCATTTTTCTCCTTTCAGGAGGCACACTGGACTGTGGAGTTCTCCAGAATGGCAAACAAACACAGCCTCTCCTAAAATGCATTTGTATCTCCTTCCAGCTACAGAGCTGAATGAAAGCCCATGGAAGCAAAATGCTAAATGGGGGGGAAACCTCTGATGTTATATAAAATAGAAGAACAGAATTCTCTGGAAAGCTTTTAAATGTTGTTCTTTGACTGCTTAACAATGCTATTTTTCAAGTGTTCCAAAGAGCTTTCCATTTTCTCTTGACTCCACCAGAAAACAGTACATTGTTTTGTTTGTTTTGCTCATCACATTATGTCAACATGATGCTGACCTTAATGGATTCTTGACAAAGCACCCAGTTGCAACTTAAAATACTGTCAATTGCTGCTTAAATGAAAATAAAAACAATGGATTTACAAAAAAAATGTGTATTTCAGCTTATACAATATTTAACGGTGTTTCCTTTAACAATTCCTCTTGTTTTGCTGAGCAAAATAAACAGTAGTTTTAAAGCTACAGATTTTGAAGAAACATTTGCAGTCCTGTAGTTAAACACCAGGTTGTGCCTTTTCAGAACTAAAAGCATTAAAGTGTTTACTTAGAAACTAGGAAGCAGCTATTACTTTAGAAAAGCATTTCTCCTTATTCAGTAGTTAACATAATTTTTGCATTACCTAACACAGAATTTTCTCAATCCCAAATTGTCAAATGCATTGGCAGGAGGCTCAAGCAGCTCTGATGAATACTCCAAGGTAGTAATAATGTTATTCTATCCAGACAAGTTTGGTTTCATATGAAAAGTTTTTCTTGAACCATCCATACACTTTTTTCTACTGCGCAACACTGAAATGGAATGAGACCTGAACAACGCCAAATTATGTCCCATGTATTTGTTTCAGCTGGGAGTCTTTTCACTTTCCCTGAAAAGACAGGACAATGGACTAGATGGCCAATAGGACTGACTGAAGATGGCAATTTCTCTGTCCTTATACTCTTCAAAGTATTATTAGAAACTATTCAGAATTTACAGTCCTATAATATGACAAGATTTAACTTGGATAAGGAAAAGTACCTGGAATCTTTATTTCAGCATTGAAACTATTTAAAGGTTAGGCTACTTAACACAGTCTAGATGTAAATCAACAGCAAGGAAGCAAATGATGATCAAAAATATTATGGCCTTTCTTCCAAGTAGGAAATTCTGTACCCTCATATTTTGCTGACTAATAATATTGAAAAAGGGCACATTGTACAAATAAAGGGTTTCTTTCCGTTTCCAAGTTTTAACTAGATTCTTATCTAACATTTTATGACAGTGCATTTTGAACAGTTGCAGCAATTTTATTCATAGGCAAACTCCAGGTTTCTTGCTGATACTGCTTATCCAATCCTAGAATAAAAAGTTCTCAGTTTACAAATAGAGAAAAATATCCAAAAAAAAAAGTTTCCTTATGCTTCCAAAGTGCCACAGAAGCATGTTTCAGACAGGTTAGGAACGCCACTCCTCCTATATCCTCTGTAAAGAGTAGTAAAATTTTATTATACTACTGAATCCCAACATTTTCTGTCAAACCCCTAAAAAAAAAGACTGGGCTGAGGATTTATATTCTTTTAAAAAGACCTGTAAAAAGTACTGTTCCTGTAAGGTCCTCTTACCTTCATGACAGAGGGTACACAGAACCACTGGTACACTCTGGTACACAGAACCACTGAACTACAAGAAAACGAAACAAACTCCAGCCTGAAATCCACTGAAGTCAATAGGAGACATACAGTTCACAAACTGTCCTCTTTCTGGATGGCAGAATTCAGCATGAAATAATTTCTCTAAGTTTTATAATCAATAACTGCAATGGCAAACAGTGAAGCATTTTTAAGAACGTACACCACGCTAAATATGCACTACCATTTATATTTAGCATTCCTCCAATTTTACTCATTAACCTATAGAGAGGTTCCCAAAAAAGAAACATCTTGTTGTCTACTATCTGGTTTTTGCTATAGGTTTCTATGACATTGACAATGATAGTTATAAATTTATAATGAGAGGTCACAACTAAAATACAATATAATTTTTTTTAAAAACACCAGAATTTTCATAAAATAAAATGCAATCAAATATTATAAATTGTCTTACACAGCCAGGACAACTTCCAGCATTACATAAATTAAAACAGTATAAAGTGACATGGGAGAGTGGGGGAGAGGAGGGATTTTCAGATAATAGTGAATTAATATCAATCGGAATTTTACATTATGGTAGATAACCAGCACTGTATTTGGGTAACCTAAGTCTTCTTTGCCATTTTCTTCTCTTGTTTTCCCCTTTTCATTTTACATTTTAATTGAAATATATTTCTTATTAACCTACTTATTTGATTGATAATGTGTTTATCACAACTGGCTTACAGACTGCCTCCTATATTAGTTGACAGAGGCCATAAGAGATCCATAAACTGATTATTCAGTCACTTCATTGTTCATAAATATTAAAGACTACTAAATATCTGCTAATGACACTTCATTGTTTGTTAATCACACAGCTATTTTATGATTAAGTTTAATGCAAGCTAAAACTGGCAGTTAGTCTAAGGAAAATGAACCCTTTGAGTTAAGCTGTATTGTTTCAAACATTAGAAATTATTTACATGCTTCACGTACTGTTGAAAATTAAGGATTCCAGTGATGTCAATGGACCAAGAACAGGATGGTAACTAGTATAAATGAACAGAAAAAAAACCTTGAATTTTGAAGTGTTATACCAACTTCAAAATATTTTTTACAATTACACTGCAGTGCTACCATGTATGTACAAAAAATACTACTACTACTACTACTACTTCTTTGAAAAACTATAAAGAAGTGGACAGTCTGCTATTAACAAGACAAAAGAATCATTTTGTTTACCTGACTTTGCAATTCACTTTGTTGCTTCAGGCGAAGATTTTCTGGTGTATCAGCCACTGTAGTGAAGGACTGCTTTGGGTAGTGTCTAGAAGAAGAAGCACAAAGCCAAACAGTAAATATGTGCACATGCTAGAAAGCCAAATGCATCCCAGCACTCTTTCCTACAGTGTCCAGAATTCTTTCATAGTTTGCTATGAATTAGAAGTATTGACTCTAAAAATATTGTGTCAGACATGCCTTACAACATGAAGGAGTTCCTGTACTGAGTCTAAATCCTACCTATCCATCCCACCCACTAACTTCAAAAACTGATTCGCCAAAATTTGCTTTCAATAGAGTGATCAAAACTATTTAACTGCATTGTCTTGGTACAATCGTGCTGGACAAAGACTAAACTAAAAGCCCTTAAAATTGAATTGTTTTACAGAAACCGAAACTACATAAGACAGTACAGCTGGAGTACCACACGGTCTTTAATCCTTTAGTGTAGGAACCAGAAGGATCAAGGCAGGAACTTTCTGGGCAGGGAGGGAAAAGTCAAATGCTTTAATGGTAAACACATCAATAGAGTCCTGTAATATCCAGTACCAAAGGCTGTGGTGTCTCAGAACTGCAATCTATCAGACCTCTCTCTTTCCATTTGAAATTTTACACCATTATAATATGTTCCCACTATTTGCTTTGGCATTTTATGGTAATATGCTCTAGAGGACCCTGCTTGAGCAGGGAGGTTGGACTAGATGGCCTTTGGTGATCTCTTCCAATCTTAATCATTCTGTGATTCAGTGAACAGTAGCATTCAAACCCTACTCATTTACAGAACCACAATTTATTCATTTTCATGGATTTATCCTGAAACTTTGCAGTCAAACAAGAAGTTTCATTATAGGAAAGACCATAAAAAGAAGCAAATAAGAAAATGAAACCACACAACCCAAAATAGATACATTATTATGAGCCAGAAACACTACAAGGAAACTGATTTTTAATAATTACTTTCCATCATCTTCAATTTGAAACCAAAATGTTCACCTTATTATCCATGCAAGACATTCCTCTCTTCAGCTACCATTCACAGCTTCCCATGTCTGCCAGCTCCCCCAAGTAAGCAATAAGTGTCAGAAGACTAAGGATATGCAGCATTAAACATTTCCATGTTCAAACTCCAGGCTATCTCTAATGTGTTTTTCAGCAACTAGTTCTATGTTGTTGCTATGGCTTCATCATAACATCTCTCTGCTGTGTAAAAATTATACATATTTTCATTCAAAATTATATTTTGTTAGAAAATTTTCTTTTTACAAGTTCTATTTGCACGAAGTGCATGGTTTCAGTTTAAAGAAAAAATTATTTATTTTTATCTTAAAAGATAAAACAAGCATGAAAAATTAAGAAGGATTTCAGATTTTAGCCAAAAGCCGAATGTTTCCTCCTCAGAAATGCACAATCAATAATTGATGGGAAATGCTGCCTGAACGTCATACAGTCGACTTTGCTCCAGGCCTGATCCCCCATCAGATGCCATCGTGCATTGCCAGACTTCTACACCACAGCACAGTGGAGCAGACTGCTGTACCAAGGGGCTGTGGAGCACCCCTCATTTATGGTGTCATTACACAGGGAAAACTGAGGAAAAATACAGCGCAACCCAGGCATTTCAGGCTCCCAAGGGCTAATAATTGCACAGAAAGAGCAAAAAATTAAACACCTTGATGAAAGAAAGCTTTTCCTCACAGAAATTTAAGAACTATCCCAGGTTGGACGCCAGTAGATGGACAAACAATGCTACTCTAAGTTTATGGTGAGACATAATTGTGTCAGCCCATTGTGTCAGCCACTTGTCTCAGAAAGCTCATGTCACTGAGAACTCAAAAACAGAATTTCTAGGCATGACACCTTTCAGCAAATCCTTCTGGAGTTACAGCCAAGTCCACCCAAATTCCCACCCAAGATGGGGCTTTGGCCACAGAGAGCCCTGAGTTCTGCACCCGCTGCTGCCTCTTCCCTCCTTTTCCAGCCAGAGGCTCCCCCACCAGCACCCCCTGAGAGCCAGCCCATGCCAGCCAGCAGAATGGCCTAGCCACAGCTCCAGCAACATACAGGGAGGAAGAACAGGCTTTGCCTGGAGAGCAGCAGCTCTTGCACGAAGCAGATGGTGTCAGCATTGTGTAATATCTTGGGACAAAGAAGATTCTTCCAGAAGGCCTTCTGTTTTATTTTTCTCTATTTCATTTTTTCTATCTCACACTTCATTCTTCTGTATAGAGGGGAAAAATAATGCCAGACTGGCCACAAGGAGGGTCATAAGCCCTTTTTGGAAAGCAACAATGAGCAGATGGGGAAGGCAACAAGCCACCTCACAGCCAGGGCTTGCTGATGCCCAAGGAAGATTGTAGCAATGGTGCATAATTCACACCTTAAAGCATAGCAGCCTTCCACATAGCAGCCGCGAGATATCCCTGGACAGCTCCTGTAGATGACAAAAGCCCTGTCCCTAAAACAAAATAATCTGCCACATATGAAGTTAAAATATTACATTATGCACACGTTGAATGCTGAAAGCATAAACTTTCATTGCACTGCTTTACACCATGGTTACTTACCACTACCTTTGTAGTGTAATCGCAGTAATCACACATATTCTAACATGTATTCTCATTTTAATGTGGAGAGCACAGAGGGTGAGCCAGCTCAGATGGGGGTTTTGGCCTGGTCCCCTTGGGGATTGTGTGGACAACACTGAGGCAAGTGTCTCAGCCACAGCCCCAAGGGACCCTGTTAGTAACTGCAGCAGAGAACTGCAAGCCCAGGCTCTCAAACTAAACCTCTCTATGCTGAGGCATAAGAATATGCACCTTGTCCCTATCATTCACCAGCCCTTACTTCTGATCATTTGCAAAAGAAATGTTTTCTTCCACAATTCAGAAGCTCAGAGGTATTTCAACATTCCAAGCAAACCACTTGAGAACCATTGCATCTAAGAACATTATTTATTTTAGAAGCACTAGCTCCATACTTCAAGTAAAAAGGTATGTTTAGTCTTTAAGAAGCAGTGCTTTAATATGCTTGAAAATACTATGTAAACTGTTTTTATCAATGAAAAGTATTTACACTTGACCATGGAAGAAAACAATACACATGACAAGTGAACAAAACCGCTGAAATTTAAATTGGTCTTTAAACTGATCATCTAAACCATTTATCAAAATGTATTACAGTGACTAAAATAAGAATCATTTAGTAAAATTAAATTAGCAGTGCATTCTACTATGGGTTGTCATTTTAACTGCAGCTGATTTATGAAACCACTCACACGGTATTTCAAACCAGGGAGACATGGGTTTAGATACATCCCTTCTAATTTATGGAAATTCTTGCCTCAAATGCATTAAAAAGACTAGTGTTAAATTTAAATCCTATCTTCAGCTTTCCACATTTGTTTTAAGCTTACTGATAGCATGTCTTCAGGATAATTACCGGTATTTAAGATATTAAATTATGTGAAGACTACCTAAGAGACATTGTACTATTGGATACTTTTGTCTGAAATGGAAGGCCGAAACACAAGTGTTAAAATTCACTAATCTGCTTTTTTAACTATCAGTTTAGGGCTATACCACAGTTTGTAAAAATGTTCTGAATAAGAATAAGTAGCTGGATGGCAACAGCCTTTAATTCAAAAGGCTGACAGTGGTCCCTGGTAATCCGTTGCTCAGTTTCCCTTTTGTCCAAGATGATGTCTGAGAAAGAGCCAAGAATTGGTTAAAGAGGTTGATCTCATGTCAGCTATTTAATAGCAATGTCCAAAGGATTTTTTTGTTTGTTTTAAGTCTTTGTTAGTTGTCTAAGTCTACTTAGCAATATGTCTTACCACACTAATGCTATTAGGATTAATCCTTTATAAAGATCTATACAAGAAGTCCCAGAACAAATCAGGATACACAGTATGGTGTCTCTGCTGCGGGTTACTGTATTGCCTGCTTCAGCTGCACAGCTTGATTAATAAATCAAACCACAGCTCAATCTCTTGCTGCTTAGGAGGAAACTCCTTCACTTTCAATATTCAGAAACAGGATCAGTAAAGACTCCAAGAACTCAGAAAAGCACCTGAAAGTTACCCAGCTTTTCCAATGACTAAACAGTAATTTTCCCAAATATGTTTTTAGCTATAAAATTCTCATTAGCTTTTCCTTGCTCTCAAACCAACAAAAGGGAAAACAAAGTGCTCTGAGAGAGAATGGGATGAAGATTCAGCTTTGTCTCCTTTGTAAAAGGTAAGATTCAAAGATTGAGACAAATTCAGGCATCTACTGAAATCACCTTCGTCATACCTCACTCTGAATTAACCAATATTTACAAATGATTAAGAGATTTCAGTGTGTATTTTCTAACTGTAAATTAACTGTTACTGTTCAGTTACAGAATTATAACCCTTGTCAGAGTTACTAGATTTCTATTGAGTTATGTCTCCCCTCAAATAACTATTCCATGTTGGCCTGCAATGTTAAATTTGTGATATCTTTTAACCAGAGAACAGGTACAAAATATACAAATCAAAATTACTCTCCCAAGCAGAGGGTCAGCACTATCACATCATTTCATAATACCAACTGCCATCACTGGCTGTCACATTAGGCTATCTATCCTCTCCTAAATTTTGTCCAAAATAAATGTTCTACTAATTTAAACAAACTCTAAAATATAAGGAGGTTTAAAATAAAAAGGAAAAAAATCACTTCTTTTCAGTAATGCAGAGTGGAACAAAATAAAGCAGTAAGACAACACAATAAAAGTAAACTAATCTTACAAGAATTACAGAAAACTATTAAAATTAGTTATGCTTTTAAAACTAGCGCTTCAGTACAGTGTATGCAAAAATTGCAATTGAAATTAAACAGTGAATTATGATGTAGGAGTCTGGATGTAACCCAAGTTGCATCCAACTGCTGGACAGGTAGGGGAGCTCCATCTCAGACCTGCAAGGGTCTAATCTGGCAAATGTGAACTGAACCCACATCAACAAACAGCACAAAAACAGAGAGGAGAAACACAGGAGATCTCCAATTATGCCTCATATAGGAGATACAAGACAAAATAATTTTTCCAGGATAAAGCTGACAAGGTGTTAAGTTGTGCTCAGCTAGGGAGTGTTTAAACTAGCAGTTTGAAGAGGCACAGCACTGCTTTTGTCTCCTTACCTTGAAACCGTGTCATTCACAGAAAGACATGTAAGATGCACTACAGCAGAGAAAGAACCAGCAGGAGGGAAATCTTGCCCACAGCTGACTACTTGATTTGAAATTTGTGCTCAGTTGCACTTGCTGCTCTGAAGCTCCAGGAGGGATTTCCCTGGGTTTTCTCTTTTGTTTTCAGCTTTCTGTGCAAGATCACTTATTTGCATGCAATTATAAAGGCTTTTGTAGTAGGAATAATGTAACTAGTGGATAATATAGCTTTGGTATGGCAGTACTTGGGCAATGAAGTGAACAAGAAATATATCACAATTCTCCAAAAATTACTCTGGAGATGACACTTTGGCTACCAGAATCTGCCCCACTGTATGAAGAATTCTGGCTTCAATTAGTTTGCTTTGGAAAACATTTTTCAGTCTTTGTCTTCTGTTTTTCAAGGAACTTACTTTTTCAAATATTTAATTTCTGTATCTATACTTCTTACTCAAAGTAAAAGAGGAAGTTCCTCCCATATGCTAGCTCCTTTTTATGAGAAAAATCCCCTAGAGAGATGAGTTCATATTGATTTGCGGGAGATTTAGCAAGCAATAAGATCCATATTAAAAAAAAGTAGGAATGTTCCACTTGCTTTTTAGTGTAAGTCATAACACCCTTACTGCTGGAGTGAGTGAAAGGCCACATATCACATAAAAGCAGGCACATGTTGAACATCGTGCATTGTGCTACTGCACTGGCACTTGATACACAGCCACGGAGACCCATGGCTGGGGCTCCCTTCAAAATCTAAGGTTAGGGACCACATTAAATATTCTGACTGTATCTGGCCCCTAGACACAGGTTAGCACCTTACTGTTCTCTGTTAGAGGCTGAAAAAATGAACTATTTACTGAAAACAATAAGGCAGAAAATGTTTACATTTTAGATAAAATAGTGTAAAAATCAGGTAGCCAACTCTACTACCAAATTTCATAACTCACACGGTTTGAAATTCCACTCATAAATTCTACTGTACCAAACTAGCAGAGCAGTTAGCTCTGCAAACATATGTCATATACTGAGGAACCCTGAAATCACAGAGAAGTGGACTGCACAGTAACCTTTTAATCACTGGCAGAAGGGACACCTGTGGAAAACAGGTCTAGACAGAAGATCTGGAACCTATAGGAGCTTATTTTAGAATTTAAAAGGCAAATTTATTTTGGAAAATAGTAATATCTTGTAAATTTCCAACTTTTTCACAGCACGCATCCAAAAGCATTAACATAACTCATGTGGCCAGCATTGACTAAGTTCTAGAGAAAAAGCATAGAGGTCACAACATTTAATAACTTTGTGCTTACAATACCAAGATGACCAAGAAACCTATTCCAAATACATTTTCAGATACATGGGTTGTCTGAATTTGCAATGCTCCCATACTGGTATTTTGATTTCAAGTAGCTCTCCTGAAAACTGCTTTGAGCAGGGCTGGTGAAGACCGAAGGACGAGTGCCACCAGGCCAACACCGGCAGTGTCACACGGGTAGCTGGGCCCATGCTCTAACCACCAAGGAGTGCTGTCTTCCTGCTTCCTCCCAACAACTGTCTCAGAATTTAAAAACGCCCCAGCTCCTAGGTGATACTAGCTTTTATGCATTTCTTACATTTTTCTTTTATCTATCTTTGGCAATTCCATATTTATCATACATAGAAAGATACATGGTTGAGGAGACAGGCAGAAGTCTTGCTTCTTGAGAAATTCAGATCAAAACATTTTAATTTTAAAGATTTGAAAAAATACAGCAGGAGGGGGACACAGTTCATATCTTACCAAATAACACTAAGAATTGTTATAGTACAGATCTCAGCCAAGTAGGATCCAGATTCATGAAAAAGATCAAAAAGAGTAAAATCCAAGCACCACAGCTGTCAAAAGTAGAACTGCTAGAATTTTCAGCGGAGCCAGGCACTCACCCTTTCAATAATTTACCTATTCTTCAGCTGTGGGATTCCAGTGCTTGGGGAAAGAAAATTAATCAGTAGCAGACCAAGAACTACAGGGTAGCCTGGAGCTGTGCAGAATTCTATTGGCACCACACTAGTAGGTATTGACAACAGATCAAAAAGTGAGAACCACTGCTGGAGAAGGATATACAAAAGATGCACAGAAAGTTCAGGGAAACTTGAAAGGAGGAGGCAACTGTGGCAAAACAAAACAATAAACAGAAATCTTTCTGCAACAGCAAAACCTGCTGAAGACACACATACATCTTACCATTTGCCACTGCTAGACTGCACCCAGGATGTCACCCAGTGAGCTCACCCAGGCTTATACACCACCTAGACACAGAAAACTCTAAAGAAGTTTAAGAAAACTTCGCAATCACCAGGGGCACAGCAAAAGGCTGATGATTCAATATTTCCAAATTAGTTTCTTCCAGATACTGTGATTATTATTTCTTTCAAAATATCCAGGAGACAAAAGGACATGAATATGAGCAGGAAAAACACAGACTGAAGCTAAGTTTCTCACCAACTTCATCTGTCAATTTACAGCAGTGGATCTAGCAGAGTTAAAAAACACACGGTATGACCCAGAGTTTCTATGGGCTGTTATTAAAAACTGAAATTCTCATTCATGCATTCATTCATTCAAAACCTGTTAGGTCATATAGCACGAGATCACAGCTGTAAAGAAACTGGAGTCCAACTGTTGCACTCTCCTAAAACTAAAGGTATAAGCCAAAACCTGGGAAATTAAATATGGACTAGTTCCTAACTTCCATGTTTTCTACTTCTTAACTCTTCTGTGTAAATTTACTAGCTTTTAATCTTTATGCTTTTCTTATTTCTTTAGCAAAGATACAAAGCCAAGCTTCACTGGACAATTCCTTGGTGCTTCTGAATTCCAAATCTGTCATTCAAGACACGGCAAATAGGACCAAGGGGACAGTAAAAAGCCATCTGTAAGGCCAAAGGGAAGTAAGTGCTAGAAAGACATCATAGGTTTTTCTGACCTTGCAAAAACTACTATTTAGATGGCTATCAAGAGAGTGGGAGATCTAATATCCCTAAAAGCCAAAAGGCATCTGCCAAGTCATCAGTCTACCAAAGCTGGAGTCATAACTGACTGACATTCTCCAGAGCCATGGGTGTCACCCTGGAGAGTTCAGCCAACTCCATCCTGCTCCCCTCAGAGGGACCATTTCTGCAACTATGGAAGCAGACCTCAGATATTGCAACTAAAGTAATTTGGACACTATTAAGAACTGGGAGAGGAGACCAGAAGGAAGGTGGAAACAATTCATCTCCAATGCCTTAATATTGGTACCTCTTTAACTGTAGAGTGTGTTAAGCATTTGTCCTCTAAAATGCTGCCATCATCAGCAACTCCAAGCTAGAGTAAAAAAAGTACATTATGTACAGAGTTGTGTTTGCCTGTGTGCTAGAGGAAAGAAAAAGGAAAAGCTGCTTTTTTGTCAAGTAAAAATTTTACTAGTTGCCTATTCACATTCTGTAAATTCTAAGCAGCTATGTTAACTGTGCAGCTTCGTAAAATGTCTCCTCTTTAATGTATCCATTTCTATTAAATTAGTATTAGTAGAAAATAAAGTTTATTTAGTTTATAAAAGACAGGTTATGCTAGAATAGTGTAAAACAATTTCATATTACAGAACATTTGCCTATACAAAAATATTAAATGATACATTCAGTTTTTGCTCACAAATGAAGAATATTCTCAGTAGAGCATGCTTTGACTTCTGCTAAAAGGGTACAAGGGTGCAAAAGCAAACACTGTAATTTTTAATGTAAATCCTTTGCAAAAGTCAATGTATTACCAAGTTAATTTAATACAGTTCTATATAACACATCACAGGCCCCTCACGATGTGGCATAGGATGTCATATTTCACAGAGTATCTGGTCTGTAAACTCCAAATTCTAAAGCCTGTGTAATTCAATCAAATCACAAATTCCTTTTTATGTATGTATCACGAAAAAGCAACAACCATGTCACATTTTCACTAATACCCTGCAAACACCTACAGAATTTCTGCATACATTATGCTCTCAGCTCCTGAAGGACTGTTAATTATTTTGACTAGAACCAGGTGCAGTTGCCATTGCTAATTAAATGCTCCATCAGTATTGTTACAAAAACTGTCCTCTCTCCTCTTTGCTTTCTCTCTTTTCTCCCTGCTTGAAACAATCCTACCATGCACCTTCCCCTTAAAGTACAGGAGTTTCTGTCACGGCTCTTAGTATTTTCAATTAAAGACATAGGCAAATGAATGAGCTTTATGTAATTCATCGAAAACAGGCTTTCTCATAACACTCTTGGACACAGACCCTAAATTCCACCCAAATACTGTTCCAGAGATTGAAGCAACTGCACTGGATGTCATTCAAGATGGTTTTTCCACAAGTTTCCACAGAGAAAGTTATTCAGACATAAAATCATAGAAAGGCTTGGGCCGGAAGGGGCCACAAAGATCATCTGGTCCAGCCCCACTGACATGTTCAGGGATGCCACTCATTGGATCAGGCTGCTCAAGGCCACAACCTGGCCTTGAACACCTCCAGGGACAGGGCATCCCAACTTCTCCACAAACAAACAGAACTTGATAACATCTCCTGAGCTTTTCATTCCTTTAGGCTGAAGACCTCACCATTGAGCTGCCTCTCAACAACTTCAGGTCAAAAGGCAGAGAAATGTTTTCCATCTCCCCACCTGGACAGAAGAGAGAAGCTGATGAATGGCTGCTGATATCCTAACAAATTAATCTTTTAGGATGTAAAACAGGTACAAACAAAATCACATATAAGAGGGATGCAAGCACTTCCTAAGCTAATTTACAGAAATAGCCTTCCCAAAGCACAAAGTACTTTAACTACTGCAGAGAAAAAGCTATTTCCATGAGGTATGTAAAAATTCAACATGTCAGAGCAGATACATTATCACACTGCCAGATCAAATGCAAAAAGGTGAATTATGGGATAGATGGAGAAGAAAGGAAGTCACTGAACTAATAGTGAAAAGACTTGTGATATGTATAAGATGAAAGGAAAAGCTCATGCTTCAGATCACACAGCTTAGTCATTAAATAGCATTTACACCACAGGAACACAGAAGACCTCGGAAGGTATTCGTAACCATGAAAAGAAAAGAAAGTGAAATATCTCCTAACTCTTCTCCTCATTCCTAAATGCTGCAGGCCACAGATCTGTCAGATGTGACTGTCTGAACCCCTTCCACACCTATTACTACATTCCTGCAAACCCATCAGCTAGATCCTCAGAGGGCAACTGAATCCACTCAGAATAAAACTGAATATGAGCCTTTGAGTAACAGATAAAGAGAGATGACAAATGCGAAGCAAACCATTTGTAGCTGCTGTATTGAAGCTCACAATCACGGGAAATATGCTTACAACTGAAGTTTGCACCTAAACACCTAAAACTGGTCTTATGGTTGAAAAACTGATATTTATCCTCTCAGTGCGTGATCAGTACCATGTCTTCACCAGCATAACAGACAGTAAAACCAGCTAAACAACTTAATAAATCAAGGTTTCAAGACCACAGAGATTTCTTTAAACTGATGGAATATGCTTCAGCTGGTAAATTACATTTTGACCCAAAAAAAACTTTTTGTCTAAAAAATGCTATTTCACTGCCATGCTAGTGATTTTGTCACCAAATTTTGTTACAATTACACACCAATTATTACTAATAAAGCCTTTCACAAATGCAAAAATAAAATAATTATATTATAAAAATTAATCTAAAAGCAATCAATAAATTATTTCATTATTTATAAACAACTTTAATTCAATTTCCTCAGAATCATTAAGCTTTCCATTGGGAGTTAGATTATTTTTGTTTCCCACAGATTTACTAATAATTTATGACACAGAATGGTCCAGCCAACCCTATCTGTTCATAGAAATAAAAAGTATGTTTCCACCAAGTTCTTGCAACTCAGTGAGGAGAAGCCTGCAGCCTCTGAAGCAGTTCAGTGACTAACATCCCCTAAGTGCCATTAAAGTCCCATGAAATCACTGGTAAAGCACATCGCTTCCTCTACACGCCTGTTGAAATTTGCACTAAGAAGATATTTTAGATTCCAAAAACTGTATTTTCTGAACATTTCAGAAAAAAATAAAAAACAGTATTTTAAAGCTGAGTAAGCCATAAGCCTTTTGCCAAAACTGTGCTGCAAATGTTTCTTGGATATATAATTTTATTTCCTTGCCTGTATTGAGATTACTCCTGGGGGCTTCTTATGGATATTTACACTCTGATGGAAGTATACTGCCAGACAGGAGCATAGAGTTCCTTACATAAATAGCTTTCAACACAAGAACAAAATGCACAAAATAAAAACACTTTCAATATTCAAATGAGAGCATTTCCAAATGCTTAAAGCAACTCTTAAGCATCTGCTTATAACTGCAAAAACTCAGAACAGATTTAAATCTCAAAACACATTGCTCGAGTTTGCAAAAGAGCTCAGTTGTGCCACGTGCCCTCATCTGTCTGTCCTCCTGCCCCAGCACACGTGAGCCTCGGACTGACAGAGCTCTGTCTGCCTTTTCAGCAAAACCCAGATATGCAAGGTGTTGTCACTACTACTCTACTCAAAAGCAGGAAGACCTCACTCGAGAAAGCCAAGGCATCTGTGCAGCACTGCAGTGGCCAACAAAAGCAAAGAGAGAAAGATCTCTGCACGCCATAACCCAAGTTTGCTAAGCATGGCATTGAAGTGAAAAGTAAAATATCTGAATGACAGTTGCCCACACTGAAGACTCAGTGAACATCCCCAGTATTCCTGAAGTCCAAATGATGAAAGGCTACAGTGGAGTCCCAAATAAGTACCTGAAAAAACAAACTACAAACTGTTTTCACAAGACACAAATTCTATGGAGTAAAAAGATTGGGGGGGGGGGGTAGTTTGAATGCTGAATTAACCTGTTTTTGTCAAAGGTGTTAAAAACACACAAGTTGTCCACCATTGCCCACCAATGAAAGACTAAATGTTCCATTTTGATGTGAAGTTGGATATATTTCAAAGAATAGGTAGAGGGATTACTGTCAGCAGAGCTCTTTAAGGAGCAGAATTTCTGCTTTAATAAGAAGTAAAATGGAACAACAGAGCTTAGCTACTTTTGCTGTTCAGAATTTAAAATATATACATTCTCCATGCAAATACTTTTATGTCTTTTAAGCTCTTCTTTTTTCCTTCCCCAAATCTTTTAGTATGCCTGTTAATGTCTTCTTGTGTCTTTTAAGGTTCTTGAATTTTTAATAAATTAGGCTGATACTTGGAGCTCAATCTCTAGGAGTTTCTGGCTAAGACACAGTTTCTAGTCTCATGGCTCCCTATCAGTTATAAAAGATTGATGAGGTCGTGCCCTGAAAATCCAGTTGATCCACAAGCCTAAAACACAGGAGCTACAGCTGTGGCAAAAGACATTTCTGCAGGTTGCCAGCAATGGATCCAGGCACTTAGATTTAACACTACATCTGTGCTAGAAAATTAAAACCATCTAGCAACACTCTCTGGTAGTGAAGCTGACTGCCACAGAGCAGCCCACATCCTACTGCTCAACTCTCCTACCTTCCAAAACAGGGTTGCCACATCCAATCTGCCTGAGTAGAGCAGGAGAGGGCTTGTCCGTGACCAGAGCCATGCCTAGGAACTGGCTGGGAGAGAGTAACAAGCACAGCCTCAAGCTATTGTGCCCGTCAGCATTGTAGCACTTTGACCATGAGTTTCATACCTATCTCCAATTTACTAACACAGATGAAACAAAGGAGTCTGAGCTAGAGTTCCTATACCACTGGACTCCCAACCCCTCTGCTCTCCAGGAAGAAACTTCAGCAACTTCTGCTCCAACATTTTAACAACGTGCGCTTTTCTGTGTGGCTTTTCTAAGCCTTCTTGCCTCTTTGTTTCTAAATAACAGAACCACAGAAGAGTGGAGGCTAGAAGTCACCCCTGAAAATTGCCAAAGCACAGACATTAGAGCAGGTTGCTAATGATCATGGCCAGACCCGTTCTGAGTATCTCCAAGGACAGACCCACTCTGGGCAACCTGTGTCAAGCATCCAGTCACTCTCACATTGGAAAGTCAACCTCAACTTCATCTGTGTGGCCCTTCGTTTCCCTCCAGTACCCTACTCCAGACCCCCACCAGGGCTGAGCAGAGGTAAAAGATCACCTCCCTTGACTTGCCCTATTTGACCCTATTTTTCTATTTTCTATTAATTTTTTTTGCTGTTAATTAGTTAAATGAGAAAGGAAAATACACATATATTTAATATTTAAACACTCAGATTTTGTTTTGGTCATTAGTTTCTTGCTATTACTATTATTTATCTTAATGGTAAATTGCCTGCTACTGGGAAGTCTCATACACAAATCATGTAATTTTTTTCTCCCCAAAGCCAACAATTGCTAAGTAAGGTAAATGAGGAAAGAACAGTTGCAAATGTTCATAACCAAAGTAAAACCAGTAGTGGGATGAAGGCAAAGTCTTTCCAAGGGCCAGCACTGCAGCTAGCCAGGGAAACAAAACTCACTGCCTCAGTGCACTTCACTTCTTGCCCCTTTCTTTTATTATTGACATCGTCTCAAATCTTTACCCTTAAAGTTCTGCCTATTGCTTCTTGGCTGAAAGTGTTGGGAAGGAAGCAACAAATGAACAAGGACTCCGACATGCCAAGAAAATGGCTCTGTTTCCAGCAATCCTTCCTGCACAAAGGGCTTCCAGCGTACAGCTCTCTCTGTGTGGTGCTGCGCGCAGCGATAGCCTTGCATATGTCCCACCAGAGGTGACTCCTCCACCAGGCTGACAACAGTTGGAGCCTGAAAGAGACACACCATGGTGACAATCTGATTGCTACTAGAGAAGACTCAACCATCTGCCTCCTGCTACTTGCATGACAATGCAAGCTGCAGCTTAAAACACCCGTGCTGTGTTAGATAGCCTTAAGCCTCTCTCTGCTCGTGCTCTGCGTGGGCATCACCGCTTCCCTTCACACAGGAGGATGCCTGGGCTGCATGAGCAGGAACACAGCTAACAGACTGAGGAAAGCAGTTTTCCCCCTGTGTCTAGCCCTCATTAGACCACCTCTACAATCCTGCATCCAGCACTGGGCTTGCAATACCAAAGAGATCAATAAACCAGAGTGAGATCAGTGAGGACTACCAAGATTGGCAGCTGGCTGAAGACCTGGCCTGTGAGAGCAGACTAAGGAATCACAGTTTGCTTAGCCTGGGGAAGAGGCTTTGAAGCAACCTAACACCAGCCTCCCAACACTTGCAAGGAGTTGGAAAAGAAAGAAAGAAAGAGATATTTTGCAAAGAGTATCAAGTAGAGGGAGCCAGGCTTTTCACAGTGGTGCCTTGTGGGAACACAATAGACAATAAGCATAAATTGGAAAAAGAGGGGTTCAGGCTGGATATAATAAGGAACTCTTCCACAATGAGAAAAATTAACTAGTGGAAAGTATTACCTAAAGAAGTTATACAAGCTTCATTGTTGGATGTTTTCAAGATTTGAATGGTCACAGCTGACTCTCTTTTGAGTAGGACCTCCTAGGATTCCTTCAGTCTGAATTATCCTATGATCCTAGGATAGCAGCCTTATTTCTAAGCCTCACATTTCTAAGGCTCTCTAGAGACATCTCTGAACTGGGGTGGTTCTTACATTGAGGGTATTGGGGTCCATGCCCAGCAGAACTTTAGATCCTTGTTAAAATCTGAGTCTTGTTTCACTCTTGAACTGTGTGAAGACAGTGCACCTGCTTGCACCGTACCTCAGCACACAAGAAAAGGAAATAGGTATCAGAATAGGAAATGTACTGTGCCGGTGCAGCAGCCCTCAGCTGGGTTTTCTGAGTTTCATTAAAGTCAAAGACAGACATGCAACAACCAGGCTGAGCATAAGGAACTGCAGAAGTTAGGGGAAGCCAACACCTCAGCTGCCTTGGCATGAGGCAAGCAGTGAGAATTTATCTAGGTAGGTATTTATACACGAGGCAAATGCATAAGCATGTGCTTCAAAGCTCATGGATTAAGTGAAGCTGAACAAAATCGATTTGGTGTAATGAAAAACAAGTTCAGTAAATATGCTACAGAGTACTCCTGCATCATGCGCCAGCTCAGTAGCCCTCAGCAGGAATCTTGTCGGTGCACGGAAATGGGCCGGTAAAAACCTGGACTGAGCACAAGACAGAGTATATAGGAAAAATTTACAGCATCCTTTACAAGGCAATGGCCATATTTTCTGTTTTCCCAGGCTATATTAACTAAATATTCTCACATGCCACTGTAACCCTCATACTGAATAACCCACCTCATCCAAGCTCGTAGCGCATTCCTTTCTGTGTTGCTGCTGTGCTAAACACGTGCACACAGATCCACTACAAAGTACTGCCCTGAGAGCCCCACCAGTCCAAAAGCACTCGA
Organism: Acanthiza pusilla; assembly: GCA_036630365.1. Taxonomy (NCBI): domain Eukaryota; kingdom Metazoa; phylum Chordata; class Aves; order Passeriformes; family Acanthizidae; genus Acanthiza; species Acanthiza pusilla. The sequence goes on from JAXCHO010000073.1 coordinate 35,415,533, forward strand.
GCCACAATTGCCTTTGAAGGAAGCAAAGGTTACCCAGGCTAAGCAGCAGCTGCTCCTGATGCACACAAGCAGCAGGGGCTGTCACTGGAACAGAAAGACAGCGAAAAATTGGGTCAGCACATGAAAGTGAACTGTCTGCTGTATGTGACCACAACACAGTTCCAAACAGCTCTGAGAAGCACTTCAGTGGGAGTGTAGTGTAGCCTTCCATCCACAGCTTTTATCCTGCTAACAGCTGAGCTTGGGTTAAGGGTGGGAAGGCCTGTTAAGACTTTCTACTGCAGTCCTCCTTGTAGATTATGGCCTAAGAAAAGACCTCATTGTACCTAAGTCTAACAGCCTAAAACACCAGATCTTTGTACAGCACCTTATTTATTCTCTGTAATGCACCCAAGGTGCAAGCATAGGGCAAAGTATTAGAAATATGCAATAATTCAAAAACTAAAAGGGTGACCAATTAAAACAAGTAGTCATTCAATTGAAAGACTTCTTCAGTAATACACTGCTTTGGATCACAGGCCTCTTAAGATTACAAAGAAATTTTTGTATCTTTGTATTTCTTGACCTCTGCTAAAACAAAATTAAAAAATAAAATAAAATAAAATAAAATAAAATAAAATAAAATAAAATAAAATAAAATAAAATAAAATAAAATAAAAAAAACCCCACAACCCTGATGCAGCAGTAATTTTAAAAAACCCAACCAATTTTAAATGTTAAACCTGTATATGGAACCAGAACAGCAAATGCAACATTATCTCCTGTCTTTGGTCAATGTTGTAACTTTAGATTCCACCAATTACTTTTCTATTTATTTTTCCAGCAAGTCTGAGAACATGGACCTAGTTAATAGAAGCAACTCAGAGATACACACTCTTGCTAAATGTGACCTAATCCATATTAGCTTTAGATACAGATTTTGAGTTAAAGCAGCTTTGTGTTTCCCATTTTCTTTCATTTGAGATGATCAGTTCAATTTGATCTTTGTCTGTTTTTAAAAAGAGAGGTTTCACTTATATTAGAAAACTAACCTTTCGCTGAGAGGCAGAACCATCCGAATTGAGAGCACACAAGGAAATATCGATGGGAGAATGGCGGCACTGTGATAAAGTATTCATCTATATCTCAGGGAAAAAAAAAGAGGGAGAGGCTGAAGAATAGGAGAGTCTCAAAAATGTTTCATAACAGAGGGAAGTGGAAGAGAGCAGCTGGAGAATAAGGCATAAACTATTTTATTTCTTGCCATTATGCTATTAGCTGACAGTGACAGAGAGGGAAAATGGGTCAACCATGCTAGACAAACAGAAACTCCACATTGCTATCTCTGTCCCAAAGAAAAGAGGACAGGATGGTCTTCTGGAAACATAGCATGAAAGGCACTGAAAGTACAAGCAGGTCTCTTGTGCTTTCTTTCATACAGTCTGCCCTGAAATGTCAAGAGATCTGAACATGACTATCTATCTCTGTCATCAGGAAAGAGAATACACTTACAGATCAATGGGAGCCACTCCCTGATTTATGAATCTCATATCCCTCCTGATTATTCTCATAAGCATCATGAATCCATATGGTGTCCAAGTGTTACATTTTGTATTTGATTTAGCTAAAAGATATTTAAAACAAACAAAACCAGACCCAAGATGTGTCTATGCAATTGAAGAGTTACCCACTGACTCCTTCTTAACTGAGCCTCAGGAATGCAGAGTGTCCTTTATAATTCAAGTACATTAAATCAGATGTAAAGAACTTCCATTTAGAAGATAACATAGAAACAAGAGGCTCTTTATTAGAAGATTCTCCAAAAAATCATGTGTGGAATTGCAAACCTGCTCTGTCTGCACTTTTTTAGTGACACATACCCTAAGCAAGGTCACTGCTCCCTGCTCTGTAAAGTCTTCACCACCATTTTTAATTGTCTTTTTTTTAACCACAGATCAGAGTTCTGGGCAAAGAGCCTGACATCTGCAGGTAGACAACAGTAAACCTGCAAAAGCCAGCAGCAGGGAAAGGCAACTTTACCAGTAGCACACAGTGTCAACACAGAAATCTGTAACAAGAGAGTGGGGGAAAAAATAAAGCAGGCAAGAGAAGCCAGGCTAAGAAATTAAAATACAGACACATACACACATACACAGAGTTTCATAAATATGAATTGGCAGAGGAAGAAAGATAGAAAAGAGAAAATTATTGAGGGAAAAAAAAGGCGGAGGAAATAAAAAAGTGATGTTTTATTGCAATTTGGGGGAAATGACTCAGCATTCTGTAGGCCTACCATCCAGAGCCTGCAAAATTTCTTAAATCTCTGGAGATATTGATTAGGTTAGAAATCACAAATACAGGAACTGCATAGCAGGGTAAATTACTCCCTCACAACTGCATCAGAAAGATTTGCAGAGAAGGGAACACGGAGGAGGGCACAATCATCTTTAACAAACAGCAGCGCTGAAGCAGTAGCTAGAAGAAAGCATGTCATTGTCAGCACGACTGTTGGCTGAGCAGAAAAAGAAAGAGAAAACTGTAATAAGAAAAATTGTCACAAGCTGATCTTCAGACAATAACATAATGGCAGTCAGAATATGGAACATGGCTATTGAATAGTAATTCACTGGACAGCAGCTACACAGAAAGACAGGAAATTAATATGCAGTGGGGGTTTTGTTTGTTTGGGCAGGGAGGGTGGAGGGTTTTTTACTTTTAGACTGTTACTTTGATGAGAAATTATTATCCTCGCTAAGAGGTGTGAAGCTAATAGCAAATACAGGGATGTTCTGCCCCTATGGTAAAGAGGAGCTGTCAGTTTGCTGCTGAGCCAAAGCCTGGGCTCTCTGCGCTCCAGAGGAGGCATTACAGAAGGGTCTGCTGCCCATAACAGGTCTGCTTTACTGCCAGACATCGCTATATGGAAAAAATCACTAACACTATTTAAGGTCAATGAAAAGAAACAACTTACATTGCTACAGCCAACAGCCAACAACTATGTAAAATTTTGCTGACAGATCCCCAATGCTGATATCTAAACCAATCACCAATAGCTGTTTGTGAATAAGGACCACCTTAAAGCATATGCACTGCTGATGCTTTCTTCAGTGAAAGCTTAATGGGCTTTGCTGATGGGATCAGTGATAAATCGATCCACTCAAGGGACTATCTGCAGCCTCCAGTCAAAAAGACAGTGTCCTGGCCAGCCTGGAAGTTGGCATGCTGCCTACTGCTATGTGAACCACGGCAAAATTACATCTGGGGCATAAACTAAAATGAACAAACCTGAACATGTTATACACACACCTCAGTAAAAATTAACAGCTCTGTCTGTGTTAGTAAAATGCTGCCAGTGCATATTTTGGTTTTGGAGACAGTCTCCATCTGTAATACAGCCTCAAGAATGTATGCTCTGCCCAAAGACACTGCATGCATTTCATAAACTTCTTGCTGATTTCACTATCAAATTTGGCAAAGGCATAACAACATACAAATGCTGAGAAAATTAAGGCTAACACAGAACTCTCTTCACCCAAAGATGTTCCTCAGCTTCAAAGTACACAGGCATATGAGAATTCCTTATGGTTTTTGTGGTTTGTTTCTTTCTTTGTGATCTCTAACCAAAATCCAACACTGGGTCAAGTTTCAGCTGAACAATTTTCTGGCAATGATTTTACTTGGGCTATACAACCCTTCTTACAGGAGTTTTCAAGGCCCAAGCGCATCTGCTGACCAGTGACCTGAACATCACTAATGGTACAGTAAGTTGTACCATTAGTACTCAAACAGGAGTGGATAGGTGAGCTGTAAGGTGACACAACTCAGGCTCTCCTCCCAAAAGGAACTAACAGACTGCAATCAGTGTGTCACAATCAGCATGGAATTTAAATTAGTAATCTCATTTCAGTAACCACCAAGGCTACCTCTGCACATCAGTGGAGAAACAGGCACCTCTAAATGGTGATCCAATTCAGCAATGACATTTGAAAGAGCCTGTGCAAGACAAGACTAAGAAAAGCCAGAACCCATCACCTCCCCCCCCTTAAAACCTTTTGGAAGGGGGTGGCTTCCATCACTCAATGGATATCACTCAGCTTTTTGAGAACTTCCCAGCAGATAGCACTATTTACTGAGAATTCTATTTAATGCCAAAACACTGCAAAGTACTATTCACTTTCCTCTTCCACTGTCATCAGGCCATCATTTATCCTATCCAATCTCTCTGCACATACCTTTCCCCTCTTTGAAGCCTTGAACAGAGAGCACTGACATTTAGTTAATGAGATAATCTTCATAACCATTGAGAGCAGAGTAAATAACTATACTGTGAAAAGAAACCTGAAACTATTCTCACCCTGAATTTCACTACCTGGCTGGAGACAATGAAAAGTATAGTTGAGAAAGGGTAGACCAAACATCCTTTATGTATTTCCAAATGCATATAGATTGTTGAAGTTCAGCAAGACAGAGGAGTTTCCCACAACCTCAGCCTACTCAAGTCGTCTATTCCTAGGCACTAATGATATTTATATTTCACTTGTGAAAAATATACTAAATACTAAAAATATTTATGTCTCCAGTTCATTCAGTAATTTTTGTTCAAGTGTGATAGTGAACTTTGGAACATTGCCGCTAAATGGGAATACAAAAAACTACATTAAGAAGTGAGAATTTTCTTTCTATAGCTGTTGACAGTCTAGCTGCAGAGTTATTACACACAGAATAAGTAGAAATATTACTGTTATTAGGAGCTGTGATATTTTAAAATTGACTAATCTTGATTATATAAAATGCAAATGTGTTCTATAAACTTTTCACAACAAAGATAACTCAAAGCAAGAAAGCTCGAAAAGACACTAAATCGAGCATACCTTCCTAGAAACAAGTATTAGGTAACTACAGAAAGGCACTGGATTTCGATTCATGGGGTTTAGTGCAACCAATTCTTCAGAATTCATGTATAAATATACAAATACTTGCAAGGTGCCATAAAACTGAGTTTGTCAGCTCAGATTTCTACATCAGGGAGAAAAGATAAACAAGGTACTTGCTGCAACAAACTATTGCTGACCTTCAGCAAAAGCAGGGGAAGGAGCTCAGGTCGATAGCAATCGGTACAAGCAGCCCTGGGAAGCCCAACAGTTCCTGAACCTGAATGAGATACTAATGAGTCCTGACACTCCATCCCAAGCAATAATCACTGGATCTTATCACCAATGCTTGCTTTTTAGCAAAGAATGCTAAATGCACAATATTATTTTGGCTTCAAATTGAACCAGAAGAACGCAACACACCATATGTTGCCTGATTTGGAAAAATCTATAGCACTTCCTATACTTGGGAAAATCACAGTCTTCATCACAGGAAAGCATCAAAGGCATACTGTACATGTAACAACATATTTGTTTCCTCTCCTGTATGAAAGAACTCTGGTTTAAGAAAATAAAAATTTTAGAGGTCTATATTTATCCAGATGTTTTTTAGAAATCAAAATACTAATCAATGTTTTATCTTTTGCCACATTTCCAGCAAAAGTTTTCCAATTTTTTTTAATACCAAACGTAAGAGACCATAAAGTTATTTAAAAAATAAGAACTGCAAAAAAGCTTTTCAGAACAATGATTGCTTCCTATATGGAGAAGTAAGGAGGCCTTATCATGCATTTCATATGGTATCTTAGTTTTTTGAACCACTTCAGTTAATTTCCATGTGCTTTTCTCTGATAAACCCTTTTTCTGTTGCCTGCAAGTCTCATAAAACAGGAAACACGGACAGAACAATTTCTCTTACATTCCTAAAGTCAGATCACATAGAAGTGAACCCATTTTTTTAAATACTATTTTACTCTTTCTCCAATATGTAGAATAGCCATGAAGTTTCAGCTCCTGAGGTACTGAAGAGTCCTACAGTATTTCACTGAAGTAGTGCAACATGCCTGAAATTTAACTGAAATTCATCTACTTGTAAGTTCATAGTACCTGCACAAACACCACAAACTTTATTATAAAGCTTTCACACTGGCAAAATTTCTGGTTTATCATCAGATTGTTTGATGGTCACTACAGTTTCAATTCCATTTTTATGGAATTTTTTTAATCGGTTTCCCCAGTTGAAAATGCTCTACCATATGCACAGAATTTCCCTAGTTCTTTCTATTTTTCACACCCTCTCTGAAGCTGTCCATCTTGTTCTAGTTGTGGAAGAGCTTTTGGGAGTATTTTTCTAATCTGTTTATGAGAAGATTTAATGAGAGTGCCATCTAGAATGGCAGGACATTTTCCTGATGATTTTGAATCACAAGCAACAACAAGCAATCAAATCATCCTTGATTCTGCCAGATTCCAGTCACCCAGAGTTTGTGACATCTGATTTTGCTTTAGGAGCCATTACCTAGGCTGTCGGGCTTTTTCCCTTACACTCTAAACACACGATTGAAGCTCCATCCAGGAGTTTTTCCTCAGGCAGCAGCCACTTCTTTGTGGCAAATTCATCAATTCTCCATCTTTGGCCCCTTTTCCTCCCTTTCTCTACACAATTTACACAAGAAAATTTCCATTCTGCCCAAAACTTCCAGCTGCGACATTGCTGTAATGATGTAATCTATGAGGGCCCTAAACTGAAGATGTCTTTTGAAAGACAGTGGGGAAAAAAACTGTTCTGCTACTAACAGCACAGTGAGAACATAAATTTTAAAAAAAGGGAGGGAGGGAGGGAGGGAGGGAGGGAGGGAGGGAGGAAGGAAGGAAGGAAGGAAGGAAGGAAGGAAGGAAGGAAGGAAGGAAGGAAGGAAGGAAGGAAGGAAGGAAGGAAGGAAGGAAGGAAGGAAAAAGGTTAAATTTTTCCTTTCATGTCAGGTTCTCTGTAGTGCAGTAAAATATAAAGTAGATGTTTGAAAATGTACAAGCTGCAAGGGGGAGAGATCATTAAAAATACTGTCTAGACAGTCTTTTTAATTCTTAGCAAAGCACAGTTTCTTTTCAAAAGGATTATAGTGCAAATCAGACTTTGATAAGCAGTATAGTCACTGACTTTGCGTCAATACAAAAATACAACATCCTGAAACAGAGGCTTTGAAGAAAGCTCGAGACACCACCTAGTTCATCTCTTCCTTCAGAACTGCAACATGACCACCCAGCCTGTTTCTGACAAGCAACTCTTCTTCAAACCCTCCAGTCATTGAGACTCCACGGCATCCTCCACCAGCACTACCTCTGACAACCTATCCCCTGTGCAGCTGTAGCACGGGTGGGATGAGAGGGCATTCCTTAAATTGAGAGAACTAAAGGATGGAACGAATATTCTTAAGTTGTCCTCCTGCACCTCAGCACTGAGTTTCTAACCGAGCCCTTCTCTGTTGTGACCTGAATAGCAGGGTACAGTTCTAAGAGCTGGTAGGATGAAGGAGAGGCCAGAATGAAAGGCACCTTAAGCCCCAGCCACAGGAAAGGTCTGGAGGGATGTGGGAGAAGGCCAAGCGATGGGATGTGACAATCACATGGGTGAAAGAAGGCTGCTGTCATTGCCAAGGACAGTCTCTGCAATAGCGGGGCTTGGTGTTGTGAGACTTTGCAGCCAGCTGGAGAGTAAGGGGGAAAATGCAGGAGGGGACTACCTTTTGTACTAAACTGCACCGAAATTCTGCTGCCCAGGGGGTTTCTGTGCCTCTGAAGACAATACTCTGAGATTAATGCTGTTGTCATGCTCAAAAATGCTCATTTCCCACCATATACAAAACTTCAGGCTACAGAAAATTACAAGAGAAAAGTTGGTCATGAGAATCATCAATGCAAATATTCACTGCCACAAACACCAAGGATAAACTTCAGTACAATGTAATGCTCTATAATTCAATATATAATAAACGAGGCATTGAATCCTGGCATCAGTTTAACTCTTCCAAGCACTTAATGATAGTGTTTAATTTTATTTTACTGCTCTGCTATTCAAAGTGCTGGACAAGTATTACATTACTGTTTGTGGAGAAGATCATCTACTAAATACAATTAGGGAAGGAACTAAAAAGTGTTTAGTGGCTTCCCTTCAGAACTGCTATAACAGTCCCTTAGAAGGGCAAAAGGCAGAAAAGACACAGTTTACAGTGTTGCATCTTTTGAACAGGGCACCAGCTTACTTGTTCCCTGAGTTTCTTCCCAAATTCCAGCAAAACACAACAGTACTTTTCTTCAATAGAAACTGTTTTCTTCTGTGTCCATTTTACAATGACATGTCATGAAAAGGTCATTTTCCCAGTGGGCTTCTTTCACTATTGTTAGTTTAAAAAAAAAAAAAAATCCTCGCCATTACAATCGTAAACTTTCCATATGCTCAAACTACTCTGAGAATTTAACACAGTATCTAGATATATGCAAAATTACAGGAATTTTAATCCAAAAAGTCAATATTCTGGTTTGACAGATCTGTCCACTCTCAGTCATTTTAATGAATTTTATCAGTCTTTCTGGTTCACAAAAAGCAAGACCACATTTTCCATCAAAGGCAAGTATTATGCATAACTTCTTTAGTTTTTTTTAATAAAGAAAAGTTAGATAGGTTTTTATTCAATTAAAGTATTATTATCTAGTTTTCATATAGGAAACAGCAGTGCCTGGGCAGCTGAGAGGATCTTGTCAGGCCTTAGGAATCAGTTCTTACAGCTCACTGTAGTGTACTGTATCAAAGGCAAATTCTGATACCAGGGGCTAGGGCAGCATCAAAAACCAATTTCTGGATTTTAGGACTGAAGTTTCCTACATCCAGAACACCTGCACTTTGAGAATTTCTGTTAAACAAAATCATCTCTGAGATCACTGCTGTTCCAAAAGATCCGAGCACTCTGGGGATTTCTCATACCAATGGTGTGATTCCATGTCACAGTTTTAGGAGTCCTTTGCCCTTGCAGGAAGAACTGTGATTTCACGGAGTGTCTAACATCTGCAGCGCAACAGGGAAGTTCTGCAGCACAAGGTCCCCTTATTCCACAAAAAATGTTTCATGACTATGAACTGTGTCACCCAAGTGCATATCACTAGTCCTGATCTTTTGAAATACACATCAATCTCCCAGGCAGCATTTTAAATAGTTTCCACATAAAAATACTTTGACACTAGTCTAACTGGCAGCTTTCACCTTTAAGAAATAAAAAACTCCATGTTGCACATACAATGCACTTTTACCAACACTTTTCACAGATACTTCAAAATCTTTGTGCGGGGAGTAGGAGATTTGACACTCATTTCCAGAAAATACTAAATCAGTTCTGGTCCTTTCTTAATTTTAATTGTCAATGCTAACTCTGTACCCTTTCTGTAAAGCACTAAAAATTAACTTTCACAACTCACAGAAACCTGAGATACTTATCAAAAGAAAATTCTATACATCTTTATCCTATTTTGCAGCTGTTTTCAGTTATGCATTATCAATATTATTCTATCATATCTGCAGTAACCAAGTCCCTTTATAATACAAATTAACTTCACTTTTTCTTAAGTTTGATTCACCAAATTAGATAAATGAATGCAGCACATACCAGAATAATCAATTTTAATTGAGAATTCTGTTCTAGCTTAACTAAATAATAATAAAATCTAATAAAAGTAACTCAATATTGGAACAATAATAGAGGGTACTGTAGTTCAGAGTTATCTACCAACTCCATCAACACTACCTCTCTCTTACAAAACATAAAAAATAACAGAAAAATAATTCAGTAATCCCTCTAAACTTGAATTGTACCTTGTGCAATAGCTGAAGCTTCAAACTGCCAAGAAAAGCCAACAGGTTGTGTCATTCAATATTTTATCCAACAAGACACCATCCCATATTTAGATAAGAAATGTGCCACTTCTTCAAAGCTTGCTCCCCTCATTCTGCAGTTAATATGAGTTTCCCCTAAGTGTCTACCAGATATTTTCTCACAGATTTCAATCACAACTTGTATTTCTCACGCAAAAATATTTGCATTACCTGCAGACATGACTATATCAAAGGGCAAACAAGTATCCCCCGTTCCATCATACCCTTCCCTGTAAAGAGCTACTCTGTAGAAGGATCAGCACTAATACACCCAAAAATAGTGCTGAAGCAATGACTAAAAAAATATTTATTTGTACTATATGCTGTTCACTACAGACTTCTTCAGTAAAAATTTATTCAACTATTTATCAATCCACTGGTAACCTCAATGCAACTATCCTTGCCAGATTATCTCTCTAGTCACATATCCATTTATCTTGCACTTACTGACCATAACAGCTGCCAGTAATGACCTTAAATGTGCAGAGGGATCCTGGTGCTGTAGAGGCAACAGAAAATTGTGGGCACTGCAATGAAAATACACTACCAGAGCTAAATTTAGACAAGTCAGGCAAAGCTTCACCATCTCAGCCCCTTGCAGTACACCACACTCTTACTGAAACAAAACATGGTCAGTAATTAAGCCTCTCTGATTCAGCCACCTCACATTCTTAACTGTTCCTTGGTGAACGGCCTTTCCTCACTCCAAAACGTAAAAGCCAAAACCAAAGCTAATGATTAACATGCTGATTAAATGAATGCTTAACACCACCAAGTCACAGTGTGCTGCAATGTTTTTTCTTTTCTTTCAACAACTGTATCAAGAATATTTATTCTTCACTTGAATAACATTCACTAAGCACTTCATCAAACAAGGCCAACAACATTACAGCCCATTAATTTTTCACTTTGGTCTAACGCCAAAACCAGTTAAAATACCTCACTATCTTTCATCCTGCAAGTGATCACATTAATACGCATCTCCCTTCCCCCACATACATATTTTGCATTGCTCCTTGGTAATATCTCTTACAAAAGACACACCGCCACTCTACCCAAAAAGAGAGTAAGTTAGCCAAAAAACTCCCTTGAAATCTCAGAAAAGAGGTCACAGCATCTCCTATTATAGTCTGAATTTTACCAAGGCCTTCATCAGCTATTACAGAAAAGAACACAGAGATATTTCAGGAGACTGCTTCTAAATTTTATTTTTCGTGTAAAAGAAACCAAAGGAAAAGGTTCAATTTAAAAAGTTTAATAGAAACGCAACAGTGAAATGTGACCAAAAACAAGTGCAGAACAGCTAACGTTTAGTGTTCTGTAGGTACAACTTTGGATGATAAAAATGCATGCAGATACCCTGATGAAAGGCAGTGAATTCAGGACTTTGCTTCATTATATGCTTTTATCCAGGTATGCTTTTACCTCTTCTCTTTATGTGCCTTTCTGGGAAACTCACACAAACCCTTAGCTTAACCCTTCCATTAAATTTGGTTGAAACCAAATAAAAACTTAACAGTTGCTGAGAAATGACCAGACAGCCACACAGCATGTGCTCAGCATAAGGAGGAGAACAGACTGCCATCACATTTGTCTGAACAAAGGGAGAGCAACAGTACAACTAAAAAGTCAAAAAAGCATCAATTCTCTTACCAAACATAGCATTCTCACGTCATGAACACTGAATATATTTGCAGTCCAGAGTAATCTCAAAGTCAGCCCTTTAAATTAGTTGACCTATTTCCTCGTGCCCCCCCAAATGTCGTGCAGGAAAAGAAATCTCATTAATGCTCAACACTGCAGTCTCTACTGTCACGATTTAAAGGTTTGCTAAAGACTTCTGTGAATGAGCTTTAAGGACTTATTTTCAAATTCTCTTTAATTCCTTAAATTCAGGAGCTGTCTTCCACATGAAACAAAAAACTTGTTATGATTCACAATGAAACCTTGAACAACAGAATGCAATGGTGGAATGCTACAGGAAGGACTCAGACCCTCAGCATCTGTCACAGACCAAGAAATGTGGTTTTCCTAAAATCCTACCTGCAAAATCTTTGCAATTTACAGAAAAGTCCTTTGTGGTACCTGTCAGTATTCTGCTTTCTGTACAAACACATCTGATGAGAAGGACCTCCCAAGCAGGTCTTGTTGCTGGTTTCAGACGACAACTTGAGGAGGAAATAAAAATCACTATATTTACTATGATGCTAGTGCAAAATAAATAGAGATAAAACCTCTTATTTCAAAGAACTTTCAACACTTACAAAGAAAAATAGATTTTAAAAAGTCTGTTATTATATATAGAAATATTTTATACGCACTTATGCATACATACTACAGTTTTAGCACAAATCAAACAGTTTAAAGAAAATACCGGAAGAATTTGCCAAATAGTCAAGAATGTCTTTTATATTCAAATGGTGGCTCCATCTATACATCCTGCTGGTGGGATATGCTTGATTATGTAACAAGCTTAAATGGAAATTATGGTAAACTGTTTGCTTTGGTGCTCAAAAAAATAACCTCAACAAACTATTGCTTTCGATGTTCCTTTTTTGTGTAATCCAAACACTCTCCTCTTTCATAGCTGCATATTAATTTTTTCCCAGGCAGCTAATACACTAACTATTCTTTCCCTAGGACTTGCTCTGGAGGGGAAAAAAATTATTTTTGTAGATCTTTGACAAGATAGTTGATTGTTGTGGCATGTTTACTCCCAACATGAACTCCAAAATGTCATATTGTGCCTCATTCAGCCTTGTTAGTTTAAAGCTGTGCCAACATAACAACTTGCATGCTTTCAGCAAACTGTTGTATTTCTCATGGCATCACTGCATGTGCACAGTCAAAAATATTTTGCTTTTAAGTTGCTAACATGATTCAGTTCTGCTTTAATACATGTTTGATTACACATCATCAGGAAGTTACATTAAAGTGGCAGGACTTAAGAGATTTAGAGATACATTGCTCTGTGTTTAAGATTATGTATTTTTACACTTTAAAATAAAATCTCTCAGCCCCATGTCCAAGGTATCTTCTTAGTAACAAAAAAAGTTTTAAGCCATTTCTGAAAATATACAAATTTATATATCTAAATTTAAATCGATAGAGGAGGGGGAAATTGTAAATCTCACTTCTGTAGTGACTTCCTCAAGTGCTCTAAGAAGCAAAAAACACCCTCTAGCATACATGGAAGGCAATCTTGCCCAGCACATATGCACAGGCAACCAAGAGCAGGCAGACAAATGCTCTCTCCCTGTCTACTTTCTATGATCTCAGTACAAATCACACTTTTTCATGCCAGTCTTTCTGAATATCATTGACTAAAGCATAAGAACAAATAATTTATATTAGGCGCTACAGAAATTAGCCAGATATAACTGATTTTCCATAAACTATGTTTGGAGAAATGACCATGCCCTTTGAAGGAAAGCTCAGAAATTATAATCACTTTGTTATATCTATTTTGCTATTAGTGACTTGCTGAGAGTTATCATCTCACTACACCTTTTGCTATGAAAAGAGGAGGCCAGTCAGTGATCACTGCAAATTCACCACAGGTATTTTTAGAATCCAGAACAAATCCTTAAAGCAAAAAAGAATTTGAAAATTCTGAATTATTTCACTGTTGTTGTAAATAAAAGGAATTATGTTTCCTCTCTGAACTCTCCATGTAAGATACATAAATAATTCAATATTTAAGGTTTTGGGTTTGCATAGCTGAGATAAGCAGCTGTGACTTTTTCTCAAGGGAAGGGTGGTTCCTTCCCAGCAAAACAATCCAGGTCATCTGTCACTATAATGGCATCAACTCCATGAAGCAGTAATTTATTTTTAAAGACTTACTAATTTGAATGCACTGTACTCTACTTGGAAACTCTAGAAAAAAAGGAATCAGAATTTATTTTTGTGGAAGGCAGATTATACAACTCTCTCACATCTCTGGTTCTGGTTCTGACCCTTCTATCTCCACTTACTATTTCAGTGACATGCCAACAGTTGATGGCAGTATCAAAGAGTTCAGCAATTTTGGGATCCTGAAATACTTCAGTAATGAATCAGACCTTTTCTTTCATTCTGTTATTCCTTTTTTTTCCTATTAGAGCCTTTCCTTTTTGCATTTTCCCTGCAGCTTTCATACCCTCCACAAAGAGCTGTGCCCCGGCAGCCTAGCGCGGATGTGCGTCAGCTCATGGCAGGCTGTCCTCCTGCCCAGCCACCCTCTGGCTCCATCCCTCCCTGCTGGAGGACCTCTGCCACTCAGGAGATAGCAGAGAGGAGCTGCTGCAAAAGCCATGAAATGCACCTCTGAGGATCAACTCCAAGGCAGCACTCATTTGCAAGCAGAGTGCCCCTGATTTTTAACACCGTGATTTTGTTGCTGCTGCTGCTTCCCATACTTCAACACCTGGACTGTGCAATTCTATTTGCATCTCTGAAAGGAGCAGCCAAAAAGACCAACAAATCTCAATTATTTCAATCACACACCACTGGTTTTATGTGAACATGGTTTGGCCACTAGCATCCACAGACCCAAAACTTTTCCTGCTACGATTTGCCTCTTATCTGACGGCAGAGTTAGAAGAGTGGGTGTTAAGCCACTGCTTATCAACTGTGAGTCACTCTGCTTGCACACAGAGCAAATATGCCTTAAAGTAAGAGTTAAGAGAATGTTCAGCTCTACTTACAGCCCGTGGGAAAAAGATGAGAAGAAAGGGACAGTAGAGGTGCATTAAATCTATACCAATAATGTCATCCAACTTGAATCTCATACACAGCATGGTGCAATGCTCAGGGAAGGGCTAAAATTGCTTTATCTCCCTCCATGAGCAAAACCATCCCTGGTGAGTCTAGATGAAAGATGGATGGCTTATGGTCTTTGACCAGACACTACCTGTGATTTTATTTCATAAAATTCCTAGCAACATGATTTTCTTTTTGCATTATTACTGCATAACTCTGTGGCATACATATATGTAATTCAATTAAAATTATCTAATAGCCTATTCTTTTCCACTAACCCTGCTCTGCAGTGTAACTACAGCTCTTTACCACACTTATTTTACCTATTTCCACTGCAGGGTTAATTACCTTGGGCAGATCTTTGTGCTAACACAGCAGTGTTGCTTTTAGTACTTGAACAAGCTTGTTTAGGGCCCCTTGAGTGCCTCTCTGCACTGTGCCTCAGGGACATGTTCTGAGAACTGTGTTCTTATAAGCACCTTGAAGCTGTGCACCAGCTCCCTAGATGAGAACGGGGTGCCTCTATCCATCTTCTAGGCACTTTTAAAACACTTGCTTTCATCTTTGTTTTACACAAAATAATAATGATAATAGTTCTTACTTCAGTAGGGTGCAAAATCCTTAAACAGCAGATGAGGAATCAGAGAGAGGAAACCCCTGGAAAAGAGCAGGCCTAATACACAACCACTGAATCCCAGAAGCAAGTCTAAAGGTAAATTGGGACCAAGTTCCCAAAAATTTCATACAGACCCCTAACTCCCCATTAATAATACAGGGTTGGTGCTGGAACAAAACATAAAGGAAGCCAGATGGTGGATTTAATAAGTTTTTAAACTTAAAAAAAAAAAATCCATTCAGAACAGTTTAACACAAAGAACTTTAACTAAGGAAGCACTCTATCACAGAGTGCTGGAAACTAGGAGTATATGACAAAAATCTTCAGAGTCCTTGATATATTCAGACTTTCTGTCCTCACTCTTTCCTAGGGCTACTGTCACAAATAGGACATGCACTACATGGAGCTCTGGTTGACCCCATATGGCTGTTTCTATGATCTTTAACCAACATTTTAGTACAGGTTACCAGGGAAAGAGGAATCCCAGGTAACAACACAGCCCCCTCTTCACCCCCTGCAAGACTGTAATCCTCCACGCTTAAAGCAGAGCTTGTGAAATACAGGAGCTGACAAACAGGGGATTGGAGGCATTCTTCCCATTTATAAATATATCCATGTGGAAAGGATACCCAATATGAATTGTCTTTATAAAGCAACATAAACAGAAGAAAATACAGCTGGGACCTACAATCAGTCTCTATTTTATTAACAGCTAAGAGAACTGGTGTGGTTTAATACCTCAGCTCTGGATACGGGTTGCTGTTTCAATATAGTCTTTAGTTTCTATGAATTTTTAATGTAAGTATAATAGACATTTCACAAACTATTTCTCAAGGATGTCCTTAACTTTCAGTTTAGCTCACTTAGAACTAACTCCTTTGGCACACAGCAATTTGAACTCTGTTCAGGTTCCTTTCCAGAAAAAGCATAATAGGTAATCTTCGTTCAGACAGAAAGAAGCATAAATCTTTCACTGTTGTGCAAAGTCAAATAGGGAAACAGTTGTTTTCTTAGTATGAGACAAAGTAATACCGCACAAAATACATATGGGGCAGTCTCAGCTGGTTTGAGTTTGCTTGTTTACAATACCAGCAGCAGAGCAGTGTCAACTGAGACACACACAACATGCCACCAAGAGTTCCCAGTGGAGGTTGCATGAAGAAACACCAGCAGTGCTTTTCTCTCCCCCGCCTTACAATTTTAAGTCAACAAATCAAAGCAATTATTTGCAGCCCTAAAGTCAGCTATAATTTGCACCTTTTGCACAATGATGTCTCTCTTGAATGATGTAATTTCCTTCTAACTCCCTGCAAACAGAGCACACCACTAGAATTTTGCCTTCTGAAGCCTGTGAACGGAGCTCTTAAAGGAACGGCAACTTCAATCAGTGGTTCAGCTTCTTTTAATTAACAAAATTCAACACTTCCTTTTTATTAACTAATGGAGTAAGACATGCGGCTGCTCAAAGCAAACAGAATGCGGTCTCCAAAACCAGCATGCCTTTCTGGAATGGGAGCATAGCTAATTTCAAAAAGCAGAAAATAAGTCTGTGAAAAAAATATCATTATTATTGCTATACAAAATCTCTCAATAGCTGTTTTAGGGCTCACTCCTCAAAGATGCCAAGTACAATGAAGAGCCAAATGATGGGATACAATTCCAGCCCCCTTATCAGCAATAGGTAAGAGAGAGGAAATGGATCCAAAATACCCTGAACCAGACAGCAGCTTTTAGAAAAAGGGCTGAAAAGCTTAAAACAACCACAAACAAAACTACACAATTCCAGCTCTAATAAACTCAATTCCAAAAGCCCTGTGTCATGACAAAGGAACAGCAAGCACAGAAGAGGTGATAGAGAGGCTAATTTCCACGTTCAGGCAATCATTCTGGTTGTCATTGTGAATGTGTACAAGGATCATAAGGGTTCATTACTCACAGACATACCAGAGTCCAAGCATCAATATTAATGCCATAGCTGCTCGAGAAATAATATTTCTCCTTTGGAAATTTAACCACATTTAACTACCCTACTCAAAGATATTTTGTGTAATGTTGCGACAATCTCCAACTAATAGCATGCTAGGGCCATGAGATTTACACCTGCCTATGTAAGTCACTAACAATAATCCAGAATAAGACACTGACAACTGGAGCCAAAGATACAGAATCAGACACTGATCTGTAGTGAAACAGAATTTGACAAAATAGACTGAAAGTTATCCGCACCTGAATTTAGACAAACGCTTGTAAATTTCCACTTCACACAGCAAAACGAATGAAAATTTCTGAAACTGCCTGATATATGTTTAGTACTATTAATTACATTATTACCAGCATTAATGTCTCATCTTTATAAACAAAAGCACTTATTGCTTATTACAGAGAATATACCAACTAGATATATTTTAAAATTTCATGTTACATATAAGTCAATTAAAATGACTAACACAGTTTAGTGTATTTCAACAAGTGTTCACTTTCTAATGCATGCTGCTACCGTGCCAAGTTTGTCATAAATAAGCAGCAACATTTATTCCATCTACTACACATTAAATGGGCTGTAGGGAGTGAATACCAATTCAGTGTCAGGCCTTCTCATCTTTTTTTTATGGCAGCATTTGTATCTTATGCACTTTAAAATCAGCAACAGCAAGATAGGTTTACCCTTTCTCAAAACTTTGATTTTAATTGCTTTCCAGGCAAAAGGGTGATCTGAAGTCTAACAGCTGCAGTTGCTGTTGGTCTGGTTATTTAGAGGTAAAAATTAACCATACTGTCTTAATGAAGAGTTTCTCCTATTCCACTGCTAGAAGATTAAAGCCCTGCTTGCTGTGATTAAGGAGAGTCATCAGTATTCCAAATAAATTATCAAATTCTTTAAACAAGTCAGAGAAGAAGAGTTACACATTGGTCCACTGTTCATTAGTGGCATTGTTTGATGGTGTTAATGATACTAATGCCAAGGATACTGCCTTCAGTTTGAGAGATCAGAAGAGAGAGGGTGACTGATTTATCATGATAACATCATGTCCATCAGGGAAAGGTTTGCTAATCAGCCTGAAACCAATCTGGTTTGACATTTGGCTGTCATAAGCTACAGACAAGTCTGCGCTCCTTCCACCCAGGAAAGACTTCATAGCCATCTCCATGAGCCTCTTCCAGAACAGCCAATATCTCTGGCTGAACAGGGCAGTTAACTTTAAGGCAGACTTCCAGCTTCACTTCCAGCTCAGGAAGCTTAAAACCATGCTGTCTGCCTCCTCCTAACTATCGTAAAAGGCCTTCATGATGCTACTATCTAAAAATCCAGGGTATAGAGACTCCTGTGGCCAGCCTGGTAGCTGGGAATTAATTGGAAGTTACAAATTCAAAGTCTCATCTTTCCTCCTGCTGGGCATAGCTCTGCCACCCATGCCCAGAAGAGGCAATACAGACAACTCCGCGCTCCATTTCTCAGGAGCTCCACAGCAGCAAATCCCACCAGACACCAGTCTGGCCAGGCTGAGACCTCTTTGCTCCAGAGAAGCAACAGACAATCAGCTGAGCCAGAATCGAGCCACTGGATAACTGGATGTGTTTTGGTGTTTGCATCTACTTTTATGACTCCTTTGAGTAAACACATGGTACAGATGCTGAGCATCAGTCTTTTGTCATTAAGCTTAACAGGTGTCCTGTCAAAAAAATTTATTTGCACAGCTTTCGAACTAGTGCAATGACAGAGAAGAGTTAGAAAGTGGACTGAATTCTAAACACTCCAATTCAAGGAAGTATTTACTTTTCTTAAGCCTAAATTCCAAATTCCCGCATGAGGCTTTTTATGCCACATGCCAAAAAAATGCTCAATGCTGAAAAGATAAAAGCAGGTCTGCCTTGAAAAGTCTGTTGTGTGAAGAAAGATAATGAACTAGCATCTCTTTCTCTCACAGAGAAGTACACAAAGGAGAAACCTTGGTTTTTTGTCTTTCCAAATCTCTAAATAATCTTCTCTCTCTTCAGGAAGCTCTCTTTCTTCTTTGGTAGGATGTTAATCCCAGTGGAATTATTTAGAAGAACTCACGGCAGACAGCAAAGGTCTAATCTGTTACTAATATCAAAGATGGCTGAACACATATGGACAATATAGGAAATTATGAAGGGCCATCCCTACAAGACCAAAGCAATAGCAAAGCAAAAGATTTAAGAGCAAACAAGAGCCAAGCTGCAGATATTTCCTCCAGCATCATACAGAGCTTGCATACAGTACTAAACATTTACACTAATGAAAAGCAGACATACACAAAGAGAAAAGCAGGGCAGTCTGATTAACGAGAAAAGACACTAATCATCATCAGACTACCACTTAAACACTACCTTTCCGAGATGAATGCAAATTCATGCATCACAAGCAAATACACTTTAATGTTTAGGAAGTTGATAAGAGAAATGTCTTCAATTAAACAAACAGAAAAGACACAAGAAATTATAGTAGGTAACAAATTCAGGACATTGAAAATACATTCAGGAATAGTGTTCCAATACTTAAGTTTTACAAGGCCTACAATTAAACACAAAAGCAAACCAACAGTAAACACAAACCTCATCAATTTTCCTGCAAAACTATCTATAGGTACTCTAAATCATTCCCATGCCCCCAACAACTAATACTGCAATTCATCAAAACTGTAATAAGACTGTTCACAGGACAATAACACACATTTTTTTAAAAATGAGAAGCCTAGCCAAGCTATGAGTATAGAAAAAACCCCACACCTCTCTCATTAGCGTATAAACACTTTTCTGACAATGTTATATCTTGGTAGCAGTCCTGAGAGATCCATCCAATACAGAATTGTAATCAAAGAGGAAAAGTGAATGTGTGGGCCTGCATTAATCCTTCTCTTTGTTACATACTGATGCTATTAGTTTACAATTAATTCTTAGATTAGAAACTTAAGATTTTATTTCATAAAAACCACTGGGAATTAGAAGAAACTGCAGATGGAATTAATTGGATTTGGAGGAGGAAAAAGAAGGATTTTGTCTAACTTGACAAAAGCAGTCAAGGCAGAGGCCACCATCTCAAGTGTTTTCCACTACAATAACTGTTATTAAGGTATGTATATCTGGTCAAGCCAAGCCACAGTGAAAGAAGGCAGGGTAGTCAGAGCCCACAGTCTGGCTAAATGTTAGGCTCTTATAGTCAGAGTGTGTACTTCCCCATAGCTGCTCTTGCAGTTGTCTGGAAAACCCTGTTCATCTGCTCGCTCCACACAGCATCTCCTAATGGGGAAACAATCCAGAAAAAACCAGAAGCAATACGGTAGCTCAAAAACCTGGTCAGCGGGTGGTGGGGTGTCCAACACATACATCGAAAAAAAATTGCTGCTAACACAGCACATGCTTTCTCCAACCAGGAAATAGAGAGGCACATGGAAATGAACAGCAGGAGGGCCAAAAAGATCCCACTTATATCAGATAACTTTTATTTGCTACTGCTATGACTGAAGCATCTTCACATGTACTGAGGTTATCTGGACCACTATCCCACTTGAAATGAGGGCAGTAACTACAAGCCACATACTCAGCTGAAATTACAAATAATTTAGATAGGCCAAAAGTCTCATTTAAGCAGCTTTGATCAATGCACAAACCTAACACCATGTTACCATCGAAATATGGGATTCATCACCACCTCTGCCCCACCACCCTGCTGTGTAAGCTCCACATCCCTCTAGTTTCAGCACTGCCAATCATGGGGCCCACAAGCAGCAGTACTAATCCTAAAAAAAGGTGGAAGTGATGGAAGCAGCAGAAGGAAGGACAGAACTGAGGCTTCCAATGGCAATGCAGTCTGGGATCAACTTAAACTTACCACAAAGCAGCACCTGAACTAAAGCGAGGACTACAAACAATTTGCTCAATGATTCCAGAACAATATACAGCTGAAAATTCCAACTTCCTATAGCAAAAACTCTTTAATATGTGTACACAAGAATTCTTCACAACTTAACCAGATTTATGGAAAACAAGACAACAAATGTCTAAACAGTCTAAAGATACAGACACTGTTGGGGAACAACTATGAACAGATGCTTGTGGTCTGTGGTGTTTGACATCCACAAATGCTGATGCCTGGAGAGGCCATTATTGTAGCTCAATTTCCTTGCAATTACATGACGGAAAACATTCTACATAGTTAAACAATAAAAGGTTCAGTCATTTCCCTTTTAAACACGCGGTAAGGTGAATCAGAAGGCTGATAGAACAGAGTTCGCTAAAATGAGTTTCCCTCACTCAAATATAAATGATGGGAAAATCAGTCCCCAGAAAATGTTCGTCTTAGAACAGATAAAGAAAAGAAGAGCAAGTAAAGACAGCAGAATGGGAATTTCAACAATTCTGGCATTGTGAAACCAACAAAAGAAACCGACAAAAATGGCTACTTGTGATATGAAAGAAGTGTAATTAGACAACTACAAAAAATGTTTAAAAAATGGTATTTAAAAGCTTCACACAATTTAGCTATCTTTTATGATCTTTTTAGAATAATTCTAACCATAGTTACTACAAACAAATCATATTAAGGTGTTTTATTAGCTATATCTAAGAAATAAAAAATCAGTAGTATTAGTCGAGATCCCCGATGTCAATCTCATTCGGATATTGTATAAAAATGCAACAAATATTCCACATTTATACACCTGCAAGTAAAGAAACAAGTAAGCAAATTGTTCCCTTTCTGCTTTTAAAAGATAAAAAGTAATTCTGTTAGGTTGAAAACTTGTGTGTCTTGTGAACGAAGTTCTTTTCATTCCTAATCTATTAACTTTCTTCACTAAAACTGACAACTGCAAAAATGGTTTTTTCATTTCAATAAAAGCCAATTTTTAAAATACAATTTCTGAGCAAACTGAATATTTTTATTTTAAGAAACACTACCTCACCTTCTTAGATCTGTTATTTCCTTTGACACGAAGCATTATTAGACACCATCTTGCCTTAACTGCTGCATCACTAAGTACTCTGGAGAAGACTCATTCTCTCCCCAGAGATACATGACTTTTCATGAGGTATTTCAACATTCATTGAGTCAGAGATCAACACAGTCAGAATGAGTCTATGTTTCAGACTTTTACTTGGGAGTCAGAAAAAAAACAAAAAAGAAAAAAATACACAGTGCTTAAGTATGAAAGAGTGGCATACCAAATGTTTGCTTACTCGTACCTAGAGAGCACAAACAGTAAAATATGGTAGCTCAGCTTGCTTTGCAGCAGAAACCTGGTTTCCAAAATCCTTCTTGGATTCCAGTCCTTCAGGACTGGAAATTGCAGGGAGCATAAGGAACACCACACCAACTCTGCTCAGCATCTAGCTTCCATTACTATTTTCATTCACCGACAGATAAAACTTGCAGATCTAATTCCTGGGGGTGAAGTAGGGGTGCATCCTTATTAGAAACTGCATCAAATCTTTGTCTTATTTAAAATTCCATGGGCGTATCTGCACAGGGTAAATTGTGAATGCTGAGCCAAATTGAATTGAAATGTGAGTTCAAAATGCATTAGTTAAAACATATTAAACCCCCATGCGGACATTTTCATTCATAAGTAAAGTGGCCTAGTTTAATCTGATTTAATTAATATGTTACAAGTTCACCCCCTTGTTAATTAACCTTCACTTTTCTGAGCATGCCTGTACAGTCACTCTGCAAAGGGCTGAGAGACACAGGCCTTGTGAACTTCTCTCCTGGGTCAGGCATTGGGTTTTGTGCAAGCCAGAACCAGTTGGAGGGGACAGAATTTTGCCTGTATTTGGAGCACATAGCTGACAACAAGGGTGCTGGAAGTAGGAGGGAATTAGGAGAGTTTCCAGCTCAATGTGCAAGTCTTAACAAGCCTGGACAAGGCTTGCAGGAAAAAAATCTGCTGTAGAATAACTGGTGTGATATGGCACTAGACATAGAAACAATTGTTAAGAACATGGAAAATGGTATTACCTGAATGCTCAAGACTAATCTAAACAACTATTGCTTTTATCTTACTCATGTTTTACACAAGATTCAAATTTATCATGCTCTTTTCTGCAATATTGTTTTTTTATTTCTATTTGAATGTAGGACCAAGGAATTAAACGCAGGAACCATAACCAAAACAAGAATAACTCTGCAATTAAAAATGGAAAGCAAATGTTAGTTCTAAACCACATAATCCCACTTTCTCGTCCTAGGTTTTTAAAAGCACTGGTACTATTCATATCAAGCTCATACAGAGCAGACAAAAGGACACTGAGACAACACAAACACACACAAATGATTTAATTTATTATTTACTTATTACTTTACAGCAGCACCTGTAGTACTGCAACTTTAGTCTCTTAAAAATTATTGCACAGTGTCAAGACAAGCGAGCTAAACTGGAGCTAAAGGTTAATATGTTTGGTGGTAAGGCTAGGATCTTTCTGTCCTCCTTTGCTCAGCTGCAAACAGCTCCTATCTGCTGTGACACTAATTCACTGCTCTGACGGTTGTCCTACGGCCTGTGTGAAAGAGTTGGTAGTTTCTGCTCCTACTGGGCAGGTATCCAAGCTGTAAAGCTACTGTTCACTTGTCACTAATTGATACCCTTGGTAGTCCATTAAGGAAACTATGGAATGAATAAGCACCTCTCACTGGTAAAAATATGCTCAGGATATGGTAAAAAGATTGTGGCGCGCTGGCAAAAGAGCTTGAGAAAGGCTTCGCTGCTACTCATGCTCCATCCATTCAGAAGATAAATAGAGGGCTTCATTCTTCAGATCTGTCACTTTGGCATCTTTCATCGCAATAAATTAGCATTTAAGAAAAAGCTACAGGAAAATGAATTCTTCTTGCTAGTGACAAAACCCAATTCTCACACATAAACATAACAAAGGACAATCACTTCATAAAATATTCTCTGGAAAATAATGTATTATTCATACACTGAATCATGCAAAATTTCTCTGACCTTTTGTGCTTGTCTTTTTCTGGATGTCATCAACTGTTTTATAACTTTCTGGGATTTTTCATTCCTTCAAACTCATCCAAATTATGAAGTGATTTGATCATGTATTTTAAATCATCATTAAACCATTCTACTAGAAATCTGAGAGAGAAGCAACACTTATCTTTCTCCAGCCTCTCCCAGTGTCTATTCATGCAAGATTTACTAATTGTTAAACAATCCTCTAGTTTCATTTTTGGCTTCTTTTGCATAATGTGTTGTTAAATTACATTAACTTAATGAATAAGCATTTCAGTAGAGATACTTCATTTCCTTTGTAACCATTTCAAACAAGAAAGACAGCATTCTAATTTACAGCATCCAACAATCTCAAAAATTAATGCTCGATGCTAAACAGCTGGAAGCAGTAATAGTAAAGCTGTGCCAAATATACAGAGACAGCTCAAGCATTTAAACTGCAGCCATTACAGTTTATACCATGGTGGCACATCCCTAACAGACAATCGTGCCATCTCACCACCACTGCCACTGAATACTCTCACAGACCAATATTTGCCCTAAAAGGAACATGTATGTTTTCCATCAGTTTTGTGCGTATTTTTTGTTAATTGTGCAATGATAGAATTTTGCACCTTCTTCCATGGGAAAGTGCAGCAGCCAGTCTGGCCCATGCATCTAGTCACTATGCCAAGGCTGTAACATTATCTCATGCCTGAGAAACCTTGTACTCCTCCGACATCAGTTGAAAATGAGAGTAACTGGAAAATGGTCAAATGCAGCTCAGTGAAATAACACCCTTGCAATTTCTCATTGATACCCTCAGCCAGTATCAAGCCTTGAACTGTTGCAGTCACCATAAATCACAGCCATGCAGCAAGCAATGTTTAACACAAGTTTTCCAACAATACAGCTGATTACAATTACACACAGAATAATTTCTAAACATTCACAGAAATAAGTTCTGAGTGTAGCAGACAAAAAATTGTGAGGTTGAAAGTCATAAGCATTCAAGTGAATTTAAGAAAAGAAAGATGTCATCTATTTTTACAAGGGAAAAAATGAAACAAAAGGAACTCAGTTTTTGTTTCAATAAGCGTGGCTTAGAAACTTTTACAAATGCTCTGCCCCTGCTGAAATAATACATCCTATTGTCCCTACTGCTGAGCACCCAGCAGTAAAGCAACACCCAGCATGAGCAACAGCTTTTCAGCTTTTCTCATAGCAGGGCAGCTATAGGCATATCCACATTTTCTAAACCTTTACCATTCAAGGCAGCTCAGCAATTGCCAAAGCTTTTGAAGAACTTCCACTGCACATACAGAGTGTCTAACCTTGCAATTCAAACATCGCATTCAAAAATGAAGTTAACTGTCTATGCTTCTTTGCTTTGTCTTCTCCCCAGGCTGTAGTAGCTTTAATCTAGGACTAAGAAAAAATAAAGCTGCATGTTTTAAGTCAACTCAAAATCACTGAGAATGAGAACACTAAGAATTAAACATAGAATTTCCAAACACTGCAGACAGTCATATGCTTGTTACCAGAGTTGATATGGAAAAAATCCGTTTCTACCATCTTTAAAACAGCTGATGTTACCTTGGAGTACAAAACAAAACTGCAAAACACAAGGCTTTGGACATCTTGGCTTATTTGAGTCATTGCTGGAAAATTCTGATTACCTAGTGGCAACTCCCCTCTGGCTGTGCATTTATTTCCATTATTATAAAAATAATCTTTTTCCCATTATTATAAAGATAAATAAGTAGGCCCTACATTTTACAGTCTTACATACAGAATGAGTTCTGTAGGACTTTATCTTACTAAATCTGTTTTCCACCATGCCATAACTATGTTCTGGTAGTGATATTGGCACAGTATTTCAATTCTTCTACAATGGACAGCCCAGTGAGCCACAGAAACAATGCAAATTTACATGTACAGTTACACCTAAAGCTCCACCTCAGCCCTTGTTTGAGCGTGACATGGTGAAGGAACAGATCAGGCATACCCTGTGTAGGACTGTGAATATAATACTACTACAGAGTGTGG
Source organism: Acanthiza pusilla (assembly GCA_036630365.1). Classification (NCBI taxonomy): domain Eukaryota; kingdom Metazoa; phylum Chordata; class Aves; order Passeriformes; family Acanthizidae; genus Acanthiza; species Acanthiza pusilla. Next base: position 35,441,669 of record JAXCHO010000073.1, read on the forward strand.
GAGGCAAGCTATTTCACTGCAAGGAAAATCTGACAGTGGAAATTTCCATCCCCTGCATACTTTAAAGGTAAACTTGGATCTTATACATTAAAAGTATTCAAAACTGGAAAACAAAGTCAGCTTGAGTACCTGAACCAACAGAAACTAAAGTTAAATCAATACCTTGATTTTGCCTTAGGAATTAGTGAACCCCTCCATAATTCTCCAATGTACATATCTTACAGCCACAGCACACACATAGAACACTGGCTAGGTAAAAATACATGTGCTTAATGTGTGTTTGACAAAAATGTGTATGTCAACGCAGCTTACTGCAGATCAAAACAACTATTCTCACATGTTGCAGCCTGACTCCACTTTTGCTTGATTTTGCACCCGTTTTTCCCCTTGCCACTCTTTTAAATTCATCTCTAGCTTCATCTCTCTTGACCTCTGATACACACGTCTTGTTTCTGCGAGTTTTAATGCCTACAGAGAATGTGTGGATGACCCTTCCCATTTTCATTAGTTCCATTAACTTCAAGCTTCATCAACCAGTTGAATTTTCTGATCCTCCTCAGGCTTTATTCTAACCTTTCTTGATGTCCTCAGTCTAGATGTAGCCTTTTCCCAGAATCTCTGCTCTAGTCTTCCCAAACTCTGAACAGATACTCTATTTTTCAGAATTAATTACTGTTTGAAACAAACACAAGTATTTGTGCGCTTATTACAGTGCTTATAATCTCAGGTCCACATCTAGTGAGAGCCATTCAAACAGAAGTTACTGTGAAGTTCTTCCTTTCTTGATACAGTCTGGAAGTCAAACGCTATTTCATGCATCATCCAAGGACATCTCAGAGTTCAGTAATAAAGTTCAGCAGCCAGCTGAACAGAAAATTCTATTTATTTAAAAAATTATAAACAACAAAATGAGCTTAAAATCTACATACTTTAATTGCAAGGTGCATAATGCAGGAATCATTCTATTAGATTAAGAAAATGCTAATGAAATACTAAAAAAAAAAAGAATGTCAACCACTAAAATAAAATCTCAAGATGTACTAAATTTGCTAAATCCTCGTCACCATCTTCTCTTTATAGAACACCCACAGTGTGCCAGTACTGTGCAAGAAAAATTTAATCCTTGATACAGTTGTTTATAATCTATATAGACGACACAAGAAGAAGCTGTAATGAAGGTCAGAGCAGTTGGAAGAGAGACTAAAGCAGGAATGTTGTAGTCAAGGTTAGGAGTTAGCTTTTGCTTACTTTCTGTATTTTCTGAGTTGTTTTACTTAAAGTAAACCTTAATGAAGGTGCAACAGAAAAGCAGGATTTAAAAGTCCTTTTGAATGCTTGCTCACAAAGGAGGGATTTGAATGAGAATGGAATCAAGACTGGAAAGACAAGGGTGGAATTGGAGGGAACGTGAAAGGAATTCATAGTTATGTACCATCCAGTAGGTAAAGTCAAAACCAGAGACAAAATAGGGCAGCTCCTGGTCACATTTAGAAAGGTTGGAGAGAGGCAAGAGATGGAAAAACGGACATCCAAGTAAATAAAAGGTGCCAAATAAACCATCAAAGCCAAGACAACAGTTTCGAAACAGAAATAGAGACAAGGCAGACACTACTGGAGATGTAATGAGTGAAATGCAGTAGGAAATTTTATCAAGCTGAGGGAGAAAGATGAGGTATGAGTTACACAGTTTTGCTTACACAGGACAGAAGATGAAGACAGTGACCCTCAAGGAAATGCAGAAGTACAAGAAGAAAATAATTTTCCACACACGTAAATAATGATTCTCATGTCATCAAAAATACCCAGGTATAACAACTGTAAAAGGTCTCTTATGATGTGGCCAGGTAAAAACTGTTGCTACCAAGTCTAAAGTTCAATTTCCAGAGAGTAAAAGAGACCCAAGGAGAGACTCTCAAAGAGAGAATTAGCAATAAGGTCAAGGATAAGAGAGTAGATAGAATTTTCAAGCAGCACAGGAGCATAAGGGAGAAGGAAAGGGCTATTGCAGCTGCAAAGGAAACTGGAAAGAAAAAGGTAACGTTGCCAACTCTCCATTTCATCAAATCAAAAAAATTCTGATGATAAAAATGAAATTGTTAACTTGTCTGTCTATACAGAAAAGGAGAGAAAGCACTTCTAGTGATACAGACTAATTCATTACTGTCTTAAAGAAAGAGAAATAACTCTCTGTGAAGTTAAGAGCACAAAAACTTGCACAGAACTTGCTCTTTTAGTCTAATTCTCTCCTAATAAGGGCTACTACATCATTTTACTGTGAACATTAACACAGTATAGTTACTGCATAATTGCATTTGACTGTTTCTGAATTCATTCTGGAAAGAAGTGAATGAAAGAAAAACAATACAGAAATTCTATCATCACTGTTATACCATCTTATTTCAATAAGATTTCACTTTGGTAAGCTTTTATTGCCAAACTGTCACCCTGAAGATGAAGGCCTCCCTCTTCTAGCAGTTTCAGTTCTGAATATCTGCTCTATTCTCTAATCGCATCCCCTCTTGCATCCTGCAGTTTCCCTTCTCCAATTTTACGCTCTTATTTTTCCTTGGATCCTTGCTCACTCAGAGCCTTGACACCCTTCCTTTATTTCTCATTCCTCCTCCGCAGTTTCTTTGCTTTCATTCTGCCTGCTGCCCTCTTTTCCAGCTATCTGTACACTGTAAGAAATATTTAAATAGAAGATCTCACTTTGAAAACTCGTCTCCCCTGGCAGCCTCCCCAGGCTGGGGCGGCCGCTGGCGCTGAGGAGCGTTGCTAAGCAGCTTTTAGCACCCAGTTCATTCGAGGGACTGGGACCCAGCTCTGCTCCACGCTGCTGGTGCAGTGCCCTGCTTCGCAGGCAGCGAGGGCCTCAATACCTCGTCACAGGAAGATCAAAGTCCTGCTCCTTCCTGGAGGCGCGTGGGAGGAAAGAGGCAAGAGTACATTGTATGTTTTAAAATAAAAATGTAAATAAGCTTTCCCAACAATGCCCCTTCTACAGTAGTCCCATTTCCAGAAGATGAGTGTTATTTTTCAGCTGAAGAACTTCAAGAGAATTTTTTTGAGTAATGTCAGAGAGAAATATCTTTAAAACCTAAACCAACAACCACTCATAACCACCTCACCACACTAGGCAGCCTCTCTGCTGTTTTCCAGCAGCATCTGACCTTCTCCCAGGTCTGTTTAAACCCAAGCTGAGGACGCCCTGAGTATTTGGGACCCTTGGCACAGTGTTGATACTGTGCCAGCTGGGTAAAGCAACATAATCACAGCCAGATAAAGTATGACCAAAATTGCTGCACATGCACAGGTGAAAAGCAGGGCACGGTCCTGCTACAGGATCTCCACTGTGGTAGCATCAGATGGTGTTACTATGACTATCCCATCCAGACACAGTTCCTGGGTCCTCTCTGAGTTCTTCTCAAACCTCAAGTATAACTGATTATCTAGCTATTAAGACCTATATAAGAGCCACACCCCAGATCCTGTACTTCTTTTGAAACTGACTTGGTGGCTTGTTGTACTAACCACAAATACACGTACCAACCTGGTACCAACTCCAGAATAGCAGATACCCAGTTTGGAAAAGAGATAGGAGGATGAATATTGATATGGGAATGTCTTCTCAGATAATACTCCCTCACTTCATCTTCCTCGGCCAGATCATACTCAGTTCCTTAGGTGTCACTATTTTCCTTTGGATTCAGGTGGGTGAGATGGGAATGTTCAAGTCCTGAGCCAGAAAAGCAGAAACTACCGGTCTGGGAAGCCATCACCGTAGGATACAGGTCTCTGAATTTTAAGCATCTCAACCCCTCAGGCTAGATGACAACTCTGGATGGAGGTCACACCTTGATCCTGGCGTCCTCTGCACACCAAGTCACTAGAACACACCACAGAGAATTCCTGCACTTACTTCTCTAAAATAAATGAGACAGGCAAAGTACCTAATGCCAGGGTTTCTTTCAAGTACAAACCTACAGTAAAAGATGAGAGGTGAAGCCAGAAATGAAGGCCTGACATCCCTGTTTCTGTTTCTCTCCAGGTCTGGCTAACCAGTCAGCTGATGGCTGGTGACACACATGGAGAACACTTGACAGCATCTCCTGGCACTGAAGTAAATAGAAAGAGATTATATGTCTAACAGATGAGGAAGAAACATTCTAAATTACACCTACGATATTTTCAGTGAAGAAAATTCAAAGAGAATTAAAAAGATAAGAAAGATTTCATGACAGTTGCAGGAATTTATTGGATTTAGTGAAGATTTGCTAAGGGAAGTCTTGTTGACAATAAATAATCTTTCCTTGACTTTTGCACAGTTATCAGCAAGATATGGGATTGACCTATCTATCACATAAGGAAGATCATCAAAGAGTATGTGCACACTTATTCTATGTATTAGGCAAAAGAGAGTAAAGATGAAAATATGTTTAATACACAAGCATTATATGTTATCATGTTAATATTTAATACCTATATATGCATGCAAACTGATCTACAAAGCGAATCCAGAAGCTGCTTGAATGATATCAACGTTTTTCATCCTCTTACAAATCTAAGAGCAGTCTTGTACACTTTGCTGATCAACCTATGCTCCTTGTCACACAACAGAAACCACGCTGGGCAAGTTACAAGACTGGAAGAGGCTGAACTAAGCACTGAAGGCATTGTAACGGCTGTTATATTTGCCATCATGAAAGTTTAAAGAATTAAAAAATATTTGCTCACTCCATTTCCTAAGTTTTCATGCATACTTTGCTGAATGTGGGTATCCAGGAATACAGGCAGAGTTCTCTTCCTCAGAAACAGGGCTCTGCTAAAAGTATCTTGACATTTCATCTTATACAGACAGTCAGATCCCTAATTACTCAGCATATGAAGTGAATTGCAATTCTCATCAGAAGGCTGCTGCTGAAACACTTAATCCTGCCAGCATTTTGTGCTGTTTCTCTCAGGGAATTTGGGATGTTAGGGGATATTTAACATTTTTCAGTACTAAACAGGAAGCTGATAAAGTGCCAAATACATCCTTTAATTTCAGGTGCTTCCACTGCATCTTTTATAAATCATGCAATTGTGCAATAAAACTGCCCTCACAACATTCCAATAGTTCTTCAGTGAGCGTACATTTTAAACAGAAAATACAGGTGCCTAATAACTGAAGCAATGTTTCACACTACCTTGAAATAAACCTATATGCATTCAAGAGTATACCCTTTTTTCTTTAAATGGAATAGTATCCTACCGTATAATTTCAAAGCATGTTTGTAAGAACAAATAGAACACAAATTAGTTCTTGCACAGAGCTTCTCATGAGCATAGCAAATCAGTCTCCTCATTTAACAGAATCAAAGGGCACTCAGGTGTAAAGAAACAAATTGCCCTGTGATCCAGCAGAACCAAGAAGACCTGCACAGAAATTAGGTCTCCTCAGATCCTCACAGTTGCCTGGACACTGGACAGGACTGCCACCTTGGGCAGCTGTGGCTCTCCTAACACACTCTGACCCTGCCATGACCACAGCCTGCTGTGCCCTAGCACCACCCACTAGTGAGGATTGCAACTCCTGCCATCAACTGCATTAAGAAATCAAATTAATATGGCAGAAGCATTCACATAATCAGCTCATTACAGACAGTAAACAACTTGTTCATCTTTGGAGGTGCCTGTTTCAGCCACCTGACGTGTATTCCTACTTTTAGATACTTTCTCAGAGGTTTTCATAGTCACGTTTCCCATTAGCTCATTTTTGTCTGTACAACAGCTGGGAAGAGAATCTCTGGAAGTGGTAAGAGAAGATATGCTAAATACAAGTCATCAGTATAACATATAACACTGTTTTTAAAATATGAATGTCACTCTGAAAAAAAGGCAAACTAGGAGGAATCTGTGGAAAGCAGCAGGAAGTATAAGAGTTTCTTAAAGTACTAAAAAGGACTAGAGGAATTTAGGAAGTTTTCAGTCTAAAAAGAAAGTCTGATGTGAGCTATGGAAACAGCATTACAATATATAAAAAGCATTTCAAGAAGGCAGAGGTAGCAATTGCTCTCAACGCCCACTAGGAAAGAAGAAAAATAATTAGCATAAAGCTACAGAAAATAAGGTGAATTTCAGAAAAACTACGAATTATAACAACATAACACAGCAAGGACCCTAAGCAAACTAAATTTTAAGAACAGATTAGAAAAACATATAGTCAGCATAACTTAGGTAAACACAGTCCTACTGCAGTGCAAGATGGGCTAAAATGATATAAAGTTGGTTTCCAGTCTTTAGCACTACACTAAGACAAATGCATGCATTAGCTACATATTTATAAAAAGACACGCAGAACAATGGGAATAATTACATTGATTTCTCATTTAATTTTTATTAGTGCCTTCATTAATATTAATTTATTTCCACTTAGGGTAGAAAAAATGACACTTCTCTCCTGCTAGATATTATTACCTTATTTCCTTACTGGTGTGTGCTGAGTGCAGCTTCCTACCACAGAGCTGCCTTGTGTACATCCTCAGCCATTCGTGCCAGAGAGCTGAAATAGCCCCAGGCACTTTGCTGGGTACATCACTTCCTTGTGTGCCAATTACCACAATAATTGCTGTCCTGCCTAGACTACTCCTAGGAGCCAGCTGAAGCAAGGACAAGTCTTTGGTGTCTTTTCCCTTGTAAGAAATAATATAAAGACGCTTGTAAAAACAGTAAGTCGCATTTCCACGGAACTTCCCTCACCCAGCTCACCCATGACTTTCCAACTCTCACACCCTGGGCTTTTTACCCCAGTGCCATTTAGAGCCCTCCAGCAGAAGATTAGGAAAGGACTCAACACCACAGGTTTGCTCACTCTCATCATCACCTCAGGGAACACCCAAACATGAAAGGCAGCATATACTTTTAAACAGATAGGATTTTATCATCAATAAAGAAACTTGGGGTTAGGGAGGTGCTCTCTTCTGGTTTTATGCCTTACTATATTAATTTACACAACGAAAATTAACATTAAATGCTAGTCAGGCCAATATGGCATTCAGTATCTAACTAGATTCACTATTTTTTCTATGTATTTTATTTACAAATAATATTTATATGGAGCTGATATATTTTCACCAACTATCCTTGCTGGTCAAAAATCTAATCAATATTCAAAGCAAACTAACACAAATGTCCAAAAATTGTAATTTTTCATTATACAGGGCCTGCTCTATGAAGAAAGAAAGTGCTATTTATGCATAGTTTGAAGTATACATCTTACATAAGGTATTATAAAGACAGAACAAGAAGAGTATTCATAACTTCCCTTTAACTTCGCAGATAATGTCAGAATAATATTTATGAGATTATGGGTACATTTATAACTAGGCCAGAAATTTAATATTAAATGCCTATCTTATGCAAAATTTAGCTCCGCAACTAAATGAGAAGGAAAGAATCCTTCAAAAAAAAAACAAGTAACAATAAATCAAATGGAATTTTTTCCCATTAATTAAAATATTTGACTATGTAACAGATTGAGTATTAAATGCTTAAGAAACGATGTTTTTAAATAAGGAATTTTATCTTCTTCCAAAGAAAACACTTCTGTGGGTTCCCTCACTGCGACAGATTATAGATTACTGTGCTCATCAGCCTCAAGGTTTTTTTGGAAGTTTGTTAATCTCTTGGTGAGAGAGTCACAGACAATCAAAATAGTCACAGACAACAATCATTCATGGGCCAACTGTGAACTTCTCTTTCTCTGTGAAGTACAGTTCCATGTTATTAGTTATTAATAGATCCATAACATCAACCACCAAACCAAACCAGAAGGAACATTCTGTGACAGGGTTTCTTTCTTAATAAAATACTTTATTCATATCGAAGACAAGCTGTACTGATGTAGAAGGAAATCTAAAGGTAATGCAGAAGTACCTGCATTTCTAAAATTTCTAAGAAAAAAGGTTTCTTTTCTACCTCAAAATAGTCATTATTCACCTTTGTTAATCAAACAGGGAAAAATAATCATAGAGATAACAGCTACTTCAATCTTGCTTTTTCAAAAGACATAAAAGCTCATCATCCAGCAGGCCCAGGCAAACATCTCAAAGTAGCAGCCAAAAGCAGCCTTCACGTTTCACCACAACTGGAAAGCAAACATTTTAAAGACAGAACAAAGTAGGTACTTGCTTGATGGAAATGGCGTTACCAAGTGAGTGATTATGTTCAGCAGCACAATGCTTTGCTGTGGGCAGCAATTCACCTGGATAGAAAAGGGAGAATTCTGGTCCTTGTACAGGCAGAGTGCCACAATCTTGTCCCCTTTCCTACCTACAGTAGATTGAGCAAGGCCATGGCCACTGCTTTATGCTGTGAGATGTGCGGTCAGAGGAATTCACTGGGGTTGCAGCCCTGACCAATGAGCATCTTAATGCCAACCACCACCTCCTAGAGCCTAGTAAATAAAAAAGCCTCATGACTAACCAGCAGAGAATTCTGAAAGCACTGCTTTCATTGCCTACAGAATTATCACCAACATCCATGAAATTTTTCCTTGCGCTTAGAAATTAACAGAATAAAGTTACATTTTAACAGAACTCATTTAATAGTATTTGTATATGTGGAAAGGTTAAGGACAGATCTTTACTCTGTTAATTTAAGAATTACTAGCTCTACAATTTCATGCACAGAGATCTTTTGTCCAAGAATTTGTACATCTTCCTTTTTAATAAAAGGCAGACAAAGCACACAGGAGACTATAAAACAAACAGAGAGCTTGGAGAGAGGAGATAAATTGCTGAGTTGGATTTAGCAAATTAATTTTTTTGTTTAATGAAAGACTATAGAATGGGTTTCCAAACACTGAATGCCAATTAATCAAATCATTCTGAAAGGACAAAAATAAACTGGGGAAAAAAGGAAAAATAAGCCAGCAGTCCATCACATCTTAAATAAATGAGTACGGCCCTTTTTTGCTGTCTGGCTGCAAGGGTGCCCCAAGTGACTGAGATCCTGTGTCTTGGAATAAAAAGGTCACTGCTCATTGGACAGCCTACCAAACAGTGCCATCATGTACTTCTGGATGTCATTAATGCTTTTACCTCACTGTCTTCTGCATGTAGTCTCAGAGACCAATCCAATTCCATGTAATTTGCTTTTAAGAGAGGCATTTAGAAATATATTTTCCAAATAGCAGAGATGCTTATTGCTGAGTTACTCTGTATTTCTCCTTAAGATTTTAAAAGGCATATGAGTAAATTCAGACTTTTTGCAATATTTTTATTTGGCTGTGAACTGTTTTTGTCCTCAGGCAAGATGAGGGGTTTTTTTTAAATGTCAATCTAATGTGTAGCTCAAAATTCATAAATCCGAGTTTAATAAGCCCTGCACTGTCAGTTTTAAGATCTTATATCAAATCTCCATAAACTCATCAATACAAAACAAATTCTTTGAATTCACCTAATTTTCCTCATGACCATGCTTGAGGAATTCACAACTGTTCTTGGTTATTAGACCCAAGACAATACTGACATAAATTTCAGATTTATCATACAGTCACTGAACAGTGCAGGTTCGAAGGGACCTCAAGAGACCATCCAGATCAGCTGTTCATGGGACAGCCATCCCAGGTGAGATTACCTAGCATCCTGTCCAACTGCATCTTGGAAACCTCCACTGATGAAGAGTCTGCTACATCCCTGGAGAGGATGTTCTTACTACAATAAGTAAGTAAGTAAGTAAATAAATAAATAAATAAATAAATAAATTCTATACTGTGTCAAGATAAATATTCTCCCAATGCAACCTGTACCCTTATCTTCTTCATGTGGTTCCTTGCAATGAGAGAGCCTCCTGCCTCTTTGCAGCTGCCCTTTGAGTACTGGAATACTGCACTGAGGCCCTCCCGGTGACTACTCCAGGAAAAAAACACCTAATGCCTTCAATCTTTCCTCAAAGGGCAGTTTCTCCTGCCCTTTGGTCATCTTTGTGACCCTCTTTTGGACCTTCTCCTGTCTATCCATATCTTTCTTGAATTGGGATCAACCATGAACACATTCTTCAAGTGCAGCCTAGAGGTGCAGAAGAAGAGATCACCAAAAACAGAGTGAGTACTTTTCTTCTAAAACCATGAGATAAATATTTTGAGATACAAAGTGTTGTATTTTTTTCATAGCTGTTTTTTTGTTTTGTTTTTACATTTATGATGCAGGTTTGAATAACACAAGAATGTGAAGGCCATGGTGCAGGGACACGGTGTGCAGTGACACAATGTGCAGTGACAAGCAGAGCTCAAAAATAGGCTTAAAAATGGAGTGGAACAACTGAAATCTTTCCCACAAACTTGCTCAAGTGCCTATGAAACACCAAAGGTGTGGGAACCTGTGCTGGTATGAGCTCCAGAAAATTAAGATACTTGGTTCTGACAGCTGTCCAGGGACAGCCATGGTAAACTGGCTCTCTCACAAAAGATTCACTTCATGAAAGATAAGCCTCTGTATCCAAGCCAACTCATGAAGATTAAGTTAATGCAATTAATGATGAATAAAGTCTGTTTCATCTAACATGAAATGAGTCAGATGAACTGAAATCTTAAAGCATTTATTTAGTTCTCCACCAGCTACAAAAACAGGACTATTACAATGATTTTGGCTTACGTATATCGGTGTGGGCTATGTCAAAGGTAGGCAAGATGAATGCCACCCACAGTTTTCCAGTCAAGGGATATGATAACAGTGAAACAACCATAAAAGGTTACAAGCATTTGAAAGCAGGAAGCGAAACATTCAACTGAACTGAGCCCTGTGAATGTCACTTTTAAAATAATAATTATTTCTCTGCATTCCTGCATTACATTCAGAAAAAACCTGAAGAAATTAGATGTATTCTGCATGGGTCTTTCTAAATCTTCTCAGCATCATGGGAACCTGAATAACTTAATTTCATAAGGAAACAGGCAAATACAGCATGCAGAGAGGCAAAACTATTATTATTCCATTATATAACACCAACATGTTTTGCCCTGCACAAAACCTCCTGTTAACTGGCCTCACAGTTATTTCCATGTTCTGAGTTTCATGTTCTAAAGCATATAGAAAAAAGAGACTAAATTCAGGCCTCATCATACAAGACGTTTAGTTTGGTTTATTTATAAATTTGTTAAATTAATTTGCATTTTTTCATGGGGTTGGGTCTGTGATTAAAGTAGGCTCCAGGATTTTAATAACATTCCATCTGTCTCAGAGGTCCTTGCTTAATTTTTGCTTTCACAGACATTTTAAACAATTAGCTAGTGTTAGAAACTTCTCTGTTTCTAAATTCTTCTGTAATATATTGCAGAGGTAAACAGAAATCTTAAGCCCTGTTTGCAAAGAAACAAAAGACCTTAAGTATTTCAGGAAACCTTAAAATACAGTAATTTTAAGTACTGGAAGACATGCAGCAGCCAACACTTCTCTAGATACTTCCTTTAGGTGTCAAAAAAGATGTTTTGCAAGTCTCATGATGCTTAATCTCTAACACACTTCTCTCTCCCAGTAATGTTAGTGTGACACCATGCAAAAATGAGCCTTGAGCCTCTCTCTTTCACACACACAATTACTCCTGAGACATTCCTGATACCAATGCAAGTCTGAGAAAACAGCTGCCATGTTGGAACTGCAGTCCAGTGGAAGTTATTTACTAAATCTCAGGATTTCAGATTCACCTACACATGCTGCAAAACAGCATTATCCAAAACTACCACCAAAGGTGGTACAACAGTGTGAGTCAGGTGAGTTACATAAAGCACCAAGCCCTACAAAGACACTCATTGTAAGACACATAGTGAAAACAGAAGCTATCAGAAATGTACGTACAGCTGGAATACACACCCATATTGTACACTTGCCTTCCTTTCAACATCTTTAATTATAAGGATATTGTAGATATATTATCATAAATCAACAAATCCACTTTCCACAGCGTGTTACTAAGCAACTGTAACCAAGACCTTGTGTAAATGAGATTAAAATTCCAAGGTAACAGTACCCAAATACAACGTCACATTGCACAGCCAAAGAGAGTAGAATGTGCTCATATTAAAAGAAGAATGTCTGCTTAGTTTTATGTTTGTTCAAATAGTTTAGATACACAGAAAATGTAAATCTACTTGTATCAGTTGTAGGCATTGCCTCCATACAATGAACCCTGCAAAGATCTAACAATCATGGTATATTTTTCAGATAAAATAACTAAAAACATTTTCAAATTAATTTCATTATTCAGCATAAGCATTTCATTCTGCCATTTAAAGGTATTACTACAACTTTTAAGAAAAGATGTCATACTCACACATACCGTGTGAAAGAAGGATGCTGTAACACCACGATTAATTTTTTTTTGTACTTCCAATATAAAAACAACACTTTTTTCCAGTCATAAATACAGAAGTGTAAGCACCTAATAACTGACTGCACTTGACATGCATGTCCCCATCACTCCAGCACTCACTGTATGGACTTATCAAGTAACCTGAGGAAGCTCCAATTGGAGTAGACAGAGTAGACCAGAATATTCTCTAAGCAAAAGAGATTGTTGTAAATGTGTGAAATCCTTCCACTGTCAGTCCTGCCTTCCCACCGAGTTTCAAAGTTCAAGTTCTCTCACATAACAAATGTGACTAAATATTTTAAAACAAAACCCAAATTTAAACACAGAATCACAGAATGTTTTGGGTTGAAGGGAACCTTAAAGATCATCTAGTTGCAACCCACACCCACCACAGACAGGAAGGTCACCCACTAGATCAGGTTGCTCAGGGCCCCATCCAACCTGGTCTTGAACATTTCCAGGGAGGGGGTATCCATAGCTTCTCTGAACAACCTGTTTCAGTGCCTCACCACCATGAAGAAAGAATTTCATCCTAACATCTAATCTAAATATCTCATTTAAAACCATTCTCTGTTGCCCTATCACCATCTACCCATGTAAAAGGCCCTTTTCACTTTTTTTGGTAAATCCCCTTGAGGGACTGGAAGGCTTCAGTGAGATCTCCCTGCAGCTTTCCCTTCTCCTGACTGAATAATCCCAAATCCCTCAGCCTGACTTCACAGGAGAGGTGCTCCACCCCTCTGATCATCTTCATGGCCTCCTCTGGACTGGCTTCAACAGGTCCACATCCTCCTTGTGCTAGGGACCCTGGAGCTGGATGGAGCACTCCAGGTGGGGTCTCAAGGGTGGAGCAGAGGAGGAAAATCATCTCTCTTGACCTGTTGGTCACTCCAATTTTGAGGCAGCCCAGGATGCAGTAGGCCTGGAGGTTCAGAGACTTGAGAGATATGGGAATTCTGGCTGTGAGCAAAGACTGAGGCAAAGACCTCATTGAGTACCTCAGCCTTCTTCATATGCATTATTGTCAGTTCTCCCTTCTCATTTTTCAGGAGAACTGAAAAATACTCTCCCTGCCCTTTTTCTTCTGACTTACACAATCCCCTCTTGCTATTCCTCACATCCCTTGCTAAGTCCTGTTCCTTCTGTGCCTTGGCTTTCCAGACCCCATCCCTACACATTCAAACCATACCTCTGTACCCTCCACAAGTCACCTGGCCTGCTTTCACTAGCTTTGCATTTTCTTCTTACCCCTCAGTGGGAGGAACAAGTCTTTGCTCAGCCATGCCAGCTTCCAGCCTGCTGTGCCTGATCCTACATGTTGGGATGGAGAGCTCTTGCACTCTAAGGAAAATGGCCTTAAAGGGTTGCCAGCTCTGGTCAGTTCCTTTGTCCCTTAGGACAGCTTCCCAGGGAATCTCATTCACCAACTCCTTCAACATCTGGAATTTCGCTCTTCCAAAATCCAGGCTCATGACTTTGCTCCTTGAGAGCCCTGACTGACCAGGGTATGGTGGCTACAGCCCAGGCTGCCTCCAATGCTAACCCAATCTTAAGGGAGAAAGCCTTACTTTACTACTTCTGGCTCACAAGCCATCTCTAGAGCAAGAGTAGAAATCAGCTGCAATGGAGACAGACCCTTCCTGGAGTCACTTTGCTCCTTGTTCAGCCCAGTTTTCAGGAACTCAGGGATATTACAAGCCCTTTCTGCTCCAAGTACATATTCCACTCACTTGACATTGCCTCCTTTTACACATACATGCATCTTTGCAGAGAGTCTGTGCTTTAAACCTTAAAAAAAAAAAAAAAAGTAAAAAAACCACACAAAAAAAAAACCACCACACTGCATATACACACCACCTGCTGGGGAGAAGATGAGAGAACAAACATGTGACAGACATTAATCACAATGCTTAATGCACTCCTGGCAGGCTCTCTGCTACCAGAGCAAGGAGAATCATTTAACAACCTGTGTGGATAGAGCAGAAAGGAAAACTTGCCAGCTTTATTCACTTGTGGCTTTCAAGTTCTTCTGCTGCTTTTAAACATTTAAAGAACATATGTGTGTAGAGCCCTTTCTATTCTAAATTATCCTGCAGTGACAACTTTGTCCATACCCCAGCCTTCCTGTAATGGCACATTTCTCTCCTTCCCCATTCCTCTTCCACCAAGACTGCACTTTAATATAACACTGCTCTGTGCCAGTACTACTGCAGACTAAGTACTTCTCTCCCCACTGCTTCACCTATTTCTTGTCCTAGAGAAAAGGTTATGAGTCTTAATATTTTATGTCAGTCAAAATATAAATTAACAAAATAATCCACAATACTAATGGGTGCATCTTCTAGTACAGTCAGTAAAGGCTGCTCTGCTTACAGCACAAATGAAATCAAATCACAAGATATTCCACTGAACACATCTCTCTTGCTGGTGAAAGTGTGACAAAGTGAACATTCAAAAAAGTGCAAAAGGCTGCATTTCTTAATTCCTCCCATTAAGAAAAGAGAATGTAGAGTAGTTAGTGGTCTACTTCAATTTTTTTTTCAATTACTTTTCAGAGACACTATGCACTTCTGTTAATCTGTGATGAGAGGATCTTAGGAGATACAAGCAACAGTTCCAAGATGACTGGTTGCAACCACATCTAAAAATAACCTTTAACTTTAAAAAGGTCCCCTTCAATGCAGTGTCTGAAAAAAACCCTACCATTCACAAGGTATTTCTGACTATTCAATTCTTTAAAACTTTCTTCAATAGTCTACACTCCTGGCAAGGCTGTTTCAGTTACTTGTCTTCACTTTTACTGGTCGGTCCTCACAACACTGTTCCAGGACATGAAGAATTCCAGCCCCCCATCAGAGGTTTGTATTGTTTTGTAACACACTGACCCATCAGCTTTATATAACTAATATCCTCTGGGTAAAAACCATTCAACTACAACAAAAAGAGGCACTCCACAAACAAATGACATAATAGTAGTCTGCAAGTGTTTCACTTTAAAAATGACAGTAGAAAGGACATTCTGACTCTGCAGGATCTTTTAAGCGTTCAGTAGATTCCTATTTTAAGGTCTGACTTTTTGAGGGGAGCTACAAGTATTCTCTGCTTTTCACCTATCTCTATTGCAAGGCTAACACAGCTGAGATCACTTCCTATGCATCAACAGAATTGTTTACGAAGCTCTGCTTAGTACAGCCTTCATGAAGACTGCGGCATATGGAAATATGTTTTCAGCTCAGACGGATGTTTCTAACGTTACCCGATGGTTTCATATCCAGTCTTCCACATACTAAAAGGTGTGATTGAGCTTCCCCTATTTAAAAATAATCCAATCACTTCTTTGGGGAAATTGATAGGTGTTTGACTATTTGTAGAGCTCTAAATGTTGAAGCTCTTCCAGCTCTTGCCCATTTACTACCTGATTTACTATGACCAAAACAGATGATTTTTAGTATAGTTACTTTATAGCAGATAAGAAAGCTTCCAGTGCTGTTAATTTCTTTAAGGAAAATGCCAGATTACTTCTTCGACCTTATTTTTCTTTAGAAAAAGAACTTTTGAAAATTACCATAAGCATTCTTGCAAGTTACATTAGGACAGAAAAAAAATCTTGTTACTGTTAAATTGTCTCATTGACTTTAACTGTCCAAAATAAAAATTGCAGTCAGTATATATACCAAAATGACCAATATAGTTCTTTCCAGAATAAACACATTTCAACTGATATGCAACACAGATGGGAACACAACACCATTTATTAATTTTTGCTTTGCATTTACTGTTGTACTTTTTCAAGAGCAGAATTTTTTTAAAATTGGTTCATGTGAAAGTAGGCACACATACAGTTGTGAGGGAAAGTAAATGAATAATTTTAACCTTAACTTTCACAGTTGCCATGCAATTATGTTGCATAGGAATATGTACAAAGACATTACTGGTCATATTACTGTGAAATAACAACAAAGCACCAAGGACACAAATCTAAAATAACCATAACTGTAATAGTCTACACTAAAACTATCAAGAAACTAGTCAGAGCAGAATCCTTTTTTGTTGTTGTGGTATGTAAGGGATAGAGATGTTCCTGGTGACATAATAAAATTTTAAATTAATCTCTATCTTGGGTAATTAAACAACTGTGCAAATAAGAGCATTCCTCTTCCCTTAAAGGTTTCTCTCAAAAACATATAGCAAAAGAAGCATCATTCATGGAAAAAACCCCATGTTTCTTAAATTCTAAATTACTTTGTTTAAGGTCTCCATTCTAGAGAATATCTCACATATGTGAATATCTCACATAGTCAGTGTAAGTACAGAAGACAGCAAGTTCCAATTGTCAGTTGGTCTGTAAGACTGAGTTTTATTCTGCAACTTCATAGCAAGATCAAAAACTTCGGTGGACACACTATTACTTTTAGACCTTGAGACAAAACCTTTTAAAACAATCGTACAGAAAGCACAAACCACAAAAAGTAATGGATTAAATTCAAAGTAAGTTAGATCTGTATTGAGAGACTCTGTAAGCATTTTAACAGTCATGGGATTGTTGGGGTGACTCCTGACTGCTTTCCAAGGCAATATTCAACATATTTGTTGTGGACAGTCTTTCTAACACACAGCTTGATTTATTATAGTAATGGGGGCAGAACCCAAAATGATAATTCAAGTTTATACAAAAAAGAAACAATAAATTTATTAATAAAGTCCTAATAAAATTAAAAGAACATATGCCTAGGAAGAAGAAAATTAAAAATGGAGACTGTAACAGCTATAAATTCTCTGTGTTAAAGTGATCCACAAGGCCATCACTACTACAAACTTCTTTTTAACTTTCTCCCACACCTCAGGAAGCAGCAGAGTTTCTCACATCTAGTTGCATGAATATGCAAACCAGTCTTAATATCATGAGTGATTGGGAAAAAACATTCTTTTTTGAGAAGAATTGTGACCAAATTTTTCTCCAAAAAGTCATTTTTCTCTTAAAATGACTATTCTTCACAAGCTATAGGGAAGAACCCAAACTATATTACAACTCCATGCCCTTGAAAATAATGTATTTTATCTGCTTCCACATTCAAGGGTTCTTATTTGTAGATTGTCATCATAACGCTAAATGTAAAATACAACTATAATAAAACTAATATACAAAAACAGTGAAGTATTATCTGTATTAATTATACAATAGTTGTTTTGGCAAAATAAGCTTAACTGACAAAACTAAATACTTTGTCCCTGAAAGCATTCTGCTACCATGAAACCAACACAGATAAAATATAGATTCTTACAAGGGGAAAAAAATTGTTGAAACTGGCAAATTCATGCAAAACATCTCGTAGCAAGAAGATACACATCAAAGAGACACTTAAACATTCACACAGCATTCACACAAGATTTGTACAAACAGTGCAACAAGGGACACACAGCTGTCCCACACCGGGGAGTGGTCACAGCACATCAGATGCTGAATTACTGACACACCTGAGGCTGGCAGTGGAGATGACAAACCCTGCTGGAGAGATCTGACACCTGAGAAAGCCAGGTGGCTTTGCCAATGCATAAAGAAAAATGGCAGAAGAAAACAAAAGTGCCTGTTTGCTCACCAAATTAATTCTGTCAGAGCCTGTATCTCTTCACAACCAGAGTGACAGGATGGAGAAGGCTATGAAAAATGGGGAGCTGCCATTCTCCTCAGGGTGAAATAAGTAATTACAGAAAAACAATTATTTTTACCCTGTTTCCTTTGACTTCTAAAAGCACATTACAATCTTCTTCTCATTCATACCCAGCCTAACAAACTTAAATTTTCTTTTTGTTAATATATTGCATACACAGTATTATTCTGTGTAAGAGACATAATCTGTCATTGCCTTTTGGGCAGTAAGAGAGATTCCTGCTGCTGACCCAAATGAGGCTTGAAACAGCAGCAGTAGCGTGGTCATGAAAGTTAAGCATTTAATCAGTATAAGAAATTGAGTGCTGCTCTTTTGAGTCTCAGCTCCACAAAGACAAGAGTCATCCTGAAAGGTCTTTAACACAGGAATAAATACACAGCTTGACCAGCTTGCATTAGAATGTCTTTCCAAACTTCCTGAAGTAATCCGTGGATAAAACAATTATTTATATGTAGGGCTAAGTTTTTCAAGTTTTACAAAAATATCCATAGGTCCTGAAGCAGCTTGGTAGCCTATAGAACCAAATGATCTCTTACATTTCAAGTCAAATTACAAAGATAAATCTTTGGCTGTGCTAAGTTGCTCAAAACTGATAAACTCAAAACTTTAACAGCACCAATCTGAATTATCACTGGTCAGAATATCCACCTTCATCTCAATGGAAAAAAAAGAAAGAAAAAAAGTGTTTACAATTTACCCTTGCTTGAATTAGACTGTCAAAAAAACTAATCACACACTGTTTTCATTTTCACATGACTCTCACTGCACTTCTTAGTTTTCCCTCAAGCTTTTCATTTTTCATGGTACACAGTTTGGTAGCCTAGCTCAGTGTACAGAAATATTTTTCAGGGGGCATAAAAATGAGAAACTATAGTTTTTACAACTGTCATGGTATTTCTCATTAATTCCTATGTTCATAGCAGTCACTTCACTGCATGTTCCTCAAAGCAGGATGAAGCCTTCAGTACCTGCAGTGGCAATAAACTGAATCACATTTCATATAAAAACAGTATCTCCTACTCTGAATATTTATTTGTCATTAAAATAACGGTAGAATTAAAGGAATCAAACTGAGGAAATATTCTGCAAGAACTGAGACCTGACTGTGTGGTGAAGCATGGCATAGAGTAAACTGACCATAAACTCAATCCAAGCTCATCTACTTGGTCTTCCTTTCTATCTTTCCAGCTTCTTCCCTTCTTGTTAATACAGATTTCCAAAATTTCTGACACAACTACAATAGAAGCAACAAAGCAGTGTGAATAGTGAGGTATCTGGAAATGTCTATTTAATCTGTTTTGATCTTTGATCAAAATAATCCAAAAGCTCATGACATGATTCACCAAGATAGCAGCCCATTTCTAATCAACGACTCAAAAGTGCAACCATCTCAGAAATAGAGCTTGCCATTGCTAAACTTAAAAGTTCAACCAACATTTTTATAAATTATTTCTCTTTCCCATTTATCCTTGCTTTCTCTGCATGCATACTCTTCTTTTCCCCTTGTGCGAGCTGACATCATCACCATTAAATGAGATAAATTCTGGGAAGCTTACTAGAGGTGTCATTATTTCAGACAATATTATTCTTCTAAACATATATTTTGATGTATTTTTTCTTCCAGACTGCTTCCTTTTCTCCATTGCTCCTAACAATTTTGTACTAATGACACAGCATTTGAACCAGTTATGCTGATAACTGTTCTAACAAGCTTCAACTCTCTTTTCTGATAGCCTGACAAATTCCTACCAACTACTTCAAAATATAACTCTCAGACCTTCCTGTGTTACAGCATAATTATAACTCCAAGGCCTCTAAGAAGGTTTGCTTTTCAACATATGTATTTCCAGGCATGCTCTTTAAAACATGCACTGGCACCTCCCTCACAGCAGCAGCACACCAAGCACGCTGCCAGTTCTAACAGTGTTCATCATCTCCTGGCCAAGCACTTATTGAGCACTTCTGCTGCTAGAAATCCTCGTGCTGCTCCCTTTTCTTTTTGCATGACTGAGCAAATCCAGCCAGAAATGTCTTCCCTCTTGCATTTGCAGATACACACAGCCAGTACTATGCAACATAACACCCTACTGTGTTGAATGCATACCACTCTAAACTGTTCAGCAGAAATAGTCCATGCTTTTTTATTTAGTCAATTTATTTCCTCTTGCCACTTTTCCCCTCCACAAACTTAGCCACTTGCATTTTAATTGAGTCTGAAATCAGCATCTTTTTTCTTTTAAATTTTTCCCCCTAAGTATTTCTATTTATAGTTTTCTCATGTCAAAAGGAATCGCATTACAAGCATGGAATTCTTCCAGAATAAAACTGGAACAGAACAAAACAAAAACAGCTATTATCACTTAGTTTGCCAAGTTAAAAAAAATACCTGAGGTATAACTAAATTAAAATGCAGCACAACTTTATTTTTGAATCTGTGAAATTGGCATAACACCAATACACCTGTGTGAAAAATGCTGCCGTTTAGAGATGAAGAACATGATGGACTACCTCCACACATTTGCTCTCCTAAGAGGGGAAAAAAACATAGTGTGAATTTTTGAAACTGTGAAGCAAGGAAGGAAATTTGTCCAGTATCCATACAGTTTTACATTTTTAGAAATCCTCTTTAAAGAGTAACTGTGCACTTCCCAGAAAAGCCTTTGCCATATATACTTAAATGACAACTGGCCAAGTTACAATTAGCTTTTCATTTTTATAACCAAGCTGCTGTAGTCTTCTCTCAAGTGTGGCACTGATGGCACATTTTTGTGCCCTCCTCAGACTAACACGCGATGGAATCAGCTACCAACACACAACTGCAGCACCACCAAGAACAGGAGCTTTTGGATAAGGAAAACAGGAGAGGTGGGGAGGAGGAAATACGAAAGACTAGCAATCCTGCACTACTTATCATCCAGACTTTTCCCCCTAGTACAAATGGAAATTATAGAGGCAACATGAAGAGAAGGCAAGGAAAAATAGCTTGGCCAACTCTGATGCAACATCTACCCCAACATCAGAAGACAGAGGGACGCAAAGAGAGAGAAAATTGATTGATCTGCAAATCAAGCAGAATTAACTGCAGGTGTTTTGTTTTTCAAAAAGCTGCAATGTGAGATGATGTAACTAGAGGCAGCATGAAATGGCTGGTGTCATTTCTATCAAAACAGACCACTTATTCTACAAATACTTCATCCACCTCTTCTTAGGGCAAGCTTTTCCCTTGTGAGTCCTGCCTGCTGTCTCCTTTTCAAGGGACTTCAACAACACACAGCCAAATACTGCCCTCAATGTAGCTTCTACAATCCCTAAATTTAGCAAGTTTCTATAAGCACACTGCAATATTCAAAACTATTAAAATAATATAAAATTAATTTACCACTTGAGCAAAGATTGCGTACTGTCTGGATAATTACAGTAAGCTTTCAGTGAAATTGTATGTAAACAGCAAAACATGTTCCTTGACACTGAGCTGACTGACATGTTTTCCTTCTCAATTGGCATCACCAACTCTAAAAATTTCAAAATTGTATGAAAGATTGCAACATACAGTTCTTTTTCTTCAAGCTTTATAAAGCATAGAGAGCATTTCAGGACAGCAGGTTTATTTGCTACCGACAGCAACATTAGCAGAGCTGCACAGAACTTCAAATTAAGCCAGGTGAAAATACTTTCCTTAAGTTCTTTGGCAAATATGATGGGAATATGATGGGATTTTCTATGGTTTAGAACATTTTAAACCCCAAACAGTTAAATCACAAAGCTGTTATCAAACCATACCATCAGATTTCACAGGCTTGCTACAACTGGTTACTACATCTTCCAAAGTTCAAGCTATGCAATACAAATTAGCAAAATATGTGGAATCAAAATTTCATCTATGGTTCTTGTTCTGTTTAATATTTTAGTAAATATAATGAAATAAACTTCATCAGTCTCTAGGACTGAGTACAGAAAGTAACACCAAGGAAACTAAAGATTATCTTAAACATCAACACTGGCTAAAAGAGTAGCAAACAAAGAAAAACCCACTCACTGAAACCATGTTTCAATAACCACAGTTCCCAGAGAATATATGTTCAGTATATTCTATGACTAAAGGTGCTGAGGGTATGCATGTGTTCTTCCTTGGAAAAATTACCTGCTGTCTACAATGACCAATGATTTTACATATTAAAAACACACATTTACTTGAGCCAAGACATCAACTGGCAACAGGTCAGGATTCCATACAGCAACGATGTCTATGTTTAGTGCAGTCGTCAATAAAATAAGATTAAATTAAATGTATTGTATTCATTTGCATATTTTCTATTTACTTGTCCCAGCAACACCCTAATTAATACTAAATTGTAATTGTCCCTTTGGAGCAACAATAGGGGCAACAACAATATTTTACCTACAGGTAAAATATTAAAATGTGAATTCCAAACACAGACCCTATACTCACATCAGGAACTAGACATGACAGAAGTGGCTCAATGCCATCTGAGAATTCACCTGCTCTGAGAGAAAAAGGTAAGAGCTCATTTCCCTTGGGGCCAATTTTCTACTCCACTTGGAGCAGCAGGGGAGCAGGGTGGCTGCCCTAAGCTCTAGGACTCGGTGGTGCTCTCCACAGCTTGCCACGATGAAACCAAGGGACCTGCAGGAGCTCATAGAGTTCTCCCCCTGCACACCCACCACACATTTAATACATGCACATCTTGACCAAACATGAAATCAGGATGTGGCCAATAAAACATGTTGAAACAGAACCCAAGAAATGGGTTTGTATCCCCTAAATCAGACGCAGTCACAGCAATAGAAAACAGCCCAACTCTTCCCAAGATCTGAGTGTCAGTGATGATTATTCTTTAGTAATTCCTTTGCAACTAACCACCATCTGCCTCATGCACGTTATTCAGCAACTCTGACAAAGTGTTCTTATGTGCCTTCTTGGAACAGTTTAAAGATATGCACCAAACACCTTTCAGAGACTCAAATATATTTTGCCTGAGAAGCTCCTTCAATTGTTCTAGCAAATAAGCTCAGCTTCTTGTCCTGATTTACTTTACATTATTGGATACCACCAATAGTAATTTAGACTGAATACTGAATTAACCAAATAAGGTAACACAGAACAGAGCAGCAGGAATGTATGTTTCCTCTAATTGTCCCTTATATTTAAGCAGAGTTTGCTTAAATACCCATTTATGCTATTATGCCTTTTCACAGTTTTACTTTTTCTCACACAGAATTCAATGCTTGATCTAGCACACCACGAATAGCTAGAGAAGATAAAGTACTTCTCTTATTCATCACTGCTCACTGCAGAAGGGAAGGCTGCATCAGACCAGGGTGGTACACACTGCTCTCAATAGCCTTCCAGGCCTTCAGGTAGCAACCTGGGTGATGAAGATTATACTTATTAAATTTGCAATGTGCTTACAGGCTTTCTGGTGGGAGGGTTGACAGGTTGATAAGAGGGGGCTGTAAGCACATTAGAGAACAAAATTAGAATATAATATGAACTTGACAAATTGGAGAAGCAGCCTGGGGAAAAACAGAGATTTAGTTCAATGAGAACCAAGTGGAAGATTCTGTGCTTAGCCAAGAACAATTAACTGCTCAGATAATGGATAATAACAACTGCTGAGGTTGCAATTCTGCATAAAAACATAGCCCACAAGAATATAAATGTGACTTAACAATAGTTTACAATAGAAAAAAATAAAAGGCAAAGACTGCACTGGGATTTAGGAGAAAAATTAGGTATGAGTACTCTTGTTGTTCTACCAGCTCTGGTAATGTTGCACTGGGCACTGAAATGAGATATATACACTGTGGAGATAATTGAAGGTAGAGAAACAAGAATTAACATAAAATACAATTCATGAGGATAGAGTTAGAGTTGTTTTGTTTAAAGAAAACATTGCCAAGGGGAGACAAATGTTTTCAAATACTGGAGTCCATACTCATGTGAGGCTGAACAATAATGGACTTTAAAGATATAGTTGTAATTGGCTATGAGTTGAGAGAGTTACCAGCTGTCTTTCCAGTGATTCTGTTATTTGCATTACCCATTTAATATTACATTTTAAGAGGAAAGTCTTCAATACACAAGTTAATAATGTGATAAAGTAAAAATCCTTGCTTTCTAGGAAGGTTTGCAAGGGAGTTTCTGGGTTGTTCCTTTTTACACAGTAAAAGATGAAGAATTTGAAAAGCTTGTTTATTCTGTGCACTCTCTTTACTGCAACTCTTAGAAGTCACCCCATCTGATTTCAGGATTATTCTCACTGCTTCTTACATAATTTTCTCTCTTCCTGTCATATTTAAATTGAGAAATAACCACCTGCTGAAATCAATACTGAAAAATAAGATAATGCTAGCTATTTTTAGTAAGAATAATATCATCACACTCCTAGTCACCATCTCAAAATTTTCTGACTGGTAGGAAAAAAAACCCACTCATATTTCACAGCTAAAACCAAACTTCCAAACACACGTTCATCTTTCAAGACAATGGATTCACTTAATGGCCACATTTATCCACTGATTAAAAGCAAGTGCTTCCACTTTCCAGAGCATCTGACTGTCCAGAGAATTTTACCATGTTCTTATCATTTCCAACCTGACATAAAATTATTTTCATATTCTTTAAGATACTCCCCTAGAGTATCTTAAAACGTAAGGTTTGACTGTACTTGCACATTGAAGCTGTAGTACAGTTCTTTTAAAAAATCACAATATTTTAAATGCATCTGCATTATCTATTTCCTCCTGGCCCAAGTTACAATGAAATTAAATCTAGAAAAAGAAATAAAGTGATGATGAGTTTTTCTTCATATCAATAATCCACACTAAGACTGATGACAGTAGATTTAAATTTTAAGTTATGTAATCGTTCCATATGGTGGTTGTCATAAATAAAAACTTGAATGAAGCTACTCTCTGTGCAGTCAATTAGCAGAATTTTAGATACTAAGTATTTCAGAAAAATTAATTGCAGTAGTGAGGTTTTTTTGGCAAGAGGGTATATCAGGTCTACAGAACCTGAAGCTACTAGCTCTGCAGAAATTAAAAAGTACATCTCTGTTGGATGTGTTCACACATGCAGGAAGTCTGTTTGCATCAGCAGGTACAGCTAATGCAGAAAGCATATTCCAAAAATATGCATTTCAGCTTCTACATTTTGCATAAAAAGTAGTCTTGTGTTTTGGTCTAGTGAATCTGTCAAAAGAAGAATTTATATGAACATCCGTAAGAATAAGTTACCATATAATCATCCTACATGATTCAATCATTTAACAGTCTTGAGAACACAAATGGTTAGTTGCCAAATGCCATTCCTTTCCTTGCATCAGCTTTGTTATTTGCAGTTGGAAAGGGCTAGCTCTGAGTTTCCAAATAATAATATCAACTTTTCCTCTTGTCATTTCCATATATATTAAACAGGTATTCAATTATCTCTATCTGCAGATAGGTGGAACAGGGGTCCAGATTTGCACTAAAGCCACTGTGATTTGATAAATCAGATTACCAAAGACATTTTAATTGTCTTAACCTTTCTTTTGCTACATTTATGCACATTCAGAGAGACAAAGAATGGCTCATTCACCTGCTTCAGGCAGTGCATAGCACCTGGCTGAACTGCAAAATTGGACTACAAGCCTGAGCCTTTAGTTTCATCAACATTATTTCACAAATCAGGCACCAATCCAGCAACATGATTAATCTAAATCAGACTGCAAATAAAAGGCAAGAATGAAGTCGCTAAGGCAAACCCAGCAGTGTCCACGTGCTGTGCATCTACAAGCCTCAAGACGTTGTGTATGAAGCCTTTCAGATGAAATGTGGAGGCAAGTAAAGCGAGAAACACAATGCTGTAAGTTATTACAGCGCTGTACCACTCAGAGGTCCCAGCTGAGATAAAAGCACAATACCATAAGCACTACACAAACAAACAGAAGTAACTATCCTGACTCAAAGAGTTCACAAATTATGTAAATAATAAAAGAGAAGGGGGAAAGAACAAAGTTGTACAAGCTTTTCTCTACAAGTAAGAGAACTGA
Source organism: Acanthiza pusilla (assembly GCA_036630365.1). Lineage (NCBI taxonomy): Eukaryota > Metazoa > Chordata > Aves > Passeriformes > Acanthizidae > Acanthiza > Acanthiza pusilla. The sequence continues at coordinate 35,467,743 of JAXCHO010000073.1, forward strand.
AAGGTTTAAAGGAGACGGATCATGGAAACTCCATGATACAGACGACTCTTTTCAAAGCCATACTATACACATGCACATGGAGACAAAGTTTTCCCTTTCACCCTGTTATAAAACTTTACATAGATCTACAACTTACAAAAGCTATGTCAGCAGCCCAGTCATTATTTTAGTATCAGTGTCTTTTTATCGCAAGAAAGGAATACAATCATTCAGATGGAAATGTGGCAAGCTGTCCAACAAAAAACTTGCCCTTGAAAAAGACAGAATTCCCCCATTTGCAAATATTTCTGCCCTTTACTAACTCACCAAATTAAAGTACTTCCCAATATATTCCCTTTTGCTAGTTCCTGTTAATATGTCTGACCTGACTCTTCTCCACCAAAAATATAGTTTGAACATTTACAGATGAGAATCTTCTTTTTGTTATATTAACAGAAATACAATTATGTTTGACAATTAAATAATTCCTGATCTTTATTGATGAAAAATCAAAATTCATTAATTCCAGACCCTGAAGAAAAGAAAGAGTGGACTATTTTAAGATTGAAGGTCAAAATACGTTCAATAAACTTACCTGACCTGTGGATTATCACAGTACATACAGATATTATTAAAGATGCTTTCCAACTTGTCCTTATGAAACACTAACTACAGCTTCCAAACCTGTTGAACAACTTCGTGGCATTCCTCTCCCATTCAAATTAGTGCATACCTCTCCCCTTCTATCTACAAATTGCACTCTTATCGATGGATGGCCTCAATAAACAGATTAGCAGTAATTGCTCTTTGTCAAGTGCTTGTAGGTGTATGTATGAGTAAATTTACATTCTTTTCTTCACAGATTTTCTGATCAAGCAACATTTAACATAAAAACGGATTTGCCTCTTACTAATGAAAACAGAACAAGACACATCATAATTTGGCATACTGTAATGGTGTCTGCCTTGCAAATTAGTTATCTTTGAGAGGCAAGAGTTCTCTGTCAAAATTTAAACTAACTGTATTTTCAAAACACAGTTTTGCAAAAACATCTTAGCTGTCCTTTGAAGAATATTAAAGTTTGTTGAAACCACAAAGCAGACCTTAGTCTTCTTTTCATGGTTCCACAGAACACTTGAAATTATTTACATTATATTATTAAAGTTTCCCTTTAAAAAAAGGGGGGCATAAAAACCCACCAAGCTTTAGTTTACTAAAAGTTAAGAACAAAATGCACCTTGTTGATATTACACATTACATTTTGTCTCTTCTTTAATGGAAAAAAAAATAAAACCACAATTCTTTAATGGTTTTACATTGCTTCTTCCTATTTCATATATCAGGTTTGAGAGACATTCCAAAGATAGATATTATTTTTCCAAGGCTCACTCTCACAAAGCTCATTAAAGCAACTGCCAGGAAGAACAGCACCTGGATGGTACATAACAGATCCACCCGTCATCCTTACTCCCCCTCATCCATCAATAGAAGGACACACCACATGCCATAACTGCATACATGAAAAACTCTCCTGCAACAGAAGTTAAATATGCACAGCTTGGAAACCCCAATGTATTAGCATGGAGGAGATTTTATGAACAAACAGTCTTACTAAGTACAAGTAAGTACCTGGTTACACGAGAAAGATCAAGCAGCCAAAGCACCATCACTGAAATTTAACCACAAAAATATAAGTAATACAGTAAGCAGAGTTTTAATTACTGTAAAGGATGTAAGCCTCTACTTCAGCTCAAATAGTACCACATGCAGAGCCCCATCCAGGGCCAGTACTCGAGGGTAGTCTCAGCTTGTAGCACAACACCTGCTGGAGCACAGCTCTCCCTTCCTACCCAGCTCTCCCTGAAGCACGTGGCACTGCCAACAGACCACACTTTATTACAAGAGGTCTAATGTCACCCTTGTGCACAGTGTGGAGCACTTCAAGGAAAGCTAGGAAACTTACATATGTAACTCCATATGCTCCTAGAGCAATCTGAGTACAACTGTGCACACTGAAACAGGTGTTTCAAGTTTTGGCAGCACAGCAGATTTATAACAAAACTTGTATTTTAGACACTGACTGGATTCGATTTTAGCCTGAAAGAAATGACCATATGCTGTTGAACTTTTCTGTTCTGGCCTGCCATAGTCTACCTCAATATAAAACAAATATGTTAAGATGAATATAGGAGACATTTCTCAAGAAAAATTTTAACATGCCTATAGCTCCAAAACCCTGTCTCTTGAAACATGTTTTAAGTAGATAAAGGTAAAAATAGCAGCAATATACAAATAACATAAGATCACATTTGATTCCAAAATCTTAAGACCTATCCTTCTAACAAACCATAATATAATGGTTTCTAAAGATTAAAACACACTGAAATGCAATTAGCAAATTTTAGGAGCATGGTACAAAGAACGATAAGCAACTTTTTTTACATGTATCAAAATGCTCTTCTGCAGTATTTGGAAGCCAAATATCAAAGCACTCTTCAAAATCCACACAACAACAAAATCTAAAAGCAGAATGCAACATGAGTATACTAGAGTATAACAGAATCAAAATTAATCCATTTTCTTAATCAAAAACTAAGAGAATAGCAAAATAGCATGAAGCAGTAGAAGCAAGGATTTTGTAAATATCTATCTTAGAAATCTGAGATACGTGAACAACTAACAGTTTTAACAACAGGCTGTCACAATTTCTAACAGCATACTGTCTCTGGTAAACTGCACATCCGAGAAGCACTTTGTTTTCTTATTACAAAATGCTGATCAGGTCCATAACCGTGAATAGAGAGCTGCATAATGGACAACTGTAATCCAGCATACAAATAATGAATGTAGCAGGAGTCAGCACCAGATCCAACACTTTCTGGGAGGAAAAGACCTGTATCCTCAGATCTGATACAAAAGCACTGCCAAAACACATCATAATCAAGTATTTTCATCTTCCGTCACACCAGTGCAAGTAGAATACCACAGCTGCAAAGATACTGAACTGCTCTAGACTGCACTGCTCTCTCTAGATTAAGTTTTTACAGCACGACAATACCTATTTGACAATATCCACAGCCAGGTTTTCTTTTCATGTGCATTTCTGCAAGACTTGACATTTACAATACTTACGCATTGCAATAAGGTTTCTTTTCATATCCTTTGTAGTTATTCATGTTCAGAGCCATTTTACAAACTTCACAGTGGAAACATCCTTTATGCCAGTACTGTAAATAAATGTAAAGTAGAATTACTTACGGTACTGATGTTTTGAAAGCAATGTTAGGGAATGGCAAACGTAAAAACACAACTACATGTCAATATTTTGGCCATGCATTATAGGTCTCTTAGCTAAATCAGAAGGATTACTTTCACATGAAAGCAAAGGTGATTCTGAAACACTCTCAGAAATGTAAACTGTCTGCTAAGGTAAATGCCAAGACCCCTGCATGCTAACCTTGCCAGGATAATTTTAAAGATAACTGAAGCAGAAGTTTGACGTTTTGCCTCGTTTAAAAAAAAAAAACAAAACAAAAAACCGGCCGCTTGCTAAGAATGCAATACTACACGAATGCAATCACTAACTAATGTGACGGCTGGCTTTTTGGTACGCCGCACAGATACTAAATTTAGCACATAATACGGCATTTTCCTCCGGTGGCTTCTACCGCCTCGCCTTGCCTTTCCGGGGACGGTAATTTGGCGCATCTGCCACAGCCTCACGCGGTTATTTACGGAGCGGCCGCGCCGGGCTATAGTCGGCACCACCGGGGACACCCCGCGGGACAGGGCTGCCCTCGCCCCGCTGCCCCGGCCAGCGGCCCCGCCGAGGCGGCCATGGGGCGAGGGGCAGCCGAAGCCGCCCCAGCTTGGGGATGCACCGGCAACTACAGCCGGGCGGGGGCCGCCTACAACTTCATCCCTCGGGGAGCCGGGCGGGCCGCGGGGAGCTGCCACGGGCACCGTCATTCCCGGGCGGGCACCGCAGGGCGCCCCAGCCGCTGCGGCCCCGCTCGCCCCGCGCCAGCGCGGTGACACGGCGGCTGCCCCCGCCGGCGGTGACAGCGCGGATGCCGGCGCAGCGGCGGCCCTCGAGACGCTGCATTTGCCACCTGCCGGCTCGCCCCGATGCCCCGCCGGCCCTGCCCTGCCCTGCCCGCCCCGCCGGAGCCGCGGGGAACGGGACGGGCACGCCCGGGAGGCGCCGTCCCCGCCCGCCCGCGCCCCAGCACCTTGTCCAGGCAGTTGACTTTCTCGGTGGGATAGACCACTTTGCCACAGCGGGCGCACTGGGGGTTCATTTTGCGGCTCCTCTCGGGCGGCGGCTCCGGCGGGCGGCGGCGGCCGAGGTTGCGGTGCGGCGGGCTGGGCTGGACGGGGCTGCGGGAGGCCGATCTCTCATCCCCTGCCCTGGCGGGGACGCCGGGGGGTCCTCAGCGGCTGCGGGCGGGCGAGGAGGTCATCGGCGGCGGCTGTGGAGGAAGCGGCGCTCCAGCTGACTGCGGCTCGGCAGCATGTGCGAGTGGGCGGGCGGGGAGCCGGTGCTGCCGCCCCCGCCGCTCGCCGCCCGCCCCCGCCGCCTCCCCCGTGTGCCTGCGCGCTCGGCTCCCGCGCCGCGGGCTGCGTGACTCACGCCGAGCCCCGCGCTGCAGCCGCAAGCCAAGCCAAGCCCACCGGCGCGGCCCGCAGCGAGGGGAGGGCAGAAGGGGAGGGCGAGCCCCGCGCCGCAGCCGCCCCGAGGGGGGCGAGATGGCGGGGAGGGGTGGAGGGGTACCCGCTGCGCCTCCGGGCGCACCTGCCGGGGCTCGCTGGGGCGGGACCGGCCCCGGCGGGAGGGAGGGAGATGGTGATGATGGAGATGATGGAGATGGAGGAGATGGAGAGCGCGGGCAACGACGGCGCTGTCGCGGCCGCGGGGAGCTCAGGCGCTCCCCGAAGTGAGGCCCGAGGCCTGGCCGTGCTCCCGCGGGCACCTGCCGGGCGGGGCCGCGGCCTCCCCCCGCTGCACACGCAGCCCCGGAGCCGCCAGCGGGTGCGGAACGGCTCTGCGCTCCCCCAGCCTTGTGTCCCGATGAGTTTTCGGGCGCGGCGTTGCAGCCTTTCCGGGTCTGAGTCTCGCCGGGTCTCACCAGCGGTCCCGCGGGGCGACAGAATCGCAGCCGGAATGGCAAATGACGCTCCTCGGAGCAGGCTTTGGGCAGTCATTTCTGACTTGCTCTGCAGCGCTGTGGAGCGGTACAGCAAGAACTCATGCGGTTTTTCTTCGCTGAGGACTTCTTTAACTACCTGGAATACAAACCACACTGAGGAAAGCTCTTAAGCCAATGCAGCGCAGCCTTTTCTGAGGGTTTTTTTCAGTAGTGCAACACTCTGTGTGGCTCACAGCAAGGACAAATTCTGCACATACTTGGGCGTTATTAAGTAATCAGAATGCAGTCGGCTAAACTGGAATACTTGGCTATAATTCTGCCTTAGCAACCCAACTTTAATTCACTGGCTGTTTAAAGGCACAGGGAGAAACAGTAATTTCGTTGAAATTAATAATATATGTGATTAAATGAGAAACACCTAATCAGGCTTTAAATATTACATGATGGAAGTTGTAAAGCTGCCTCTGCCTCATCTAGCCTGAAACATCTGGCATCCGACGAAACTCAATGTTGAGATGCTGGCTGTGCTGCAAGCAACAGGAAGGCAGCTTTGCAGGCAGTTCTGTAAACGCTTGTTGACTCCTGTGGCTGTCTCGTGCAGTAGCAAATAGACAAAGTGTTCACCAGCCCCGTTTCCATTCCCGTGATCTGCATGCTTGTCCATTTCAAAGCCAGTGCTAGCAACCTGCAGTTCTCAAAAATCCTGAAGCAAATCTTTTTGTTGTTGTTGTTAACCAAATTAGCTTTGATCTGGTATTTAAGATTTGTCTTCTCACTGTTCCTCACTGACAATAGCATGATAACTTTTCACAAATACCTCACAACCAAGTTGGCCTCAGTCTAAGATTTCCCAGACAGAAATAGGTGCATAGGCACCCTGCAGTGCCAATGCAGTGAGTCTCATCATCTGCTACCTCTGTACTGTACAGATTACCTTACATTCTCTTGGTCAGTCTGACTGGCTGTGAACAATGGCGTTTATTCAAGGAACTCTGAATGCTAGGCGTCTGAGTATGCTGATAAAGGAAACTTGAATACATGGTAACTCAGTGTTTTCTGTGGGAACTGTTGTTTAGGAATCTGTCTAAAATCCCATCTGAGTTGGATTAGGCCCAGCACATAGGTAAGCAATCTCCCTCCTGCAAAGGCTACACAGTATAGAGGAGCAGCAAGTCTGTACTATGGCCTGGGATGGAGACTGATCTAAATTAATCTCAAATAGAAGGCAGTGAATGTTACTTATGTAGAAAAAAAATCTTTCTTAGCTGACTTAATTCTGCCTCAGCTTAGATTTTACCGATGGCTTGTAAGTGCAGGCTCTGTAGCCAATTGCAAATAACTAGAGGCATACAGCTCACCCAAACAGCACGTATGAAGTCTTTGAGACAGAGGCTTCATTCCTGGAAGTTCCAGGTTATTAAAATCCCAATTAGAGCCTCTGCATGCAGACAAAAATCATTTGGATATTACTCTCGCTCTCAATGTTAACAATGAAATGCCTCACCTTACTCTTGAAAGGAAAATTTCTATTAACCAAAATATCAACACTAAAAATGGAATAGTAAAATCACTAGCAATACCTAAAGTTGGATCTGAATATAGTGTTTCAGCAGTATGAAAGCCATCCCAATATTTCTCATTGTTTCAGGATCCTTTCATCAACTTTTATTAGTTTCCTTCAGAAGGGGGAGAAATTAGTGTCTGAATCACAGTCCTCATTTCCACAGTAGAGATCTCTTTCCTCATCATCACTTTTTCCTCCTGCTGTTATAGTGAAAAAATGGGTTCTTTTGCTCTATCGAAACCAGTGGGAGAGAAAAATCTACTTCACCCATGATAGTGAGAAAGCAGTGAAATGTTACTCATCCATAGACTTTCCTTTTTCTGGGTAGGTAATGATGCAATGGTACCATCCAGCAAAGCGAAATACATCAACCTTCCTAAGTCACTGACTCAAGGTGTAAACCAAAGACTATGGAGCACAGAAGGGCAAAGATCTTGCACTCAAAAGAACTCTGCTGCTACAAGCATGGATCCTGTGGTAGGTGGCTGGACCTTTAGATAGGTTCCAGCATTGATTCCCAGCTGGTATGTGTTGCCAAGTTAAAACTGGTATTCCAAGATTTCAGGTTATTATACTTCTCTCATCTGGTACATTTCAGGCTCTTTATCTGGCCTGGATAATTGAAAAGTGTGTGTTTAGTTGAGCAGTACAAATTACCAGCACTTGCAAATAGATGCTTTTTCCGCATGTCTACAGTGGTCCAAGTGCAAAAGACCTTCTGGGGCAGCTGTGTTACAGCATTAGAAATATTATGACTAGGTAACATGATGATTACAAAAGTTCCTATTTCTATGTGGTAATACCCTTAGCAGTTATATTTTGTATTTGTTTGTTTGAGAGGAAGGTTTTCAGTGCTCCATTTAATTTTTTTGGTTGATAAACATATCAATGTGTGCTGGAGAAAAAAACCTAAAACGTTTTGGTGAGAGGTGTTTTCATACATTGATACTGAATTTTACCTGAGAGAGAAAGATTTTAAAAACCTGTTAAACTAGAAAGTTACTCTGTGTTACTGGAGGTGGCTCGACGTTTTGGAAGAGACGATCCATAGAGGCTTGTAGGTATCTGAGGTTTATGTCTAGTTTTTCTAAAAGGTTTCTTGGAACTTCCTCAGCTTTCTTTCCCACAAAATAGGTTCCTTATAATCCATCGCTCATGGCTGGAGTTTAGACCTGTTGGAGCCATCAAGTGAACATAAAGTGTGAAAACAAAGGCTTCTGTCTTGCAGGTCACAATGTATTTCACAAGCCATAAATATAAGCTCAGGGAAAGTGTTTGCTAGCTTCGGTGATCACATGAAGACATTGTCTTTTTATCCAAATTTCTATCCAAATTGAGCCTGTGCAAGAAGTTACGGTTGTATAGAACCCTACTGGACAAAATAGGAGTTCATGTAAATATAGTGATGTATTTTCTTTCCATGGCAAAGAATGTGGGTTTCTTTTCATTCAGAAACATATTTTTTTATTTACATGTTGAGGGAAAAGATGCTCTATGTAGTATGCCGCAATTAACAGCTGATGCTGCCCCACTTGCAGTGTCATTATTCAGTCATTTTTCTGGAATAAATATGACAATAGATACGTAGACCCTGATGGACTGTTGTAAAAATACTGTTTGGTGTATTTCACTGATTTTTCATACTTGGTCTGTCCTTTAAACAGGTATAAAAGGTGAGATAACTGACAAATTAAGATAATGTACTAAAAATACTATCTGACTTCTAAGAAGCTCATAACATTCAGGTGCTAGTTCTAGCAGACAATAGGCATTGTGTCATATTTAAGTGGAAGGATGAGCTCATGGTTAAGGCGCTGCATGGAGAATTGCAGATGAAGTCTCTAAGCAGCACTGAAGTACAGATAAATAATACTGGAGAGGTTTTGTGAAATTCTGTGGCTATCCTAAATTATGTAGGAAGGGAAACCAAAACACTGGCACAGGAATTGGCTGTCAATTTTTGTCCCTTACAGTTTGGGCTTGGGTTTAGCCACTTAGAAGAAGAAACTGCATAGTTACATTTCAAATAGAAACAATGCAACTTTAATGTGACCTTGTTTAGCGCTACCCAGGGTGCTGTTAGAGAAACATGCTTTTAAATTCTCTGCTCTGAAAGGGTAATTTATACTTTCATATGCAAGGATTGTTGGAAGCATGTTTTCAACTTCAGCTGTAGAAAAGCTTCCTACCAAAACCAAAACAAACCCAACCATGGTTAGACGTTATTATTTTCTGCAGTATAATCCAAAATCCACTCTGCAATGGAATCTCAATATGCATTTTCAGAATTACTCAATCCTTAGCTGCTCGGATTAATCTAATAGGGTAATGAAATACTAGAACAAAAACAGTTATTCAATCAGCAACAGTGTTTCTGTTCTTAGGCTCTCCTTTCTTCACTCAAAAAGCACGCAAACTGAGTACTGCATCCCACAATAGCTATACGCTAACAAATATATGAAAAGTAATAATGAAGAGTCAATGTGACTTATAGAAAGGTAGAATGTGTTGAGTTGGAAGGGACCTATCAGGATCATCAAGTTCAATTCCTGGCCCTGTGCAGGACTCCCCAAGGATCACACCATGTGCCTGAGAGCATTGGCCAAACGCTTCAACTCAGACTGGTTTTGTGTTGTGGGCACTTCCCTGGGAAGCCTGTTCAGTGCTCTGGATGCACTATAGAATTGTCTAGAAGAAGGGAGTCTTATTCTCTTAGTATTTTTTATTGCAGTGGAAATTTCTATTATTTTATTCTTAGGGGCAAGATTTTGCCTTGTTAATTGGATATTTCAGGATACCTGAATGATGATTTCACTTCATGTTGTGAAAAAAGCTTAGTAAAAATGGGCCAGTTACTAGAATTATGCTGAACGGAAAGTTGTTATCTAGCTCATTTGCTTTTGTTTGGCCTCAAAATAGCTGATTTATGAGCAAAAAGTAGATTGAAGACTTCATTCAGGTGCAAATCTTACTACCTTTGTGCATATGTATGTGTTTCAGAAAAGCATCTGGCACTGGTGAAGCATACAGCCTCTGTAATTCAGGTGCACAGAGCCGGTGCAGTTCTGTGGATAGCAGTACATGAGGTGTTTTGGGAATTTGGCAGTGCCTGCTTGAGCGTTAGCTGCTCTGGCAGGCTTGCCCAGAGATGGAGGCACATGAACACTCATAGAAAGCTGTGACCACACATCCAATATGTTGGAAAATGTGTCTGCAGTGACTTGGGAACATAGAAACTGTCAACCTGACTTAAGGTTCAGTAATGCATTCTAACATCAGAGGCTGGAGTCCTCACAATCCCTCTCTTTAATGTGAAAGGGGAACACCCTTCACATGAAACTTGCACATCTGAGAGTGCTCCTCACTGCCGGAGCTGCCCTGGTCCCAGTGCCTCAGCTCAGCCACTCAGTCTATCATTCAATTCACAGATCAAGGTAAGGAGCTCGCAGAGCCCAAAGCAGTGTTTGCATAGAAAGGAGTGTGAAATCTGGAAGCCTCCAAACCGAATATCTGCATTCACTGACAGAGCTTAGAATAAATATACATTATTAGTCTTTTTTTCTGGTTTTATAATTCCCTCCTCTTTGTTACAGTCACTGCATTTTTCAATCCAGTTACAGCTTAGAGGATGTTCTAGACATGTAAATTGAGTGAACATTTTTGGTTTATGTATATTGCATTGAATATATTAGGAACTTTTTTACCAGCTCTGTCATTACATCCCTTCCTAGTCAGAATTAGCATTTCTACCAAGTTTTGCAGGAATAAAAACAAATTAATAAAAAATTAGAATTAGGGGGGGTTAAAAGTCTACATATTTTACTTGATAAATTAAATATTTTTCGTCAAGTAAGTGATACAGGAATGAAAAACCATCATCAGAGCTCTTGGAGAAGCTGAAGAAGATTGTCTTCAGTCAGCCCAACATCCTGTGTCAAGAATTAAAAGTAGTTGCTTAATCTCAATTCAAAGAGATTTTCAAAAACTTTACCACAACAGACAACAAATCCGAAACAGTTCAGACAAAAGACTCTGTGCTGTACTGTAGGCCAAGGAAGGACAGAATGTTAATTATTCATTCTGTTTTAACAGCTATTACTATTACCAAAGCTACTTGGTTTTGCTTATGAAGATTGAACTGAACAAAAAGGTTGTTTATTAATTGTGGATATTGTTCCTTTCTCTACGTTTAGCCTGAGAACAAAATAGGAACATAGAGGTAGAGTTAGGGTCCTAAATTGAATTTTAAAACCTAATGAGAGGGTTCTGGAAGCTTTGAATAAAAGAAAACAAAGCCATTATTCATACTCTTGCCTATGCAACCACTTTCCCATTATTTCCAAAAATAGTAGTTGAGTAGCTTCCTGCCTAAATAAACAGTGCACGTAGATGGAACTCAGGCTATAAAGCTTTTTAAATAAGGTTTCCTCTTTTTTTAAGCCGAACAACGTAGTGAAATACAGGAAGGGTTGGGCTGTGATTAGACTGGATTCTTTAAGTTAATGTTTTAAAAGGTTACGTGACCAGTTCAGAGTAACTAAATACATTTACTCTGTAGATGGCCTGGAAGTATCGCAGGGAATATGCTCCCTCCGTGGCCAGAAGAAATAGCCTCTTGTAATAAAGATACGTAATCATTAACAAGCTTAACTCTGGGCTTCGGAGGAATCTGAGTTTCCAACCCTTCTAGAAAGATTTTAAAATTATTGCCTTCACAGTGCAGACCTGACAAATCTCACACATCAAGAGGGAGTCTCACACGTTTAGCTCCCAAACTCCCTCCCTGCGGCTCGACCTGTATCACACTCATTTGCAGCCCTGCTCTCCCATCCTGTGACCCCACGCGCCAGGCACAGCTGGATGGCCCAGGCTGCAGTCTGCCAAACTCTTCCAGCTACCGGGGGCTATCAGGAAGCAAAAGAGGAGGAGGATGCACAATGCAGCATGGCTGCATTGCTGAAAAGAACAATGGATTCCAGAGGAATTCCTGGAAATAGTAACAAAATCCCTTTCCAGAAAGGAAAAAGTAAAATCTCCTCATAGCTCAGTGTAAGCAATTTTCCAATTTATGTTACTTTTTAAGTTTTGTGTTTTGAACACGGAGACTATGAGCTCTAAGGCTATTTAAATAAAATATTACACACTTCTAAAATTATACTCTAAAACAAATTAAAAAAAAAAGCCTATCAGACACATTACATGTTTAGGTCATCAAGACAATGAGTGGTGATTTACCTCTCCCAACAGCAACTTGGCTTCTGCAGCACCGTTCCTGGCACTGTGCTTGCAGAATATGCTAATAGAGTAAGAAAGAGGATTGAGGAAAATTCACCTTCCTGAACATACCTGGAGATAAGCTGCTAAAAGCACAACAAACGGTAGGTTCAGCAAAACCCATGTCACTTTGAGCTCAGCTCAGATACTTTAAGAATGTGACTGAGTTTTCCTAATACCTGAATTCTTAAAAACAGATCTTCAAATGATTGAAAGTTTGGGAAAAAATGGCTAAGAAAGACCCAGCCCTCACCCCCACCCCTGTATGCCTCTCCATGACCCAAAAGGCTTTTTTTTTTGGCTTGGTGCAGTCCTGCTTTTATTGAAAAGCTATGAATAATAACTTAGAAGCAAAGGGTCCTCTCTCCAGCATCTTTTGGAGTGTATTTTTGTAAGTTTCTTTACTGAGCATACAACAAACTCTTCTAAATACCATCTTCCTAAATACAGAACTGTCATGTGGGGTTATATAAGCCTTGAATAGGGAAATACACAATTTATTTCCTGATTGTTTATTTTAAGTACCACTGCAATATAAAATTAATAATCCATGGAAGTTTTTCAAACATGTTGACTGTTTTGACTGATAGGGTTGTGCTACGAATAGAAATTGTCATGTACATATAGGCACTTTATTAAATCTGTTTCATCTTTTTAGTCCGAAGCTATTATTTTTATTTCTTTCCTCTTTGCACTAGACAACATAGGAAGTAGTAGACCCAATCCCACTGTCATGGAAAAGATGTACATGCCTTTGTTAGCAACAGATGTCTGCACTTGCTCATGAATTAAAAAGTTAGAAGGCAAGAAACAAAACTAATTGTTCAGCCAAAAATTAATCTGAGTAGTCTAGATCTTGAGGATGACTCTCAATAAAGTTGTATTTTGGAGGAGAGCTTTTTTAGATATGATACAAAGGCACAGACAGAACAAAGAAAACCTTTGAAAGGGGACTACTTAACTTCTTTTCCTTCTACCTTTAGAGTTACGGCTAGCACATCAACTTTAGACTCAAAAAGTAAATGGAGAGCAACATTAGACACAAATTAAATATTCTAACATGTAATTGACTGTTTTCAGTATGAAGTCCTCATTTTTCCCTGACAGTTTCTATGAATTATCTTAAATGTTATCTTACGAAAGGCAATTACTATGTGGAGCATTAAGCAGAGCACAAATATTGGTACACTGCAGAGACACCAGTTAATTTTCTTTTGACTGCTGAACCATAAATAAAGGAAAACAGCGTAGTTAAATGGTTCTAAAGTTACATAGTGGCAAGTAGCAAGTGAGTTGCCATGTGAAGGATATCATTTTGTAACACCATCCAGGGGGAATTATTGTGAAGTTACACTGTAGAGAGGGTTTCATTCATTTCATTCACCTTGTAAAAATCCTAGTGGTTCTGCTGTATACCCCCCTTCCCTGCTGTAAACTGCAGAACAAATAGTCTGACTGTCTGGGCTGGCTTGGCTGCAGAGTGCATTTCGCATTATCGTAAGAGTGACATACTTGGTCCATCAAGGGAAGGAGGAAAAACTCCAGAGATCTTGGTTTTCAGAGCCTCTGCTGGTGTGACTGTCCAGCAGTTGGAGCACCTCGTTCCTGCAGCAGCAATTTTATGAGGCAGCACATCACATCTCCTGCCTCAAAGCAGAGAACTCTCTCAAGAAGGATTAGCACCACAGCCCTGGAATTACCAGCCCAATCTAAGACTGCTTCCCAATTTATTCAGTGTGCCTACAACACCTGTCATCTGTTTTCCAGCTCCCCCAAACCAGGGCCTTGCTCTGACAATATGAATTAGGTACAAACCCACCAGTGACTATCAGCTCACCCCTGCCTCCCAACCAGCTGCAGCAGCCTGGGGTGACAGTGTGGTGGCTGCTAGCTCTGACCATGTGCCTTGATGTGCCTGATCCCATTTTTCCCTTAGAAGCTCCTATCTGTGAGGTGGTTCAGAGAAACATGGTTCAGAGCCATCAGCTTTTCCAGGATGGCATCATCTGCAGCAAGCAGGAGGAAATCCTTTTAGTTTTCCTTTCTCCTGCCACAATCCAATTTAAACACACTCCCATCTGGCTCAATTGCCTCCCCATGTCTACCACAGGCATGTACGTACTCTTAACTTAAAAATGGGACTGGAGAAGGATGCAATCTCGGCTGAACTTGATTTTCAGCCTTCGGTCACTCTGCTAAGGGATAACAGTAAATAATGCCAAATATCAGTTAGGACCCTCTCAGTCTTTCTTAATGGACGATCACAAATCAAAGGCAAGCAAGCGAGGCAAGAGCTATAACGACCTTGCCTTCTGTTCTGCAAGGCCTAGTGGATAGCTGCTGTGCCTTGGAATGCAGAATGTAAAGGTTGAATGTATCTGGGGACTACCTCCAGAGAAAAGTCTTCAGACCAAAGAAATGTTTGACACAGTTTGCTAGACCACTGGGGTTTGACCCAACGCATGCTAAAACCAACTGAAACACTTCTACTAACATCTGTGTGTGCTAGATTAGAGTTTAAATACAATAGACTATTTAATTTGCACTAAGGAAGGGCTTCAGCGTAAACAGAAAACTGTGTGGTTGGTTACGTGCTGGCAGCACGCACCTCCTTTAAATGTCATGAGTTCCTTTCACAGCCCTGGTTGATGCAACCAACAGGAAGCTACTGAGATGATGTTTTGCATAGTTATTATCTTTCTTTTCATCACAGTTAACTCTGGTGAAAGAGAGGCCAGAGGGGCTGGTGCAGGAGGTGAAGTTCAAGGGCAGACTGGGCTGCAGTGACCATGGAATTATGGCATTCAATGTCCCTAGGGCAGGCAGGGAGGAGGCACAGCAAGTTCTCTACTCGGGATTTCAGGAGAGCAGACTTTGGCCTCCTCAGGGGATAAAGTACCATGGGATAAACCCCCGGAGACAAGAGGATCCCAATAAAGTTCCTTGATATTCAATGATCACCTCCTCTGAGCTCAGGAGCAATGCATCCTGACAAAAAAGAAGTTGGGAAAGAATGCAAGGAGTTCCTGGACAAGCTCGGACACGAAAAGGAACCTGCAGAAGCAGGGGCAGGTAGCCCAGGAGGAGTACAGACAGATTGTCCAAGCAGCCAAAGATCAAGTTAGGAAAGCTAAAGCCCTGACAGAATTAAACCTGACCGAGGACATGAAGGGCAACAAGAAAGTCCTCTATAGGTACACTGGGGATGAAAGAAGAACTAAAAAAAATGTGGGCCCTCTCTGAAAGGAAATGGGAGTCCTGGTAACAGAGGACATGGAGAAGGCTGAGGTATTCAACAAGATTTTCATCTCAGTCTTCACTAGCAGGTGCTCCAGCTACACCTTCTGCATCACAAAAGAGAAAGGCACAGACTGGGAGAATGTAGAACTGCCCTTTCTAGGAGCAGATCAAGTCTGAGACCATCTAAGGAACCTGAGGATGCACAAGTCTGTGCGACCTGATGAGATGCATCCATGGGTCCTGAGAGAACTGGTGGAGGAATTGGCTAAGCCACTATCAGTCATATGTGAGAAGTCATCACAGTCTGTTGAAGTTCCCACTGACTGGAAAAGGGGAAATATAATCCTCATTTTTAAGAGGGAAGAAAAGGAAGACTCAAGGAACTATAGGTCAGTCAGTGTCATCACAGTGCCTGGAAAGATGATGGAACAGATGCTCCTACAAGTTATGTCAAAGCACATGGAAAATAAAGAGGTGATTTTTGACATCTGATAGGACTTTACTAAGGACAAATTATGCCTGACCAATCTGGTGGCCTTCTATGATGGGGTTAAGGTGTTGGTGGATGAGGGAAGAGTGACTGACACCATCTACCAACCAACTTGTGCAAAGCATCTGACGCTGGCCTACGTTACATCCTTGTCCCTAAACTGGAGTGATGCATTTGACAGGTGACACTCAGTGGACAGCTCAGTGCCAACTCAAAGAGTGGTGGTCAGTGCCTCAACGTCCAGGTGGAGACCAGTGACGAGTGATGCTCATCAGGGGTTGGTATTGGGACCAGATGTTTAACATCTTTGCTGGTGACATGGGCAGTGGAATCGAGTGCACCCTCATCCAGTTTGCCAATGACACGGAGCTGCGCAGTGCCCTTGACATGCTCGGGGGAAGGGATGACAAGCCTGAGAGGTGAGCCTGTGCCAACCTCAGGAAATTCAACACGGCCAAGGGCAAGATCCTGCAGCTGAGTTGGGGCAGTCCCAGGCAGAAGTACAAGCTGGGTAGAGACAGGGTTGAGAGCAGCCCTGAAGAGAACTTGGGAGTGTTGGTGGACAAGAAGCTTGATATGACCCAACAGTGTGTGCTTGCAGCCCAGAAAGCCAAAAATCCTCAGAGCTGCATCAAAAGAAGTGTGAGTAGCAGGTCGAGGGAGGTGACTCTCCCCCTCTGCTCTGTGAGACCCCCCCTGGAGTGCTGCATCCAGCTGTGAGGCTCCCAACATAAGAGGGACATGGACCCATTGGAGCAAGTCCAGAGGAAGCCGTGAAGATGATCAGAGAGCTGGAGCACCTCCCCTATGGTGGCAGTCTGAGAGAGACAGGGCTGTTCAGCCTGCAGAAGAAAAGACTGCAGGGAGACCATGGAGAACCTGCCAGTACCTAAAGAGAGCCTGCAAGAGAGCTCAAGAGGAATTTCCTACAGTGGCATGTACTGATAGGACAAGGGGAATGGCTTTAAAATAAAAGAGAGTAGGTTTAGATGAGATATTAGGAGAAAGTTCTTTACTGTGAGGGTGGTAAGGCACTAAAGAGGATGTCCAGAGAAACTGTGGATGCCCCATCCCTGGAAGTGTCTGGATGGGGCTATGAGCAGCCTGGTCTAGTGGAAGGTGTCCCTGCCCATGACAGGGAGGTTGGAACTAGATGGTATTTATAGTCCCTTCTAACTCAAAACATTCTAGGATCTGTTATTTCTAGGGGCCATTTCAGATACTATTGTACTGAATTACTTTAGGAAAACTTTAGAACTGTTTATCCATAATATCCTGATAAATAGATGTTAACCACTCCAAGTCAGCTTTCAAAGAGTTTCTTAGTAAAAAAAAAATATTCATGATTGCAGAAAACTTAATAGTGCAACACCCTGGAAATTGTACTATGGGAACACTTTCAAACAAAACACAGATAATAGTAAACTTCCCCAATGTGATGTTATCAAATTTCTTAAAGTGGACAACATGACCTTTACACTTCTTTGGTGTAAAAAATGCATGCCCCACCAATTATCATTCAGAAAGATTGTTTCAGTCCACCTAGTTAGGGCCACAAAACCTGTCATGTCTGGCTCTTCTTAAGTTAAGCAAAAGCCACATTTTATAGACTTTTTTGGATTGGCACTTGGCAGATTTCCTTTGCTCAGCATGTGTTCCAACTGGGGTAAGTATTGAGGTCAATATACAAACATCATGATGGATAACTGCTGCAGCTACCGTACATCTACTCTCCATAAATCCGGTTAAATAAGGCAGGATTGCCCTGCAGATCAAAAGTTATATCTTATCAGAAAACCTTCCTCATAAGTGAACTTGAAATTGCACCTGTGTATCCAAACTGGTGAGGCTGTGGGGCCAACTCTAACATCACAATCATCTTGGCACCAAATCAGTCCCTTAGCCCATAAGGTATTTTTAACTCATGTCTTTGTGCTCCCCCTCGTAACTTCTGAGTGCCTCTGCAGTGGGAGGGTGACTGCTCTGATGGATCCAGCATATTACTTATTATTCTGCAGTCCTACTCAGTAAGGGATCACAAAGGTATTTTTAGAAGAAAATATGAAAACACAATTCAACTCCTAGCATAAGGGAAATAAAAAGATCAGGAAATCTGTACTCAGAAATTTGTTATATTTAATTGGCTTTCAGTTCAAATATGCTCCTCTTACTAGGCATAATTTTTCTAACACAGCACTCTGCGAAGTTCTTTATGGTCCTGGAAAGGAAAATAATATGCAAAGTCATTAAGGAAAGAAGTCAGTTGCATGTGAGTTGCAGTTGTAAGCATTAATCCACTCAACTAATGATAGATCAGAAAACCCACAAGCTGTCAGATTTTAAAATTATACCAAAATTTGTCAAGTATATCCTCATAATTGCATGTAATAACTGTCATGTGAAATTTCTTTTATTCTTTTTGCCATTCTTACCAACTAACCTGAAAACTGTTCCAAATGTAAGTCAAAACCTTCTGCTAGCTACCAAACAGCCTGAAACACAAACCACACATTTTCTTTGGGCTACTTAATCCCAAGAATAATAATAATAATCAAATGTAACTTACAGAGTTAAAATTAGTATCTATATTGTTAATAAAGGATAACAGAAAGTTCCAGCATAAAAGTAGGTATGAAACTAAAACATATTTGTTACAAAATAATGAGAACTAATTATAATGAAATCTCAGCTGATATCCAGCCCTCATGACTACAGCAGATTAAGAAATGTCTAAGCCTGGCAAGCTTTGGGCTACATTGTGTGGAACTGGCTGTTCTTATAACACTGAAAACAGATTTTTTTTTTTCTCTCCTGTCAACAGTCATTTCTTGAATCAAGACAGAAAAGGTCATCAACTTTTTATGTTTTTATTAGTTAATTAAATCCAGGTTAGTTGTTAAGAAGAACATGTACGAGTGGAGGGGACAGTAAAACATTGGCATAAACTTTTGTGATGGAGTCGCTGTCTTTGCTGGGCATTGCAAATTTTTAGCCAGTGCTGAAGTGAGATCTTACCTCAGGTGAGATTCTTAGGGGTCCCTTCCAACCTACATTGTTTTAAAACTGTGTCAAGAAAAATACAGATAGTACTGATCCTGCCTCGAGACAAAAACTTGGGGCTGGTCAGTCTTTTGAATTGTTTCAGCCCAACGCCTTGACTGGGTGGCTCCTCATGCTGACCATGTCAGCTTTCCATGGGAGGGATTTTCCTTGGCATTTCATGTGCCTTTCTGCTGGAAGTGAGCCAGGGTGGGCCTGGGCCATGCCAGAGAAGAGCAAAGAGCCCCACCAGCAGGACAAGGGTCTGACGGCACAGGAGAGGAAAATTGCGCTGAAGAAGGATCCTGCCCTGCAAAACTTACAGTGGCCTTCAATGATGAGCAATTCTGACATTGGGGAAAGGAATTTCTCAGGAAAAAAATGGTCTACATTGGAATGAAGATTGTGAATATCTCTTATTTAGTGAATTTGCTAAAATAGCATCTTTTCTTTAAAAGACTTCATCTAATTACTTAAGATTATATCACTGCTATATATAAAGGACAAGTGAAATTCAATCTAAATACTAGAAGAGCCTAAAACCCAACTGGTCTGTAAACAAGTCGTGTAGAGGTTCAGCTAGATAGCTTCACAATTTTCCAAATCACTGAAGCAGTGACAATATCAGTTTTTTGAAGAGAGGACTAACTGGCTGCTGTTTTTTTCATTCCTATATGTTGTTGGGGTTTTTTTTGTTGTTGTAAGGAGGCAGTGGCAAAGTTACTTAGGTGATCTTAAAGGTGTATTTCCATTTCTGGAAGCTTTAGTAAGTGTAAAGAGACTTTTAAAATGCATGTCTTCCTGGAAAAGACGAAAACATTTTTTTCAGAGGGGAAAAAAATACTTTAAATGTTGTTTTTCCCATTGTAGCTATAATGATTCATGTTTACAGTACTGCAGCAGCTCCCAAGGTTCACTGAAGATAATTGACGACTACTCATAATTTAAGATTTCACACGACTTTGTTCTATGTACTATTCAGCTTTGAAAATTACAGGTTTATTACTGCCCAGCATTGCCACTTTAGTGACAGATTGGAACACTACTACTTAACGTCTCAAGGATGGTTAATATTTTTGATTGCTTTTTAACAGAAAGCATTTGCCCAAAGAAAATGCTGGTAGAAGAGAACATTAATTGAGTATCCTCTCTATATAAGGAGAAATAGTAGTAATAATATTACTCTACATTGAAGGTTCATAATGGAGCTTGAATTAATTTATTTACCTCCCCCCAAAACAATGAGTGCTTTCTGCATAAAATGTCTTGAATAATCTGAGAAAGACACATAAATTTAAGTACACTAAATATTTGCTCAGTAAAAAATGTGTGTGGCCATTAGATTTCACTTGCTTTTTGATTTTACTGTGATATTTAAAGCTCTTTTCCTTAATAAATTAAAACGTTGGTGAAAATCAAGTGAAAGTGAGGGAGGAAATTTCTTTTCTTTTCTTTTGTCTTCTGGAAGAAGCATTCACTTCATCAGTCTGCAGAGACTGGGGCAATTTATCTAATAAGGAAATGCCTCCATCTAAAATGCGGCAAACACTACAGACCAGTGTAGAGAAATTATGGAAAGGGTGAAAAAAATTTCTGACCCTGTCCTTTTATTGAACAAGGTTGGTTCTAAGAAAGTAATGATACAAAATTTGGGAAAGGGCTTTTTATAATGTTATAGTCGATGCAGAACCAACTCTTTATTCCAAGAGTTTTAATTGATCAGCCCATTATTTGCAATCTTGCAAATTTTTTTTGAGGGATGTAAAATGGCCATGGAACATGCTCCAAATAGAATGCTGGACTGACTGCTCAAAGACTGGCTCAAGAGTGTGATCTATCGATTTCCACTGTCATGGTCTCTCATACTTATTGGAGGTCTTTGAAAAAATAATGAGTTTTAAATATCTGCCTCATAGAACCTGTCTTTAAATAATTGTTAAAACATTATTTCCTGAATAAAGCTGTAAGAAAATGAATATCTTTTTCTTAGTATTTTTTGACAGCAAGAAATCTATCTATCTATCTATCTATCCTTCTAGCCTTCTAGCCTTCTATCCTTCTATCTATCCTTCTGTCCTTCTATCCTTCTATCCTTCTAGCTACCTATAAGCCAAAAGATAGGATTGTTTTTATAAAAGCTCTGTATCACATAGACTGAATCAGCCGTTTGCTCAGAGCAACTGTCACGTACTGCACAGAAGCTGTGTCACAGAATTATCAACTCTTGTAACTGTGAACAGGGCTGACTTACTTACACAGTCAGTTGAAGTTGACTACAAGGGGTGGTTAAGCTGCAAGAATCACATTTTTGAGTCTGCATGTCAAGTTGATGGTAAATTTGAAAAATTCATTAAATCTCAGTAATCCTTAGGGGAAGCTTTAAGGATGATGGAAAAGGACTAGGAAGTTGTAACAGAATAAGATCTCTTCTGAGTAGCTCTGCCTTAGCAACCAAGACAGAAGAGCAGACAAAGGGTAGCCAAAGAATGGAAAGGAAGATGAAATCAAGGGTCTAAGAAGGCTGACAAAACCTGGTAGTGCTTAAATGGCTGAAGACACTTGGATGTTTTTATTCATGTGTGTCTGTAATCCTTCTGTATTTTCTCTGCAAGTGAAATTTGGGTTAGAGGGAAGACAGCACATGCTTACATAACAGTGCCCATGCTGAATCTCCAAGGAAATAACTTGTGCTATTGTACATTTTCTGAAGAGTGAAATATAAGCACAAATTTCCAAGGGGAAGCTGGAAAGACCCTGGCATGGGCTCCTTTTCACCTACCCCACTGCAACACCAGTGGATCTCATGGTGCTGAGCAGTGCTGCAGCTTCTCCCAAACACTCACACGGCCAAAAGGAAGCTACACTGCTGTGCTGCATCAGGTGAATGTGCATGTTTGTGCTTTCCTTCCTCTCCTGACTGTTAGCACCTCTTTCATGTGAGCCAATACGGATGCAGTGCCTCAACTCAGGGGCTGAGGTCACCCATTTCAGGCTGCACTTTCCCCTGAGCACAAGAGCACATCCTTTCACTGGGAGTTGCATGTGCGCTCAGCAAGGAGTGGCATTGAGAGGGTTAGTGCTAGTTTCAGAGTACTGGACTGAAAGTAATGCAAATGCTTCATTTTTGGTAGCAGCTGCAGGCATTCAGAATGTCACTGCTAATGCTTCTTCCAAAACCATATAATTACAGATACTCAGCCGGTGGTACAGTGCCTAAATCCTGCCCAGTCCTAACAAATCAGCAACATGTGCTCCCAAAAGTTGGGTAAAGCTTTCTCCTTAGTCAACATATGGAGAGGCAGGCGTATTCATCAAGGCTTGATAAGATACTGTACTGGACATAAACATTACCCAGCAAGTTATAAACCATATTTTAAAGAGGATTTTTTGGAAAAAAAAACAACTCATTCCCAGACTGAAAGCTTAAAGTATATCTTAGTCTGCTCTCATAAATGGTGCAGAGTGATCATAAATATGAACAGTGCAATAAAAGTCTGTTCTGGAGCTCAGTAACCAGCAAGGTTTGCCCTTTGCTGATTGCAGGCGTTAGGGCTCATGGCTCTACCCAGCTGCTTGGGCAGGCTGGACCTGCTTCAAATGGAGACTCTGGAGAGATTCCAACTCTGCCTTGGAGATGGCAGGGCCACAGAGGAACTCCAGAATCAAGGTGACTTGAGGACAAACATGAATAGCAATATGAAAACCATGGAAGCTCCGAGGTAGAGCCTCTGCAGGCGTAGGGGAGCCACGGGAGAGGTGGCTGAGATCACTTCGCTTGTTCAGCCTGGAGAAAAGGAGACTGAGGGAAGATCTCATTGCAGTTACAACTTCCTCATGAGGGTCAGGCACTGATCTCTTCTCTGTGGTGACAGTGACAGGACCTGAAGGAGTGGCCTGAGGCTGTGTCAGGGGAGGTTTAGGTTGGATATCAGGAAAAGGTTCTACACCCAGGGGGTGTAGGGCACTGGAGCAGCTCCCCAGGGAAGTGGTCACAGCACTGAGCCTGACAGAGTTGAAAAAGCATTTGGACAATGCTGTCAGGAACATGGTGTGGCTCTTGGGGATGGTCCTGTGCAGGGTGAAGAGTTGGACTTTGATGATCCTTGTGGATTCCTTCCAACCCAGCATCTTCTATGACTCCAGGTATTTGGTCTGAAAAGCTGTCATTAGGGACCCTATCTGTCAGCAGGGGCAGAGCCATGTATATTAAATCCAGAAGGATTGTGTTTGCTCATTAGTTCCTCTTTTTAAAGAAGAATTAGGTCTAAGAGGATTTCTCTGCCTTTGAGCAAAGATCTAAATGTCTGCTGCAGACAGCCTGCACAATTTTTTAAGGGACAAAGAAATTTGAGAATTACGATTAAAATAAGGATTAGGAAAGTTAGCAAAACACTGTGGTTTAATTCTGAGCTGATCTTCAACATTCAGAAACTGCACAATCACAAAATGTGGCCCATTGCAAGGAGATAATGTTTACGTTTGTGACTGCAATATACATTTATGCTATTTAGTGTTCTAGATTCTGTTTTATGAGTTTCCAAACAAATAAAAAAAATACATTTGATTTCAAAGGTACTTGGCAACCCAAGGCAACAGACAAGAAGTAAATAAAGGCATAAGAGAAATTAAAAAACCAGAATGAAAGGATGCAGGTAACTGTAATAACCTACGAAGAAACAGACTAAAGTTCTTAGACATTATTGGAAAGAAAAGTTTGGAAAAGAAAAGTAGACCTTTAAGAATATCAATGTGAGCTTCATTCCAGCAAGAGAGAAAGAACAAAGGAACTTTGTTTGAAAAGCAAGTGGCCCGCAAGGGCAATAGATTCCACAGAGGCACATATGCAGTCTGGTAGGAACAGCAGTGCAGGAGCAGGCTGTGAAGAACCTGGACAGCAAAGAAAAGTAGCATATTATGTAGCTCACTAGCCAACCACAAGGTTGTGTCACTGATGCCTGTTCTCAGATATTTCAGGATGGATGAAGCACTACCCTGTACTCCAGAAGTGAAAAGCTGACCCAGATCCTGAAAACTGCATAACTGGAGCACATTCCTTTAAGCATGAGTTTCTCCTTGTTGTAATGATTCACTGGCACATGTCTGAGAGACTCCATCTAGATGGTTTTAATAGAACCTGAAGAAAACTTCAGTAAATTCATTAAAGTTCCTTTGAAAATATGTCTTTGTTGCTTCAGGTCTGACCTGCTGAAATACCCATTGACCCAGCAGATCCCATTATCTAGTTCTAATAGCTGGTTCCACCTGAGTTTATTTTTTTTACTGGAGTTCCCAAGAATCCAAAATTCCAATTTTTTTAAGGGAAATGCAGAAGATTTTGTAAGCCTTTAGGGTTCAGATGAAATATCCAGTCCTCTGAATCTTGGGGATGTGCAGGTCATCACCCAATATGCAGGTCTGTCCCAGCGGCAGGCAGAGGGCATGGGAAATTGAGGGCTGGGGAATCCTCCCCAAGCCATGGAAAACCTTCAGAAGCATGGTAATCTTCAGAAATTCTTCAGTAGTCTTTCCACAGAGTTGATTCACAATTTTGTGGAGAAAGTTTCCCTGTGCTCCCACAGTATGAGCTTCTTTCATCTGGTGAGGTCACTCACCATTTAACATCCCAGCGAACTTTGACAGTGGGTTTTAACATTTACAAGTAAGTGTACTTAAAAATAACATTTAATCAAGCATATGCATCTTTTTCACCCTCCATTGGGTTTGCATGACCAAGCTTTGGTAGCGGGGGGGCTACAGGTGTGGCTTCTGTGAGAAGCTGCTGGGGGCTTCCTCCGTGTCCAACAAAGCCAATCCCTGTTTTGCCTGTGATAGTATTTGGTGAGTGATCTCTCCCAGTCCTTAACTCATGAACCCTTCACTATATTTTTCTCTCACCAGTCCAGTTGTGGAGGGGAATGACTGATTTGGCGGGTGCCCAGAATCCAGCCAACATCAAACCACTACAGACTTTTTGGTGGAGAATTTTGAAAGAAATGTATTAATTGGGAGAGGTAATGGTCAAAACAAGCACTGAACAATATTAGAGGGTAGAATGTTCATGGGTAATCTTTGTTGTAAGTGTGGTGATGGGTCAAGGGGTGGATTTTTTGTAAATTATCCATTTTTTAGTTTGTGTTGTGATGATGTTTTGGTTTTTGTGGGAGGCATTCATTTTTTACAATGTTTGCCTTCTGGACCAACCTCTACGAGTGCTGAGCCCTGTTTCCCAGGAAGTAGCTGAGCCACCGATGGGAAGCAGAGATTAAATTTTCCTTTTGCTTATGTGCTCACAAACTTGCTTTTTTCTTGCTTTAGTAAACTTCCTTATCTCAACCCACTAGTTGTTTTCTATCTTATTTTTCCCTCCCCCATCCCACTGGGTAGGGCAGTGAGAGAGGATCTTGTGGGCACCTGGTGTCCAGCCCAGGTCAACCACTCCACAAAGGTGCTGAGATACAGGATCCATTTTTCACTTGCACCTGTAACATTACCATCACCGGCAGAAGAAGAAAATCATAGTCATATAAAAGTCCAGAAAGCAGGAAGACTTTTTGTTGAAATTTACTTATAAAAGGAACCAGTGTTAAACTGAATCAATAGAAAATTAGATTAAGAATTTTAAAGATTTATTCCAAAATTGAATAGCCTCTGCTATAATAAATAATGCATCTAATGAGGAAAAAAGGACGCACACCCTTCCCCCAAGAGATTTCCTTTTTTCATCAGTGTTACTCTAAATTGCTCTGACTGTGCAAAATAGCTGTGAGTGAAGTCTCGCTGAAGCAAGCAAATCACTGTGTGGCACACTTTAAAAATGCTAAGGACTAAATGTCCCTTTAGAATTTAAAGCAGGTGTTCGTACAGAGAGGCACAATATAGCAGAAAGTGGTGATCCAATTCCAAATCAGCAGCCCTGCTTCCATATTCCTCCCACACATCCTACCCAAAAACTGGGACACGAGGGAAAGCCAGCATTGGCCACCACTGCATCCAGAGGACTGTATTCTTCACAGGACTCCAAAAATGCCTCCTGTCCCTGCCTTAATCTCAGCGAAGTCGCCTTCCTGTCTGCTGCAGGGAGCCAGCAGGAAGCTGTCACAAAGGGACTGGCAATACTGCAGATGCCACCTCCTTTCACTGGGCATCAGATTGGGTCACAACAGTTTATTTTGCACTCACAGAATAATAGAGGTCAAATTTTTAAGAAAGGACAGCACCTCTGCAACACAAGGTCCTTGTTTTTAGGTAGTCCACTGATGGGAAATACCTATCAAATAGTTCAAATTAAAGATAATGTTTTTATTCTTAGCGAGAAAGCCTCTTCTGAAGTAACATGCTAGTGTTTTCCTTATTAAAACTCCAGACACTGCAATCCAGATATAGCAAGACTGCAATAATTTCAGTTCGATTTAATTTTAAATTTGTAATGAATTTCTAGTCCTCTAGGCTAAATATTTCTGTTATATAGATATCAAAAATAGAAAGTTAAGCAATTTTTTGTATTTCCTGTGTATTTTTTCATCTCATGTTCTGATTCACAATTTTGGAATACTAAGAATTTTGCAAGAATTCTTAGGGATAACATCTATATGAATTGCATAAATAGAACAGAAAAAGTTGAAATCAAGTATAAAGAAGTCTTTCTTATTCTGAATTTATTTCAAATAAACTTTCATTCTAAGTTTTCATATTTCCACAGAAGCTGCTTCATTTTCACGATTTGTTTTTTATTGTAACAAGGCTATCCTTGCAGGCAGACAATAACTGCAGAGGACATACAGTACAGCACAGGAATCTAGAATCCCATGCCTTGGGTTTTACATAGCAGGATTTATTTTTTTTCTTTGAAGGATTTGTAATTAATCATCAAAATGAAGGGGAAAAAACTAAGTGTTATGCTGCCATTACCCGGAGTTTATTACAAAGTGTGAATTCAACCTCTCACATTACCCCAGTTTAGCTTCAATATAAAATTTGCAGCTGCAGGACCTCAAAGATAACAAGATTAGTACGTATTAATTTCTTAATCCTTTCTCTAATTGTTATGAAATCTAGAATCATCAACAACTTCAGTCAACTGACCAGCCTTTTAGTCAGATACTGGGTTTTATCATCTATGCCTGCATTTGTAGTCATCAACACTGCAAAGTGTGATAAAGCCCAGGTGAATATTACCATGAATATTTCATGAGTGCAGTGCATGCATCAGTATAAATGTTTTCTTTTCTGAAACAGTTCACTATGAGAAGAAATCACTTCATTCAAGAAGAATCAGGGAGAAAAATATTCCAAACTTACTATGCTTTATAACCACGTTTTCCACATACATACATTTTTGGATGGGTTTCCTTTTGTTGTTTCAATACCCTTCTAAGCCTCAGAGCTTGATTTTGTAACTCTGGCTGGTTCACTAGAGATGAATGGCTAATTGCTAGATGAACCAAAAGTAGTCAACAGATATTTACCCTTGAATAAAATGTTTGCTCTATTTAAATGGCCAAGGACAAAACTTAATCTAGGTTTGGAAATTCTACAACCGGAAGTGTAATTTAAGTTTTTTGAGGAGGAAAATAAATACTTTCAACATTGATGCTTCTTTTTCTTTGGAGGGTAAAAACAGCCTGGAGAATTACTCTGAGTTCCATGCAGAAGAAAATTATTAAACTAAACTGAAATTCTTAAATATTACACAGTGTTCCACTGAAACGTTAATGAATATTAAAAAAAAAAGGTCCAGCACTGTTAATCATGGCACGAGAACTAAAGATGTTGAAGGTATACACACAAACTATTTTTTGAATAGGTGCTTGATTTTTAGATAGCAGAGAAGAAGCTTCCCAGACTCTGTACAGAGCAGGGGCTGCAAGATTGCCCAGGTAGTGTAGGAATAACCTGAGTACTCATCCCAGCACTGAGCAGCTTTACCTGGGCGAGCTTGTTCCGAGAGGAAGGACAAAGCTGTGAAGAACTCTGAGGGGGATGATTTAATATAGTTGATTTTGCTCCCCCAGCAGGCTTGGTTCACAGGCAGCTCTCAGCTCTCTGCATGGTCTTGGCATGTACACTGCACTTAAATCATTAGGCACGGCATCAGCTGACGAGCTCGGGCTCAGAACAGAGGCAGTGTGGTCTGTTTTATGCTCCACAGAGTTGTAAAGCAGCTGGGGGTAATGGAGGTAGGAGGCTTGGAGGTCTGAACCCATGCGCTGGACACTTTTTGGGACCTGTCTCAGGTGTGTAACATGCCTTCAATATCCCTCCCTCGCAGGGAGGATAAATGGCGTGCTGCCAAACACTGAGCTTGGTTTGAATATACTGTTCAGCTCACTCTTCTTTCAAAATGGCATTTTGAGTGCCAAAATGCATTAAGATGCATTTTTTTCATCCAGGTCACAGTGATCGAGTAAATTCCTACTTAATTATTCAGGGAGATGATGAATTTCATTATAGGATATTATAAATTATTATAACACAAGGAGCAGGTAAGAAACAACCTGGACTTACAAGAAATTACTACACTGATATTGAGTAGATGGGAAGAGACAAGACAGACACCAAATACAAAACTTTATATAACCTCCTGGATATTTCCGGACCTGTAATGAAAGGTGAAATTAAATTTTGTGAGAATCAGCTCTCAGGTTTTTGGATATTGATTCATATTGTGATAAGCAAGTGTATCTGTGGCCTTAATATATAAAGGATAAGTAATTGTCCATTTTTGCAGTGACTAATTGCTTACAAGAAACACTGTGATAATTCAAACACAATTGTATTATCTGAAACAATTATGTTACAAAAAAAAGTTAAGCTAGTAACTACCTTACAAATAGGGAGTATTCACAGAATGCCCAATAGACAGTGGTTCCTGAGATGAGTTTCTGGACTATTTCTTCCAATAGGTTACCTGTGAAGATAAGAGTTCTGGCTTGTTTGCAAGTGCCAGTGCAGAATTCAATTTATGTTTTTAAAAAATCAGGTAGCAGACTGGTTTTAAGGGATGTTTGTAAGGCCAGTGGCACACAATATGTGAATACTATCAAAATTATTGTATGAGTTTCTGTTTGTTCATTATCACTTTTTTTTTAAAAATAGAAAAAGGAGAAAACATCTTTTTCACCTGCAGTCCTAATCACATCTTAACCTGTACCACCATTAGCTGTGGCCTGTCTGCCCCTCCCCTCCTGGAGATTTACTGCCAAAATTACTAAAGATGTGATACCTTCTGCAGCCATGGGAGTTCTACACCAATTTGACTTAACAAATCTTTTTCAGTTACTGTCAGATATCTTATTATATTTAGTATATTTTACTCTAAAGCAACATACATACCTGTCCCTGAAGTCAGTAGGAACCCTTAACGTGTTTTCAATCTGCATGAGATCAGACTCAGGGAGGAATATTTTCAAATATCCAAATACGAAATCAGATTTTCAATTTGTAAATGCTTCACACAAGAACAAGCTTCTGACCATGATAGGTTTGAGCAGTTTGAATCATTTCTTCACTGCAGTAGAGCAAATGCAGGCTTAGCCCATTGAATCTGTCAACAACCACGTATTAGTCAATAGCTGTGAATCAGTCAATAGATACAAATGCCAAAATACTTTGAAAAATAATAACGTTGTCTTTTCAGTTTTGGATGATAATAAAATCTTCTCCTAAATCTGTGTCCTTTATATAGATGCACCTCCTGACTGGAAATCGGTGAATAGTCCAAGACCTAGTGATGTCTGGTCTCCCGGAGATGTGTGTCCTGCCTCAGCAGACCCCACCAAAATAGCTGTGACCTCTCTGCAGTGCTTCCAGCTCTCCTTCAAACTCAGTAAAGCCCTATGTCCATTACTTCCATATTTTTCTTGTGTCTGGGAAGCTCCTGCTTACCAAGAGGCAGCACATGCAGTATCTGAGACACAGCCATGCTGACTGGCCTGACAGTGCCTGTGCTGATGAGCTCCATGGCAAACAATGCTGGAAAAGGAGCTCTCGAGTTCCCACTGCAGTCCTTGCCAAAGCCAGGACAGTCATAAAGACTCTGGATTTTGCCCAGATGCTGATTTTTTAGTTTGAGGCTTCGTGATTTCCTGTCAGAATTAATGGAATTTAGCCAACTCCAGAAGTTACTGGAGGGAAACTGCAGAAAGATTGATGGATGGACAGACTGACAGTGCACTTCCATACATCTCACTTCCTTGGGAAACCAAGGTAAACAGGAACAGATTTATAACCTACAGTTACAGGCACTGTCAGCCTACATGTGTGTATCATTACTGTTCCCTGCCTCCACTCTTCTCTCTGACTGATGCTCATATAATGAGGAAGGCATTTGATATTTTTATCCTTTATCTCTTAATTAGTAGAGCATATTTCTTTCCAGTGATCCACCCTGTGCCAGCAATTAAAACAGAGTTACTTGTTTCCTCAAGGCCTTTCTTACACTACTCACATTTCTTTGTGCCTCACAAATGTATAATCTCCATCACAGCATAAGAACATTACTGGTTTGATAGCACAAATGGGTAAAATGAGCCGAATGTCTGCAGATACAACCTGGTTTAGAGAGGGGATTTCAAGTGAATACCTCCTGAATCGCAAACCAGTTTGCTCTGCAGCATGTTGACTGTCTGCCAAAGCCACCACACAGCAGCCACAGCCCCAGCACAGCCACTGCCACTCGCTCTGGATGCACACACCTTATCTGGAGGGTGGAGGTGTCCGAGGAGCTTGGCCATGCTCTCCCCCCTGATTCCAGAGACACCATCTGTTCTTCTCGGTGCCTCTTTGCTTCATGCTAGCACAGATTCAGTCGTGGACAAGATTTTTCATCTTAACCTATTGTTTTTGACACTCTGCCATTATTTTGTTCACTATGCAACTAAAAAAAAAAAAAAAATCATCATTTCCTTCCTGTCAGGCTTTATCTCTCAATCAAATCTGAATGGAAATTCATAGGGCAAAGACAATGCACTTCTCTAGTCACAGGACTTTCTCCTCTCAAACTTCTAAGGCGTTCTACAAACCAAAACAGTTCATAAATATTTTTAAATGGATATTTAGGCCACCTAAATAGAGGGAGAGCTGTTCTTAGACCAGTAAACATATTCAAAGGAGATTTAATTTGATTTCTTGGAAAGATTTCACCTGCAGCCACCATCTGGCTAACTGACACAGAGTTGAAGAGTTTCCCCAGTAAATCACATTAATCCTATTGTGTAGCATGGGCTGATTTTGAGGACCTTTTCTCCTCCTCTTTGCAGTGTTCCTGAAGCCTGACTGCATCACACAGAATTCATAATCTGATGGCTCCTTTCTGATGCTGGATCTGCTACAGGGCATGGTTGCCTAGCTGTTAAAAATTATCATATACTGATGTGATATCAAGGAGGTTTACTGTTATAAACCTGATTTCTTCTTTTCCTCCACTGAATACTTTTGTAAGGACTACAGGGGGAGAAAACTCAGTCTTTAAAATTTTAGCTCTCATTCTAGAGTTATAAATTTTTACCTTAAAATTCTCCTGAGAAAAATGGGTTTTGTCTCTTATTTTCATTTTTCATTAAATAAGCAATTTAAACATTTATTTTGTACTATTACTTTATTGAGTTACTTTAATAAAATTAATAAATCCTTTTCTTCATTACTGAGAGGTAAATGCTGCTGTGGAATGTGCTGTGAAGGTTGGCATTTCCCCTTGTGTAGGGCAGGAGAGTTCTTTCACCCCACCCAGGTTCCCTCTGGCTCCACCTCAGCTGTACCTTCAAGATTGCTGTGAGCTCCACGGCCAGAGTCCAGCAGGATTCACATCACATTTACCCCAACTTAATTGCTGTGGCTTCAGAGAGTCTGTTCTCTGTTTTCTCCATTAAACAAGAGCAGAATCTTACCTCTGGTCTCCGAGGAGTGTTTTTCCTTATCTTTCCTCTGGCCAGATGCTATTAGGAACTCCTGCAATTATTTGTTGCTTTATTTTATGCATAAATATACATGGGTCAAAAAATCTTCCAGTGCCTTGCAGAAAGAAATGCATCAAACTAACCTGAGAGGTCTCACAGTCTCTGCAAGAAGCCTGAGGGAACTAATACTCAGTGTGACAAAATGCTTGTCAAATCTACTCCTCTCTCTACTTCTTATTCTTCCCCAGAACTAGGGGAAAAAAAATACGTACAATGATCTAATATATAAATTCTGGAGTTTGTCCTTTGAGGATGCCTGTCTGGTGGGGGTACCTGTCCATAGCTCATGCATAGTAAATCCTTTTCTTCCTGACTCTCTTCCATTCTGCTATGAACTTGTGATTGCTGCAGAGAATCAGCACATTTTTTTACAACCATGCTCCTGAAATTGCTTGTCCGCTGTCAGTGTGTAAATCTCCTTTCATTCACATATTGCAGATGTTTGTTTATACCTTCCAGATAAGGCACACCAGTAAGGTATGTGTCTATGTGTATGTGTGTACAGGAATTTGTACATGATTTTAGCCTTCTCTTATTTTTAGAATAGTAGAAACTCCCCTACAAGAAAAGCAAAGTCTTACTTCAGCCTGCCATAAAAGGCAACCTACAAGGCACCGCTCAAGTGGATTGCTTTTTCATGTAATTCTGCATTTTAAATAAAGGAGCAGTCTAAAGACCCTGCTGTAATGGAAGGTTTCCCCAGCTTATATAACAGCTCACACAGACAGACTGTCCTTCACAGGCTGCTATACAACTCAGACAGGGCAAGTCCAGTCAAAAACACCATCCAGAATAATAAACTAACAGCCCATGGATCCTGTGTCCAAAACAGCCCCCAACTGTCTTCTTTCTTTTTTTTTTTTTTTCCCCAAGGATGCTCCCAACTGTAAAGCAAAATCACAGCACAAAAGGAAAGAAACAGGACTGCCTCTATCTTATTAACATGGCACGCATGTGGCTGGCATTTGCAGAAACCTGCTATGAGCAACTCTAAACTCTACAAATAAGTGTCACTATGGAAACTAATCAAATGAGCAGAAGTATGAGAGAGACCGCCCCAGGAAAATGTCTGCGAGGGATAAATATTACTATAAACAAATCCTTTAGCCTAAAGGGCCCCACTGAAAAGGCTGAAGGAGCTGGTCAGGTGTCTCAGGACTCTGGATCAAGTTCATGACTTTTTCTCACCGGATCAGTGGCATCCAGGAGCATTGTGTGTCTGCAAAGGGAAAACAGAGCCTGCTTCATTCCTGTGCACCCTGGAGCTCTTGGCTCAGAGGAAAACCTTGCTTATATCCTCCAGGAGGATGGCTTCTTGGCAGAGTGATTCATCCCTGACAGCTCATGAGGATCAGGATAAATAGCTGGGAAAAGTGGCAACTCAAATTCAAATCAGAATTGAATGTTTTGAACATGCAAAGCTTTTTACACTGGAAGCGAAAAATATGTTTTATTTCAAGTGAGTACAGAAGGTACAATACTTTACTTTTGTAGAATATCTCAGCCACCTCTACCACATAATATCTTTTCTGCAGTTAACATAAGGAACTGTGTGTGCGCACCTTACATGTAGTGATTTCTAAAATAATGCATAAGAAAAACTGTAGTAGTTCAAAAGCAAATAAAAACATTCATTGCACAGGGCATATATCTTTATATCCAAATACATCCCATGCTATATTGTACTTCGTTACAACACTACATTGCAATACAAATAGTGAGCATTTTGGAGAAAAGAAGCCAAGCCCAGAGCTAGTGTGGAAGCCAGTGAACATGCTTATCCAGGTTCAGGGGAAGGCAGAAAGGTAAGCATGTATTCTCCTGACTTTGATCAAGCAGCACCTTCAGGCAGCTATGACCTACCACTCCTCAGATCACAGCAGTGGTCCTTAAAGCAGAACATCCAGCAAGTTTTGGAAGAGAACAAAAGGGCAGTCAGTGGCCAAGTCTGATCAAAGGCAACATTAGTTGATTAAGACTAAAAAATCAGATAAAATGTAATTTTGTTTAACACTAGCAATACCTAGTTCTCTATTTTGCCCCTTCAAAAACAGAAGATATTACAAATGTGTTCCCAACTATTCACATTTACTGCTTATTTAAGATGGGTTTGGCAGTAAGTCACCCATAGGAGACCTGAAACTGAATATTTGGCTCTTGGAATCACTGTGACAGATCACAACATGCAGAAATAATCACTGGCGAGGTTTCCCTGTCAAGGCTGGAACAGCTCAGGGAAATTCACAGACTGTAGCTTTGGGAGGTTTATAAGCTCTTTGGTATCCAGTAGAATGATGTGGAGGGAATTACATTTGAATTTTAAAAAGAGATTTAATCAGAGAGGTGATAAAAATGATAGAGAGACTTAATTTGCAGACATTTTTGGTGAATAAAAGAAGGCTGCTCCTTGGCATTGGTCAGTGACACTGCTGATCATTCTTTTGTAGCTGTGGCTGCCCCAGTCTTTTGGTAAATATGGTGCGTGGCACAGAGAGCCTGTGCAAGCTTTTTTATGCTGCTGTTTTTCCTGTCAAAAGCAAATCTCTTGATGACTGCTTGAAGCAAGTATGACTAATTCAGGACTCCAGCTACTGGGAGAAAGAAACTGCAAGAGCATTAAAGTTAAAAGATCTGGTCTTCACTCTCACATATATTTAGCTATGATATTTATTCTCTTTTAAGTGAAATAAATATTCCTCTTTCACTTTGTCCTGCCCAATATCATGCGGAAGTAGAGGTCAGGAAGAAAGTCTTCCTTTAAAATACTCTAATCCTGCTGCTAGTCACAGAATCATGGAATCATAGAATAGCCTGGATTGGAAAGGACCTTAAAGATAATCAAGTTCCAGCTGCCTTGCCTTGGGTACAGACACCTTGCACTAGACCAGGTTGCTCAGAGCCCCATTCAACCTGTTCTTGAACACTTCCAGAGATGGGGTATCCACAGCTTCCCTGAGCAACCCATTCCAGTGCCTCACCACCCTCACAGTAAAGAATTTCTTCCTAATTTCTAATCTAAACCTACTCTAAGTTTGAAGCCCTTGCCCCTTATTCTTTCTATAGTCTTTCTCCATCTTTCTTGTAAGCTCCCTTTAGGTACAAAAAGGCAGTAATTAGGTCACCCCAAAGTCTTCTCTTTTGCAGGCTGAACAATCCCAGTTCCTTCAGCCTTTGCTTATAGTCGATGTAATCCATCTGCAGTTTGCTGTGAAACTGTTGCAGGGGGTGCTGGGGGTGGAAGAGCAGTGAGGAGACTGTCCAAGCCCCAAACATTGCTGTGTGCTGGAGGATGGAGAGCCATGGGGCTGCTCCAGACACAGTTTTTCCTGTAACACAGACAATTCTCCCATGCCCTGAATGAACATTGTGAGGGCTGAGTAGACATAAGCTGGCTCACATGGAATGCAAGGGACACAGGGCCTCCCTACGAGATCATCCTCACAATTAAATGTCTTCTTTTTACTCACAACAGTGAGTTGTGCTGTCAGTGCCATGAAAAGTAGCCACATTGCACAGGAAAACTGAAGAAATTTTTAGTGCCAAGACAGAAAACTTTTTAAAAAAATAGTTTAAAAATTACAAAAATCAACCATGTTTAGTTCTTCAGGATCTTATCAGTTCCTCTATCTTTTTTACCAACACAGAAAATTGAAGTATCAGTTCACTATGAAGGCCCACTGTCCCCAAGTTCTGACTTCTTGGCGTTGAATATAACTGAGAGAAGAGTTTTCTGCTCTTTATAAAAGCACTGAATGCATTTGCATATCCAGTAGTGTGCATATTATTTTTAAAGTGAAAAATTATATCGATGGTAAATGTAGGTGGAAAGTAGAATAAAGTATCAACTGTTTGATGGAGACAGCACTTAAGAAGGCAGGTTGTGTAACAGAGCTTCTCTGTGATTTTTTTAAGACTCTTGCTCCCTTCAGTTTCCACACAGCAGAACAATTATTTTAGGTAACTCAGAGAAAGAAAAAAAACAACCAAAAAAAAAAAGTGAAAAACCAAACAAGCTATTGTAGATTGCCACACAATTAAGGCATGTCACAAGACTTCAAGGTGCATCTGAAAACTTGAACTCTGCGGTCGGGAAAAAGAGAGAAACTTTCACTTCCTTGGAGAGCAGAGATAAAAAAAGAGAGAAACTTTCCTTGGAGGGCAGAGATGGAAAAGAGAGAAACTTTCCTTGGAGGGCAGAGCTGGAAAAGAGAGAAACTTTCCTTGGAGGGCAGAGCTAAAAAAGAGAGAAGCTTTACTTGGAGGGCAGAGCTAAAAGAGAGAGAAACTTTTTTTGGAGGGCAGAGCTGGGAAAGAGAAACTTTCCTTGGAGAGCAGAGCTAAAACAGAGAGAAACTTTCCTCGGAGAGCAGAGCTAAAAAAGAGAGAAGCTTTACTTGAGAGGCAGAGCTGGGAAAGAAACTTTCCTCGGAGAGCAGAGCTAGAACAGAGAAGCTTTACTTGGGGGGCAGAGCTGGGAAAGAGAGAAACTTTCCTCGGAGGGCAGAGCTAAAACAGAGAAGCTTTACTTGGGGGGCAGAGCTGGGAAAGAGAGAAACTTTCCTCGGAGGGCAGAGCTAAAACAGAGAAGCTTTACTTGGAGGGCAGAGCTGGGAAAGAGAGAAACTTTCCTCGGAGGGCAGAGCTGGAACAGAGAAGCTTTCCCCTCCCCGAGCGGAGCTGCGGCAGAGCAGCGGCCGTTGCGCTGCGCGGCGCCGCCATCTGCTGGGCGCTGCGGGAATTGCAGGCCCCGCGGAGCCACCGCTGTCGCCGCAGGCGCGACCCTCTGCTGCCCAATCTGCGACCGCGGCGCGACAGGAACAAGGACAAATATCGTCAGAGCGTTCCTCTGGCACCGTTCTGCCTTGTTCTCAAGTTCATACAGATGCTGCGATGGATTACAGAACAATAGAAGAGTGGAATAGGTTGGATTGGAAGAGACCATAAAGATGATCTGGATCCAAACCCCTGCCATGAGCAGGGACACCTTCCACTAGACCAGGGTGCTCAATGTCCCATCCAACTTGGTCTTGAACACTTTCAGGCGTGGGGCATTCCCAACTTCTCTGGGCAATCTCTTCCTGTGTCTTACCACCCTCACAGTAAAGAATT
The DNA here is from genome assembly GCA_036630365.1 of Acanthiza pusilla. Classification (NCBI taxonomy): domain Eukaryota; kingdom Metazoa; phylum Chordata; class Aves; order Passeriformes; family Acanthizidae; genus Acanthiza; species Acanthiza pusilla. The sequence goes on from JAXCHO010000073.1 coordinate 35,504,541, forward strand.
TCTCCCTAATGTCTCGTCTAAACCTACCCTGTTTCAGTCTAAAGCAATTCCCCCTGTCCTATCACTACATGCCCTTGTAAAAAGTCCCTCTCCAATTGTCTTGCAGGCTCTGTTTAGTATTAGAAAATGCTCAGCAACTCCCTGCAACCTCTTCTTCTCCAAGCTGAACAATCCCAATCATCTTAGTCTTTCCTCATATGAGAGGTACTCCACCCCGCTAATGAACTTGGTGTCCCTCCTGTGTGTTTTATAACAGTTAAGAGTTAAATAGGTCTAAGTTTGTAAAAAATGCAGTTTTTATGCCGTTAACCTACTTAATTAGAGGGTGATGTTTCCATATGTGTCTCTCAGCGACCCTCTGTAGAGGTGTGGAATTACAGGATACTAAGTTGAAGGTAGATTATTATTAGAGATGTTAGAATACACGTTACTAAAACAGGCTAACAATGCTGGGAAGGAGGGGAGACTGAAGTAGAATACTACTATTTTAAGTTCTTTTTTGTTGACTTCTCCTCCTTCTCCTCCTTCTCCTTCCTCTACTTCTTCTTGTCACAAGCTTTTCTTCCCAATCATTATTTCAGAAAACCTCAGAGACATAAAGCTGAGATCGTCACAAGTCATTTGATTCCAAGAATTTCATATTTTTTAAAAATATCTCCTATCCTGAAATTTCCTGATAGTGCTTCTAGTAAAATAGAAAACTGTTTTCAAGAGAAAAAGCCTAGACAGCTGTGGAGAATATCAGGCTCTATGCGTTCAGTCCAAAGGAGTGAAATAAAAAATTCTCACCATCAAAAAGAGCAATATTACTGGACCCTCTTTTTTTCCTCCTTTTTTTCTCTTTTTTCCCCCTATCTACACAATCTGTGCTAGAGGCAACAAGGATTTCAAAACAACTCCTCTGTACCTAAAGTTGTACATTCTCTTTAGGCTTTGAGCCAACTGTTTGAAGATTTTAGATGAACAACCTTACGAGCTTACATATCAGTGCTGTTGCCATTTCACTCATGCAATCACATGCCTTTCCCTCATACTGATGGGGAAATCAATCCCAAGCATAAAAGAAAAGTATATGCTTCCTTGATGGTTTAATGCTTTTTTTCATTGAAGTTATTAAAAAGATACCTTACACTCTACTGGCTAGAGGCAATTTTAGGAAAGTTTTAGGACGCAGGAAAGTTTTCGCAGTCGTTTAGCCCATGTGCTAAGCCTATCCTATGTACATGTTTCTTCTACCTCAAAACATTTTTCAGCAAACCTTAAAACACGATTGTTCCTTAAATGCATTTGCCATGTTCTTAATCAACCCCCAAAAGTTGATGTAAGGACAGCACTTACTGCATTGAAGCACAGTTCAGTACTGAAACTGAACTCCAGATCAGTCTGATGAAAGAACCTAAGGACGAAATAAAGGGCAAAGTTTTCCAAATGCCACTGTAGAAGAAACAGATGAAACCAGCATTTCACCGTCCTGCAGAAATGAAGAGGTAGGAGTCACTACCTGCCTTCCCAAATTTTCAGAGCCATAAACTGGGACAGCTAGACATGTTTTCCAAACCTTCCAAATCTTGCATGTACTCATGTCAAGTCCAACATGTAACTCACCTGCTCCTTTACAGTCCCGCTCCTCCCTCGGGCCACTCTGTCCCACGATGTCCCCCTGTCCCCGCAGGGACTCTTGGCTCTCCAGGGCCGAGGCTGCCCCAGAGTTCATTTCTTATCCATCTATTCCAAACACTAAGCTCAACCAGCTGCTGGACAGCCACAAGACTCAGCTGAGCACTTGACTCTCAAGCTCCTTTCTGGAGCTGAGAAGACAGCACAGACTGGTGCCCCAGCTGTATTTTGCATGATCCCATCCATCCAAAGGTTTGGATCACTCCAAATGATGAACTGGCCTTGATAGTGACCCTGGTTTCCCCTTACAAGTATTTGATTATGTCCATTATGCTGTATCACGTGTTAGTTATTATCTTTTATTGTATGCCCATCATACATTTCTCAATTGCTTAATTACTTTATCCAGACACTAAGTGCATAATCACATTCCAGTCATTAGCATTGCACATTCAGTTGGTGCCTAAGCCATGTTACTATGGGGCTGTGTCTGGATGTCTCCCAAGCCACACACACTCATTTTATATCCTGGCCACAGCTGACCAGGAGTAGCTCATGCAGAGCTGTCTATTTCTGTCAGTCCTTCAGCTCTTTGTGAAACACTGATTTGTACCACACTGTAGCTTCCATACTGCAATTGGTGTTTCTCTAACTCACAAGGAGGGTAAACTATACCTTATGTATATTTACTTAAGATAATTGTCCTTTCATTTATTTAAATACAGCAGGAGTACTCACTTCTGAGCAATGCAGCTTTTGATCTCATTTGGGTTTTTTATCTAAAACAGGAACGATCAAGAGAATAGGAAACTCCTACATGAAAATGGCAAAAATTTCCAAAGAATTTTTTTCTGGAAATACCCTACAAAGAGAATAGAAAAGAGAGAACATGAAAAGACATGGGTTCAGAGGAGTAGCACAGAGATGGGATTTCTGGTCTGTCCATCAAACACAACAATAAAGGAACATTTGATGGGATGAGGAGATACTGCAAAGCAACAAAATACATTCCTAATAAACAATGTGTATAATTAAGCTGCATAACTTGTTGCCACAGAAGGTTAATGAAGGAAGAGCATTATGAAATTTTGGCAAGAGCACTTATGCATTTTCTGTTCAGATTCAGATTTTTTGCATGAGAAAATGGACTTACTGCCTAACAAGTGTTCTAACCACAGGGCCATCACATAAATATCTTTTCTTGCTGTGGACCTCTGATGTGTATTTGTGGCTGTGATTAACTTACAGAGGTGGACAAACAAGCAAACACAGTGAGCACCTACAGAGGTGGACAGAAAGAACTGAAAATAGTGTAACGAGAACCAACACTCGCACTTGAACTGATGTCCTATGGTCAGCTTATCTCAGAAAAGTTAGCAGAGCTGCAGAATGGCTTTAGAGATAGATGGCAAAGGAACAGAAACATAGGAAAAACTTGCAGGGATTGGGACAGCTTACCTGAGAGAGGCAACACGAAAGAAATGAAAAATGCACGGAGGAAACAAGCATAATTCTTTCAGTACAAGAGCAAGGAGACAACCAGTGACAGCAACAAACATGGATTTGATGAAAGAAAGCCCTTCTTTACTCAGAAAAATATCATGTATTACTACTTTGCAGAATTCATTCACAAGAGCAGGTAAAGTTCTCAGAAGAACTGAAAAAATGCTTAGGAGTACTGCATATATTCACTAGGAATCATTCACAAACTAGAAGGTAAAAGCTTTATTTAAAACAAAGCTATAAACCCTTGCTCTTCAGGGAATTAGACTGATGAGGTTCTACACGGAACTAAAAGGTAACTGTGCAGCCTCTAGTTCTTTCTCTGAAGCTGGCCTTGATGTATGACATTAAATTGGGCCAGATGAGCCTTTAATGTGGCTGCCAAAGGCAGGAACTAAATATTAGGAACATATTTACCTTGGGAAAAGGAAATGGAAGCAGAGAAGAAGAAAGAAAGTAAAAGCAGACAGAACACAAGAATAGCAATAAATGAAAGAATGCAAAGAAAAACAAATAATAAAATGGACAACAAATTAATTACAGTATTACACTAGTAAATGTGTCATTGGACTACAAAAATGAGAGACATGATGGTTCATGTGGCAGGCTCAAATTTTTGTATTGTGATTTTCTTCTTCACAGAAATAAAGGATTAATGGTCAGTTTTGGAAACTACTAAGACATATTGAAGCACACTAAAAGCCACTTGTAGACAATGTACATATACACAAAAACACTTCCACCTTTTGCTATGGCCCAGCTAGTCCCTTGTAGAGTTTCACTACCATGTAAGAAAGCTGCAATATAGCTTTTCTGTGAGGGAACTCTCACCATTAAGCAACAAAATTGAAGTCAAATCTACACCAGTCAGGTTTTTAAGTGGATAAATGGAGATTTTTTTTTAAAAAAAGGAATCTGGATTCTGATCACTCACAGGGAAGAAAAGCATCTCACCATAAATACAAATGAAAGAACCAGGTGTCAAGATATCATAAACAAATGGGAGGATGGAGTGAGCCATCTGCTTCATCAAAGAAAAATTTCATACCCTGCAAGTCTACAAAACATAAACACTGGGTGATAAGACAAAAATTTTGTCTTTTCATGGTCTTGAAAGTAGAAACTGCACTGGATGGTGGTAGGGTTCGTGCCAACCAGATAGTGAGAAGATTAATCTAGCCAGAGCTGCTGGTTCTTCCCAACTCATGACCTTCAAATAGAGAATGTTACACTGGGAACAAGAGTCAGCCCACGACTGAGGAATCCATGGGGTCCTCAGTCCCAGCAGTCCTTCCCCAGGCATACAGGGAGTGAGCGCTCCTGCCAGAGTGCATGGGAACGCTCCCTGGGATGAGGTCTGCTCGTGCAATTTGGGCTGGGAAGGCCAGCAGGAATGGGAAAAGCAGGCCTGGAAACATCACAGAGCCATAAAAAAGGAGAGGAGTCATGCTGAGGGAGCAGGCCACAGCTGGCAGAGGGGCTGTGCCCAGCACACCAGGGCAAGGTGGATGGGTGGGGAGGCAGGGCACCAGCACAGAGCACGGTTACACTGGAGAAGGAGATCAGAACACAGAGAGAAGGCAGACACCATGAGTGGGTGAGGCTCTGCGGGTGAGGATGGTCATAATTTAAGCAGGCACTTCACTTCAGAAGGGAATTTGGAAAGGTTGAGAAGTCTGTGTAACAACTTAATAATCATCAGACTTCTTTGTCTCGTTAATTCATCGCCTCGCAGGTTGTGCCTCCAGTTAGTTAGGATGCCTGCTCTCCAGCTAATTGAGCACGGTCAGCTATATGTCAGACTGCCCAATGTATGTTGGGTATTTCTGTGCTATAAATAGTATGAAAACCCAGAGGTAAATATGGAAAATACCACTAACTGCATTAAAGGGAGAGGATGTCAGGTGTATTAGATTAATTCCCTACAACTATACAAAGGATTAGAAAGAAGTTGGTCAGTGCAGTTCCTCGACAAGTGATTGAATGCAGGGCCAGACAAAGCTAACAGTGCTTATATTTAACTTACTAATGCTTACTTACTAATGCGACATCGTGTGCACTGCAGGTGACCCCAAGCAATTTAATCAGAACTTAAGCTCTCTTTTAAAGATAAAAGGGAAAATCCAGCCCTGACAGTTGTGAAAATGGCTCCCTGAATGTGAACTACTGTAGTTATATCAAAGATCTGCTTAGTTCTACTGTCACCTAACAATAAAAAATACAAAGAAACAAGAAAAACTTATTCTTTTGCTTGTTTCTATAATTTTCCTAGATAAATTTCGACGCTCTTTATCATTGCACTGCTGCCAGCTGGGCAGACACATGACATTATACTGAGAGGATGTTCTATTTGCCAGGGATGTCAAATGAAACAGACAGTTCAAACATGCCATAAGGACAAGATCATGAACTCTTTTAATAGTCCTCTAGCAAACAGACCCTACAAACACTGGGTAAGGAGTTACTAAGCAGTGATTAACCAAATGCTGCTTTTCACAGCTCCCCATTAAGAACAGGAAATAGCATCATAAGTATTTTCTTTAACTGTGCACCAAAGAGGGTAACAATTTGTCTAGGCATGAGTGAGGTTTTTGGAAACTAAACAGGACATACACACACACAAAAGAAAACAAAAACAAAAACAAAAACAAAAACAAAAACAAAAAACAAAAACAAAAACAAAAACAAAAACAAAAACAAAAGCAAACCAAACAAACAAAAAACCAAACAACAAAAAAAAACCTTTGAAAAGTAAATCAATCTGCCTAAACACAGTGCTATTTCAATTGTTTCACATTTCCAAGACTACCATGTGAAGCTGTAAAGTATATATCAGAGGCCTTGTATAAGATTCGTGTGGTTTTGGGATGCAACAGTACACTAGGGAAGAAATCCTCCTCATCCAAAATTAAACCAGCCCCTATGTTTAAGAAACTGAATTTGCCCTCAGTACAGGTTACATATGTGATTAGATGTGGGTAATTCAGTCCTGGCACCTCCAAGTGCTCTAATTCAGGAACACCCTTTTGGAGCACAATGTACTTGCTCTCCCAAGGGGGAGCTCACCCTTGTTTCTGTAAAGGTATTACAATATTAATCACTTTTCTGTGCATATGCAATCTAACACCATAAAGTTCTTGCAGTTAAGGGTCCTTCAATGAATAGAAATATTCTGTATTTTTCCATCCAGGATATAGTTCTTTGTATTTACCAATATTGAAGTTAATTTACTATTTTTTTCTTGTTTCTCTAGCTAGTTTAAATCTTAGTCAACTTCCCTTTACATGTTTCTTTCATAGCAGTGAATCAAGCATTACGCCTACATACGTAATTTTGTCTTCAAAGTCCTTTCTCTCACTTTGTTTCTCCTCTTTCCAGATTACAAACAAATACATGGAACATCAGATGGGATTGTATGGCATCTAAAACAATTCTGCTGTTAATTTTACCATGATGGAGGTTTATTTTTTATTGCTCTCATTGGTTATTGTCAACTGGCCGATATAACTGTTGGATGCATTATGAAATACAGGAAATCCTGAGGTGAAAAAGTTCCCCCGAGTAACCTAATAATGCCGCAGTATGGATTCTGAACATTTCTATTTCCATTTCAGGCACTCCTGGACTTAATGAGCCATTCTTGGTACCACCCAATCCCACAGAAAATATTCAGAAAAGTAGGTAGGGAACAGAGCTGGCTTTGCCTGCACCCAGCTCTCTCGTCGCTCTCCCAGGGCCAGGGAAGCAGGAGCTGCATGTCCTCCAGCCACCCCAGCCCTGCTGCCAATGCACCGTGCCTTGTGCCTCAGTGCAGCTGCTCAGACCATGGTGGACACAGCTCCAGCATTGCTCCAGCCCAATCTTCACCTTTATCTGCTTTCCTTCTTGAAAAAGGACAATATAATCTTGCCAAATTTGTTTCTGCCCTGCCCTCCTCTACCCTTCAGCCAAAATGCACCTATGCACCCGACTTTCCTCAAACCCTGGGATTATGGATAGGAGTTAAAAGTTTCTTTTAGTGGGTTTTTTTTAGTAGTTGTCCCTTTGTTCCCCAGTTAATTGTGTCCCAGCACAGCTCACCAGGAGGTGCCTGCAGAGACAGCAGGGAGCTTACTGCTCAAGTTGAAACAATTCCATTGAGGTCTTCAATTCCATTTCTATTCAATCACCACAGCTGACTAGCCAATACCAAAACTTCATATGCATATTTATTAATGCCAAGAGCATCAGACTATTGCCCTGTCTGGCAAATATTTGCTTTATTTAGGTTCAATTCACTAACAACTGGAAATCTGGCAGCGATCTCACCGTGACTGGTTCCAGGGGGCTATTTAAATACAGGAAAGTACTAAGGAATATTACAGTCTAGATTTTACTTTTCTAAAATAACTGCTTAATTCAGACTCATAAAAAAATTTCTACAGTCAGAGAAGTTGAGGTAAATAATGTCATTTTAAAGTAAGTATGAATCATCAAGTTAAAATAATGCTAGCTGAAACATTAAATGATTGTATTTGTCTCTCATTTCAATATGTACATCAAGTTAATTAATTCTACAAGGGGTAATACTTTCAGTCATTATCTTAGTATGACTATCAACTCATAATGAGTTTTTAAATGGTGTCAACTGAATTTGAAAACCTGACTACATTACACTGTGACACACTGCACTGAATTTTTGTGCACTACTGCACTGATCTCCAGGCATGATGCAAGTATAAGCAGGAGAAAAGGTTTGTTTCGTTTCAATTTCATTCAAATTGCTACATAACCTCACAGAGGGATTTAGAATTGTTCTTTTTTCCGAGCTTAAAGCCAAACATTTAACGTATAATCTTGTACTGCATTACAAACCAGACCATATGTAGAATCCTGCTCATGTGTGTGGTTGTTTAATGTTTCACAGGGACTGGGGGACAGAATTAACCCTTCTGTACTTTCAGACCGCTGAGAAAAACGTGCACAGCTTCACTGAATACTTTTTTCACTGAGTATTTTGAATGTCTGATTCAAAACAATGAGCAGAAGGCAAACAAGTTAAGAGCAAAATAACACTAGAAAACATGAAACAAAAAACATGTTTAGTCCATAAAGAGGTATTACTCACTGAGCAATATAGTGTTGGAAATTTCTTACGATGGCAAAAAATTTAGCTTTCTATGGTATCAGCAATTTTAAACAGTAAATAGTGTAATTCTGTGAAGTTAAAAGTTTGAGCTTGGTATACACATACATATGTGCTTCAGTCTTAAAATTTGTTGACTGGACAAAGCTCCTGTAAGCAACAAGCAGCAACACCAAAAACAAGCCTTTCATCTCTAGATTTAAGGAGTTTCTAGATTTAAAACCTGATGGTGTTATGAAGATTTACTGTCTGAAACAATATAGTCACACTGTCACTACAGACAGTTGTCCAAATCCTGCTGATTCCAGACCCTGCCACATCCATTGAACAGAGGTTTCAAATCAAAGTGCAAATTTTACCCAGGATCTTTTAAACACCCGCTCTGACAGAGTGGCAAGTGGAAGTTTGTGCTTGCTGTTTTGTCTGTCCTGCTTTGCTTTGCTTTACGGGTTCAGAAGACACATTGATACTACAAAAGGACTGTAAATCTCCTCTTAAAATCTGATTGACATTGCTGGAATGAGGAATTTATTCTGACTGGTGAGAGGTAATTGGGTATATTCCAGTAGTTTGCATTCAGATGCAAGGAAAAGAGGAGATTAGGTAGATTAACCTCCGTCATCTGGGAGATGACATTTCTTGCTGTGTTTGAAGTATTTTGTGAAGGAAAGATGGCACTGATTTTGAAGTTTATATTAATCAAATCTCTTTGATTTTGTTTGATGCAGCAGCTGCAGTGACACACCCTCGCTCTTTGAAAGCCTTGAGCTGCAAGGGCCAGGATTGAGAAGAGACCAGCTACAGCTCAGAAGTGTCACCTTCAGCCTCCGGGGGAAGGTAAGCACTCGTCTAATTTCTCCTCTTCTTAAATTTGCATTAGAATTGGAAACAAAGATGAGTGATTATATCCTGATACAAAGCTCTGACTGAGATGTAGGCTTCTGCACCAGAGCAAACTTAAAAATTAACAGAAGATGGTTACATGGCAAAATGCTCTTTTTCTTTCTTTTTTCTTTCTTCATTTCTTTCTTTCCTCCTTCCTTCTTTTTTCCCATTTTCCTTCCTTCTTTCCTTCTTTTTTTTTCCTTTATTTCTTTCTCTCTTTTTATAGCAAGAAGTTGTAAATGCAATCTCCTGTTAGCAAAGTCTTTCTGACCTGAATTTGCAACACTGGAATTTTACAAGTGACTACAGTTACACAAATTTCTTTTATTGTTTCAGTTCATCATTTTGAAGTGCTATAGGGCTAAAACCCTCCAAACATTTCCAGGTGTTTCATCTGCTTCAGTCATACAGATACTTCAGTCTGTGTTTGATTTTGTGTTTGTGAGTAGTCCTGAGGTGAAATTAGAGCTTTGAGGGTCTGAATTAGAAAGCATTGGCCTCTGTGTGAACATCACCAAAGGTGAACCGTGACAGTGGAGCAAAACTGAAACATCTTAACACTCCATCAAGGGCAAAGATTTCTTCTCTTTAACCATGTACATGAACTATTTTCCTTTGTATGAAAAATCTGTCTCAATATTTGGATTCACTGGAAACCATTTCTGTGTACCCTGTCCATGGCTGCCTATTACAGGGGGACCAGGGGCGTGATCTGAGTGAACCCTGGAATTCAGCCAGCCCTGGAGAGATAACTCGGAGTGAATCTTGTGTCTTCATTTTATTTTCTTTAAGAAAAAAAAAATCAAAGCCCAGAAAAGGATAAGTTTTGACCTGTTGTTATTTTCTTTGGCAGTGACTAAAAGGGATAAGGCTGACAGGCTTTGACTACATTTAATTGCTAAAAATCAGACTGTGAGTGACTTGAAGTCATAGGCAAGTACCTAATTAAACTATTCAGATCAGTAACTTTTCCAGTGAGAGCAAACCAAAGAGGCCAACCAAACATTTATTGAAGCTGAACCACTAATGGAGCAACGCCTACCTATCAAAATGTATTTAATCACAATTTTTATTGTTCTATTCCCAAATAATTACTTAGTGTCTTAAAAAGTGGCAAGTTTTTTCTGCCTCTCTTCTGATAAGCCATCACCCCAAGGAAATCTTCTATTTCCACTTATTTCACTCCTCATCCATAAGTCAATTACAATATGCCATACAAGACATCAAACATTAACTGAAAGGACCAATCTCACTATAAATGGATAGAAGGCACTACTAGTACAAATATCAAGTTTTATTAAACTGGTATATAACAGTTAAATGTTGGGAGAAATCCTGCAAGTTTGGGGCTCAAATTCAACATTCATAAGTCTGCTCTCTGATTGAAACATTTTCTCAGAAGAGATCCTGGTTGCAGACATAGGTACTGGATCTACTTTTGAAGTATGGAAAAGCAAATGCAAATATTACTCATTGTTCCATTTCACAAACACATTGAGGCTTAGGTTTTACCATATTTCAGCAGTGATTGTAACTATTATGTCAGAATATATCTCAGTCTTTTTTTGTATGGTGTCACCTGAAGTAATTTTCGACTTAGGTATTATTTAACACTGTTTTCAAGAGGACTGAAATTGTCTAAAGCAGAAACTCTACATCAGACACAGATAAACACTGTTTAAACTCCTGTGAAATTTACTTGGGAATTAACAGTTGCAGTTGGATCCCAGCTCAGTCTTGAGTTTTAACAGGACTGCAGCAGTTTTCCAGCTAGCTGTAAGGAGAAATTGCTTTTCCTGAAGCCTTACATCTTTTAACTGAGCACTGGCTCCCTTACCTCCTCTAACTGAAATACTGCCAAAACCTGAGCTCTCTCCACTACTTTCATTTACACTATTCCTCTCCCTGGCAAATAAGGAGGTAGGAAAGAATTAGTAAAACATCTTCAGCAGCACAAAAGAGCAGGCAGCACTTCCCCTCATAAAAACCCAGTCCAGAGGATGATACAGCATCTTTCTGGCACGTGATAAACTTTTATGGCTGTACTTACCCAGGCTGTTACTGCTGCACACTCCACCATTTCAGCATACCTGGGACAGAACAGATGCACTTGCCCTGTCCCCAGTATCACGTGGAGCCCCTGAGCAGCCCCTGGGAGCCCAGCTCCACTCCACAGCTCTGCCAGATGTGGCACGGCACAAGCAGCATCCAGAGCCCACTTCTAGGGTAAAGGACAAGCAGGAGATATTGATGAAGATGGCAGTAGAGGCCCAGGTCTGCTGAAATTTGACAGCTTTACTGTCTTTCTGTCATTTAAGCTTTTAGCCTAAGCTTGAAAGAGAAGGCAAAACAAGCAGCAGCAATAAGAAAAACAAACAGAATTACCAGAACCAGATCAGGCTTGCCTGAGTAAACACAAGGCCTTAGAAAACAGGCTAAGGATTAAAACTAGGCTCTCCAAAACCAAAGTGCTACACTGAGTACATACACCACTTTCCATTGAATCATAGAATCTTTCAGGTAGGAAAGACTTCTGAGATGAAGTCCAACCCTTAACCTAACACTGCCATATTCATCACTAAACCATGTCTCTAAATGCCACATCTACACTTCTTAATACATCTTTTAAGTCCCTCCAGGGATGGTGACTTAACCACCTCCCTGGGAGCCCATTCCAGGAATGGTTAGCCCTTTCAGTGAACAAATTTTTCCTAATATCCAATCTAAACCTCCGCTGGAAAAACTTGAGGCCGTTTCCTCTTGTCCCATCATTTGTTACTTGGAAAAAGAGGCTGACCTCCACCTGGCTGCACTCTCCTTTGGGAGAATTGTAGAGGGTAAAAAGGTTCCCCCCAAGCCTCCTCTTCTCCAGGCTAAACACCCCCAGCTCCCTCAGCATCAGACTCGTGCTCCAGACCTTTCCCCAGCTCCATTGCCCTTCTCTGGACTCTCTCCAGCACCTCAATGTCCTTCTTGTAAAGAAGGACCCAGAACTGAGCCCAGGATTTGAGGTGTGGCCTCACCAGTGCCGAGTACAGGGGAAGGATCACTGCCCTGGTCCTGCTGGCCACACTGTTCTTGATGCAATATGTACTTACTTACACTTACTTACAGTAATGCAATTTTATATTGGCGATTAGATGTAAAAGGCATTCTCTGCCCTGCAGCTGGTTCCTCCAGCTCAGAGCTCTGCTGCAGCACTGCCCTGTGCCCCAAGTGCAGTGAGACCCCCCCAGCTGGACCCCCATCCTGGGCCAAGTTCAGCCGTCACTGACTGCTTACGTTGCCCATTGGTGTGTGTGACTACTTTACTTCTGCAAATGTTCTAACAAAGTTTTAAGAACTTCTACATTAAGATTATTCTCTTTTTGCTGTAAGTTTACACTAATTATGTATGTCTTCCATGTGATATTCATTTAAAACTAATTTGCCTTATTTGCTGTACTCTACTGTTAATTCCCCTGGTAAAGTTCTCTCAAAATCAGCCACTTGGAATACTTTGGGGTTTTTCTCCTAGAGCTCATTCCACAAACTTTTTTGATTAGCAGACCATAATGGGGACCAACAGTAGGAAGGTATGGAAAGAATAAGGGAGAATTACAGGATAAGCTGATCGTTCTGCCTGAGTGAAGGTGGTCTTGGCACTTTCTATTACAAGATTCTGTTTTCACTTGAACTCACAGGCTAAAATTTTCATTCAGAGGTCTGCCTCCACTTGACTTACTTGAAAACTTCAGGGAAAAGAGCTCAGCCAAATTCAAAGACAAAAGTGAAAGAGAAAACTGATCCAAAAATCTGTCTCTGTTTTGGAAGAGTCTTTCTTGTTCTGGGTAGAGAACTGGAAACTTATGAAGACAGTTATCTAAGTGTCCAGGCTTTGTCTCTTGCTGTTCTGGGAAGGGGCAGAAGCAAGGAAAACACCGGAATTGTGTTCCTCAAAACCTTAAGTTCATAATTTGTTAGAAGTAATAACTAAGTTCTCTATTTGCAGTAAAGGTTGTCCGGCGCAGGACAGAGCTCTTCCTTGGGAGGGAGCCAAGGGACAATGGAGCCCGGCAGGGACAGAAGGCAGGGACTCGCACGAGCAGCAGGTGAGGGCACCACGCTGGAGCGAGGAGCTGGGCAGAGGCTGTGGCCCATGGGCAGTGGCAGCTCGGACAGCTCAGCGATGCCTGGAACAACGAGCCCTAGAGAGGACTTTGGGGCAGGGAGCCTGGTACTGAAGCGAAGCTTCAGAGGGGTAAAATAGGTGTGGGGCAATCAGCTCAAGAGGCCAAAGCCCAAGAAAAGGGCTCCAGGGAGCTCCAGGGCACCCTCGCTGCCATTGCCACTCGTGCAGCTCTGGACAAGGGGCAAGGCGGCTCAGAGCCAGCAGTGATTCCGTTACACCCAGCAGCAGCGGTCTGGGGCTAAATCTGCAGATTTCAGCCCCACTGGGGACTCGCAAAATGAGAGAACTGGGGCTGTGGTTAAGACAGTTGAGCGTTACCTTTCTTCTGCCGCAGGCTCCTTCGAGAGCTCGCCTCAAGCGCAGGATTCACTCACTGTCAGCAACCGTAAGTTCCTCTTTTCTTGCAAACCGAACCCACAGCCTGGGCTGGGGAGCTTGCAGGGGTCCTGAACTCTCCCACCTTCTGCTAAAGTCAGAGTTGGCCTCTGAATGTAAAAGTTTACCTGTTCTCTGGATTCTCTGAAAGATCGAGTCCTGGAATCTCATACAGGTCCCCTCAGTTTCTATGATAATGTTCCTGAGCTGCAGCCCCCCAACACTGAGGCATTAATAATAGCAATAAAATAAGACAAAAATTAATTTGTGTGGTGTAAAGACAAATCATTTTTATGAAACACTGGCCTTCTGATAGAGTGTCTTAGCAAAGACCTGGACACCATTTTTTTATTCAGATATCTTTGAACGCACTAAGTTATATATGGCAAAGAGTGAATGATGAGAAATTAAAGTACAGCTTAAGACTTCATTCTTTGAGTAAAAGCTCTTCTTTCTGCCAGAAAACAGATTAGGTTTTCAGATTTAAAAAAATGATGACACAGAACAGGGGCACTGAATCAATGTCCTCTGTAATTCTGCTGCATCTCCTTCTCACTTTAAATCTTCGCTGAAGCAGGAGGCAGAGTTCTGTTTTTCCAGGAAGCCTTAAATTCCAGAGCAATTGCATGTAAAACTGGCAAACAGGTGTTATTAGTATACAGCTCTTTTCAGAGATATTACCCTTGGTTACATTGAATAAACACATGCATGTCAAATACTAGAAACCAAAAATAGACATATCCTGGTACTATAGAGAGTGTGAAAATAAAATTTTAAAATTGTAACATTTTGTATTCATAGACCCTTTCCTTTCCTTTCCTTTCCTTTCCTTTCCTTTCCTTTCCTTTCCTTTCCTTTCCTTTCCTTTCCTTTCCTTTCCTTTCCTTTCCTTTCCTTTCCTTTCCTTTCCTTTCCTTTCCTTTCCTTTCCTTTCCTTTCCTTTCCTTTCCTTTCCTTTCCTTTCCTTTCCTTTCCTTTCCTTTCCTTTCCTTTCCTTTCCTTTCCTTTCCTTTCCTTTCCTTTCCTTTCCTTTCCTTTCCTTTCCTTTCCTTTCCTTTCCTTTCCTTTCTTTCCCCTTTCCGCTTTCCCTTTCCCTTCCCATTAGGTATCTACACTAAATTGCAAGAGTTGAACGAATCATTTCCATTTCCACACTTCACTGCTTAGAGAAGCACCTACAAAATACACCGGCACTCACTTAAATGCACAAGAATCACAGTCTTTATTCCCAAATGGATATGCATTACAGGCTGGAGCATATTGCTAAGATGAAAAAATCCCCTAAAATTTAAAAAAAAAAAAAAAAAAGGAAAAAAAAGAAAAAAAAAATCCTGTCAGCAAACAACAAATTTGAACTTCTTCACTGTTAGTAGGACCAGTCCTTGGATTAGCACTGACTCGTCCTCAGTTGCTGGAAAAAACAGATGTGGTTCAAAGAAGTCTTTCAAAGTGGTGGAGGTGCTGGCGCCCAGCCAGAGCAGCCTCCAGCCTGCATCAATCAGCCAAGGGGTCTCCAGCCCCACGCTCCCTGTTCCCCCTGCTCCACACCCACCCAGAGTGGGATCTGCTCTGCAGCAGGAGTGTGGGGCTCCTCAGCCTCCCTCCCCAGCCCTACCGCCTCTCCTGGCGCTGCTCCGGCCGCTGGGAAGGCTCCGTGCTGAGCGAGAGGCTGCAAAACGCAGGGGCGTGGGGGCTCGGAACATGGTTTCATGGAATTTCAAAACTTTACATCTTTGCAGTATTCCTTACACCTGGTGGGTTTTAAATCAGGGGGAAAAAAGGGAAAAGAAAGGAAAGGGGGAAAAATGATTTATTATATTAATATGTTCTAGTATTGGGCTGTCCTTGAAAATCAGAGAAAAGGTTGTCTATGGATAATGCACTGGGTTTAACCCCTGAGATCCAGCTTTTAATACTCATTTTGCTACAGAGGGCCATGGTCAGTCAGTCATGGGAGTGTTGACCAGCAGTAAGATGACTTATTTACAGCAGTAAGTCATGAGTTGGGGTCAAGTGAGATTGTCAGGTAGGAACACACAGCTTTATGTTATGTATACGTAAGTATATATATAAATCAGGCATATCTGGCCCAGTCTTCACATGCATTTCCCACCTTTCTATCCTGTTTTAAGAAATCTAATTCCTAAGAAGTCTAACTCCTTGACTCTACCTCCCCATTCAGAGGAGCTGTGAATCTTAATTAAACCATATATGAAAATGGAGGAGAAGCTTTCTCTGTACAATACCCCTATAAAGTATTCAATGTTAACTGTTCTCATTAAAAACAAAAATATTTTGAATTGGGATCTTGAATAAAATTCTGCTTAATTAAAATCACTGCAGGTTTTCCCCTTTGATTTCAGTAAAATCAGATTTTCATATGTTATAGTTTCCCAATTCAAAATTCAAATAACAACAACAACAACATAAAATGTCCCATTGGACTAGGTTATATGATCATTGCATTTCCTCTTTCTGTAAATACTAATAAACTTATTCCACAGCCTGTTGGTGGCAATTGCTACAGTTTTCTCCTGCCAAGACTTACACAGAGCAAAAGTACTCCCAGGATTTTGAAAAAGAAACATTTGGTACAAGTCCAGGGTATCACTGCATAGAGAAATTCTGAAGACTTTATTCAGTTCTTATGTGGTCCTTCGATAAAATCACGTCACTAAACATTCAATGGAAGCAAAGTGGGGGGCTTATTCTTTTTATATAAAGTTAATATGCTTCATTCTTACTGTTCATACTCTTTCGACAAGACTCAAAGCAAAAATAGCATATGAAATTATTCAATAAGAACAAACAGGGTTTTTTGCTCCTTTTGCAACACACTGGTTGTTAATAGTTTGGATCATTGTAGGCCAAATTTAACAAATTAGCAGTGCCTGAAAAACAAAGTATTATATTTCCAGTATTAGTCGTTTTCTCTGATTGATCTTCTACCACTGCAACAGAGCAGCCTTATGTAGGAAGCAGAGCAGACATTTGTCAGTAGCCCAATCACAGTGACTAAAAATCCTTACAGAAAAAAGAAATTAATGTTCATTTTTGCCTTTTCTGCAGAATCATGTGTCATTTTCAATTAAGTTTCAAGTCAAGTCCGTTTTGAGCCAGCGTTCATATGAATTCACCTCAGCAGAAAACAACTTTGTTTTTAGCAAAAAACATGTGAACTACTTCACCAGTCATACTGTGTTCATAAAAGTGTTAATTGGGCTTTGAAGTTGGTTCTATTATAAAACACAGTAAGTAGTATGAGAAGCAAACACTCAGCTGAGACAAGGCACTTGGTTTTTTTATCCCTTTTCTTCTTCCCACAAATATCTTTTTCAGGGTGGACTCTGTACATCCATTCTCCCAAAACAAGATTTCCTGTCACACAGCTGTGTTCACTAGAGCCATCAAAGGAGTTAATAGATTATTA
Organism: Acanthiza pusilla; assembly: GCA_036630365.1. NCBI lineage: Eukaryota > Metazoa > Chordata > Aves > Passeriformes > Acanthizidae > Acanthiza > Acanthiza pusilla. The sequence goes on from JAXCHO010000073.1 coordinate 35,521,647, forward strand.
ATAGCAGTTAAAGGTTATTACTTGCAATACCCTATCCCAGAAAGAAATCCCAGAAGGAATATGAATCCCCATTGGATGCATTTAATGTAAATATCTTGAAGAATTGCAGTTATGGCTTATTCTGCAAGACCAACCAGACCACTCCTTTCCTAGGGGGACTTCTAAAACAATAGCAAGCTTGCTTTTCTGTGCTCAGTGATGAATCTGGGAACTAAGGATGTACTGTGCATATTGAACAGGTCCTTAAGGCATACAAAAGACTTATATTCAAGCCAGCTCTTAAATATTCAAGAGTCACTCTAGATTTTCAGGACAGTATGAGTAAAGAATGCAGACAGCAAGAAAATTTGGGTTTAACCCCTTCTGGAATGGTGTTTTTCCCCAAACATCCTCACTGCTTTACAAATTCTGCATATCTGCACTGCCACAGACTTGCAGTCCACAAAGTTCTGTGCTTGGGAAGAGCTGCATTCCTGCACAAGCCCCTGCAAAATCCATGCCAATAGTCATTCATCATTTGCATTCATCACCTTAATTAAATACCTATTCAGGTGCATGCTCACTGATTCACATAGTGCTACATTTTGCTGTGAAGCTGGGTCTTGGAACAATCCTTCAGCAGGGTTTTTTCTTGAGTCTGAATTTCTTTCAGGATAGGGCTCAACATGTAAGTTCAGAAATACAGATACAGTTATTCCAAAGCCCTAATATTTCATCCCACTTTCTCACAGTGCACACATGTCTCTGGAGAGCTGTGGTAGACACTGGTACCAACCCACTGCTTCAGGTAAAATAAAAATCTCATTTCCAAAAAGAAACAGAGGGCTAAGCAGCCAAAATTACTTAAAAATATACTCCCGGGTGAAACAGCTCATATGTTTCTATGAATCATTGGCTGTATTTCTTTTTAATGTACAGAAATTTGTTCCCCTACAGAGCTTCTATTCCTAGGGCTGTTTTATTGTAAGAATTCAACTTATAACAAAAGTAAATGCATATCCTTTCTCACATATTCATTTAATTTTCCCCAGATGAGGCTTTTAAACATTCTATAGTCAACAAAAGTTCAAGTTCTTAGATATTTACTTGTTTCCACATTACATGGTTACATGATTGAAATGTAAAAGTCCAGAAAACCTTCTGCTTTGTCTCTGAAGTCTCTTAACCTTTACTTGATGTTGGTTTGTAGCACAAGGCATGGAATGAAGCTGGAAAATAGCGCATCCTGTGCTACTATTAACCTGAACGAATAATTACTAAGTTAACATCAAAGGTGATCCCATTTTAAACTTGTGCAATGACTACATACATTGGTGAAGATCAGAGATTGCTCACTGCAAAATAATAAATGATGAGTTGATTAACTAATTATTCTAATGCCAGTGGAATAAAATACTGAAGCAGAGCTATATGCTAGGGGTGGACAAATTCTTTGCTTCAAAAGGCTTTACTTAGTTCCTGAACCAGTTCTACATTCAAGCTTTTAACATTAGCTTTCAGCATTCCAGGGAATTTTGCCAATGAGCAATTCTGGTTTGTTAAATTACGATACTCACTTGTACACAAGTAAAATAAAGGTCATAGAAGCTTTTAGTTTGTTTTTTGCAGCATCCTGCAGAAACCCAATGTGAATGGTGATAAGCAATGCAAGTGATATTAATTCAGAGTTTCCCCTTTAAAAAAGGAAACGGGTCAAAGGATATACCCTCTAGGGTATGCGCTGGGATTACACACCTGTGATTAATCTAACAAACTGCTGGAGATGTGATTGTTTCTTCATAGAACTGCAGCTGAAACAACAGTTCTTTGGCAGTAAAATAAATGTAACCCCTTGTGGTGCCCCTAGACATACAAGATAATTACAACAAAGTACCTTCATAGGAAGTTAGGACACTCCTGCTGCATCATTAAAATAAACGGACCTGCGATAACTGATGCAGCCTTGGAAGTGCCACAGAGGAGCATGGTACTCAAGAGATGAAAGAGATCTGCTCTCCTCCTGGAACGTGCATGTGACTTCCATTAGCTGGAGTGGAAGCTAAGATTTCTAGTCCAAATCTAGCAAGAATAAGAGACAGGTTTTATCCCTGTGAAGTCAACTGCAGTTTTGCCATGGAGTTCAGTGGGGCAAGACTTCTAAAGTAAAACTTAATTATCCCAAGGCTTTCCAACACCACTCTGTGCCTCGCAGTGGACCCTGGTGCAGAGCTTTAAGATCACTTCAGAACGCAGCCAGCTGCAGGAGCTGCAGAGCTGCATCTCCCAGGCAGTGTACCCAGGCAGGCATGGCCTGGGCAGAGGCAGCCCTTGTCACAGCAGCACCCTCCTGCCGCAGCCAGGGCTCCTGGCCAAACCCACACAGCCTGTGCTGGACCCCAGTGCCGGACCAGCAGCGGCCTCAGGACCACCCAGCCACTGGATGCATTCCCCAGGGGGTTTCCCAATATTAAATATTGTCAAAACACCATGAAGGAGAAGCAGTACTATGATGATGCTGTTATATCAGTTAAAGAATGTTAGCGTGTATTAATGCCAAATAAACACGAGGTTGCAGTTTTCACAGCCTGGGTGATGACTTGCAGGCCAAAGTGAGGGAAAGGAAGAAAAAGTCATATCCCAATGGCCTAGTCCAGCAATGTCCAGCATCAATCCCATTCTGATCCATATGCAACATAGCCATTTTCATTACAAACATCCCAACAACAGTGTTTCAACAACTTTCTTCAAGCAGTAACTTCCAAATTCTCACACAATCAAACACATCCATGGTTCAGAATGCAGTTGTTATAGATATTCCATTGTTCATTTCATCAAATTTTCGTAACTATACCTCATAGGAATGCTCAAATTTCTCCACTTCCTCAGCACACATACCCAGTTACTCACAGACATGTCACTCCAACGAAGAGCTTTCTAAAGCCCTGCCTTAAAGACTTGCTTCTGATTCACCAGGATATTTTAAGTCAACGTGTACACAACTCTATATCCAAAACATTGCAAAGTCACAAGGATTGGTAACAGGCTGCATTGGAATCACGCTGGAGTACCAGACACTCACATGTGACAGTCAGGGTCATTAGGAGACTTAATTTATGTTATGTTTATGGGAAATAAAATATGTTGAGGCTGCTTTCCTTCGTTATTTTTTCTGGACTGGTAAGCCCAGCAGTGTCCATTTGTTTGACTCCTACCTCTTCATCCTTTTCAGCTGAGTAGGTGTGCAGATAATGCTGTAAATCTAAAGGAAATGAGTAGCCTTCAGAGTAGGAAATTTTTTTCTCTGGAGACAGGAAAAGGCAATGTAGTATTATATATGTGAAAGTTGTCTTCACCACTTCAAGAATGAAAAATGTGATTTTTATTTTTTTTTAAAGGTAAAACTGTACAGGCATAAATTCTGCATAGGTAAATGTTTATGTAGGAAAGTTTACCATGTTACAGAATCCTGTTCTAAAACAACTAGGGCAGTATGACGCTTTAATGTAACTTCTGGCACAGTAAATTTGTCAGTATAAATGGGGCCCTGAGCTGAGCAAACACACCAAGTTGTCTGTCCCGTGCCAATGGAAAAAGGGTCTAACAGCCAGGTTACAAGGGAACAAGCACCAGGTTCCAGCTTATTTAGAAACACAATGAGAGCATGTGGGTTTAGCTTTTAGGGCAAGAGTAAAGGGACGTTCCAGGAATGTCACTCCCTTCCAGTCCTGCTAACTGATCATACCTCTTGGCTAAGAGCAGATTCGATTCACCGTGACGTGAAAGTTGTGGATAAGAATGTTGTGGATAAGAAGCAAAAGGCAGATAAAAGAGGAGCTTTGTTCTTAGATGTATTTCTACTCTACCACTAAAAAAAATATATGTCATCTAAATACTGCCCTACTGCAAAATTGGCAAAAAAAAACCCAGAATTTGAGACTGGTTAGAAGGCTAATAGCTGAAGAAAATCTTATAATGAGATTTAATCTCTTTTCAATGCATATCACATATATAAACAAAATAAACACTAAAATTTAGAAGTCTCCTAAAAGAATGAAGTCACTGAAAATAATTTTTAAAATCCCCATGTCAGTAAGAACTGTTGCTTTATATGAGATTTTAAATAATGTAAGTGAAAACAACACTTTCCTTTATGAAGTCCAGTGCTGGACTGAAAATTCTGAATTACAGATGAGCTTGAAGAAAGATAATTCTACATTTTCATGCCAGTAGTTCATTTCTTATACATCTCTATTTTTCTCTCAATTTGATAGTCATTCCTGTCACGATCCTCATATTGATATTCAATACAATCATTCCTAGCAAAACCAGTTAACTGACTACATGATTATCATATTATCTCAGTGAATTCTTCTTTTGAAATAAATGCCAATTAACCTAAGGTAACATGATGCACAAATGAAATAACTGCATCTTAATAGCCTTCATAAAAGAATAATTCCCATGTAACATCATTTTTTAAATTCAGCAAATTCCCTATTTACAGTAATTCTCTTTAAATATAAAACTATTTTTATTTACTAATGTGCAAGAATGCATCCATATGAAAGTTGATGCTTTTTATTTGAATCATATTAACCAAAGCCTTCTTCATCATTTCTGTCTAAACACTTGCTGCCCAATTGCTAGACGGTGTGAAATCCCCTTCCTTACCAGGCTGTATGGATTAACAGGACTCTGCAAGCTGTATTTTATAGCTGTGCTTTCAGTAAATACCTTACAGATGTTTTCAGCTAGAAACTATCTTCTGTCTTTCTGAGTCTGCATCGTTCCACAGATTTATTTTTAAGTGTCTTCATAATTCAAAGTTCACATCAGACGAATGGTTATGAGCTTCTCCGCAGCTTTCTGGTCTTCAGCCCAGATCGAGGCACAGTCTGAGCTGCCCTCCAGGAGTCCCTCCTTTCACAAGTGCCTATTTCTTGTTTTGTAAAAACAGTAAGAGTTTTTGGGCCAGATCTTCACTTCTGGGACTTCATATAAATTCTCAGGATTGGACTCTGCTTTTAGCAAATATCACACCTCTGGGGCTGGAGCACAGATATCCAGGCCAGGCTCTCGCCATCCCTGACTGGAGAACCCCAGGTCACTTATATTTATTTCCCTACTCAAACATTAAGAAATTTATCTCCTTTGTATCTCTGTTCCTCAGCAAGGACAAGGGTTTTGACCAATGTCTCGCCCGTTCACTGGGATATTTTTAGCCTTTTGTTTGGGGCTCTCTCTGATTACTGTGCTGTAGCAAGGAGTATTTGGGTTAACTCAATTGAATTCTGACTGAAACTGTTAATTTCAGTCAATCTGTCACTTCAATAACTTCATTGTGCTTTAAAAAGCTCAACATAATATTTTTTTTCAAGTCATGAACAAAACTTGAGGTATGGGGTAGAAAAGCTTCAGTAAAAACTGGAGTTTTCTTCATAAAGATATTTCCCTTGAAAGCTGGAGTCACCATCTAGTTCAAGTCTCCAGCCAGAATGATACACTAAAATAACAGGTTCCACCTACAGTGCCCCCCTAGCCCAAGCAAATTGAGTTTTGCAGTGAGATTTTGTTACCAAAAAGTTGGTTCACTTGTTTATTTTACTGCTCTGGGAAGACATCCAGGAGTAAGACCACTGAAGGACTTACTGATGGAAAACTCCTGTGAGTCTTGCTATGTTAAGGTTCTGTGGCAGCCTTTGGGGTCAAAATGCTGCTACAGAATGTGATAAGATGAACTCTGAAATATTTGGCATTGCCTGCCATCTCTTCTTTACAAAATGATTGCTCAGACAGGACTATGCTTTTATCAAACTCCATCCTGCTTGGGAATGGCAGCACCGTGCAAGGCTGCCCATAGGCCTAGAGCTTCTGAAGCTGGGATGTACCGCCACCGTCCTCTGCTGTCAGAAACAGGATTTCTAATCACACACATGAGCTTCCAGGTGTTTGAGATGCTCTCCATGCATGAGAATTCTAGCTGGAAGTATGGAGATGAGTCTACAGTATTTCTGCAGGTCATCTGTACATTATGGCTTTGTTTTATAAACTTCATTTGACCAGGTTTTTAGTTTCAGAATAAGTAAAAAATCCTACTCTGAAATCCTTTTTCCCCATCTCCTTATCAAGAAGACTGTTTCAAAGCAAGAAGCTCATTTACTACTCAAAAAGAAGTTTTACCATGGCTAAAGCCATTTCCCCTTACTGGATGGACAATTCTGGCTGAAGTTTTCCAAACTAATACAGCACAACCCAGGTTCATGCTAAGGGAAATTTCAGTCCAAGCAGATAACAGATGGTAGAGTTATAAACAATTGAGTAGTGAGTCTTTTAGGAGAAACTAACAGGAGACCTTAATAAGAGGTCGTGCTAACATGTCTGCTCATAAAACTTAACTTTTACGTGGCATATTCTTATTTCAAAGTGGACATATGAATAGTTATCATAAAATTGTGTACTTTCATAACTTTATGGTTTTCATCGCCTATTTCAATAGCTCTGAGATAGTCCATGCTACACTTTCATATGGTATGAGCTTATGAAAATAGTGATAGAATCTCATACTATAAATCATCTGCAAAGGAAAGGAATATTTTTGTGGGGGTTTTCTAAGAAAAGAGTCTATAGACATGCATATTCATTTAGGTTATTTAAGTATATCTAAATATTTACATTGGCCTTTAGTATTAAAATGTTTTAGCATTATTTAAAACATAAAAATGCAATGATAGGGGGAATTCCAGAGACCACTTTTCAGGGAAGCACTGCCAAGGGTATGCTGTGGCTGCAGAGGACAGAAAAAGTGAGGGCTAGAGTCCCAAGCAGAGAAATTACAAAGCCACAAGGTAACCCCACAATTACCTGTGAGTATGAGCTGGAGCTGTGGATCCAGCCACGGCCAACCACTTGCCTTGAAAATACCAGAAAGGTCACCTTCTGTGTGTTTTTGATATGAGACATGTGCCTGGACAGATTGATAGGTCTCAGGATGCTCACGGTGTGGTCATGCATGGGTCCATGTTGGACAATAACCCAAGGTGCTGCAGCCACCCCGATCTCAGTGCACAAGGTCAGCCCCTCTGCCAGTGACAAGGAGATTGTTTACAACAAGTGTTTGAGATCCTGCCATGCAAATGGCAAAGGAATGAGAAGGGAGAAGCTTCCAAAGCCCTGAAACATATTTTTCTAAAAAAAAAAATAGGATTTTGTTTAACTTTTCTCAATTGTGGCTTATTGCCCACCAAACAAAATGTTAACAAGATAAACTTGTAATTTAAATTACTAGTACTTCCAGGATACTTAGAAATGTATATTCTTTTCATCTACCCTGATGATTAAAAATGCCTTTGGGATCATGCCTAGAATAATGTTTCACAGTATGGAGGCCAATAAAGAGTCTTTTTGCTAAAAACTTGGATCAGATACACTGTTACTGTTCCCACCTCTTAATCAATTAAAAATATATATCGTAACAGCATATGCCTTGTAGGAAGGAAAACACAGAAGTTATTCTCCTCTCCGAGAACACAAATAACTGCTACTCAGTTTAATGGGACATATATATGTACACCAAATGAAAAATATCTTCCAGAATATGAAGGACTCATATGTATCTGTAAATTATTACATGGTTAGGTGCAGTGTTGGCTTTTCGCCATGCTGGACTCAATGCACCCAGTTTTGCTTGGTCTTGGAAGCTGAACAGTCCCAGGCCTGGCTAGCATTTCATGCAGAGACCATCTGGGAATTCAGTGTGCCATGAGCACAAGCCAAGGAGTCACAAGGTGGTGAATATTAGGCCACAGAAACTGGATGAGTGGAAAGATTTCATTCAGCCCCCTCAATACTGCTGAATCAATGAATGAGAATTTCACCATTGCTCTCCTGCCTCTCCCTGCCTTCCCCCAGTAAGGCAATATTGATTTTGATGGGAAGGATGCTGGAAGCATACAAAGGGAAGGATACAATGCAAAAAATATCTATAAACGTAGCATTAAATTAGAAAGAAAGTGAAGAAAATCTTAATAACTGTTTTACTTTGCAAGGTTTGACCACTCAAAGTCAAGTGAAATCTGTCAGATGAAACAGATGAAATCTGTTTGCAGAAATCTGAAATATTTTTTATTATTCACTCACCCAATTCCAATGGGAAGTATTTTCTTTAACAAAGTAAACAAAAAGCCCTGTGGCTGAGCACACTAAATCTGTGTGCTTGTGTACACTGTGACTGGTACCAAACCAGACAGAAAGAAACTTTCAATTTGCAAGCACATATCCATGTAAGCCGAACCTCAGAGCCATATTGTAAATTACAGGGATACTTTTGACAGTCATTATGTTTCTAATTGAGAGATCTAGCTAATGCCTGAGGTTATTGCACAAAGCACTGAAGAAATCTAAAAACCAGTGTGAGCTTTACCAAGAAGGTAAGAGGAGGGAACTCCAGCAAGTCCTTTTCTTTGAGGTTTGACCATGAGAAACAAGACATCCTCAAAGCATCAAGAGCATTGGAAATAGTCAAGACATGGTCCTGGGGAGTCAAATCTTTTGATGACTTGATTTTCTAACTTTTCTGTCTCTTCTTCCTACCAAGAACTGAAGAGTATTTAAAATGTTAATTAGAGAATGATGAGAGAACTTACACAGGCAACTAAAAAATTATTATTAGTACTTACATAAAAAACATTGGATAACTTAATGATGCCTTGAATTTGTTTTACTTATACTTGAGCAACTTTCATGTCATTACTTTTTTAACAAAAAAAAAATGGAGAATTTTAATGTCATCAGTATAAGCACAATAAAGAAGAGAACTTGGTGAGAACAGAAGTTTTGTGAATAAAACAAGCCATTGAGAGCAAATTACTAGTCATCATCATGCTAATTCTTCTTCTCTGAGCTGCTGGCATCTCTAAAAATATTCTAGCATGCATCTACCCAGAAATGGAAGCAGAAAAGCTGCCTGAACTACTGATACACCACTGGAATCAAAAGTCCCAATTCTCCTCCCAACACAATACCACAACACTTTGGTTACAGCTATGCAAAGTGAACACGTGGATAACTGAACCAGAATAGCGGCATTTGACAACAGTTTACAGGGGTGTAAAATTTCTGTGCCATGTTCTAGGCAACAAAGAACCACAGGAACTGTAATCTGTTATCTGAAACTTCGCTATCTGCAAATGCAGACAGATACAAGCAAATCCTTCACTGCAAGCAGCAATGGGCTTGCTGTCATTAATCACTACAAGGAGGCTATTGAAGACAGACTCTGGGATGGATTTCAGTGGCAGCCTGCAACTTTATTAGCTTAACATTTCCAAGCATTGAAGTGGATTCAGTGTAGGAGTTAAGGGACTCCCATCATACAAATTATAATTCATGGTTGACTGTCCTCAGCCTACCTACAGAAACCAGTTTCAGACACCTGACATCTTCTCACCTTGAAGAGGAAAATAGGAGCATGGAGGGGGGAATCAGCTCTGGATCTCCTTCTTCAGCAGTCTAACAGCAAAACCTCAGCTCTTCACTTCTGGAAGATCCTACTGCAAACTCCAATCCATGCTAGATACCAACTTCAAGTTTCCAAGTAATTATTACACTAAGGTATAAAATTGATTTAATATTTATATGGTAGCCGTATGCCGTATTTATTGACATAATGACATAATGATGTATGAGTGCAAAAACAGACAAATAAGACATAAAAATACCCCTCCTTCCTCAATTTTAACCTAATAGGAAAATACGTTATTCTGACATCAAAAGAGGCAGCTTATTAAATCTAAAAACTCCAGAAAACACAGTTCCTAGGTTATGACTAGAGGTCAAGAATGAAGATACAGTTTAAATTAACCAGAGTTCCCAAATGGTGCACACCTTTTGTCAGGAAGCACCATCTAACCTCCAAAACCATGGTTTTCTAATAGTGGGAAACCTTCTAATTTCTACATAAGATTTATTCATTGGCAGTCTGCACCCCATTTAACCCAACACTATGTGTTATCTTAAATAGCTCTTCTTCCTTTGGCATTTGTCTCCAAACCTCTCACAGATGTTTACTGTGTCAGGGAAAGCCAGGTCCTACCATCTCCTGGCCCAGCCAGTGGGAGAAAAAGCCAATGTAAAAAGGAGGGAAAATGCTTTTTCTGCCCTGCCCTGCCTACAAGCTCTTCACCACCCAGCAGCTAACCAAAGCTCTGACCACAGTTCTCACTTCTTCACTGGGCAAAAACACAGTGTAACGTATTCTTTAGGCATGAAACAAAGAAACAATTCCTCTCCAGGAATTAACAGAATTTGGCATATACAAAGTGTTGAATACACTTGAAGAGATAGCTGAGGCAAAGAGCTTTGGAAAGCTGAATTAAAATGGGTGAAGGGAAGAACATTATTTTGGGAGCCATGAGTTATGAGGAATATATTGGAAAGCTTTCGTGACCTGGACACACCTTCCACTTTGCTGCTATTGATCAGCAGATTGAATACATGCATTTCAACATGATGACATGATCTGGAGTAATACAGGCTCTCAAAAGAGCCATGGTCCCAATATATCCAGGAGGTCAACGGTGGGTGCAGTGGACCACAAACACATCCACTAATGCACAAGCTGCATTTCTTCTCACACAGAAGAGACAATAAATGTGTTCTCTGAATCACAAGGAGGAAGAGGAGTCACCCAAACTAAAAAGAAATTCAATTTTAGAGATATGCCATATGGATTTGGACCATTGGCTGAAGACTATCTGAGGGGCCCAAAGGCCTGTGCCACCAGCATCCCCCTCTGTAGGGCAGGAAGAGCTGGAGCTGAAGGGCTGGAAACACAAAACAGGGCTATGAACTCACTGAAGGTTTGTCTTGGCATTAATTTCTACAGATTTACAGATGTAGCGAATGTTCTGTTTAAAATATCCACCCAGCTGCTTTTTATCACCTTCAGACAATTTAGCACACACCAGTGCCCTTCCCTCCAAGACAGCCAGTGGCAAGGAGGGGTTGGCCATGCCAGGTGACAAAGAAGGGATGATAGGCAGCAGCAGGCAGCCCCCCTGGGCTCTGCTGGGGACAGAGAGGGGCTGGGAGGAGGGGACTTGGCCCTGTTCTCCCCAGGGTGGCAGAAGATCCTCACAGAGAAGAGCCCAGCATGCTGAGGGGTCTGCATCAGCCCTGGGACATGAGGGCAGGGGCCAGGGCAGAGCCTGGAGCAGGGCACAGCCAGCTTGGTGCTTGGCACGAGCAAGGTGACAACCCAGCTCAGCCCAGCAAGGATCCAGCTGGAATCTGGAGGCTACTGAGGCTACTGAACAGCCAGGAGAGGGCCAGACCCAGCAGAGAGGAGCAGAGAGCAGCATGGGCGCTGCCAGGGACTGCCACCCTGCACCAAGCGGAGCCCCTGAGCTTTCCCTCAGAGAGAGAAACAAGCCTGGTGTCCCATGTCTTGGCACAGCAAATGCCCCGGTGCCAGGGAGAGGGCAGGACTGAGCACTGTACAGGCGTGACCAGGATGGTATTCTGCACCTTCCCCATCAGCCCTGGGGACATGGTTTCAGGAGGAAGCACTGAGAACCCTGCTGGAAGTGCACCATTTTGCCTCCCTCTCTGCAGTAGGAGGGTCTCGGGATCAGCCCCTGCATACCCAGTCTCTGCTTTTGTCTCTCCCTTCCCAAGAGGGGTGGGAGGAAAGGAGAGTGGCTTATTTGGAGTTTAATTTCCTGCTGGTGTTAAATCACCACAGCAAAGCAGGCTGCAAATCCCTGACCGTTTTGCAAGTCTTCAGCAGTGTAGTGCCCTGGCAATTGTCTAATTACTACAGCCACAGATCCTGGTCCAGGTTACTGCTGGAGAATTAGAAGTGTAAAAACAGAAATGCAGTTACTTTAGATTTGCTGTTAATTCTCTGCCAGAGGAGGGCTCCTTTGTCAAACTTTTATGCACTTGGAGAAATAGCGGCTAGTAGTGCAATTACCCCATTACAGAGGGCAATGGGCCAGAAGCTCTGACCTACAGTGGATAAAAGAAACCTTTTTCCCACTGGGTCCCAGGCCAGGTTATGCCCACAGGCTGTGCTCGGCAGGCACTAAGCACAGGCTGTCCAGAGGCAAAGCTGCTGGTAGATAAGAGCTACTGCCAGGGATCAGTGGTATGATCCATGCAAAGAGCTGTGCGAGCTCCTTTGGGTTTGAAGACATCAGTAGCCAGCACACCACAGTGATGGCTCAGACATCTGAAATTACTCCAGTAATGGAGTAATGGATAAAATGATGTGCTGGAAGGAAAGAAAGAGTGAATTATACAAATGAAAATAATGGCTATTGCTAAGCACCCACTGCAGGCAACAGTGGAAATCCAGCTCTTTGTGAACGTGGTGATATCTGGGTCCTTGTACAAGAGCAAGATCGCTGTTCAGCGTTGGAATGTTACAGGCTGACACAAGGAATGAGCTGTGCACAGGAGCCTCCACTAAGGCTGTGCAGGAGGTGCAGCTAGCAAATAATCAGATGGTGGAGACAGCATCTCAAAACCTGTGACAGCAACAGAGGAGGAAGGCGTTGAGGCAGCCTGGCCAGCACAAGCCAGAGATTGACCTAACAGAAGCTTTGGTGCGAGGCAGTGAAAGGAAGCAATTCGCACAGCTGCGGCAACGCCAACACCGCACCAGTGCATCCTCCGGGAATAAAGGGGAGCTTGTCAAGGTATGATCAAGTGCAACATCAGATTGCTGTTAAACTAAGGAGTGCTCCTGGCAGGCAGTTTCCAGTTTTAATTCCCTGAATACCAGGTAACAGTGACGCTAAATAATACGCTGGAGGTTAGTCTAACTGGACAGCATGCCTAGTCCTGGACATCTCTACCTGCACACCCTCAAAAGCCCAAAAGAGACATAAAAACATGCATTGGCTGCATGAGATGCAATGCACAGGCAAGTCAAACACATGGATAAAACATTAGGAGCAAGACATTTCAACAGTTTTAATTTGTATAATCCCAGGTAAGGACGGGACCAAAGGACCAAGAAAATAAATTGCATCTTTGGATCACTTCAGTCCTTCAGACAGTCTTCTGAACCTGGAATAAATCAGGCACAATTTAGAAATACTGAAGGATTTACAGAGTTTGTTTAATTAAAGAACTAAGGAGGTTCATTTCGAGGTGGTGTTTCTGAGTACTAAAGAAGCCTTCACATATTTCATAAGACACATTAAGGATGGGAAAGATCTTTGAGCTTTTATAGACTTCAACCCCAAGAAAAAAATAGTAGCCTGTAAGGAGCTGTATCCAAAGCAAAACAACAGTGAGGACCAGCTAAGAGTTTCAGAGCATCCCCAGAAAGCATACAAAACAAAGAAAGACACCAGCAAAACCTCAGGCTATCTGCACCACATCTGCAAAACCTTTAAGGACAGTATCAAAACCAACAGCACCATCTTGTTATTTAAGAACCCATTTTTTTAGGCAAAGGAAGAAGAAAAGCTGACGAGTAAAACAAATGAACAGTTTCTGAGACATGTTTTGTTCAGGTTTTCAAAACCACCCCTCAATTTGCAGGAGTTTGCAATGCCCCAAAATCTCCTGGTGACATCCAAAACTGGTTAGGCTGGTAGGTGTTCTTTGATGAGTTTCACACAAATTAAATGAGGGCTGCTACAGAACTGAAGAGCTCAATTGTTGTGGAAGTCCTCAAATCCTCTCATTTACATTTACTCAATAAGGAATTCAGTGTACACAGGCTCACAACAGCCTGTAGCAATTCTTAATCAAGCACAGCCTAGCAAGACATCCACGGAGCTGGATTCACAAACTAGCCAGATAAACATTCTCAGCTCAAGAGAAAACGAAAGGAGAATGTGACTGCTGATTGCAGGGCATAAGTGTGCACAGGCTCCCTCTGGTTTCCTTACACTGGACAAGACTGACCTGAGATCCTATTACTTCTTATGTACAACGATGTTTATCAAAGGAGACCCCAGTTCAAATATAGTACAAGAGAGTAACCACCTGGAGTTCATACAGATTAATTTCAAGGACTTAAAAATCTGGAAATCACCACTTTCTTGTGCATGACTTGTCTAAAAATAGATAACAGCAGAGCTGGTGAAGCATGTAAAGGATCTTGAGACTGTTACAGACACGCTGATGAAATTCATGTAGCTGTGGTTCAGCCCATGGTGCTGCATCTGTGATGATACAGTATGAAAGTAGGAACTTCACCACTGTTGTTATATCTTCTTCACTCAGACTTCTTTCTTTTTGGAAAAAATTATAACATGTTTCTGACACAATTAAAATCTATTCTGCTTTGATATTTTCGGCTTACATAATTATATATAAATATAATTATCTGGTACCTTTTATAATTATATATGGCTTATATAATTATATATAAATACATAATTTATGTATTTTCAGGCAGTAATGGAGCAGGAATACACAGAATTCCTATTTTTTAATTTTAGAAAAAATCTGACAAGGATGTATAACAAGAAGATCTGGGGAGTAATTTGTCTCTGTAACCTAATTTGTGCAAGTTTCAGCCAAGGACGTTTATCATTTGCTTTCTACCTCCTCCAGGAAACAGGCAGGGGAAAGCAGAGCAATAAGTAACGCCTTGCAGAGCACACCATCGGTTAGGCAGGAAGAGGCATCCTTCCTTCCTCTTTAGAGCAACATAAACTACTCCATTTTAGCTAAGATTTTTTTGTTGTTGTTTTGCTGAATACTGATCTCCTTTCTAAAACATTAAGATAAGGAGCAAGACCAATCAAAAATTACAAGAGAGCAACAAACAAAAGAAGGAAGAGAGACAACAGCTCTGACAGATTCAGTTCATTTACTGACATCTATCTCCTATAGGGTCACAGGACACTCAGTTTCAACAGCATTAAAACTTGATTTTAAAAAGCTACATTTTGCCCAAGAAAAAAAAAATCCCTTTTTACTCTGTAATATGTAGCCATCAGGCTATTGCAATTAAACAAATTTTTCAACTATTATTAATTATCAGAAGAAATTAATTTAAGCAGAACTTTAATGTGAAACTTGTAAAAGCAGTTGGAGTGCCCAAAGGTTGCATCATAACGGCTGCACAGAAAAGGGACAAAGAGGGAAGACAGCACAGGAAACATCACTCTGGCATTTCCTAATTCCTGAGCACTTGACTTTACAACCTCCACTTATTTTTGTATATAATTTCCTAATGGAAATTTCCTTCATGGAAAGGATAGGCAGCATCCCACAACCTCTCTCCTCCCAACCCACCTGGCCCAAAAACATGGGATGTTCTGGGGTGCTGTCCCAGCCCATCCAGAGACCTCAGCTCCATGGCATCGTCTAAGGCTGCAAAGAGCAAGGACTCCAGTCAGGTCAAATCCTCGGGAGACTGGAGCACAAAAGCTCAAACACACACAAGCTGAAACTGCCCTGAGGATCATGGCTCAGCTAAACTCCCACACATTTTCCCAGGAGCAGCTACAAGTGTCTTTCCAGATACTGCTGCTCTCCCAAACACTAGATTGTGACACTGCTTTTCTGTAAGGTTTGGAAATTTTTTTGTTTATTTGCTTCTTAACATGAGCCAAAGAGATGAATTTCTTTTCTCTTATTTTTAGAGAAATCTGAAGTCTTTTAGTTGAAGTTTTCCATTGCAAATTCTGCCTCAGGCTTAATATTTCTTTGGAAAGTTTCAGTCCCAGCAGTTAAAGTTTGGCTGAGGTATAAGCATGGCCACATAATGGAAAGATTCAGAAAGCTTTAGTTATAGGCAGTAAGACTAACTCAGCCACTAAAACATGTATAAACACTCATATCTTTGGCAAACTTTCTTAAATTATGGAAGATGCATGGCTAATGACTGAATTGCCAAATAAATACATGTCCAAGACTTACTCATGGGAGTAGCTTCTTTAGCGTTACTCATGTCTATGCAGTGTTAGCATATCTAAGTCAAAAGAAACAGTTTTTTTAAAGCAAGGCTTACTCTCAGGGAAAAAAAAAATTGTTACGCTTGTCTGTTTAATATATTTAGGTTATTTGATAAATTAGACTGCACAAAAGTGGCAAATCATTATAGTATCCTGTCATTTTGTTTTGAAAGGGGAGAGCATTGTGCTCTTTTTTTCACTGTTCTGCATATAAACATTGTGTAATTGATAGAATAAAAAGGTGCAAATAAATATATTATCTGCTGCTGGATCTGCTGCTACAACCAACAATAAGACATGGATTCACACAGGACTCCCCGGACACAGGCTGAAGCTGAACCTCCAGCTTGTGCCTGTTGTGGCTGTACCCTGCACATATCAGCCTTCCAGTGACAACTTGATCCCCCCTGGAAACCAGCAGTTTTCCCTCACATGACACCAAGGCACATGCATGGATTTTTTTTTGCTCTTCCCTTGTTTAAAAGAAACCTCTATTGACACTTACACAATATTCCTTCACATACCTTAATCCTCCTTCCTCATCTGGGATAATTACCAGACAATATGGAATACAAAGTCAGGACAAGTGGAAAGACAAATTATCACAAGGAATTACATCTAATAACCTCTGGGATAAAATCATGTGGCTTTGCAGGCAGCTCCACAGTCACTTAAACAAGCCTCATTTGCTATACTTGTGGTGGAACAGTCCTACTGTGAAACAACAGTATTTCACTTCAGGTGCTTATCATCCTGGTTGTTCTCAAATTGACCTGGACAGGTAAGTATTACAGCTCAACTTGTAGATGGATTTTCATGCAGATCCCACTGTGATCAAGTACAGTCGGTTTGATTTTCAACAACCCTGCCAGATGAAAACTTACAGCCTGCCTTGAAACAAAGACGAATGGGGCTGTCTTTGATGTTGCAAACCCAGTAGGAGGGAAAGTAGATAAAAGGTGTTTATATGCCATCTTCTGCCATTAAAATAATGCACAATGCAAAGTCAATGTAAGCATTTCAGTTTTAGTAAAATCAGCAGTGGCCTGCAGAAATCTGACAGGAAAAAGTAGACTTCTTGCAAAGAGCGCATAGAAACAGTCTTCCCTATTTGTTTCTCTAGAAAAAAGAATCAGTCTAGTGGTAAATTTTCCCATGTAGACACAGACAGCAATAATAAAATCAGTCCTTTATCATGCCAGAAGTGGCAACGATTTTAAAATGAGGATGGAGCCCACAAGCAGCAAACACCTTGTCAATTGTGCCTTGGAATTCATACAATTAAATTAAAATACCAGTAAACTAATTAAGCAGTTAGCTTAGTATTTGTGCTGCCAAGCACTTTGTCTTATAAGATACTTTAGGAATAATAAGGAATTTATAAGACCTTTAACTTGCTTGCAAAAGATTTTAGAATTCTAGCAAACAGAAAGACTCAGAACCAGAAAAATTTTTTTTCTCAATCTCAGGTCTTTGTGTTATGATTTGGCCAAGATACAAAGCTACAAACATTCCCATCAGTCACATTCTCAAAAAAAAATGGTGACAACCAAAAATAACTACATTTCAACCAAAGGCCAGGAGGATGACAGGGGACAGGGAGGGCCTGACACCGGGAAGCCCTTCTCCCGAGCCGAAAGAACGCCGTGCTCCTGGATGGGACTCGCGCGGTCAGTCCTGTAACCCAAGCTGCCGTGCCCGGCTAAAGGTTCAGGTTTCAGATCCTGCTAACGAGGAATGCTGCTGCTGCCGTCGCCGGGAATTCCACTTGAGGGGGATGGAGAGAGAGAGAAAGAGAGAGAGAGAGAGAGCGAGAGAGGGAGAGATTGTTTTCACCTTTGGAAAACCCAGCCTACAGCGAAAGGTACCAAAGAGCTAGGATGCTGGCATAGGGCTGTTTGTATGGTTTCCATTTAGTTGTTTTTGGGCGCGCACTGTAAGACACTCTTTAACTGCACAATCACGAACAGGATTTGTTGAGTTGTTGGGTTGTTTTTTCTTTTTCCACAAGGCTTGGTTCCGTAGTCATTAAACAGCTAAAGCATTAATCAGGTTTGAGTAATGAATTAGGTTATTTTTAGGGAAATATTTATGTCATTGAGACTCCGAGTTTAAATTTAGCTGTGGGTAGGTAACTCCCAGTTTTCTGTCACCCTTAGTTTCTCAAAAGGAGTTTTCTCAGCTGCTGGTGAATACCACAAACCGCGCATTGCTGTTCATTCGCTGCGTTCGGGACACTGGACGTGTGGAGGGTAGGTTTGGGGAGGGTCTGCAGAAAAGCGCGAGAGGGAAAGCGAGTCGGGGGCAGCTGACCTGCCCCAGCTCCTGCCGGAGAGCCAAACCACTGCCCCCAGGCAGCCTCCTCGGGAGCCCGGGCTGCCCGGGGACTGGCGGGGACGGGGCGGAAATTTCCCGCACGCGTGTTTTTACGGCCGTGGGTCACACCGACGGCGCGGTCCCCGCAGGAGACGCCCCCGAGCCGCCTTTCCAGCCGGTGGCTGCGGTCCGAGCCCGGTTTTCCGCAGGAAAGGAGCCGAGCGCTCCCGCGCCGCTGCCCGCCGGCTCCCACGCCGGGGCGGGCAGCGTGGGCGGCTCCATCCTCGGAACACGGCACCCGCAGCCCTAAAGACGCGGTGTTCCTGTAAGGGACGAGCGAAAGCCGGGGCTGCGATACCCCGCGGCAGGGTAGGCTGTGCCGCCCCCGCTTCGCTCCGCGAGGGGCTGAGCAGGGGCCGGGAGAGCTGGAGATGGAGCCGGCACAGCAGGCGGGCTCGTAAGGAGCCTGGTCTGGAGAAGGAGCGCGGCTGAGAGGGTCCTGATGGGGCAACTTGTGCTCCCGAAGGACGGCTACGGAACCGTGTCCTGCCTGCTTTGTGCCCGCCTACCGCGGGGGTCTCAGCATCCCTCCGGGAGCATCACTCCGTAATGCCGAGCTCCCTCGCAGCCCGGGGAGACTCCTGCCTGCCCCAGAAACTCCCAAATCTCTTGTAGGCCCTTCCCTTAAGGCATGGTTCATTAATACACAAAGTAACACCAAACAAAGCTTTTTCCTCTGACCAAACAGTTGACACAGCCAGTGGGCTTTCCCTTCGCACCCCTCTCTGCTTAGAAAAAGGCCACGCTCCTTCCCCTGCACCCACCCCTTCAGAAGGGGCTGAGGGGCGGGCGGCTTAACCCTTCCCTGCCTTCTCCAACCCGGGAAACTTTAATAAAATACAAGGGCCTCTAATTGCCCGGCTTAGTTATACCATTGAATAACAAAGTAAACTATCCGCTCATTGGGGAAGGGTTTTATACTAAGACGCGGATGAAAAATTCTGGCTCTGAGTTTGTCATGTTGATCTGTATGTATTGGTGACTTGACTGCTTAAATAAGACTATATAAATGCACACCGTTAATACCTACGAGGTCTCATAATATAACAAGACTTACACCTTGCATGCTTCTGACTACTATTACTTACAGGATCCTACAAAAAGACATTTGGAAAATCAACCACATTTTTCCCAGTACTACTTTCTTTTGTCCTGGGAACCAGAGGAAAAATTCAGTGACAGCTACATTAGTTAAAACCAAAGAATAACTGGTTAAGTGTAGAGCTTTTCCCCTTCACAGCTAATAGACATTCATGTAAACAGCTGTGAATCTTACTGTGGGGATGTTTTCATGGGGGAAAAAGAAAGGGTTACAAGATGGCAGGAAAAAAAACCTACCCAATGTAAACCACAGGAGATGCACTTCTTTTTTCCCCCTGTAGTGTTCATTTGAAAATCAGTATGTTTCATTTTGTTAAAAAAGGAGAAGATATGAGCTGCTGTGAGCCCAAGATGTGATCTGTGAACTCTGGGGCAGCATTTTAAAACAGAAGATGTAATCAAAATCTGTATACTTGCCAGGTACCAGCACTCAAATTTTGCAAGGTGATTTTCTTCTCAGCAAAAAGTGCATCAATATATTTCTCTCTCAGTAAAATATCTGGGGGACCTAGAATATCAAGATTTTTTAAAGTCTAGTTGATATTTAGATCGACCAAGACCTGTCTGAAGATGTTTTCATTAACATTTTTGTTTGATTAGGCTGAAAAAGGGTTAAAAGTAACTATAGTCTCACAGTCAACAGAAAGCTATTGAAATGTTTGATTATCCCTGCAGCAAAGGAAAGAGGATAGTAATACAACAGCAACCTCTCTTGGGGTAAAGTCAAGATTTAATAACCTAGGACCAAAGCAATTGTTCAAATCAAGCAATAGGAAGCTCAAAATATTTTTGAGTACAATCTATTTCATTGTGTTTATTTTGATCAAGGTGCCCTCAGATAAATAGTCCTCTTCCATGGAAGGCAATAGAAATGTCACCATTGACTCCAGGGAGATCAGGATTGATGCCTGGACATCATGTGGGAATATTAATTTAATATTCCACGAAATAGTGCCATTAAAGAGTCAATATTTGCTGTCCGTTCTTGCCCTGTTTTGCCAGATTTTTTTTTATTATTACTATTTAATCAAATCACTGTCCTAGAATTCAGTGATGGAAAAGATGCAGCAGATCAAGCAATCGGACTTCTTTTGAATGTGCTGCTTCTGTCTGTTTTTTACTGATGTCTCATGAGCATAATTTTTAAATGTCCCAGGTGATAAGGGCTCCTTAAAGAGCCTTGCTGCATGTTGTAATGGATCTCTGACTATGATCAAATCCTGCTGTTTCTTGCTATGCAGGAAGTCTTTCCAAATTAGTCTAACACCAAGGCTGAGCACTGTGACTAATAGGCATAACTGCACTGTTCATGCTATCTGTAAGGCAGGTTCAGCAGGGAAAATATCAGCACCGGGAACGCGCTTGTTATTCCACGGATAAGGGGCAAACTCTACAAGGGGAAAAAAAAAAAAAAGACCAGGGCATGTATTTGAAGCTTCAAACCTGAAGAAAATAATAATGCAAAGATGGTTTACTCCAGAGGTACTTTGTCAGTAACAACTCCACATACACTGGAGAAAAATAAAAAACTCAACAGTAGCCTCAGGAGAAGATACCCATGCTTCTTGATTCATGTGGTTCTTGACCTGTCACTGAGTTTGGACTAAACAGAAGAAACTGTGACCCTCAATGTTAAATTCTATGAATCTACAAAAATACATTTTGTTCAAAATTAGCCATTAGATTTCACCCAATAACTTGTGTCTGAGAAGAGCATAATTTCCAAGAAGGTTAAAACCAGCAATAAGATTGAATTAGCCATTTCCCTGGGCAGTATCCTACAAATGTGTGCTTTACTCACACATGAATTGCTCCAGTTTCTAGCTATTTGTTTAGACTACTCCTTTCCCCACTAGGTTAAAGAGAGCTTCTACACCTCATATCCACCTCTTGAGGGTATTTCCTGTTGTAATCCAGTCCCTTAAGAAATTATATGCTCCAAGAGCATCTTGCACAACATTTTTGGGTTTCAAATCATAAGGGTAGGAGGGGCCGGTCTCTTTTCCATGTTCTTCAAAATATCAATACCCCTCGAAAAATGAGAGTGTAACAGGACATCATTATTTTGTCTATAAAGTTGAAGGAATGGCTTGTATGGGAAAAATTGTAAAAGTACAAACTGAGCAGCTGTAAGAGAAAAATACCAGAAGCCTGTTGGCTGAAGATGAAGTTCTATTTTGTTGGATGCTCACACAGAATTTGTTTTTACCTCTTTGAATAAATACTGCTGCAAAGCTTTCTCCTTTTCTTCCTAATACTGGCTTTCAAGATGTAAAGAAAATAAAATACTCTTAAAGAGCAAAGAAAATTTCTGAAGTCCCTTTGCAAGAAAGTCAGGAGTGCCCTGTCCTTCAGTGAGACACAGAAGAAAGTTACTGCAGAGCTTTCTCTGTGATGCCTTGTGGATGGTGGGTAGGAGAGCTGCAGCCTGAGGACCAGCCTGCCTGGGCAGCTGTGGCCAAAGCTGCGCCCTGAGAAGTTCCAAGGGAGGTCCCCAGGACTGGAGGGGCCTCCAGGAGTTCCTTGAGATCCTGGTGACAGGAGCTGTGCGTTAACCTGTCCAGCAGCACCCAAGTGATTATAGCTCCATAGGTGGATTTTTGGAAGGGAAATTGCGCCTGAAAAATTAATGTAAACCTCCTTCCCAGTTTAAACCAGACATTGGTTGCCAGCGTGTGGTTCTTATTCAGATTTCACTGCTGGGAAACTATTAATCTCTACAGTCATGTCCATTTACTGTGACACTTGTTTTAGCCCCGGACAAAGAATGTGTTTGATAAAATGAGGGCAATATCTTTTTCGTTTATAGAGGCAATTAGCTACACACTCTCTGTTGTCAGAGCGACACAGCATCAATCACGGACAGAGATCGGTTTCTTTAAAAGTTAAATTTCCTGCTGTTGGCCCTGCCAGTGTGTTAGTCACATGCATTATGTTTACTTTGGGGAGGAAAATGTGTTTCATTCTGTCAAGGGGAACAAAATGCTTTGGATGAGGGCTTCTTTGTCAAGGGAAGACAGAATATGCTGATGCTTTAGATAAAAAGGGGAGATAAGGTACCTGATTTGCTGCTGCCGCTTTAATCGCGGTTATTATGGCTTATTGTGACACGGTCCGCTGAAGTCTATGGGATTGTTGCTTTCTCATGGCATATTTTACCCCTTCAGGATTTTACAGCCACCCGCTCCAACATTAGATTGATCAATAAATCGCCGTGTACTATTTTTGATTCAGTTGTGTGTGAATCCCGGGATGAGGATGCTTCGCCCCTCCAGCATTTGGGTCTCTTGGGTAATTTCGCGGCGTCCAGATTTTTGCCTGTGTTTCTAAGCTTCCAGTTTTACCCTTCATGAAAGCCTACCAGCAAGCTGACCACATAAATGCTAAATTTTGGGGATCTTCTCTGGCCGACCTAGTCCCGGCGCTAATTTCTTGGCTAATCCGCGGAAACTTCAAGCGCAAAAACAAAAAATCAGGCGGCGAAGCGTGGAGGGCATGACAGTCCCTTCCTCGCGTTGGTGCAGAGCTCGGCTGGGCTATTGCGCTCCGAAGAGCCGGCGGGGCAGGTCGTGGCCGCGCCGCGCCGCGCAGTGCAGCGCCGGCAGCCACCCCTCAGCGCCTCTGCGCGCGGAGCGGGAGGGAAGGGAGGCGCCGGAAAGTGATTTGATTTTGAAAACATTTCGCTGCTGTTCCGCCCGCTCGGTGTAGGCTCGGTGTAGGCTCGGGGTCTCCAGCCACCGTGAGGGCGCGGACGCTGTGCGGCGGAGCCACCCCGCCGCTACCGCTGTGCGCGGAGCTCACAAATCACCGCTTAAAAACACGAGAGGGAAACCTCGTCGTGCTTAATGGCCTGTGTGGGGTAGCTCTAGTGCAGATTTGTCTTCATTAGTTTCCATCAGCACCAGCCCCCCAAAAAACCCATCCCCCGTCTCGAAACGTGAGTAATTCAGCCCTGAATTTTCAGCACAACAGTCGCGCTCTCGCGCAACCTAGAGCCACTTCCCGGCACCGCGCCTGCCTTTTAGGCTTCATTTCGGACGGTAAAAGATGTGCGCATGGGGGTGTCCCCGGAGAGGCTCGCCGGTGTCCCTCGTCCCGCCGCCGCGTCCGCGACGCCGGAGCGGAGCTGCGAGGCCCGGCCAGCCCCGCCGCGGGCACCGCGCCCTCCACGATGCGGCCCCTCGGGGGCTCAGCGCCGGCGCTTCTCTGGGAGGACCCCCCGCGCTGTCACCGAGCCTTGTCGGTAACCCCCAAGAGCCAGAGTAAAATCATTGCTCGATGAGGTTCGCGAATGGGGAGGGGTCCACAGAAAAGCCGGCGCCTCCATCCCCCGCTGCCCCGGGGATGGGGAAAGAAAGCCGCAGGGCCCTTGTGGGGAGCTGAAAAACACCGGGTAAAGGAAGAATAAGGGAGAAAGGGAGAATTGTGCCCCGGCCTCTTTTTTTTTCTTTCTTTCTTTCTTTTTTTTTTTTTTTTTCTTTTTTTTTTCTTTTTTTCTTTTTTTTCTTTTTTCTTTCTCTTTGGGTTGTTTGTTTGTTTGTTTTCTTCTACATTATGTTCATTTGGTTTGCTCTAAAGGCGAGTGTCTCAGGGCAGGGAGACGATGCTCCGCAGCAACAGCCTGTGGGGGACGTCCCGTCCGGCACCCACGAAGGCTCGTCCCGCGACCCCGGCGCCTCGCTCAGCTCCACTCCGCCTCCCACGGAATGGAGCTGCCGCCGTGCCCTGTGCCTTGGGAAAGTGTCTGCCCTGGCAGCCGGGGGATCCCTCGCTAAAACTGCTCGGGGTTGGCAGGACCTCCGAGCGTCTCACCCGCAGCGCAGGACTACTTGAATGGGCGCTACTTCTCTTTTCCCTCTTTCCCTTTTTTTTCCCCGACACCCACTCGGGGCCAGAGCTCTGAGGCGGACGGGGAACCCAGTGCACCGCCGGTCCCGCGGGATGATGCGCGGGCGGCGAAGCCTGTCAGTGCCCCGGGAGGAGCGCGGTGCTCCCCGCCAGGAAGCAAAGCACGGAGCGCCGAAGGCCATGGGACCGAGGCTCGGCCCGTTAGCAGCGCCGCGGCCGTCGGGGAGGCAGGTTCGGTCCGGGTAGCTCCACCAGTACCTCTTTCGAGGACGCCCCAGCCGCAGGCGGCAGTGGCGGCCGCCCCACACCGCTGGCCCCGGCAAACCCACTCAGCGCGGTACGGGCCGCGTGTCTCGCGCGGAAAACCACGCCCGCGGGAGCGCTGCGCGCTTGACTGACAGGCGGCTCAAACACTGCGATGCCTTCACGGGAGAGCGGGGTTCACGGACTGAGACGGCTGCAGCACCGGCCGTGCTTCCGGACGCCGCCCGCGGCCGCCCCGTCGGGCGGGACGGGGCTCTCGGCGCGGAAGGGCCGCAGCCGGCGACCCGTCCGTTCCACCTTAAGAACTCGTGCCCCTTTAAGGGGCGGTGCCGCGGCCGAGGCGCCGCCGCGCCGCCGTGGCCCTGCAGGGGGCGCTGCCGGCCCGCGTTTGGCGGGGCCGCGGCCCGGGCTCGGCGGGCCGGCCCCTCACGGCCCCTCACGGCCCCTCCCGGCCCCGCGGCCCCGCGGCCCGGCCCGCCCGGCACCCCCGGCCGCCCCCCGCCGCCGCCTTTGTTCCCCCGGAGCTCGGGGACGCTGCGCTCCACCGGGAGCTCCCGCGGGGGCCCCCGCGCAGGTGTGGGGCCGAGACCGCCGCCGCCTCCCGGCCGAGCGCAGCGTGCCCGCAGTGTGCCCGCCGCGCCCCCGCTGCCCCGCAGCCCCGGTCAGTCCCCGCCGTGCCCGGGGATGCGCGGGCGGACGGGAGCGCCGCGGGTTTCCCTTCTCCTGGCCGATCTGCCGCAACACGCGGGGCTCGGCCGGGCCTGGGTTTGCCGCTCCGCGGGGCCTCCCCGGCGCTCCGTCCCCCTCCTCCCTCCGGGGGGCACCGAAGGAGGACACGGGAGAAGCGGGGAGGCTCCCCCAGCCCCGGCTCGGCGTTGCACGTTACCGGCGCCCTGCCTTTGTTCGGACTCCCCGACCAGTTCGATCGCCTCTCTCTCGTAATTCAAAATATAATTAGAATGGTTTTTGCTTAAGAGCCTAAATAAATTAAAATAATTTTAAGGTGACGTGACACCTATTTTTTTCCAAGTATAGTTAGAATAAAGCATTAATTAAAGCCAAGATGTTTCCGTATAAAGATTGTATCTAGATGCGCGGCGGCTGCGAGTCACTGGCCGTATTAGCAAGAGTGTAATAGAACATTTAGATAATCATTGAGTTTGCTTGTGTGTCTGTGTTTTAACCTGAAAGCACTACATTTATTTTGTGGGATTGCCAGGGTCCTAATTATTTGTATTCCTGGTCAGCGAACAAATAAATCCGTCCTATTGTGCAAAGCAATAACTCCTAGGCAATCCTCAACTTTGATAACTGATCGAAAATTTGATAATAGAGCAACCTCCCTCTGCAGCCACATTCAGAATGACATTGGTTAACAGTCTCATCCTGTATTGCAACCCCGTGAGCGTTTTTATTTTACCAAGGATAGGAAGGACCCAACACAGGTCTAAGGCACGCTGGCCCTGTGCTGAACTGTGGTTTCGGTGTCAGGACACGGAGAGGGGTTTGAAGATGGTCAAATTGTGATGGCCCCCGACTCTGGCTGAGGCTGCTCCGCCGGGAAAGCTCGGCCACCGGCTCTGAGAGACTTTGCCCCACTCTGCCACATATCCTCCCTACTTTGCCTTTTCCTCCCAATTTTGTGAGAAATTGACATTTTTTAGAAAGAGTCAGTCTTCCGAACAGACTCCCATACCACTCCTCTCCTGACTCTCCAGGCTGGTTTGAACACGTTTTTCCTTTCACATGTCCCCTTTTTTCCCCTCACCCTTACCGTACTTTCCCTGAGAATTTGAGATATAAAACGCGTAGCAAAGGAGAATAGAATAATATCTAATTAGTTATTCATATCAATCTGTCAAATATCCTTCTTATTAAGTTATTGCTGCACCGTGCACCTATTCCCACCCTGGCTCAGCGCAAGATCTGCAGGTCCCAAAAATATCTACTTTCTCATATTCGGTGCTCTGTCAGCAGCCAGATTTTTAGTCTGTAAAGTTAATTTTCTCTCCTTAAATGCTACCTAAAATCTTAACGCTATTTCTTACTCTATTTGGGGGCTTTGAGCAATTAAAGGGGCATAAAGGAGTAATTTCTTCCCTCTCTCTTTCTTTTTTTTCTTAGAATTGGTATTTTCCCACTATAATTTAGAATGAAATGGGATTTTTAAAAGATCCAGAGTTCTAATCTCGGTTGATGTTTTGGTGTATTCACGGTAATGAGTCCTATTCCCTCGGGTCATGAAGCCCCCAAATGTCAATCAACCAAACTGATTCAGAAATGCCATTGTTCGACTCCTACGTCACTCGCCTTCCTCTCATTTTACTTAACAATACCGGAGTTCTCTGATCACTCATTCGGAATATGGGCATTATCTGTGGAAAATGCACAAAGTGTCTTGATCTTTGGCTGGCAGATACTGCTGGAGGGTTTCCGCCGAGCAGACGGTGCGTGTTTATACTTCTGCACCCTGGACTTTATTACAGCTCGGAGGAGCCAATGAATATCCTGAAAGCAAACCGTGCCATAAATCCGTCAAAAATTAATTTGTCTGAGGAGATGTTACATTTCTATTTCCGCGCCCAGAGCCGGCCCCGGCACGGGCTGCGGCCCCTCTCCGCGCTCCGCGCAGCGCAGCCCCGCGCAGTCCCCGCCGGAGCGGGCTCCGTCTCCCCACCGGAGGGCCGGGCGTCCCGCCGCGCCGGACACGCGTGGGAGCTGCCCCCAGCCCACCGCGCAGCAGCACAGAGCTCATGGACATCGGGAAAGGGCTTCTGAGGTCGCGTGTCCCCGTGGGAAACGCCATCCGCTCTCAAATGAGGGTGAAACAACATTCCCCAGAGCAGGGCGTGGAAATGCCCCATTTCGGACGCTTCCGCAGTGCGTGGGGACATCCCCCAGCCACCTCCCGCCAGCCCCCGGCGCTCCCCCTGGCCAGCAGAGCTGAGGTCCCTCCTAAGAAGGGAGCCGACGGCGTTGCTTTTGCGGATCTCCCAGTTCTCCATCCCAACGGTGTGTCCTCGGGAGGCGAGGGAGGACGCGGAGGGCGGCGAGCTCTGCCCGGAGCCTCGCAGCGAGCCCACGGAGGAGAGAGAATTAGTGCTATCCCTCACCCAGCCCGAGCACGGGCTCGCCGCTGGCTGCAAGGCGTGAACGTCGTCTTCATTTAAAATTAGTGGCATAAGCTCCCCAGCCCCCAACCTCAGCATTTAAAGTGCCTTTTGTCTCTTCATTTCACTTAAGCAAGGTTTTTGTTGCCGGTTGCCAAGTTCTATTAATGCAGAATTTAATCGGGAAGCGCTTTTCCCCGGTCCCAGCAAGACGGGAACAGCAGATTCGGAGGCCTGAAACGGTACAAAACAGATCCCTCAGTGATTACTGCTAATACCCTACAATTTAATGTCGTCTTTAGTAAAAACCACTTATGTGGCAGCAACTTTTTACGCTCAAAGGAAAAACTGGTCCTTTATGTTTTTTCTCTCGAGCACGCAGCAATCACGCCCGACACTGGAATACGAAACCGAAAAGGTTCTCTCTAAAGAGAAGGGCCTTAATTACTAGATTCCGTGTACAACTAATCCAAAGGCACACTTAAAAGGAAATTTAATAGCGCCAGTTTCTATTTCACTCTGACTCGCATGTGTCCTCTGGCTGGATGCTCCCAACCCGCCTCTCCCAGCGCGGAGCCTGAGGACTTCCCGCTCCATTTTGTTCGGGATCTGTTGGTTTTTCTCAATATCCCCTTCTCCCTGTAGTGGGAATAAATGGAAAGCCTTCCTCGGGATTAAACCCTTAGATTTTCCCCTTTGCTAACCAGTAAAGAGAGAGAGAGGGAAGAGAGGAAATGAAATTGTTATGGAGATTACAGTGTATGTCACCGGCTCTTTGGCCAGTCCTTGGGTTTTGTCGCTGCACGGTTAAGTGCATACTTGTATTTCCCTTCACAAGAATGGACAATTTTTCTCGCTTGTTTGCAGTTTTCCAAAGTTCTACACACAAATCAGTGAACCTTAAGAGACCCTTTCACTCTTTTATTGTGAATATTTGTCAGTGCTCGGGGGCAGTGATTGCAGTGACAGGTGAATCCAGGGGCCCAGCGATGGCGTCCCAACTTCATAGGTTTGGGAATGTAAAAGACTACCGGCCCTTTCACTCGGGACGTGGCAGTCAACAGGTTCGCATTTTCTGGGATGTAATTCCTGTTTCCTGCAGCCGAACGGCAGTGGGGCAAACCCGAGCCCGCGGCCGCTGCCTGGCCAAGCCTCAGACGAAGCTACCGCAACCAACCTTGTGCCGGCGGCCACCCCGGCATCCCCGTGAACAGAGGGAGGGAGGTGGTGGCTCGGAGGGTGCGGGAGGACCCTCGCCTGGCAGCCCCGCGAGCCCGGCCACCTTCTCTCCCAAGTCCAGCGCCCAGGAGGGCTCCCGCGGGCTCTCGCTCCTCCTCTGCCCCCTCTTTAATTTCCATTCCGCCTTTTAATTATTAATTAAAGCCGAGAAGGGCTGTGGCTGGGGGAGGAGGAGGAGGTATGCAGGGAAGAAAGGGAAGAGCGGGCTGGGGGCAGCGGTGGGAGCGGAGGGTGGCTGGGGCACAGCTTTGTGTGCCGTCTTAATTGGCTTGGCCACAGAGGGGCTGCCGCGGGGCCGCCCGGACCCGCTCCCCTCCCGCCGCCCGCCCCAGCCCTGCCCGGCCCGGGCTCCCGGCTGCAGGACCCCCTCGCCGCCCCCCGCCAGGCGCCCCGGTGCGCAGCCCTGCCGCGGGTGGCAGCCGCTGCCGGGGGCCGCTCCTGTCCCGCGCACGGGAGCCGGGCTTGATATTTAATCCGTCTCTCTTCGGACAAAGACCCATCTTTTTACCACGGAGAAACGCCACTGAGATGCGGCTAACCTCTAGGGTTATATCCCAAACCGCGACCCAAGGGCTTGAAAGATGCTTGCCCAGCCCTCTTCTAACCTGAACAAAAAGAATCTGGAAAAAAGTCGTGGGTTTTTTTTTTTTTTTTTCCCCTTCTCTACAACAAAGAATTCCTAATCATTTCATCTTGGGGGTGAATTTTTATTCCCGTGTCCACTCAGGGTATTGAAATCGATCGCTGCAATATTTAATATATTACTGTCTTAGAGTCCTCTCTCTCCATAAGGCTGGGTTTATTTCTTGTCTGACTACGTCCCCTCCTATAAGAGCACATTCTGTACATCTGTCTGTGGTGTAAAATAATTGTAGTCTTCATTAAATACAGAGTCATTAAAAGCTGCGGTCAGTTTTCTAATTATGTGGAAAATCAAACGCCGGGTAAATAAAGGCATATTAACAGAATAATCTCCCAATAAATTCACAGGCACTTGAACAACAAACTCAACAAATATCTGAAGGTATAAATACAACATTGGAACTAACTATTTTTTAATTATGTGAGGTTTATATAATGTACCCTTCATTTTTTGTTTAACTTTCCTGTAGTGACCTGTCCCATAACCTTGTAATCCACTGTGGGATATTTCTTTGTGGCCTCTTTCCTTTTGTTATGCCCCCACAGGTTTCCAGCTTAGATGCCTTTTTTTTTTTTCTTTTGGTAAATGCGTCTTTAAAAAATATTTGACCTGTTTGACTTAGAGACGTGCATAGACATCTGTGGATTGGGTTAGGCTTAGAGTTTCTACGTGATTTCATGATCTTTGTAAAGCAACACCTGAAAATTAAAAATAATAGTCCTTCGACGTTGGGGAAAATTGTTCCATTAGCAGCGTTTGTAAATGTCAATGACTGCTGCATATGAGTTGATTTTCTTTTTTTAAGTAAACATAAATACATAGTTTAATGGTCTCTTTGAGACCACATCCTCATTTATAGCATATGCCCCCGGCACAACCAAGCTTTTGCCTCCCCAGTTTGCTATGACTGGATGTCGTTGGACAACCCTTGGGAAAAACAGGGAGTTTGCCAAAGGATCTGAAGCACCTTAATACAAAGTGTGAGACAGGGAGAGGCCTCGGGAACTTTGCTTTTCCGCTTCCCTGGGAGCAAGAGAGGCTCCTTAGAAAACGCTGTCACCGTAGCCAGAGTTTGGGGAACTAGGCTCCAGCCCTTTACCATGGACCAGCTTTCCTCGCCGGGAACCAGCGAGCTGTTTTTTCAGGCTGAGCTTTGCAGGTACTGGCGAGCGAAGTCATTACAAAACAGAGATAAACACGGAGAAAGGGCGCTGCTGCTTCTCCATGTCCATCAGTGGAGACAGAGCGAGTCCTGCCGAACTCGGTGATGCCTGCGAGGAAACCCTGAGCACCTCAGCAGGCAGAGCCAGTTAGTCTTATTGGAAAACCCTTTTTCTTTCAGCACGAAAGCGTTCCTCTTCAGAAACCTTGAGGTGGCAGAAGCAAAAATGTTAATCGCTATCATGCCTATGCAAAGCTATTAACGCTATTGATTCTTAACTTTCTCAACGAAGACAAATTCACCATATGTCGATGTGTAAACACTTTGGAATAAAATTAAAACCAGTTCTGTGCAATTGTCACTGTGCTTGATTCTAATACAAACTATCAGATGTTTATGCAGTTCGTCTTTCTAAATGATCAGACGCCATCGGCGTTGATAAACCAAACACAAGCAGTAAATTCTGCGTGCAGGCGGCTCCGGCTCGCAGGTTTTGTGAAGCCGGAGCAGCTCGCACGACGCCGCAGCAAAATCATCCTGTACTTTTGTGCCGGCGTTGGGGCTGGGAGTCGCTGAACTCTCAGTTACCCTCTGAAGCTTTTTCCTAAACCCGGTGTCATCCGTCTCCTGCGGAAAACGGGAGGAACAAATGCAGCAGCACGGCAGGAGCTGGCAAAGGAGCCGGGCTCCGGGCTGCAGCATTCCCGGGAAGCCTCGCCGCATCTGTGCGCGGGTGTTTACAGAGGGGAGGGAGAGAGGGAGGCAGAAAGGCCTCGGGAGAGGCAGGAGACTCTTTTAAGTCCGCTCATGAGGAATTGCTGCCGGGTATACTGCTCTTTGCCCACGAGAATGCAAACACGTATATAAAGATTCCCAACTTTCATGTGTGTTTTAAAAAGTTCACCCACTTTCAAGCCTGTTTCAGGAGCCAGGGTTTCCGGGACGGAACAAACACTGCCAAGTACTCTGCGTGGAGGCAAGAGATATCAGCGATTATCTGGAGAGCCTTTCTATTTATCGGCCTCTACGCAGCTAGATAGGGAAATACGAATGTTCACGGACTTGATGAATGGCAGGGTTTGTGTAGTAGAATGGCTACGTATAACATGCCCTTTCACGGGAGAAGGATACAAAAATCATAATGGAATTAATGAGATTTTATTAGCAAAATTTGTAAACCCCAGGTAACCATTTATAAACTCTAAAATGTAAGAGAGACTGCGAGATCGCAGCCGGGGAGATCTGGCATTATTTTATATGGCTTACTAAATGCCGTTCGCTCTTTCTTCTACTACATCATTTAGCATGAACATCTTCTTCCCTCCGGCGAACTTAGAGATTTTGACGGGGACGATTATGTCATAGCGGGAAACAACCTGAAAATCCTTCTTCTGGTTATAATGTGCTACTTCAAACATCCGCAACAGACACAGTAAAGCTTTTGAAACGGCCTGGAAAACTGTATGCGGAATAGCAAGCTATTGCTATTTACCCTTACCGAAATGTCATGTCCACGAAAATGGAAATGAGCTTTTCCGAAAGAGAATAAACATCTTTCTTTCTTTCTTTCTTTCTTTCTCTCTTTCTCTCTTTCTCTCTCTCTTTCTCTTTCTTTCTTTCTTTCTTTCTTTCTTTCTTTCTTTCTTTCTTTCTTTCTTTCTTTCTTTCTTTCTTTCTTTCTTTCTTTCTTTCTTTCTTTCTTTCTTTCTTTCTTTCTTTCTTTCTTTCTTTCTTTCTTTCTTATAAATTTTAAAGTAATCCCCCCCCCCCCATGTACTATACTAGATAATAATTCTACGTTTGTTATTGTCCCGGGCAGTTTACCCCTGAATCTCGGGAACACAAAAGCATCGCGGGTAAATATAAAACATATGTTCGCACAGGTTATGTGGCAGCTTTAACACTCGCAGCCCCATTCACACGCATCTCCACATACGCACAAAGAGCCTAGAAATCGCAGCAAAAGCGCTGCTCCCGGGGCAGCCAGGCGAGAGGTGGTCCAGGAGAGCGGGGGGTTTTGCTCCGGGAGCAACACCAACCTACAACAAACAACCGGGAGGTCGGAGAGGGTGTGTCCGGGACCGAGCCGTGCCTTGGCCGGTGAGGGGATGGTGGTCGGCCCTGCCGTTCCGCCGGGCGCTGCTGGTGCGGCGGCCCCGCGTTTCACTACCACCAGCTGCTTTTCCAAGGCTGTTTGTTTGTTAGTGTATTTATTTTTTTCCCCGGGAAGGTAGAGAAAGGGGAAGGACAAGATGAAATATAATACAGAGATGTGAAGTGACCCGAGTGGCAGCTGAAGACGAGGACTTAGCCGGGACGTGTTTCCCAGCTAAACTCTCCGCTGCTCTTTGGGGAAAACCAAATGCGGGTTGATGGAAACATCCTGTTTTGAGGGAAATGGACTGTACAGCCCTATCTAGCAGCTCCGACACTACTAATCAGCCTGGAAAAGCGCTGCGAGCACAAGTTCCGGGGAAGAGGGAGCCGTGCATCTGACACGATTGCATTTCAATCCCGATCCTGAAAGGCAGTTTGGAAAACCGCTGAGCTCGGAGGGGCAGAGCCGGACTGCGGCGGCCCTTCCGCGTCTCGGCCCGCCGGGGGACCCGCGCCTTCCTCTGCCTGCAGCAGGGGCAGAGCCCCGAGCCGCAGAGGGGAAGGCAACAGATGTGGGCTGTACAGAAATCCGTGGAACAAGTGCTCTAAACCCAAGGGGATTTCTCCTAATAGCGAAATCAGAGGGGGAGAGATTTCAGGAAAGAGAATAGCCCAATATAAGTTTCTAGAGTAGAATTTACATTTCATCGTGATTTGTATGTTACGGACGCGTGCACGCGGGAGGGGTTTGGGTGCCAGCGGCGGGGACGTCCCCGCGTCCCGGTCCTTCTGACCGCCGAGAGCATCGGCGTGTCTCTCCCCGCGGCCGGGAAGGGGGGCCACGGTGTGCAGTTTGGGGAAGTTCATTGCGATACCCCTATTGCCATCCCCTCCCCCGCCCCTCCGGGACGAAGGAGAAGGGACTGGAGGTGCCTGCTCCTGTTTATTTGTCTAAGGGGAACGGCGGCGTGGGAGGCCGAGGGCCGCCTTGGAGCCCCCCTCTCCATGCGGACGTGCCGTTCGGCGGGCAGGGGCACCGGCGCTGCGGGCCGGGGCGGTGCGGGGCAGGCGGGCAGGGGCACCCGGGACAGCGCGGCCGCGAACAAAGGCCGGCAGCGGCTCCTGCACGTGTGCGCTGCCGCGGCGGGGCCGGCGGGCTCGGCCGTGCGCAGGGAGGGTCCGGCCGCGCCGCTGCTCCCCGGGCTGCCGGGCAGGGAGAGGGGTTCGCCCCGGGCCGGGGTCCCGGCGCGTCCCCCGCCGAGGGACGAGGCTTCAGCAGGGTCTGCCTGCGGGATGTCCATGTCCGGCCCCACCGCCCAAAGGTCACCGCGGCTGGTCCGGCTTCTCGCTACGGGCCACATTAGCGGAGCGGCCATTTACTGCCCCGAGATTGCAGCGCGGCCCGGGTTAGCCCATAAAGCCATTCACACTCAACAATGGGGATTTTCTCAACAATTAACAAGAAACAACATAATAAATCCATTTACAAAGCCCTCGCTATTTACTATAAATTAGCCACTCTTTAAGAGACCGGTGCGTAATTTCACACGCTTTACAGCCTCGGCTACATTTTAGACGCAAGAGCAAACAGCCCCGTTGGACCTTCTGCGCTGACCCCGCTCCCCGTCCTCTCCCGGGCCGGCTCCGCGGGGGCGGACAGCGAAAGGCCGAGCCCGGAGCCTCGGGCCTCCCCCGGCCACTTCCTGGCCCGGAGCCCGGCATCTGCCCCGAGGGCCCCGCGGAACCACCACGGGCTTGCCCCTTGGCTCGCCCCCAGCGCGGAGCGGGCAGGGCGGGAGGCGGCGGGGCCACGCCACGGCAGAACCCGGGAAGATGGACGCCCCGGCGGATGAGCCGGAGGGGGGAGCGGGGTGGGAGCCACGGCCCCTCTTTGAAGAGCGGGAGCCCCCGAGGGCCGCCGTGCCGCCCCCGCCGCCCGCGGGAGCCGCTCCGGGATTGAGGAAGCGGGGCCAGGGAGCCTGGCCGGCAGCGAGGGAGCTGGCCCGGGGAGCTGGGCCAGGGAGC
Organism: Acanthiza pusilla; assembly: GCA_036630365.1. NCBI lineage: Eukaryota > Metazoa > Chordata > Aves > Passeriformes > Acanthizidae > Acanthiza > Acanthiza pusilla. The sequence goes on from JAXCHO010000073.1 coordinate 35,556,414, forward strand.
CGAGGAGGCTCCGCGGCGCCGGGCAAGATGGCGGCCTGAGGCGCGCTATGCCCCGGGCCCGCCGCGCTTGGGCAGTCCCGCCGCTCGGGGGCCCCGGCTGCGCTCCCGCATTTTTTTTTTCACCTCCCTCTTCTCCTTTTTTTAATATTTTTTCCCCTTTTTTTTTCTTTTTGTGATTTCCAGGCGGCGGCAGCGCGCGGAGCGGGAGCGGGGCCGGCGGCGCTCCGCCGTCCTCCCCCCTGTTTACAAACACAGCTGTTGCCGTGTATTTGCAATGCTAGGGGTAAAGCCACCAGCAGCGAGGAGCAAACGAGAGATGGTGCGGGAGAGGGGTCCTCGGCATCTGGAAAGGACAGGGCGCCTTGTTTTTGAAACTGTCAATTCCCTCAACCCCTATTGTGAGCGCCTCATGCAAAACATCTCGGGCCTTTTAAAGCGGGGGCTTGTGAGGCCGCCTCGGAGAGAAAGGGAGAGGGGGAGAGAGAGGGGCCTAGGGCACGGGAAATAATTATATCAGCGCAGTGAAAAAATGCAACGTGTAAGGCCTAAACCCGGCTCGCTGTCCCTTCCCGAAAGGTTTTTGGGCAGGCCGGAGCTGTTAGACCGCGGTTTGCAGGGCCAAGTACCGGGGGAATGGGCAATATCTGCAAGCGTGATTTCGGGAAGGTAGATTCCAAAGCCTCCCTCCTGATTTTGCTAGCCAGGGCTTTTCGTTTTCAGGCGCTCACCCTCCTTTTGTGCTTCCAAGCTGACCAAATAGATCCCAGGATGAACCATTACATATTCTTCCCAGCAATCCTCTTAACCATAAAAACCACAATTAACAAGGTTATCCGTGTTTCATGTTCACTAACGTACTGCATATGTAGAATATTTTCCTGCAGATTACCGCCGTGTGTCAAAAATGCCACTTTTTTTACCCTTTTCTGTCTCAACCACTCGCACGTGTGAACAGTGACAAACACAAACATGATAACATTGCTCTCGTTTCTGCAGAAACTTTAATTTATTGGCAACTAAATCTGTTAGAGTAAAAGGGATCAGAGACCATGTAAAAAATCACCATGTGAATTGATTAAACAGCAAACTTCATACAACAGCTACCACTATTTTGCATTATTGCTAGTAGTGGCATTTTAAATAAACAACCAGTAAAGAGATTATCCCACTGTAGTCAAGTAAGTGTAGCTTATAGAACAATCACTTCTTAAAGTAAATTGCTGTAAACGGCAAGTTACGTCTTTTAAGGCAATATACCTCGTTGCTGAAGGCATTACACGTGTTCCCTTTTCAATGTTCTAGAGAATTAGACAGAGTCCAAAACTTTCTTTTGTCTTCCATCTGGCAGCAGAAATCTTCCCAATAAATTTACCAGTGAACTCTATTTGTGGCAAATACCTACAGAGTATAGTCCTTACAGTAAACACGCTTCATCAATTGCTTTTTCCTCTAGAAAATTCTGTTGATTTTTGTCTACACCAGGAATTGGAAAATGATGGCGATTACTAATGCAGCTTAAGTTTTAGCTCATGTAAACATTGCAACAAAATGGTAGCCTGTCTCCCTTGGAAAACCTTGGGTTTTCCTCATTATTAGAACTTACCTTTACGGGAGAAAATTGGTTATTTTTATGTAATTCAATGATAAGACTTCACATGTTTAAGGCTGAAATGATAATGAACTCTGATCACAATAATAATTACAATGTCATCAGAAACAGTTACCAAACTACCAGAATTGGACAGAATACCATTTCCCCCCACCTCTTTTTTTTTTTTTTTTTTCCCCTGGTGAGTTATTGTACCTGGCTAATTTCTCCAACGGTAATAAAAACACGAATGTCCCTGCTAGTGACTTGCACTAAACTGAGGTGTGCATGTGTGAAAATTATTTGGCTGTTTAACTCCTTGCCGTTTGCTGCTGCCTGGATGGAGGGGAGCCCAGCGGAGCAGCCTGCCGGGGATGCCCGGGGGTGCCTGGAGCTCCCGGGCCGCTGGCAGGGCTGGGCGCCATATTTCACGTCCTCAACTCTGCAGAGCCTATTTGGTATAAATTTATGCTTATACCTCCCCTTCCCCACCCCCACCCCCACCCGGATTATTTCGGAACCTGAAAAGGCACCTCTGTAATTTACAATTCCTGGCCAAATCAGCATATCTCTAATTGGAAGTAAACAGGGTCAGGGGACAGAGTTACTTTGAAAGTGATATGTTGTTTAACTGACAAGGCGAAATTTTAGGTTTCAAGTTTGCATATTGCACTTTTGCAGCTTTTGGCTCTTTCTTTCTTTTCTTTTTTTTCTTTCCTTTTTTTTTTTTTTTTTTTTTTTTTTTTTGGTCAAGGGAAGACCTTTGTCAGGCAGACCCAGTTTCAAACAGAGCAGGGGGCTTTCCTGAGCAGTACATTTTGTACGTACTTACAGTTCTCTGGAAATAAGGCTGTAATCTGTGCAGCTCTAAACACACGAATGTAAACATTCATTTCAGAACAACTTCAGTAAGCAGATTTTTCATGACCATCGTAATTTCAGCAGAGCGGTTAAATATGCAATGCACCTTTTGCAATTGGCAGCTTAAAGTGATGTGTGTGTGTGTGTGTGTCTGTGTCTGTGTGTGTGTGTGTGTGCAGGGGGGAAGGGTAACTCCACTGAAAGGCAATTGTTTACTCTTTCTAAATATATTTGGCTGCAGGTATTCTTAGACTAGGCCTTTTACAATGAGAGGAAAACTCCGGTGTGGATATAGTAAACAGAGCTGAAATCAGTTAGTGACTGCTTGGAATATTTGGAGACACGAGGGATTGGGACAGGGCATCACAAAAGGCAGGAATTAAAAAATTGAAACCCAGGCAGTGGATTGCCAGCAGAAATGTTGACTTTGAGTCACACAGTAAACATTACATTGTTGCTTTGTTTTCCTTTTTTGATTTACGATAAATTATTCTCCTGGGATTGATCGATGAGTGGAATCCTTAAAATTTAATTTGTGAATGATCTAGTATAAATAAAATGCTAATCCAAAGAAAGAAACCAGCAATTATTCATCCTAAACTCTTCTGATTCAGCAACTCAATTATTATTGCCTTTCTCAAGCTGCAAACTTTTCAGGCTGTTTTCAGAGTTGCTGTACCCATCCTCCCCCCGCAAGAGATACCTTCCCCCGTCCTCAGCTCTGCCTCCACCTCGGCCTCCAGCCTTTCTCTTTTTTTTTTTTTCTCCTTCCCTTTCTTTTGCAGAGGTTGGGGGGGAGGGAGGGAGTGAAACAGTTAACCTCTTGAAGCGTATTTCCTCCAAATAAAAACAGTGAACTTACAAACGGAGAGGAAACCACGGATAACTCTGCAATAATTCAAAGTGTTTGGAATCAGGATTTTTTTTAAAACAGTGTTTTTAATTGAAAATAAAGCTAAAGCATGCTTTTCAACAGTGCAAATTTCCATAATTTTGATTTACTGCTTCCATCATCACAATATATTATACCAGCATGTCTTACCGAGGGCTAGACTCTAGAAGTCTGCCTGTTCGACTATTTCGATATTAAGTGCAAATATAGATAGATAATTGCCTCTGATTGTCACGTGCAGTAGAAATGTCTCTGCTACATAGAGAGGATGGCATGGCAAGAAAACCCACGACAGCAAATTTCAAGAGATGAGGATAGAACCGGGAAGTGTAACATGGTTGAAACGCCTGAGTTTTGTTGCTAAAAAGCTATGAATAACATGGTCTTCTCATTTTGTGTAATCTTTCCACTTACGGCCTCTCATTTCACTTTCTGTGTTGTATTTACTGCTCTGCTATTTCCTCCAGCCAGCATGAGGGGCTGGACCATAAATTGTGCTGCTGGCCGGGCAAATATTTCAGTTGCTTTGCAAGTTTGTAAGGGGCATGTTCAGACCACAACTTAAGTATGACATTAGTGGATAACAGTAACCTTATTTAAGACCTCTGGGTGAAACAAAAAGGCTTCCCAATTGCAAAGAGTGGCTGTACAAGTAAAAAGACACCCTTTTACCAAAAATAGAATTCCACATTTATTTTTTACTGGTTTCAAATGAGGCAGCTTTTCCCAGCACTGGGGTCACAGGCGGACCGCAGGCTTTTCCAAACCAGAGAAAAAGGAGTAAGTGCAACTGCTCTTCGAGAAGGACACCCCTGCACCCGAAAACAAAGCTCCCGAAAAGTAGACTGCTGCCACATTGAATTATAGTGAACCCTTACTGTGCAACCATGTAACTTAACAAACTTTAACTGAATTAACAGTTAGACTTCCATTTTCAAAATCTAGTGCATAAATTTAATGGCTCATTCTAATATTTATTATTCAACCTTTTGACATTTATTTGCAGCAGTTGAATTGAGGTACTGGTGCATTATTAGCATTCAAACAGTAAAGTGTTCCAGCTCTACCATAATAACTGAGTTCAACTTGAGTCTTTAGCCTGAAGTACTCTGTGGAATGTAACATAATAAAAAATAAAAACAAAAACAAAAAACAATGCAACAGAACAAAAAAACCCAAACAAAACAAAAACAGCAACCAAAAAAAACCCCACCAGAACCCCAAAATAAGAAAAGAAAACCCCACTGTTGCAATGGTAAATAAAATAGTAATCCGGTTTCTGTCTTCACAATGTGATAAAACAGGATTCCAAAAGTGTGTATTGCATTAATGGGTTTGTACAAACCATGCTGCAGAGTTTTAAAAAAAAAAAAAAAAAAAAAAAAAAAAAAAAAAAAAAAAGGTAAGAAAGTTAAAGGTGGTTCAAGAAAATATTTTCCAGACTACTTTATTAATTAAATTTCCTGAATTTGTGGCTAGGTGGAAGAGGTATTGCAGAACCGCCCAGCTGCCATTTCCATACAGGATGGGCCTTGTGAGGTGGTTGGGAATCCTTAGTGGTGTTTAAGGAATAAGCTGGCAACAAATCCCCATCATTGCCAATAATTAGTGATGGTGGACAGGGAAAATTTGCCATGAAATTAAATGGCCTTTTCACTGCTGATGCTACATTGCTGGCTACCCTTTTGCGTCTATTGTTAACTGTAAAATCATCCAGTGTTCCTTCATGTGTCTCGATTTTACCTGTAGGACGTGGGCTTCGAGCTGATTTCAAATTTGGTTTGACTGGAGGAGTCTGCAGTACAGGTCGCTTTCCCAAAACCAGTGTCCTGTAATTTTTTCTCACCCTTGCTCCAAATTTATACTCCCCATCCTCAGGTTTTGGAGTACCTAAAGTGCATGAGAGGACCTGACTCTGAGTCAGCGGGTTTAAGGAAGTGGTTTCTTTCTCAGTGCATGCAGAATCTTCCTTGGCTGTTAATAAAGCGTCCTGGTTATTACTCTCAGTCACACCGTAAAACTCATCCTTAGTATCATTGCACTCACACTTTAGCTTATGTGTTGTAAGATCAGGCTCATACTCGTCGTTCGCACTGCTGTCCTCTATTTTGATTTTAATGCTGTGCAGGAATGGCAATGCCTTATTGCCTGTATCAGTGCACTGGAGCTCAGCTGCTGCTGCTGCCCCTGGAGAAGCAGCATCCTCCGCAGGATCAGTTTGTAAAGAGGGCAAATCCGTAGCAAATTCAATACAATGAGGGATTTTGGAATCTTTCTCTGAATTTGCTGCCGCTGATGAAGAATCATTATTTAAGAACCTAGCAGCTATTGTATTGTTATCTGCACGGTGTGTAGTAGTTGCTTGAAGGCATTTCCTTGCCTCTCTGAGTATTCTTTGTTGTGGAAATGCATTGTTTGTCTTTGGGCTAGGTGAAGAGGCCCCCTTTGCAACACAGTTAATTGTTAGGTCAGTACTCTTGGCATTATTGGAAAATTCAGAGTGTGGGAATGTGAGTTCGGATACCCTATCATCTCTTATCTCCGCGAAGCAGCTCCCCAGGCCGCCGGAGCAGCGCAGCGCCGGGGCGGCGGGAGCCCAGCCGGGGCGGCCCCACTCCTCCGGCAGCTCCGGCTTGACTCCGCCGGGAGCGCCGCGGAGGGCGGGCAGCCCGCCGGGCTCCGCCGGGGCCGGGGGCCGGGAGGCGGCGGCGGCCGCCAGATGGTACAAGAAGTTGGCGTGGACCACGCCGGGCGGGCTGCAGAAGCTGGTGCGCCTGAAGCGGATGCTCTGCACCGAAACCTGGCTGGAAACCGAGCTGGAGTCGGAGTCCGAGGTGCTGTCCTCCTCCTCCTCCTCCTCTTCCTCCTCCTCTTCCTCCTCCTCCTCCTCCTCCTCCTCGGAGCTGCCCTCGCTGGAGTCCGAGGCGCCGCTGCCCTCCTCGTCCTCCTCCTCCTCGTCCTCCTCCTCCGAGCTGCCCTCGCTGGAGCTGGAGAGGCTGGAGCCGCAGTCCGAGTCGTGGGCGGCGCGGCCCGAGCAGCAGCTGGACTCCGAGTCGCTGCTGCCGCTCTCAGGGAAGGCGGGCGGCCCGAAGCCGCGGGGCAGAGGCAGCGGCAGCCGCGGGGCGCCGCGGGGCCGGCAGGGCCGGGGCAGGGCCAAGGGCCGGCGGGCGCCGCCGGGGGGGCCCAGCGTGCCGGCGGCGGCGGCCGCCCCGTGGCGGCGGCGGCGGCAGCGGGCGGGCAGGGGCGGGGGACCGGCGGCCGGGAGCCGGGGCCGCGCCGCGGCGGCGAGCGGGCGGCGGGAGCGCAGGGGCACGCAGCCACCCACCGCCGGCGCCGTTTCATAGTTTACGGGGGATTTGCAAGGCGCCCGAGCGATTTCTGGGTAGCTGTGGCCAGTGTATTTACTAAAAATGTGAGGTAGATGAGCGGCCGGTAGCAAGGCTGTGTCCCCTGGGCGCAGAGCTTTCCTCCGGACGGGCAGCAGCGGCCGAGGAGAGTCGCTCAGACCCAGCCAAAGTTTGTTCTCCTTCCAGAAGCCGGAGAAGGGGTCGGCGGGAGCGAGCTCCGGCCGGAGATCGGTGGCAGACAGCGCCCGACTTAGTTTCCTTCGTTTCGTTTTAAGAACCCGTTCGGTTTTGCAGGATGTGTATAGGGCTTCCACGTCCTCTCTGGAGATCAGGGTGCATTTGGCGGCGTGGAAAGCGATGGAGTTGATGGCTTTGAGTTTCCTCAACTCCTCCAAGTCGCAGTGATGCTTTTTTACTTTTAAATGATCCATTCGCTTGTGCACTGTAGTTCGCGGGATGTTTTTGAGCAGGTCTGTAAAAACCTGGGAGAGTGCAAACATTTGCTTTCCTTTAATGATGAGGTAGCCGAGCCTCACGCCATCCACCTCTTCAAAACCCGACTTCAGGTCTCCCATTTCGTGAATTAAATTATTCCCAGCATTTGCAGAGAGAGAGAGATGAAAAAAAAAAGAAAAAAAAAAAGAAAAAAAGAAAAAGCCACACACACACAATCCTCAGCCAGATGCTGTATTTGTCTCAAGGCATCCTGCTAATAAAATATAACAAAGGCTGTTATTCCTGGTGAATGAAGTGCCAAACTTTAGACAAAATTTAAAAAAAAAATAAATTAAAAAATACCGTGAGGCTACAATCAGTATATAATCTTAAAAATCAGGTTTGCCAAAGTGTTTCTCTAAGTTGCTGCTGAAGATCAGTACCTGTTCCCTTTCATTCCCTGCTTTTCCATTGGAAACTATGATAATGGAATGTGAAGGGAGGAAGAGAAAAGAAATGCAGCTGCTATTCCCGCCGCTGCTTTAGCTACAAATAAAATGACAGAGTGAAGTGAGCTCGTCCGGAGACACCTTCATCAATTAATTCCCCTAAAGCCAACGCTGATTGGACACTCCTGACAGGTGATGCAATAAAAATTGATATTCCACCCCTTCCCCCAAAAAATCTCCCACTAATTAGCATACCCTTATACTGCCACCTCCCCTCCCAAAGTAAATAATACAGTTAGTATATAAATCTTTCTATTAAACAATCCGAGCTCAAACACACTCAGCCCTCTCAGACTTCCTCGTCGCTAGCTTCGGAGGAAGGATTTGTATGCTTTTTCCCCCTATCGTTCCGTGTATTTTCAGCCTGTTTTGGACAAACGTTGCTCTTTTGTGCATGCCGTGAATTTAAAGGACGTAAGTCTGATCGTAGCGATGGAAAATCCTTCGGTAACGTAGCCGCTTTAAACTAGCGTTTTATTCTGCATTGTGTGGAAAATGAAGCTTAGCGAAAACGTGCAGAACAGCCTGGTATTTCCCCTTCTGAGGCTCCAAAGTTAAATGTTCGGTTGTTAACGAGAGAGAATACTTACATTTTCGAGTTTCTCTTGATTTTCCTCTTCTGCTTAATTAGCTTTTTATAGCCGGGGACTAAGGTTATTTTTGCTGTCTGAGTATCACGGGTTCTCACACCGTGATACTATAACACTTTTAACTGAAATTCTGCCTGTAATATTGCAGGAGGGGGGAGGAGGACGTGAGCTCACGTCAGACCCATAACAAAGCATAGATAAGCCAGAAATGTATACACTTTTCACGATTAACCGTGCTGGATCACGAGCTGGAATGTCCTATAGTCCCAGAGCCCACGTCAGGATTCCTGCGTGCTGATTGCTTCCAGCAGAGAAAGGAGAATGTAAAATATCCAAGGTGCTTCCAAGAGCCTTTACGTAATAACAAAAAAGTGCTGGAACACACAATGTACGATATTGCATCGGGCTAGGATGCTTCTGGCTCGCAGTTAGCATATTCCGCTCGGAGTAGCCCTGCCGAAGCTTTTTGATGCTCCATTTATAGCAGCCCCTTAAAATCAATTTGAAGAAGCAGCACGAAGGTTTAACCTCTTCTTAGGAACGTTAAATTATTCAAGTGTCAAGAACGTGGATTTTGCAAATGTTGCAATAGCTGCATGCCTCTGCCTTGTCACGTTAAAGTGATGCTTGCGGTTTGCATGTTAGGCGCTGCGAAAAAAAAAATCACCAATCTCTGCCGTGCATCCAGTGTTCCGCTGGATACAAACACCAGCACTTTTATGTATCACTGCACATCCAGAATTAGACACATCCGCGAGATTAATTAGACATCTCATACTGCTGTGACTTGGCAAAAAAATCGACGGAGGAAAAAAAAAAAATAAAAATCTTCAGTCCCAAACGTCAATATCCACTTCGCGTGCTGGCAATATGGTGCGTGGAGTTCGTGTTACCCCGTCAGGTACAGCTAAAAGAAAGCGCATAATCACTCTGTCAAAACGCCGTTTTGCATGCCAAGGCGAAATGCAGGCAAGCCCCCAATTTCACAGGAATTCGAGAGAGAAGTGGGAATTTGGAGAAGTGCATCCGGGAATGGAGGAAGTCTATTCAAGGGAGCCTCTAACTCGGAGGGCTGAGATTTGAAAAGTCAGCCCTGGACTACTGTTGCTCTCAGCGCAGATGTAATCGCCGCTGTTCAACTTAATCCATGTGTGTGCGAACCGCGATGCCTAGTTCTTCCCTTTGAAACCTAGGGATAGTATTCCCATCCGAGAAAGCAGAGCTACAGCAAATTACATTTTGTCCCTCGAATTAGAAAAGGATCATTGAGTGGATCTCGTGATATTTCAGCCTTTAAACGTAACCGAGAGGCAGCAGTGAACAATGCCTCGGCACAGCTCAGACCATCCGCGGAGTTCTCCTTCCCTCTCCTCGCATCTGGATCCCCCAGCCTCGCCTTTCTCCTGCTCGCTCGTGTGAGAGGCAAAAAAAGCAAAGTTTCGAGAGAAAACAGCTGCTGGCGCTAAAAAGAAATCATCGTGGTCTTTCTAGAGCTAGAGACAATAAGGTCGTTTAAAAATTCCTCCTGATGTACTTATATGCTGCGAACACCCCCACCCCCTCCCTGCTGCTCTCCTCCCCCTGCTTTAAGGTTAAGGCTATGGAGTCAACAGTAAAGGAACAGTAAACTCCGAGAAAGCTGCTCAGAAGACGTTACCCAAAACCCCAATGGGCTGAAAAGTCCTTTATTTGTCAGGTAGTTCAGCTGGGTCGGATTCCCGTGTAAATCCACGCGTGCATTCTCACGCAGGGAGCCACGGGCACCCAGACCCGCACCCACGCACTGCCGGTGATAGCCTGGCAGTGGGATTCGGCAACTATTTTAAAAACGTCCTTTCCCCCCCCCCTTTTCTTTCTTTCTTTCTTTCTTTCTTTTTTTTTTTTTTTTTTTAATCCGGCGCTACCAAACGTTTAAAACTAGTGACGACTCTTCGGCAAACCTCGGGTTCCCGAAAGGTGCGGCCATGAGCACCGGGGTCGAGGCAGCGCCAGATGTCGGCAGGAAGAAACCCACGAGAAGTCTTGGGAAATGTCAGGCGCCCAACCTACACATCCCCACCGTATACTCACAGACACTTTCGGTTGCATATCTTTCTCCGTATCTCACACAGAGAGCTTTGTTTCTTTACTTCTCCATCATTTGGTTTGGTTTGGTTCTTTTTGTGTGCATGTGTGTGTGTGTGTGTGTGTGTGTGTGCGTGTGTGTGTGCGTGCTTTCCCTTGGCCACCGGCACACATTGTGTATCCGGGGTCGTCTTCAAGCAGGCTGGGGGAGATCCTGATAAACAGCCGTCAGAGGCCCCTTGCACACGCACACGCACATTAAAGGCAGGGGACTTGAAAATGGATTTGCACGCACACAAGGGATTGCGATCAATAGCCACCAACATTTATGGCTTAGATTGTTAATGTGAAAGCTGGTCAAAAGAATGAAAATGAAAAATTAAAGGTGTCTGGTGTCAATTACATGAAAAGTTATGCCATAATTTACTTAGTGGGATGTATGCCTGCGTGTTTGTGTGTCCATGTGCATGTGTGTGCAGAACCAGATGTACATGCAGCTATCTCTCAAAAGCAAGGGAGTTTCTTTGTTAATTTTGTGGACTGTGTCACTCTCGCTGGTGATCAAAGATGAACATGATTAAAGGAATAGATGTTTGTCTCACATTTCTTAAGATAAGGACACCCAGAGATGCCCGGTTTTGCCAAATACATACACATGCAACTATAGAGAGTTGTGTGTTTGGGCGCACACACACACAGAGGCGATCAATCAAACGTGCTCCTTTTCACGTTGAGTAGCGTGCAATCTGCAAACTACACTCTATAGCCAGTAGTATTTCAGTCTTAAAACTGCCTGGCCAAAGGATAAACCTCATTAGAAAAGAAAGAGCAAAATAATATTCATAATACTTCGCTGCAGACCTATTCCCTTTTGTTGAAAATCATACACTTTTATTTTTGTAAACTTGTGTTAAAATATATATGCTCACAGAAAAGTGCTTAGCCGTGTCATTCCAGAAAGAAAACGTGTGTAACATTTAAAATACTCCTTTTACGTGATGTTTTGATTTATTTTCATAGTATGATTATGTTTAAATACCAGTGCAATTTAGCCTGACCTCTTCCTTCTGCAATGTAGTAATGCACACACCATTTACAGTCTTTTAAACGTTTCATTGGGAAATGAACAGCGATGTCCACCACCGGTTGTACTAATGGGGAGAATTCTGAAAATCTTCAGGAAAACCTAAGGGTCATGTGCATTTTCACACTAGGATTGCCACATTATTAGAGTATTATTATTATTTATTATTATTTGTTAATGCTGGACTATGTCTTCAAGTATTGACAACTATTAAATAAACCTTTTGTTTTCATGATGCTGGGCAGAAATACATATTTCACATGAGAACTTGATTTCTAACACTACACCCTGCTTCGAGTTACTGCTGGGCATATTTTGCTCAAGGAGGACACAGATAGAAAGCAGCTAGAGGCTATCACAAAGAGTCCAGTAACGTAAATATAATAGGGTCAAAGAACAGTATAATAGGATCCTTCTGCTATTTTAAAGTCAGCCAAATGTGACTGTAGTAACTAAAATTTGCCATAAATTCTAGTCAGACAATGTATCAGAATATATAACTAAATCTCCTAAATGTGTGGGACAAAGAAATACCAGCCATCAGTCTGGGGAAAAAAAATTATAATCTGGCTAACACTCTTACGCCTAGGAGTTTCGGGGTTGGTTTTTTTTCTTTTTTTCTTTTTTTTCTTTTTCTTTCCCCTTTTATTTTCTCCTCTTTTTTTTTCTGTAAACAGATGTAATGCAGAGTTCTACTTAGTGCTTTTTAAGTTTGTCGTTTTTTGTTTTGCTTTTTTTTTCCATGGGGGCTGGATTGTTTCTTGCACACACTAGAATTTTGTGCAATTTATAATCACTACAGGCTAAGACTATTTCTTGAGTTTAATACTCATGGTAGTTTTAAAATACTTTTTAGCAGGAGTTTCTGGACACATACTACATGCCATGTTGTTTACTGACCCATAATCAAAACGCACTGACCTTCTACCCTTTTTTTGCCCCTTGACCCACGCTGAATTCAATGCAGCCTTTATAAATTTGCAAATCCTTGGACGTAAAGGGGATTTGGTGAGGCTTTGTTCTGAAAGGATCCTAAAAGTTTGCATTTTTAATTAGACAAAGGTAAAGCAACAAACATTGGGAAATAAGATCCTCTCCTGCACATAGGTGATCACTCTTAATTTCTACGGTGGGAAACTACATCTTAAAAAATGTACCCTGCAAACTGAAAAGCAGTTGCAAACGAAGGAGATCAGGAGGTTATGAATTGCACCAAATTAGCAATGTGGTACAAATCACTTTCATGACGTAAGGGATAGCCAGGCCACAATCTTCCGGCGCTCCTCATCTCCAAGGACCGTGTGGATCCTGGTGACCCGGGGAGAGGGGAGAGCCAGCGATTTGATCTGGAGCTACAGGCGCATTCCCTTATCTCCTTTGCTATCAGTCAGTTTAAAGGACACCGTAATTATGATGGTGATAAAACAATGCCCGCTTATGTGTGCTGAATAAATAAAGAATGTTTACAGCCCCAGAATGTTTCAATTCCAATTAAACGCTATCAAAGAAAAGCCCCTCTCGGTCCCTCCCCCCTCCCTCCCTCTCCCCCACGACTCCCTATTTACCTTGTTGGTTGTAATATGGCCCTATGAAATAAACCGGCCTTCCAGTTTGCCATTAAGGCCACATCGGGAGGAGGGGGAGGAGGAGGAGGAGAGGGGGTGTGAGACAACATGCACTCCCGGTCCCACAATTACTTTGGGTCGCCTGCATCCTCTCTCTTTCTTTTTAAAATTTATTTTGCTATTATTTGTTTATTTTTCAATTGGCAAAGGCGTGATGAGGCAGGGGGGAAAGGCACTTAAAGATCCTGCTCCAACCACTGGCCCAGGGAGTTGGGCTGAATGAATCCAGCGCCCTTGGGCACTGGAGGAGGGGGCTGCCCCATCCACCCCCGGCTGCAACCCCGCTGAGGCCTCGGGGAGCGGGGTCTCCCCACCGCTCCTCTTCCCTCTGCAGCAGGGAGCCTTGGAAACGGGAGCCTGGAAATGCTTCCCACTCACTAAGACACAAGGATCATTTCAAATATTCATTGTATCAGCAAATCTCATCATAATCAGATTAAAGCAAGGTTTGGGGGGGAACTGCCTGTGTTTCTGGGTGCGAAACTAGAAAGCAGACTACAAAGAAAGCAGAAAATGGGTTCCTCTGCCCCTGCCTTGGTTGCGTGGGGGAAAAATGAAAAGCAGTAATTTTTGCGAAAAAAGGACACTTAAAAAAAACTGTGATTCTCCCCATTCCACCCCGGGTAGTGTATTCCTTTCAGAGGCTGTTTTCCTTTTTAACTTTATGCTTAGCATTTCTATATGATGCTCTTATTTGTTTCAAACTCCAGAGACTATTCCTGCTGTGGAATACACTGAGGTAGATTTTCTTCACGCAAATTTGTTTTTAGCTTATCTCAGCCGAGGGAACAGCTTTTCTACATTCAAGATTTAAAATGTATATTTCATTGAGTTGTCTGGGGTGAGATGTTTATATCCATTTTGTGGGAGTGAGTGAGGAACATTCAGGTTTGCTCGATAGATGCAGGCCCTTTTCCTTTTGAAAGTTTAGACCTCCAATACCCTCAATTCTACTGGCAGAATTAGGATGGACTTGGAGGGTCCTAAACGTGACCATTCACTAAGGCGGGGGGCTTGCAACAACGTGCTCGGCAACTTAATCTTACGCTAAAAAGAGCAGAGTGTAAAAGAATGGAATACAAACTCTCCCGACATTTGTAGTCGCTTCCAAAGTGGACCGTGCATTTTAAAGCTCATGGGAACGTGTGTGTTTTGGAAGAAAAAGAAGAGAAGGTAAGTGTTTATCCTTGTATCCGCCAGTTCGGGTAGAAACAATGAAAGAACAAAGGGAACCACTTCTCCGTGTCAACATTTCACATTTTCCTCCTCCGTTTGAGCCTCACGGCGAGGGGACTCGCTCCGGCTTTACCTTTGCCGGCGGGTCGGGGGTGCGGGGCACGGGGAGAAAGCTGCGGGGCCGTTCAAGTCACCCCCTGTTCGTCGCCGGAGCCCGCGGAGAGCAGAAGCTGCAGATTTCATGGCTCTGGACTCAGCGGAGAGTCCCCAGGAGCCGCGGCCGGCGGGAGCGGGGCCGGGACCTTTGTGTGCGGGGTCTGCCCGGCCCCGCGCTGCCCGCCAGGACGGAGCTCCCCGGTGACTGCCGAGGCGGCGGGAGAGGAAGCGGAGGTTAGGAGCCGGGGTGGGGGTGGTTGTGGAGGGAGAAAAAAACCTGGAATTATTTGCAAATCACATAAATCGCGTGGAAGAGCGGTGGGGGAGGGGCTGGGGGCGAACAAACACCGCGCGCGCGGGGCCTCTCGCGCGGACCGTTACAACGGGGGGCGGCGGCCCGGGACACGCGGACGCACAGACACGCACGGACAGACGCACGGACAGACGGAGACAGACACACTCGGTGTTTAAGCCGTGGAGGGCGGCACGACCCCGACTCGCCGTGCGGGTCCGGGCCGGCCCGCCCGCCATTGGCGCGGGGGCTCTCGGCCGTTGACCTTTCACCCCCCCCATCCCCGCCCGCCGCTTCCTCTGCTGCCCCGACCACCTTCCTACCCACAATCCCCCGCGCCGGCCGCGCTCGTGCCGCGCTCGAGCCTCCTGCCGCTGCCCCCCCTCCCCCCGTGCCATTCCCCCCGGCATTCCGGGAAAACCCGGGAGCGGCGGCGCCTCCCTCGGGAAGCGCCGGGGCGGGATCGGGGTGTCCCTGTGGCGGCGGCGGTAACGGCCGGGCGGGGGCGGGGCAGAGGCGGGCTCGGCCGCGTTTGAACGGGAGCGCCGGCGGAGCCCCGCGCAGGGCGGCGGGTGCCGGGGGGAGGGAGCGGCCGGGAATCCTGTAACCTGCCGGGGGGGATCGCTGACCACGGGATGTGGGGGAGCCCCCTTGGCCGAGGGCTGTGTGGGGCAGAAAGGGGGTCTGAGTTTCTGAGGTTCCTTCCTGCCCGGATGCTGGGAGAGCCGGGGTGCTGCGAAGAGGATTTGCCTGTTGAATTTCATCGCGGGTAGACGTTAATCTCGTGTTTTAAAGTACCTTGTCAGTGGCTTTAAGGAAATCAAACGTGACATTAATCAAATCACACAAATGTAAACATTTATAAGTTAAATCCTAATATTATGCAATTATTTAAATCGAGCCGTGTTTTTTCCTCAGTGTCATGTTGTATCTCCCACTCTCTTCCTCACATGCTTTGAGTTTTCTGGATCCGGGTGTCTTGGTGTCTGCTCCACATGGTGTTTGAGCATGGGGCCAGGAATGCACTGGGCTGCAGGTGGCAAAGGACTGTAGCTTAAATATCGCCT
Organism: Acanthiza pusilla; assembly: GCA_036630365.1. NCBI lineage: Eukaryota > Metazoa > Chordata > Aves > Passeriformes > Acanthizidae > Acanthiza > Acanthiza pusilla. The sequence continues at coordinate 35,572,100 of JAXCHO010000073.1, forward strand.
GGACACCTAACCAGGCCCATCAAGGTTAAAAAGCAGTATGCTTTTGTGAATTTGAGGGCAAAATCCTCGAAAAATACCTCGTATTAGTACAGTTTGTGGGCTTTTCCCCCCTGTGGGTATGTGAAGCGGGCGATCCCGTGTGGAAGCTCGATAAGGATGCTTGGGTGACTGGGATGTGCGCAGAGGTTCCTTTGCAGCCTCAGTGGGATTTTTAGGCGAGGTGACATGTGAAAGACCCACTACATTGCCAGTAGGGAACGAGGGATGGTGGGCAGGCGGCCTTTGACGGCAGGCACAGCACGAAGGCGAGTTTGGGGAAAGGCGAAGATGGCAGGCAGGATACGCTGGGAAGCGGCCGGCGCCGCGGGCAGTTGGCCTCTCTCCGTCTTCGCCCTTCGTCCCGGCCCTTCCCGTTCGCCTCTCCCGGCGGGGAAGAGGGGATTTGGGGGTCAGGGAGGAGAACAATGCTGAGCCGCCCTTTGTGCGCAGCACCGTCCCCTGAAGGGAGGGAGCGCGCAGTGCAGCGGGGCCGCGGCGCCTCTGTAGTGCTGCCGCTCTCCTGCGGGCAGTGCTCGCGGCATGCGGGGCAGGAGTCCGGGGCAGCGGGATCAGAGCTCCCATAGGCCGCCCGCCCGACCCCGGGATAGGCTCAGGAGCGGGGCTGGCGCCGCGCCAGCCGGGCAGCCCCGCTCGCCATGCGGGGGCGGGAGAGCTCGGGGCCGAGCGAGTGGCCGCGAGAGTAAACTCGTGGGTGCCCTCGGCAGCGCGGCGCGGGCACGGGGGATTCCAAGGGTGAGCGGGGGTCTCCCGGCAGCGGGGCGGGCTGCGGGCAGGCTGCCCCAGGGAGCGGAGCGGCGCGCGAGCCCGCAGGAAGCGGCGGCGGGGCCGGAGGAAGCGCGGCCGGGGCTCCCCCTGCTCCCGGCGCTCCCCATTGTTCCCCGGCCGCCTCTTTTCGCGCCGCTTTCCGCCGGCGGGGAGGAGGGAGAGCCCCGGGCCCCGCACGCTGTGTGCTCGCAGGCAGCGGCGCGGGGGACCCGCCGGGAAATCGGGTTCATGAGTAGAGAGGAGCCTTTAGAAGTGCCATCCACTGAGGGAGCTCCGTGAGGCTGTAGCTCACGTGTTACTTGAAAGGTAAAAACCCCCCAACTACCGCAGCGGAATTGTACATAAAGTAACATCTGTTTCTGGGTGGATTTTAGAGCAGGACTTGTTAAAGAAATTGGGAAAAACTGCTCGGACCCACTGGATTTGGATTAATAAATGTAGCCAAAGACAATTTTGGAAGGAACTATTCTTAAGTCTGTCTATAAAAAGGAAGATTAATCTTATCCTGTTTTTCATATAAGCACCGTGATGGATTCTCCACACCCCCCCCCCCCAAGTGATTGTTTTATGTTGATTTGAGATTTTAAAAGATTTGTTTTATAGGAAAAGTGTTTGTTGCATTTTTTCCCCTGAAAATAATTAGAAATTAATTTTTTTTCAGTACACCATTTCACACTGAACTTTCTCGTGTATTTACATAGGGGAAGAATTAAGTAACTTGATGTTCAAGAAAATTTCCAACAAGTGCCCTTAATCATCTAAGGGAAAAATACGTATTTACACATTGCTTCTGGAAGATTAAATTAAAACGGGTAGGGACTTGTATATGTGATGAGGAAAGAATTTCTAGAGAACTGGTTATTTTAAGAAATTTTGTTCTAGGAGAACTGTGATTATTTTTAGCGAGTTATGTCCGAGTGCTTGTGAATTTATTTTAAAAATATTAGAAGCGATGTCTAGACTTTTTAAAATTAAATATCTGCCAAGAAATGAACATTTTGCCTAGATCATGATCAGTAAGTACAAGAAATTAAAGGTTGATGTTTATGAATATCACTTAGCTGAAAATAATTCTGAAGTGACTTTTCTTCCCCCATGCACACTTGGGAAGTTGCATGCTTGCAGTCATTGTTTAAGATAATACCGTTTGGGACTTTTCTTTCATTCTTGGAAAACTTGCAGACTTTTGTGGGACTCCCCCACTCCTCCAAATAAAAACTTAATTCAGTTTAGACGCTAAAAAGCATCCATATTATTCAAAAGCTGAAGATACAAGTAACATATAGTAGGAAAACACCACTCTGGTAATATCTAAAGGCATTAGCTGTAAGATCGAGGAAAGAAAGATTTTTGTTTTATTTGCCCTACTTGAGTATTCCGGAGATGCATTTGCTCTTGATTGCTGCTTGGGAATTTTCAGAGTGTTACTACAAATTTAGAACACGTCATTCAAAAGAACATTTAATACTGTTGTATTTACTAAAACAGTATATCTCTATTTGAAAACTATCTAATTGAAAGGGAAAATTTAAAAAAATAGGGAGAGACCTTTCATTGCCATTCTTCTTTACTTTTTATTTTGTATTTGTGTGGAATGTGTTGACATATTTTATATATTTTTTTTTTCACAGAGGAGCATTGTTGTTCCTTTTAATTGGGAAGTACCATGTTATAAAAATTACCCACATTCCCGACTCTGAAGTACCATAGTAAGATTGACAAAAAATGATCCGAGGCTTGTGCGCTTAATTCACCAGGAATGTTAAGCTTCCCATATACACCCTATGTGGTCAAGTTAGACTTTCTCTCTTAGATAGCTTTTAATGGTCAAAGTTGTACCTGGAGCAAATATATCTATGTATATCTATATGGAATTGAAATGAGATGGTAACTAGCAGTGGGAATGCAGCTAACTGATCGAAAGAATTTTTTTTTTTTATTGCATTTGGCAACCTCTTTCTTTCAGAGACACAATACAATTAATTAACATATTCTGGGGCGTGTTTTTGAGATTGGGAAGTGGTGGCCCCTTGTTGAGAAGAAAACACTTTAAATAAAAAAGTAACATTGTCTTGTCCAAATGGTAGTGGGAAAAGCAGAGTAGTATTGCTTATCCAGCCCACGGATGCGGTTGATTTACTCCAATTTGCTTTAGCATATAACAAACCAGCTTTTCCTTTCCCACGCTTATATTAGATATATGTGTTTTGTTTATACAAACCCATCTAAAATAGCTCTGAATTTAAGAGATTTGATGGGAAATTCAGCATGTTGTTTCTCGTATTTAATATGTATAGATACCATTCCTGAATTGAAATCAAATAAATGTGATCTGTGACATAACACAGTATCACAATGCTGATCGTAACACAACAAACATGAAAAGAAGCCTATTAATTTATATGGAATGTTAATTTAGCAAATCCTACATAGAAATATGCCTATAGAAGTAATCCGAGGCTTGGTTTTGGAGTGATGCTATGTAAATGTATTTAATATAAATCCAATGAATTAATACATACCTCATAAAAATCTAAACTTTGAAACGAAGCATTCTTCTTTAAGAAAAGCTCTGTGTTACATTTAAGTTGCATATAATCTACATTCCATAGTTTACTAACCCTGCTTTTCAGGGCTTAATACGGCATTAATATTCAATATGGTTTGCTAGAAGTTTATTTCAGGTTCTTTTTTATCATACTGTAATTATCATTACCTTGACTTGACTCATATAAAAATGTGGTTAGCATTTAAATGTTTTTTTAATGTAGAGTATTATAAATTAACTGTCACATTTAACTTCTTTAACTTCTATCACTTAGGGAATGTTAAATCTTTAAAAGGAAATAATCACTGCACTTAAAAACATCCTGTGCTAGGTTTCCTTTATTTAGAATTTTGTTTTGAGATTGTTCATTCAAAGAAAATCCCTTGTTTCATGTTTACTGTAAACCTCAGTCTGAAATTAACATTTAAATGCCAACACTAGTAACAGAAGCAGTACTTGAAAACCACCAATTTTATCCATTGCTGCTAGCTAAGTGGAATTTACCAAAGTCTCCAAAGGTGATAATACAATTAAAAGTAAGAAAAAGAACGTAATAGTTGGTGGAATTACTTCCTCTTTTTTGCAATCTAAAGAACTACAAAATTTGTAAATATGTTCGCATAAAAGAAAATAGCACAACATATGAAGAGGCATGGTGTCCAGGAGATGCACTGACATGACCTCCAATGCTGCTACCTGTACTTGCATGACATGTAAATATACAGAGCAATGCAAATTCCTGATCACCAAGTGACTACATGTTAAATGTTGAAATGTCTAAATTATCCAGAACGTTGCATTTGGATAGGTTTTAAATACAGATTTTAGCAGTATATTAAAGAACAGGAAGAGGATAAAGAAAACTTTACTATTTCTTGATATAATTCAAGAGCAAGCATGTAAAGATACATTTACTTTATTAATGTGGGTTCTGTAGACATGCTACGTTCTTCATAACTGAACATGGACAGAAAGAATTTGTTGGAACTAAGGCAGACTGCCATTTAAAACGCACTGTGTGCATGGGTCAACACGAAAGAGTCGCATTTTATTTTGTGTAAAGTGACCATTTCGCTGCTGCCTTCCCAGAAATGAAGCCAATACCCATGATTTGAAGGTATATCAGTAAATGCTGTTAATGATTTAAAACCACATAAACAAAAGGCAGACAAGCATCAATGTATTTTAAATGGATAATCGAGAGATAGATTATTCTTCCTATTGAATATCACTAAGCTACTGCAATTTTTCTGTTTTCAGTTGCGTCTGTTTAGCTGCAGCATGTATCCTTTTGCACATAGGTAAAGATCACAGCTTTCTCAACAAAGACCCAATTTGAAAATGGAGCAAAAATTACTGTGAGAAGTTTGCTTTCTGGAAGGAAGTGAGTTTTCCTGCTCTACAGCTCCAAGTCCCAATATCAATTTATGTTTTCTAATACAGTATGCATTTTATATCAAGTCTATGCTTTTCTATTATTTTTGGAAGATTCTTCTGATTATTATATACAACTGGTAATGTGGTTTTGTAAATTAAAGACTTTTTCTCATTCAATGCTTTGTTTTATTCACTAAAATTACAATATGATTTTGCACATTTTAGGGAAAAAAGGTGACATTTAAACCAAGCATTCAAAAATCTTAGTTATACTGTTGGAACTGATTATTTTGTAGTAAAAATTTGTGAGTATGTCTTTATTTTTGTTTATGAAGCTGAAGTGCTATTCACGCATATATGTTAATGTTTTCTTGAGGAATGCCTTAAACTTTTAAAAACAGCAATTGGAGAGTGTAATTTTCTTTCACTTACACATTCACTCTGTTTGTGAAAGTATCTAAGAAAAATTGAATCACAGAATCTTCTTGTAAGTTTCTTATATTCTAACTTATTTGGCTCCTAGGTTTTGTAGGTTCCTTTAAGCGAATTGGATTTTCTCCTTGCATTTAGATGAACAATAAAATTATTCATTCTTACTCCCTGAATTATATTTCTTTCGAATTATTTTAATGTCTTATATATCACCATAAGAAGGACAGGCTTCTTTTTTTAAAAAAAGAAAATTGGCGTTCTGTGTCATGTCAGTGCTTATTAAATACTACAATCATAAGAATGTATATGCTACAAGATTTTATGTTCTGATTCCATAGCTGTTATAGGCTTAGTGTTTGCAGTATTTATTTAGTGGTAATGCATTTCTTTTCCTATTTTGCATTTCAAAGGTCTTCTCTAAATGATTGTTTTACAGAACTATCACGGGGTTATCTAAATTTTTCCATCAAATATTACACAATACCATAAAAGTGGTAGTCATGGAGTTTCTTCCAGTCCATGTACATTCTTTCTATAGAAAGAATTAAACAGAAATCTATAAGAAGACAACAAATGTTTCATTAAATAATTGAATGTATTAGGCTTGGCTGAATTTTGACCAAAGCAAAATTTCAGGCTGTGCAATATTGAGCTGGTGTGTTACGTGGTGTGAGATAAGAATATTTTTATTTGAAAACTATACAGTAGGTTTTTCATTAATATATTCTTGTTACTACAGTGCAGCTTTAATCAAGTTGTAAAGTAATTAGTTTTTTCTTTGGTGATGCTTCTTTATAAAACTAAAGATTGAGCTTTAAAATAGCTAACATTTAAAAAAAAAGTAACACTTGGGAATTATTGTACTAGTTGCTTTTCAAAGAAGAAATTGCAGGAAGACCTAAATGAATTTAAAAAAAAAAAAAAGTAGTGAGAAAAATTTACAATTGTTTGTTACAATACAGGTTTTACAAAATGTATAAATTCATCCAACAAAATAAATTTAATATGTTTTCATTTTTAAAGGGTATTTATTTTAATTTATCTGTCAGGGAAATAAAAGATAGATTTGCTGCTGTACCGTGACTTTTTTTTTCCCTTGGTTAGGGTTAGCAGAATCATTGAGAATGCTTTTTAAATTAGATGTCATTTTCTTGACAAGAGTGAAGAAGGGCTGCGACATTGTATCTATCAGCTTCAAATAATTTGCGTTTTTTTAAAAACACCAGGATATATTAATTTCTTTATTTTCTTACAAAGTAATTGCTTGCACCTGCAATTTTCAGGGTATTTTTATGAGCTTTTAAAGTAATAAAAATAGTGTTTTAAGTATGTTTTATAACAAATAGTTTTATGTTCAAATTTGTGTTCTGCGGTGCTGATAGGACATTTGGTGTGGGGTGGGTTTTTTTTGAGAGCAGTCTTTGATTCTACACAACTGAAACATACTACATTCCAGTCCCCTCCCCCTCCATTTTTCATGTATCTTAAAGATTTCTAAACTCTTATGGCTATTTGGAGCATATATTTACAGAGAAATGCTTAGAATGTGCCCCAAATGGCTGCAATAATCTCATGTTTGGTTGGGCCCTGCATGTAGGAAGCTACCTCCATGATTCCTTTTTGCCTGCCTGCCATTCTTCCTCTATTGAAATAATTTCATTTAAAACTTTCAAGGAGAGAAAAGAGCTTGACCTAAGATATCCTGCATACAAACTGCAGACTCAGATGTCTGCAGGGGGTAGAATTGTGCACATCCCACCTCTCCCTTCCATGTAGCAGTTTGTTAACTAATAAAACATCTGCACTTGCGTACAGGACTATGACAATGTATAAAATATAACCTGCATATGTGTAGGTCTAGGTAGCAATGTGTCCAGGAATGTACATAATTCAGTAGTGATTTGTACAGGTACCAGCTCAGCTGCCCTTGGAAAACCATCGTGAAAAATACAGCCCACACACAAATTCTGCTTCTCCACCTTTTAGCATGATAATGAAGATGAATCAAGGATATCTTCCTTGCCCAACACAAAATATAAATAAATAAATAAATAAATAAATAAATAAATTCATGCCAGGCCTGGAGCAAGTGAGTGACCAGAATTTTTCAAGGCTGCATTTAATTTCTCCATGCTCCTAACAATCACTACAATTAGTTCCTTCTGCTACAGGCATACCTGCTTACAATGGAGAATTGAATAGCCTGAGATTTTCCTCTCTGCTGACCACCTCAACTCGCTCCCCTCAGTTTTTTTTCTACTTTTGCCCCCGCCCCTTAATTAAGAGAGACAACAGAAATACAGAATTGTTTTAGTAAAAAAGAAACCCCAAGTGCCCAACTTCTAGAAAGCCATGTCCACCTCTGAGTAAAAGTAGAGAGCAGCTGTACTGAAGGTTTGTTTTTGTGTGTCTGCGGCCTCCCTGGTTTCTCTATTTGTCAGCTCTCCGGTTCAGCATCACTTTCGCTGCCGTGGCAGGAATAGCCAGGCAGCGCCGCATCCACGCCATGAGTTTTGAGGGAAGAGGAAAGAGCGGGATTAATAATGCATTAGCTTTGCAGCCCCATCGCAGGGAAAATAAACAAAATAGTAAAAGTTGCGGTGAGGGCAGGCAAGTGGCGTAATAGCGAGAACGCATTAGTCCTGCAGGCACACCGAGGGGATATAAACAGGATAATAAAAGTTGGGAGCGGGAATGCATTAGTCCTGCAGTCACATCAGGGGGAAAATAAACAAGATAGTAAAAATGATTTCTGGGGGGGGTGGGGAGGGGCGGGCATGGGGCGCGTCCTGCGGCCTTCCTGAAGGGGGCCCGCGCCGAGTGGCAGCGCGGGTGGGAGCGGGGCGCATGTCCGCCGCCTCCCCGCCCCCGCGGCCGAGGGGCGGGCGGGGGGCAGCGCGCAGCGCGTGCGGCGCTCGCGGGGGCGGGGAGGGCCGGGCGGGACGCGGCGCCGCGCGGGCTGTCCCGCGGCCCCGGCGCGCGGGGGACGGGCCGTGGCCGCGCACCGCGGTGGGTGCGCGCGCGGGCCGTCAGGTGCGCGTGGGCGCGGTGAGGGGCGGGCGCGCGCCGCCGGCGGGGCGCCGCGCGCGCTCCCGCGCACGCTCTCTCGGAGGGGGCGGCGGTGGGGGGCGGAGGGGGCGCGCGCTCGGGCCGCCGCGGCGGCGCTCACGTTCCGCGGGCGGCGCGCGAACCCTCGCGAGGAGGCCCCGGGCCGAGGCCTGCCCGCCCCGCGGGCGCGCGCGCAGTGCGCCTGCGTGCCGGCGCCGCCGCCGCCGCCGTGCCCGCCCGCGGAGCCGCGTCCGCCTCAGGAGCCGCCGACGCCGCCGCCGCCGCCGCGGCCCGACCGACACAGCCTGGCCGGTTGGTCGGGCGGGGGCGAGACGAGGCGCTCAGCCAGCGGTCATGGGCCCCGAAGCGCTGCCGCGGCGGCGGTGGCGGCGGCTGCGGCTGAGTGACTGAGGGGAGACCCCGCCGGGGGAGGGGGCAGGCGGAGGGCGAGGCGCGTGTGGCGTGCGCGGTGTTGACGACGGTGTTTTTAACCCTTAGATGGTCTCCAGCGAGCCGCTGCTGCTGCCGGTGTCACTGGAGGGCGAGTTCTCCAGTAGCATGAAGGAGATGATCGGCGGCTGCTGCGTGTGCTCCGACGAGCGGGGCTGGGCCGAGAACCCGCTCGTCTACTGCGACGGGCACGGCTGCAATGTCGCAGTGCATCAAGGTGAGCGGGCAGGCGAGGGCAGCGCACCCGCTCCGACCTCCAGCCTCGCCACTTCCTTCTTGGTGCTCCCCGTATCCTTCCCTTGGGCCTGCTTCTTTCCCCCCCCCCCACCCCCGACCGTTTTTCTCCCCTTCTTTCCCTCCCCTCCGAGCTCCTTTTTACCCATGAAGCCTGCTTCCCTGTTTCTAAGGCCACGTGCTTTCTGGTTTGACTTGCTCTGTCATCTTCTGTCTTTCCAGTCTGTCTGTCTTTTCCCTCACGTGAGACTTACTGTATTATGTCCTCCTATATTATAGCTGTGAGAAAGGAAGAAACCCCTTTTCCAATTTTTTTCTCCTTTCGTCTTCCTCTGTATGTTTTCTGTGTCTGTGCTTCGCAGTCTGCCTTTGCACCCTATTAACAACCTCAACTGCAGCATTCCAAAGATTATCTAAAATTGCTTTCTGTCTTTGTAGAACTTGTTAGTTACTATACTGTGTTCTGGCAGTTACTGCTGTATTTCTTTCTTCCTGTACTCGATCGGGTATCGACTCAATATTGTCCCCGCCTTTCCCAAATTTGAAAAATTTATTTGAGGGTCAGCCAGTGGACAGGGAGGGTCTAGGACTGGAAGAGAGAGGTGCGTAGGGAAGACTTAGCTGTCATGTGATTTCTGTCTCTGCCTGCCTTTCCTTGAATGTCATTTGGCTGATGTTTCCTGGTAGATGAAGAGACTTCCTGTTGTGGTTCTGCAGGGGGAGGGTGCTATTTGGAATGGCTGAGGCCGGATTTGTTTGGCTTAGTGGAGGCTGGTTGGTTGGTTTCCAGCTCAGCTCAGGAGCTGGCATGTTCCCTCTGTGTGATTGTTTTGTTTCTGTCAGTGGGTTGACCCTTCGTGTGAGAGCAGAGGAAGAGACTGTTCTGCTGCTTACATTGTAAGAAAGGAAGTCATCATAACTTTTGCTTTATGGTAGCTGAAATAAGATGGTCGTTTTTCTGTAGCAACTCCCAAGCAGTCATAAGAACTCTGTGACTGGCTTTCTGGCTACTTGAAGGTGGTGGACAAATTGGAGGAGACAGAAAATCCTAAATCCAATTCATTAGTCTGAATGCCTGGTGCATGTGAGAATACTACTAATGTGTGTCTCATGCTTGGTCTTAAATTGTGCTGAAGATGATATAGTAACTGGTTGTTCCAAGAATACGCTCCCTTGGTAAGCTGACAAATAGTGAGAAATAGTAATAATTTAAGGAGATGTGCAAAAGAATTTACTAATTTCTGTTAACATTGGATTGAACAGGGAGGGGAGCTGACTGGATCTCTGGAATTAATCTGGTTTTGAATTGGTTTTCTGTCATCTTAAGAGCTGAGTACTGTTAATCAGTAGGTTGACTGCTCTTTTGGAATCTTAGGATCATGAAGAAGTACACTAAAACATGAATACTTCTAGAAGTCATACCTGAAACAGCTATGCCTTTTACATTATCTTGGACATCTTCCTTTGTATCTAGAGCTTTGCTGATATTTTCAGTGAATTGGATGATAACAGCAGTTGGAGCTGAAATAGCAGGAACAAAAGTCAGTTATAGAAAGTATTCCCAGTATAGACACACTTCAGTAAATTAGGTACAAGAACTATTTTTTTTTGAAGGCATATCCAAACCTGAGCTGAAATCTGTCAGGAAATATGCAAAGTACTGCTTACTCTAAATCCAGAAGCTGTTGCAGAGATCTTAAAAAAAGAATTGATTTACTGTACCATTGATGCATTACATCTTGGATTTGATATGTTGCATTAACAGAAGTGGTAGAGTTCTTTTTGTGGCCTTTCTGTAGTAAATGTAGTAGTCCTCATGGTCAAAGCTGATAGTCTGTATTTGAAGGGCAGACAGCAGTATTACCCATAAAGCTTTATTAACTGCTTTGTTTTTGTTATTATAATTATTTATAGTTCAGAGGAAACTTCAAGTGCTAAGACAAGTTGGGAAGGACAAGATCTCTTAATGTGTTTAAAGAATCTTTGCATCGTAGTGGAAGTATAAATGAAAGAAAGCCCTGAAACTCTGTAAACAGTATCAGAATACCTCAGAGCACAAACCTGTGATGGACTCTTCTAGGCTCTGGGTGTCCTCTGTTACACTGGCAGATATAGAAGTACTTCACTTCAGCTTTGGTCTTTGCCCAGCTCATGTTGCCATTGGATCTACTTTCTAGCCCTGTCTCTGAGTTGCATTTCATAGTTGTTTCTTACTCTGCGCTGTCACTTGCTAACTTAAATATATGATTGCACATTTAAAATCTCTCTCTTAATCTCTAAAGAGAAATTTAGAGTCCCCCCCATCTGTGGTTAATATAGATGCAACAAAAACAAGATTTTTTTTTCTCATGTTAAAGAATTTTATTGTACTGTAGAAAGGCTTTTTCAGAATAATTTGGCCTGTAGGTACTTGAATAAAGTATTTGAAAATCTGACGGCTGATCTTAATATGACTGCATGTATGTATATAATAGGAGATTATTTCATTGACTTTCCTTCATGGAGATAAAAGTGTATTGGCAGATGTTTTTATAGTACTGTTGCGTTACTATTTTTCATCCCCAACCTATCATAAAATCAATATATTTGTATATTATAACTGCAAGTTACTAATTTAATCTCAGCTTCATAATTTTAAATTATTTTTTTTTCTACTTACTTAAACCTGATTTTTGTATTTAAGTAACATATGATTATTGAGAATTGAGTCTGACATAAAAATCTTTAATGCTTCAGGATTATCTTTGATGAAAATGTTTGGCTTTTTGGTTCTTTGTTTGCTACACCCGTACAAATATTAGAGTTTACTCACAGCACTTGCGTTCTTAGATTTTTATTCCCTCAGGAGTTCCTAAAGTTGCTTGATTTGTGTATTTCAAGCATGAGCAGTATTGCCAAATTGCTAAACTCTTTTTTTTCTGTGGAATTTTGTACCAAACTCCTGGGGTTGCTTTTATACATTACAAAAATATAGATGACAGTCTTCAGATAAATCTGCATGTCTGAAAATCTATTTCCTGAGGATTTATGTTGTGGCCTGGCTGAAGTTGCAGCTAATCCAAGCTCTGATGCTCAGTTCAGTTTGTATTTACAACTCTGTGAATTTTCTGGGGTAAAAAAGCAAACTTTGCCTTTGTTCAGTTCACTATGGATTTTCTGCTTAAGACCAGTTATTTTACTTAGAAGTGTAAGAAAACTGGATAGTAAGTGTATGAATAAATGTCTTACAAAAAATTCATATTTGTTAGTTACTTTTAGTTTTCTCTTAAAAAAGACCTCATTCTGACAAGCATCTGTCAATTATAGTGAAGTGTCTCACTTGTTTAGCAGGTAAATAAATAGCAAAACAGGCCACATAGGAAACCCTGCTGCTTTTGAATGGTAATGCTACTTTTCAAGCTAATGTGGTTTTTTTTCATTTAACAAATTCTGCATCATTTTTAAAATGTGAACTTGTACTTTATTTCTTGTACTTCTGTGGTAGGATTTCATGTGCAATGTATGGATGTCAATTTGACTTTCTTGATAATTAAAATGTGAGATCAAGTAATAGAAACCTTTTTTTCTAACATAGTATTGGAGTGCTACTTATGTTTGCTGAAATGTTTTGTCTTGTTCAAAACAGCTTGCTATGGAATTGTTCAAGTACCCACTGGACCATGGTTTTGCAGAAAGTGTGAATCTCAGGAAAGAGCAGCCAGAGTGGTATGTGTTTTATTTATTAAGTAATGCTAGTTATAATCCTTGTGTGGATAATATTTACCCAGGTGTTACAGTAATAATAGAAAAGAGCTTTGCTTTCTGTTGCAGTTCATCTAGATAGTGTTCAGAAAGATTGTTTGTCTTTTTTTTTTAGAGTGGAAATAATAATTGTCTCTTAAGTGTTCTGACAGTTTCAGGGTGTGTTTTTTTTTTTTTTTAGGTGGTGGGGTTTCTTTTAGTTTGTTTGGTGTTTTGGTTTGGTTTTGTTTACTTTTTGTTTTGTTCTTTCGTTTTCCTGTTTTTTTGTCCATGGTGTAGGTTTTGGTTAATTTTGTCAGTTTAACACTTACATAATTAGGTACAGGAAGTAAATAAAATCTGTGTCCAATTTTCTTTTACAGCAGCTTTAGGTTGCCAGTTAAAAGCTTCAGTCTAGGAACACTCCCAATAGGTAGTGTTGTTAATTTCAAAAACTAATGCTTACCTGGAAGGTGATACTTAGAATTGAAGAAGTAATATTTTTCTGTTTCTTTTAATTTTTTTTAATTGTAAATATTGGGGATTCAGATAATGCTTTTCTTTTTTTTACCATGGTTACATGAGGTTTTGTTTTGGTCAGACCTCTATGTTGTTAGGCGAAACGGCGTGATGTCAGGCATTTTTAGAAAAAGAGAATCACGTTTCTCCTGCTTGGCACTTTTTAGCTTGTCTTCCAGCAAAACATAAAGTGAGAGAAGTGAGAGTATGTAGAAAGACTAAGCTGTTCATTTGCCTGTGAAAAAAGATTTAATTGGAAGAGAAGGTGGTGCAGCATCTTAGGGCAGTGTGTAAACTGTTTCTAACTTTCATATCTAAAAACAAATGAAGAGTCAGAGACCAGATTTTCAGTTATTGTCAGTGACTATCAGAGTGTTGACATGACCTCTTTGCTGTAGCCAGTTCCTTTTCTAATATAAAGTACTATAGAAATGGGGGCAAGACTTACTGTTGAATGAATTTTTGGCACAGGTCTAAAGAATGTCATTCCTCTACTTTTTCCTACCTTTTGACGCTAATGTTTTCGTAATGCTCTGGGTAATTGAGACTTAGTTACTTTTTCCAAAGCAGACCTGTTGGTGGGAGCAAGAAGGGATTGATTTTTATATTCTCTTCAAGTATTTGTCGATAGAAAATCAAAACCCTTTCTAAATAAAGGCTGTTTCTTTTTCTGGGGAGAAGTTTTAAGAGTTGTGTTTTTTAATGTTGCTGAGTTTGATATGTACAGGTTGACAGCAAAGTTAAAAATACAGAGGAGAGGGAAGGATGGCTGGTGTCTATAAGAGGACTTTCCAAGAATATGAAAGGGAATCCTCATCATGGTTTAGGGTATAGTTAATCCTGGCTTCTTGTGACACAAGGAATGAAAGAGAAGTTTCCAGAGTTCTATAATAAACCATGTTTCACTGCTTTATGATAATTTCTTGAGTTTACCAAGAGAATAGCTTTGATAGACTACTTTTCTTTGCTGTTTGAAGTGAAGAAGGAATAGTGATAAACTTAACTGAATTCTCTGCCTGATGTGTTCTGGTTTTGTTTACACCAAACAGTGTCTGTTTAGTTCAACAGGTTGATTACTGATCTTGTTTTGAAAAAAAAAATCCCATTTGTAATGTAGTGTGGATTTAAGTGGTTCTCAGGTGAAACCAATTGCATGTGAGGTATAACAGCTGAAGTTTTAACATATACTTGTACACTAGTGATTTAAAAACATAGTGGCTGTGTCTGAGGTGTCTTGGAGCAGCTCTTGACATTCAGAAACTAAACTCAAGCACTGACTTCAGTATGGAAACTGGAATTTTACTGTAAGCAATTTACCAGACCCAGAAGTTTTGACACACCTGCTTACAAAAGCAAACATCCTTATTACTTTATGAGATTGAAGCTTAGTTTTTTTGTTGGCCTTTTTGCCCATAAACAATAACAGAATTAAATTAACCGTATTACTCTGACTGTGCTTCTGCTTACTTACTTTTAATCTTTAAAAAGACCTCAGTATTGCACTCAAGGTGTATTTTTCCATGCTAATGTTGTCCATGTTGTGTGTTTTTAGGGTGTGTGTTTCTTGGTTTGTTTTTTTTTAAAGCTTCAGTTGCTGGGCAAATAAATTCATTCTGATAAGCAACTGTGGTTAACTGCTCACACTAAAGTTCGTCTTGGTTTAACAATGACATGGACTAACTCGGGAGTACACAACCTGAGTTGGTGGGTCACCAGAGAAGTTGACGTAACAGCAGACTAGGGCAGTTGGTTTCCCGTGTCCTATCAAGTGTTATCCACTGATGTGTACTGTGGTCCCTTTCTTTTGGGTGCTGCCTCTAGGCTGTTACATACTCAGTGTGAGCAGAAGTGGTGGCTGGTTGACTTCCGTGTTTTTGTTGGTGAGCTGGGAACAGTGTCTTGGCTGTTGAATGGTCAGTTACTGTTTGGAAAGTGCTGTTCCATGCCAGACAAGTCATACTGAATTTTGGTACCAGCAGGGTCATGTTTTCCTGTGCATGTGAGAGAAACGGTGACTTTGCATAAACCTGAACTGTTCAGATAATTATTGAGGTGACTGGTAATTATTTGACTTTCTTTATAATCCTGCTTATGTAGTACATAATTGAAGATTGTAATCCCAGTATGCACTTTTCACAATCACTGTGTAAGTTTTTAACTATTGCTTGAAAAATCTTAGTTTTCTCTAAATCAGCTCATTTATCTTAGCTGACCTGTGGTGAGCTTGGAATGCAGGTCTGTTCAAGATGGGTGATGACTGCTCCCAGCTTTGCCTGTGTCAGCAGTAGCTGTTATTACCCTGAGTAGTGGGCCCAGATATACATGAACCTGTTCAGTTAAAGAGCAGGGCGAATACATATTGACGTAGAAAAAATTTTGGGGTCTGTGTGAGGTTGTACATATGTGGACTACTACATTTTGGGTCCTGGCTTGAGAAATTGGGTGACGCATGTATGTTGTGCAAGAACTGATAGTTCTGGTACCCAAAGAGAGATTGGAGAACTAAGCTTAGGATGTGTAGAACAGCTGTTGTTCAAAAAGACTTTTTTCCCCTGTGTCAAACATCGTCCTTGATGATCTTAAGAATAATTTAAATATAGTATGTAGTGGGGTAAAAATAGACAATGTGTTTATGGTTTACTATGGGCTACTACTCTTCATACTCAGCATGAAGGAACTGCATAGAGATACCAGGCAGCAGTTCACCATTTGTACAGGTAGCTTGGTCAGGCTTTTTAGTTATGTGTAGGTCCCAGTTCCTTGTGAATCCAGCTTGGTTCAGAGAGACCAGGAGATCTCAGTACTGAACTTTAATGTTAAGAATTCCAGTAAGTTTTACTACCTTAAAGTGCAGTTCAGATGCTAAATGTGAGGAGCTCAGATGCTAAGTATGAGGTTGGATTGCTTGCATTGCAGGTGAATCACTGTGTTGTTGATCTGTTTCACTGGAATATGAATGTTGTAAGCCTGCCCTTGTGTCTGGAAGAATCAGTTTGGACTTGGTACAAATTACTTTAACGTCATAACGGTGGTGTTCTTTTCACTTGGCATTCTGTGTTAGTTTTTTTGATGGGGTGGCTTATGAAGTTAAATGCAGTTGTGGTCCAGAACTAAGTCAGCACATTTGTGTGACACTACAGCTTGTCTAATAAGCCACCTGAATTTTAGTCCTGGGGAATGTGTTGAGGGGGCTGTGACTCCCTGTGGAGCCAGCTACATAAGACTTGAGATAGCATCCATCTGGATCTCAGCTCAACCTGGCATAATTGGAGTCTCTGTGCTTGCACATGTGTTTCTTGGAACTTGGTGTGGAGACAAAAAGACTGTCATTGTGGAGTAAGTTTAGCTCATACAATACTCAATACTTAAGGGTTCAGAGCAGTAGAAGTGCAGCTATACTGTTTGCCCAGTTGAGGTACATTGTGTGCTTGTAGCGATAGGTTCCTACCAGACCTGAGCTGCACCTGCATCTGCTGCACAGATGATCCAGAGTTTGAACCCTTGAGTTTTAAATTTTTTTTTTTTAATTGTTAATATAACAAGAGTTGTAGCTCTCTCCAGATTCTCTTTTTAAAAAAATTCTCTTCTTTAAAGAGAATCTTTCAAAAGATTCTCTTTTTCATCACATGCATCTACAAATTTGTTTTGTAGAGTTACTCATAAGAATTGTTTGATGTATCTGTAGTTTAGCATCTCATCCCCAGCATTTATGTAGTATAAAATAAGCATAACTGTAGTATTGCTTGCGTTTTGCCTAAACAGAAAGAGGCAAAGAAGGAGGACCTAGGAATGCAACTTTTGATATGCAGACAGATTGGTGATCAGAGCTCTGACACCTCTAGCTCAACAGGCTGCTTGCAGAGGAGTGGGATCTCTGTACTTACTCCACCTGTATCTGTAAACTAGAATGAATGTTGATAAATATGGTCACAGTATAGGTGAACTAAACTTTGTTCACTTCTTCTTTGTTAGAAGAAGAAAACTTGCTGTTTTTTTTTCTTCAATTTGAAATACTGTCCACCAATAAGGACTAATATACTTTTCAGTCTCTTTGAAGGTATCTCTTGAAATAATTCTAAAAGAAATGTTGAAATGAATGTTTCTTTAATGTGTGTCCATATTTTTCCTTAAAAGACACTTCATGTAAGAATATTACTACTACTACTTTAAGAATATTGTAACAAATTACTAGAAGAATTGCTTTAGTTTTGAGCCCACTACAAAAAAATTGATCTGTGTGCTTTTGTTATTTGTCTGGCTTTTATGAATGACTGTGTAGTCTAGAAGTCACTGAGTATTGGTTTGTAGCTGGGTATCTTGAATAAAAAGTTTGCCTAACGATACTTAGGTAGGACATACTGGGTTTGTGTGACAAGTTTTGTTAATAAGGGGGCTACAGGAGGGATTTCTCTGAGGAGCTGCCAGAAACATCTCCTGTGTCTGACAGAGCCAATGCCAGCCAGCTTCAAGACGGACCTGCTTCTGGCCAAGGCTGAGCCAGTCAGCAGCTGTGGCAGTGCTCCTGAGATAACGTATTTAAGAACAGATAAAAAACCCCTGCTCAATAGAAACTGCAGTTACAGAGAGGAGTGAGAATGTGCGAGAGAAACAACACTGGGGACACCAAGATCAGTGAGGAAGGAGGGGGAGGAGCTGCTCCAGGTGCTGGAGCAGACATTCCCCTGCAGCTGGTGGTGAAGACTCTGGGAAGGCAGGCTGTGCCCCTGCAGTCCGTGGAAGCCAACCGGGGAGCAGAGATCCACCTGCAGCCCATGGAGGACCCCATGCTGGAGCAGGTAGATGTGCCCAAAGGAGGCTGTGACCCCGTGGGAAGCCCATGCTAGAGCAGGGTCGTGGCAGGACTTCTGGACCTGTGTAGAGAGAGGCCCATGGTGGAGCAGGTTTCCTGGCAGGACTTGTGATTTATGGGGATTCCACGCTGGAGAAGTCTTCCTATGGGACTGCTCCCCATGGAAGGGGGGCATGCTTTAGCAGTTTGTGACGAACTGTAGCCTGTGAGAAAGACTCACGTTGGAGAAGTTGGTGGAAAACTGTCTCCTGTGGGAGGGACCCCATGCTGGGGCAGGGGAAGAATGTGAGGATTTTTGAGGAGGAAGAAACAGCGTGTGATGAACTTACCACAGCCCCCATTCCCCTGTGGTGTTGGGTGGGAGGATGTAGTAGAAATGGGGAGTGAAGTTGAGCCTGGAAAGAACTGAGGGGTAGGGAGAAGGTATTTTAAGATTTAGTTTTTATTTTCTCATTATCCTACTCTGACTTGCTTGGTGATAAATTAATTTTTCCCCAAGTTGAGTCTGCTTTATCTGCGATGGTAACTGGTGAGTGGTCTCTCCCTGTCTTTATGTTGACCTAGGAGCCTTTTCTTCAATTTCTCTCTGCTGTGCAGCTAAGGAGGGGAGTGGCAGAGAGCTTTGGTGGGCACCTAGTATCCAGCCAGGATCAACTCACCGTGGTGTGTCTTGGTGCCACAAATGTGGCATAAGGAAGTCAAGATAAGGAAAGTAATTGGGGTAGGTAGCAGGCAAAACTTGGACTGAACAGAATTAGAGAGAAAAGTGGAATGGTTGTGGAGACTTTGTGTTGTTCTGATTGTGGTGAAGGTGAAAATTTTTAATTTGAAATACTGTTGATTGATTGGTGTGTGTTTATTGTCCATTACATAGATGGGTGAGTGCTTGCTTTGCATTTCATGAGTATGAGAAAATATTTTTTCCTGTGCAGGTCTTGTTAGTGTATGTAGTGAATACAGACCCATAACCTTATTGTATTGCAACTCAAAGGACGACAGAATTGCTTAGCATTGCGGTGTCTGGCTGTCAAGGTTAGGAGTACAAGAAGTGCAGAATGTGCTGTAGAAGTGCAGTACAGTTATTGTATACTTCTCCCATGTATCAGTGTGGGAGTATTAATGCCATTTCTGATTGTGCTTTTCTTTTTTTTTTTTTTTTTTTTTTTTGTGTGTGTGTGTGTGCACTTTATTTTTTTGTGCTTTTCTGCATACTTGTTACTTAGTTTCTGAATACATGGAGGAGTTCATAAACTTATCCAGAGGACTTCCTTACACGAGAGAAAAAGTCTACTAAATTTCTTTTGAGTTTTGATTAGCTGCAGTTTACTGAAATGTACATGTAATTTGTGCAGTAATTTATAATTACATTATGCTAATTACTGTTACCTAAAGTATTCAGGCTTTAAAACAGTGTTACATCACTCAAGTACTACTTGATGAAAAATTTTTTAACACAGATGTCAATATAACAGGTACTTTAGTAAATAGTCTAAAGTTCTGTGGTAAAATTACTAACCAAAGTGAGGCTAGAACAGAACGTTTTCTCTTCCAGGAATTGCATAATCCTTATGTGGAAATGTTTTATGACTGTTTGTTTCATTGTATTCACTGGCAGAAGTCTCTAAAGTAAGCAAGGAGTTCCTCAACTTGTGAGAAGCCTTACTTAGAATTGATGGTAACATTTTATAGCTAGGAATTTTTAGGATAAAGCTGTGGTATGTTGCAGAAGAGCATTGAACCGAACCATTGCATTCTGTATTATCTTCATGTAGATTGAATTGGGTCAGTAGCATACTTTCAGGCTGAACAAAAACTTACATGTTTAGTTGGAAATGCAGCCAAATGTGACAGGCATTTCTCATAGCCTTCTGATGCTTTTCATTAAAAATCAATGTGTGAATCTTAAGCTTCATGCATGTTTATAATTTGGCTTCTTGCAACATCTAGCAGGGCTTACTAGTCTTAAATATACAGTGGGAGATTTATGGTTTCGGACTTACAAAGTTGGAGTAGCCAGATCATGATACATGTTGTGTGTCAGTACTACATAACGTTGTACTCTGTATTATCTCACTTCTAGTTACCCTACATATACTGAGTGAAAGTATGACTACATGTCACCTGTAGTACTTACGGAGTGGATGGTCTTGGAAGAATGCTGATTTGCATGTTGAGTGTCTCTAATCTTCTTGTCATAGTCTACAAATTTATTATCTATAGTAGATGTTTTTGACAGAGCTAACTTAATCTGCATATATTTTTATCTGATGCCTTGATAAAAAGAACTAGGTTGAGTCTCTTTAATTTATCCAGGTATAAACCCCAAAATGCTTCAGGTAGTCAGTCTGTTTTTCTTTTACCTGTCAACTGTCTGCTTTAAAAAAAAGTTCTTTCCTTCTCCTGGGACAGATGACTGAATAGAGATGGGGCAGAGATTTGGCAAATTTGTCAGCATCAAGAAATGGTTATTTGAAGATGAAGATGACTTAATTTCTTAAGTTGTCAAGTTGCAGAACATAGCACTTTGGAAGAGAAGTACTGACAGAATGCATTCGTTTGCTCTATTAGTGATGTCAGCCAGTTGGGGATTCTTGGATGTGGCAGAAGATACTTTGATTCCTGTTGGTTCTTCGTTGTGGTTTATGAACATGAGTCTGGTGTGAATCATAGGCTGGAAACATTGGAACTTTAATTGCTTTTCTTGGGGTATTCTGATAGAAAAATTGTGTAGTTATCTCCTTGCTGACTTCCACTTCAAATCCTGGCATGGTTGCAAGCTATTGTTTATAGAGCCATTTAGATCAAAATAGTGAATGTGGGTTATTTATTAAGCTTATAAGTTTATAAGGTTTTTATAAGGTTTATAAGGTCTTAGGAGACCATAGGTTGAGAATATTGATAAAGTATATTGCTATCCCACTGTAGTTTAGAAACTGATAAATAAGAAAGTGTGGATGTAGTTTTGTAGATAGCAGTCTCTTCTTTGGCTGGTCCATGTGTTCCTAAAGAAACTTTTGGAAAAGGGAGCATGCAATACATCCTTTTTGCTGTATTGAGCAAGTGAAAATGAACTTTTGACTCTGACAAGTATCACGACGCAGGGATGCTAAAACAGAAATAAACTCTAATGAGAATTTTCATAGTACCTAACTGATTTTAAAGAAAAAACACTAAAGAAAATATCAGTAAAATATCAGAGTTAAAACATCTGGTATGAATAGGTAGCCTAAGTCTGGTGTGAGTAGAGGTTTAGTAATTTTCAGCAGCTGCTGGAAATGCTTGTGAATTTTACTGGACTTTCTGGAGACTTCACTGGCTGAAATGTTGAATTTCCCTGGTTAGTCTTTGTACGTTGGGAGTAGTGATCTTGCTTCATAGAAGATGGAGGAGTGAATGGAAAGATGAGTTGTCACTGCGTTCTGAGGGCTGGGATAAGCTGTTGCCAGCAGGTGTAGATGTGGTCAGTCTGGTGCACATCCTGTTGCTGGGTCTGTTCTTGTGCTAACTGCCTGTGAATTCATGTTTATTGATAGAATTTATGTGAAGACCTAAATTTCTAGATAAAAATGTCTTGGCAGCAGTGTACTGGTTTGCACCACTCTGCAAATTGTCTGCAGGTTTTTCTTTTCGTTGTCTAGTTTTGCAAAAACTGTTCCTTTGTAGACTTAAGATACCTCTTTTACTGTAGATAGCCTCTGATGAGCTGAATTTGAGTTAGGTTTTCTATTAAGTGTAGTCTAGTGGTCTGTGGTTCTTAATTTCAATTAGCACACTCTTATTTAAGTGGCTTTAGAATATGGTGTCTCTTTATAGACGGAGTTATGTTTACATTGGTTGTTCAGTACCGTATTTTTCTGAATCTTACACAAATTAATCACTAAAATTACCCCAAAATTTTCCAGGTTTATTAGGGGGAAATGAGAATTTTTCCTATTTTCAGTGTTTTCATTCCAATGTACATGCGTTATTCTTTTACTTTTTTTTTTTCCCCTACTACTAAGTCAAGAGGAATGTGGAAATTATAAAAGGAAATTAGAAAATATAGGATTCTTCCCCCTGGAGAAAATGAAATACTAATTTCAGATCCTTTAGGGGAGAAGGAAAATAAGAATGTTTTGAGCTTAGAAGATAATTTTTCATCAGAAGAAGTGAATAAACTTCAAATAGCTGTGTATAGGGTGGATGATGTATGTACACCATTGGCGTAACTGGAACTCTGGACGTGATTTTTAATAAACTTCGTGTTCAGAGCTGTTTTCTAAATAGTCTTTTTTTCTCAGAATATTTATGTTTTTGACAGTACTAGGTAGGTGTCTGCCAGCATTAAATTGTTTTGCATTAACTAAAATAACTACCCATATTAAGATCTTTACCCTTCTAAACCAGTTTTTAAATCCATATTAAGATATTATTAGGGTATTATTACTATATTATTAAGGTATTGTTTGACATCGTAGTGTATAAGACTGCCTAGCATATTTGAAGTCTATAGGATTGGGAATGATCATCTTAAGTATAATAAAGAATATTAGAGGTGACTTCTTTAGAGGTGTCTTTTTTTTCTGGTAGCACCCAAGGGTGAGACAAAATGGTATGGAATACCGGTGAACGCAAGTGAAGCTGTACAGCAGAACTTGAGACATGAGTATCTGGACACAGTTGTGCTGCAGGCTTCTGCAGCTACCGATAAACGGGAGTCAGGGCTGCTAAGAGCGTCATGGGCTGCCAGTTGGAAAGCCATCAGTTAGAAACTAACCCTCTGATCAGTTGCTTTGCTTACCTTTGCAAATCTGTCCATGTGCTTTGGGGAAGTGTGTTGAGTGCTGTGCATTTTGATATACACAGAAATACCCAGTAACATGGTGTGCTGTAAAATAGATGTATTTGAAAGCAAGTTCAGAAGTAAAGCAATAAAAGGATTTTGCTGAGCAATTGACTCTTTTCTCCTAGGTTAGTTTTAAAAAAGTCATTAGAATTTGAAGGATTCGTGGAATCGTCTGATGGTTAAGGTTGGGAAAAAACTCTTAAGATCACTGAATCCAGCTGTTAACCCAGCACACCACTGTGTTCACCACTAAACCATGTCTCTGCGTGCCCTATCCACATGCCTTTTGAACACTTTCAGGGATGGTGATTTTGCCACTTCCCTGGGCAGCCTGTTCCAATGTCTGATCACCCTTTCAGTGAACAAATTTTTCCTAATATCCAATCTAAACCTCCTCCGGCAAAACTTGAGGTCCTCCTCCTTGTCCTGTCACTTGTTACCTGGGAGAAGAAACCAACACTCACCTTGCTATGCCCTCTTTCAGAGAGCACAGAGATGTGGAGTTGTAGATAAG
The DNA here is from genome assembly GCA_036630365.1 of Acanthiza pusilla. NCBI lineage: Eukaryota > Metazoa > Chordata > Aves > Passeriformes > Acanthizidae > Acanthiza > Acanthiza pusilla. The sequence continues at coordinate 35,595,402 of JAXCHO010000073.1, forward strand.
CTATTCCCTGAGCCTCCTCTTGCCAGGCTAAACGCCCCCAGCTCCCTCAGCTGCTCCTCATCAGACTCATGCGCCAAACCTTTCCAGCTCCATTGCCCTTTTCTGGACTCTCTCCAGCACCTCAATGTCCTTCTTGCAATGAGGGGCCCAGAACTGAGCCTAGGATTCCAGGTGTGGCCTCACCAGTGCTGAGTACAGGGGAACGATCACTGTCCTGGTCCTGCTGGCCACACTTGCTGATGAGGCTAGGATGCCATTGGCCTCTTGGCCACCTGGACACTCCCTGGCTCACATTCAGCACCCCCAGGTCCTTTTCTTCCAGGCGTCTTTCCAGCCACTCTGTCCCCAGCCTGTAGCACTGCAGGGGTTGTTGTGACTTGGCCTTGTTGAGCCTCAGACCTCTGGCCTCTCCCCATGGATCCAGCCTGTCCAGATCCCCCTGCAGAGCCTTGCTGCTGTCCAGCAGATCAACACTCCCACCCAACTCAGTGTGTCTGCAAACTGACTGGGTGTGCCCTCGATCCCCTTGTCCAGATCATTGATAAAGAGATGGAACAGAACTGGGCCCAGCACTGAGCCCTGGGGAACCCCACTGGTGAGTGGCCACCAGCTGGATGCAATTCCATTCACCAACACCCTCTGGGCCTGGCCATCCTGACAGTTTTCTACCTATCCAACACAGCACCTGGCCAAGCCATGAGCAGCCATTTTCTGCAGGGGATGCTGTGGGAAATGGTGACAAAGGCTTTTTTAAAGTCCAGGTAGACACATCCACAGCCTTTCACTCACCCACTAAGTGGGTCACCTTGTCACGAAAGGAGATGAGGTTGGTCTGTTGGCACCTGTCCATGCTGGCTGGGCCTGATTTCCTTGGTTGCTCAGCATATGTGCCATGATGATCAAGGTGATCTGCTTCATGACCTCCCCAGCACTGAGGTCAGGATGATAGTCCTGCAATTCCCTGATCTTCCTTTCAGCCTTTCTTGTGTGTGTCAGGTGTCTCAGTTGCTAATCTCCAGTCAACTGGGACCTCCCTGGTTAGCCAGGGCTGCTGGTAAATGGTTGAAAGTGAGTTGGCAAGCTCTTCTGCCAGCTGCCTCAATACCCTTGGGTGGATCCCATCCAGTCCCATAGATCTGTGACTGTCTAAGTGGCATAACAGGTCACTGACAATTTTCCTTCTGTATTATGGGGACCCCATTCTGCTCCCCACTTCTGTCTTCCAGCTCATGTTTTCACTAAAATGTGAACTAAAATTTGGAACAACAAGTTGATTTAACCGTTCTTCTGTCTGATTAATGATTAACAGGAGCAGCAGAATAAAATGTTTCATCTGACAAATTTTAACTCCTGTTGATGAAAAAATTGAAAGAGGTTGAGTGTCGGCTTTCAATAACTGTTATGCTGATTGTATGTAACCCACTGTTTTTTTACTTGTGACTTTATGGGTCATGTATTGCAATCTTACAGAGTTGTTTCTTCCAGTTAAATACTGTTGCGGCTTGGGGTTTTGGTTTTTTTTTTCTGTTGTCAAGCAGTATGAAACAATAATTTTATGATCAAAATGTACTTTGGAGGACAAAAACTTTCTGGAAGTGTGTCATGCTGGGTATATGCACCTTGACAGGGAATATAAGTTTCCAAACGGAACATTTTGTTTATATGGCTGATGCCTGTTAAAAATCTTGAAATGTATGAATGTCAGGGAAATACCAAAACAAAATTGAACCCAAGAAGTCTCTCTGTATTACTACCAACATAAAATGAGTCTTGTTTCAAGTGTATGATTTATTTGTTTATCTATTATTTAAAGTAAGGCCTTTGGCTGGACTTCCATTCTGATTTGTAGCCAGTGGTGATAATGCCATCTTCCAAATAAGGTAGTTATATCCTTTATATCCTTTTCCAGCTGCTGTCTGTGTTCCTGTTACGTTTGTTATTTGACATTGTTGTTCCTGTAGCCTTATGGAAAGGTGGCTCAAAGAAGTGATCTGAATTAAAAAAAAAACATTTTTAGGTTGCTGGTTAGGATTTCCATGTAGTCAATTGAATGCTTTTCCCAGACCAAGGAAGGCAGTAGAAAGTACACAGCAGGGGATGGCCAGTGATCTTCTGGCAGCACAGTGCAATTATGCTGCCTTAAAGTAAGGCTGTAGTAAAGTCAGCTGGAACTACAGCCTGATTTCTTGGCTAACTTCAAGGAACTGTGGTCTATTTAATCTGCTGTAGATCTTCTTGTGTTATTTAGGTTAACAGGTCACATTGAAAGAAACGTTTTATTGCCTCATTGCAATGCTGGGAATTCAGTCCTGCAGGATTTTACTTGGTTGACAGTCATTATTCAGGTGAATGGTTCCAATGGCCTAGCTTGGGCCACAGTTCAGTAAATTACTTGCACAAGAATTCTTTGACCTTTGTTTTCTTATAACAAGAGACAGCATATAATGGATGTCTGCAGATGATGCTTTATGAATGTGCTCCAAATTTTCAGAACCCTGAGGGAAGAACAATGTAATATTCCTATTACTGTTTTTTTTTCTTCTCTCCTGCTTGTATAGTCTTGTCCCTGTCTCTCTTTATCTTTCCTGTTTACCATGTGCCTTTTGCTCTTTCCCTTTGTTTCAACGTGAATAAGATAGTCTCTTGGAATAAATCAGCTTCCCTATGCCTTTCCAGTTGAAAAATTGGTAGAGCTAGGTTAATAAAAAAGACTTGAATAATTATATTTGTATAATGTTACCTAATGCTAGTTAAGGTAGCTCTTAGTCCCGGATAAAATGGAAAGGCATATTAATCTAGAATAGAGGAAGAACACTTTATGCCACAATGCAGTAGAGCCAAGTTGGACTGTAACTGATTCAGTATGGGAAGCTGGAATTATTTAGCTCCTTGTTTTGCTTTGGTCCTCCATTCTTGCAACTTTTTTCTCATAGCTGTCTTTAGTGGACACCTCTGTTCTTTTAATTTTTTTTGTTATTATCTCAGTTCTTTATTTCTTCTTGTTTATTTTTACTTTTTTAATAATGATAGGGTTAAAAAAAGTTTCTTTCTTCTGCATGGATCTCTCATTCTTCTGACTTTAGTTCTCTGCTGAGTAATGGTTTAAAGACTGAACTCCTCAGGAGGCAGTGGGTTTTTCATCAGACCCAGGCAATCTCCATTTTCCTGAATCCTAAGGATATAGGATCAATCTTTGTTTACTTAATTAAGTTGCTGTTTATGTAGCTCAAAAGTGAGTTGTGACAGTCACACTGTCCGACTCTTCCAGCTTCGCAGCTTTGAGATTGGTTTTACTTTAGTCCTCTAGAGGAGACTTCATAGTCCAAAGAAATTCCTGCTGAGAGTTCATCCCAATTCTGCTTGGACAGAAGCTAGATCAGTGAACTTAGTCTCTTCCACCAAAGAGCTGCAAAAATGAGATGTCTATGTTACACTCTGTAAGGACAGGAAAGAAAAGGTTGATGTCATTTTATACAACTTGATTGTGTTGTTTCAGACAGTATTTGTCTCTTCACTCTCTTCATATGTAATTCAGCTGCCCCCACCTACAGCACCACATGCACTGCTGTACCTCCCTGTGTGTGACTAGTGCCCTTCAGCCCACCAAAGGGATGTGGTTATTCTCTAGGGTCATGATCAGCCTCACATTTGCACTGCTTAACCTGATGATGTTTATCTGAATTGTTGATCAGTCATAGTGGCTTGCCCTGTTTGTGCTGTGGTGTCTTGTAGGTGTCATGTCTGCCTCTGCTACCCACTCCCTCTGCCCCCCACAGGTGATTTAGAAGTTCCCTACAGTGTTCTTGAATGCTTGGACAAAAAATCTGTGTCAGAAATCCTTTGCCAGAGACAAGACTTATAACACACAATCGGAGAAAAAAGCCTTGTCATGGTCCGTGTGCTCAAATATTAGAAACGGTCTGTATGGATCATCAAATTATTCCGTGTACTGTGTTACATCATCAACATGCGTGATAAAAAGATGGAAATATTATTCCATCCATTTTAGAACTGGCAGTAATGCGTTTAAAGTAAAAAAATTCTCTGCTAGTTACTTGTCTCAAGGCATGAGATTCACTATTCCCACCTGGCAAAGCTCCTGGTTTTACTATGTGGTGTGTGTTGAAACTTGGCAGAACAGAAATGGGTGACAGAATCTGAGAGTGTGGTGTGGAGGCTGGGAAGGAGTGAGGTTCCCGATGCAGAGAAAGGAAGTAGAAGAGGTAGGGGTGGCTGACTGGTCTGTTCGCTTGCTAGGGTGCTACTTTATTGCAGATTGTAGCCAGATTTCGTGGCACCAGAAGTGGTCTGTGTCATCAAGGTGCAAATACCTCTGTAGAGTTACCCGTGGTCATCCACAGGAAAGCTGAGTGCAGCTCTGCACTCAAGTGTTCTTCTGCTGCCAAAGCTTCCTCTTCCACTTCAATTTTCTGTCTGCATCTTCTCTTACTAGTTGCAGCCAGGGCTGCAGAGGATTAATGAGGGGCCTGAGTCTTTGTAGAGATAGGAGACAAAAATAAATCAGGTGAAGCTGATGAGACTGAATGGAGCATGCATAACTCTTCTGTATAAAGGACTGGCACAGATCATTGCAGCTTAGTGTCCTGTGATAATTTTGATTTATTTTGTGGTAAAGTTTGCACAAGAAGCTTGCTAATTCTATAATTACTAATGCTGCAGTGCTTTGGCTCCCTGCCTTCACTTTTGCTGATGCAACCGTTTGTGGGATTATACTTAAATTGCATCAGTGATATGACCTGAATTAAAAATGCTTAAAAGTTTATTTAATTCCATTTCACTGATCTGTTCTGAGGGGCAGCCCTACAGATAGTTGTGTCACTAGCTGAGGGAGGGAGTGGTGGAGGGAGAAATTAATGAGGGGGAGGTGAAGGGAAGAAGAGAACCTCCTAAACTGGTTTTGCCACTTGTGAAAATATAAGTCAGACTTCCACAGGCTTGCAGAGGTGGGGCAAGGTAGAAACGGTTAACAGCTTCTCTCAGATACGTCATCTCTTCTCATTGGCTTTAAACTGCCAGCTTGCAGCTTTGGGGTGGGAACAAACTTTATTGCACTGTGACCATCAATATATACCAGGCTTCTTGCCTTAGGAATCTGGTTCAATGTATGAGAAATTCACTGAAATGAAACTATTGCTACTGTGTGTCTCTCGGCACTCAGTATTTAATGTTTGGAGCTGAAGTGTTAGCATATACAAATATACTGCATATGTAGGATTTTGTTTAAAATTAACTGATCAGTTAATTTCAGTGTTTTGACTTAAAAAAAAAGTGTAATGATCCCAGTCTGCAGGCAACTTGCAGAATGAAGTTTTCAGCCACTTTTATATCTAAATTTCACATTAGACTTAATACTTTTAATAAATTGCTGATCTTTTTAGTGAGTGAGTGTCAGAGAGGGATGAGTGAAGCAAAAGACAAAAGGGTACAATAGTAAAGATTCTTCTTTCTGTGTGCAGCTCTCCATACCAGTGTACTGAGAAAAAATAAGAATTTTTCTATTCTACCCTCTGTGAGAGCCTCTTTGCTGCTAATATAATTTTTTTTTGCAGGTTAAGAAGGATAGTCTTACAAATTTCTTTCAGGTTAAGCTAGGTGGTCCTTGAGATATAGTTTATCCATATGAATTTCAGGAATGGAATTTCTGGTTCCTCAAATAAGTTTGCACAATCTGTTTCTGAGGTGGTTCTAGCATCATAGGCTCCTTTATCTGCTGTCTTGTCAGTTAGCTGGTAATGGAGAGTAGCACTGTTCAGGGAACAGGGAGAAGTATCCCACTCTGTTTGAAAGATACGGTGTTAAGTCTGCATCTGATGTGATTATTACTTTTGTATGCTTTGAGTTGTCCCTAGTCTGGAAATATGTAAAGGTTGTGTAATATGGTGATTCCTAGGTATAGGATCTCGTATAATGGTGTTCTGGTGCTTGTAATTTGGAGCAGTTAAATTGGAATGTGTGTCAAACCTGTTAATTTCTTTCATCTCTGGTTTGGAATTGTTTCACATGCTTTAGGATAAACATGATTTTAGGAACTTGATAGGAGGCAGTGATAGCAGAAAAAGTGTTGTGATCCTGGTGTATGTTGGAAGAATATTACATCAGGGATGACTTGGACCCTGGACTGGTAGGGATACTAAGCAAGTTTCGTACAGATGATACTGGCAGGGGCTGTTGAATCCCTTGAAGGCAGGGAGGCCCTGCAGAGAGACCTTCCTAAATTAGAGGGCTGGGCAATCACCAACAGTACGAAGTTTAAGAAGGGTGACTGCCCGATTCTGCACCTGGGATGGGGCAGCCCTGGATGTACAGACAGACTAGGGAATGAGAGGCTGGAGAGCAGCCCCGTGGAAAGGGACCTGGGGGTCCTGATCGATGGCAAGCTGAACATGAGCCAGCAGTGCCCTGGCAGCCAGGAGGGCCAACCCTGTTCTGGGGACATCAGGCACAGCATTGCCAGCTGAAAAAGGGAGGGGATTGTCCTGCTCTGCTCTGCACTAGGGTGCCCTCACCCTGTATCCTGGGGGCTATTCTGGGTGCCACAGTATAAAAAAGATACTAAACTATTAGAGAGCGTCCAAAGGTGGGCTGTGAGGATGGTGAAGGGTTTTGAGGGGACGCCATAGGAGCAGTGAGGTTGCTTGGTTTGTTCAGCCTGGAGGAGACTGAGGGAAGACATCACTGGCTTCCAGAACTTTCTCATGAGGGGAAGAGGAGGGGCAGACACTGATCTTTTCTATGTGGTGACCAGTAACAGGACCCAAGGGAGTGGTCTGAGGTTCTGTCGGGGGAAGGTTTACGTTGGATGTTAGAAAAATGTTCTTCACCCAGAGGGTGGTTGGACACTTACCAGGCTCCCCAGGGAAGTGGTCACAGCACGAAACCTGACAGAGTTCCAGAAGCATTTGGACAGTACACTGGGGCACATGGTGTGACTCTTGGGGATGGTGCTGTGCAGGGTTAAGAGTTGGACTTTGATGATCCTGATGGGTCCCTTGCAACTCAGCTTATCCTGTGATCCTGTGATCAAACTGCTTATTTCCAGACATACAGTCTTGAACAGTTGTAGGGACAAGTCAACTTCCGACCCCCTTTTTTTGAGACATGAGGTGATCTTGGTTTTCGTCTCTCAGGATAAGTGGGAGTCAGCAGAGACTCTGGAGTCAGCCATAGCTATGTGCACCTGTGCTGATCTTATCCACAGCACTTCTTTGTGATTGACCACCTGGGTCAATACAGAGATGCTAGGAAAAGGAAATACAATATGGAGTTTTGGACTGTGTCCAAGCTTCTTGGCATGTAAGTCTACCCTGTGCTATAGTTTTTGGAGGCTTGTCTGCAGAATTCCAGGGTGTGGAATCCAGGAAGAAAACCTTGGAGACAGAAGTGCCAGTAGATTTAATTCCTGTCACAGTTGCAAGATCTGGAGGAGAAAGCTTTATTTTTCACAAAGTAACATTAATATTGAAGTAAAGGTTAAGGGGAAACACACCTATTCACTTCTAAAGAATGGTTGCTTCCTTAATATCGGATAACAGTTTTAATATGTGTGGTTTCTTTTTCAATGCTTCTGTGATCATGCCATTTTTTTATTTTATTTTTGCTTTTTTTCCTAGAGATGTGAATTATGCCCTCATAAGGATGGTGCTTTAAAGAGAACAGATAATGGGGGTAAGTTTTATTCTTACTTTTTGTGAACTCTCTTATTTTGTATGAGGGAAATAAATCTGTGGAAAAAAAATTATAGGGATCCTAAACATAAAAGAAAACACGACAGGTTTGGAAAGAGATAACTATTTTACAGTAACCCTTATTTGTCCACTTTAGGTTCAATTTAGTTTGAGGACATCCATCATTATTCTTAGTTTCATTTTTAGGAAAAAAAGTTACAATAGGAAAAACTGCATTTTAACATAAGATTTTAATGGGTTTAATTTTATGTGTATTTAGTTGGAGCCTGAGCATTTATAGAAAGCTGTTGAAAGTGCGCCATTCATGGAGGAAAGTGGAATTTTTATGTCTATAGCCCAGACTGAATGCGCTAGTGCATTTTCAAAGGTTTGCTCTTTCATGCCTGATTTACTAATAGGTTCTGCAACAAAGAAGTTAGAGCTGGAAAGTTGCAGTAGTGATTACGTCTGCCTTGCATCTTTCTAATTTCACTGCTCAGGTTATCAGTTCTGCTCCTGCTGAGTAGAGCTGCTGGAGAAAGTCTCCACTGGATATCCTGTCTTGATTATGTTTATACTAATAGCTGCGTTACACGAGTGAAAAATTTCAGTTAACTTTTCAATCACTTTTGGGATGCCACCTTCTCTCTCTATTAGATATTTCTAAATTCCCGTCCATCAACCATCTGTGAATAGCCTGGTCGTTTTGATACTGAGCCGTTTCTCTTGTGAGAAGAGAGAAGTGTGATTTGGATTCTGGACTTTACTAGGACAGTCTGTGTAAATTGTATTCTGCAGATTCTATGCTGTGTACATAATAGTCTATCTAATTTATATCTTGGCTTAGTGTTGATGCAGCTTTGCTATTTTTGTTGCAGTTGAGTTGCAGGAACATAGAACCTGCTCATGTTTGTGCTGATCTACCCTTTCCCTTGTGTAGCTTTGACTGCTCTGTTTATATATGTATTTTTATGTATATGTGTATATATATATATATGTATACACTCTAGGTTTGCCATTCTAGTGTCAACTGACTCAAACACATTACTGAACTTAGTGCCCAGTACTTGAGTCTTCTTTATTATTCCTCTCATGTTGATACGTGCAGTGTTGAATTAATTTCTTTAGAAATGGCAGTTGGACACTTTCTTTTTTAGGAAATGGTAATAAGAAAGCCTCAAACTTCTTGAAATATACAGTAAAATTTGTGAAGTGTGAAGTAGCTGAAGTGTTTTCTGGTTTTATACTTAAAATAGCCTTTGGGAATGCTGTGCTATTGTCTGTGGTGGTGTTGAAACTTTTTCTCTGCATAAAGTCTTGAGGACTTATTTTGATTATGTGCATCAAAGATCTGAGCATCCTTCTGGCTCTATTAATTGTAATTATGAATCCTTGTCTGAAAGTGTATTACTCTATAAGATTGAAATGTTTTAAGTTTAAATAGGAAAGATATTACACTGTACTATAATTTTAATACCCAAGTGTTCTCATTGGTGAAAGCTTCATATGGAAAATTCCATAGCTGAGCAGCTTAAGAATTTATATTTTCTTCTGAAAAAACCCAGCCCCAGCCTCCATAACAGATCTTCTCCATGATGTTGAAAACAGCAAATTATGCTTTGTGCGCCAAATGTCCTTTAAATAACAGCTTTACAGAAGGATGTGCACCTTGGAAAATACTTTGACTGGTGTTGCATTTTAGAAATCTGCATTCATACCTGAAGCATTCCTTTCAAAGAGTTGCCTAACAAGAAATTGTGCCAGAAGATTTTTGGACTTAAGGAAATATTGTTGAAAATCAGGTAATGGTCTTGCCAGTTAACAATGGCATTTACAGTAGGTTAATACTTAGTTTTTTTAATGCTGTTACACCTTTTGTTGCCAAGTGCATAATAAAAAGATGCAGGTATTTGAGAACAAACTTTGAAACAAATATTTCTGATAAAACCTTGTAAGGATCTAGCTTTATAAACTTGTAATTATGCAGCCTTTCTCTAAGTGTAGAAATAATTAAATGGTCTTAGCTTTTCAGAACAAGAGAAAAAATTGCTCTTTTTAAGTCAGTGATATAAAGTTGTGCTTCTTTCTGCCTTCTGGCAACAAATAACTTCATTTTGTAGCCAGAAAACCAGTGTGCGTTTTGTTTTGAACATGCAGATAGCTTAGCACATACATGGCCTTCTGCTCCTGTAGTTTTTTTTTTTTTTAACAGTCTTCTGGATATTTGCTTTATAATAAGATGAAGAACTGTGTTTTGGGCATTGAAGGTACTGTATTTTCTTCTGTGTTAGGAAGCTAAATGGTCTACCGAGCTTTTACGATAGGGTTCTGTGATTTTCTTAACCTGCAGTAAGATGCCCTTACTGCAGTGAGGGTCCTTGCTATACATTGCTTCCTCCTCCTTTGTGATGGTACTAGCATTTAAAACTTTAATTTTTTTCTGCCCCTGCATTCCTTTTCAGCTACATGAAAATTTCCCTGACCCAGCTGCCCTTGCTCATGCTGATACAAGGAATGGCCAGGAGTATTCCTGGAGCAGCAGCCTGTACCTTAGCTGTCTTAAGTCAGTTGCACAACTGTAACTGAAAGCAGTCTAATCTTAGAGCTCCTCTCTAATGGTGTTATCTGCCTTTAAGAACTCTGGAGCACTCTAAGATATGTATAGCAAAGTAGTCTGGGAATCAAACTTGTATTGTTTATAAGTGTTATGAACTGACTATAAGTATAATTAATTGATTGTATATTATGGTGGCGTATAGTGTGGTTGTATTGGTATTTTGTGAGGTTTTTTGTCCCTCCCTCCTGCCCCACCAAATAGTGTGAGGTTCCTTTGTGTGCATTCTTCCTCCTGCTCCCTCTCCTTTTACTGGCCTGTTGCTGCTTATCTGACCTTCTGGAGATGACCATTTTTTTTTAGATTGCTTTTTAGGTTTTGTATTCCTATTTGGAGTCTGTTTGACTCTGCCGTAATTGTGCTTATCAGGTTAATGTGGGTTCTCTTGTGTTATCTATGGCAAATACAGAATTACAGTTTTCAGTTGTTCCTTAAATACGGCATTATTGGAGTAGTACTGCCATGGATCTTGCCGAGGACTTAAAAGTGACAGCCTGAGATAATAAGAGGAGAGGAGCATATCATGGAGGCCAAACAACATTTTTCCTGCTCTCTTTGTCACTATGAACTAGATTCTTGAGAATGGTCTTGTGTGCCTTCTCAAGAATAGTTTCCCAGCCTACAAGTATTTATGCTTTGGGACTTCCTGATCTGGACACGGTGTTTTTGTGTTTAATGGAAGACAAGTCCATCACACTATTGAAGTCCTAACTTCTGTATAAAGTTTGGTGTCCATAATGTTGTGTAGCAAGGCATTTTGCACTTGATCTGTGTGATGTGTCCATGGGTTTGTTTTGAACCTGTTACTTCATGGTTTTATTTGATGGCACTTGGTACTTGCAAACGGAGGTGGCAAAGGTCAGTTATTCTGTGCTGACCTTTGCAGTACCTCTTTCCATAACCTTTTTGGGTACACTGGAAAGTACACAGATGCCTGCCTGTTCTTGGCTTGGTGATGGTGGCTACTGGTGCTGTAATCAGAGCCTGCAGTGACCCCAAAGAGATAATTCTGACTGGATTTGTGTGAAATATGTCCTAGTCTGCTTCAGTGTCCCTCCTGTGCTTTCCATTGTCACAGACCTGGACTGACCTTGAGCATGAGCAGCTAAGGTCCATTTGCATGTTTTTGTTCGGTCTCTGCACTGTGTGAAAATGGCCATTCTGCTCCTGCACTTGCACAGATCTTGGAAACAATACTCTTGGATTTAGCCACGTGTAGACTGGACTAGTATCTGTGGTGTGGGTTGTCTGTCAATGGGTTTATCTGTCCTAAGGATTGTTCAGAGTTCACTGTATTTAGCTGTACATTTGATTTAATTAATTTGTAAGAGTAATGGGACATTGCACAGTTATGAGCAGGGTATTTGTAAACATTTTTAGGAATTAGCTTTGAATAAGTTTTAATATTTTGTCTGCCTAATATCTGTGACTGTCTTAGGGCTGTGGTTAAGTTTTGTGAACAAAAAATAATCCTCCCTGTATGTGGACTTCATTTTTACATAAACATTAGGACTTTTTCAGTGTTCAGAGTCTGGAATTATTTAAATTCCATTAGGCTATTTACTGTTTTTTTAAAAAGAAAAATTATTTATTCTTATTGATACTAAAAGTAGAAAGGTATTGAAGTAGAAAATATGAATTGAAAAAGGAACTTTTCTTTCTGAATGTATTTGTTGACAGAATTCCTTGATAAATTTGGCATTCATGTTATTTAGGGGAACTGTTGTGGTTTTAAACATGACTGAATATAAAAGTTTTTTAAAATGAGAAAACCTGATACGTATATGAGTTGCTTATTGATTTGCTGTCTTACATGTAAGAAGGCTATTGAAAGATTAATTTTCCTCTTGCTGGGTGGATTGGTAGGTGGATTAGTAGTTGGATAAAATATAAATATGTTTTTTGAAAAACAGAGAAGTAACAAGTGAGCATTTGTTTGAAGATACTCGAGAACTGTTGGCATTTGACAGTTTTGGGCCTTTCAGTTCGGTAGTATTTCCTTAACCATTGCAGTAATTTCCTTTGGATTTCTGACACTCAGTGAGGAGGAAATGAAATCATGACCATTTGAACTGATTATAGCTTTTTGGATCCCAGTTCTTTATCTTCTCATAGCACTAAGTATGCATTCTATTTTTAAAGCAAATTGTTCACTTATGTCTAATATAGTACATCTCCTATTTAAATAGTTTTCGTACAGTTATCTTTTTTCCACAATTTTCTGTAAGCTTAAAAGGTTTGATTTTGCTGTACATGTTGTTACTTTGAAATCTGATTCCAGTGGATGATGATCAGGAATGCTGTGTAACAGCATTCTTCGTGTGACTTTTCACCAAGACTTCTTTCATGCAGCTGCTTGGGGAAGGGCCAGCTAACAATGTGGTGTTTTTATGTCATGGTCCAGACCCTCTTCCCACCCCGTGGGTTAGTGGCGGGATCTCCCAAGTCTATAAAAACATTATATGCTAGGTTTTCCTGTTGCTGTTGTTATTATTAGAGTCGCACTGTCTGGTTTACTGTTCTGATGAGTTTTCTTGGTGTTAATGTCTAAGAATGTGGATGGTATAATGTTATGTGTACACACCAAGACATGCATTTTGCAAGTACTTACCTGCAAATGTTCTGGCCTTTTTGAGCAGATTTACAGCAGTTTATGTGTGTATTTTTTTTTACTGGGAAAGACTAAAAATTGATAATAGATTTAAAATACTATGGTCATATAAATGCATGTATTAACATGTATATTTATGATTTACATTACTGATAATCATAGTGTATATATAGAAATTATTTTTAGAGTTTTAGGTGTTTATTCATACATTTCTTCTTTTTGTTGTATGATGGGATTTTTTGAGGGAGGTGGAACAAACTCATTAATTCCATAGCATGCCAGATAAAATTATTAAAGCTATTAGCTTACACAGTGGACCAATGGAATTTCATCTTTAACTGTTTCAAAAACAAACTATTTGTTTTGCTGTGGAGTGATGATTCAAAATGAATCAATCATTAGTTGAGGAGCAGATTTTTATAAATGGAGAATTTTGTGAAATTCAGTAGTAGGACTTTGTAGGATGACACTATTTCTTCATAGACAGGTGGTATTTATTTTACCTTTTTAATGAATTGTCCATTCTACACCAGTGACAATGTTGATTACCAAACACGATGGCAAGAGCTGTAGTGGTTGGTGTGAGCACCTTCTTTTTACCCCTCTTCAAAGAGTGGGTCAAACAATATAATATGAGTAATGCTGTGTTAAATGTGGCAAACTCTAGAGCTGTATTTAATACAGTAAGGAAGAGACAGTTACTTCAGCTGACAGATTGCTTATCTGCAAGATTTCTTGTCTTTACAGGAAAGGAAGATCAGGGTTAAAAGTATATGGAATGTCTTAATGAAGAGACACTTAACTAAAGGTTTAAAATAGTACTTAATCTTTCCCTTTGGCAAAGAGTAACAGTAATGGTCTTAAGTACATCTTTGAAAGGTGAATCCTGCAGACTTGGATAGAGCTCAGCCTTTGGGTCAGTCAGCAGATCTGATAGCTGTGGAAACAGAGGGTGCAGTTTCATGTAATCTAGGACAGCTGTTGACCTCTGCTGAAAGCAGTGGACTGTGGTTTTCCCCTGCCTGGGTGTTTCTGCACTGGTGGTTTTGTATATGGTAATCATACAGCCTCAGCGTGGATTGCATCAGCCCATTGACTGATCTTGCTGGAAGGTAAACTTGTAAGTTTCCCACAAGTTTAGTAATGAGATGAAAAAGAAATTACTTGGCCTGCTACACAGCAAACTCATCCTGCAAGGAGAGGGCAAGAATGTACAGTTGAAAGTGAAGAGTGAGATCCTGCTTTTCAGTGACAGTCCACAGTTGAAATGGATTAAGGTATATCCTTAAGTGACAACTTAGAGCAGCCCTCATAAGGAACTAACATTTCAATGAAGAAACATTTTTCCATGCTAGAATAATAAATACATTCTGTTGTTTTGGGAGTGAGCTGTAGTTATAAATAAATAAAGTAAGACTTCTTTAATGAAATATAATGGACTCTTTAACAGCTTAGAATGCATAAACAAACTTTGCTCTGAAATCGGTGAATGGTTAGGGGATGGTGATAATATCCCAGAGCTCTTCTGCTACTAGACTGGTCCTGTGGCTGGAGTTCAGTGTGGCTTCACGATTCTGGCCTCTGCAGTGTGTTAGTGCTTTGGAGCACAGCTTCAGCACTGACCGTGGGTCATAGTGACCCCACTGTGAAGGGGGTCAGATAGTGAAGACCCTACTCTTGCACCTCTTAGCTCATAAGCAAGACGTGGGCTTCCCTTGTTGTGGATGGTAGGATGGATTATAAGCTTGTTACCATTACTTTATTAAGAAGTCAAAGGCTATAAAAACAAGGCTTGAAAATTTGCATTGGAAGGCAATTTAAAAGTACTGAGTTTGTTTACTTGTGATCAAGTGCTTGTGAATCAAGTTTTGGGCAATTAAGCAGTAGTTGTAAAAGTAAAAAAATGCGTTAGATGGGTAACATGCTATGTATTATTTATCTTCCTGGGTTTTCTTTGTCAATTTTAGCTTAGTTTGGTAGAGTTTATTTCTAGTTATAGATTTCTTTGTTGGCAACAGTCTTGTGTTTGCTGATGGTTAAATTGCTAGGACTCACTTGTTCTCTGTCACACTGGAATAACAGATGAACTATTTATTTTCAGCTAGGAGTCTGAACTCTGAGATTTGTTACTCTGAATGTTAGTGAACAATGTACATTAAAATTATACCTGTGAAATATGTACTGCTAGGTTTGCACTGAATTAAAAATTAGTAAGGCACCAGAAAGAAAAATCTCAGTGAAAGATTGGTAACATTTGGAAAGATTCTGTGGTGGTAATTTAAACATTTTGTGAGCTAGAATGAAACATAAAAATTGGCAAAACTCAACAGTGTGTCTTTCTAAGAGATAAATCAAAATAGAATTCATTTAAGTGAAATGCTACAAGTCTCATATGGTGTATTTAAACTTTGAAGAATTTTCAGCATGAATTTCCAGTTTTTGATATTGGAAAAAATACTTTTCATTATTGTTATCAAAGCAGATCTTGGTTTTTGACATTGTTTTAATGTTGGTAGAAGTAGTTTTCTAAGATATTTTCAAAGGAAAATGTCTTAGTTATATTTGTGTGATGTTTTCTTAGAAAGCACACTGGATTTTTTTTGAAAGGTAAGCAGCATTTGCCAAAGTTACTGAACTTGAAAGTACAGTTGAAGTAAATATTTTAAAATTTGTCTATCACCAATAAGTAAAAATTAAAAATGATGATGTTTTACAATTTCTGGATGGAGATATTGATTGTTGTAGCATATTGGGTTTTTTGAAGCAGAAGAGGCAGTGAATCTGTCAGCCCATGGTAGGTAGCCTGAGGGGTTTTTTTCAGCAGTTTCAGAGAAAACAATTCTGAGTTGTAAGAGTGCACAGAAACAAACAAACTAGGTGGCTGATTTGAATCTTTATGATATGTTTCTTAGGCTTTAAAATGAAATTTATTTTAAAGTAAGCAGGCCAAGCAATATTGTCTGGTAAACTGTTATTGTGAAGGCACATGTGTCAAAGGGCCACTGTCTCAAAGATTGAAAAATAAATAAAAAATCTGAGTACAAGGGAAAATTTTAAGAACATTTTGCAAACTGCCAGTACCTCTATTTGAAAAAACATATGTCCTGCCCTCTCTTCCAGTTGAAGTTGTCCTGAAAGGGGGACGAAACCACAAGTAAATAGTGTATAAGCGAATTAATGGGGATAGTAAGAGTTTGTTAGCAAGTACTGCAAGTTTCATAAGTAATATTAAAAAAGTGAGTAGTAAATCTGTGGCCATTTGTCTGGATTCAAACCATGCAAAATAAAGTGGATGGAAGCTTAGGATTGGTTTACAGAGTAAATGATATGGTTTATACGGATGGGTTTAATGAACTCATTTGGAACAAAAGTGATCTCGAAAAAGGCATGAGTTCCTGGCTAAATTTGGAGAACAATTAAGAAAAAACAGGAATATCTTGCTGTTATATCTGTGCAGTGTTTGGGTGAAGAGGAGTTCTGATAAAAAATTTCAGTTACAACAGAAACTAGGGAGAATGTTTCAAATGTTATTGAATGTGTATAACAGTGCTATTAGGGATTTTTATTTTCAAATCTAAAATATGGGTGTACAACAGTATTTTTCCACACTTAAACTTTGGCAAAGCTCAAAGGAACTGGATTTAATTTTTTTATTCCTGGGTCAGAAGGAGGGAAAAGGTGTATAGTTGCTGATGAAATTTTAGTTGCCCAAGAATAATGTAGGAAGTGATTTGAATAGGAAGTTTATAGTGCAAACTTTCTGGCTTAGATGAAGTAAATGGTAAAATATGCATTTTAACGTAATCTTAAATACCACGAATCCTTTAAAATTCTTTCTTCTCATATGGGTTTTTATGTACAGTTTAGATGGGTGTCTCCTTAGAATGTTTCATTATCCCTGCAGACAAAGAAGGCAGTTATCATCAGTAGGAAACGGTAGACAAAAGCACTCAACTTTGAACGTGGCAATAGGGCCTTTATTCTGCAGGAATTCTGTGCTCAGCCTGAGTAGTTGTCTAAAAGAGAAGCAAATGTCCTCAAAGTATCGGGAAGGTGTTTTTGCGTGGTGTTATATAGTCAGTAACACTCTCAGCTGCACGAAACATTAAAAGTAAAATCTGTTTATAGGTTAGTAGCTCGTTCTCTCATCAGTGAGACAGAGGAGAACTATCACACTTTGGCTGTAGACATCCTTAGTTCCATGCTTATGCTTTGTAGCAACAGTGACTAGTCTCTTGCTGCTTAGGAAAATGGTGGTTGTTTGCTTCCTTTTCTGTTTTCCTCCTGCTGTCTGGTCCTTAGATGGGAAAACTGAATTTTCTTGACCTCCCTTAAGTTTAAAAGTGCTGTGGAGTCTACAGACCTCCAGTTCTCAAAAGATGGAGATTGTACATCCCCTTAGGCAACCAGTCCTTAACCACACTTGTTAAGGAAAAATATCTTCCTTTCTCTTCCTTCAGAGACAGCTGTGCCCCTTGGCACTTCCAGGTCAGCTGGGTGTTGCTCTCGGACAATTTTATATTTCTTCATCAGTTAAACTTTGGACAAAAGAATATTTAAGAACTTGTGTATGGGGTGTCTCGAATCCTGGTGGGAGCTGGTAGTGGAATTAGGCTTCTTTTTGGGGTAGGCATTTGAGGCTGATGACATAAGGGTGCTGCAACCACCCCATGGTTAAAGTATTGTTTGACAGATTGTGGCTTTTCAGCAAGGTCAGATTATCTGGGGTCTGAAGGTGCCAGATGGAAACCAATGGAAAATGCCCCTTGTCCTCAATTCCATGGGCACTTAATAACCCACGTTCAAGAAGGGTGTTGGTGCTGTGGTGCTTCATTTGTTTCATTATATAGATATTGGTTTTGGTCTCATGAAAGTTGAAAGCTTCCTACTGCCCACAGCTGTCTTGAATGTATGCTTCGTGTAATATATTGTAGTGGTTTTTTGTTTGTTTGTTTGTTTGTTGGTTGGTTTGGTGGTTTTTTTTTTTTTTTTTTTTTTTATATGATGTGGAGCACTATTCACTTAAAGTTACTTCTGAAACTGGTTTCTTATAATGAAAATTTTTTACCTATCTAAATTTCAGTTTGCTTAGTAAGTGATTTTTTTTTTCTAATATGTCTGGTATATTTTGTATATTTACATAATAGTTTTTCATTATATGTAAGTGTAACTGGAGTACAGGCTTAATTACATCTGAAGTTAAAGCTTTTGCCGTCTAGTCAACTGAAGAAGGTTTTTTTTTTTTCAAAATTTAAGTGTCACTTTTTTATTGGTTTAATGGCTTTTTTAGATGAATGGCGTTTCTATTTGAGTTAATTTTTTGAGAGAAGATTTAAAGATAAATATTCACCATTAACAACATGTTAACATTTATTTGTCTTTAGTAGGATGACTCTAGCTTAAGGCAGTTTGCAAGTCTTAGAAAAGCCCTTATAAACACTCCTTCCCTGAAGATATTTCAAGTAGATGAGAGAAGAAAAAAGGTTGTGGTTTTTATAATTGGTTTTTTTTTTCAGTCTGTCTCTTAATGATAATTTTGCAGTGATCTGTTGGAACAGTTTTTTTAAAAGCAGCTCAATTTGGCAGTTTATACTTCTTTTCCCCTACACTTTTATTAGTCTCATGCCTTTTCTGTACGGAATAATTCTACAGACTCTTCTTGAGTAAAATTATGGAGAAGCACAGATACTGTATTTAGTTGCAGTTGAAATACTAGAATGATATGTGTTATATTGATTGTGAATGTTGACTGTAACTGTTGTGTGTGTGTGCTTTTCGTTTTCCATAGAAATTATAACTACCAATTTAGTAAATTGGAAGGGGGGACACCAGATCTGTTGGAAGCAACTGCAGAAGATTTGTGCTTAAAGAAAAGTATCTGCAATTGCATATATGCATTTAATTCTAAACACCATTCCAGAATCTCAACATTACTGCTGTGAGCAAGCACAGCTTTTAGCTCAGTTTAAGAGTCAAAATA
This sequence comes from Acanthiza pusilla, assembly GCA_036630365.1. Classification (NCBI taxonomy): domain Eukaryota; kingdom Metazoa; phylum Chordata; class Aves; order Passeriformes; family Acanthizidae; genus Acanthiza; species Acanthiza pusilla. The sequence continues at coordinate 35,614,292 of JAXCHO010000073.1, forward strand.
CAGTTATATGAAGAAATTAACAACCTTTAGATTCTGTAGAGTAGTTGAAAAGACAAAATCCATGATGAAAACAAAACTCAAAACGGTCTGCAGTGTGACAATATGGTGGGTTTTGTGGGTTTTTTTGGTTTTTGTTTTTTTGTTTTGTTTTGGTGGGGTTTCTTGTGGTTTTTGTTTGTTTAAGGCTTTTTTGTTTTGTTAGTTTTTTTTATTATAGCATGCATTTGCACAACAGTAATTTACTTTGCTTGCCTAATCTAATAATCTGCTAGATTATCTAATTATGTAAGTCTGTCATCTGTAGGAGGAAAGCAGAATTGTTCTTAAAGTATACTGAGGGTCTTGTGACAAGAGACTTTATTTTTCCTCTTGGTGAAGAACAGAATTCACACCAAATGAGTAACCACAACAAATTCACTTTCAGATGAGGTGATGTTACTTTTAATAATTCTATTATTAGTGTAAGTATAGCAGTATGTTGGGTTAGCTATATAGCAGCTTCTGCTCAATTTACAGTGCTGGCACATGGTCCTCCACTGAAACAAACCAACAGCTCTCAGGATCTTAGTGTTGAAAAAAGGCTTCAAATTAGTAGGTTTGTGTCTGAATTGGTGTTTTCCCACACCACTCTCCAACCAAGTGTCAGACAATTAAAAATATTGGCTTTCTCAAAATGTTGTTAAAGTACAATATGGTAAGTAACTAACTATTATTGATGACCCCAAGTTAATGAGTTAGAATAGGACTGGATATTGGAATTTGAAAAAATCCTATGAAAAAATGAGTTGTCTTCATTCATAGAGGGGGTGTGAGGGTGTGTGTATGTGCTGGGATTTCTTCCTACAGAAAAGTCTTCTATGATGCTAATGCTTGTATGAATACCGGTTTGGTCAGATGATACTTCCTTTTTGCAGGACTTAGCGTAACTTTTGTGCAATGACTGTGTTAATCCAAGAAAGTAAAAAAGTAATAGTTTTTTCTGTTTGTGTGTCACTATTTGTATAAATCATTAGTATTTGAATTTCATGGAGTATTACTTGTATAAGATCTCCCTGACTACATTAAAAAATGTATTACTGATCATCTAAACTTTGGATAACAGAAATGAAGTGTAAATATGACTTAAGTGTAACTTATGTCCTTAATATTCTAAAGAGCTAAAATAGTCCATGGGAAAAAAAAGTATTGTAAAAGGTTCTTTGTACTTTATTGTACTACATTGAAATGTCCTTTGAGCTTCTAGAAAACATTAAATACAATTATAACTTTTTGTAGGTTGGGCTCATGTGGTTTGTGCTCTGTACATTCCCGAGGTGCAGTTTGCAAATGTTTCTACAATGGAGCCTATCGTGTTGCAGTCTGTTCCTCATGATCGTTATAATAAGGTATAATTACATGTCTTTTTATATCTAATGTGTTTATTTTAAAACTTGTGAGCTTTAATAATATAAAACTACACTTCTTAGAATGCACTTTATATAAAATTCATAAATGTGTGCAGTAGTGTGCTGTAAGTTTTCTGTTATGTCTTTATGGTAAATTGAAGAATTAAGAAAGCTGTATTATTAAACTAAGCTGTAAGGAGGTTATCTGCCATGTCTTATTAGTCTTTTACAGATTAGGGACTGTTTTGTTAATTAAATGTCATGATCTTTGAATAACAGTTTATTTTGAAAGGAATCGGAAATATTTCCCATAGGTTAAAATACTATTGCAGCTTATATGAGATGTTATTATTAATTACCACAAAGTCTTACTGTTTTAAGTGTTGATATGAACATAGACATGTTCATAAACATTCTTTTTAGAACGAAAAGGTATTCTAATATATGAAGGCAAATGCTGGCAGACTCTTGCCTTTGTAAACAGCATTCACTTTAGTGGAATTGTTTGCTTATAGAAGAACTGCTCCTAAGTAAGTGACAGTGAGATGGAATGTTTTATAAAGTTGGTGAGACATTAAATTAAAAAAACCCCAAAAGGCAAAGCAATAAACCAGTAACTTGTTAGTGTCCTTTATTGATAGCTAACATTTTTCTTATGTCACTTGTGTTGCTTTCTCCTCACTTAACAACATTGGTCTTTGTATGTTCCCTTCTGCAGAGAGCAACCTGTCTGAATTTCTGATTAGTTGTGTTACATGTTTTTCTTGTGTTGTTCTTTTAACCTCTAGATTTTTGGGTTTTTTATGTTATTTTATGGTAGTTTGTGGACGCTGGAGTAAAGTAGGAATAGACTGTGTTATAAAAAAGAGAAAGAAGAAAAAGGCATGCATCACCTTTTGTGTTCTTCCTACAGGGAGACTAGTCCTGTTCACATTGTCTCTGCAACTTCTCACATCCCCCACATCAAGTTTCCATCTTGTTTTATGGGCTGGCCCTCCATTTTTCTAGCCTTTTTTCTTTCTTTGGTCCTTTCCTTGTTTGTTTCAGTTTCTCCAGTTGCTGTCAATATTTTTTGTCCATCTTATTTACCAGGGCAGCTGAAAAACCAGGAGTCAAAGTGTAGGTTTTTCACAAGCTTTCTCATTATTACCTAAGCATCTCTATTGGCATCTCACTGTTGGCTTCCTTTTGCATTAGCAAGAACATGCAACAGTGAGATTCAATGCAGAACTAATAAAATCTTTGTGCTTGGACACAAAGCAATAAAGTTTTGCTGTAACAGATGAGTTTATTTTCTCTCTCTTCTCAACGCTGAAGAAACAGAACATCTGTTTTCTTCTTTTTCCTTGAGTAGTAGTCAGTCATAATTTTTTTTAAATTAACAGTGGTTCTTGCTTAATGTACTTCAAAAATTTCATGAAACACTTTAGATTTTGTTGTATCTTGCACCATTTCCATTGATGGTAATTGGATATTGGATGAGTAAATCCTTTTGACTTCAAAAAACGTACTCTGCATCTTTTACTATTACTTGTTCACAAAATCCATTGTTGTTCTCTGTGTTTTCATCATAACTAAAGTTGCTTCTTTCTCAAAACAGTTTTTGTTCTAAATATATGACATATAGCTGTGTTTTGCTGCTAAAATTCAAGTTTCCATTTTTGTTGCTATGTAGTTACTATAGTTTTTATTTTCCCACCAGATACTTACTAGTGCCATACAGTTCATGTAGAGGGAGTTCCTGATGTTGTCCAGCTTTTAGTTTTCTGTGCTCTTGGCAAGTGTTCTGATTGAGGCCTATTTTCCATGTTAGCAGTCAGCCTAAAACTACTTTCATGCAGGCTACTACAGTATATTGTCAAATACAGTGAGACTTGTGTCAGAAGTGTCAAGGTTTGGGGTCACATCCCTAGCCTGCAAATTATTATTATTATTGTTCCCTCTTTTTACAGAACTCAGATTTTGCTGTCATTATTTGGTTTGTTTGGCTCAGGGAGATAGTGGCTGTGGATTTCAGGGGAATCCAAGAAATACCTACAGTGGAGTTGCTGTAGCAAACCTCCTGAAACCAATCTAACTTCAGTGCCAGCAGCAGTCTAGCTGTAACAGTACAGAATTTAGGAGGTAATGGCTGACAGGGGATTCTCAACTTTTTTGATCAGTCTGTCACTGGTGCTGAGTTGGGTATTGCTGTGACTAAACTGCCATGGGTTCCCAAGCAGGCTATTCTTGAGCAATACCCCCAAACCCAGTAAAACTATTAGTTCCCTTTTCATGTAGCCTGCAATAATTTCACCTTCTGCTCCCATTGCTATTTGAGGTAAATTGTGTTTATTTAAATGATACTTTTTTTAGATCAGAAATTTTTAAAGCGTTTCACTCTGACTTTATTAATTTGGGGAAAAATGGGAAAAAAACCCTGCTTTCTGAGAAATAAACATGAGAAACAGTTCTTGAAACATTTGTTGCACATTGAGAACAAATGTAAACATGTAATTAGGAAAAATTACTGGAGTTGTTTCTATTTTTAGAGAGGCTTAGTGATAATTTCATTCTTTCTGTCAGCTCAGGTTGGAATAGGAGTTTTAAAGTAAGATATTTTTTCCTTTGAAGTTCTAAATAATTCTCTGTGCATGGCTGGATACATACTGAACACTAGCATATGGAATTGGGGGAAAATAGAGGCCAAAGAAAATTACTGTGAGGGAGAAATTATACTGTGGTCTTTAAATATCATTGAAGTTTTGCCAGGAGATAGTGCTTAATTTAATGTTTGGGGTTTCTTCCCTATGCACTTGTTTCTTTACTAAACACTGCAAAATATGCAATATTACCAAGTACAGCAATCTTAAATGCAAGAAGAAATGCAGCAGATACCAAAGCATGGGCTTGTCTATATAGAGACTTTTGGCTGCTATTTCCTTGAAGTTTGGCTGCTTCTGGGATAAAAACCATCACATTACAGAACTAATCCACTGAATGATTTGATTAATGGGCTAGCTATCAGGAAAACTCTTCTTACACGGTTGCTTTCAGAAAAAGAAATGGGCTGTTAGTTGCTCTTCTTTTTATAAATAGGTGTTTGTTATTCCTTGGATGGTTATGCATGGATAATACCTTTTTATTTTATGTCAGCTTTATTGGTCTCTTTCAAGTTCATTTGAAACTGTGTGGTAATTGTATATAATTACTGCTTTTAGGAATCTCTTTTAAGAACTGGTTAAAAGATAAGTGCATCTGGAGTTTCTTGATTTGCCTGGTAGTGAAGGCAGCTGATAAACTTCTCTTTCAGTACTTGCTGCAACAATGAGAAATTTCTGTACAATTCCTAGGTGTGATTTTGTGATCAGGGAATGCCGTTGGGTAGCTGTTATGAGTAAACTATTTCTCAAATTACTTTTTACCTTAAAAATTTTTTTTGCCTCATCTTCCCTTCTGTCTTTACTTTTGCAAAGAAGGTGTACACTTTGAATCTTTGAAGGGAAAATACTGACAATGACATCAAGGCAGCTTTGCAAAATACTTATTTTGCCTTTAAAGGAAGTAAGATATATGTTACGTTTTTGAGTAAAATTTCCTTGCTGAGTCAAAAGCTTTTGCTTCCTTTCCAGTGAGTTTGGGAGAGCTCTCTTCCCTTAAGAGCTTTGAAGAAGAGTGGAGCTGTAGGTGGTGGGACACAGTTTAAAACTCTTCCACATTCTGGAGGTTTCAGAGGTGTAGCATTTGTATAGATTTGCAAATGCATTCAAGTCTTCCTTTGTGAAAGACAAAGGTTCTCAGGCTTTTGGGATTGTTTGTGTCTCTCAGAGAAGGTACAAATCTGAGAAGCTCAGCTCTAGAGAGCTTACTGTCTGTGTTGGAACTGGAGGGTGAACCTTCTTTGTCCCTATTTCATATGGAAGACTAGGAAACAGATTTAATGCTTCTCATGATTATTGTAGGAAGGTTCTTTGAGCTTGTTAAAATGAGTAGTCAGTCCACTATATTGTGTGTAAACTTGTTTATAATGTAGTTTGTTGTCACTTTTCAGTCATTTGACTGTAAATTGCTTTAGGAGGTCCTGAAACACAGATCCTACATGTAGGGTAATTATTGAAAAATTGAGTCTACATCTCTGCTAAGTGGAATGCTTGTATTGCTTTTCTTTCTGAGCTTCAGTGAGCAAAAAACTTAAAAGAACTTGAAGCAAAACTCTGAAAAAAACCAGAAAGTAATGAGAGATTAAGTCTTACAGGGTTTGTTGAACTCCCAGTTTATAGCGGTTTCTTACTTTGAAGTTACTTACACTTAATATAGTGACTCAGATAGATCATGACCTGGTTTGTTCCTAAAATCAAAATGTGTCAGGTCATGGTATGAAAAGCTAAAAAGCAGCCAGTCTCAGACCCTGTCAAACAACTGAACTATCAATGTGCACCACCTTGATGTACAAAAGAAGCAAGGCAAAGAATTAAGTAGGATTATCCCCTTTCTGATCTTTCAAATGTTAGGTTATAGGGTATGATTTTAGGATATATTAGCTTTTTTAAGGCTCATGGAAACTGTGCAAGAATAATTCACCTACCTTCAAGCCTTGCATATTAACAAAAACGCTTTAGTTAGCTGACGTGTCCTGTTAAATGTTGTTCTAAAAACCTCTGTAATAGGCTGTTCAGATCTCAGAATTTCACTTATTTTCTTGTCTAAGTAATACTGGTTTTGCATTATATAATTTTTTAAAATTTCATTTGTTTCTTGGTCCATTTTTTTCAACTGTGTTTACTGCTACCCATTGTTGATGTTATTTTTATTTATTATTCTACCCATTCTCAGCCTCACTGAAAGGAGGTCATGATAAAATTGTAAGTCAGTTAAAATATAGACAGTTTTATTTTTTTGGCATAAAAACGCTTCTCTTTTCTCATTTAAGATCTTACAGTGGGGTTTCTATAGAGGTAGGAGTGTCCTTAATGTTTATTACTCAGTAAGGTTGTCTTGCATTTGAAACCACCTCAGTGCTAGATGATACTTTCATTGAGAATCTGTTCTTAAATTGTTAAATTTTACACATGAATGTGATACAGAATCTCTGTAACTGCTATTTCAGTAATTAGGACAGGTAGACATGAAAACAGATGTAGTTTTGCCTGATGTTTCTCCCTGGAATGCTGGTGAGAGATTGTAGTGATGCCTGGTATAGTAGTGAGCTTCCATACAGTATGTGTCCATATTTATTGGCCATATGCTACAAGAAAGTATTGAATAATGAGGAAGAATTTTGATTAAAAAGAATAAAAATTGCCATAGCGTCCCAATAAAAGAAATAAATTGACAGAAATGCTATGATAAAATTTCCAGGTACTAGATAGGTAGTTTTCATTCTAGTTTGTTTTGGAGGTTGAAATGGGTTTGGTATACTGATTTAAGCTTTTTTACAGAAGGTTCTTGCTTGATAGATTTCCAAGATGTTTATGAGACTGTCCCAAGTCATGCTGAAGCAAAGTCGTCCAAGTGAAGCAGAGTTCTGTTAAACACCAATTTAATTAAAAGTAGCTGAGCATCATATGAATATTGAAGCATGCTATAGCACTTCTGAAAATTCTTTGCACTAAATGTACAAATCAAATTTCAAGTTTGCAGTTTTTCTGTATGTAATTGTGTGGATATATATGTATACCATATGGTGTATTGTACCATTAGGCACTCAGTCCAATTTGATGTTTCTGAATGCCACCAATACAGGTTATGTTGAATGAATATGGAAATGATTGAGACTTAAAAGGGCCGAAATACAAACTTGAAAGCCAGGACAGTCGGAAAGCCTAGTGCTATTAACCCTTGGCTGTTTAACCCCTTGGCTAGTTGACAGGACTGTGGAATGTAAGCAAATTAGTATTTGTACTGCCTGAACATTGGTGAAGTGTTACACAAATCCCAAGAGTCTACCAGGTGATCTCCTTTTGCTAACAAGCGTAATTAGACTTCCATAAATAAGTTCTTACACAGGCTCAGGTGCAAAATGCAGTAGTTCTCAGCCTAGAATCACCTGTAACGTGGTTTATTTGTATGCTTCTTATCAAGTTAAGTATTTTCTCTTTGATAGACATGCTATATTTGTGATGAACAAGGCAGAGAAAGTAAAGCAGCCACTGGTGCTTGTATGACATGTAATAAACATGGATGTCGACAAGCTTTTCACGTAACGTGGTAAGTATATTTTATTATTTAATATTTCTGATGTTCCAGAAAGAATCAGTGCACACAGTATAATGAATAAACTCCTTATTTAATACATCTTTGAGTAAAGAAATACAATAAAGTGGTTTATTTTTATAATAATGGTGTTTACTAACAATATGGCGGTGGCAGCACAGATCTTGCTGTGAGCTGCAAAAACTGTCTGATAATACTCCCTTGGGTGGTATTAAATGGTGTGTGCTCCTGTGAATAAGTATAAGGGGGTTTGGGTTTTTTTCTTGGTCTCAGGTTATTTTTCTTAGAGGATATTTAATAGGATATGGGAGTGTGAAGATGTTGTTTGTTTGTCTGCTAGCTGATTTTGATGTTTACTTCTGGTAAAACAGTGGGAAAATTACTGAGCTGTACATAAAAATGCACTAGACTCGCCCATTCCAGTACAGATTTCCAAACGTTTGGGAGTAATGCACTTCACTGGTTTTGTCGAAATGGTAGAGATCATCCTGAACCGTTCAGATTTTATGTATTACTGCTGGAGAAAAACAGCTGTGCCCTCCACCATCTGATTCATTCCACTTTAAGATACTTAGGTTTCCTTGAATTCAGGAGATGCTTGTCTCACGTATGGACTTCTAAAAGAGGCTGGATAATTAGATTAAACCACATGTCAGCAGGTAAAAGAGGGCAAAAGGAGTTCTACTACAAAATTTACAGGCATTATTTGTTTTTTCAGTTTCAGCTGAAGTTATTTTACAGTAGATAGCAGATTTATATAGGCTGTCTGGCTACATAATCTGTGGATTTACCTGTCTGTTTTATAAGTACCCCAGTATGCTGCTTTCTGACCAGTTTAGTCAGGGAAATGGTATTTGCACATCAACTTAAATCACTTAAATATATTTTCTTCAGTGTACCCAAGTGATAATTTCTATGTCTTGTGCAGATCTTAAAAGATTTAATTCTATTGCTTTGGTGCTGATTTCTTGGCAGCTCTTTATTTTGTTCTATTAATTGCTTGACTATTTTACAGGTTTTATTCTTTTATAAGCATCTAATTTTTCATTGGATGTGATCAATGTCAAGTTTCTTTTTATGGTGAAAATGGATTGTGTTCCTCAAAGCGTGCATACCATGTAAAGGGATTACTTACAGATGTGAAAAAATGTATACATCCAAGTGCTTGTATGAAAAGGTCTCTTTCCTTTCAAACACTTGGATACATACAAGTATCCTTTTCATCTTTTTACTTTATTCCAAAACCCTGTTTTCAGTGAATGCTGTGAAGAGCGTGAGACTTACGTTCAAAATTAAAACATCTATCTTGCCAATTTTTAGAATGTTTTGGTTCAAAAACCTGGTCTATGCTACAAAATGATAAGCTGGAGAATAGTATGACTGGGGATAATTAGAGGCTTCTGTAATATTAAAAAAAAAAAAAAAAGGAAGAAAAATGTGAAGACTACAGAAGGCAGAAATCCAGGGCAAGGTATATCAATTTGGGATTATCAAAACTAATGTCTAATGAAGAATGAGCTTGGGTGCATCTGTTTTTGTAAGACAAGCTTAGAACAGTAAATCTTTTGCTTAAAGACATCCTCTTAAATGTTTTCTCTAGTTGGTATCAGCTGTAGATGTGCATTTATTTAATATTTCTGGATATCACTAGAACATATTTTCAAAAAGCAGTGAAAATGAACCACATTATATAGTCTTCTTTCATTTAAATCCTCCCATGTATAATTTTGACTGTAACATTACATTATTATGGTAATGGAAATGATATGAAAAATGTACCAATATTTGGTTTTTCAATATCTAAGTTGATTTTGATAAAGAAAATATATCAACATTACAAATAGTGAAAAGCAAATTTTGAAAAAAAATGTGGTAGAATAAGGTAATTAGCCCAGTCAATGCAACTTGTGTTGTTCTTTTTAAAAGAAATTAGTAGCCTGCCCACAGTATTTTAAACTAACAAATACAGTTTGATTTACTATGTAATTCAAGATTTTAAAAAACAGTAATTTTCATGGCAAATCAGAGAAGGATGTATGCATGTTCTGAAAAAAACCTCTTATTTGGATCTATAGTATGGTTTTGTTAAAAACTATTCTTTACTTCGATAAATTTTCGCTTGAATTTGAGCTAAGAGTCATTGTAGATTGCTTTGTTTATTTATTTGTGCAAGTAGCTACATAGTAAATGCAGTAAAACCTATAAGCTTGTGTGAGTGGCTCAAAGACTCTGAAAAAAGGCAACAGGCCAAAGTATGAATGATACATGTTTTTTCCTGGGCTGCAAAAGTTGGTTTTGTGCTCACATGCCACCGAAAGTAATTTGTGTGGAAATCTCTTATTAGTTGCAGATATAAGCATCCATACATTATCATCTGTGATATTGTGGTAGAAACTGGTGTAAAATGGCTTTCCTTGAACGTTGTTTGGTTTATTTTTAGTGCACAGTTTGCAGGACTTCTTTGTGAAGAGGAAGGCAATGGTGCAGATAACGTCCAATACTGTGGCTACTGTAAATACCATTTTAATAAACTGGTATGTATTTATTAAATTCTATAAATAAATGTTACTGACTTATTTTTTTACTCTGAATTGCCATTAGCACTAGAAATAATATTTTCATGTAGTTCAAAAAGTAGGTTGTATTTCATTAAAACAATGTTTTAATCACAGTTACAGAAGTACTAGCTGGAAATGTTTTTCTAAGTGGTTACTTTCTAGATGTGTGGGTTTCTCCCCTCTGCCAGAAATAGCATGTGCATTTAGTGGGTTTTTTTATTAAGTTGCTGGAATGTTTTCTTTTGCTATTTGTTTAGGTGCCTTCTAGGAATTCAGTTCATTTTGGAATAAACTAGAAAATATTACTTCTAGAGAATAAAGAAGCCCTCAATTTCTTTCTGCTTCTGTTACTCTTCTGCCCCACCTCTTCTGTTCTATCTCTCAATGTGTAGCTAGTGAGTATTCCCTGCCTGTAAGTTCTCTGAAACACGACCTTAAGGAAGTGACTTGAGGTCTGATTTTTAAAAAACAAACAAGCAAACAAAAACCATTGAAATTTATCTCAGTTAGTGCAGTAGGTTTTGGGTCAGACCTCTGGAGTCTTTCCTATCACTTCTTACCAGTTTGACAGTTCCAGATGCCGGTTTCTGTGTACATGTGTGAGTGTGTGGACTTGAGGGACTTACTGATGTTTAAAAGCTGTTATTTATTAATATTAATGTATGTAGACTTACATTCAGATACGGCTGTAAGTATAGTTAAACTAGCAGATTACTTGGGTTCACTGCTCTAAAGGTTGAATACTTTGTGTGACTTCTAGGTTACAGCGAGGTAGAAACACAGGACCAGTCAACAGGTTTAGCTTTCTAGAACATAAGCTTGGTGAGATTAGTTCTGTGCTCTTGTAAATACTGATGATTTACTTCATAATGAAGATAAGTCAGGGCTTTCTAGGTCCTTACTAAGTTAAGATTTTTTTTTTACTCTCTTGAGCTAAATATATACAAAAAGAGCAAAAATGATCCGTTGCTTAGCAGTGAAGGCAAACCCTTACACTGTTATGCCTTTGATTTGAATGTTGCAGTGCTGCTATGATTGAGAACAGGTATGTTTATTTAAAAAACAAGTTTAATGATAAAGACATAGCTCTATATTTGATATCTAATTAGTTAGCTTTCTGTTATGAAGCTATAGTAGTAAGAACAGTAAAGAGTGGCAAGATTGTTTTAAGTGTTTCAGTTTTTCTTTAGGATTATTGTGAGTGTTAATGCCTGGTAAATACAGGTGCTTAGTATTTACTGCTGAAGATGGTGGGTGATGTAAATTTACTATTCCACTGAAAACTGGTTGACAAAAGGCTGACCTGAAGTGTCTTTAAATGCTGCCTCAGTTACGAGGAAATAACCAACACCGAGAGCACTGGCCTGGCATAAAGTATTTGCAGTCCTGAACTATGCTCTCAGACATTACAGAAACACAGGCAATTACATCTGCCACTTGTAATCACAGACTTGACTGTGGCATTCTGTATCCTGGTTTTTAATCCATTTTAATGGAAATATACCAGACAGATCACTTGAATAATAAATAAGTCATGAAGTCACCTTACAATGCATTTCAAGCATGTGTCAGGGCGTCACTGTGGCTTCGTGTGATACTCATTTGAGCAGCATCTTTTTTGCTTTATGTTATGAAAACTTGAAAATGTGTCTAGCATCTTTTAACCTTTAAAAAATGGCGTATTTAATTTCTCAGTGGAAAGCATATCTTGCAAACTTGTGGGAGGTGTAAAAGTTGGTATAGGGATAGGCTTTTTTCCTTGGTGTGCATTCACTAGTCTTGTGAATTTTAGTGTCACTAATTAGTCAGTTTTTCAGTAACTGAAGTAATGAAGTTTTTTTTCCTCAAGCAATAAGGCATCTTGTCAGTTGAAATGCTTTATACTTTTTATTTATTCAAATGGTTCCTTTTCTGTGTCCATAAATGTATTTTCTCTTTTTAGAAAAAGAGCAAACGGGGATCTAATAGGTCATATGATCAAAGTTTAAGTGATTCTTCCTCTCACTCTCAGGATAAACATCATGAGAAGGAGAAAAAAGTAAGTGGATTTGTCGTTGCTAATTATGTGGCACATCTGCTTAAAAGTAGCACTTTCTGATAAATTTAATTTTTGCTGAAAAGCATGAAGAAGATCTTGTTCTGAAGCACTAAATAATAAATAACATATGATAAATTAGAGGTACTGGCATCCAATGAGGAAACCTCTTCAGGTGCATTTGTATATGCACTTTCCAGTTCTTGTTTGTGTTCAGTTTTGAGATACACATGGAAACATTATCTGTTGGGAAGGCTGTTCTGTGCAACTTCCTCTTCCTTAATTTTCTGTTAGAGCTTGTCCTGTATACCCTTTGTGACTGTGTGGGAAAGAAAACCAGCAGTAGATGTTTTAGCAACATGTTTAGTGTGGCTAAACATGTGCATCTAATTCCTTATGTTTCAACCTGTTATGTTTTGTTCTCTCATCAAAGAAGTGACATCTCTTCTTGACAAATTTTACTAGTCAAGCCCACTGTGCTGGCAAAATACCTTGCTACTCACCTGGGAAATCTTGCTGTGAGGGTACAAAAGCATAACTGCTGCTTTCTAATATTGGTGTATTCTTTTAGGCATTTGACTTCACATATTATTAAAAAAGAATTTAAAATTTATGAGGATTTCTACTTTAGGTTTTTATTATTACTGAATTAACAATCGTCTATATGAAATTTGTCATCTAACTTCAACAGAGGGTGGTATGAGACGCAGTAATGGAAATATGCTTTGGTACTTTTTTAGGCCTCTAAGAATACATGCAAAACTGCTCACTTGCACACATCCTGTACAAACAGCTTAATAGAATTTTGTGTGGATATGGGTAAACTTAGTTTTACATTATTGAAAATCATTACATAAAAATTGGAACCAAAGAATCTTTTGACCAAATGTATATTATACAAAGGAGCTGTATTTATAGAAACAGGAAACTGAATGGCAAATGCCGGTCTTTAGACTCTTAGTCTCCTTAGTATTTGATTTGGATTTTAAGATCACTTCCATTTTGGATGGATGTTGATCTCCAGTTGTTCTTGGATAATCTTCTAAAAAGTATCTTTAGACTTGTTGAATGGAGTAGGTTTCATCTTTATCTGGTAATGCAGAAAACAGTGTGTACTGTGATGCAATTGTACCTCTAAATCTAAATTTAGGGCTAAATTAATAAAAGTATGGGGTTTTGGAAGACTTTTTTTTTTCTTAGTAACATGTTGGTAGGAGAAAAAACCTTTTGATTTACAGACTACAGAATTAGCTGTAAGATAAACCCTTACTAATATTTTCATATTTTTTTCTTAGTTTTTCACTACTATAATATTTCAGGTCATGTTTTATCAAAGTACATTAATGGATTTTTACTCACATTGACAGAACTTGTAAGTTGGTGGGTTTGTGGCTTTTTGTTTTGGGTTTTTTTTTGTTTTTCTTAAATAACTTTGAAGGTACTATGCTTCTTCAGGTCACGATCCGTGTGAAATCTTCACGGTACACTTGGAGGGTTTTATAAAACTGAGTGTGTTCAGCCAATGTGTCAGCTGTTTTTTCAGCTTAGGCTGTACATTTGATATACTAAATTAATTATCTTGGAGGAGTAGGCAATTTTTAGGGTGACTTTCCTTATTTCCTCTTCTGTAAGTCCCTTTGGAATCTAGATTTTTGTCATATTATAGTAAATATTTATTTACTATATATATTTCTTCCCAGATACAGTAGTGTTCGTGTGTGTGGCACCCACATCTCCCTCAAGGCCACTGTAGTTTCTGCTTTATCTTTCATCTTTGTTCTTTGGAAATTTGGATAATCTGATCTGTAGGCATCATCAAAGCTTTCTGTTTTGCCAAGCAGTGGCTGTATGAGTTGTGGTTTGGACCCATTTTTATTGCTCAGACCTCAAAAGCTATCCGTTTGTGCATGTGAAGTATTACACTGCAGTAAGAAGAGGTTGGTCTGAAAATGTTCATATAGGTAACTCATTTTTACAGACTCAGCTGAAAGCCTGTGTTTCCCTTCATAGTATGTGTCTTTAGGCTCATCTGGGCACTCTGCCAACAAAATTGGTAACAAATATGTAGGGGTATAATAATTTAAAAAACCCTGAACAAATCTAACCAAACCTTTGGTATGATTTAATTTTCATTATGATGTTGAGTCTACAGAATAAATAGCTTCATTATATTCTGATTACTGCTGCCTAAGCATTGTTAGTTTCTGTGGCAGAGATGCTATTTAGAAATGATTAGTAATGAGGCTGTGTCCCTCATAAATAGGATTGGTAGTACATTGCTTGACATTCCATTGTAATATGCCTTTTCTTCTGGGGCCAGGTGTTTACCTCAAGCTTTCTTGGGAAGAACTTAGGCCACCATGAGGCTGTGGAAGAGCACCTTGCTTTTATGTTACTGGCAGTCTTATATTTGGAAGGACTAAAGAATGAACTAAACATATCTGGAACTGACCTTTGTGTAATAAAAATCTTTTTCTGCCACTAACATGAAAATTAGGCAACATTACTAGCTTTATATGCTTATGACTTCTGAAAAATGTGAATATATTATGTAGTAAGTAACTACTATATAGCAGCTGAGTTACACAGGTGCCTTTTCTACTAGAAGTGCTTTGGTCTGAGCTGAGCAGGAAGGGGAAAGTTAAAACTCTGCTATAATAGCTCATGTGATGTAGATTAAACAAAAGAGGGCTTGTGACTGAAGACTGCAAATGTCTAAGAAGTTGTGATTGAAGAGGCAAAAAGAACAAAATAGTGCGAAGGAGCCTCGTGTCACTATTATAGAAGTTGGAGAGTGTCCAAGGAGAACCTAAAATGCAGGAGCCAGGATAAGTGTTCTAAACACTGCGCTACTAATGTACCTTATGGGAATCTTTTTGCTGCTTGCCTTGTTCATAAGGAAATGTTATAGCTTTTCTGATTCTGTTGGTAGAAAGTTGCACACCTATGAAGAGGTTGTGGCAGTGCATCACATTCTGTGTTGCGCTGTGGCTGGGAGTTTGGTTGTTTTAAATTTTCTCTTCCCATGGGCCTAACACGTTCATTGAAAGTTTCCATAGGCTGTGTGTTGGTTTGTAACTGCGTTCGGAACTGCCCAGGCTTTCCCAATATGCTGTGAAGGAGCCTATGCTCATGTGTCAGGGCAATGAATTTCATTTGGGAGAAAGGTGCTTGATGCTTTTTAATGTATTTTAATGCTGTTGGAAGTTGTTACAAGGCAAGCTGTAAACACTCAGATCAAGTGTTCCCAAGGCATTTCCTCACTGTCTGAACAACCAACTGTGAAAAGCTAAAATGGACCTGCCATGCATCACAAAAGGTTCTGTGGTAAAAATAGGATCTGATTACAGATTTTTGGGTTACCATCCAGCTGCATAAGCAATGGTTTCTTTTTTCTCTGAAAAACCTCAAAATCTGATTTAGTCTCAGCGTCACTTTGTAGTGCTGTATAGAGTGTTTTAAAGATGATTCTAATTGTGTCATTGCGCTATGAATTGCCTCATTTCATAAACCTAAGTGATGTTACTTGAGCATTGAGGGTTTTGCGTAGCTTTTTAGGGAAAGAGCTCCGGACTCATCTCAGTAATGCAGTATCCTATTGCATTTTTATTAAATTTGTAAATTTTTGTTAAGCAGTTTAATATATTTGACTGTTTAATTCTTTCACTGCTCTCAATGTATGAAGCAAAATTTTTAGAGTGCTAAAGATAATAAGAGAAATGGTTTGCAACCATTTTGAAACTACTTCAATTTTAATAAATGAAGCAATACTAGATAAATATTATTCGAATGAGAGCTGTGTGGTATAGATCCTAATGGTGATGCTTATCCCTGTTAACCTACTCCAAATTCTGTTCAGACAGAGGGAAGGAAGCACGCCTCCAAACACCTCTAAAAGCTGGTCGATATACACAAACCACATGTGTCTGTATAGATACACTACTATCCATGTAAGATGCAGATCCCAGTTCCTGTTTCCTGAGACTGAATTTTTTTCTGGGTTCTGTGGGTTCAAAAAGGGAGATGACTTCTTCCTTCAGTCTTTACTGTTGTTGCTAATGAATAGCATTTCTCTTTCTGGGCACCTGTTCTGTACTGACTTTTGCAGTTGTGTAGATTTTTCTTTTTAATACAACTCTTCATGTCAAATTCTGTTGAAAGTCTTAACTAATTGGGAACACTGACAGTGTGTGACTGTGTAAACAAAATTTCATTAAAAAGTTAGTCTGAGTTTATTTATTTGGTGATAGATATTTTTATCTGCAGGATTAAAAGGAAAGGTGGCAGTCTTGTTGTTTGACTTGTTGTCTGCTAAAATTCTCAGTGAACTTGTGCTGTTTTCTGTGATAATCCTGATAATCAACTGCGTTAAATTTACTGGAGCTGGCACCAGTTGGTATATAGAGATGGTACAGCAAAATGATCTCTTTTGGAGGTCAAGAAAAAATGTATAAGAATATAAGCTCATTTTTATTTAAATTTTTGTTCCTTTTGGTAAGAGAAAAAGTAGGAACTTTTTGTCTGAATTCTCAAAATTACCATGGAATTACTGATTGGACTACCTCATTTTTTTAACTTTACTGTAACACAACATATATATATATATATATTTAAAATTGAAAAAAGAGTAATGCTTTTAGTGTACATTAGCACAGCAGACACCTCAATAGTCTTAAGCTTGTCAGCTGGGATTAGTTAATTATAAAGTCAAAATAGCAAACACACCACCTCAGGTATACCTAAAAACTGCTCTGTAAGAGGTAGAATTTTGTAATGCTGCCTAAGCTGCAACTATCTTTTTTGGTCTCAAAGTACACATTTTAGTCTTTGACTTTTCACTGTGAAAGACAATAAACTCAAAACCTCAGCCAGCATCTCATCCTCATGCAGCCACTTGCTCATTCTCCTCCCTAATGGGATGGGGGAGAGAATCAGAAGAGTAAAAGTGAAAAAAAAGTCGTGGGTTGACATCAAGACAGTTTAATAGGTAAAGCAGAAATTGTGTATGCAAGCGAAGCAAAACAAGGATTTCATTCACCACTTCCCATGGGCAGGCAGGTGTTCAGGCAGCCCCAGGAATGCAGGGCTCCATCACATGTGACTGTTACTTGGAAAGACAAATGCTATCACTCCGAACATCCCCCCTTTCTTCTTCTTCCCTGACTTTTATATACTGAGTGTGATGCCATATGGCATGTGATATCTTTGGTCACCTAGGGTCAGCTGTCCTGGCTGCATCCTTTCCCAAGTTCTGGTTTGCCTCCCACGCGCTGGGTGGGGTGAGAAGCAGAAAAAGCCTTGGCCCTGTAAAAAAACTGCTCAGCAAAAATGAAAACATTCCTGTATTATCAACATAGTTTTTAGCACGAAGTCCAAACACAGCCCCACACCAACTACGGGAAGTAAATTAACTCTATGCCATTCAAAACCAGCAACATTTCAATTCTGTAGCTATTACTGTGAGAGATGCAGAAGCAAAAGGTGCTTTAAGATACTCTTTTTCTTGGTTTTGGGTCCTGGATTAACACAAGGTTACTAGTACTTCGACTTTGTAACAGTTTCTAGAAGGTAATCTGGATACTTTTTAATGAAATTGTATATATGTGCTGTTCACCTGTACTGTGTTTTGTGTGCTGGTAGATCCTATACAGTTAAAGATGATTCTATGATGTTAAGCTGACTGAGCCAGGCAAATTGAATGGATTTCTTCTGTTTGCCATTCTACTCACCTATTTTGTGATGCATATTTGACAGGTTACCTTGCAGACAGTGGAGCATTTCACTGTATGTAACATAATACATATTTTAAACTTGTAATTTTTATAGAAATGAATGAAGGTATGCACTGACAATACATAGTTGCTTTGATTTAGTTAGTCTTGCACAATTTTTGAAGTTATAAAGTGCTACTCAAGTGTTCAGCACTGCCTATCCATTACTAACAATTAATATTAAACTGTGCAAATAGCAGAAACAGCATATTTTAGTGTTAAATATCAAAGGAGTAGCTCATTCTGGATAAGAGTTGGTAACCTTGCACCTTATGGAAGCTTTGGATGGCATTTTTATCATTGATTCTTGAATCTTTTTACCATTGACAGTCAAAATTATGACCATTATTCTGTATTTAAGTGACACTTTTCAGTATTTAAGTAATTGAATCAAGGACTGGTTCTTAAGAGCAAATTTTATGCTTAGAACTGCATGTGTTTGAATAATGCTGGCAGTAGTGTCCTCCCTCTCCCTATAAATATCTCTTGTGTATATCCTTTCATTACTGTGACTGCAGCAACTCTGCTGCTTTGAATTTTCTGCTGTGGGTTATACTGTTTAAAATGCTAGCTAGATGAATGCCTGAGCAAGGCTGTTCTTATAAAAATAAGATAAATTAGGATTTGTGTTTGAAACTTGTGGACTGTGGTCATCTTTCATTCTGCAGTTATTATGGTTATATTGCTAACAGCTACTAGTACCAAACAAGAGGCTGAGCAGATCTGGTATTGGGGATTAGCAAGAGCTATGCACAGCTTTCCATTCAGGATGTTAGTTCTGACAGCTCAGGATTTACAGTCTTTGGTGACACAAAGATAGTGCAGAAAATCTATAAATGACAAAAGAACCAGTATGAGTACTCTGGGCTAATAGAATATTCTGATAAATTAGAATAATTTGAAGGAGTCAAACAACAGCTGAAAAATTAGTGATACAGGCTTTCAGATGATTTATTTAAAATAGAAAGGAAAATAGATTTACAAATGTTGTTGATGTCTAAAAATTTGGGACAACCAAAAGTAGTGGAGGATAAAGATTTTTGTAATAGAGAAGGCATAAAAATACAATAATTCAAGGTCAACCCAAGCAGTTTTGTCTTGAAAGAGTAAGCACTAGTGCTTGCTGATAGTGTGCATGTGTTCTAATTCTTCCAAAATAGAAGTTAGTGTCCTGTTCTCTGAGCCTATGAGCTCTTGCTTCTCTGTTCTGCATCTATCTCTTGTGCCTGTTACTGTCCATCTTTCATGTTCCTTCACAGAACTAATGTAGCTCACTAAAACAGCAGAAAACTCTCCACTTGGTTTTTTGTTGCTGCTGTTTAGCAATTTGAGTGGGCACACACAAGGTCTGACAAGCTAAGCGGTCTGAGAAAGGTGAGAGTGTGGTCAGAAAACCCTTTTTCTCTTTTGTAACAGTGAACTATTAAATGCTGAACTCTGGAACATATTTTAATGAAATAAAGTCGTGTAGAAACCATTTTCAAGAAGGCTGTGCATTTCTGAGACAAAAAGGAGTTGCAAATAGGTGTACATACCTTCAACAAGTTAAATGATATGTCCATGTGGAAATGTTATGAATTATTAATGCCTTTTAAGAGAAAACCTGAACTCATTCGTTTCTTCTGTACTAGAAGAGTTATTGTTCACTTGCATTATTCATTTTTTCCAAACATTGAAGTCCAAAGTTTGAAAAGATATATTTTGTAAGGTCTCTTCTGTTGGTAACTGATCAGAGCTAAAATGTAGCTACACATGTATCCTTAATTTGATATTTTGATGAGATGTTGGTCTTTTTCAGTAGTTTGACAAATGTTTCTCTGAAAGTCTGTTAAAGAAAGTGAATGAACAAGTGCTGATCTTTAGAGCAATGAAATAAGTAAATGAGCTAAAAAATGAAGAATTGGCATCAAAGTGTATTTATGAAGTTATATTATTACATAATTTTGTAGATTGAATCTTTGTGTGAGAAATAGAAGCAATCAGAATGTGCTTTTCCCACTTCTTCATCTGCCTACTCCCTGCCCTGCAAGAAAGCAGTGTACAGAAGGTGCAATAGAATTCAAAAAATCTTGCACCATACTTGTTTTCTTATCTAACAGGATGTAGCTGTTGGAGTTAAGATGGTATTACACTGTTTTTTAGATAAGAAACAGAAGCTAAAAATGAGATCTCTGGTGAGAAATAAAGCTTTCTGATTAATCATGATGTACAAACTCAAAGTATTTTGTATTGGTATTTAGCTGCACAATAAATCAAGGCTCTTCAAGTTGTTCAAGATGAATATTGTTTCAGGTGCTTACCCAATGGCTGCATGGCAATCACGCCTTATTTTTCTTACAGTAAGAAAATTTTCAGGAGCTGCCTGAATCTGGTCTGCTTGACTCTATTTTACTTGTGAACCAAGATTAAAGTTTCCTTTGTCAATTTTGTAGTTGGCTCTGTAGTTTTGAAATATATTCTTCCTTGGAATTGTGTCTTCTGCTAAATCTTGGTTTTACAGAATGTAGTACTGCATTTATCAGCTCTGCATAGGTGTTTAGAATATCTGAACTCATTCCTAAGTGTATAAATGGGATATGTGCATTCTGCCTGCCCTTAATGGTCCCTTAGCTTTCACTTACTGGCAATATTATTTTCAGTCCTTGTTAAGAGTAATTTCTGACCTTTATTTTCCTTAAAGCTTATAAAAGGTCAGACATTTGATATCAGTACCTGCCCTAGAATGGGGGGTTCCCATGTGGTTTTATGGGTGAAGGTTTTGGTGAGCTGTTGCTACGTTTTTTTGGGTTTTTTAAGAGCTGTGGCTGAACAGAGATCTTACAAAAGTAAAGCACACAGAGTTGTCCTTGAGGAGCTAACTGGTTTTTTTATGGCAGTAGGGAAGATGGCTAGTTTGTGTGGCCTTTGAGACAGACTTGGTTGAAAGCTGTCATATTTGTTAAATATTGTGGGAATTCACACAATTCAGTCTGCAAATCCTCTTCTGGCTTCCAAAGTGGATATTTCAGAGCTCTTCTTATGCTTTTTATGCATCTTTGTGGTAGAAGAGGGTTTGACTGCAAGAAGTCATTTTGCGGGAGCTGCGTCTCTGTCTCAGCAGCTTGTTGTTGAAATTTTTATTCTTATCAGTGTAAAAGCTGAGCATTTCTTTCAGAGGGTTTCCTGCAGTGAAGTGTTCTCCAGTTCTTTGATGTTGTGTGCATTTGGAGTCAATTCACATTCAGAAGTAACACTTCTCAACTTTCCAATGGAAGATTTAAAAAAAAAAAAAGAGAAGAAAAATGGTGAGAGGAGGTATAACCTAAAAGGAGGAGGGAATGTAGAGCCTAAGGAGAGCAGATGTCTTGTGAATGAGATATTTTATGCAGAAGGCTTTTGGATGGGTTACCCCTCCAGTGGCTTTGAGTGGAAAGCTGTAACCTTGGTAAGCTGTCCTGGCAAACTTTGTCTTCTTGATGGTTTGGATCTGGGAGAGGAATTTGATGTGGTTGCGGATGCGTCACTTTACTGAAGTCAAGCATATTCTTTCCAGGTGCTTAGTCGTTTATGCCCCCTTCCTTCCTGCTGTTCTTGTGTCCCTTGTCCTTCCTGACACCTTCTCTTGTGTTGAGACTACTGTCAGTATGTTACAAAATGTAATTTGAAGTCCTCCTAACTGTTCCTTTGATCAGAATTTTATGTTTCTTTGCCTTTTAGATGAAATTAACCCTGAAAGTAAAAGAACACTAGAAAGTCAACAGAAAAGAGTGTAAAACACGTTCATTTAAAAGTTTTTCTATTGTTTACTGATATTGTTGTGAAGTTCCATCTTAAAGTATATTAAAGTCATTGCCCCTTGGCTCCAGAATTATAAATAAAGCTCTCTATGATGATTTGAATTTCCCAGTAGAATGATGAAAGCTAAAGAAACTCAGGCAGTGACGTAGCCATTTCATAACTTCCTTTGTCATAGCTTTCATTCCTTTCTTTTTTCCTTGCTTGTCTGGGGTTCAGTGAAATTGTAACTCAAGTTTTTCTAAACACACGCCTTATGATACAGGAAGTTTGGTAGCTTAGCACTGGTGAAAGTCTTTTGTATCAACAAATTTGATGGATAGCATGGCTCTCTTGGTGTAGATGCTTCTGTTCCTGATCCCTGCTAGCTTTTCTGTTAGTATGGGTAGCACTTTGGGGACTGTTATATTTAAGATACTATAGAGGAGATTGTGCAGTGTATTTGAATCCATCCTCTCCATATTATTTTTTTCTTTCAAATGTGTTCTCCAAGTCTAAAAAAAGACAATCTCCCCTCCAGAAAAACACAAAAGAAAAACCACCTCCCTGGTCTAAAGATCCTTCAACAAGCCTATGCTAGGTTTAAAAAATTTAAGACCTACCTTATGGTGTATGTCATTGTAATTATGACACATGCACACTTCGTTATGAAGGGAGAAACTCCATATTTCTATCCATGTAGCAGAGTGGGGAAAAAAAACCCCCAAAGTTCACTTGAGTGTTTAAAAACCCCAAACCTTGAAATCCACATCAGCTTTTTAAAGTGTTTCTTTGTACCTGCCTTTGAGTTTTAAGACGTATAAGAATTAAAAGAACTTTGTATATTGTATTCTGGGAGGTACAGTTTTACAAGATATTTTGGTGACGATAGCTTTTTTACTGTATTTATGAACTTCCTTAGTTAAACTGTATTTCCTTCCTGGTAAAACTAGTTTATAAGTTTAGTTAAATGGATTTGGGCTGTTTGGAGACAAGGTGATCTCTGAGTCAGTCACCTGGTATTTATAGCTCACAAAGGTAGAGATAAGTGTGTTTTGTATCTGGGTTGTCAGTTGTTTTGTATCTAGCTTTCTATCTAGGTTGTCAGTTAACCTATTCTACTTTATTAGAGGATTTGAGAACCCATTCTCTTACTCTCTCAGGCTGATTCCATGAAATACATTTCTGATATTTCTTCTGTTGTGACGGAAATAGAAAGCTAGTACTTGGTCATACCTGAGTAGAGTATGCACATACTGCATCTCTTCCTGGTGCTTGGTGAGAGTGCTTGTGCAGTTGCTGTTGAACAAATTATGTTCTTTTGAAAGTCTGGACAATCATTTTGATAGAGAAAGATCAGTGTGAGTAATTTTTAAGATTCAGAACAGTTACTGAGTTTTCATATGACTGTTCAGACTTACAAATCTTTTCAAGCTGCTCAACAGGATTTTTAAACCCCTTGTGCCAATCCATATGTATGCACATTTTTTAGTAGCTCTCTGTAGAAGCACTCAGTCTGATAGCTGTACATTGTGTTGTTCTGCAGAGTTTTGTGTTAGTTTACAAAAATTCCACAGGTACATAGTTAAAAGAAAATACTTGAGTGCCAGTAGCTTGTAAGTAACTCTCTCACACCTGCAGTTTCTTTGTGTCTTCTGAGACTGACAGTCTAAGTAAACTGTATTATATTGCTAAGGAAAAAATGACTTGTTTATGATTGGACTGGAAAAAAGACTGAACTCCTCTATTCTAAGTTTAATTGTTAGTTTTGTCAGATTGGCTATTTTTGTAAAGTATTTATCTAAACTATTTAAACAAATACAGTTTGGATCTGATTCTATAATCCTCCAAAAATTGATTTCTACCAGTATGAAAGACTTCTATTATACTATAAAGGCTCTCGGATAAGAAGTTATTTGCTCTCTGTCTGCATGATTTTGTTCACACTGCCAATGCTTCATTCATGTTTAAAAAATAAAAATTAAAAAATACCCCTGATTAAATTCTCAGCTCTTTTAGGAAGCACATTTGATTTGTATAGCTTTTGGTATTGTATTCAGTTTACCATGAAAAATACTTATTTAGTCTGTAAAATGTATGTCCCTTTTTTTGGAAATGAAATCTAAATCAGATTTCACATTCTTATGCATGGAGATGTCAGTAGGGGAGCCACAGCTAAAACCTTGCATTAATTTACATTAGTATACCAACAAAAAATACTGTGCAGGTGCAGAGATGCAGAAAGATAGGAATCTTTGGTGAAAAATGTATGAAGATTTCTGAAACAGAAGCCTTGTCTCTGTTTTTAATCCAGTTCCTTTTGTTAAGTGATTATTGTAAGGGTGGATAATACTAACAGTACATTCATAAATGCTGGTTATAATAGTATAATTTCAGTTTGTGCACTTTGAAAACAAATATAAATACTTGATTTGCTTTTATAGAATTGTATTATAAAACATTCAAAACATTAACATATTTTCCAAATATAGACATTATTGCCATCTGTCTTAAATTTTGATAACACTTGATG
This sequence comes from Acanthiza pusilla, assembly GCA_036630365.1. Lineage (NCBI taxonomy): Eukaryota > Metazoa > Chordata > Aves > Passeriformes > Acanthizidae > Acanthiza > Acanthiza pusilla. The sequence goes on from JAXCHO010000073.1 coordinate 35,638,519, forward strand.
CAGTATAGAATGGGTTATGATAAAAGTGAAGCTGAACTTAGTTTTTATTGTCTTTTACAACTTCTAGAAATATAAAGAGAAAGATAAACACAAGCAAAAATATAAGAAGCAGTCGGAGTCCTCGCCATCTTTGGTTCCATCTCTTACTGTAACTACAGAAAAAGTAAGTCAATGTGTTTTTTCTCCTCTTCCACTTCAGTTACTTATGTTGAAATGTCATGATGTAACCATTCCACTCTATATACAGGATGGCATATAGTGGCATAAATTCTGTAACTATCAAGCACTCCTGGTATTTTTTCCTATAATGTAAAATCCCAAAATACTTTGAGGTTTATATGGAGAAAGGCTTGGAGTTCTGTATTTAAATTGTGAGTCAGGTGCCAGTGATGCTCCAGTAAATTTTATTTAATTGAGGTATATTTAATAATTTGAGAAGTTTTAGAAAGTCTTTCCTTCAAAATTCACTTGTGTATGCAGAGCTGACACTGAACCCGTAAGCATTTAAAACTGGTAGTTGTGAAATTACAGCTTGTGCTTCATATATTTATGCCTTATTAGCAGTTTGTTCTGTTAGGTTCTGTGACCTTCCCTTCCTGCTAGGAAATACCTTATTCCAGGGGCAACATACAGGGCTAAATAATGACAGCTCTCATTGTACTCAGCAAGAATCACTTCTGCTATCCACCAATAAAATGAGACTTATGTTGGCATTACAGAGTGGCAGTACTATTGAGAAATGGTTTTTCTGAATTCAAAGTTGGAAAAAATGTGTCCCATTCATGTGGGAATGTTTGACATGAGAGTCAGGGAATCATGGTTTCAATTTGTTTGTGATCAGTATGTAGATCGTGTTTTAGCAAAGGTGCTGAGGCTTGTGTTAACTGTGTGTGGTTTGGTTGCTGAGGTGTTATAGTCAACAAATGTATTTTTGCATGTGGTACACCCAGACCTTGTCGGGCTGGGGTGAAACAATTGAAATACCAACTTTCTCTGGAAGTATTCTCTGAACTAGTGGGAGTTTTTAGTATGCTTTGTGTATTTCTTTATTTACAACAGTAAGATAATTAACTTGAGAATGCATACCTGTTAACATCCCATTATTTGTAACTCACACTTCTGTTAAGAGTCTTGTTTCTGGTTCTGCTGTATTCTCTTTGACACTGTTGTGTCGACTGAGACTTAGTAGTCAGTAGTTTTCCGAAACGACTTTCTCTCTATTAAAAAAAAAATAGAAGGAAAGGTAGAGTCAATTTGCCACTTTGCTGTTCTGATTTTAGAGCAGTTAGAGATTGCAATCATTGAGTGGGACAGTGCCTATTGAAATTAAGTTGTAGAACACTGAGTAGTATTGACTGATCCACATGATTTGTTATTTCATTTTATTAATTTCCCTTAAAAATACTCTTGAGTCTGAGACAACTTCTAAAATTCATAGCCTGTAAGAGAGGCTTCTTGTGTGGGAACTTATTTAAATGTTACAACCTTTGTTTAGGTTTTGTACTATGTATGATCTTAACTTTCTTGAATTACATTGCATCCCTCTTGTACCTTGATTATCTAATCATCATAAGTTTTTACAAAAAGTGATATGACTGTGTATTTTTGTAAAAATTAAAGGAAATATATGGAAATACTGATTTTTTTTTGCATCCTGCCTATTATAATATGCTTTTAATGCCAAAGACACAGTTTTTCTGCTACCCTTATTTCTAATTGCTTTGTCCTCTCTATCCTTTTCCCAGTTACAAGGTTTACTCCTATGCATAGTCACAAGGATGAGCTAGAGCAAATACTAAAGTGAACAGAAACTCTCTAATTCTAGAACTTAAATTATAACTGAATTAAACTAAAACAGAACATTAATTGTGGAATTTAAATATCATGGGCCCTTTTAGTTTCCTTATTTAATCTTTTGCATGTGGGTTTTCTATATCTATCTGTTTGTTTCATTTACTGCCTTTATTTTATAGTGCTTCAAATCATCAGGAAAATTGGTGTTCAGTTTTTTAAATGAGGCTGCTAAGTGTGATTATGGTTTTTTAAAAAGTATCTACTGGATATATGGAAGTGATTTTTTGTGGTTAGTTCCTTCAGTTAATTTTTTTTCTGAGTCCTTTTAACGCCATTTAAATGCATTTGCTTTTCTAGGTTGTAAACTTATGATTTGTTCCTCAGAATTTTGAAATGTTAGTAATGAAACAAGCTTTATTTTTTTCTAAGATGAATATTTGGTTCAGAATATTGTATTAATGTATTACTTTTATGTGTCCTTTTACATAGAGTTGCTAGAATTGATTTGGACCTGATGTCTGTTTCACAGCAGTCTTTCTTTGTATTGAATGCATGACTTTATTATGGTATATAATCACTTCTGCTAACATAATGTTCATGGGGGGGGAGCTGAAATTCAAAATGAAATTTGTTTTTCCTTTTTAAAGATGTTAAATCCTTTGTAAATCCAGTGGTAATGACCATTTATGCAGGTGATGTCTTAAAGCATGTTTTTATCTGGATGAGTGGCTTCTTAAGATAGAATCATGAAAGGCTGCAAGATAAACTTTGGATTTACCTTTTGTTAGTGTACTTGGATTGTCTGTTTGTTCTGCAGAATTTAATTCCATGAAATTTTATTGAGGTTCCAGTCCCTGCTTTTTTGAGAGGCACTTCTGTGCCTGTAATGTCTCAGCAAATGTTGTTCAGTCTGAGTTGGTTAAGTCTGAAAAAGTTTGAAATAAGAAATGCCTGACTACTCTTTGATTAATGTAGCAGCACTACATTTTTTCACTTTTGGGACATAGATATAGAATGTCTTAAAAAGAATTGGGAATTCGAATTCTCTTGTTGCCTGTTCTTCTGGCCTTTTTCTTAGTTGGGAAGAGCCATCAGCCCCATGTTTACTCCTGATAAAAACTTCTGTCTCAGGTTTTGAGCTTTGGCTTGTGTTGCGAGTTCAAAATTGTGTATGGTTTAAGAGCTGCAGAAAAATACAGTTCTCCCCCCATTTTTTGGGGTGGTGTGCATGTTAATTAAAATAAAACTCCAAAACATTAATGTACACAATGATACCCAAGACAGTGTATCTGCATTCGTGTCATAGTCAGTAACTAAGTAAAATATACTGCAAAAAAAGTACAGCTGACTGAATTTTAGCTGTAATAGTAGAGATGATGATAATCCTCCTCAGCTCACCCTATCAGCCCAGCCTTTCAAGAGAAGTGATCAGATCCTACCACAGAGGGTACAGAAGAGAATGAAAAGAGTAGGAAGATCTCTTTTAGATATAACTGAACGCTGTTATCCTACAGCAGCTTGGTGTTTGTGGGTTATGGGACATGTGGGTTGTAGTGGGTTGACCCTGGCTGGATGCCAGGCACTCACCAAAGCTCCTCTATCCTTCCCTTCCAGAACAGGGGAGAGAAAATACAACAAAGGGTTCTCAGGTTGAGATAAGGACTGAGAGGGATCACTCATCAAATACCATCACAGCAAAACAAACACAACTTGGGGATATTAATTGACTTTATTACTAAGAAAATCAGAGTAGCATAATAAGAAATAAAATAAATCTTAAAAACACCTTTCCCCCACCCTTCCCTCCCTCTTGGGCTCTGCATCCTCCCCACCAGCAGTGCAGGGAGATGGAGAGTGAGGGTTATGATCAGTTCATCACTGGCTGTTCCTGCAGCAACTCAAGGAGAAGAGTCTTTCCCCTGCTCCAGCATCCCTCCCATGGGAGACAGTCCTCCATGAACTTCTCCAGCATGGGTCCATCCCAAGGGCTACACTTCTCCAAAGCCTGCAGCAATGTGGATCACTTATCCACAGGGTGCAGTCCTTCAGGCACAGCCTGCCTCCGGTGTGGATCCCCCAAAGGGTTACAGCTCCTGCCAGGAAACCTGCTCTAGCTCTTTTACAGGTCTGCGGGTCCTGCCAGGAGCCTGCTCCAGCACAGGTTTCCCATGGGGTCACAGCCTCCTCTCAGGCATCCACGTGCTCTGGTGTGTGTTTCCTCCATGGGCTGCAGGTGGATCTCTGCATCTCCAGGGGTCTCCATGGGCTGCAGGGGCACAGCTGCCTCACCATGGTCCTCACCATGGGCTGCAGGGGCATCTCAGCTCTGTACCTGGAACACCTCCTGCCTCTCTTTCTTGGTGTCTGCAGAGTTGATTCTCTCACATATTCTCATTCTGCTCTTCTCTGGCCTCAATTACATCTGCCCAATAACCCTTTTTTGTTTTTCCTTCTTCAGTATGTTGTCACAGAAGCATTACCACCATTTCTGATGGGCTCAGCCCTGGCCAGTGTTGGGTCAGTCCTGGAGCCAGTTGGAATTGGCTCTGCTGGACATGGAGGAAGCCTCTGTCAGCTTCTCACAGAAACTGCCCCTGTAGCTCCCCCAACTACCAAAACCTGGCCATGCAAAAACCCAGTGTTAGTTTGGGGTTTTTTGGGGTTGGTTGGTTTTTGCTTGGACTCTGTTCTTACCATCTGGCATTTTTGTGGAGAATTACCTGCCATGGTCCTTCCCCTCTCTGTGCAAGTGTGCCACCTTATACATCTGTACAGGGCTAAAGGCCACTCAAACCTTGGAATGCGCTGTGTATAGTGAGAGTGATTATTGCACCTTTACCATAAATCCCGAGGAGTTTTAAGACTTGCTGCAGATGGATGGTACAACTCTTCAGGGCGCACAGAGTGATAGATGGAGAGCATAAAAATGACACTAGCTCTCTGTGCTTAGGCTATATTTCATCATGTTAGTGTTCATGATGCTTTGAATAAGCATATATAGCACCTTCTGAAACACAAATACCTGTTGAAGCAAAATTTTCTAAAGCAGAACTGTGATATGCATGCATGTTGTTCAAAATCTGCCAGGAGTGGGATTCAGGCTTACAGCCAAACAAATCACCACGCAGTATTTGCAAATTAATGCAAATACTTGTCATTGCCTGACCCTGGCCAGTCTGCATGGCTCTGTTAAACTCTTTATTTCCCTTTAAAATAAATAATTTTTTAAAAAAGTCTGCAGGAACAGGGAATAGGTACTAGATAGCATTAAACTGTGTTGATACCTATAGAGAATTATTTTTGCAATTAATATTGAACTGAGGTGATAGGAGCTGTGAATTAATCTAGGAAGGTTTTTGATAAGAGGAGAAATCTTGGATCTTAGAAAAATACCTGACTTTTTGTTTGGATCATTGCATATCTGGAAACCCTTTGGCCCAAATTTGAACCACTGCTTAACACAGGTCAAGTGGCACACCAGTTTCCAGAAAACTGAGCATACTTATGGACTTTGTAATAGTTCAAAAACTTACCTACTAAACTTACCCTAGAGTTGGCTCATCTTCATTAGAAACATCACTATAGTAATATGAATTTGAGAGAAATTATTTTAATACTGTACTGTAACTGACTTAAACTGATTTTTCTTCACTGTTGTTCAGAAAATCCGTAAGATATTTTTATTGCAGCTCATTTTAATCCATGCAGAGTGGTATGGCAAATAGATGGAAATATTTGCTTTCCCAAAGCTTGTATATTTAGTTGTCTTCTGTCATGTGCAACTGAAAAGTAAGGTTTATGTAAATGTCTTATCTATTTTAGTAAAATATGGAAAACTCTATATATCTGGTATACAAAGCTGTATGTAAAGATGAAGAAATGTTCTGTTATAGGTCTAAATTCAGCAAGCATCCCACTTGGGGCAGGGAAAATGTGTGTGTATGCTTGATTTTAACGATGTGTTTGTGTGGTCTTTAATGGAGATAACTGTGGATACTGTTTTAAATTCTATTCTGTAAAGAACTGAAAACCAGACAAGCTCATTTTGAGCAGATGAGTAGCTTCTAGGTTTGATCCACATTTTTTTAAAGGCACTTTAAACAGCTATTTTACTGGGTGGTTTGAGGATAAATAACAATAGAATGTTTTTCCTTTTCCCTGATTTTGCTTTCATTTTCTTTCTTAGGTTATTAAAATTCTGTTATCACAACTCCACTTTTTTTTCAGTCATGGGAATGATTATATTGCCTTGTATGGTTTCCTAATATTGTGCATGCATTTTCCCTGCCCTCCTAATTACTTTCTGTGAAACCTCTTTCGACTATCTTTCGCTAATAGGAGCAATTCTGACAAAATTTAACAGATGAATAATGGATCTAAAGATAAAATATTTTAAAGCCCTGTGGAGCATGTATGAGTGTAGGAGAAGGGCCAGAATTCTTGGGGGTGGGTGGGAGTTGAGGAAGAAATTTGCACTGGGAGTTCAAGAGAGTTTTCCTACCTGTCAGAGAGAGGGTTTGAAGTAAGTGTGTCTCAGTCAGTTCTCTCATGTGTCTTCTTTACTTGGTGATTCGTATGGAACTGGCTGAATGGGATGGTAAACATTTCCAGTTTAACAAAAAAAGCATAAAAACTGTATGTTCAGAAAAGCATTTAAAGTTTAGTTTCTAATTTTTTTAGCATAAAATAACAATATCCTATTTAAATGAAGACTGTAGCTATGAGATTTTTCCATTTACCTCAATGAAGTAAAAATTTCAACCAGAGCCATTAGTTTTATGCACTTTTTTCCCCCAAAATGATGTTCTGTGTACTTCAGTTGTTTGCTGAGAATCTTCACAGTTCAGCTTCTGTAATTCCTGTTGTTTCTAGTTACATTAGTATTTGAACACTTCTGTGTTTATTTGAAAGAATGAGGTCTTTTAAACAGTTGTTACAGTTTTTTATTTGACTTGTTTCTTTAATTTCTTCTCTCTTTCAAAATACCAGACGTACACGAGCACTAGCAACAACTCCATGTCAGGCTCCTTGAAGCGATTGGAAGATACCTCAGCTCGATTTACAAATGCAAATTTCCAGGAAGTTCCTACACACGTTTCAAGTGGAAAAGATTCTTCAGAGGCTAGAGGGTCAGAGAGCAAAGGGAAGAAATCTGCAGGTCACAGCTCAGGTCAGAGGGGAAGAAAGGCTGGAGCTGGAAGAAATCCAGGAACAACTGTGACTGCAGCTAGCCCTTTTCAGCAAGGTACCGATTGTAATGCTCTAACACAGCTTCTGCTTTGACATGAATTAGAAATTTTAAGTACTCAGAACTTGAAAAGTAGTTAATCTTTTATCCTCAATACTGAGAATGTTGTTTCACTTTGGGAAAAAAACCAACTTTTTCAGGGTAGAAATGTTTGTTGCTGTAACATGAAAAAGTAGGTTACGCATTCTTAAAGTGCAAAACTAATTTCGTTCAGACTGTTGAGGTATTCCGTTTAGCTGCTAAAAGCAGAAGTGCCTTTATGTGCCAAAAAAATCAGTCTGGGGTAAACATTAATATGAATTTGAGTATAGAGGTCTTACCTCTTTAAGGGAGTAGTACTAATGATTTTTAGTTACTGCACATGAGAATGGAAATGCACTACCTAATGTATAGGATGCGATGGCCCCTAAATAGTTTTTCAAGATGCAGACATTTAAAATGTACCATTTTCTTCAAAGTGAAAGACCTTTTTATCAATTTTTTTTTGTAATTGAAATACATAAGCAGGTTATGTGACAAGTATGTCGGGTTTATTTACCTTAGGTAATACAAAATTTTTTAGTTTTCAAAGTTGCTAAAACACAGTATGTGCACTCTTGACACTTTTAAAAAGCAAATTTTATTATGGCATCTTCACCAGAGCTGAAAAAAAGGTAAAAAAGAATTAAAAGGGTTTTTTTATTCCTTAATATAGCATCTTATTTTGAAACACAACAAACGAGGCCTTTTATAATTTTCAGTAATTTTCACTGTGGTGTCTGGTAGTGACTGTCCTTTATACTTTATGATGTTGATTTTCCTTTGAGTTTATATGTGTAGTGAACACTTGTATATTTGTCTGGAACTCTTTCAATATTTCAGGTTTTTTTACTTGAAAGAAGTGGAAGTGTTTTTTTAACTTCTCAAAACTTTGAAAATTGCCTTCTTGAATTCTTCATTTAAAGAAAAATCTTAACTGCAGATGGCAAAATAGACCTTTACTATGTGCATGTATTTTCTCTGAGGCTGTATTAAGTAAAGTTGATGCAACTTATTTAAAATACAAAACAATGATATTTTAATGTTTTCTTAAAAATAGCTTTATTTATGTAAGTTGTATTTTAAATTTTATATTTTAAATGGAATTCTTAACAATGCTTAGTGGATTACTAATGATAAAACACTAGATTTTAAAGGACATGGGGGTTTTATACCTAATGCCATATTTAGGAGTATTTTCTTGATGTTGTCATCAGTCTGAATTCTGTTAACAGTACCCACATACACCCACCTGTATAAAATTAGTAAATTTCACTGCAAGTAGATGCTTGTATTTCTGAAGAGTGCTTCCTTTTCTGCCTTGAATGCACTGATACAGTGATGAAATGACTGCATTCCAAATACTGAAGAAGGAATGTAATTCTATTACACAAAAGATCTTTGTGGTTCTGTGACGGTGCTAAAGAAGTCTTAAAATGCCAATTTTATACACTGTTTTCACTTCCTCCCTTGGACTCTTGAAAAATTCCTCTTCTGTGGAACACCTCCTCAGCCAGGGTAAATTAAGTCCAATTGCTCTGTTGACCCATGTCAGACCCTTGATTTTAGGTAGAATGGCAAGGAAGATTGCAGGCATAATGTAGGTGTGATCATAACACATTTCTATCAGCCTTCTTTTTATGTATGTGTATGTTAAAAAAAAACTGCTCCGAATTGCACCAAGTGTTTGTTAGGGCTGTGATGGATGTCAAAGTTGCCTAAGCAGCGAAGTTGTTATTCTTCTTTTAGTCATTTTCACCTTGTTTGTGCCCCAGATTCAAATCTGAATCCCAGACAGGAGTCTGAGAATCATATCCAGCATAGTGAAGATCAGCAGGAGAACTAATGAGTTATTTAAATAATAAATATTTTAGCTCTTGGGAGTGGTTTTCATAAAGTCCTTCCACGTTAAATTTTTTTTTCTAAGATAGTAATACTTCCCATCCATTTTCATCGACTACAGGGAAAAGCATAATTGTCCTTCTTTCTTTTTTTAGGAAGCTTTTTGGGCACTCCTGGGAGCATAAAGTCATCTTCTGGAAGTTCAGTTCAGTCTCCCCAAGATTTTTTGAGTTTTACAGACACAGATCTGCGAAGTGACAGTTTCACACATTCTCAACAGGCTACGTCAACCAAAGATGTACATAAAGGAGAGGCTGGGAGCCAAGAGGGGGGTGTCAATTGTTTCACTTCCTTAATTGGTCTCCCTTCATCATCATCAGCTGTTTCGCAATCTAAAAACTTTGACAGCTCACCTGGAGACATAAGTAATTCAAGCCTTACTTCTACAGCATACAAGCGAGCTCAGACTTCTGGAATAGAAGAAGAAACTGTAACAGAGAAGAAGCGGAAAGGAAATAAGCAAAGTAAACATGGGCCTGGTAGACCTAAAGGAAATAAAGGTCAAGAAAGTCTTTCCCATCTTTCAGTTTCTTCTGCTTCCCCAACTTCATCTGTGGCATCTGCTGCAGGAAGTGTGACAAGCTCTGGTCTTCAAAAATCTCCAACTTTGCTCAGGAATGGAAGTTTACAAAGTCTTAGTGTTGGTTCATCTCCAGTGGGTTCAGGTAGGCATTTGTTGGATTTGGTTTTTTACCTCAAAATATGTTTTTATTATTTTAGCTGTATTTCTGAGTATGCTTTTCAAGAACATAGTATCATTCAGAGAATCGAGAAAATCACACTGGGGGAAAAAGGACTGTTGGAAAAGTAAGTTTTATTCCATGTATAGGTGCCACTGTGCTGTAGGTGGCTGTAGTAGCTTGATCTGTGTATTGACCTATAGGCTATATAAATGCAGGGTTTGAAGGTGTAGGGGGAAAAGTTGCATGAAAATAGGTTCTTTGGAAATTACATGTGACAGGTTTAGCTTAAAAAAAAAAAAAAAGGTGATAGTTAGTATAGACTGTATTGTCTGTGTGTTTTGTTACACAGAGAAAACAAAATTGGTACTCAGGTATGTCAGCTTTGCTGAATATGTCCCTCAATTACATTTTCCTAATTTAGCTTAACTGAAAATCAAAATGTCTACATGGAGAATGATCAGTTTAAACATGTAAAATTATATTCTGAATCTGGACCCCTGTGCATCTGGGTGACATTTTCATATTCTCGTGTGCTGTTTAGCAATTGAAATTGGCTGGTTTGTTCTTCCTCTGTTCTAAATGTTATGCGCATCTGGGGCTGTGAGAGGTTTTCTTTTTCCAGTAAACCTGTGTGTGGAATGGCCTGGCAGAATACTCTTACCTACCAAAGACTTTGTTGCTCTGAAGTTTCTTTCAAAGCTTTTGTGATTTAAAAAAATAACAAATTACCTCACTTTTGAAACTTTGAAATTTTGTCCTTTTTGTTGGTACAGTGGGGTTTTTTGCTTGATTTTTCTGTTTTTGAGGAGAAGAGAAAAGGAGTTCGAATATTTGGTTGTGGGGAGGGTTTTATGCTTTTGGTATTGTGTACTTCCACTCAATAAGCAAGAGATACTGTAAAATACACATAGTTCAAGAAGAAAACCCCTGAATTTCTTTCAGAATAAGGCAGGTACTTAAAAACTTGATGTCAAAGCCACATTGTTTTAAAGCAGTTAGATACAGGCAAATGATCATTTTTATTATGGGTAGTTGGCAATAGCAGTAGCAACTATATTAAAAATACTTTTCCTGTATTAAAATCAATGCAGAGAAATGCTATATATGACAGAACTTCATCATTCACTATGTATCTTTTTGTTTAAAATGCAATTTTAAGAACATATTCACTTCTTACCTGTTATGAACAGAAACCATCTAACATTTATGTCAGTGTTCTGATTATTATAGTATGAACTTTCTTGTTCCTTTATAATCCCTTTGAGGTGGATTATGTATTGTGGTAGTTGGGGTAACAGACAGAAGTACAAGGTCTTGGTTTGAAGTGAATGACCCACGTTTCCCCTCTTATATTTGTCTTAGAATATTCCGCTCTTGTCAGCTCCTTGAACAGGCCTTTCCCTGTCCAGGTCCATTCTTGCTTTCTTTGTGCTCTTTATTACCTCTCACTCTTCCATCTATAAAATGCCAGTGAGAATGTTAAACTCTTTGTAAATAAATACGTGGATGGAAATACCATGTAGGTTTTAATTCCTTTTATCCTGATATTGAGTCTGTAATGTCACATCTATTCGGTATACTCAGAATCTTGGTAGCCAGCATTAGACCTGTCCTCTAAAACAGTGATATTTTCTCAGGATGCCAAAGAACGTGAATGCGAATATATGAACAAACAAAATTCCTAAACAAAATCACCCCAGCAAAAACAAGGGCACCTAGAGACACAAAAGCAAGTGGGATGTCTTTGTCTTTGAGCACAAACTCTAAATTTATCCAGAAAAGTCTGCTTGAATCAGAGCGTATTGTTGTAATGTACTCTTCTCCCTCATCTCCCCTTTTTCTTACGGTTGTAGTGCTGCTTTCCTCACTTCATCATAAGCATTTTGCTGGGTTTAGCAACCCAATAACCCAAATTTACAGCATTGTTGCAATGAGGAAGGACATATGAGTGTTACCAGTATTATCAGAAACATACATTTTCTCAGGTATAATATGCTAGTGTTTCTCTTTGCAATGTGCCCGCATTGTCCAGTAGCAAGATCTGCCAAATGAATCTGAATTATTTGACCCAAGCCCCCAGATAAGATTTTGTGCATGTAAATGTAGTGAGTGAAAACACAGGGTACTCAAGCAAAAAAGTTTTTACTCACTTACTTGGAATTGCCTTGATACTTCACAGAAGCACAATCAGGAATGAGCTAGACCTTACTAAACAAAGCTTTTGAGGCACTTTTTCAAGAACCTCCCGCTCTTTTTTTTTTAATAACCTTCTTAACTGCAGCTTTCTGAAGCTATCATTCTTTTTCAATTTTCTTCAGAGTACTTGTTGAGATCCATAAAAATTATGAAAAACATGACTTCACAGATGTATGATAATTGTGTTCATAGTTAATGTTCAAATTAGATGAAATGTGAAGGAAAGCTTATTTTAAAAAGTAGTGCAGATTCATCATATGCTATTTATACACAATTAAATGTCCTCCCAAAAAGTTTTATTCTAAGTAAATATATTCAACTCATTTTGTGAAAAATATTTGTCATTCCAAACTTATTGAGTCCACAGGACTTCTCTTTTCCCGCTTAACAAGAACAGAGATGTACCATGAATATAGGTATAGCATAAGGACACGTAAATAGAAGCTGTTACAACATGTACACTCAGGTTGTATTTCAGTTGCCATGCAACTGATCTGATGTGTTCCAGGTTTGATCACTTCAGTGTTGAATCTTTATGCTCTTTATTATTTTTTCTGAAATGTATTTAAAACCTGATAGGAAACATTATGCATTACTTTAATATTGTACTCAAAGGAATAAAATGAATTATAAAAGAATTAAATAAAATTTAAATTGGTAGGGTGATACGAAATTTTTGTAGTAAATTAATGTTTTACTAGTACATCTGTCCCTCTTTAAAAAACCCCATGAAACTTCTTTAGATGTCTGCTCATTTACAAACCATACTTCCCTTTTGTTGGGAATTCACAAGCACTGTAAGTTTATTGTCTAAAAAGGCAGAAGTCGGTTATTGGAGGGAGTTATGTAAAGCTGATAATGGTTCACCCCAAACAGGGCTGGTCTTTGGAGGGATTTCAGGATCCGAATCTTTTAATAGGGTGTGTTTGTGTGGATTTCATCTGAACTCTACAATTTTATAGAGCTGTCTAACTCTCCAAGTCACGCTAGCTGTATTCTCAGGATTAAGTTCATTCTCAGCATCCTTCTAGGGAATAATATCTAAAGATTTCTAGTCTAGTATTGTGAAGCATTGAGAGCTTGTGTCCCTCAGCAATAGGGAAAAAAAACATTTTCTCTTCTTTTACAGTATCTTCTGACTTTTGTGGAATAATGTAGCAATGTGAAGTGGAAAAGAGTCAAGTATCAGAAGTTAAGTGAAAATTTCTGTTTTGTGGTAGATAAAGTTTTTGTGCAGTTGTCTTCCAAGTTCAGCATGGATACTTGCTACTGGAATTATTACAGTGCTCAGGCACTTCTCTGCCTTTCCCAGTTCTGATCTTGATTTCAAGTGTACAACAAATTGTACAGTATCAGCTTGAGTAGCTGATGACTTCCGGGGATTATTTTCTTCAATGTTTTAATTTTTGTTAAATTGATTTAATGTCCTTTTGTGTACTGTAACCCCTAAAAAAACCTTACAAAGTACTTTTTTTTCTTTAAGAAGACTGGGAAAGATTATCAATTGGGCCTTGAAATGGTTAGCCCATTGTTTCAGCACCCTTGCTGTGTCCTTCTTCTGGAATTTCTTTATCCTAACTGAGGCAAACTTAGAATTTGTCTTCCTACATTTTTATCTCTCCATCATACATATTCTGTCCTGTCAGTGTGCTCTGGTTGCTAATACGAGGTAGTTTTTGTAATAAAAGACTCGTCCAAACCCAGTATTGTACTTTAGTAAAGCAGTATTTCAAGTTCTGAGAAACCAATAATGTTTTTGGCTCAGATCCCTCTGAGTTGATCTTATGTCTTGTGCAGTCAAGTTTCAGCTTTATATACAAGTTTGCTAAATGCTTCAGATTAGTTCCATGTATTTTGTTCTCCTTTCCCATCTCATTCAAGCAGTGATGAAACTTTGGTCAATGTTACACATTGTGCTATGCAAGAGCATCGTACTGTTAAGCTCATTGTTGCACTGATGACATAAGCTAACTGTAAATTTCAGAGTAGAAGAGTAACTTGAAGTCATTCTCATTGAGATGCTAAGTCCCTCAGTACTTATATCTCCATGATGCTGTGTTTAAAGTTTGACTTAGTAGCTGAATCTACTAGGAGAAAGAGTTGAGAAAAAATTGTTCTGAAACAGTTTGTGCTGTTAAGTTTATCTGCAAAGTGCACCAAAGCAGAAGTCTTGCTGTTTTAAAAAGCCAGTTTGGATTCAGAGGAGATAGAATATAAAGAACAAATTGGTTCTAATAGATAATAATGGCCTTTTAGGACTAAGCAAATGGTGTAGAAAGCACACAAGGCAAAACCAATGTGCAGAGAATTTCATTCTTCATATTTGAGGCTCAACAGAAGTGGTGTTGAAGTTGATGAATAGTGTGCAAGATTAAAATGTTAAAATTGATGATTGTTGGTGTAGAAAACATGGAGACATTCATCAGGTAACAGGGAAGAAGTCACATGAGGTAGAAGCTTATGCAAATGGGGATTATCATGAAATGGATCAAAGTTCTTAAGTAAAACAGTTATTATCAGCAACTACAGCCAGAAGTATTGACATTTCCTGATGATGAATACCTCATATTTCCATGCTTTTAGACTGGCAGTGCTAAATTTCAGTAAGTCTCTAAAACTCATGAAGTTGTAAGAGACTGGCAAGCAGTTAATGTTATGCAACGAGGATGTGTCTGACAGAAGAAAGAAAGATGTTAAGACATACAAAGGTAATTAGTGGTGGATATTGAGAGTTATGGAAAGTAACTTATTGGACTGATTTTCATTTCCTATTTTTTATATAAAAGTGGCATAGTAGATGTCTGCATTTCAGTTGATACATTTTAAATAAAGGCTTATGATAGGAATGTAATGATAGGAAGTCAGCAAATCCTTGCATTAACTGAGTTCCGTAGGTAAGTTTCAATTTAATTTTGATCAGAGAATTATTAAACCAGTTCACTTTGTTTTGTTATTTCCCCTGACACTCAGTTGGTCAGAGCATGGTGCTCATAACACCAAGGCCACGGCTTCAATCCTCAATTCGCTTAAGAGTTGGACTCAGTGATCTTTGTGGGTCCCTTCCAATTCAGAATAGTCTGTGAAATCTAATGGAAAACTCTGCAAGTTCTGAGAACGTCTGGTTATGAGGACAGGGTGAAATGAATCCCTTGGTCAGCAATACAAACTAAGAATTATGTTGTTGGAGCTAAAGTAAAAGATTATGTCTTAGAAAGATGGATGTATACTTGAAGGATAAGGATGGCCTTCTGGGGAAAGAAGGGCTGTAGAGAAAAAGGATAAAGGTGATTAATCAGTTGTGTCTGAGTTTCCAGTGCTGAGCTGTGTTTCAAAAGGTTTTAATGCATAAACAGCAAGCTAACGAGAAAGGCAGATCTGCGTTCAGAGTGTGTCTGGCCTTTGAATACTATGGGTAGTTCTGCAGTTTGCTCTGTGTAAAGAGATGAGCCATGAGAAGGATTCAGTGACTGGAAAAAGCACATTATTGGAGAATAGCTAAGGAGTGAGTTTATCAAACTATGGACATCATATGAGGAACTGAAAACTGGTACTACAGTGATCCTTAACCTAGCAAAAAACTAAAACATGATGAAGTGAAAGTAATAGTTGAACAAATCTCAGTTCTGAAAAATATACGTGTATTTTCTAGAAGATACAGTTTAGTCAAACATATTTATTTGATTCGTAGGTGCAGGAAGTTCTAGAGCTAAGAAATCAATGTGCTTGCAGACATTCTTGTTTGGTCCTTACCTATGAACCTAGTTCTGTGCTATATTATCTCTTTGATTTTTAAAAGAAAATTTAGCATGGTGCAGTATTTTAGCATATGAAATAGCTTGTAACTGGGCAAAGAATGCATTGCAAAATACAGAAGTTAGTAGTAAATTTGCAGGCAGCATGGGTCTGCAAGAATTGGTTCCCAACATAGTATGTTCTATGCTTTTACCAGAGATTGAGAAGTTAAGTCATCTTTGCTGCTTGCTCTGAGGGTTCAGGGTGGTTTCTGAAAGTGTATGTGGTAAAAAAGGTATTTGATTGTAATGAATAAGAATTCCTTGATTAAGAAGGTTGTGGACAAAAAAATACTAAACAATGAACCTTGTAACAGAGATGTGTTTTAAAAATAATTATGATAAACTTCTGAATAATGATGGAGAACTGAACATTATTATACTTCAGGGAAAAAAAGGCTGTTGTCATCACTGTGACCCTCATTTCAAGAAGGGGTAAAAAAGTTATATCATAATTAATTGAAATTATTCCATATATGTTGCAGGTAACAAAGTACTATATTTATTTGTGATACTAATTTTCTCCTAAAATATGACTATGAATGTGAAAGTTGAGAAGAGGCATACAATGATTGCTATTTTTAAAACATCCTTTTCAAAGAGTCTAAAGCTCTTTGCTAGACTGGAACATCTTTAATTTGAGACTATTTTAGTTTATAAAAATGTTTAGAAACACGATTGTAATTGTTATACAAAAAGAATTACTATTCCTGGTCAAGATTTTTTAGTTTGGTAATTGCCCTGTTTTCTGTTTAAAAAAAAAAAAGTTAATAGAAATACAGATATATAGTGCTTAATTGGATGGGCTGCTGAAAACAAGAAAAGTTCAGCGTGTTCCACTCCTGAAGTCTCCAAGCTGCCTGACTTTCCGTGGAAGTCATGTTCTGTGCATGAGATGCGAATCAACCCCCCCGTGAATGATGCAAGACCAGAAACTCTTGGAGCATCGCTTTGAAAGAGAACTTGATTTAAAACTAGGCAAAGTTTTCCTTTCTCAAAAGAATTGTAAAGTTTTTATTTTTGAGTGAAAACAGATGGGAGGGCTTTCTGAAGTGAAAAAAAAAGTCCCAGGGAAGGGAAGTTCTAATAACTAGGCTAGAGCTTCCGTGTCACGCTGCTAAGGGCTGCTAATATCAGAGAAGATCTTGGCAGCTTTGGAAATTACATGACTAGTTAATTGTTGTATGAGAATGTGTCTGTCAGGTTAACGTAGAAATTTTGAAGATTATATCTTTAAACTAGATTCCCAAATTATGGTAAGCCTGGGCATTAGCTTCTATTTAAATTTTAAAAGATGTAATAATTTATTTATTTATTATACTCTGACAGTCAACAGCAAATAGTATGTTTAAATTATGAACTCATAATACATTTCAGATGCTAAAAAAACCTGCAACAAAACAAAAAAAAATAGGAAAGGGAGTGGGGAATGTGAATTTTCTTGACTTCCCTTTTAGGTCTTTCATTTAATAACAAAATGAAGAAAATTTTGGTTGTTATTAGTTCTCAGAGAAAGACATAATTTCAAGCAGCTTAAGAAAAAGATGTAAATATTTCTAAACTGTTTGAAATATTGTTTTTATTCAAGCTTTCTGAGTCTTCTACCCAAATATTAATTTAATAACAAATACAAGAAATTCTGCAGGTCTAGATTTTTTCCCATACCTAATTATTTGCAGAATTGGCATCTAAATACAAACTTTTTGAAACATAATAAATATCTGTATGAATACACTGACTATTTGTTAGTCATATCTATACTGACAGAGAAGAAAATGGACTGGGGAGGGCTTAAAGGCTACTTAAGTTTCTGTATTTAAAGGCTACTTAAGTTTCTGTATTTACTACTTTCCAAATTTAGCTATAAATCTTTTTTGTTTGGTAAGGGAAGGTTTTCAGAGAAGTCCACGAGCTTTTTGTAAACTGCTTGCTTTTATATTATATTTGACCCATAAGCCCACAAAGTGCCTTGTATATATTTGGTGTTAGGTTTGAACTAATAAAAACTAACTTTAGGCCTGGGTAATCTGTGTAAACTACGCTGTATGAATGATATCTGGCTGACAGCTTTGCTACTTTGTTGTCTGCATAGTGAAGAAAATAAATTGCCTGCTTTTCCAGGGGCTGATTGTATTTGCAGATACATGGAGTTAAAGTATGTGGTACTATCATTATTACATGTAAAAAATAAAGGTAGAAAGTGAAAATGTGCTGAAACTTCGAGTTTTGTGCTTAGATTGTATTAGTTCTTTAACTCTTATTATAAAACTAAGAATTAGAATTTAAAATAAAGCAGGGGAACAAGGAGACACTGTGAAGGAATTACGATTTCTATCCTATCAGATGTCTTTGTTGCAGAACTTGGTATTTTCCTTAGAGTGTATCCCGTTTCTGAAGATCAAGCATATGTTCCTTAATTCCATTGCTGCGTGGAAAATAAAGTGAGATACAAGTGTTTGCTTATTTGTAACTATTTTGTTCCCAGAAACTCCTTTAAAATGGCTTAACTTAAAAAAAAAAAGGACTTTCAAAATGGTATCAAATTAAGAGGGTTTTTGTATATATATTTTAAAATTAAAATATTCATCTTCTAGAGTGTGAACATTTTTCAGCATCTGGAGTCAATTACTAGAGTATGGCATTCTTTGTAAGTCAAATGTGAGATAGCAATCAGTCTTTTAACTCCATAAAATCTGTTAAAGGTGACATAGGAACATAAAAAAGTGTGTGTGGGGGAGGGTAGAGAAGAAGATTGACTATAAAAGGAGCAGTAGGGTTTTTTACCCTTTCTTGAAAACTGTACTTTTCAGATCTTACAGACTTTCAAGTCTTTCAGAAATCAAATATAGCTGAAAAATAAGTGATGTGTATGTGTTGATAGTTCTTGAAGCATTTTTGTCCCTCTGAAGCCTGTCCAATTCATATGGTAAATTTCTTTTTTTGTTGTTGTTGTCAGTCAGAGGTGACAGCACTACAGTCAGGTTTTTAAAATCAGAAGGAAGTGTACTTAGCATTTAAATTTTCCATTTATTTGATGTGAAGAGCTGCAGTACCAGAAGTTAAACTGACTGAAGGTTGTCTCAGGATTATATTTGGGAAGAGGCTGTGATGTCTAGAGCTGTTGTTGATTATCATAGTAATTTCTGCAATTCACTTGTAAAGTTAAAAAAAAAAAAAGTTAACATAATACAGTGGTATAAAAAAGACTAATTACTTAAAATAATTGAGCTTTTCAGTGAAAGATGTTGGGACAAATCCATTAAGACTTAGAATGGAAAGATCCATATGTTGATGTATAGGAGCTATACTGCTTTTTAAAACAAATGTAATAGGGCCAAGTGTCTGATTATCAAGTCCCTATGCTTCCTTCTTCTGTAAGTAATTTACTTTTCTTCCTTAAGCAGGTTATGTGCATGTGATAGGATTTGGAACAGCAGCTTTCTGAAGCTCCAGGTCGCCTGTGCTGTGGTACTGTAGCATTTGTGTCAGCTGGCACAGTGCTGCAGCATGTGCACCCCAGCAGTTGTGGCTCTGGAGTGTTTGCAGTCAGGTGGTTCCCCAGGAGCTCCATGTGCATAAAGATGTGTCTTAGGTACACTAAGTGACTGTGTGTCCCAGTGCCTTTTCACTGTAGGGCAGGCCCTGATACTGTACAGACATTACCTGTACTTGCAAGATCTGCATGTACATCCAACTGAATGTGAGCTCATTTTTTATAAATCTCCCCAGCATGATTAAAATGCAGAAAATTGGCAGAAGTAAGCCAACAATGTATTTCCAAAAGGTTACTCAAAACTCTCTTTCAAGGGTATTAGGCATACCTGAAAAGGTGTTGTAGGAACTTGATATACTGGTATGCCATAATACACAAAGTGTGCTGTCCGAATACTTAGCAGGATAGTTCTTACAGGGGCTTTTGTCATGGTGATGCAGGAAATAGTAAATGAAATACACTATTTTATATTGTTAGGAAGGCTACTTCGTATCTGATCCTGAATTTAAAGCCATTTTTTGTCCATTTAAACTAAACTGGGATTTAACACCTAGTTTATTTGCAAACTCATTACTTCATATCACTCTTTCTATACATTTTATTCAGCTTTTAAATAGAAGTCTTCATCTTTCAGTGTCAGATTTGGTAGATATGTGAGAAGGCCATAAGGATAGCAGGAAGAAAACTGTTCATTTTGACAGTGATCTAGCTTGCTGCATATGTTTTCTGAGAGAGAATTACATGCAGCGGTAAAGGGTTCACACTAAACTAAGTAACTGGAAAAAAGGGAAAATTTTTGTCACAAAAAAGTGAGTGAGCATCTATGTTCTTTGGACCAGTATAACTCTAGAAATCTGGGTTTAGAAGGGGTTCATGGAAGCTGGTAACAAAACTGAAGAATATGAACATGCGACTGGGGCTTGTGCATGAGTAATCGTATCAGATCCTACATACTGGACTTGGTTTATTTCTGTTTCCCATTGCTTATTTGTTTTGAACATCTGCGAGATAAGAATGGCTAGAGATTCCAAGCAAATTAAACCCCCCCCAACAAACAAACAAAAAACCAAACACCCCCATATTGCCCCAAACAAATGAAAAAGCTCATAAGCTGTCAATATAGTTATCTTTCACATAAGAATGTCAAATGCAATTTGTTGGAATTTATTTTGTTTGGGTTTTTTGTTTGGTTTTGTTTGTTTGTTTTTGGGGTTTTTTTGTGGTTTTTTCCTTCTTCTTCTTGAAGTGTGATAACTGTCGTGGACAAACGCCTCATCTGATGGATTTAGGGGGTGGTTACAGCAAATAACATCCTTCCTAGGGATGAAGTCACTAGGCCTTTTTTCTGTTGTGGAGTAGTGGTAAGCTTAGAATTGAACTTTAGTTTTTGTATGCATAACCAATTCCCTTAAAAGCAAGTAATTAACAGCCAAAGGGCTGGATGTAGGTATTAATACTGAGTCATTTCAGAAACTGAAACGATGAGCTGGAAGCATCACAGTTTTTTCTGAGCAGAATTGATTCTAAGGAGGAATAATTGCAAGGCTCTATGTAAAGCAAGCAATAGCAGCTGCTCTAAGGATTGGATGAAGAGAGGAAAGATTTAGCCAAGACTGAGAGGAAAGTGTGGGAGGCACAGAGATGGCAAATAAATGAAAACAATGAAAAGTGAAGTCCAGCTATTAAAGCACATTGTTTTTTGGCATACATACATACATATATATATATATATGTTTACCATTTACCATCCCTAACCTTTCTTGATACCTCAGCATGTTGTATTTCAATAGCATGCCTGTATATTGTAGCAGAAAACTGGGTGGCTGGGAGGGGCTACTTCAGTGGAGGAGTCAGGAAGGATGTAGCTGCCAATAGAACTGCACAGGAACCAAGACAGTAGCTCTTTTTTCCTTCCAGAATAAAACACCTTTTTTCATCTGCCTTCTACTAATTTATGGAGTGTGGAAGGGAGTGGTGGTAGGGGAACAGTTCTCCTTCTGTTCTGTGGAGAGGCTTGGGGGGAGTCTAGAATTAGCTCCATCAGTCACAGGGAGGACTGATCTAGTGTTGGCCCTTCCTTCTGTAATTGGATGAGGTCTGTATTAGAACAGCTAGTGTTTTGTTAGCTCTTTAACTGCATCTCTTCCTCATTTGTCTATGAAGTGTCTATCTTAAAGTAGTAAATTTTGCATTGGGACATATCCAGTGTATTCTGCTGTTAAACTTTCTCATACTTCTTGAGTGATGTTTGGGGATACATTGTATGTGATTGCTTGGATTAGTGGTAGCTTCTGTGTGGTACAATTTTAAAGAAACAAAAATAAAAGGTATAGCTTTGGCAATCTAGGACTGAGCTTGTTTGAATAAAATAAAAAATAAGCAAAAAAGAAAAAACCCGTCCACCACCCCCAGCCTCCTTCCAAACCTACCCAGTGTCTCCTTAAATTTGAAAGGGTCTTTCTTTAATGTTGAAAACAATGATGGATCAAAATGGCTGCTGTGTCTCGTACACAAATTGAGCATAACTGGAATGAACTGATATAATCAAATAAAGGCTGTGGAGAGTAGGTGTGGGTGAAATTATTCTGCTCTTAAGAGTGGCAGACTGCAGTTGCATTGTGTCCTCTGCACCTGAGAAAGAATTTGTCTGCATAGTATAATGTGATTCCAGTCATATTAGCTCTGTGCATTTTAGTTGTTTTTTTGCTTGTAAATTATGTGTATTTTTGTACATTTTGTTAGTCCTCTGAAAACTGTTGAGAAGGTTAATTAAAATTACCAGTTTAATTTATTTCAGATTGATGTACTTCTGTCAAGAGTGGTACAGAATTTTGTATATTGTGCGCTTTTTCAGTACCCCAAAATTTAAACCCCCAACATTAGTATTCATGTTTTTTGGAGAATGCACTTAGTATGTAATGCTTTAATTAAAATATTCCACATTTTAAAAGTATATCCATTGAAATACCTTTGGCTAGTTATTTAGTTTTAGTCAGGCTTTTAAATTGCTTCTGAATTAGTTTTGTAATATCCGAGTATGAATGACAGAAGTTTAAGGCGTTTTTGTTGTTAATTCTTTTTTTTTTTTAAATCCTGAGGTTCAGAAGGGCCTGGCAGTTAAAAAATAGCTTATGACAGCAATGTTTAGTAGCTTCCAGTTGTGGTGAGAGTAAAGAAGAGAAAAATAAAGCATTAAAGGCAGTTGCCCTGTGGGAACCCAAATAGTTATTGCAGTCAGATCTCAGAGGCTGATGCAGGTAGAAAATTCCCCCATGGAGGTATGGCAGAGGTGTTCATCCCACTCTGGCCTGTAAAATCATTCGGTTGATCACCTTGTCAAACCAGATGTGTAAACTGAGGGCTTTGTTCCTTAGTGTGAAAGAGTGAACGAGGAAACTGAAACGAAAATGACTCTATAGTCATGAGGTCATTATCCTAAGCAGGCATAAGCTGGTGGGATAAGTGGAAGAGGGCTGGCATCGGCATGAGTGCCACCACTCTGCAGTGGGCAGCACAGTATCATAGTGCTGTGGAGGCTGCGTTAGAGACTAGTGCTGCATGGCAGAGGATGTGAGTGTGTTCTGGCACTTAAGGGTCAGCGATCAATACTCTCTAAAAACCCCAACCCGTGAAGGAAGGGAAGTTCATGTGAGCATCTCTTTTGGTGTACCACTAGTTGGACATTCTTTCTATGTGTCTGAGTTGCTCTTGAACTGAGCTCTCTAAGTCCAGGAGGCCCAACCGTTTTCTGTTTGACTTGATTGCTTGAGTTCATCTCAGTCTATCAGTGAAAAAAACCAGATGCCTCATGATTAAAATTAGCAAGGCAACTTCTGTTTCAGTTTCCAAATTTGTTGCGGACAATGAAATGAAAATCAGTCTTTTCTTGGGGGGACTGATTGCCACTGGAAAGAATTTGAATTTTTATTTGCGATACTAGCTTTAGAATACAGCTAATTGGCATGTGCTGGAATGTTCTTATACTTGACATTTAAAATCTAACCAACACTGATAAAAGAAATGTAAGTAAAAATTATAGTGGATAGAAATAAATCCATTTTACAATTTGTGCTACTGTAAATGATCAGAGCTCTAATACAAGAAAGATGTATTCAGGTATATTATTGTTCACTGAAATTCCTGTCTATACATATATTCTTTTGTGTGTCTGTTAAACATGATCTTAACATGAAGCCCTTTTTCTCCTAACTCAAAAGCTTTCTCGAAGTTGATGAATGCCATACATAATGGTAAGTTATATTAGAATCTTTTTCAGAGGTTCATTTATCACAAAGGGTAGCCTTTTGTGGAAAAGCCTGATTGAAGGTCTGCATATTCTATGGATTGGGTGAAATACAGGTCTGCAGTGCGTCAATTGTTCAGTACTTGAGTGAAAACTTTTGTAGATTGTCTGCAGGAGCCTGATAGGTCAATAGTTCCTCAGTTCTCTTTTTATGATCTTTTTGTATGTGTGAAGTAAAACGATAACAGTTTTATTTCAGTTCTGAGAGTCTTTTCTTTAATTTTGTGAATAGTGTTTTCTAGTCCTTCTTCTGTGCTCCATTCATAGGTGTGTTATAGTGGTGTCTACCTCAGGCATTCTCCCACTTCCCTTCCTGACTACTTAAATTACTACAAGTAATGCATGTGAGGGTAGCCTTGTTTTGTCCATTCTTTGTTCTGACAGCCTGATGCTGCTCATTTGTGTCACTGATAACAGAACTATCAGTTTCAGAGGGGGCAATATTGAATCTTTAATGTGTCTAATGGCTGTTTCCCTTTAGTATTCAGTATTGGCTTTGTACCCCTGTTTCTGTATTCACCCATAGCCAGTGGAATTGAAATATCTTATTAAATTAGAACTTGGTTTACTTTTCAAGGCTATTGTTAGTTTGTAGGAAACAATCATAGCTATATTCACAAGTTACTGAAAGATTTAAAATCCTCTAATGAGGCTAGGTTTGAAGATTATCAAGTTTATTTCTCAATGTGATATTTAATTGGTGCCAGGTGATCTGTTAACAAAATTTATAATATCTTCATCCATTTGTGCCAGCCAAATAGAAGTTTTCTTACTTCTGTGCATGTGGGTTAGAAGAGCAGTGCTGTATGCAGTGCTAATTGTATTGACTTAGAATTCAGCATGTGCAAAAGGACTGAAATGTTTGAAACTTTGCATAGTCAAGTTTTTTGCATTTTAAGCTAGCAGTCATTAAGGTTTTGTAGAACTTTTGCTTTTTACACTGTCAGAGCCATGAATTACACCTGTTAGGCAGATGGTGGGTCTCTTAAATAATAAAAATTTTAATATTACATTAACTTTATATTTCATAGTTATTGAATTTTTTCTAGATTTGCTTTGCTTTAGTAAAATAGGTTTAGCTTTTTTCCTTTTGATATAGGGTTTCCCTCTCACTCTCCCAGGTATACAGTGCTCTGAACCAGCTTTGAGATGAAGGAAAGCAAGCTCACCATTTTTCTGAACAAAAATAAAACATCTGAAGGGTATCTGACAAAGTGTGCTGAATTTGGACTTGGTGAGTTTCTGCTGTTTTATAAGCAGAGCATTTTTGCTGTTTAATATTGAAGAGGTATAGATTCACAAGAGGATGCAGAAAAGAAATCGATTAAATGCCATTTGTGACTTCTTTTCACATTGCACTATTTGTTTTTTAAACTAATGGCATATATAGTTGGAAGGGCATATATTGCCACACAATAGTCATGCTTTATATAACTTACTGTTGTGGAACAGCATACTGGTAGCTACGTGTTTGTTTAGAATGGTGTTTGGACAGGATTTATCATCTAATTGCCTTCTTTTCGGGTGGCGGGGTGGTAGTGGTGATGTTTCATGGCACCTTCTGATGTTTAAGTTGGTTACTTTTCTCCCCCAGTCTTGCCTTTGCCTCCTTCCCCCCACCCCAGTATTGCAGGGCTCTTGGTTTGTCAGAAGCATATATCTGGGTGAAAACAATGAGGGTAGGTAAAATTTTTGGTAATATGAACAGCAAGAAAAGATGAGACATGAGCATTTGTATAGGGTGAAAAGAAAGTATTAAAACTTGAGATAACTATTTAAATAAAGGAAGACAATTTACTCCAACAGCATATTCAGATTATGAGTCGGGTAATGCTGAGGATTTTAAATATCACCGTCAGTAAGAGTTTTGATGGAGTCTGTGTCAGGAGCTTGTTTTTTCATTGCAGAGTTTAAGCTGGCTGCAGATCAGCAATAAAGTACCAAAAAACCCCCAAACCTGTGAGTTTTAGTTTGAATGGAAGCAAACACAAGTTTGGAGCAGAGAGGTTTATTTTTAATAGTTTTGCTATAAAGGTGGTGGGCGAAGCCTGTCAGTTGAAATTTGGTGCTGGCAAACTGTGAAGGAGGAAAGATAATAGCTAAAATATTGAACTGGTTTGAAAGGGTCTAATCCTAAAAAAGAGGACTAGAAAATGGAGTCATGAAAACTGCTCCATTGAGATGCCTGCTTTAATAGAAAGGAGTCAAGACACTTCAAGGCAGACAGTGGCACACTGCAGTTTTGTCACTAAGAGGCCTGATATACTCAGTGCTTGGTTTTGCAGTTGTATACACATCTTCGTGTATTTTTCATGCTTGTTTCTAAACCTTTTTCTAAAAAACCCACAAAATCTGCAGTTGAGAGATGTAAAGTTGTCACTGCTATTCACGGAGTGATAACAATGTGCTTTGTCCTTCTCAGTTGTACTCTGGAACTTACAGTCAAACTTTTTTGACTTGACCTTGCAGCCATGTCTCTTTTGCTATGGGTCTACCACTGAACAGGAGCAAGTGGGATATATGTATCTGTATATGCATACATATACATACAGAGCATACAAGTCTCTTGACAGTTTTAGTGCATACTTTAAAAAAAGACTGTGGGAAGTCATGACCTGATTATTTTATGTTAGAGATAGCTGCAAATTGTAATGTTTGCTTGTTGCCTTTCTGTGGTTACTTCAGTTTTTGCTTGTTCTGTCTTCTGTCTGTTCTATTTCATACCCCTGTTGCTGTCTTTAGGTCTTTGTTTTTGATTGTTCTGTCTTACGCTGATTTTTGAGTTGCAGTGAGGAGAGTCATAATACAGAACAGACATCCATTGTGCCAGTCTCAGTGCAGTGATTGTTTTTAGAAGACAACATGTTTCCAAAGACACTTCAGTTCCGTAGCCTTGGTCTCTGCATCAATGCAGGCAAAATTCAGTATATATGGTATGATTTTTTTAGCAAGATAACCTAAACTAAACAGAACCTGTACTGAGTGTGAATTAAAACTTTTGAATCTAAGCCAAACTTTGGCAGAGGTTTTTTTCAGTGTCGATAAAATGGCATCTGCCTGTATTGAAGCATGGAGACAGTAGCGCTCAGCTAAACCATCTAAATTGGTAAAATGGACGAACAAGAGAAGGGCAAATTAAAAAGTGAGCCTGAAGTAGTTCCATTATGCACATTTGAAAGTAGTGAGTAATTTCTGTTTGATTGTCAGATATTGCGGCCTTAGGTATGGCTATCTGACCGTGAGGTTCTAGAATACTGCTCTGAAGCTGTAACTGTTGCTAATGACAGCTATTTGTAGGCTTTCAGAAGTTTGGGCAACAGCTGTCCCATCTCCCCCAAAGACACCAGCCTCAGATCACTGGAATCCAAAGGACAGAATTTCTGAGGTAAAAACTCCTGTAAAAGACTATATTATTTTCATAATGAAGGGAAATCTAGTGCTTCCAGTGACCCATCATTTCAGCACCGAGGTGGACTGCTGTCAGAATGGTTTGCAGCTGTGGTATGTTTTCAGAGATCATAAGCAAACACAGTAAATTTTCTCTGAAATAATTAAGAAACGTAGATCACAAGTCATGCTCCTACTCATGAATACTCATTAAGTGAGCCTAAAACTGCCTTGGTTTTAGTTTGTCATGTTTAAGTAGCTTAGTCTTGTATGTATTGACTCAGTGTTACAAAAGTGAACATCTAAAAAGTTAAGGTCTTTATCAATTGTTCTTCCATATCTGTTTAGCTTTTTCTTTTACAAAGATCTTTCTGTGCTGTGACACACTTGCACAACAGGGCTCCTCTGTGGTTATGA
This sequence comes from Acanthiza pusilla, assembly GCA_036630365.1. Lineage (NCBI taxonomy): Eukaryota > Metazoa > Chordata > Aves > Passeriformes > Acanthizidae > Acanthiza > Acanthiza pusilla. The sequence goes on from JAXCHO010000073.1 coordinate 35,665,751, forward strand.
GCATATGTGTCTCAGATATGATCACAGAACTCTTTATCTTAGTATTCTGTTCTAGAAGAGTACTTGAAAACTTTTTGACTCATAGTAGAGCAAGCATGAAATTCTTAACATGTCCTATTTCATGAAGCTGAATTAATTCTGAAACGTAAACAGGCAGTTATAAAGCATTTCAAAGATTATTGTGAAAAAACAGAACATCTGGAGGAAACAAGTGAGTTTTGTCCCTGTGTCGGCCATCTTCCACCCCGAAAAAAGACTGCACAATTTAACTAAGGTATAACTTTGCCATGAGATATGGTATGAAAAGTTACAACTGTTCAGAAGGCATTGGAAGGTATTCATTGGGGCAAGGCTGGAAGTAGATTTAAGGCTAATGATTACAAAGACTGTTCCTCACACTCAAAGTTCATACATTATAGACTTCTAGAGGATGGGAGGACATTTGAGGAAAGTATTACTATGTTTGCTGGTTTTTTGTACTTTTCCTTGTGTAGCTGTTGTTCACTGTTAGAGATGGATGTAGTGAGCTAGAAATAAAGTACAGTTCTCCCTGTGTTCCTAGTCCAGCACATCATTCCTCTGTCTTCCTGTGTCACATTCAGACCTTTTCTCTCAGAGAGAAAATTTGTCTTGGGTGGGCTATGAAAAATGTGGTTTTGAGCCTTTCTGCAGTGGAGGGCTGCAGTGTAAGACTGTATCAGCTTGGATTAATTCAGAGTGGGAACATGACTGCTGATACGTGTGGTCATCAATGAACATGGAATCAAGTGCAAAATACCATTGTTTGCTGTAGCAGGTGGGAGTAGCTGAACACAGGAGCTGACGATTTTGGTAGCACATGGATCGGTTCTGATCCTTCTCCCCCACCCCCTGTTGTTGAATACATTTCTGATGGATTATAGATAGCTGTACAGTCAGGGATTTGAACATAGGGATGGGAGTAGACAGAAGAGATTAACTGAACATCTCTTGCTGGCTGAGCTGCAAAGAATTCGAGATTTAATTTTAATGGAGCTTGTTAGCAGACTTCAGGTCTTTGCTGTATGTGGAGGTTATATGATCATGGATTCACCATGTATGTGTCATATTGCTGTGCTGGATTGTGTTCCTCAGTTGTGGCAAGGTTCTTGTCAAGTATTGGTCTTTGACTGTAAATTCACTTTACAGAGTATTCTCAAAGGGAATAATTGTGTCAGTCTGCCTTGGTCAGTAGGTATGAAACTGGAACAACTGTTTCAAAACAGTTAGAAAACCAGTTTTTGAAAACATGGACACTTGTATCTTCCCTCCTCCTCTCCACCCCCAGCAGTGTGTATTCATTGGGTATTTTGAGTCTGTGGGTTTTTTTAACTTCTGCCTCATCACGGAGGTACTCAGACTGCTCTTTTTGAAAGGAAACCATTGTCTGTCGATCAGTGTCAGGCTGCTGTACCTCCAGCAAAAAAGGATGCCCAGTCACTGAAAGGGAGGGAAATGGTAGCTTGTTATCCAGTTGCAGATCAGTAACTTTCATTTCCATGCACTTCTAGAACTGTTACTTAAGAATCTTGTAGAAACCTATTGAAAGTGACCACTACCACTTTCCTCACCACCAGCAGGAAAATAGCTTGGTTATTTAATTCTTTGATTCAGATTTCTTCTTGAAGGAAACAGATTGGCCCTAGGATCCAAGCTCATTATCTGGTAAATTGAAGTGAAATATTGTTGCTAGCTTGGCAGTTTCAAGTGCAACTTTCTTTTCCTTTTAGACAACTGTCAAAAATAACCTCTTTTTATTTGCTTCTGTTTTATATTAGATTTACTTTAGTTTATGTTCATATTGCTAAATAACATAGTGGGGTACTTCTTCCACTGTTAACATTGTACTGGAATAAAACATGTTCTTTCTTGTGTAATGGAACTTAATCAGCTTTATTCTATGTGTTTAGTTACTAATTAATGGACTGCTTCATGCAAAGACATTCTTTCATTTTGCACTGTATAGAAAGTTGCCATGGGTTTAGGTGAGCATTTTTGAGATTACCACACAAAATGAAAGTACTGAAAATGTGTTTAAAGCTTCAGATTATGTAAAGAAGTTCTTGTTCTTACAATTCAGATTTTCCTTTTATTTCTGTGAATTTTACTATGAGTCCTCTTGAGGCTGTTGTCCCTGCCACATGCCGATCTGTCCTGCCCCAAGAAGGAAGGTTTTTTAGTTCTGTGAAACTTCTGTTGGCCTGCAAAGTTTACATTTGAAAAATAGCCTCTTTGACCATATTCTGCTTATTGTTGAAGTTTTGACAAAATGCTAAGATGAGCAACCTATGACAGCTATCTCAGATAACTTCCTCTTGTTACAATTGTAATAGTTTCAAATTACTGACCTACAGAAGAAAATACAGCTTTAGGGAGACCATTTTATGAGCTTCCTAAGGAAGCAGTCTAGATGTTGTCTCTCTTGATTTTGGCGCACAGTAAGCTTGAAGTGTGTTGTCCATTTTACAGAAAAAAAGTCTAAAACATGTATGTTCCTGTAATAGGAATGGATGATGTGTGGCTACAAAAGGAACCAGTGCCTGTTTTTTGTCTCAGGCAGTCACCAGCATAGGAAGGGAATGTAACGGAGCTGGATAATGGAGGGGGCTGTAGTACGAGAAAATAGGAACATTTTGTAGCTAGATGCAGAAACTGTGGTGGGAAAGCTTAGTGTATTGATGTCATCTGTGAGATACAACACTGGAAATCCAGAATTTAATCAGTTTTGTTAATTCTTCTGCTCATGGGACTACTTACCTTTGAGATTTTGAATAAAACCACTAAAATTGTTCTGTGTGTCCTAGTGTATATTCCTACTTTTGATTTGAGGCTGTTTCATTTTTTCACTAGTCTTGAAGTGCTTTTGTTTCCTCTGTTATCAATTTTGTCATTGGTTGTGCAAAAGGAATGCATTTTTTTCCAGTCTGCATTACCTGATGTGTTCCCTGCTCTCTAATACTACCTTTTTGTGCTAAGCACACAGTTATTTGTTGTTCAGAGATACTTTTTTCTTTTTTTTTTTTTTTTTTTTGCAGTTGCCTTTTTGTTAAGGCTTTCACTCCAGCAGTGCAGGCTACACGTGCATTTTATCTGTTAGAACCTGAAGTCAGTGTTCTGTGGCTGTGTTAGTGGTGTCACACAGTCAGATTTTACATGAACAGAGTTACCTGTCCATTTCCACCTGGAGCCCAAGAGCTGCGTTCTGGTTAACATGCTGAAGATTGTATTTGACCATGCTATTTATGCCTCTGATAAATTACACAATGCCATTCATTATAAGTTACAGCTGTTTGGCTTTTCAGTAACATGGGAAGGACTTCAAGGTGGTTTGTTTGTTTTAAACATTAATGTAGTTTACAGAGATTTGTTCAGGTTTCCGTTATTATTCCTTTCTGATCCAGAAAGTGATTTATCGCTCCCCAGACCCCAAAGGACAACTTAGTATGTTTGAGACCTTTCAAATGTGTATTGTCTTGGCTTCCTAATGTAGTACGCACAGTTTTTATACAGGTATTTTTGCAACGGTGTGAAAATCAGAACTTATTTGAATGTTCAGCATACAGTTCTTATTTGAATGCTGCATGGAGTAATATCTTGGCTGCATGACTAGTTCCAGAAGGTGCATGTACTTTGTGTTAAGTAAGGGATTGCTAAATGGAAATACTTATCCCAAATAGAGTATGCGGATAGGTCATATTTGTCCTGTATTTTGCAACAGCAACAAATAGTGTTTTTAATACTACTACAACAACTGGCAACAAGTATTAGCTTACCTCATTCCACTGGCAAACTAGTTTGCTGCTTTTCTTTCTTTTGAAATATTTTTTTGCCTTTGATTTCATAACTATATGCTTGAATTCCAGAATTTTATTTTTAAGAGGAAGAATAAACCTTATCATTAAAATAGAAGCAGCAGAAACTCTGCGGTTACTAAATATGTAAGATCTTTAAAAATTAAGAATAAAAAAAAATCTACTGTAGCTTTAAAATTTTGGAGTTGTTTTCCCTTTCTGGCAAAGTATCCTTCATTTTTAGTACTTGTCTCTCACCAAAAATTTTGTTTTCTCCTCTCATTGCTATTGATGTTTTATGAGAGTGATAGTATTTGTGGTGATGAGCTCTTATGGTTTACTCATAGGTGTTGTGATATTTCATTATTTTTACTCTTAAAAATTATGGTTCCTGAAGCCTGATAATTGCATGAGAATCTCATGTTTTTCAAGAAGGTTTGTATATTTAATTGTTTTAACGCATTGAGAAAACAAAGGGTCAAATCTCTTCCTTTTTATTAATTTGAAATCATTGGTTAAAAGCAAATTGAAGATATCTTTTGAGGACCTGGGTTATATTTCAGTTTCTGTGGCTGTAGTTATGTCACATTTAAGAGTAGACTCAGTAGCAAGACTGTTAGTTAATCATGTACATTTTGGTGGTGTGTAGGGACAAATTAGAGCAGGATCCATAAAATGTGCTGTCTAATTAGAGGATCCAGCTAGAGCTGGAAAAAGATCGTAGCAAAGTGAACACTTCAAGGATCTTAACTGCTAATAAGGCTGTAAGTGTAGGTTTTGGGGATGGTGACCAAAATAAAAACCAAACCTAAGGAGGGGGAGGTGTACTAAATGGAAAAAGATACGAATGTCAGTAGAAAAGCAAAGCAGGTGTGGAATTGCTCTATGATGAAGAGATTGGGCAGAAGATAAACCACTAACCTTGGTTAGGCAGGAGAAAAGTGTTGTCGCGATGTGTCTTCAGCTGCTTTTTCGTATCTTCTTTCTCAACTGGGTCTGGCTGATTTTCTCTTCCATTTTTCTTGACAGTTAATAGAGTCAGGGAATTTAAGATGCATCAGTGTTTGCATATTATGTGTGGGTTTGGATGGTGTTAGTCTCCCTTGACTGCCTGTGCTCAGAGGGATAGCTGGGTGGCGAGTGGTGTTTTAACATTGCGTATCTTCTTATTGTCACTGCCTTCTTCGAATCATTATTTGTATGAGTGACAAAGTAGCTCCACCCTTTGCCTTCTAACTGGCATTTCAGTTCTGTTGCTTTTTTTGATCTAACCATGTTCATTCTACTTCTGTTTACTCCCTGTGGCACTCTTCCTCTAACTGCAGTTCAGTGCTACCATGCTTGATATTCCTTGGCCAGCTGACAGCTCACTTATCTAATGCACGTGGAGCCTAACGGTTTCATAGACAGGTACTACTTCTTGTCCTGGGCTTCTGGTCAGTAGGGTTTTTTTTCCCAACCTCTATAATGAACTTTACCCTGCATGTAGATGAACAGAAGTAATGGCTTCACAGAGTGGTATGAACTCTTCCTATTTAAATTGCTAACTTTCAAGTCTGACTAATGTTAACATGTTTAGTTGTTTATTTGTTGGCTGTTCTAGCAGAAATGTTAGTCAAGCATTCATATAGATCATGGATGGATTTTTAGTTTGTGAATAAATGAAATACCACCACTTCAATCGGCAAATCTGAGTACTTTGTCCTCAGACTTGCTGTCAATATTTTTCTGAAAAAGCACAAGCAATCCTTAGTTGCCAAAATTACAGTTTTGGACAAATGTATGTTGTTTAGTAACATTTACTTTAAAGTTAAAAAGTATTTTTTCCATTTGTATGGTGTGTGTTCAGTTATATAGCCCAATACTTCATTCTTTACTTAACAGTAATACATTGAAAGAACAAACTCTGATAGCAGACTCAGTTGAAGGCAGGCATTTTAGCCAAAAATTCTGCCCCTGTTAATATATGAGCAGTTTGTAATGCACATAAATTTTGATTTATCACACATGTTTTACAAAAACTTAAAACTGAATCAGTCTGTGTTCCCTGAACTGTAGAATGTTAAATGACAAGAGTACTTTTATCAATCAGCATGGTTAGAATTTCTACTCAGGAGCTTTCTACATTACATATTAAGTGATCTTGTTTGTCTTGATTAATTTTCTACTGCATTATTTACATGGTTACTAGTAAACAGAGGGAGGGGGAGAGAGAGAGATGCATGTAATCGTTTTTGTAATTTTTTTCAGGTATTTTTAGCAGCAATGATGTAGCAGTATCATTTCCAAATGCAGTATCTGGCTCAGGATCTAGCACTCCCGTTTCCAGTTCTCATTTACCTCAGCAGGCTTCAGGCCACTTGCAGCAAGTGGGAGCTCTATCACCTTCAACTGCGCCTTCTATTACTGCTGTTGTTGCTGCAACTCAGGTAAACTATCGCAAGAGTTTAAGATAGAAAACCATGTTACTGACCTGCTTATTTTCAATGCTAAAAGAAACCATAATTTGTTTGGAAAATAGGTTAATAAAAATTATATTTGTTATGAAACACTGTAGTGGCTAGAAGTTCCCCATACTATTACATAGTCTTACTTTGTAGGGCACATAGTTTTTTTAAATGTAGTCTGAGGAAGTGCTTAGTAATAATGACTATATTATGACTTGTAGCATAAATGCTGGTTGCAGTTTATCAGTGTTCTAATCAATCTTTTATCAGAACATAAGAAAGGATTTAAAAAGTAAAATATGTAAAGTTTTCCATGTTTATGCAAAAATGATGATATCAGTTAAAGAATGGTTTGTTTGGGAGATTTAACAAATGGACAACTAAGCTAGCCCTGGCAAAGAGAGATGGCCAAGGCTGACATCTTGCTAACAAGTGAATGTTGACATATATGTTCTAGTTTTGTATTTGAGAAGTCATGCAAATGAAGATCCATAGTTCCTTCACCATGTTTGATGGTGAAGGAATAAGAGAGGCATGGGAGAAGTGCAGAAGGGTGGCATAGTTAAAGTAATGAACCAGAAAAAGTACCTTTATGCTAGTATTTTGTATGGATATAAGTTGGACAAGATTACATTTATCAAGATAAGAGAGTGTGGAGTTATAGTTGCAGAAAGTCACTATGGTTAGTGTGTAAGTATGAAGGAATACTACACTATTCATTATGATTTTATACCACTTGTTCTTCTATTTTTCATTTTCTGATGGGAATCTCTCTTACACTGAATGTATCAAATATATATCTTTTTGTGTGCTTATAAGCAATGAACTTGTAATTTATCCACAGTGATAGTGGATATAAACATGAATTAAAATCAAGCTTTGTGTGTGTGTGTGTGCACAAGCAGGTGTGGATAGTGCATGGACAGCAGAAATACTATGTGAAGATGAACGCAGATTACATTTCAATATCAAATAGCAACTTGTTCTTATAGGTGGCAGGTCATATTTTTGCATCATTCCTCTGGACTGGTTTTCTAAGGAAATAAGGTGGTTTCATGCAAAATTGAGTGACATCTCTTTTGCACAAATTGATAGAAATTATTTTAAAGAAATTAATTTAAAATTTGGTATTTTAGTAAGTTCTCTATTTTTTTTTTTTTCCATTTCCAAAGATGATTACACACTCTAACTCACTGGCAACACTTAGATTGAACAGTTGGGAGTTAAGGGGAGGGGTTGTGTCATAGTTCAGTAGCAGATTAAAAGTTTTAAAAAACCCAAAAAAAGGCAATGCTCAGTTTTCACAGAGGAGAGGTTTGCTATCAGTCTTGGAAAGACTCTGCCTTTTGTACAGCTCAATGTATTCATAAATGATCTGGGGAAAGGAGGAGGAGGAACGCACAGCAAGTTTGCTGATTATGCTGGGTTATGCAATGAGCCATTATGAAGATCAGGTGTCACAAACTGCTGAAAGACCACACCAGCCTGTGTTGACAAGGTGGTAAGAGGGCAAATAAAATCAATGTTAAGGGGAAAGGACAGTTTCCATTCAAAACAGATATGGTACATGCCAAAAGAGGTACAAGAAGAGCCATGGCAGTGAACAATGGCAAAGAACATCTTTATAAGGAGTGAGTAAATAGTGAGGGACTTGTGGCCTCAAAAAGAGACACTGAGATGGGATAAGACAAAGGTCTGTAAAATCAATTGACGTGGAAAAGTTAAATAAGCATCAGTTGTGCACCATCACTTCTATTTGTTAACCTCTGTCAGAAGATAAACAGGTTGAAAAAACAATGGGACAAACCCTATATTTATAAGTCAGGAAGAGAAATACCATAGTATTTTTTTTCCCTTATGTTGTCACCAAAAAAAAAAGTATACCCTAGGAGATGGACCTTCTCTCAGTGTTTAGTTGAACTAGAGAGCCCTCCATAGGTTAACTGTTTAAAATTCCTGTCCTTCCTTTGGCTTTGTTTCTTGGGAGTTGCCTTGGGAGCTTTTTTTTCATCCCCAGAGAAGAAAAGGAGTTATGAATCTTGCCTCACTATGAAACTTGTTTTTAAGTGGTCACAGATTTACCTGTCAGGATCTTATTCACAGGTACTACCATGTAAAAAGTCTTTTGGTGCTGAGATACACAGGGAGATTGAAATTGTGGGTTTTGGTTGACAGCCTTAAAGGTGAACTCCTGTATTTGAATTAACAAAGTCCTCCACTGCTTTAGCGACTCTTTTTTCAGGGCATAAAGTCTGTACTAGTTTGAAGGGATTCAGTCAGGAGAGCCTAGTTTACCATGCAGTTGTTCTCCACTTGAAGCAACCCTTTTTAAAAAAAAATCTCATCCCCTACCCCCACCCCCTTCCCATTTAGCATAAATGACTGATTATGTGTCAAAGGTTAGGGTTTACCTACTTCTGCAAAGTTTCATCGGAGGGCTGTGTCTGCTTACTGGGCTCTTGTGGATGTATTCTCAGTGTTTACCCACCTCTTGACCATGGAAGTCTTCAAATAAGAGTGTGCTAGTATGTTTCTTGTGTAGTGTTCTGATTAAAAGAAAACCATCATCCTAGGTTATAAGCTAAGGTAAGCTTGTGCCTCTGTAGCAGGTAAAAAGTAATAGTTAAAAAATTAGACTTAAAGTATTGGTTAAGAGAGCAAGTATGACCAAATCTTGTCTGCTCAGTTACTTGGTTAGCAGATGTGCAGTTGGAATAGTGCTGAAACTTGGAATAGCCTTAAAGATGTGCTGCTAAGGTGCATCCTGTAAGATTTCAGCTGTTTTCTTAGATCTCTGTTGGGCATTTGTAACTACGATTTTGGGCGCAGCGTAAATTTGTCAATTTTTGAAGGATTTTTTTGTATGTCTCCTTTTTTAAAGAAAGGGTGTCTAAAGAGAAAGGCTTGGGAAAAAATATATTCCCATAGAATTAGTTTCAGAACTAGCTGATATATTCTGAGTAGAATGGCATGATAGGCATCTAATGCAGAAAATTTTGTTAATAACATTAAAAAAAGTGCAAACAATTTAAAGCAACTGCCCTAAATTAGGTAATGCTATTATTAAATACTGTTATTAAATTAATACTACTCAAAATGACCAAATAACTTCTGTTATTTTTAGTAACTTACAGGCCTGTATAAAACTTCGGTGATTAAAACCCCAAAGTGCTGGTTTTTCCTTCAACAACTAAACAACGCTGATTTTAAAGCTTAAAAAAACCTCCAGCTTGAAAATCCTGGCTTTTGATTTTTTCATTCTGTTGACTAGTATGATAGTTTCCATACTGTGGTTTTTGCATGTTTGTTTCTTTCTTTCTTTTTAAGACAAAAACACAGTATGGGCCTTGTTACAATCCCCTTTTCTGCCTCATTTTCTTTTCTCTCATGCCACTCATAATTTTTATTCCAAACTAATAAATTCAGAAGATACCACGAACTTGTGTTCCACACTGTGCCATAACTGAATTGAAGTTCTGGTGTTCCTTACAAGGTGGGAGCCAGTGAATTATTAAAATGCCACTTGCTGGAAATGCAATTTTTTTTGCATGTTGCTTTTATTTTAATATGTCTTGGGCATAGCCTCAGATAGGTTGCACTGCTTAATTCAATCAGGCTTTATTAGCTAACAATTTAACATTTGCAAAACATTTAACAATTTAAATGCAAAGCATTTAACAATTGCAAAAATGTAGTAAAAAAGGGATACAGGAGAGAAGGGGTACTATTTACATAAATATTTGCTCCTGGTTTTCCATTAATCGGTGCTCTTGACATGGTTGTGGGTACTGCCTATTTTGTATGTAACAGCAAATTGCTGTATCCCAAACTTGTGTCTTTTCTCTCAGAAGTGTCTTTAACTTTCATGTGGTTATTGATATGTACTCTGCTATTGAGAAAAATCGCTTTCTTTCATTTGGATTTTGAATATCATCTTAACTTTTCCCTTTTAAGCCAGGTCACAGGTTGCACCACTTGAACATCCTGTGCTCAATTTTTATCTCAAATATTTCATAGTGCTTCAGAATTACAGCAAAAATGTTTGTCATCCTGTTATGCTGTTCTCTAACAATTTGCTGTGCTGCTCTTTCTGATAAGGTATTCTTAGTGATTAACACGTGTTCATGAAAAAAAGTGACCTCCGTGCCTCAGTATTTTCTGGTGTTGTACAGCAGAATTTGTTTTTATCCATTTAGTACTGTATAATTGAACATTTGCTACTTTGGTTGGGATTGAGATTGAAATTGCTTGAGCTGTGTGTTCTTTTTGATGACTTAAATTAGTGAAATTACCCTGCTAGAGCTCTGTGGCCAATTGTTTCTAGGGTCTGCAGGTTCTGAATGCAGAATCAAAACTGCAGAGGTGGAAGTAAAGGTTTTTGACTGGGCTTTCTACAGTCATTGATTGTTAAAGCCATTTAATGATTCAGACTGTATTGCTTTCAGGAAAAAAATGCATTTAAGTATCTTGTAATCTCATTTCAATAGTGCTTTTAGTGGGAGTGGAAATGGCACGTAGTAGTTTGCTTAAATACACAGTCTTTTACTCTAAAAATTTGCAGCTCATCAAATCTTTGGGGTTTCTATTGCATGATCCAGTAATGTATGATCTTTAGATTATAGTAATCTCAGTTTACTGAGAAATTTTCAGGATTTATTCTTATTTTGGAAATTTGGTATCAGATTTTCATTTTGAAGTTGATTTTTTTTTTCATTCTACTGTGTGGTGGTATCTGTGCTCTTGGTGACTAATAAGCACATCCGTGAGGCAGTTTCGAGCAATATTGCACATACTTGTTACTAACCTCTTGTACAGATACAAAATCCAGAAGATTTTCTTACTGTGGGATTTTTTTTGCTGCTGCTAGATTCTTCTTTCTTTTCTAAGCATTATTTTTCCTCTGCAGCTTCTGTTTTATTTTCTTCCTAAATTCCCAACTCTTACTTTATGCACCGTGCTTCCTTTGCCACAGAGGCAGATAATGAAGAGGGAATGCAACAAGTATCTGTAACAGCAGTCCTTGTGGCTTGCACAAAGATAGGGAAACTGAACAGTTGCTGTTTGTTATTCCTTACATCCAGGATTTATTTGTGATGGCATGATAGGTCCACTTCAGCACAGTGTAATGAACTACTGCCTCCAGGGTGTAGATGTGATAATTGGGAAGGTAGGTGCTGCTGCTCAGTTGCAATTCTGAGTGAAAGAAGTTTGCTTTTTATCACTTCCATTGTCCCTTCTAAAGTTCCTTTGGCTTTACTTCCCTTAGGAGCAGTACAAAAGCAGCAGGGTTTTCTTTAGCATTCATATAGAGGTGGTTATCCTCCTTTGTCTGATCCAGCTTCTAGGGGGAGATAAGGCTTATTTTTTTCCAGTAGATTTGGAGTTATTTGTTAACAACAGAGGAATGTGAAAGCTAAGGAATTCTGAGATCTTTTCAGGTTCTGAATGTAGGGCACATGATGTTTCAGATGCATCTGTCCTGTGGTTTTTATTTTCTCATTTTCTCAATTAATCTAGTCCCTAATTTTGGATTTCTGTAGTCCCCTGCTCTTTCTCCAAATTACTAGTCTACACTATTTTTGGCCTCCTGTTTTAGTGGTTTTCCCTCCTTGTCATAGTTTAAGTCTGATCATCATTTTTCATACTGTCAAGGGAAGTCTTGTCCTTTTTATTTTGTATTCTGGCACTCATGGGAAAATAAATGAAAAGACAAGAAATAGGAACTCTATTCTTAGTTTTTGTCCCTTTCAACAGAGAAGTTAGGAGCAGTTTTGGGAGCAATCTTATTTATACCTTCCACAACAGGGATGGAATTATGAGGGAACTTAATAGTACATCTTAAACAAGTAAATGCTTCTTTGCTGAAAATTAAAAGTTGAGAGGGGTTTTTGCAAGTCTGCAGGAGGGGGGGTTGGGCATTTTCATGGGACAGTAAAGTGTACCTACCTGATTGATATTGCTTCCAAGTTTACAGTTGTAACCTCAAATTATGGATTCAATGAAATTAAATTCAATATGTCTGAAGAGGATACTCCTTTGCCCACTTTTGTTTCCCAGTCTTGTTCAGAGAAACATATCCTGTTTCCTGCTGGTTTGGTTTTGGTTTTTTTTTTAATTTTAAATTTAAGATTTAGCACAAAGTAAATGGAAGGAAGGAAGGTAGGTTGGTTGGTTTCAGGTTAAGCATATGAAGTTTTGTAGAGCTGGGCGACTGCAGTGTTTTTAAGGGACATTTCTGGGCCATCCTCCCTGTGGATTCTCTACAAAATGGCAGGTCTATCAGCTATCAGTGTTTAATCAGCTTTCTTTGGTGAGTTGAATAAATACACAGAAGAAAAACCCCAAGCCGCCCTCAGTTCTAGGAGTTTGGTGTGTGACAGATGTGTTAGATGGTTGGCTGCTTAAGTGAGTTTCCTGCTCCACTCCCAAAGATGCACATCACAAGCATATGTAAGTTAAAGTTAGTGTAATACTCCTGTGGACACCTTTGGATCAGAACATCTTAGAACTAGACGCTGACATGATCGCAATGAACTTACTTAAGCAATAACCCTTTTTTGCAGTGCAAAGGAACTTAGACTAATTATATTAAACTGCATTAGACGTGTAAGCAGAGATTATTTCCAGAACTTAAGAAGAACTTTACTCTCTTTTTACATTTTTTTCAGGCCACTTTCTGAAGTTTGTTCCTTGAGCTAGAAATCACTGAGATACTGAATGCCAAAAGAGCTCTTAGGAAGTCCAGAGAGAGCAGATAGTATAGATTTCTACTGCATATTTGGTGGGTGCCTTGTGGTGAAACCTCTCACCCCTTAGTAATTAGTCATTAAGGTAAAGCATAGATGGCAATTATGACAATATGTTAATGTATTGCTATTTTTTTCCAAAATAAATAAGTTTTGTTAGTTCATTTTTAAAGTTCAGTTTATAAATTGTCATACAGTGTATGTTGTTGGTTTGGGGTAGGGGATGGTGGTGTTTGTTTGTTGGGGGTTTTTTTGCAGTTTTGGGTTTTTTTTTGTTTGTATTACCTTTACTAGGAGTGATACTTAAAAAGATACTAACAAAACATCTGGAGATAATGATGTTGCATGGTTTAAGCAGCATGCTTCCAGAAAAAGGAAATTATGTCCTTACTGTGGTACTAGAATTTTCTAATCAATAGAAATGCTGGATACATGAAAAACAATTAACATATTTTCTATTACTATCAAAACACCTCTTGACGATAAGGTCTCTTGAAAGAGGCTCCTGCCCACTGGGTGAAAGGTAAAAATATCAACATGGATCACAGGCTGCTCAGATGCTGAAATTGCTAGGTTCTCCTAATCTTACAGTTTAACAAAAAGATATAAAAGGAAATGTCAGTGCATACGGAACAAAAAGAAGTCATTCTTAAACAGAGGATGTTGCTCATCTTTGGGACTCACTGCCACAGGAAATTGCCAGTGCTTCTAGATTTGGAAAGTGTACTGAATGCATCCTTCAGTATGTTGTAGAGAGAGAGGTTTAATATTGTAATGTAGGATGTCACAGCAAAACAGACTTTCCTTCCAAACCTACTGAATAATATTTTGTCACAGCCACTTAAATTTGAGTCTTGCAAAATGAAAAATGTGAAAGAACCATACTACTAAAAGTTTTCCCATCAAAATTTTCTTGTTTCTCGCTTCAAAGCTGTTTTAATTTCTAGTTACTTCTGGGCAAAACAGGTAAAAATCTAATTTTCTTTTCATGCAATCTAACTGAGGATTTTTGGGGTGGGGGTGGAGGAGAGTAGCAAGGAGGAAGAATTTACAGCCAGAGGGAAAATTCCTTCTAACATGTGACTCAACTAGAAGAACAAAGGAATCATAGTTACAAGTAATCTAGTATTTAGCCCAAAATCTTGTTTTCCTCTTGCTTCAGAAAGCTTGTCTTCATGTAGACTTGTGCAATATAGAGATAGTCTGAGAGGCAGTTGCCTGGTTTTGCACAGTGCAGCATGCTGAGACAACTGCATCAATGTTTCAGGCTAGCAATAAATGTTTTCTGCCTTCAAGCTGAAGCTTATTTAGCTTGGCTTATCTGGTGCTGCTGTAGCAACCATCAGTCTCCAGGCAACTGAGGCACATTGACCTCTTCGTTGAACTGAGTGTAGCACTACTTCAATTTAGCTGCCTGAGACAATAATAATGGTGTTGAATGTGAAAAGTGTGAAATTTTCTGGTTCGTATGCAATGGAAATAATAAAACTGTTTAGATGAAACTGAATGTTTAGGTCTCACTTGAAAAAGATTTCAAGTGTACATGGTATGTGTTTGTTGCAAGCTGCAGAGTTGGCTTCTGAGGCAGTGTCCTTATAGGACTTGTATAAATGTTGAGAATCTTGCAAGCATTTTTGCATGGCTGCAGTTCCGCTGCTGAAGGTGTTTGTTTCATCACTTAAATAGCAAAGACTATTGATGTTTATTTAGATAGTTAAAATGTGTTTGTGAATAAGTAACTGATTCTTTATTACTCTTTTTGAAATTATAGTGAGTCTTGAAACTAGTTACTTTTCTCTCAGATCCATTATTCGCCATACTGCAAGTATATGGCTTTCTTTGGAGTACTCATATGAAGAAAATAGATTCCTCTGTGGGTATACTGAGTTTGTTTTCTATTAAAGTCATTTTTTCTGCTAATCAATATGAGAGTGAAATTGAGATTCCTCATACATAAAGTTCTTAAGTAAAACAGATTCTTGGGCAAGATGGTGCTTCCACGTCTGTGTAGAGCACATACAGTTTAAGTGCTATGAAGACAGAGGTAGATGGAAATGATAGAGCAACCAACTTGAGGTAAAAGGGCTTTGTGTTGAAATTGACAGCTCTGTTTTCAGTTAGGTCTGTGGAGGAATCCCAGGGTCTTATCTCTTCAAAGCCTCCTTTGAAAAACAACCCAAAACCCTCAACAAAACAAAACCCCCAAACAGCAAAACCAACCAAACCAAAAAGACATCTTAGTGATGTAGCATTCTAATAAAGTTTTTGTACAAGTCTCTTTTTTATGTCTGGTATATAAATTAATATATTTTAATTGGTTAAAATGTTATATCTAGATAGTTAACATGAAAGAGAAGAGCAAACTGGTAGTACAGTTGAGGTTACAGTGTTTTCACATTATTGGAAGATAGGCCTTCTATCCATGTGGTTTTTAATGACTTTATGTGCCCTTGTTGTACACTGGGCAGAGGTATAAATTAGTTTCTGTAGGTGTGCCATTAATTTTTCATTTTGCCTTTCAAATCCCACTGTGTCTCCCAGTTGTATTCATTCATGCCTTTCTTGGAAAATACTTGAGTGCCGCTGTTTGAAGGTTAGATGGTTTCATTTAATTGAAGGATTTATTTGTATGTTTAATCAAAACAATTGATTCTCAAAGACAGTATTTGATTATTAGCTTGTTCATAAGCTAGAGTCTTCATTATAGCTAGAAGTTCAAAGGATTTATTTTTGTGGCAAACAGAAAAAGTGCTAGTGATGTGAATATTGTATCCATGGAATGATGTCACAAATACAGTTTTCCTGACATTTAAATTATGACAATTTGTACACTTGTAATTAATTTTCTTTTTGAATGAAAAGTTGCTCTTCTAAAACATCATAAACCCTTTATCTGGTTTCATTTTAACTTTCCCAACCTCCTAATTATACTTCTCAGTTAATTTTTTTATTTCAGCCAGGTAGTGAAAACATTTGTTGTGTAATTGGACCTTGATTATCTGTTTTAAAAAATCCCCAAACTTTAATGGCTTCAGAGTGCTTGGACAGTAGTGCTGGCGTTATGGGAGGGGTATCCTTTAAATCTCAGTGTTGCTTTCATAGAATGACTGAGTAAAAAACTGTGGTGGATATGTGGGTTTGATTCCCATTGGTGATGTGTAATAGCAGGTGAGATGAGGTTAGCTGTAAAAATTCACTCTGATTCCAGTCATCAGTAGTGCTGTAGGCTGTTTCAGTCAAGTTGTCAATACTGTTTGCTTGAAATTTTACATTCAACTTATAACTTAAGACAGCCAAAACATTTATTAAAAAGATGTAAATGAAAGTTAAAATATATGAATAGTACTTATCATGCTACAGATTAATATTTTTCTGTATTGTGCTAGTTGTTTGAAAAAGCGAGATGGTAATTTTCAGAAGAAACGTGGAAACTATTTTATTAAGGATTTTCTGTGTTGTCTTCCATTCCATCTATTATTTCTTGACATATAAGAAAATAACCAGGAATTCAGATTTTTGTTCTTCCATTGGAAACAAGTCTTGATAAACATTCTAAGATTTCTAAGCAAATTCCGTATTTGTGGTGAAAATTTTCAAGGGTTGTGTTGCAGGAAGTGATGCATGAGAAGTCGATGTGGCAGGATTCCTCTTGGTATTGCAGTGAGCTGTGCTCTGACCACCCTTCTGGGGGTGTGCTCTGCCATCGCAATGAACAGCTGACAATTCACAGGGGGAGAGTGATGATTCTATTGGTGGTTCCTTCACCTCTCCTAAATGCAGTTAAAGGTTGTACCATAAGTACTGAAACAATCAAAGAAAGCAATAGCATACTCTTGCCATTGCCTTCAATACCCTAGCAAAGGCCTTAAAAATTCTAGGGGTAAAAATAATATTTCTTCACTTCTCCAAGTTAAGCTATGAAACACAAGGCAAGGTTGCTTCTGCTGCTGTCACTTGATAGGCAGCTCTTTTCACCTCTCAAGAAAAGGAAATAATTTTTATATATGCACATTATAGATTTTTTATTACAACTGTGTGTCTAGAATTAATATGTGTTCATATCTAATCTCATTTAATTTCAATGCAGGTTTTAATAAATTAGTACATTGTTCAGATAAATGTTGCTTACCACAGACCAAGATGCATTAGCTTAAGATGTCTTCTAGATGAAGTAAACTGATGCCAACACTTGGTCCTATTCTTGAATTTCCTTCCATATTTCATGAATCTAGACATGCATGGAAAGTGTTCGTAACATCTCAGAAGGATAGCAGAACAGCTTACAGAGAATTTTGCTTTAAATTTCATCTGCATCAAAACTTTTTATATGCTTTCAGCAGTAGTTGGCCATAAGTAGTTGTTGGTGGTATATCTGGATGCTCTTTATTTCTTTCCTTCGTATTAGTAGGAGCAAGGAGGAGTTTCACATTTCATGTCACGGCATCGTGCTGTGATGAAGAACCTGATATGATTGGTGAATGGTGTGACCCACAGGAACAATGATATGTTTTTATTTTAAACAAGGAGTAAAATTAACCTTTGAAATTATTTTTGACAAATAAATATTGGCAGAAATAGGTAATTAGGTGATGTGTCACTAATCACTAAGCATTATGATGCTATAACACAAAGCTACAATATTGCAATGACAATTTTTAAAGAAGAGGGGGAAAGGGGTGTTGATTGGATATAAACTGATGAAGAAGCTGTCTTGGAATTGGTTGTTCTGGCCATCCTTGTTGCCCTATCATGAAAGGAGGAGAGTTCAGTAATGGTTTAACTACAATTAAATCCCTCCCCTTTCTTTATGGAAACTCAACTGTAGGCATTTCAGCATTAGCCTAAACAATGGTTTTGAATATGTTAAGCCCCTAACAATTAGGGAGCAGTTTGGGGCATTGAATAATGTGGAATGATGCAATTGAACCTGACAGCTTCAACAGTCAGCCTACTCATGGGACCCAAAAGTTGTTCACACTTGGTTTCATCTCTCATCACACGCTGAGTATTAAAACCTTACTGGTGTGGAGCTGAGACAGAAATGAGGCCTGTTATCAGAAAATATTTCATAGCATAAAACTTGAAAGGAAAGAGGAAAAGGCATGTTCAAAGAGTCTCAAAGTTTTGAGACCCAATCTGATTCCATACAGCTAAGTTTTGTCTCATTTTTCTCCCCTTTGTTTTTTTCTGCTTAAAGAACATATACCTTTTGAATTGAAGAGACTGCTTTCCCTAAAGAGGCTGTTTTCCCTGGAAATCTTAATAAACGTTCAGATATGAATGTTTTGGAAACTTTGTAGTCATACTGTTAAATACCATTCTGGAGTCATGCAAACAAATATAAAACTATTCTAAATATTTTGGAGGGTATTTATATATCTGAGTTAAATGTAGTTAACTTGCTAGTCTTGCTCTTCAATTAGAAGAATCTGCTTGTACTTCCTCTCTTGCTGTAGAGGAAGTGTTTTTAAGCATCAATCAAATATCAATCATTTCTTACTGCACGTGGGCATTCTCTGAATTACAATGCATCGTCCTTCTGTGCTGCTCTGCTACTTATGGCCTTACTGATTTATTGAACATGCCATAAAGGAAAGCAGTGTGTTATATACCTCTAGATGGGCTTAAATCCTTCTGCTAAAACATTTTCAGGAAAATTTGCTGCTTTTTCAAAATAAATACATAGTAGTCTTGGGTTTTTATTAGTTCATACATTTTGATCATGTATTGTGTAGATTGTTTAAATAGAATCAGTTGAAATAAAGAATAATACAGCTTTAAAAGTTCTGCATTTTAGAACATGTGTCAGTCCTGTGACCTTAATATGTATTGACAGGATGATTGCGCATTTTTAATAAATGCTTGCTACAGCTTGTTTCGACTGTGAGTGAAACATGAAGCTCCTATTTCACCTTTAAGTAATGTAGCACTCCTCCACCTTCTCGACTTCCCTGTCAGATGAAGTCGTCACATATATAAGAAAGCTTCACAAATCATAAGTCTTGTCATTTTACATCACCGTTTTAAAAAAATGTTTTCAAAGGTTTTTTATTTGTCTTCGACTTACTTGCACAATTTTATTGTGTCTTTTTGTTTTGAGAGTTGCACAGGATGCGGGATGGCATTGGAACTTTTACAGTTCCAGTTTCTAGGACACCTTTACTATTATTTCAAAGTACAAACAAGGGTAAAGTTTAGGGTGAAACTACCGTTTGTGAAAAAACTCAAGTTCTTAGATATTGTTTAAATCCTGCTAAGTCTTTTGATCTGTTATATCAACCCACTTAGCAAACGTTTAATTCCTTTGATGTCTTCTGTTTTGTGATGTGATAGTTACTCAGCAAACCTTAGCAACTCCCTTCAAGATACTTAGGTACTTTAAGAAAGTTCTTAAAGCTATTTGTGCATGTTTCAATCAAATAAACATGTATTCCTCTTGCTGATTATAGCTACACTGCCATCATAAATTAATATATAGCTGCTATTGCCGTTTTAAGCAGCATTGCAGTGAATTACATGGACTGAGAGCTCAGTATAGAAACCTCTGTGTAAAATGTGAGCAGTACATACACTTACTAGAATGAAAAGAAATCTTTTAGGGAAATATTCGAAAACTAAACAGAAATAAGACCTAGTGTTTGGAGTTTAAACGCCCCCCCCCACCCCCACTTTATTAGTAGAACTCATAACGTCATACAAACTTTTATTTTGCTAGTCTGGCCTTTTAGATATGGTTGAATGATAATACTTGCTTGAATCTCTTAATACTTCATTCTATAAGGTTTTATCAGTGACAGGATTTGACTGAAGTTTGTTTGGTTTTGAGGGGAAAACAGCTGAAGGTTGCTAGGAGCAATTATAGTTGAGTTGGAACAGCCCGATAGGTATTTTGTTAAGGAAAATAGCAGGAGCTGTGCAGTGTTGCTACCTTTGTCAGTCAGTGTCACAGTACTAATACATATTGCATTTCTGGAAGCTGTTGTACCTTGGGTAGGTGGAAATGCCCATATTATTTTTAAGACTTAGAAATAATTCAGATTAATTCTACTAAAGCTATTCTTAAAAAAACCTCCAGCAAACAACCAGAAGTAACAGTCAGATTTGAAGTGACACTGGGGTTCCATGTCTAGCCATCTTGCACATACCTATAAACTGAAAAGTGAATAAACCCCTGATCATTATAAGCAATTACTTGTGGCTTTTTCTAACTTTGTGACGGGAGAAGAATGTAAATATCAGGCACAATTTCTCACCAGTATATAGTAAATAAAGCATCATTGAAAACAGTTGTGTGAATTCATAAAAGTCCATTCATCAAGTTTAATATGTTGGCAGAAAGCCAAAAGTTAATGGTAGTGTGTGATTCTTTCCAGAGACATAGTTTATACTCTGTAATATTTTGCTGTAATAACCAGTATGTTTCCCCTGTCTCTTGTGTGCAGTTATGCATGTCAAAATGTCCCACAAATTGAGTTCCTTACTGTTCACCTTTTTTTTTTCCCAAAAAAAGTTTCATTTGTAAAGGTTGTTTATGTTTTCTTAGAAGATTAATTTTAAAACCAGTGATCATACAGGTCTGTGTATCTTTGATTCTACCCACACCCCACCCCCCTTGCAATCTTTTCTTTGTTCTGAATTATTTTTTTATCAGGTAGGAAAATACCTTTTAAATAAGCAGCAATGCCTTTATTCCTTTGATTGCTTGTCTCTGCAACTTAGCATTTGACACAAATCTTTTTTTCTTCGAAAGGGAAAAAGCATAAGCAGCCAAGGAAGAAGGTATTTTTATTGCGTTGGATTATGCAAGATTTTGGCCAGCCTCCTTAGCTTCATCTGTTTAAGGGTTCATTTTCGCTTGTTTGGCACAAGTCCCAGCAGAGACCTTCAGAATTGTGGTTAGCAACATGAATGAACACAAACTTTGGGAGCTCTTCAATAAGTAGAGCTGGCCAACTGCCAAAAATACAGTTCCTTATATGGGGTCAGGGCAAAGCTGTGGTTCCCGGAGCCCCCTATTGTATAGAAAACATACTTGTAATGGCTGTTTGCGTTCTTTAAAATAAAAACAAAACAAAACAAAAAAACACCAGGCTTCCAAGTCTATCAAAATAGGAAGTAACAAAATACTGTGCACGTTTTACTAATGACGGAGTCGAGCAAAGGAAATATGGCTCTGTGTAGTTAAACTATAGAGCTGAAAGTTGGACCTTTTGACCTCCACAGCCGGCTTGTGATGTAAGGAACCCAAGCATTTGTGAGACATCTGTTGTCTACCTGCCCTTATTTTGTAAATGGTTTAATAAGATTAAATAATTAGTAGGATAACCACATGGTCGCCATGCTACTAAGTCCTAGCACTGAGCGCATACTTTAGGATCGCGAGGAAGTCTGCCTGTGCTGCAAACTGTGATTGTTTTAAAATGCACTTTAGGTATTTTTAATATTTGCTACAGTACTTTTTTATTAGAAGGGGTTTCTTTAATTAAAAGATCTTGCCAACCACAAATACAACACACTTTAAAACCCGATCTATTTTTCAAAAACTGGAATTCTGTTTCTATACTCACAAATGAAAATATTTTTTCCTTTTAAATACATGTTTTTAAAAAGCATTCAACTTACAAAAGCAATAAATGTGCATTAAGAAGGCTTCTTTAAAATACATTTAGCATTTCTCTCCATTTTAAAAAAAGGATTCAAATTTTAATTGGTTTCTTGCAGGCAAACACCCTACCTGGATCTTCTCTCAGTCTGCCTCCATCCCACATGTACGGCAATAGGCTGAATCCAAATTCAGCCATGGCAGCACTTATAGCTCAGTCTGAAAACAGCCAAGCAGGTAAGCTTCCTCTGTCGGTGCAAATGTGCAGCTTCACAGAACTCCGTGTTTTTAAAAAGGTTGTTAAATCGTATTTTTGTTTTCTGCTCAGCTTTTGGTTATTAAATGTCTGTACAAAGTTGATCTGTGTTGGAAGTAAATTCTCAGTCGTTCTGTGGAACAGTGCGGGTTTTCTTCCCCCTTTTTTCCCCTTGGTGTGTGAAATGTAAATGTTTAAGCAGAGCCATCAGCAGGCAGGAATGCACCAGTGTCTCTTGTGACTCCTGTGATTGATGCGCTCAGTTCCCAGCTCTTTGCAACCGGAGTGACACAGCTCTGGGTTTTGTCGTGAATAGTTGAAACCTTTATTTGCATAATTCATGAAATTGCATTACATACAAGTTTGTGTGAAAGAGATCCCGTTAGAGAACTTGTGCAGCATTTAATAATCTTGTGAATATTTACCGATTGGCATTTGGTACCGCGGGCTCTCCGCTGCGGTTTTAATGAGCCGCTGGCTTTGCTTTGTTTCATTCCCTCCGTAAGGATTTGTTGACATGTCGTAGTAGTCATGCCTGTTTGGGGGAAGGGAATGAGTTTAGCAGTTTACCAAGAATGGATCAGTCATGTCTTTGCCCTCCAAGGGGTCGGAGGTCGCTTGACTCAGAATAGGGGGAGGGCAACCTTGAAGGGGGCAGATAGGGTTATTTTATTGAGAGGCCATAGGGAAAATAACCCTTTTGAGTCCTTCCAAGCAAAACGTTTTCGTATATTTAATGAGGCCTTTTTTGTTTGTTTTACTACCTTTTTAGCAAGGGGCTTTCCTATGCTTCTGCTTATAAATAGGAATTAGTGAATTATACGCTTTCATAAAGTTTTCAGTAAATTTGCAGAATAATGTGTGCTTGTTAGATGGCAGCAGTAAGTTTAATACGTTATATATTTTATGAGTTGTTTTGGGATGCAAAGTGTTAAAAAAATACAGAGCATCAGGATTTGCTGTGATAAGCATACAGATTAGCTGTCCACAGCTGTGATTCATTACTTTCACCGTACAAATTAAAAGTGGCTGAGGGGAGGGTACTGCAAATGCAAACCACGCTTCTGTGCTGTAAAACTGAAAGGAATGAAAGAAGTGAACATAATCCATGGCCTGGTACAGCCTCAGAAATGTGTAAGGACAACACCTTACATGCTACAGTTCAGCAATCTTAAACTAGTTACTTATTCACTCTTCGGCAGTAACTACAGATAGAAGTTGAGATTGAAGGTATTTTAAAAATATCTACATCAGATATTAAAACTCTTATCTGAGAAAAGGCGATTTATCAGCTGTGAAATATTTACACTGCAGATCAAGATCTCGGAGATAACAGCCGAAGCCTTGTTGGCAGAGGAGGATCACCCAGAGGAAGTCTCTCACCACGGTAAGCGTTATTTACATTGGAGAGTGCAGGCAGAGGAAATGTTTTAGGATTTGCAAACTTCACTGTCTTTTTACCAGTAATATCAAAGTGTTTTAAAAGCCTATATATAGATAAATATAAACACACATGTATAAATACATTTATTTTTACATAGATATATCCTTATAAAAAATTCCCTAAGACATCCAGAGAGCTAAAATTGTGCTGAAATGTACTTTCGTATCAACTTGAAATTAGGTTTACAAATTAAGGTTTGTAGGCAAGTTAGTTTACTCCCTTACTTAAGAAATGGAGTCTTGCTTTAGAGGGATTATGTATCATTTAATCCATATGTACAACTTACCTCCTCAGATTTGTTTCCACAATCCTAGTCTTATTTGCAAAAATTCCAAAATCCTATATCTTTAACAATGATCACAAGAATAAGGTGGTGTGAAACATTAAATACAAGTAAAAATTCCAAGCAAGTGTTTTCTTCCTTTGCCCTTGCAACTTCAAAATTTGTAACAATTCTCTGTAGAAAATAGGAATTTTTTTGTTCTGCTGCAATTCACATCTGCTAGAAAAGTTTGAGATAAGATTTCTGCTGAAACTGTATCATATTATTTTGTTTTGAAATACTTGCTGTTAAAATTTTGTGTTTTAAGTATTTCAGTAATATTTTCTGTATATTAAGATTTTAAGCAAGTCTTTGTTTTAAAGGGCTTTATTTTCTGTACTGGGTCCAATACGAGGTAGATTTTATGATGTTTTTACTGTGTTTTTTACTTAGGGACTAACCATGAAAAAGATTTATCTGAAAAAAAAAGATATATCCTGAAAAAGATTTTAGGATAGCTAAAAAACTCCAGTTACACAGAAATAGCGTTGTAGTAATGAATTTTATTGCTATAGCATGTGTTTATTATGGTAATTTATAAAAAATATCTCCAAATTAGATAATTTAATGTACATGCCTGGTGTTGTTGATCTTGTATTATGTTCCTTAATTAATCAAAAGACATCTTGCTGGATGGGACAAGATTATCCATTATAATACTTAGGTGTTATTACCTAGTCATGAACTTGTTTTTAAGTTTTCCAGTATGTGTTGCTTCTAAAATAATAAATAGAGAATTTGCAAATTAGTTTAGATGGTATTCTTAGTATAAATATGTATACTTACATTAGCATATAAATTGATCTATCCAGACAAGGAAGCTCAGAGAATTTTGCAAAGGGAAATGCTCAACAATTAAGAAATTCTAGAACTTCTGATTATATATTAAGTAGTCCTCTTATGCATACATGTTGTTGAAATTACGAGCTTTAATGCCTTTTTAGTTAATATGCAAATACCTGGTCTTTGCATTACTTGCATAGGCCATAGCTGTGTTCAGTCTGTCTTTTGGTTGAGTACTTGGGAAGGTAAACTTCTTAAATATGATGCTTCTGCAGAGTGTGTATGTTCAGGGTATATACAGTGCAGTACTTGCAGCATGGTAAAATACCAACTGGTTTTGGTGGGGATGCTAAAGGAGAATTGGGTGATACAAAGGCCACCTCAGTCCACAGCTGAAAAGCTTCCTGCAGTGTATGCAAAGAGGAGAGAGATTTTGCTTGGCAGTAGGGTTGTTAAAAAACAAGCCAGTAAGGAGGGGGAGACGGGGGTAGTGTGAGAGAATGCAAAGGGGAGAAATTGCTGCTGTAGTTAGAGAATTGAAAGATGGAAAAACTTAGTATGTAATACTAAGCATGGAAAAAATTCAGAAAACCTCCTCATTCAATTAAGTTCAGTAGTCAGCAAATTTCACCCCTGGTTTGTGTGTGATAAAAAAGATTACATGTATGTCAATGTTTCTAAAATGTGTAGGTAACTCCCCACCTTTCCCACTTCAATTTAAGTAACTCTGGTTACTTAAAATGTATTTTATAGTAAATAAAAAGCTAACTTAAAAAAATCTGCTGTCTAGAAACTTTGCAACTCTGTATGTTGCCTGCTTTATCTATTAAAATTATTTAGCTGCAAGTTCTGACTTTGTTCCCTTTGAAGCTTATGAGATACATAAATAACACAGTTCTCCGAAAGAACCATGTGATTTTCAGCGAGTTGCTTAAAATAAAAACACTTGCAGAACATTTGTTTGCTGTTGATGACGCAGCTGATTGCAGCTCTTCGGAGAAGACATATGTGGCTCATGAGTTTGTATGGTCATTTCCAATTCATATTGTTATATCTTTGTACCCCAATATAACCACAGCGTTTGATGTTTAAGCTGTCGTATTTTAACTTTTAATATATATATGAGAAATATAAATATACCTGGTATATGTGAGCTGTTTCCATTTTCAAAGGAATTACTGCTTTTCCCAAGGTAGCACTTAAAACGTTTTTTTACCCCATACTTAACCTTAGATTTAAAAATGTGCTATGTAATACCTGTAGTGAAATCTGTATGTGTGCTTATATCTAAATGCAGTATTGCTTCTAATTAATGTTCTATAATATGAGTAACTGTACCCCAAACTTAAACAAAAAAGAGTTGTGAAAGCAGGCAAGGTGTGAAACAGGATTCCCATCTCTGCAGCAGGATTGGACCAGTGCAGGCAGCACATTTATAATCCTGTTGGAAACTCTGATCAAATGCTATTTGGAATAAGGATTCAACCCTAGCATGCAGGAACCACATCCTGTCTGAAGGATGAGCTAGGGGTTCAGTTGGAAGAGGATGGATTGGGTAGTGTTGCAATACACGGAAATCTAGATTTTTTTTTTTTTTTTTTATCCTTCTCTTGTACAGGCTTGCAGTGAAGGATTGCAGAGGTTATGCCATCATGTACTGCTTTGTTTCTACCTTTTCAAAATTGATAGGAAGAAGTCCAAAGTCCAACAAGAATTTTGTTGGTGATTTATAATTCAAATGGCACAATCTGTTAGGGTAGCATTATGTGCCGCTCAGGAACATGCAGACAGAGAGAGAAGTTTCTGGGGGAGTTGTTCAGTGGTTGTGTGTATCTGTTTTCTGGATTTGGTTTGATTTTTTTTTTTTTTTTTTAAAGTGGGTTATTTGTGTGAAGTGTAAGTGTAGTACCTCTGTGTAGAATGTTTCTGCATAAACTTTCGTTCTTACTGCTTCAGCACATCATGTAAACAGTCCGTTTTAAGACTGCTTTTGCTGTCTCTGTGCTGAACTGTTAAATACTGTTGGGTTGTCATCCCTTGTCAAAAAACACTGCCGTGGTTATCCATTCATCAGGGCTTTATGTTTTAACAAGTGCTTTCCTTTCTTCCTGTATGCAGAAGAGGAACTATTTATAAATACTTAACTGAGCTCTTAAGTCACCTACTTAAAACCTTTTCTCGTAAAAATCGCTTTGCTCTGGTGCCTGCAAAATGCTCGACAGTCATTAGGTAGCTAATGTGCTGTGACCACTGCTTATTACGGTAATCATAATTAACACACTGATTTCCTGAGCTCTCTGTGTTGTCCTGTACCGGGACTGTGGTGGTCTTGTTGGTAAGTTTGCACTACGTGTGGAACAGTGTGGCTGTCATCCCATGATGGCACCAATTGCTTACAGTAATAACTAATATATGAGAACTGAGCTCACTGGAATTGATTAACCGCCCCCCGAACAGCCAACAACAAAACCAAGAACAAGCTTTTATTGGGCTTTGGTGTTGGTCCTGCAGGAGGAATGGGACCATGCATACATGGGACCAGAAACCTGAGTCAGAAACACACCGAGCATCTGGCTTTGCTCACAAGTTAAATTGTGCCCCATCCAACGCAAAAGAAGCCTCCTCCTAGGACCTGAGAGAGGTAGCCAGCTTTCTCAGTGGCTGTGTGCTGAATATTTAATTTTCTCCTGAGTGAGAAAAGACATGTGGCGAGGGGATTATTCTTTGAACTGTGTGTGATCATGAGTAAAAAAGGAGGTATATTAAGTGTTCACAGTACAGGCAGAGGATAACTTCTAACTTTCATTGCATCCCTTGTGAAATAATATTTTCATGTAGTCCCTCAAAAATCCGAGTTTACGAGACTGTTTTTAGAACAAATTAGTGAAATTATATATGGCCTTTCTATGTGATGATTTTAACGAATTGGTTTTATTTTTCCCAGTTTGTTCAGGGAAAGGTTTGAAACTTGGTACGGGTTGGGATTTTTTGCCCGCAAAGTCGGTGCCCTGTGTATCTGTATATAATGGCTTCCTGCTGTATAAGTGTGTCTTGTATAATTTAATTCAATGCTATTTGTCAGTTACTATCTTGTTAGTCTGTATGCAAGAAGAGGTTATGTGCTTTTTCAGTATAAATTCTCACACTGTAATAATATGGCTTTCTTTTATTAAAGCCCTGGTAGTGAGAATCAGGAGTTCTTAGTGATTTTGATGAATTAACTTAGTCTTGGAAGAATAAGATATGTAGGTGCTAAGAGCTGATATAAGATAAGAAATTTCAACAGCCTTTTTCTAATACATTTCCTTCCGTCCTTTTCTTTAAACAATAAATTGCAATATTTTCAACAGATCCCCTGTGAGCAGCTTGCAGATTCGCTATGATCAATCAGGGAATGGTTGTGGGGAAAATTTGCCCCCAGTAGCAGCCAGCATAGAACAGCTTCTCGAGAGGCAATGGAGTGAAGGACAACAGTTTTTATTAGAGCAAGGCACCCCCAGTGACAGTAAGTACTCACAGTCTGCTTATTATGACTTTTGCTAACTGTTACTCAGAACTGCTATTCTGTGCTTGTCCAGGGATTTTAACAAAATGTATTTTCTGCTGTGAATTGAAATATAATTGTAGTGTACAGTTCTAGCATAGTTCTTAAAGCAGCACATGGCATCAGTAGATTACAAAAGACTTCTCTATGATTATCTACATTTTTATGGATGGGGAGATAGTGTCATGCGAGAGGAAATAACTTGCAGATCCAGTTGCAAGTTTGGAAAATAATTCTGAGCTCTTAGATCCACTACTGTAAATACTGTAGTACAGTTTCCCATTTTTCTTTATATTGTGTGATATAAATTCGCATGAAATTTCTTTATTCTATTTTTTATTTTTAAATCTGAATTGCCTGTTTCTGTTGCTGTGTTAAAAGAAAATATTTACAAATGTTAGGGAGGTGTCCTACTGGGCTTTCGTATCTTTATTATGCTCTGCCTTTCTTGTGAGTTCCTAAAGCAAGAAAATTATTATTCTCTCAAGTTATGTTTAATAGAGTGGAATGGTCCAAGAATGAATATGTTAAAAGCATAAGTGATCAGTGGTTCATGTGAATCTCCATATTCAACAATGTGTCAGTATCAAAGACAATCACTGAATATGTTAAAAATTTATTTGATTCCAGGTTATGGTTTGTGTTATATTTTATTGAACGCATTATTCTTCTCATTGGTAGTGTAAAGAGGTATCTAGTTAGTATTTTTATGAATGGTATCCTGACAAAAATGCTAATTGTGAGGAAATTCATGCAGGGATAATCCTTTAAACATGATAGCTGGAGGACAGGTTTAGCTAAGTCTTATTGCATCTCATTTGAGCTCACTGAGGGTTCCTTTGTATGTTCTTGAAGAGGAGGGATAAAAGCTAAATCCTTGGGAAATGACCAGATGTGCCTATACCAGTAGACTTATGTCTGTAGTAGGCCCAGAGGTCATGTTAAACAAATACAATTTAGAATTAAAAAAAAAAGAAAAAAAAAAAAAGGAGGCTATCCCTGTGGCTTTACAGTCACACTCTAGTAGTGGTTGGGAAATCCAAGTTCTGAAACCAAATGGGAGTTTGAGAAAACTGTGCTTGGTAAAAATCAGGTCAGTAGAGAAGGTGATGCCCTCGTTATGCAAAACACGGGGGGTAAGTGCGGTGCTCACAGAGTGCTCCCTGCTGGGGGATTCCGAGATCGCTGCTGAGCTCCCGCCAAGGTGCGCCGGGACAACTTCACGGTGGAGGACTTCTTTTTTTTTTTTTCATTGTTTCTGTATGTTTATGATTCACTGTACGAGTCATTAAGTCAGAAAAACTCCCTTTTCACAAACTTGGTTGTTTTTTTATTCATGTTGTTGGTTGCCTGTGCTCTTAGTTCAGCATATTCTTGTTAAACTTAGCTGTTTTATAAGGTTTACAATTTCTAATACTGCAGTTCAACTGGATTTATCCCAACTATGCAGTTAACCTGTGCTACTAAAATACTACTGCTTTTATATTCTGATTTGGGGCTAAATTATCATGTACTGCTGTTTGCTTAAAATGAATGCTGGCCCTAATAATGCCATTTTATCAGTATTTAAGCCAGCGTGTAGAGGTATTCCAAAATTACTACTGCAACACACTGTGAACTTTTTTCTGCACTTTAAATTACACAAAATTGATCTTAAATCTTTTCACTAAAATTCAGACATCTGTAATAATTTTAAATTTTCACATATATGCTAGTCCTAATGTAATGCTGAAATTAAAACTGAATGGTGTTACTCGTTCATTGAATGTGGCTGTGGAATATAATGTGTGCATTTTTGTCTTAGTTTTAGGAATGCTTAAATCATTACACCAACTTCAAGTTGAAAATAGGCGGTTGGAAGAGCAGATAAAGAATCTGACCGCGAAGAAGGAGCGACTTCAGCTTCTCAATGCACAGCTTTCGGTGCCCTTTCCAACAATAACTTCAAATCCCAGCCCTTCTCATCAAGTACATGCCTTTCCAGTACAAGCACGTAAGTAGAGGGGATTATTAAAGTGTCAAAGTAATTTGAACATGTATTTATATGAAATATCTGTTTCATCCACACATGCCATTGATGGGAGATGAATATAAACGTAGGATGAATATAGACCAAGTATTTGCTGATATGTTAAATGTTTAAACATCAATTGGTTTATTTTTCTGAACCATTACTACTTCTTTCAGTGTAATTTCTCTTTTACTTCAGTCTGGAGCACATCTGTTTGAATCTATTGATTCATCAATTACTTAGTTAATATTTTACTATTCAGCAATGATTTTAAAGTTGACTTTACATTTTCTATGTTTAGCTTTGTCATAATTTTGAAATAATTATTCTGAATATTTTTACATGTTACAGAAATGTAACCACTATGTGTTTTTTGAAATAATTACTTTAGCACCTAGCACTGATTCCTTGAACAGCAGTAAAAGCCCTCATCTGGGAAACAGTTTTTTACCGGACAATTCCCTTCCTGTATTAAATCAGGTAATTTTTATTCCTTTCTTCTAAACCTAAACTCGTTACAAGTTAACTCATCCCAGTCCTTGCATTGTGGTGTTAGGTGAAATTTTATGCAGCTGAAGGGGCTTTGTTGTTTGTTTTGACACCAGGAGATAACCTCCAGCGGACAAAGCACCAGCAGTTCATCAGCGCTTTCCACTCCACCACCTGCTGGGCAGAGTCCGGCCCAGCAAGGCTCGGGAGTCACCGGAGTTCAGCAGGTCAATGGTGTGACAGTGGGGGCACTGGCTAGTGGTATGCAGACTGTAACCTCCACCATTCCTGCAGTGCCGGGTGTGGGTGGAATAATTGGAGCGCTGCCAGCCAGCCAGCTGGCAATCAATGGAATTGTAGGGGCTTTAAATGGGGTAATTCAGACCCCAGCAACAATATCACAGAACCCTTCTCTCACTCATGCAACCGTGCCACCCAATGCAACGCATCCTCTGCCAACCACGCTAAATAACAGGTAAGACTTTGCTGATTTTATGTTTTTTCCTCACAGTGCCTGCTGTTTTTCAGGTTAGCTGGGGTTTTTGGTCTTACTCCAAATATACTGTTTCTTCCTTAGCCTATAATTGTCAAAGGAAGTTCTGCTCCTGGTTGAAATTGAGGAGGCATTTAATGGAAGCACAAATAGACAAGTTAAAGAAAAGATGTTTTCTCTAGAGCTTTTGGGAATCCTAGTGGATTCCTGTTTTTTAATCGAGTCACATTCCCAAACAAATGTAATTATGTAAATGTGCTTCAGCTCCTTTTTTTAGTTCAGAAAACAATATTCTTTGTCCTGCCAATTGTTCTTCCAGGATTAAAGGAGCGCTGGAAAAGCTACCATTTGTTGCAGTAAGAAGGGGGGAGGGGGAGAAGGAGGAGAAGGGTATATGGTCATGTAATTCAAGATGTAATAGGCATAACTAACCAGAGTTGTAATACAGTTGCATGGTGTTTTGAGTTGCCTGCACTGACTCCAAACCCAACAAAATTAGTTTTTCAAGTAGTGTTCCTAAGGATTTGTAAATGCATGAAAAGATTAATGTGTGAGTATTCCTAACAGCCCTTCACCAAAGCCAGGTACCCTCAGCAGCATAAACTGCTGCTGCTTGAGCTGCAAGGCAAATGGGTAACAAAAGGAGACAGCTGCTTTCAGGAGGAGGAATGGACTTCTTGGTCTGGAAGTATTTTGGGATAGAGCAGGGCCTGGGCCAACTCCGTGCTGCTCCCTTTCCTCTTGTCCTGTCCTTCACTTAGGAAGGAGAACTACAATTCTACGTAGGAAGAAGGGCCTGTAAATAGGGAGTGGATTACTTGTCTTTAAGTAGAGTTTATTTTTGGAGATTATGGTGGATTATCCATCAAAAAAAGATGTACGTGAGTGGAATGATGGAAGGGATCCCTAATTTCCTAGCTTCCTTTTTCAGTTTCCTTGCTTGCCCTCGGTTTGGCAGCTCCTGAATATTTGTGTACTGTACCATTGTGTGGTATTGCTCCAGCAGGTTCATAAAATCGGATACTTTCAAGTGTATCCTGTTGCTTCATGTGTCATTATGTTTTTCCTGAGGAGCCTGTATTTTTCATAGTTTGTATCACATGTGAACATGAGTTTTCATAGGTTAAACAAAAGACATTCTGTTAATGAAAAGTTATCTTCTTTCTTGAGTATCAGACATTTGTGAAAAACACAAAAATTTTGTGTTACTCTCTGCAAAAGTGTGAGAAATACTAGACAAGATCAGTAATATTAACCAGTTGCATAATGCTTTCCACTTTCAGGTACTGCCAGAATATATCAGTTATGCTAAACATCAGTCATGCCACTGTTTTCTCAAATGATTTTGTTTATACACAGATGATTTACTTCTGACTCTTTGTATTGCAGAAGTTCTTTGTTTCTTTTTTAATATCCATCTTAACTGCTGTAACTGCTGACATTGTGTAGTCTAGTAGTAGAATTCTCCAATTCATGCAAAATACTGCAGCTAGTATCCTGCTCTTAAGCTCTCATTCTTTTAGTAGAGTCTGGAATACTTCCCATTAGTCTCTATTTTCTGCTACAACAAGCTTATGTTGTACAAGTCTGTCAGCACTTCCACTTCTCTGTTTCTGTTATGGCATGATCTCTTTCTGCACTGCCCCCTCAATAATACTAATCTAAAATTAACGTTTATATTAAATTTAAAAGTGCACTTTTCACACAAGTCTCTGCTTTATTTAGCTCATCCACATTATTTCCCAGGCCCTCTTCCTTCTGAGGTGTTTCACAATTACCCTAATTTTCTATGAGTTTTCAGTATTTCTGGTTGTACGCTCATAAGGGAGAAGTTCAATAATGATAGGTAGTGCTAATACTATTTTGGTAATGACATGTGCATTCCTCATTCTTGTTTGTCTCATTACAAATGCTTTAGTGAAAAATATGAAAAGTGTTTTCTTATAGGAACTAAGTTGCAAAGAGGCTATGGGATTATTTTGAATGAAGGAAAAAAATAGATGAAAGAGTATTTTCCACTGGTTGAAATTACTGGTTCTGGAACTCTATGGGACACCTGCCAGGCTTGAATTCGGTGCTCCTTCAGTGGCAACTAGTTGACTGTTTCTTTAACATTAAATTCTCAGGGTATCTCTGCTCTTTGAACTGCCTGGTGGGAAGGTTGAATGGTACCAAGCACAGGCAGACCCTAAGGTTTGGTGCCGTGGTGATGTGAGCTCTCTGACCCTGGTTAGATTGTGTGGTGGGGGTCAGGTTTGGAGGTGGTTTAAATTGGTATTGGCAACACATTGGAAAGCCTCATGAGAACTCAGCCCTGCTTTCTAACTTCAGGGTATTGTTCTGTAATTTTAAAAGAATTGCCAGATGTTCCTGTAAGTTGCGTGTTACAGTAACTTCTGAAGCTTCAGAATCTGTTCCAACAGTTTAATGTGAAAAATAGGCAGAGTGTTCACCAATACACTTCTTTATGCATATTGTCCTTATTCATATGAACTCTTTAACTGTGGGACACAGGGAGGTGAGAAAACATTGGTTTGTTGGAGAGAGTTTCAAGTTGTAGGTAAAAGAACCCACATTCATTCAGCAGAGAAAAATACTTGATCCTTTTCTGGGAAAAAAGATGGCTTAATGCAGATTGCCAGCAACTGGGAGATTAAGTGATTTCAAGAAAGAGATAGGATTGTTTCTTTACATTCTCGCAACCAGAGAAGACTGTAGGATGGAGAGTTTCAGACTGATCATGTACCTTTTAATGAGAAGCTAAAAAGGATTAAATTTACATTCCAAGCTGATCTGGTTTAGAGAAAGCTCTGTGGTGAAATCCAGTGAACTGTCTCTTCTGGGAAGCTTGGGAGCTGCAGCATTTTGTCCTCTGCAGTTCGGTTTTGTTTCTAGACACTGAGATCTCAGCTGCTGACTGAGGGTATTTTCTTTCAAGTGCCAATGCAGAGCAAGAGAGGCAGGCAGAGCGATTAAAGAGAAGGGAGAACAACAGCAGAAAAAAGAAGTGCAAAGGTAAAACATGATCTGGGAAAAAAAGAAAGAATGGGATAAAAGAATGAAAAAAATCCCCAACAAAAACAGCGGAGAAGATTCATTCCAGTATAGAAGAATACAGAAAAAGTGAGGTAAAAAGAGAAGGAAATAATGTAATATTAGTCAGAGTACTATGGGAAATAGTGTGAAAGGCTTTACCTAAGTCCAGGTAGAGGCATTCTCAGCCTTTCCCTCACCCACCAAACAGGTCATCTTGTCACAGGAGATCAGGTCAATCAAGCAGGGCCTGCCTTTCACAAACCTGTGCTGGCTGGGCCTCACCCCCTGGTTGTCCTGTACGTGCTGTGTGATGGCACTCAAGAGGATCTGCTCCATGACTTCCCTGGCACGGAGGTCAGGCTGACAAGGCCTGATGCCAGATCTTCCTTTCTGCCCTTTTTCTAGGCAGGCCTCACATTCGCTATCTTGTAGTCAGCTGGGATCTCAAGATCCCAGTCAGCCAGGGCTGCTGGAAAATGGTTGAAAGTGTCTCTGTGAGCACTTCCATCATCTCCCTCAGTAGCCTTGGGTGGATTCTATGCAGCCCCATAAACTTGGGCTTCCCTTTCCCCATAGGAAACAGTAAGTGCAGCCCACCAAGTGTGTCCCATAGTGCTGGGACTGTGCAACAAAGTAAGAGACAAAGTCTACATGTGGCGTGCCCTGTCCCAGTAGTAGAGAATGGTGATGCTTTGGGTATTTTCGTATTGGCTGGTTAATAAAAAGCCCAGTTGCAGTGGAGATGGGCTACAGTTTGCTGGCTGCTGTAAAAATGCAAGATAAATATTACACCTTGAGAAGCTACATGATTGTAGCCTAATGGTGTGGATTTGTGACTGATTTGAGTGAATAATTCCTTACTACCAATCCCAACAAGCAATCTTGTCTTGTGCACACCTTCTTACTAGAACTTCTGCATCACACAGTGACCTCATCTACATTAACAGAGAATCTGTCAGTGTGTTTCGTATTGGTTTAAGTTTCAGGTCAATTCCCAGAGGTTGCAGCTCATTTTGCAAGACCCAGTATGAGGGGAGGGGACAGAAGTGTGTGGCTGAAAGGGAAATACTTAGTTTTTCAACAGCAGGATAAACCCATCATGAAACTACACCTTAATATTTTAATGGGTGTTTTAAAGTAGTAAAAGCTAACACTGTACTGAAAGAGTAAATCCAGCTGTCTTCCTGGTCTTCTATTCCCAACACACTCTTGTTCATGCTGTTGGTCTTGCAGTAAACTGGCATAGCTGAAAAAACCCTTTATTTACAACCTAGTTGTCAGCTGGATCTATTCCCTGCCCAGTTTCTTAAATAATTGCAGACAATTTTATGTAGACATGAAAATAGGGATGGGGGAGCAAAGTAGTTGGCAAAAGCAAAGGCAGCTTCA
The DNA here is from genome assembly GCA_036630365.1 of Acanthiza pusilla. Taxonomy (NCBI): domain Eukaryota; kingdom Metazoa; phylum Chordata; class Aves; order Passeriformes; family Acanthizidae; genus Acanthiza; species Acanthiza pusilla. The sequence continues at coordinate 35,701,122 of JAXCHO010000073.1, forward strand.
TTCCATGGCAGCATCCCTTGGCCCCCTGCAAGGCTGAAGGTGTTTGCTAAATTACACACAAGGTGTGGGCAGTGAGTGGTTTGAATGACACAAAAGATGTGAATTAGAAGGAAACCAAGGCAAAGCAAACGCTTGGTAACTAAGTGTTAAAGGTTGGCAAGAGCTGTCTTGTAATATAAAATCTGGCCTTTCTGTACAAAGTATTTGAAAAATACGTTATAATTGGTAATTATTATCTTAGTTTCAAATAACGTGCATGGAGTAGACATATGTTACAGGCAAGATGTTGCTGTTGCTCAGCATAAATGAGACTTGGGGGTAGTGTCAGAAAATGCAGCTGGACAGTCAGACAATATTTGTAGTATGAAATCAAATGCTAAATAGGGTCTGTCTGTTTTTGTACATCTTTTCTTTAATGGAAAGCTGAAGTAAAAAGTTCCCATACTTCCATATAAACCACAGTATTACCCTGTCAAACCCTACAGTGCCTCGGGACTGGTATTGCTTTCTGACCAACAGAGACAACTATTACTCCATCAACAGCACCAGCAAATTCAGCAATTACTAAGTACCCAGCAACTCACATCAGTAAGTTTTTCAGTTAATTATGATTTATTCATCTATTGTATTCTAAGGCATGGACAAACTCCTCAGCTTAATATAAATAGTAATAACGCATTTAACTTGATACTAAAGGCTTCTGATAATATTTAGTCTTTCAGTTGCTTCAACCTTTTTGGATGACCATCATGTAAAATGACAGGATGTTATTGGGCTGTGTGTATGGCTAGAAGAATCATTCCCTAGTGCCTTCAATTCCATTTTGTCCTGTGTTGACATGGAGGCTTGTCTATCTCAGCATCAGCTGTGGGCAGCAGAGTTTGGGACCATGTGTGGGTTCTAACGATATCCTGAGCTATCTCTGATTCCACTGGAACACTAGCGAAAGATTTTTGGATATTTCATCTCATGAGCTGTCTTTGCTCTGCTTGCAGTATTTATATGAGTCATTAGGTAACTGGTTTAACTATTTGTACTGTTAATTGTGTAGTTTTAGTATATGGTCTTCTCAGGTATGTTTGTTCTGATGGATGCCTGATGAAGCCAGCAGGCTTAGCTGAACTTCTGCTGAGCTTCTGATTTCAGGAAGTCTGACAAGAACTTCCTTTCCCACAGTCTCATGGAACTTCATCAGTGTATCCTAAATTAGCTGTGATTAGTTTAAGGGTTCAACTGACTGAAGATCTGGATAAGCAGGAACCCAGGGAGGAGCTATTTTTCAGCAACTAATTATTGATTTTTTTTTCTTCCTCCTCCCTCTCATATCACTCAAGGAACAACATCAGGCCATTTTGTATCAATTAGTACAGCAGCAACATCACCATCACCAACACCATCAGTCTGAAGTACAGCAATTGCAGATTACTGGAGGAGCACAGATACCCATGAACAACTTACTTTCAGGCACACAGGCCTCACCTCTTAATGCAGCTGCTACCAACCCATTCCTTACAATTCATGGAGATAATGCAGCTCAGAAGGTGACAGTAAGTATACTTCTCACCTCACTTTCAGTGCAGTACCTCCAGGAGGTAACTAAAAGATAAGAAGCAGGTTATGTGCCTGTATTCACAAATCAAAGATGGTGGATTTTTTGTCTCTATTTTATTTTATTTTTCTTGAGCCTTGCGCTGCACTTAAATAAGGCTCAGAACTCTGTGAACTTGTAGTCACAGTAAACATGTCTGCTGCACACTGTTGCTTCCCTGGATCAGGGCACCAATCCAGTGACCCTTGCCTTCCTCTTGTGCAGCCCTAGTTGTCCTCACGCTACTTCTTCCTCTTGTGCAGCCCTAGTTGTCCTCACACTACCTCTTCCCCAGCACTGTGTCCACTGTTTTGTGGGTGCTTCCTTTTGCCACCTTACTTGGCAGGTTTGCCTTTGGCCAGGCCTCAGGCCCTGTGGAGCTGCAGGGATTAGTTGATGCGTTGCGAGGTGAGGAGCCCATTGCTGGGAAGGTGGAATCTGTGTTAGGAGAATGGGCTGTGTGCATCTGGGTTCTGGCCTGGGAAAATGAGGCTGTATGGTGGGAGGCTGAGCAGCTCTTCTGCTTCGTAGAGTAATAAAACTTTTCCTGGACAGATAAAGAAACAAGACATGTTTTTCTGGCAAAGATGTTCCATTATTTTCAGTATTTGCCCACAATCTCCATCCCCAAGACAGGAATTCTTTCTTCAAGAAGTCAGAGAATAGGCTTCATTCTTCAAGGGTCATGCACTTGAGAGGATGAAGAAAGGAGCATATGAAACTTGGAAAAACAGAAGATGAATAGAGCAGGATGACAAAGTTTCAGCATTCCTTGGAGAAGACAGCAAGTGGTAGTGGTAGAGAAGAAAGGGAAACTTGTCTGCAAGAGCAGGTGGGGAGAGTTTGGGCTAAATATGAGTCCCCTCCCTGCTCCCTAATCGTCCAGTTACTTTAGGAGCACTGAGGTGGAGGGCTCGGGCTGGGCTCCTGTGGTACTTCCAGGTAGTAGGTGAGACAACAAACCAAATAAATGATGGATTTTCAACACGATTTTTCTTGGAAACAGCTCCCTTCCATTCAAAATTGTGAGCACTTACTTTTGTTCAGCTTTGTGCAGGGTCATTGTCACTTTGGGGTTTGGGCAGTTGTAATGTTGCGGCTGTGAACGGTTGCTGTGGTCAGTCCCCGTTCTCTGGGTCACTGTCCCATGTCCCAGTCCCTGCTGGCACAGGGATTGGCTCCAGGCCTTGCCTTCATTTAGAAATGTTCAGTTTGTTCTCATATATTTTAAAACTCATCTCCCCTCATTTTCCAAAAATTAGTAGTGAATGGAATTGAGACCCTATATTTGGTTTACATCCAAACAAAATAATCTATGTGATCTTATTTTGATTTTTTTTTTTAATGGCCATTGCTAGGTCTGTACAGTGCAGTGTATTTTTCCAAATATGCCATTACAGTTTTTGTTTATGTGAACAGCTAGCTGTAAATAATTCCAAGAAATCTCAGAACATCTTTTGAACAAAACAGTTACAAAAGTTTTCTTTTGAAATGGATTTTATTTTTTTAAGGCTGGAATTGAGACAGTTTGCATAGATTGTTGAACTGTTTTTAAGATTGTTGAACTGTTTTTAACAAATTCTCTATTTGCCAAAGTTCGACTGTTTTAATCTCATTTGCAGTTGAAACAGGTTTTTCAGGCATTTCTGAATGCTCAGGGAATGAGATGAGATCTTTGCTAAGTCCTGTTCAATACTTGCAGGAAATGGTGTAGCAATGTAAGAAAGAACTAATTGTGTTGGGGCAAATGGGAAATTGTATTTGTTCTGATGGAGAAGAGTAGATTTCAGCCCTCCCCAGTGGGCAAATGTAGCAGAGGTCACCTGGTGTTTCTCTTGACCATCTTGCAGTTCTAGTGAGACCCATGGCCAGAAACAGCCACTTCAGTTGAAATGAAAGTAGAAGCAGAGTTGGTGTTTTCTAATGCTGCCTGTCATGACCTTGGCATTAGTTGCTTCAATACAGGACTACTCCTTTAATTATTCTTTCCTTTCCCACTTTTTATTGTACCGTATGTGGCTATTTTTTACAATGCAGAAGTTGCTATGCAGGTGGCTCTAAAGAATGTACCTCATCCGCTTTGTCATCTTTATGAACTGAATTTTACTTAGCTCTGTATATTATAATCTGATTTTTAGAAGTATTTTCTCTTACACAGAGGCTCAATGATAAAACTGGACCAGTTGCATCAGAGAAGAGTTGACATTTGAATGACACTTGAGCCCTGCACGTCCTGCTGTTAAAGCACTTGATGTGGCTGCAAACCGCAGGTTCCCTTTCTGCAGATTGAAAAAGAGCAACAAGGAACTCTTACTGCACAGCAAGAGGTTAATAATTTTCATAAGGATATTTTTGGTAGGCTTTCATTTGCTTTCTTGTTGCACTAAAATGGATGTACTTTTTAATGTTTCAGACTGTGAAGTAGATAAAACTCTGCAAATCATAATTATTTTGTCAATATGATGGTACTAAGTACAAATTCAACCAGAGAAAAACATACACTTGACTCTTCGGTCCTAATCTTACAGATTTAAAGGCTATAAACTGTCTGCAGTGATGCATTGCTTTGGTTTCAGAGTAGTTTTAACAGCCCAACCCCAGCCCATCTGATCTGCTGCAGCAGTTGTAATAGATCCTTTTAGACTGAGCTTGTAATGGCAGCTGGGACTTGCTGTTCGTTTCTTTTTTTACACACCTGTTTTGAAAGCTGACTCATAAGGGAATTGACTTCTGAACTTTTTATTCCTTTAAATTTCTATTGTTGTATAGTTGCAGTTTTTCTTGAGTAAGAATTACAGTATGGAATCCAAAGTTTATTAATTTTGGTGTAGGTTTTAGACTTCTAAGGTTTTAAAAGGAACCATTTTGGTTCCAGTGACAAAGTTTTCTTACCAGATGAGAAGGCCACACTGGAAGAAGTTTGTGTAGTGTTTGGCCTAAACCAAGTGCCTGTTGCTACCTCCATTTTGTTGAAATGGCTGCAAACAGCTGATCATGCACTAGACATGTCCTTGTTAGCAGCGGGAGTATTCTGTCTTGCACCAGCAGCCTTGTTCTGCCTTTCCTAGAGGTGTTTATACCACTGTAGAGAGCTCAGGCATATTGTTACCTGGGTCACTTTTCACTAATAAATTACCAAAAAAAGTGAGTTACCATTTCCCACTAAAATTTCCCAGTGGTTGAAACGGGTGAACTTGTGTTACAACACTTCCGGCAGTTGCTGATTTCGTGGCGAGTCTATGCAGGGTGGTGAAGGACAGTTTAAATGGGGGTAATGACCACTAATCAAGAGTGAGGTGGGAATTATTAGCGGAAAAGACCCAGCTGTAATTAGACCTCCACTGTGTACTTATTTGGAAGAACATGTTAATTCTGCAATATGTTTCTTAGTTAAACATTGCACAGTTCTTACCTCATTTCTGTAAATAAAGTTTTGTGAATCTGTTTTGTATTGTGAAGAATTCATAAGAAAACATTGATATTTTGATTTGTAATATTTCTAATTAGTAGATTTAATTGAAAAAGTAAAAATAATTTATTTTTATATGTTCGGGGAATTTTTAAAAAATGTCACAAATCACTTTTGTAGATACTTTACAAAAGTAAACCAGTGGTTTATTTTACTTACTCGCCCCACTGGTGGATATTCTGTAACAATTTGTACAAAAGGTAAGATGGAAACGTGCTGTTATTTTGACTAGATGTAAAATTCCAAGTGTATGAAAAGATATGTACAAAGCTTTTGTTAATAAACTTTAATAATGTTTATCATTGTATAAGACTTGTGCGAATGTGTAGAAGAATGGAATATTTCTATTAACATTACACCAGAGGAAGGATTTCATTTGCATGTGGCTACTAAATTTACTACTTGTTATTACAAGAAGTTTCAAAAAGTATTTTTCATGTAAATTTTTGCTTTCAAGAGAACACTGATGTAGCTGCAAAACTGTCCAGGGATATTTCTACTTGCTGGACAGAAATTCTCACTGCAGCCCTGAGTCTGATGCCAGTTTTTTGCTTTTCCCCTTCAAAGAAGGACTGGAATGGCAGGAGCAGTGGCTGTTGTCCAGCAGCCTCAGTTTGTTCTGATGTAACTTGGTGAGATCTCGGTGGGGAGGGGATGGTTCTTCATCTGCACTGTGCCAAGGCCGAGGTTGTTGCTGTAACCTTTGCACTGTACTTTCTGTAAAACCAGCACAGTGGTTTTTTCCATGAATTTTGCTTATGGTCCATGGAAAGGTTGGTAAGTAGCTAAACCCCTGGTTTTTTATTTCCCAGGAAGCAGAGAACTTGACCCTGCCTGTCCTGTCACTTGAAGATATAATGTGAGGCTTGTGCTAGTCAGGGGTTGGCAGACAAGAGATGCATTATGGCCTCCTCACAATTTTTAGCCCTTCTCTACTCAGGGGCAACCTGAGGCTCAGAGCAGCTTCTGGGACAAGCAGCATGAAGATGGTGTTGCCAGGGCCTGTGCCATTTGAATGTTTTTCCATCTGCTTAAGGCCTAAGTACTGAATATTTTTATTTTCCAGTGGGGAAAACTGGAATCCTGAAAGAAGACTGGTAAATGAGCAGGCTCAGAACAGGAGGGAAATGTGAAACATTTGGCACAGCAAAAGGGCATCACTTGCTCGCACCCTCCTCAGGACTAGAAAACCTCCCAACATTCTGGGGTAGTTGATGAATGTTTTATGCTCTGAGGAGAAGAGGTTCAGCAAGCTTAAGCATTTCCACTGATTAAACCTGTACAAGGTGCAGAGCTCTAGCCCTGGGAGCTGTCAGTGTTCTGGCCCTGTTGAACACTGGCTGGTCGTCAGTGCTGAGAAGGGAGACTACAGAGCATGCAAGGCTGGGCCCCAGAGTTATACTCGGTGCTGCCAGACCTGGAGAGGAGCTGGAAGAACAGCCCAGGCTGCCCCTGCCCCCAGAACAAGGCCTCCAGGGAATCCCAAGTGCCCCTTCTCCTGGAGCCAGGCCATGGACTGCTGCTTATTCATGGATCTAAGCCAAAGCCAGAAACTGTTAGGCAATATCAGAAAGTCACCTTGCTCCAGTTGGAGCAGTACCATGGGAATCAGTGGAAGTGGTAAGTCCTGCCTTTCTGTGTGTATTTCTTTTATTGGAGAGGGACTGCCTAAACTCTGGTACCTGTCTCCTGCTAAGACATGGACAAGTGTGAAAGGGGCAAAGTTACAAATACTTGAGAAATTGTCAAGAGATTGGTGCCAGAAGCCCAAGATAGCAATGGGTGGTTTACAGTACCACAGTCCTGGTGGACCAAAAAGCAAGAGCAAGGAAACAACGAAAAGGACAATTCTGACATCCAAACAAAAATTCAATTCACCAGCCCTTTAAAGAAAGAGATCACATCAAAGCCAAGTTCACATGAGGGCCAGATGCAGTCAAAACCAACCTTGTTTCAATGATTTTGCAGATCCTGACATCAAAGATGATGGATGATCTGTGGCTGATTTGGCACCAGTTCAGCAAAGCCCACAGTGCTGTCCTGGTGAAATTCCTCAGATGCCAAGCAGCCCAAGCCACTACCCAGGTCCCTGGCTGCCAAGGTGCAGAGGTCTCCTCCTGTGTTGGGAACTGCTCTTGGCTGTGTCATGAAAGCAGCACAGACTAAAGGTGCTGCATTCAGAAGATTTTTCACCAAAACCTCACTTCATTGCAACAGTGACAACAAACATTATGGTTTACTAATTCTGGACAGCGTATGACATCTGAAATCCTGCTTTTATCAACTTTATCCATTCAAGCTGTGTTAGTAGAAGTAACTCTTTCAGCAGTAGCACTGTGACATTTAACTGAGCAGTTTTCTGATTCCTGTTTTTCATAAGCTGCACTAAAATCTTGCTGTTGGGTCTGCCTAAAGAACTCTTTCCAGTGTTCTTGTTGTTTTCAGGCCCCATCACCTCACAAAGAGGTAACATTGCAAAATGTTTCCTAAAACATCTTTCATCTTTTTTTTTAAATTACTTCAAACCTGAGAACTATAAAGTTGAAAGTAATATAGTCCAAACATCTACATTTACAAAAGGATGCTGCAGAACAGCATCTGCTGGTCTTTCCTCTGGAACTGAACAGCCTAAATGAGTGCACCATTAACCTTCACAGCATCTCAGTCATATTCTACTTACTCACTTGTGTATGGTTGTCAGGTTCCTTTAGCTTGGTGTTGGACTGTATCCTCAGCATGGTAAGGGAATATTGCCCTCCCTGTCTCATCTGCTCCAAATGCTCCTTTCCATAGTGTTCTGCCTGTCCCATCAGCAGAGATGAGCAAAAACTGCCCAGGAAAGAAAATATATTTTGCTAGCAGGCAAATTAACATTACTTAAAGGAAATCTCCATTCTGTGCTAGAACAAAAGTTGGAAGAAGTTGCTTAAATCCCAGGCTTGAGTGACCTTGGTTTTCATGGACAGAAAGTTTTACGAAAACAAACTTCGGTGGGTAACAGACCCATGAGAAAACAAATTGTGGCTACAGTTTTCTGCTTCTCTGGTGAGCATCATACCTGACCCCAGTTACCACAGATGAAAGGCACTGTAAATAGAGCTGTGTAATCATCCCCAAAACATCTGGCAACCCCAGGACAGGACCCTGAGAGGCTCTGAAAGTCTCAGACTCCAAGCCAGGCCTCCTTCCTCCCCACTGCCAAACACCAAATATAAAGCTAAGGCTGGGCCAATTCCTTTGGCCCTTGATGAACAGAAGTAGGACTGGATGGGCCCTGGATGGGCCCTGGACGAAGCCTTCACTGCCTTGCTCCACGAGGGATGGCTCCCAGGTAGGGATCTGAGCTTATGGTTGCAGAGATCAGATCCACTGGTGCAGGGCACTGACATTCCCCATCCCAAGACCTTCAGTTCCACATGACCCACCAGGGCCATGCAAAACCTTCCCAGTTCTTGATGCTGAGACATTTGGGCCTGTCACCCGTCCCTGGTGCAATGGCACTGTGCAAGAGGCCAGTGCATTTCTCTTACACAGCCAGCTTGCCTCTGCTTTTCAGCAAGGTTCAGTCCTCAAGCAGGAAGGATGCAATCCATCAATTCCCTGCCATCCAGGCATAAGCAGCACCTGTGATTAGACACCCAGCACTTCAGGTATTCAACCCAAGTGGGACAGAACAGCATCTACAACCTTTGCCCATCCTTAAACATCTTCCTTCAGGTAAACCGGATTTGTTTTAAGTTTCTCAGTGTGAATGGTCTTATAAACAAACAAACAAACAAAAATTCTTACCAGTCAGCAGTGCTTGTCCTGCTGCTTCCTGTGAACCCTGTCCAGAAAGGCTGTGGTGGAGGGAAGTGGAAGGTGTGGGGAGGCACTGTGTGACGATTGCCGCGCATGCTGGGGATGTGGGCAGGCCTTGAGCAGGTGCTCATGTTAAGTGTAGATCTCCAGCAATAAAGGTGTCAGGAGTCCTTCCAAGTCCTTGTTACATTTGCCACTGGATTTTTTTGCCCTGACACCTAAGTAAGCTATTTCTCACTCCAAACTGAGCTCATTGTTATTCTTCACAGCCACTGCAGAATTGTAACAGTTCCATATGGATCACATCAGGGAAACAGAGATCACACAACTGCAAAACTCCCTTCTACGTACCTGGAAGACCTTTTTCCTCTAGTCCAGAGCAAATACCAACAATCCCTTCCTAGCAAATCAGGCACTGCAATCATTCTCTTTGCTCTTTTCTGGATGCTCTACATCTCAAAGTGTGATACTGAACCAGGCACACCATCCCAGGTAAAGTCTTGTAAATCCAGAGTGGAAAGGAAGGATGACTCTCTTCTCCTCACAGGCTAAACTCTCCCATTAGTTGCTTTCTTTTTTTTTTGAAATTGCCAAAATATTCCCATTACTAGTCTATAATTTCCATGAACAATACATCTCCATTTGTTCATGTGCTCCTACCCCAGCTCCACCCATTAATTTTCACCAATTCCCTTTACCATTTTAGCTGCTTTTCTTCGCAGCCATTTCAATCACCTTGCTTTACAGCTCGTCATCTCTCATTGAATGTTCTAGAGAAGTAATAGCTTTTGAAAGTTAAGATTTTCTGGTATCTCTTGAAAATGCCTCACTTGATCTCACTAAGATTCTTCCTTCACTAGCACAGAATTCCTGTTCCATCGATTAGCACCCAGATCACAGTACAGCTTCTAAATATGTTTAATTTCCAATGCAGTTAAGCTGTGGAGTTCTCTGTGAAAACAAATTTAGATGCATTATTTTGTATCTGCCTAAGTTTCCATCATATCATTATTTCTACTAACATTTTTTCTAATATGAGACAAAAAAAAGCTCCAATTGGTAGAGGAATGCATGCAGAACACTGTTATATTCCCTAAACACTTAGCCCTTAAAGTTTTATGGGAATGGGATGCAATGCTGCGAAATGCTGATCTGTCAAAAGGCGCACAATTGGCAGTTAGTGCGGAAATCAGCAGTGGAATGGCAGGAAGATAACAGAGACTTTCCACCACCAAGCTTCAATTTTGAGTTCGGATACATGATCCTCTGAGTTTTCATTTTGATTTTGAATTAAAGCTCAAAAAAATTTTAGAAACCTGGTATTAAATTACAATTTGAATGGTAAATAATGCTTTAAAAAATGCAAGTCCTTAATGTTTCTTGCAAAAGACTGTGATCACTGCTCTCATTTATTGCTGTCATTTACAGCCCATTAAGTACCCTTTATTCCAGCATTTTAAGCTTTTCATAATTTTGGAAAAGTTACACAAAACAAAATTACAAGTATGGAATAATATAACCCTTATTACCTATTCTTCAAATTGAATCCAAGGTATACAGCCACCCCCCAAATATGAGAATTCTTAGCCCAAGCATGTTAGCCATTCTGTACTTAAAAAGTGATCCTGAAGTACCTTATATCTCTTAATTTTTAATTAAAAAATGAAGGCCTTTAGTGTTTTTACCCATTTCAACTTTACTGAATTAACAACGCTATCAAATATCACCGTATATAACTGCAGGGTTGGCAAAAGCAGGTATTATATTGCAGGTGCATATAAATATATATGGAAGTTAATACTAGAAATATGACTTATTTCAAAATATGACTAGATATTTATAAGAATAAGGTATTTATAAGCATATGGTCTTGGATTTAGAGCTGCAAGAAAGAAAATATGTTTTTAGTGCAGAGTTTCATTACTCTTATGCTTGCTTAACAGTTTCAGGTCAATTCTCTCTTTCAAAACAAATATAAGATATTTGCATGCTGTATATCCATTGCCTGCAAACCTATCAGATTCAGTATGTGATTATCAGAGGGAGTTTTCCCGAAGGTCTGCTCACTTTTAGACATTGTTATCACACATCTGCACATGCAGTGCTTCAATACAAACACACCTTCATTCTTCAACACACAAACCAGGTAAGATGGTATAAGATTTATTAATATTTTCTTTTACTAAGGCACATAACGTATAGAAATACTGAGGTACAAAAATGCAGTTTTCTGCATATGAGATTTAAAACCCCATTTTGACAAAGTTGAGCTACATCTCTTCTTGCTCACAACATTCAGCTTTTAGCCATTTTTTTCTTTTGTACCAGTTCAACAAGCAACTTGTATCTTGCTATACACTCCTCCTGAAAAGGAACACAAAAGTGTTATTCAAAGGTTGGTATTTTAGTGTTGCTTTAACTCTATACATGCTACCTTATTCTAGAAGAAGAGCTGGGTTCTGGGGGTTGTGTAGGTTTTTTTGGGGGTGGTGTTTTTTGTGGGTTTTTGTTGCCGTTGTCTTAAAGTTGCACACTGGATTTGAGAAGGGGAATCTACATCTAGTGAAGAGGGGATTAGAAAAATGAACTTGCAGCTTACATTTCTTAATGGCTCATTTATCTGTTTGAAGAGCACACAAACCCAATAAAACTGTTGCCCAGTACTTCTTGACAATGGCTGCCAGAGCAATTTCTGAACAGCTGTATGGCAGTGTCTATTTCAAACAGTTCCTCTGGTGTGAGCCACACTGCAGGCAGGTTAAGGTGAGCCTTCAAGGTCACTAATGCAGCACCTGCTGACACCAGAGACTGCAGAACAGCTTCAGAGCCAGTGAAACACCCAAATTCTTCCCCACCACACTTCCTGCTCTGTCACACTGTGTTTGGCACAAATACTACAGGGGTTTTCTGCAGCTACAGTGGCTGAAGCAAGCAAACTAAGCTACCACAACTATTAGGAAATCTAGCACAGACCATCTATATCAATGACAATGAATGCTATTTTAAAAAGATTATACTTACAAAAAGAACATTAGATAGATTATTGAGCATTTAATACTTGCAGATGGATTACTTATTTTGTTTGTTCATTGAGATGGGTTGAGAAGGATATTGTGAAAGTGTAAGCAAAGCAGCTCACCAACGTTTGGTTACTAACTTTGAATCAAAATTTGTTTAAAATCTAATTTGTCCTGCAATTGAAGATCTGAAAGGCAGAGGAGACGTAGGTATTTTAAATGAAACAGGAGTTATTTCAACATTTTCTGTTTTAGATCAAACAAACTGAAATAAATAAAAAAATTGTTTTAAATAAAACAAAAAACGAGATGACTCTTTATGTCACCTGAGTCTGGACTGAGAAGCCAAGTAAAGGCCTCACCTTTCTGTATGGACCCTCATTCTTAAGGTAATTATAAATTGGTAGCAAATGTTTCCCCTCTATTTATACTATAATTCAGTCAAAACAAGTCATACCTTGCTTTTTCCAGGAACACATTTTGCTATTTTATCCCAGCGATCCGATGTTCCCTTTGGATACTGCTGCAAGGCCATTTCAAGAAGTTTCTGTTGGTTTTGAGTCCACAGTTCTTGTGGTGCACGGCTTTTTTCCCTTCTTCTCTCATCATCACTCTCTTCCTCTTGCTCAGCGTTATCAAAATCTTTCTGACGTCTCCCTCTGCCCTTCTCTTCTGGTGCCTCTTTTGTTGGCAGCAGAGCCATTTCAGGTGCTTTGACAATTTTCCGTCTGCGGTGTCTAGTTTCACTTGCAATGGTCTCCTTTGGATCTGTTTGGACATCCATCTGCTCTGGTATAAGACTGTAGTTCCCCTCCTCCTCCGCTTCCTCCTCCCTTTCTCGCTGGGTGATTATGTGATCTGGCAGATTCATGTTGACTTTGAAATTTTTGGAATTGTGGGCCAGCGTTTTAAGCTCAGAGAGCCTAATGATACCTGTTAGAAGCACTGCTGTTACACTTTTGAAAAAGTAAAACACCCCATAAACGTGCACAGAACTGCCCACAAATTAAAGGTTCTCAGAGCAGTGCAGAGTGGACAAAAAGCTCTTCCGGACTGACAGATCAAGGTATTCCTGGTGATGAACTTCGCCAATTAGAAGTTTATCTGATATAAGCGCTACTAAATTCCCACACTGATATAAACAAACAGAGCAGCCTGAACACATGAACAAACCCCACAATAAACTGAGTAAGAAAGCCCAAGAGAATGAAGCTAAATGGAAATTCCCTCAGAATACCCAGCAGTTCTTCTCTTTTCCCAAAGTAAGGAAAGGTTACAAAAATCCCTCTGCACAGCAGACTGAAAGGCACAGCTATCACCCAAACCCAGTGATTTTCATAAACACACACCTGGTGTATATGCAACAGAATCCTTCACCTGTTTGGCTTTCAGGGTAACCTGCATGAAAACAACAAAAATAAAAGACTATTAAAAAACCGTATCATTGGGGCTATTGAAGAACCCATTATCAGCTTACCACGAAACACCTACATTGAAGGCACATTAAATATGGTGAGGCTGATGTTCCTCAGCTGCCTTTGCTCATATGTGGAGTCCAAACTGGCTAAAAGTAACCTTCTAGATTTTGTTCTTTCTAAACCATTCCTGGCTTATTCAGAAAACATAAGTGATGCTACACATTTCTATTACTATCACCATAATACACCACAGTTGATACCCAAATTTTAGTTTCTTTCCTTGTTAAACCCTAATTTTCCAACCTAAAAATACCACAAGGATAGGGGAAAAGGAAACAAATGAGTTATCTTCTGTATATTAGTTTCTCAATAGTGAACAAAAGAACAAAATAACCTCATAGGTCCAGATGACAAAGCACACGAGTGGACAGGCATTCAGTCCCCAAATGAAATGCAATGGTTTAACTGCCAGAGACACCTCCTAAGTCCTGGTACTGCAGCAAAAGTTTTTATTGGTAGTCCAAAGGATAGAGAGCTGCCTGATTCAACCTCTCCATGTATACTGAAATCTCTGTCCTGGGAGATCCTGCTATCCTGCTACATTTAGCATATTTGGTTTTTTTGAATGTGAGTACCTTGTAAAGAAAGCTAGAAATTGAAATCCAGTAGTCTAAACCACCCAAATCAAATTTAAAATGTGAACAGGCAACAAGCACACTGAATCAGACCTGATGCTGCATGGGATGGGTTCTGCTCTCTGAATCTGGGACCCTGGATGTTAACATCCATTTAATGTAAGGTGTGTGATGGTGTGTGATAGTGTGCTGCCCAGAACAAAAATAAAAAATACATCACTTACAAAGTCAGGAATTCCTCTGTGTGGGATTTATCCACCATAGGAGTCATTTAGGCCCCCCAAGCCACAGCACAGACTTCTGCTGTTTTAGCTACTTAATGTTAACAATAACGATTATTCCCTACTCAGAGCAGCACTAGAGAGCAAACCTGCCAGAGGGTTGTAAAGCCATTTGCTGTGAGAAGAATTAAATATTAAGATTCAGGATTTTTTGTTCTATGACAAGATTCATAAGTGAGTACCTCAATAGTTAAAATACCTTGATACCATCTGCTTCTAGTCTGGTCTGTTTGGTTCCTCCCACCCACCTTTCTGCCCATGAAATTGCAGCAGTTTGCTGTAAAAATAGGCTGGTGCTGGATCTCCTTAAGGAAATGACAGCAAGACTTAACAAGGCAAAGTGGTCTATTTTCCCTACAAATTAAGCCTCATTTTCTGGGATGATTAAGTTCAAATGAAAACTCTGTGAACAATGAAATCCCAACTCTAATTAACCAAAACCTTTATCCAGAGGTAGACATCTGGCACAGAAAACTCCAGTTTCTACTGTTGCAGTATGATAAAGTTCTAATTGTTCGAAGAAAAATCTCAGAATACTGTAATATTGAACAGATAATTTTCAGTGACACTAACAGTTCTGGGATCTGTGTGATCCCAATTTTGAAACAACAGAATGGATCCTCCTTGAAACACAGGATCCATTAATAGAAATTGCCTTCCTTAAAGAATTTCTATTCTAAAATAATCAAAATTAAAATGTTTGTGTTCCATCTTCAGCAGAGGGTCTCTACAGTACCAATGATTTAAAAGGCTGAGAAGAACAAATCATTCTTGACTGCTGAACAGAATGGATCCATAGTGTTGTCCTGCTACACATCTCTTAAATAGAAATTATGTTATATAAACTGGATTATAATAGATTATTTTCAAAAGAGTAAGAAGATTTTGCCATGCAAACAAGTAGCTTTTCGAGCTTCCTGCAATGATGCAGTGGATTCATTGTAAATACGACAATGCCCTATCTTCATGCATTCCAGAAAACTGTCTCTAAACCATTTTGCTATCTTTAAAGTAAGTCTTTCAGAGATTTAAAGCCTGCTCATAAGGACATAAAGGCAAGAAAGAGAGTGCGGAAAAGATTCGCTGAATAAAATAGAGCAGAATAAATTGCCAGTAAAGACAGGTACCATGAGCTGCTACCTCAGTGCCAACATTCAGTTCTCTCTGTTTAACCTCTAACGTCTTCAGAGGTCAACAACTATAATTTTATTTTATCTTTCAAACTGAGACTACATGTGCAACACAAACTTTGCTTTGGCAGTGGTGCCAAAGCACCTCAGTTTCCTTTACAAGATAGTTGTTCCCAAATTAGGTTAGTGTAGGTATCCCCACAATAGATATAAATTTTGCTGCGTATTACATCTAATTGGACTAGAATCTAAACCATCCCTCTCCATTTGAACAGTGAGGGATTTTGGCTTATTCCCAGAACCTGATTGCATTTCATATTTCCCCTTACATGCAAAAAATTCAGGAGTAACAGTTTTTCCATAGGTTATCTTATGTTGGCCAACTTCAGTCATTATAGCTTGGTGAACGCAGATGTAACATTTGTAGCAAGTTACTCCATTCATCACATCTAATATTTCCAAGACTTTATCTTTTGAAGGCTTTATGATATCTGTTCATATTTTGATGGACTTTCAATTTGAACATTCACCAGGTAAGCTGGAAATAACAACTGTGTGTATGGTTTAGATACTGAAAATCTACTATTTCAAACATTGAACAAGCACCTTCAGTTGACATAAGTTTGACAACTCATCAAGCTTCCCACAGCTTTACTATCATCATTCACAGGTTACAGGGGAAGATTATTTGTCTATTATTGTCAGCTTTCTTCTTCATACGGATGTTTGCAAGTCCTTTTCCAGGTGCTATGTAAAGTTCATGTTTACTCCAGCTCTTTTCACTGAGAGTTCAGCTATCACTTATTTAGACTTCAGATTTATGTGTCCATCAGCTTCAACTGTCATTGTCATTCCAGATGCTGACACAGGGCAAGAATCATTAACATGTCAGTATTAAACTGCTGAGGATTATTAGGAATCCAGCCTATGGAACATATGAAATTGTATTTCAATTTGATCTGTTTGAGTTTAATCATTGTTCTTGCCACTCAAATCTGCAGACTCTTCTGTTGTTGGTTCCTCCATGCTTTTTGACATCCTTAATATCAATTTAAATTTCCTCTCCAGGGGTGAACAGTGTTATTTACTAGCTAGTTCTTAACTAATTCATAAAAAAATTCACTAAGTTATGCAACAGAAGTTGCTCCATTGCTTTCTCTACTCAATTAGTTATCATAGCTTGCTTATATGACATTATTACTTTTTCATTGGTTAACAGATAACATACTTGTAAAAACTTATTCAAAGTATGAAGCAGTCATAGAATATTCTCTTCTAGTTGTTATTGCTGTTTGTTGCTGCATAATGCTTTAAAATTACAGCTTCCATGTATATTAAATTATGAGTTTTATCCTGACTTGTACAAAAAACCTGCTGTTATTGACAACAGCTTTCACCAGAATATTAGCTAACCCCCTTAAGAAATCCTGGGTCTGGGGATACCTTAAATAATAAGGACCAAGAGTGTGAAATTGATTTAAAACAGAAGACAGAAGATCTCATATTCCTGCAAGTATTTGTAGTGCTGAGCAGACACACTACATTATTTTATAGGAATCAACTTTAAATGTTGTAGTCCACCAGGGATAACAGAAGTCACAAATAAAGTCAGGTAATATCATGCACAGTGAAAGAGATTTCCTTAGACAGATAAAGATGACAAAAAAAAAAAACTGGATACAAGCAATCAAATTGCTGGAGTAGAAATCAAACCATCTTACTATGGGACCTACAGAAAGAAACCACAGGAACAATTTGCTTCTGAGAACTCCCTTCTGAACTCAGTTTCAATAGCTTTTCAGCTATAAAAAGATTCTATCGAAAGCAAGTGGGATTAGTGGGATGATTTTATGTGATGAAAGCCAGACAGAGCTGGTTTCCTCCTGTACTGCTAACAATTAGTCCAGATCACAAAGTCTAGTTGCTACTTAACAAGATACCTAGCAGTAAAAAAATTCCTCATCATGACCATCCAGATGCCAAATCTCTTATTACCCTGGACACCTGCCACCTCTTTCAGATGGGACAATTGATGCTTCAGAGATATACAGGAAAAAATATTCAGAAATAGCTTAAACTCTCACATGCACAGGCAAAAGCAGATGTTGCTATCGCATGAATGAGAGGGCACTTTTCACCCTGCAGGGAAGGCAGACATAAAAAAAGCACAGAATTGTGACAGACCTAGAGGGAAAACCCTGTAAAGTCAGGGAGAGCGATCCTACTGGTGCTAAACACAGAGACAGAGCCCTTTTGCAGGTGAAGAGCAATTCCCCATTGTCACAGCAGCAGCCACCGTCCCAGCAGTTCAGCTGAGCCCTCCAGTGCCAGCCCCAGCCCAGCTCTGCAATGCCAATGTGCCATTGAAGCCTTCACCACTCGCTGCCTCCTGGGAATCCTCTGTGGGCAACACCCCACCTTCCTTCTCTAGGACAATATTTTTATAAGGATTGCAACAGATGATCACAGAAGTACAAACCTCTTGGGTTCTAACAGTATTTTGAGAAAATAATGTGAAAGTCGTAGAAGAAGAAAATCTACATCACTTGGCTTCCCAAATGTATATAAACTTCTTGCAAAGAAGGATGACATGTTACGGTGCTACTGAAAACTCGAGTGTCTGGTAGCATTTTTTATTATTCTCAGCATCTTCCTGAGTAGAAGTTCTCTAAGTATTTAGTAAGATGTCATGGTTTCTCAGCATCAACTATCAGAAATTTGCTGTCCTGAAAGCAGTGTTCTGCTCACCCAGCTGTTACCTTCCCGCATGCTCCCCATATAGTTATGTCATGAAAAAATGCCAGGATCTGTGAATTATAGAAAAAAATAATGTGGAGAGAGCCTGTGAATAGCTGAGATTACTATGAAGCAATAAGGAATTTCTTGAATCTTTGAGGCTAATTTAAGTTATAACCACTTTTTTTTCTCACAAGGGAAAGCCAGATACAGAAGGATTTTAATGCCTTCCTGGCTTTGACAAAGTAGTAGGTTTTTACAGCTTTAACGTTCCAGAACCACGTTCCAGAATAACTTGTTAAATTTAAAATTTTCCCCTTATAACCAAAATACTACCTGCCGCACTGAATTTTCTTCCAATATAGACCTAAACAGCTCTTTTCATAGCAACCACAGCTGTATCAAGCACTGTTTGACAAGTCAGACAACAATAATGACCTATTCTTTTATTTCCATGTGACTCAAAATTTGTTGCTTTATACACTGCCTTCCCTTACAGACACTAAAAGAGCTGCTAAAATTGTCTTCAGTTTTACCAGAGTGGGCAAAATTCAAATACTGAGGCACTGAGCAAAATCATTCTCCATTTTTCCAAGTATCTTAATTTGTGACTCACATGACCTCTTGAAAGAAGTATTTCAGATCAGATGTACCTTTGTTTTGGCATTGCTTGCAGCAGTTTGTTTAGCAGAGTGTTATGAACTTTCCCAAAAGTAGATAATGTAACTAATCTTTAGCCACTGTGTAGGTTGAATTCGATGCTAACACAGCAAATGACTATTTTAGGGACAACGTGCTTTTATTCTTGAAAGAACTATAAAACATGTTATGAACTTAACTGAATTTGCTTAGAACCACCAGTTGCAGACAGCAAAAATACAGTTTTCTTATGCTTATGGACTTTGAAGTCACATGTGATTCTGAACTTTGCCACAGCAGACGGAGAAGAGGTAGCTACCTCTGCAGAAATCCCCAAAACAACCAATTTTAATTATGAGGCTGTTTAAAATGTGGCCTGCAAAAAAGGCAAATTTGGCCTAAATCACCAGATGCAGGACTTTCTCCAGTTTAAGTCCCCAAACAATTTAAAGCAGCAAAAGAATTGTTCCTTTTTTCAGGATACAAGAGGAAGAACTTTGCAATTAGACTTGTGATAATGCAGACTTGTGGTAATGCGCTAGTTTTTTGTAAGTTAAAATCCAAGACAGAGTCTTTAGCTCTATATTATGAGCAGTCATCCAGGAGAGGAGTTTGGCTCAAATGCTCACTGCAACAACTTCTTGGACATCTTATTTTGTTCCTGATGATGCAAAACGCACTGCCTTTCTTGACAGTCAGAAATTTGAATTCTGCAATGAAATTCAAACCCAGCTCACCAGGAGCTTTGTGGGACATTACATTAATTTAAGCTACTCTGTAAGAAGTTGCAGGTCACCGGCTTGACCCTTTCACAAGCCATCTATTTGGACCAAAAATTGCTGTCCCATTGCCTTCTGTAGAAAATTTTTTCCTTTAAATGAGTAGAATGCTCTGGTCATGCTTTATGAGATGAAAATCCATGTTGTTTACAAGAGGCATTGTACTGCCCAATACTGTAAAAATGGCAGGGGCAACTGTAGAAGTGCACAGAATATAACTGAACAGTGAGAGCATTGTGAACAGCAATCACCTTTTCCTCTCTCCAAGTATCAACAGAGTCATTCCGGTGTGTCTGTAGCATTAGGCAGGTGTTTTGAAGACTTCACTCTCAGATTGAGAGATCTACATGACCTACATATGAACTAAACCCCATCTTAGATATTTCATAACCTTTCTTGGACCTCAGTCTAGGTCTACATACTTCAATAAGCAACTGGGAGAACTACTGATTACATAAATATATGCAAACTGCTAAGGGTGAATGTTTCAGAATATCCACAGCTGGATTGCACCGTAACTGAGTTATCGCAGACACAGTACAAAAAATGAAATTTAAAAGTCTCAGGAAAACAGTTAATCTCCAGAAGCCAAAGACCTAATAAATTCATGAGCTTTTACATATGAACCATTTCTCATATATATGTTTTCTTGTTGGCAAAGTAATGAGCTTGCATTTGTCAAAAATAAGCCATCTATTTTACAATGGCATATAATGAGTATGAACTCACACAGTCAGACTTACAGGCTGAAACTGTTGCTTGGGCATACAAGAGGTATCACAGAGTTAGCACCCACCCCCCCCAAACCTTATGCTTTCAGGTTTCATGATAATTCAGAATGTCTGCCACCTGGCTATTGTTTTGCTGTCTACTTCAGTGTTCTTCTACACAAGCAGCAAATCCCAATCAGTCTGTTTTTGCAACAGAAATGCATGAGATTAGTGACTGCAGGAGCAAACAGAATCAGTTTAAATCCTGTAAGACAAGTGAATAATATTACTTCACAAGTATGAAATCTGAGATCTCTTTGCCTTTAATTTAAAAAACCTGTACCTAATAATCACATTAAAGTCTGTTTGGCATGCCAGACAGCTTTTACTTCCTCTGTTATTTTTACAATTTGAACGTCCTTTGTAGTTACTGAAATTAATTTATGCCTTTCAGCAAATATTTTTTTTTAGACTTTTTATCTATAAAGGTTGGTATTGTCAAATACAATATACTTCTATAATTTCACGTCTAAGTGCTTTTTCTCAATTTTTGAATTCAGCAAAAGCTGACAATCATTATTATAAATCTTCATAAGGCTTAGTATTTGTCAAATCAAACAATATAATTTTTGCAGAAATAGTAGTATTGCAACTCCATTCATTATTTATACTACGTTGTAGAGTGTTCAGAGTGCTTAGGAAATTCAAACATAACTTTTTTATTTTGTTTTAAGAGGTCAATTATTTCCTTAAGTATTGGCGGACAGGAATGAGAACTAACCCTGGAGCAACAAATTCAGCAAGGAAAATGGGTCAAAGAACAGATGTTTGGAGGATGACAGAGAGCAGTGGTACAGGTAACCAGGTCAGCAGGCAGGAATCCTGATTAGAGTTAACTGAACTCCATTTCCCTTTCATAATCAAAATACTTGAAAACCTAATTTACAACACCAGCCAATTGCAATAAAAATTACTTAAAAAGCTGCAGAAGCTTTCAGTTGTGAAAGCAATAAGATTTCATTATACTAAGCCAGCTGAAAACCATCTTTACAGGAAAAGATTGCTAAATTTCCTGTATGCACATATTAAAGTGACAATTAGCAATTTAAATAATTTAAATAATTAGACATACTGATAAAGTGAGCACAACTTAACCTAATCTATTTTGGGTTGATTATTCATTGGCTGTTAAAAGATGTCTTTCTGAAAAAAGACAAGATAAACATATCCTACATTTAACATGACAGAAGTTAAAGCAGTAACCCTTCTTATGGAAGCCTACTCTAGCTTTGAGTTGAAAAGCACAGGAATATGCTGCAAAGATTATTTATGCTGGTAACACATGAGGCAGCATAAATAGAAACAGTAGAGCTGAATGAGCTCAGGGGCACTACAGCATGGACGTAGCTGTTTATTGCTGGATTTTGGCTGGCACTTTCCCAGCAGCCTGCATCACACTGGGGGATGTACTTGTTTGGATCGGGAGTCTGGTAGGCACACCCATACAATGGGCCTAACAGTAATCCTTATTTGGCCTGTGTTTTGGGAAATAACAACAAACTGAAATGTCTACAAAACACCAACTTGAATAGTAATAGAAAAGAAAAAAACTGAAGGAACACTTTCTTAGAAATTACTGACTTTAAGAAGCTAACCTAAGGTATATGCAGTGATTACTTACCAACTATGGTGACTATCTGGCTTTAATTCTACATTTTTAAAAGTGAATTCACACATGCTTCCAATTGTAGGGAAGGTTTTGTTTCCTCCCCTTTTCCTCCCAGATAGCTTGCACTTGCTAGTGTAATCACAGACCATATGAAGAGAAGGACCTAACCTCAGGCAGAACCACGATATTGATGTTTTTTTGCAGATGTTTGTGTAACCTGTTCTTAAAGGCATGCAAATACAGAGGCTCCACAGCAGCTTATTCCACTGCTTTATCATCTCCATTGTAATTCTTTGTCTCTCAGTGTCTAACTCTGCAGCCTGTGATTACATTTGAGGTAATAACTTCTTTCCCTGTAAAACTAAGACAGTGCACAAGACCCTTCCTCATTACAGTTTTCTTTTTATGTAGTTAAATACTTACCTCCTCAGTCTATTTTTTTTTTTTTTTTTCAGTTCAACAACATGAATTCCTTCACAGTTTTCCCTTGTAGATAACATTTTAGGAACCTATTATTCTCATCTGGACTCTTTCTATCAAACCACATGTTTAAGTACAATACTGAAAACTAGACACAAACTAAGGATGTAGTAAGTTAAAACAACATGAAACCAAAAAATTCAAAAAAGTCAAGAACAGTCTCCTCAAGTCACTTCACACTGCCTAAAAATTGCAAGTGGAAACATAAGTGGATGTCCTGTGAATTTATTTCTTTCAAAAGAGAAGGAATTTAAGACAGAATTTCTTTGGAGTGGTTAGAGGGAGTGCATTTCACTGATGCTTTTTGGGTATATACGAATGTTTTCAGTCTATTCTTTTAAAAGTTTCGAGTTTTTTTTTCTAGCTTTTTTTTTTTTTTTTTGCTGAGGAAGAAAGCTGTTGAGACAGAAGCAACAATGGAGACATCATTTTGGACTGGATTACTCTGAGCTAGATTTATCAATACCTATTTAGCTAATCCATTATTAGCTAAGGTTTAAATAAAATCACTTGGAAACAAGCACTCTGTACCTTATCAATCCTTCCTATTATAGTTCTCTAAGTGTGAAGGAAAACAAAGCCTTACTATTCTTGATGCTTTGCAGGAGAAGAAAGAAGCAGACACTGCTCTCAAGTTTTTAAAAAGTATTTCCTATATTAGAAAGTGTTAGAAAAACAAATTCAAATTTACCCTTGAACGTTTTTCTTTTTTAAGATCTAGTTCATTTGCTAGATAATACATACTTCAAACACTCTCTAGCTTGACTCCTGTTAAACCAGCTGTAAGCAAGGCATTCCCAAACTGTGCTCCACAAGCTGTTTCAAAGCAGCACCTTGTACACCTAAATTTACCTCCTTGCACTGCTCCCAGCAGAAACAGGGAGAAGCATTTTGAACTGCAAGTTCTGCCTGCATATGCAATCACCTTTTTTACTGCACACAAAGTTTAACAACCCAGCAGCCTTTCCTGCAGCTTTACCATAACTGTTCTTATCCAATGATGTCCAAAGAAAGAATCCTTGCTGTAAATTTAGATGCTGTTCTATGTTATCTTCCAGAAATATACAGGCTAAGTTGTACATCTTATTGAATATTGGAATCTTATTGAGTGGATGTATCTGAAGCATTTTTCAGTTTCACCATTTCTAGTACTGATGCACTAACAGCCTGAGATCCAAAGAAGTTCCCATGAAGCCTTTGTTTAAAACATTTATTTTCTAAAACAACTGGTTTTTTTTCCTTGTGATACCTATTCCCTGCAATTCTGTGTGATGCAATGATAAAAGTAGCAGAAAGCCTAACAATTGGTTTGTGTCAGGAAAGCTGACCTAGCATTATCAGCAGTTGGAAATTTTTAGAGAACTAAAAACTTGTGAGGAGAACACTTACATTAATCATATAGTTGGAGGTTACTGGAAGTAAAACGTATTACACTCAGACCCTTCTCCACACATAAAAATCCTGGAAATTCCTTTTTTCATACAAGAAAATGACAGCTCTTAGAACAATCTTTCTTTCATTTCTCTTTCCTACTCACTGAAACAAAAGAGCAAGTCGCTGAAGACCTCTTATCTAATGGAAGAAACAAGTGAGCTTTGTCTTTTTCTTTCCAGTACTGGATGTCTGCAAGTACAATGGCCAAATATATTATGCGAAGGATTCTTAATAAAGAATGTTCTTACACCCAAGTCAAGGAATAAAGCAGACAGAGGGTGCAAAAGGCAATAAAAATGTAGTGTTAGTTTTGTGATGCATGTATGTAGAACCATTCCACATGTCTGTATTATCTGTATCAAGATAATCAGACTTTCCAAAGCAATCTCAAAAGATCTTTCCCATGAACACTGTATACTGCCACCAAGACATGTGAAATATTTTTGCTGTTAATATCTGCTCCGTAAAATGTACCATCTTTTTAATAATATCACTCCAGTTCAGCAGTATGAATACTTCAAGAAATAAAATAAACAATACTGAATGCAATAAATCTTAAAAACCTTAATTTCGTTTCATTAGCAGCTTTGTAGCTTCTTGCTTACATACATTATTTTGCAAATAATATATTGTTCTAAAATTAGAATAGTGCAAATGGCTGATATTTTAGTATATGTATCAGAATGGTATAGGTGCATTCAAATTTTAAAAGTTCTAAAAATATTTTTTGGTGATTATATCAACAATGAAAAAAAAAATTTAAAAGTACACAAATTTGCCAGAAGGCTGTAATATTTCATTCTAGTCATTGGCTTTGTTTCCCATTATTTAAGATAATTCCTGAAATATAATAAATAAAGAACAACTAATCTCAAAATGTACATGAACAGATTTAAACATTATTCTCATTAACCCCTACAGAGCCTATAAAATAGGGTCAGCTGAAAGGGCTTTCAAATGGTCCTCAGCAGACACTACATCATGTTCTAGTGATCTATTGCTTGAAAAGGAAAAGTCTTTTACAGCCTAGCCCCTAAGGGTTTTAAGATCATAACACTTAAAACCATAAGGACAAGCTTGCTTTGATATCTGGTACAATACTATAAAATATGAATTAAGAAGGACATTAATTATTTTACATAATATAATTTTTAAGCATGCTATAATCCTGAAAAAGGCACTGAAATAGTATCATACACATTACTGGTTTTAAAATTTGTAAAGATATTTCAGTTTAATTAATGGAAACCACCTGTCTAAACACCATTAGCTCATATGCATTTTTTAAGGACTGGCTTGAAACAGAAATGTAATCTTTAACCAAGTCACACAACCATTCACTTGCAGTGAAAGGAGGTTGCTACAAAACCTACAGCGCATTGTTTTTCTGTTATTGGGTTACTGTAGCTGAAGTTTGTAAGCACCAGAATCCCCCATCCAGCTGATCAGTTACAGCTGTTAATTGTGGAGGGAGAGATTGGCTGACATCTGCTTCTTGCATAGTTAGTTAATGGTTCACTTCCAGGTCCTAAAAGGATTGTAGCTTCTCTCAAAAGACAATGTCGGCCCCCATATACGTCTGCCTTCTACACTGCCTGTCTTGTCCTGGTTTGTCATCCTCTACACAATGCAAATCTGAGTGAACTCACATCTGCCACTGATCGACCCAATTCGTGAGCAATCTTTTCCCATCGACCGGGGGTCCCCCCTGGGAACTTAACCATACTTCTTGTCAGCTGGCTCAGGTCCTCCTCTGTCCATTCAGGTGCCTGTAAAACATTTGTAAAACATTCATTACACGGGAATATTGGACATTTATTTGCAAGGTAATATACTGAAAAAAAAAAAAATCTTTAAACCAATTAATCTAATAATGTAGAACAAAAATAAAGAAAAAAAATACCTGGGTACCTTCTCCCTGTATTGTTGCTGAAAATGGATAAAAACAATAGACCAACAGTAAGATACTAAAAATCCTGGACACTCAAAAATTGCACTTTGTGTATTTTGTAGACTAACACATTTAATTTCTATTAACTTTAATACAACATACATAACAACACTATAAAATGCAGTAAAGATAATAATCAACAGTGCTTTAATTAGATTATGGGGTTATGCAGAAATTAGAAGGGCCAAAGTCCAGTAAGAATTTAATCTGACTACTGCCATAAAAGACAACAAAAAATGTTTCTGCAAATACATGAGCAACTAAAGGAGGGCTAAGGAGAATCTCCATCCTTTACTAGATGCAGGCAGAAACATAATGACACAGGATGAGGAAAAGGCTGAGGTACTTCATACCTCCCCTTTGCCTCAGTGTTTAATGGAAAGATCAGTTGGTGTCCATGTACCCAGTCCCTGACCCGGAAGACAGAGCACAATGAAGCCCCCATAATCCAAGCAAAAATGGTCAGTGACCTGGCACACACAAGTCCATGGGGCTGGATGGGATCCACCCAAGGGAACTGAGGGAGCTGCTGAAAGTGCTCACTGAGCCCCTTTCAAACATTTACCAGCATATGCAGCTGACTGGGGAGGTCCCAGTCCACAGGAGGTTACAAAATGCAATACCCATCTACAAGAAGTGCTGGAAGGAAGATCCAGGGCCTGTCACTCTGACCTCTGCCAGAGAAGGTCATGGAGTAGATCCTCTTAAGTGCCATTACATGACACTTGCAGGACAACCACAGGATGAGGCCCAGCCAGCACAGGTTTATGAAAGGCAGGTGCTGCTTGACTGACCTGATCACCTTTTCTATGACAAGGTGTCCCACTTAGTGGATGAACGAAACGCTGTGGATGTGTCTACCTGGACTTCAGTATACCAGACTTTGACACCATTTCCCTGCTTCTCCTGCTCAAGGCTTGCCTGGATGGGTAGAACACCGTCAGGATGGCCAGGCCCAGAGGGTGTTGGTGAATGGAATTGCATCCAGCTGGTGGCCACTCACCAGTGGGGTTCCCCAGGGCTCAGTGCTGGGCCCAGTTCTGTTTAATCTCTTTATCAATGATCTGGACAAGGGGATTGAGGGCACCCCCAGTCAGTTTGCAGACACACTGAGTTGGGTGGGAGTGTTGATCTGCTGGAGGGCAGGAAGGCTCTGCAGGGGGATCTGGACAGGCTGGATCCATGGGCAGAGGCCAGAGGTCTGAGGCTCAACAAGGCCAAGTACCTGGTCCTGCCCTTGGGTCACAACAACCCCTGCAGCACTACAGGCTGGGGACAGAGTAGCTGGAAAGATGCCCTGAGGAAAATGACCTGTGGGTGCTGATCAACAGCAGCTGAACATGAGCCAGGGAGTGCCCAGGTGGCCAAGAGGCCAATGGCATCCTGGCCTGGATCAGTAACAATGGGGCCACAAGGGTCAGAGCATTGACTGTTCGCCTGCACTCAGCACTGGTGAGGCCACACCTCAAATCCTGGGCCCCTTACTACAAGAAGGTCCTGGATGAGTGAAAGGCTGGAGCATGAACAGAGAAGGGCAGTGGAGCTGGTGAAAGGTTTGGAGCATGAGTCTGATGAGGAGCCACTGAGGGACCTGGGGGTGCTTAGCCTGGAGAAGAGGAGGTTCACAGGAGACCTTATTGCTCTCTACAACTACCTGAAGTAAGAGGTTATGTGAGGTGGGGACTGGCCTCTTTCCCAGGTAAGGAGATATAGCACAAGAGGAAAACCTCAAGTTGTGCCAGGGGAGCTTTAGATTGCATATTAGGAAAAGTTTCTTCACCAGAAGAATTTTCAAGCATTGTAACAGGCTGCCCAGGGAAGTGGTGGAATTGCCATCCCTGGAGGTATCTAAAAGACCATGTGGATGTGACAGTTGCTGGTGGGCTTCGCAGTGCTGGATTCATGGACAGACTCAAAGACCTTAAGGACATTTCAATCTAAATGATTCCACAATTAAATCACAGTTTAAGACACAAAGTTTTAAACATTTACTTAATTTCCTATGTAATATTTTTTCCACAAATACACAGAAAACACCTCCATTCTGACATATTTAAAAATCCTCTAAATGAAACAGTACAATCATCTTAGCTTTTTGTCACTGTTACTATCCTGTGTTTTAGCACTCTAGCATGATCCAGGAATTGAAATCTGTTGACACTAATATTCCATCAAGACTATTAAACAACACCCCTCCCCCCTCCCTAAAATGCAGTTATGCCACAAAACCAGACTGGATGCTTCTACTACCCAATAACCAAAAGATATAAAAATGTTTTGCTCTAACTACATGCCAAGCTGTTAACAATGACTGTCTTCATAACGGCCAAATAAAAGTGAACAAAGCAAGGAACACACAATTAGAGCAGTTTAAGGCATGAAATTGCAGTTGCCTCAAAAGGCAAGATGCAGTAACCGTCTTTGACATTTGCAGCATCTTTGGCAATGACTGCAGAGCCAAATATTTGTTACCATCAGTAGTTTGGCATTTTATTTATTTTTAAGGAATTCTTTATGACATACCTCTTCTAATCACCATTTCCGATAATGAACAGGCACATATCAAGCGGTTTGCATTACAGAGCCATCAGCACAGAACAACAGTCAGAGGTGAGTGACCCCAGGGACCATCTCCACAACTACAGCAAAGCTTCTCCCTGACACTAATCCTGCCTGTCATTCTCCCACTGTGCTCTAACCACACTGACATCCGCCTGCCGCACTGCAAGCTTAACGGGGCCCTTCCTGACTTTTTACTGTCTCCCCCAATCAATGGTTCAAGCGTGCTCTTTTCACCATGTCCAAATGGCAGCTTCACTCATAATCAAAGTGCATTGCTCCTGTTAAAGGGCTTCCCGAAAGGCTTCACCATTTGCATTCATTTGCAAAGCAAACTACTTTTATTCACTTTGTTCTGCTATCAAGAGTGTTCCCTGAAGCAGATAAATTGGCATAAATACAACCTGCCACTTAAAAGACAGTAAATAATAGCCAATAGTAGCAAGGATTTTATCAATCGTCCTGGTTTGGATCCATGTAGTCCTTTATTCAATGCTGAAAGACTCAAACATTCATCGTTTTTGATACAAGAATAAAATGAATTATCTCTGATGATTCAAACACAAGACGCTTAAATAATGTGTGTGTATGTGAGAGATCTCACACATACATTGCACGCATTATACAATTACACCCTGGCCTACAGAAGAAATGACAAATACATAGAAAAATCTCCACATTGCACAATAAACCTTATTACTTTTACTATTTTAAACAAGTTAATATACTCTATACCTTTATTATATTATACTCTATGTAGATATTTGATATTAAAATATTTCTCAGGGATTTTTATACAGAGAGATTTGCAGTGCTTAATGTTCTACCTATAAAAATTTTTATCGCTGTCATTTAAATATGAATTCTTCTAAAGACTTCCGGTTAAAAGCCTTTGTTTAAAAATCAGTCAAATTTCATACTTCAAAATTAGCCTTAATATGCAGTTTACTGTAATTTTCTATTTAATTTGTACTAAAACTTGCAGGGATCTTTTGTTTGTTTGTGGTTTTTTGTTTTTTAATACATTCACAGCTACATTCACAGCTATTCTCTCTTACCATATCCAAAGCATATCTAAGCAATTACACACGGAAATCAAGATGATCTTTTCAATGATATACAGATGTCGGAAGCTTTCTGCTAAGTTTTATTTTCAGACTTTTTCTGTAAGCTTTGATTTGTGCTCACAAGTTTACTAACCACTTGTAAATATTACAGAACTCCTAAGGTTATCTTCCTAAATAGTGGATAAAACTACAATCATACTGTAGATCTGCAGTTAATTACACAGCTAATTCACAGCACAAGAATTCATTAGCTACATTAAAATATCAACTTCTTAATCTTATTTCAAGCTGACAGTAATTTTAGAATGTGAAGATCTAAAACATTTATGAATTTGGAAAATCTTTGAAAACGCTTTTAGGAAATTCACTCTCAACAGCAAAAGCTGTAAAAGAGCTTTTGTGAATTTGCAATTCCTCAGCAACAGTTAATTGTGTCTTTAGATGCAACAGCGCCTACTGTGATCCAAGTACTACAAGCAGCTACGAGGGTGGTCATGGTGTGAATGTATTCTCCCTGTTCTAATCTGTAGCCAACTGTAACTGCGAGAGTCAAATGAATGCATAAACATACTGCTTTGTCACCCAAAACCATGTGTGTCCAATATTACTGAAACACTGGGCCAAAATTCATCTCTACAGTAAAGCGATGGAAGACACCACATGGTGAGGGGACAGCTGTTGTTACTACACAAGCATTCAGATTTTGCATCCAAAAAGCCCCATTCTGGGATTAACTCCCCATACTGAATACAAAATTAAAAGTACAGAGTTATGGTCTTAAGTCTTTAAAATGAAAAGAAGCTACAAGTGTAGATATAATAAAATTCATAGCATTCCCATAAATAATAATCCTTTAACATGGTTTATCACAGACAGCTGGCAACATTGAAGGATTAGTTCACCCAAACTGCTATGCACCTTCTACAGAAAAGAAATATGAATATGGTTTATTGTTCAGCACCATGTGCATCTGCACTTGGCTGTTCCGTCCCACCTCTTTCAGCATGACAGTTGTACACTATTAGGATTTTTTAAAATATAAGCAACACTATTTTCAATTACATTAAAATCATATTTTTAGACAACAAAGCATTTCTTGTCACAATATGTCTGACTCATTTAATCCTGTTAACAATTATAAAACTATATATGCTTTCATTGATTAAATGGGGAAGTGGCTGGTATTTCAGAGTTTTTAAGCAAACTTTTAGAGTAATTTACAGTGCCTTGACTTTGAGATAATTTGATTTTTTTAGATTAAATTTTAGCTTTAGATTGTTTCTTCCTGTCATCAATATAATGTAAATTCAATTAAAATCACTGTTGTATGGAAGTTCAGCTAACGTTTCAATCTTTGGGTCCCTGGACTTTGTGCTACACTTCATTTAATTCTGGTGATTCCTGATTTTGAGCACATCTAGTCCACGATCTTGCAAATAAAGCATGAGGCAGCATCTATTTAAATATAACTGTGCAAATATTTTTAAACCAAGAGCCCTAGTAAAACCCTGGACAATTTTGCAAATCAGGAAACATTTAACCTACAAGATGATGCTGTTTCTGTCCAGTAACTAAGGAACAGAATGTACAAGTTTTCCTGATATAATTTCTTGCTCATAAAGTCTTATTTTTACTAAAATATTCTTCTACATTCTTACAACTTCTTGCTTAACCTACAAGAAGTCTGAAGTCAGTCTTGTTTTATCTAGTCCAGTACACATTTCGCAGTGTGCTCCAGCTGCTGCTGAACACGAAGGGTCTTGCTCCAGTTCTAAAGATCTGTTGTGAAGCTCTCAAGAGCTAAAGGTTATTAATGAACTGAACTCATATTCAGAGCCACATGTTCATATATAACCCTTTGGTCCTTCAAAGCTCTTACTCACATCCAACTTTCACTAGTATTGTTTTTATTAAGTGAGCCAACAAAAACAAAGACAGCTATGCTGTTTCAGAGCAATGGTCAAAGCAGGTCAGTAAGCTCATCATTTGTGCTCAGGGAGTGCAGTGGCAGAAAACTTTGTGATAACAAGAAAGATTATGTTTATCATTCATTCTTTTCAGTCCCACCCTGCTCTGAAAAAACAGGAACCATATGCACATACAAGAGTTAGATGAAGGCAAGCACATAGGTTACCTACGCTTCCCCTAATATTTTCCCAACCCCAATTATTTTCAGCTTAAGCAATTTATCTAGCCTGATACATTTTACCTATTTAGATTTATTTATCTCAATGAATCTGTTTTTCATTTTTTTCCAGCTTCCTAGGTAAACCTTCTGGATTTGCAACATGTTCATGATGAACAGCACATATCTGCTACTCATTATCAAGAAATCAGCTTATTTTGTGTTTTGGACCTGGCTCCCACTAGCCCTGATGACACCTGGCTCTTGGCTTTCAGAGAGTTACCTCCAAACAGTACACATCTACTGACTTCCATGTCACTTACAAATTTGTTCAAAAGACCCCTCCAAAGTATTCCTCTGTAAGTTGTCTCTTCCTGGCTAAAGAGTTCTGATCTACTCAGCTGTAAAGCCATGTTACACATAATACTTCCCATGATGCCTTTTTCTAAACCATCTGCAATTCCATGGTAACCAACCTCTTTGAAATGAGGGACCAAACTGCACAAGGCAGGATTAATCCTAAGATATATAGTGGAACAATGATTCTTCTGTTTTGTCCTCTATTCTCTTCTTAATTTCTAACATTTGCATTGGTTTTTGGAATGATCCTGAGCTGATGTTTTCCATGAAGCCAGCACTGATAAATCCTCAAGGAGTTCTCTCACACCTCAAGGATCAAGGTCAGCTCATTATTTTGTGCACGAAGTTTGGACAGTCATCCACTGCATCAACCTTTGATTCACTTTATATTTATATACTGGAAAATTTTTCTGCTATTTTATTGCCCAAGCAGTCAAACTCAAAAGATCACTCTGTAGTTCTTCAGTGTCTGTTCTCATGGTCACTGTTCCACACAACACAACCATTGGTAAACTCTCTCACCTCAAGCATCATCTTTTTACCGTATTATCATTTTCACTATATGAATACATGGAACAGCACAACTCCTAGCAGAATTCAGCCAAACTGCACTGCTGACCTCGTGCTATTGAAAGAGATTTTTATTTCTACCCTCCATTTCCCACCTTTTAACTAATTATTTGTCAGGGAAATAGCCTTCCTCTTATTCCATGACTGTTTTCTTTCCGTAAAAACCTACAAGCGTTGTTAAATCCTTCTGGAAAATCAAGCAGATTTTATAAACCAGATCACCTCCTCCCTGCATATTTGTTAATCTTTCTATGAAGCCCAGAGGGTTTAAGGCAGGACTTCCCATTATAGAAGCAATGCTCAGGACTCCCTGCAGGTCATATTTACCTGATGCTCATGAATTCTTCTCTTTGTATCAGTTTTTTGTTAGTTTTCTCTACAGAGTTGTTAGATGTAAAGGCCCATAAAGGTCCCTGAATTCCACTGACAACTTAATAAATATATAGAATGACACATTTGCCATTTCAGTCCCCAGGCACCCATGAAAATAAACAGTTGCTTGAATTATTTAATCCTTAAATTTTCTTTGAACTCTGTGTTATATATCCTCTGGTCCCAGTAACTTAAATAATTTAATCTTAAACAATACATTACAGAGGTTTAAAAGAACATTAATTTTAGAATTTTTCAAAGCAACTACATGTAAACATGAAGATATAAGTAATTGTCTTCTCTTATAAAGTTGTCAAAATAATAACCTAACCATAACCATTTTTTGCTTATACTATTCCTCAGACAGGAATGCCTTTGGCATTAAAAGCATTAAAATATTAAACAATATACAACAGCTCCTAGAGAAGAGTGAGAACCTAAGAACAGAAGCATGAAGTTTCATCTGCCTCAGTATCAGGTCTTCTACCACATCTAGCTGCAAATATTTTAGGAAAGAGATATTCTTTCCTTCCTCACAGCTGCCCCCAACATGGATTAGGGATTTCCTAAGCATGAAGTAGAATCCATTTCAGTTACAAAGCCAATGACGATGATGTTGTCCACTCTCCTCATCCCATTTTTGCTCTAAATCAACATAAGCTGGCTTTCTACACATTCGGTTTCTCACTTCTTACCAGACTCTGATGCCTTTTAATTTCTTTGTCCCATATACTTCTGCTATGGTCTACAGCTTCATATATAATATAGGAGGGAGAAGGGAAAAAAAACCTGCTAAAAAATAAAACCCATCAAGAACCCCACTGTCAGGAAGCCATGTGAGTTCTTTTCTTTCTAAACACACAGCTCAAGAGACTCCACAGGAAAAGACAGGACTCCTTGGAGAGATTTTTCTGGACCTTGCCTGTTTAGAATGAGGACTTCACAGACATTTCAATTAGTGCCGCCCTCAATAACTCTGTTACCCCTTGCAATTCACTGCTCTACAGACCATTTCCAGTACTGAAGAGATCCTTGCAGATATATACTCCTCTAGTGACATTTTGCAATAACAAAAATGTATCTGTTTCCTGTTCTTGATAAGCATTACTCTAAAGATTTTCCTTTCCATCTTAACATTACATTGTCTCTGTAAGAAGTCTTGCTGACAGAACCTGTCAAAACCTTTATAAAATCCAAGTGCATTGTAAAACTCTAATAGTAAGGCATAACTTTTCTTTAAATTCACACTGACGTCTTAGTATTATTTTTAAATTGGTACACCAAATAGTACCATTCATTTCATAACTTCAAAAAATTACCCAGCATGGAATTCATGCTAACCAGTCTGTGCTACCCAGAATCCTTAAGGAAGCTCAAAAATTGGTATCCTATTTCTATCTTTCATTTCAAGGCTCATTTAAGTAATTGCTAAAATATTAACAGCAGTATTAAATGGATTTGATATTAGAGTTCTTTTCAGGTCAACGAATGGTGAAGACCATTGTTCCAAGCAATTTGTTATTTATCATCCTCAGATGAACACTTCAATCTAAAACATTCCCTTCTCACTTGCCTTCAATACATGATGTCAAAACTCTCTAAACTTCCTTGTAGTAAACATAGGTGAAAAGGACTTTTGTCCCTAGCATCTTCTTGAAATTGCTTTATATTTTAATCACCCAGTATTTAATCAAAATCCTTGATAGTGTTCCTTCCTCTATTTATTGGGGGGAAAAAAGTAGTAATTTCTTGTTCTTGGGCTTACCTTATTTTGGATTTACATAAGCCTTTCCTTTTCTGAAGCTCCTCACCACACTCACTCCCCCAAAGCAGCTATCTTCACTTTTTAGTCTCAGACAAGAACAATTTGATTCTAGTAAAATGGTTATATTCGAGATTTCTCCACTGGCTACCGTATTGATTATTCACAATTTTGGCAATTTTGTTTTGCCTTCAAGCTGTACAATAACCCATCCCAACTGTATGTCAACAGATGATCTGTAAGCATTGAAACAAACAAACCCAAAAGATCAATCCCCCCACCCAAAAAACAAACAAACAAAAAAACCCACCCAAACCCAAAACCAAAATCCAACTCTGAGAGTTTAAGCATATTACAAGCCAAAATGCAAGTATGTCCATAAACATACAACGCCAATACAACAGATCCCCTACATTTTTGGGAAAACAAAACCACTTGCCATCTATTCAGAAACAACAACTAAAATATTTATTTACAAATACATTTCACAGCCAATGCAGGTAAAAAATGAATTATTATTCAGCTCTCTCATTCCTAAGATGTGCCTCTATATAAATACATATATCTTAGTTAACCTCAGCAGGAAGCCTTAATGAATAAGAGATTCTCCTACCACCACCTTCAGCAGTATTATTTGGTGCTGCCAGGGTATTCCTAGACTTATAACAAGCCATACCTTAAGACTGAAAAAACTGCGTTCAAAAACACAGACAAAAATCAGGGGAGGAGGAGAATTAAATATAAATCAAGTTAAGAACCAGCTACATGAAGCAGTAAGACAATTTTTAAAATTTATGACTATATCCAGAAAGTTGCAGATACTCGAAAAACAGTATTAATCAGTCATCTTACAGAAAAGGTGGCAAACAGAGACTTGAAAATGAAGCACAAGATGTGCTATATACTCACAAGATGAGTGCTATTATTCCACATTCATTCCAACATCTCTGCCTTTCACTTCTAGCCATCGGCCTTTCTATGTCTTCCACCCAGACCAAACAAACCTTTAATAACAAATATTTTCTCCCATAAAGGTCACTCTCCAAGTATCAACAGACACCATTTCCAACCCTACAGTAATTTCTACAGATCTTCTTTATGTCTGTTTTACATATTTTTTTCATGTA
The DNA here is from genome assembly GCA_036630365.1 of Acanthiza pusilla. Classification (NCBI taxonomy): domain Eukaryota; kingdom Metazoa; phylum Chordata; class Aves; order Passeriformes; family Acanthizidae; genus Acanthiza; species Acanthiza pusilla. The sequence continues at coordinate 35,736,801 of JAXCHO010000073.1, forward strand.
AATCTCTAAATGACAAAAAGCCATTCAGAGTTGATTTTCTTTCCCCCTTCCTAGTCATTATTTATTCCCACTTCAAAAATTCAGAGTCAAGAGCAGTTTTTAATTCTGGCTTTAAAAATGCTCCAGTTCTTCATCAATAATCTGTAGAAGGCGGCACAGCTAAGCAGTAATTCTTAGGTTTTACAGAACAACACCACCTAAAAAAACTTTATATTACTTTAATAAAAATATTTTCTGGCCAATAGAGCTAAAAGTGCTCAAAAATAATGACTTGTTAATGCCTAGTCATTGATATGAAGTAATAACCTGGTTAAAGCTATATCACCTTGGAAAAACAGAGGATGTAAAAAGAACACAAACACTTCAGTATTTCATTGCAAAAATCTTTAGAAACTTAATAGGAAAAGTGAGAATTTTTTCTCAGCTGACTATGGGCAGAATTTTGGCAGCCAAAGTAGCCTCTCTGAAAGGAGGTGAGGGGCTGCCCACTGCAGGACACAGCTGAGCCCACCAGCCAAGCTGGTGGCACCTCTGGGAAGCTCTGGTGGCACTGTACTCAGGAATGGGCAAAGTGCTGCCCAGTAGTGACAGGGGAAGTGTGAGAAACAGCCCTGCAGGCACCAAGGTTAGAGAAGGAGAGGGAGGAAGTGCTCCTGGCAGCAGAGCAGAGACTCCCTGGCAGCCCGTGGAACAGACCATGCTGGAGCAGAGATCAACACTGGAGTAGGAAAAAGCGTGGGAAGAAGTGGCAGTGAGGAGTTGTTACAGACTGACCAAATGTCCCCTACCCCAACCCTCTGTGCCACTGGGAGCAGGGAAGAAAGAGAGGAATTGGGAAAGCAGTGAAGTTGAGCCTTCAACTTCAAAGAAAGTGAGAGGAAGATGTCCTACGTTTTGTCTTTATTTTTCACGATCCAATTCTATTTTACCTGGCAATAAATTAAATTGTTCCCAAGTCAAGTCTATTTTGTCTGTCACAACAACAGATTACTTGATCTCCATACCTTTACCTCAACCCATGAACTCTTTCGTCTTATTTTCTCTGCCAGTCCTGCTGAGAATAAGGAGTGAAAGAGTGGCTGGGTAGAGACCTGGCAGCCAGCCTCAGTACACCCACTGAAGAACTATGAGGTACCAAAATAAATGGTTTGTATCTAGGAGAGTGCTGGGGAAGAATTTTTTTTGTGATATCCCCTTAAAACTACAGATTACCAGCGTCTACAATTGCTGCTCTTGGTTGCAACAGCACAAATAGCAGATTTAAAGTAAAACTGTGCTAGCAATAAAACACTCTGCAGATCTACTGCCACAAGAAATAATTATTTAAAATTTATTATGTATTGGGATAAATCTAACAAACTGGTTGAATTCCCTACACCAACTAAGGATAATTTTAATAAAAAGTTACTCCCTCAGTGATTTAGGTACTTCTGAAAATATTATTCACATTTTTTCTTTTTTTGACTATCTTATAAAAGAGGAAGAGCTTCCATGAATGTCTGCATCCTAAAAATGTTACTGTCATCTCTTTTAAATGGCAGAACATACTGGTTGACTTCACAGAAATGCTGAAGCCCTTTCATGATCACAAAGGTTCAAAGAGATTATAGATAAAAATGACAATTCCATAAAACACAGATAAAATGAGCACATATGAAAAGGACACACAACCAAAAATGAGGTTGTTAGTCCGTAAATGTCCTCATTTAAAGTTATAGAATAATTACTCATGGTCCTCAAATAGTATCAGAAACCTAAATTAACTAATGAACTTCCTACCCCTGGTTTTCTTTAACTAGAGGTGTTTTGAAGAATCACTTCTATTTGAGTTTTACTTGATCAGGAAGATACAAGACATAACTTACACCTTAACTTATACCTGATGAATAAGAAGTTTCTCTCAAAATATTTTCTTATAGTAAATTAAAACTGGCATCATCCTGGAATTGTTAGAAAATAGGATTAAAGTCTATGAGTAAATGCACACCACCCAACACAGTACAGAACTGCAGAGCGGCTGAGGTTGGAAGGCACTTCTGGAAGTCATCTATTCCAACACTTGGCTCAAGCAGGTCTACATAGAGCCTGTTTGTTCTGGTTCTGGCCAGAACAGCAGCCAGGAGGAAGCACAGTTAGGACCCAGAGGTCGTTCTACACCACCTCATGTCATATTCTGAGACAGGGGAAGGGCTCCCTTACGTGTGGCAGAAGCAGAGGTCGGGCATTGTGGGGTTTCTGTGGTGGGTGACCAATCACATGTGAATTGTTCGCTTTTTCCTGTACACTGTCATTACTACTGCTGCTGTTGCTGTTGATTATCTTATCTCATTGCTGTTTCCAGTAAACTGTTTTTATCTCAACCCTTGATCTTTAACTTTTGTGCCGCCAATTCTCCTTTGCAGCCCATGGCAGGGAGAGGAGTTCTGATCGAGCAGCACACGGTTTGGAGTGTTTCAGTGGGAACACTAAATTGGGAAACAGCATTCCAAACCCACAACACTGTTCTGTGATGTCCTCTCCAGCAACAGTCTCATTAAATGATATTAAGAACCCTTCTTGGTAGCAAGCTGCTGTGTCCTCACCACAGCATCTAATCAAGGCACAGATCACTGCAATACCCAAACTTGTGTAAGAGAAGGAAACATAGCAGATATCTAAAGGTGCATTTATCTTAAGATAAACTAGATATCTTAAGGTGCATTCTAGCCCTCAGATACAATTTTTCATGGAACAGGACTGAACACCAGAAAAAATAATATTTCAAAATTCTGATTCTTTGCAAAGATCAACATATCTTAAAAACTTTATGAATCTGGTAATGTAACCGGGATGGCATTAAATAAAGTGCATGATACTTTCAATTTATACATAACCTGGAAACTCATCAACTGCAAGTGATCTAGAACCAGGTTTACTGGTAGAAAGGTAACTGCAAACTTCCAGTGTTATTCTGAGATCAAAACCACAAAAGATACTACTAAATGGAAGAAATAAGGCCCTTCCAGAGACACAGAATCTCATTTGAGAAAACAAAAAAACTTTTTAGGCCAGGTTTTGTTTTGCCTGATCACAAACAGTTTTCTGATTCCATTCATACTCCTACAGCCAGTAACCTGAACAGAAGAGATTAACACATCACAGAAGTGGGACATGAGCACTTGGGTTATTAATTTACCACACGTTTTTGTCTGGACATTAGAAAATGCTTCAAAGTGATTTTCAGCATGCTAAAAGGGCCTGAATGGCTCAGAGGGGAAAAGAAAATCTTAATCCATTCTAATAAGGACCTCGTTCCATAGCAAGTTCTCTCTAGTGTTAACATAAAAATATGTTAACTAATTGTTTGCAATGCATCAACTCATACACCATTTCCTTTTTAAAACTAGCTGAAGCTAAAATAGTAAAGCATCTGTCTCTAGCAATACACACCTGGAAAAGGCCACTGCTCTACAATATAAGTTTTCACACTTCAGGTTCTACCAGGCTTTAGGCCTAGATTTCATACAAAGCTTTCCTTAACCTATAGATGTTAACATGATGAAGTACATGCAGGGATATTTCAAATACCCATTTACATGACCATAATGCAATCTGAGTATTCCTCCTATGAAATAGATAGTTTTAAAAAACATGAAAAGTAATTTTAATTCCACTATATTTTTATGGCTTTTGAAAATAAATTGTTCCATCATATTTACACCTTGCCCAGGTAATTCTGTCTTTTTCTTTTTGTCATTACAGCAAGCCATGAGGGCGGAAAAGGTTTCTTTTTGCCACATTCTCAAAATCAAATATACTTTTGCATCACGCATGCCAGAGGAAAAATGTCACAATTAAATGGTTTATAAGTATAACACTAAAATTACTATTTAAGTCAATGTAATTGAACAGAAATTAAAATGTAGTTTTTAATTGCATATTACAACTTAAATGGTAGCACTTAGCAGAAAGTGTTAACTCATTTATTTTTTAATTGTTAGCTGCTTCAAGGCAATTGTTTTAATGCAGAAAAAAGTGAGAAGCTCTTCAGTAAATTTGATTGTAGGACACTCAGGCATGTAGATCAAATAAAATATAGGTTGAATATGTAATTAGGTTTGGCCTGTGATACATTAATGTGGAGACAAATTCCCAGAGAAAGGGAATAAATGTTTTTCGTTTCATTCTCTCTCAAACACCACTCTATTTGGATTCTTAAATGCAGTTTGAAAAGTATTTCCACTTGATAGAGAACATGAAATGGAGAATCTTCTATAGTACATAGAGCAATGAATTCTTCAGGAGAAGCATTTTGTAAATTTCATAAACTTCAATAAATAAGTGCATAGGGTAGTAAATCCTCAACAGATTGCATCTGGCAACTTATTTCATAATTACTTGATACATTAAAAATCTTTAGCCATGCTAAATTCACTGGAGAAGATGAGCCCAAGGGCATGTAGATACATTAAAGCATATGATTAGTCCTTATTAGTAAGGAGTGTTTTTCCTTGCAAGGTTATTATTTGACTCATGAAATACTAAGCATACTAACCAAGTGTCAAATATTTAACAGCATCAGGCTGTATACTCTTCTTTTATTGACTTCAGTACAACACGGCATGTTACGGGTATTCTGAAAACATTAACATATGGTATTTAAATACCATTCAGTACACTAAACCATCCTGTGATGCTGTCATAATGAACAAGATACTATTACACAGCTAATCCTGCTGACTGCCCTGCAGTGCTCTCCTCTTCTCCCTCTTCTGTCCTTTGTCCAGCTTTTCTGTGAGGCTTCCTGGCACAGTTTATCATAAGATAGAGACCTTACTTCAATAACTTTTGGATTTGTTTGGTTTTCTGTTTTTTTTTAAATTTTTACATTGGTCTGTTGCTGGCCACATATTTCTCCTACCTTCATTCATCTTAGATAGCTTATCCAGAATCAGGGGGGGTTTTGTGTCCCTTGACTTCCTTCAAACATAATTTTAACTGTCTCCCTCTGAAGTATTTCACCACCACAGGTAATGTCTAAATAAAGTTCTTCCTTTCACATCAAATGCAACTAAATTCTTTTACTAGCAATGCTATCTTGCTCTAATGCCCTAAACCAGCTGGGATATTCTGATCTCTTCATTTTTTACTCAAATACAAGAGGTACTTTGGATCCCCAAAGTGCACATACATACAGTGGAATGCAGTACTATATAAGTATGACTTACCAAGTCAGGTCTATCAGTACGCTAAAACCCAAAGCACCCTTCTCCAAATGGACAAGATGTCCAAAGCTTATAACATTCTGCTACGAAGAATACCAAAAGGTAGAGATTTGGTTTCAACATACAAGTTCGCTTCGATAGAGAACAAAAATAGAGAATGGTATCTAGCTGACAACCTAACAGATGTTCCGACATGGCTCAAGGCAAGTGTGAATTTTGGCTGTGAAGGAGAGGAAAAAAAGAAAATGAAAGGAAAGAAATCTGTCCCAGCAGAATACGTCTGCAAGCAGCAGAAACAATATAGGCATTTAGGACCCTAAATGGGCTACCTGGAAAATGTCATGAACATGGCCCATACTAAACTCAACTTCAGTTCTGTTTTCCAACAGTCTAAATTGTCAAGTAATAATGAAGGAGGTGTGTGCGGGGGGAATCGGAGAAGTTTTCATGTATTCATAGAACACAGATCTGTGCTGACAACCTCAACAACCAAAACCCCCAAATTTCAAAATTGTTAATTATCATGAAATAGTATACATGTAATTGAAAATAAGGTCAACACCAGTAAAACTAGTTAAACATATAAACATTGAACCTGCCTGTCAAATTCCCAAATATAACCACAAAGTTTGGGCTAATTAAAAATCAAAGGTAGCCTTTTTTCATATGAACAGATTTTCCTTCTCGTAATTTGTGGCCATTTGAAAATGTACCATTAATGTCAGTCTCATTCTTCCTGTGCTCACCTTCTCATTACCAGGCAAGTTTTCCAAACAAGGATAATAAAAAAAAAAAGCCCAAGGCACTGATATATTTGTCACTGGTAGATATCCAGTCATCGAAACCAGTATAGTTAAAAAACCCAAAACACACACATACACTAGAAGTTACATTAGATCCTCTGTTGATATATTTTCTTTCTAAACATCTTCCAATCCAGATTTCTGGTGTGAATTACAAATAGCACCCAGTAGATAGTAAAAATCTAAATTTTATGTTTTCCATGTTCATGTTCATGTGTTTAAAAAAAAAACCCCAGGCACACAGTTTACTTTATGATTAAAAAGAAGACCACTAGGAGAACTTTGGATGGTCAGAATGCTGATGTTCCCTAAATAGGTCTGTGTAAAAAATCTGATGCTGTACAACACATCAAGTAAAGGCATGCTGTAAATGCACGCTTACTTTGTGAAAGTCCAGGGGCTGCAATAAAACACAAGTTTTCCATAGGACTCAATTGCAAATGATGCAAGAACATCCACTCCTTCACAATTTGCATATCAATGACAGTCCCTGTATTAAAGAAATTCTGCGTTTTGGAAATTAGAGAAGGTGCCATCACCAGTGGGATAAATTAACCTCACTACAATGTACCATTTCTCACACTGTGCCAACATTAAGAGTGCTCTCCTCTTTTGCAGGTTTGGGCAAGTAATATGTTATCCAGTAGCATTTTGTAAGAATGGTTATGGACACAACTCCTATTCCTTTAAATGGAACACAATTGCATGCTCAAGTGTGCTGAACTGCGAGTTTGAAGACTAAAGGTGATCTTTTCAAGACTGCATCCTGCCTGACAAAACTCATACAGAAAATGGCTGATTAACTAGATTGAGATTCTCTGAAAATTCTGATGTGACAAAATGCTTATGTCAGTAGTATTAAATCATTCCTTAGCGAGGCAGGATTGCATATTTATCTTTACTATGAAAACAAAAGTCAAACATCTCTCACACTGTTCAGTTTATTTTTAGTAATTGGAATTTACCATAAATTATAGTTTCTGGGTAATTTCTATAAATTAATTTGACCAAACCTTACTGTAGTCACAGCCTCAGGAAGAAAAGGAAAGCAGCAGCACTGTGCACTGTGAAAGAAGGTAAGATGCTGAATCTAACCAGATTTTAATTGGGTTTGTCTGGAAAATATGATCTAGAAACATCACTATGTATTTATACTTACAAATTAAAACTGGATTTATTTGAAGCTAACTTCATTCTCCAACTTAAAGATAGCTAAAATCATACCAAGAAAAGTAAGTAACTATTTTGCAACAGTTTGCACTTTTCAAATTCATGTTAAAAAGCCAAAAAGAGCAGCAGTGAATTGAACTACAGAAGTCAGTGCTATAAACTGCAAATTCTTTCTGATCCCTAAGTTGTGGATCCTGTGAAAATCCCATTTCAGGGATATTTAACATCCTTGCCTCTCATTTGTTACCAAAATTGTGAGGATACAGGGATTGTTGAATTGCTCTCTCTCCCTCCTCTTGGAGGCAAGTGGGGCAAGGTCACAGTGATTAACCAGCTTTCACATCTTCTTCCAGTTCCTACCCCTAACATGTGCAACTACTCCCTTCTGCTTCTTTACTCTTCCCTTCCTAGTTGAGATAGGAGTGACTTTGTTTTGGGAAGTGATGGTGATGGAACTCTACCTAGGAAAACTAGGATTTCTACCACCTCATGACTCCAACTGGCCTAAATCAGAGCAATCCCATCACATGTTTTTCTACATCTCTCCCAGGCTGAGAGGAAAACAAAACCAGTGCAACTAAAACTGATTACAAAATCACTGCACAATTTATTGCAAATTTATGTAGAATGGATATGACCTTCAGGACAGAAGAGATACCGCCAATGACAAAAGTCAGATCTTCAAGGATTGACTGGAAAAGATCAATTTCCTGTTTCTCCTCACATGAATGAAGTTTCTCTTATGTCAACTACCTTGTTCTTCTGTGATAGACAACTACCATGTCAATCTCAGAAATGCAACAGGACTCGAGACCTGAGGTAAATTAACATTTCCAACCAGAGTTATAAATGTTAATGTAAAAAGCTATACAGCCCTAATTTGGACCCAGGCAGGTGCCTGAACTGAGATTAGAGTACTGCCCAGTGCAGAAACAGAGCTGCATTAAAAAAACCCTGTGTGTTTGTCCCTACAGGTTAATACTTTGCACAATTAACTGGAGCTCTTTGGTAGTTCTCAACTGACAGACTCAAAAAACTGAAAGTACATGTGTGAAACTAGTCAGATTGAATTATGGCAGCAAGTCACATCAATCATTTCTTCTGGAACACAGATTCAGTTGGAAAACTACTGAATGCTAAAATTTGACACCACAACATCAATAGCATGGTGTTGAAATCAGTGTATTACTCTTCTTGTCTGTACAAGACAAGAACTCCTGCTACTATATTTAATTAGAAGGAAAGTTTAAAAACTCAATCAAAATCAGGAAATATCAGGCAAATGTCAACTGTATTGCCTTAATTCAACACATATGCATGGCTGATTTATGTTTTTAACTAGTGCATAAGTGTTTATATAACATATTGTTACTATCTTTAGGAAATGTCCTTAGGGAAATATTTATTTTGGCTCTTTGTTTCCTTTGCAATCTAGACTGATTTTTGGTTGTGCTGTGAAACATACCATTTCCAAACCCCTTTTTTTTCTGGCTGTCATATCAAATAATTTCTCTGCATCATTTAGGTACGTTTTAATACTATCTTTAAATGTGCATAGCATGACTTTCTTGCTTGCAGTTCTAGCTCGCCTGAGCATGGTATATTTAAAGGAGGATATTATTGAAGTATATATTCTAAAAACATACCATTACTTTCTATAAATTCAAGAATAAATAATGAAATAAAGTTTCCTCTGCTTTGTTAACCTAACTAATAGGTCAAAGAGAGAAAGGTAAAAAAGGAAATACGTAAATTATGCATGCTTACATAGCAGATATTCAGTTAGTGTTTACTCACTCTTTACATATTCATGACCTATTTCAAGCAAAACTCTGTAACTCTTGGTTTAATGCTTACTACTTGTGGCATTTGTCTCAGTCATAAAAACCACATTCTTTGAATCCAATGTTAGGAGAAATTAATTTCTTCATTACGTATTTACAAATACAATTTGTTCTTTGATGTATATTTGCCATAACATTGGAATCACCAACTTGAAATTCTAGTTAAAGAATATATCATCATCCTATAATTTTATTCTTCCTTAAGAAAACGCGAGAACTAAAAAGTCTTGCATGTTTAATACTGCAGATTAAATTAGATTCCTGACCCTAATGATTTGATATTCACAGCTCAAAAGCAGACAAGCCTTTTTCTAGATTTAAATATGTGGGTCATCCTCTCCAAGGAAAACTCAATAATTAAAAATAATATTTTTTTAGAATCACATTTATTTCTCCTTAAAGCTATTCAAGTCCAAAGTAAAGTCCTTAGAGGCTTAAATAGTCAAGATAGAAGCTTGAAAAGAAGGTTATTGTCTGCATTTAAGGAAAGATGACTCAAAGAGTACATAAAAGTAAATAAATTTATTGTTTCTAAACAAAATAAGTACATCAACTGGATAGAAATATGCTAAATACACTAATTGCCTAGAAAGAGATTGCTCTGGTTCAACAGTCACATAAAGCAACAAACAAATTAGCCATAAAACCAACAAAAACATTGGCTGTCAGTTACAATGCTTGAAAAATTTAAAAAGTCTTTCTGGTTTTCTTTTGTTCATTAGGCTGACTGACTTGGTGGCTAACAAAGAGGAAAAGAAAGTGGAATAGAATCACTAATATGTAATTACAAAAACATTTTAGAATAACCAAGGAGTCCAGCTATTTTATTGGTATATCACATCCTCTTCCCTACATCACCAACATAATGAGTAACAAAAGGATGCCTTCTCCACATTCTCCCTGGGTGCCAGGGAAGGTCAAGGAGCACATCATCATCAGAGCCATCACATATGCAGGACAACCAGCCAGCACAGGTTTATGAAACGCAGGTTCTACTTGACCAACCTGATCTCTTTTTCTATGACAAGGTGACCCACTTAGTGGATGAATGAAAGGCTGTGGATGTGTCTACCTGGACTTCAGAAAAGCCTTTGTCACCATTTCCCACAGCATCTCCTGCAGAAAATGGCTGCTCATGGCTTGGCCGGGTGCTGTGTTGGATAGGTGGAACACTGTCAGGATGGCCAGGCCCAGAGGGTGCTGGTGAATGGAATTGCATCCAGCTGGTGGCCACTCACCAGTGGGGTTCCCCAGGGCTCAGTGCTGGGCCCAGTTCTGTTTAATCTCTTTATCAATGATCTGGACAAGGGGATCAAGGGCACCCCCAAGTCAGTTTGCAGACACACTGAGTTGGGTGGGAGTGTTGATCTGCTGGAGGGCAGGAAGGCTCTGCAGGGGGATCTGGACAGGCTGGATCCATGGGGAGAGGCCAGAGGTCTGAGGCTCAACAAGGCCAAGTCACAACAACCCCTGCAGTGCTACAGGCTGGGGACAGTGGCTGGAAAGATGCCTGGAGGAAAAGGATGCGGGGGTGCTGAACGTGAGCCAGGGAGTGCCCAGGTGGCCAAGAGGCCAATGGCATCCTGGCCTGATCAGCAACAGTGTGGTCAGCAGGACCAGGACAGTGATCATTCCCCTGTACTTGGCACTGGTGAGGCCACACCTGGAATCCTGGGCTCAGTTCTGGGCCCCTCATTACAAGAAGGTCATTGAGGTGCTGGAGAGAGTCCAGAGAAGGGCAGTGGAGCTGGGGAAAGGTCTGGAGCATGAGTCTGATGAGGAGCAGCTGAGGGAACTGGGGGTATTTTGTCTGGAGAAAAGGAGGCTCAGGGTAGATCTTACCACTCTCTACAACAACACGAAAGGAAGTTGTAGTGAGGTGAGGGTCAGTCTCTTTTCTCAGGTAACAAGTAATAGGAGAAGAGAAAATGGCCTCAAATTGCACCAGAGGAGTTTTAGGTTGGATACGAGGAAAAATTTCTTCACTAAAAGAGTGGTCAAGTATTGGAACAGGATGCCCAGGAAAGCAGTGGAATTGCTGTTCTTGAAAGCGTTAAAAAGGCACACAGACATGGCACTTACATGTGGCTCAGTTGTGAACATGGTGGTACTGAGTTAACAGTTGGATTTGATGATCTAGAGAGGTCTTTTCAAACCTAAATTATTCTATCATTCTAACCGCTATGAATATTTTATCACTAGAATTCTGTTGTACAGAAGAAAAATATATGCATTGTTCCATACCTGTCCACCAACCTCGGACAGAAGCCAAAGAATATGGGTAGATTTAAACACTTATTTTTAAAAGCATGTGTATAATTTTCCATTAATAGTAATAACCCTAGCATAAATATGCCAACTGTAGGAGTAGCCTACATGACACAGACCGTAGAGTTTTTAAACATGTAAACCCCAATATTCTACTCAGGCTGAGTCTGCAATATTTGCAGTGACACTGAGCATAAAAAACCACATGGAAGTCTGAACACTTAACACTTTCAATAACACTCTAAAGCAGATTTTTTATTTTATTTGTTTTTTTAAATGAAGCATCTTTTCAGTAACGCTACATTTTAAAGAGTTTGGTAATAGAATAATGAGATTTTCACCTCAGGGTTACTGAATTCAATATGGCCCAGATCAATAGTGACTCAACGTCATCACCATTTGATGAGAATTTGGAGCTCAGGTTAAAATGTATTATGAGCTTAGACCAGCTCCAATGAATAGCTTCATAACTGACACTAACACGTATGGCTGCTGGCAGTTTCAATACAGAGCCTCAAATTCACTGGGAACACAGAGAGATTTACTTTCTGGACCTACAGCAATCCTTCTGAGTCCATGTTAAGGCCCACTAGCTGGACACTATGAGGAATCTTGGACTGCTAGCTGCTTACTTGCACCTGTCCCAAGAATAAAAGAGCATTAGAATCCAGACAAACTTTTCAAGTAGCATATTTGCTTCCTTGCTTAGAAAGAGAAAATAAATTATTTCAAAACTAGATGACCTCAGGCTGCACACCAGAACAGAATAACCCTTCCCCTCAAAGACCAATTTATTAAAACATCTGGTTTACACAGCACCTTAATCCTGCTAAGATACAAACTGCTTGCTTAAGAAATTAACATTTTTTAAAAGCCTGGAAACTGTATTCAGGTAATCCATCATATGACATCTGATTAGAACAAGCACCACATTATTTGCTACTAAAGAAAAAGCATACTCGGATTTCAAAGCAGCACAGATGTGGGAAGATCCAAGGCAGAAGAGAGCAGGTGGCAGGCTAGCTGGCAATTACAAAATGTAAAAGGTTATAAAATGACTAAGACTTAATTGTCAAATCAAATATATATTTTAAGCTAACAAAATATTAATTTAGTATTTGTTTGGCATTTTGGTTTTTAATGTTAGAAAGCAGAGAGATCTCTTCTGAATATTTAACGTTATTTTATATCACTGTTCCACAGTCACCTTTCAAATAAAACCTTTATGATTAAAAAGCTCACTCAGTTATCAATATCCTATATCTGAAACATAGTGCTTTGATGGCCCAGGCTGAGAAAAATAAAAACACAAACTGTATTTTAACCAGAAAAGAGTTCAGCACCAGAATCATCAGACTCTACAGTTCAATAATTAAGCAAAATGGTAACTGCCAAGTTTCCAGCAGCTACAATAAACTGTGTAAAAACAATGCTTATGTATACTTTTATTTCACAGTACTTTTAATAATCCTAATTTAAAGGTAAGAAGTACAGCAAATGCAAGAGATGTATGTTAAGTTTCCCAAGCTCCGGGCACAAAAATAGTTTTTACTACTCCTGCTTTAGTAAAATCAAGCCAGGTGCTCCTGCAATATCAAAAACACCCAAATGCCAAGAAGTGCCGCAGGACAACATGAAAAACAAAAATAATGAGAAACATCATTTTCTATCCATACATCTGGTCCAGCTGGAAGGGATCAGGCACTGTCTTTCTCCACCTTTATCTCCTCTTTACAGAGCAAGCAAATATCAAAAGGTCAAAAGTATTCACCAGTCATTGAGACAGAAGTTGGAACTCTATCTTCAGAAACAAATGAGTCAAATAACGATATGAAATGACGAGGAGATTCCAGTGGAGAAGATGAGGAATCTGTAAACCAAAAGGAATTATAATCCTGGTCCCACTGAAGGCAATGATAAATCTCCCAATGATTTCTTAAGGGCCACGATGTTCATGCAACAACAATATCCTTCACATAAGCAACGAACTCTCATGGAAACAACATGTGTTACAAATCACATAAAATCAAATCAGAACAAAGAGTATGAGAGAAATCCCACTGAGAGAGAAATGATTCATCAATAGCATGATTCCAAAAACAGTGAATACATATATTCTTGCTTGAATATTTGCAGAAATGACTGAACAAGATCAGATGTAATAAAATATGTCCTCTAATAAATTCCTTTTCTTTCTTCCAGCTCCACATAATAGGTTGCTCAACAGGGAAGTAAAGGGTTAAATGGCAACTAACTAATGCAATAGTGGCTTAACAACATATTCAGGCCACAAAACAATATACCTTGAAGGAAGTCCATTCTCTCTAAATTTCCCTTAATTCCTAACATGCATACCCAGAACAAGTTTTCCAGACACCTTTTAGTGACAGATAAAGAAAAAAAAAAAAAAACAGAAACTTGAACTAAGTAAATTAAGCCACATATCTCAACACCCTGAAAGAAGATCTTGCAGATCTTTACCCTTTCAGAAACAGAGTACAAACATTCAGTGATAAACCAAAATAATCTTTGAAATAAACTTTTTCTTTCCTTGCTTTGAAGAGTTTTGTTGATCAGCATGAGAAGGAGCTTTTAGCAGCTCCTCCCAGGCTCGTAGTCATATGCAGTTTGCACGAACAGTACAAACAGCACTGTATGAATATGCAATTTAGTCCGTGGTAAGTGTATGATTTCCCATATAGAAAAAAACCCCTCTCTAGAGTCCCATTACTTCATTTCCATGCTCTCAAATACAACTGAGTCAGCTCACACTACTTCCAACAGACTGAGTTCAAGAACAGGATAGATGGAAAGGTTTCATAAACAATCCAGGTAACATGCTCTCGGTATGCGCCTCCCCCCTACATGTGTTCCCAAATCTGAATTTAAGCATCCTGGCTGTAAAACTAATTGAGTATTTCTTTCTCTCTGAACTTACTACCTTTCATAAGTCATAATAAATTATTATAATTTTACCTAAAACAAAACTGGAATGGACTGGAAAAACACTGTATCCTGTTTTTTCCCCACAGCCTCCCTTTTTGTGGTCTAAAACTCCAACTATTTAACCTTCCCTCATAAATATGTTTTTCTAAATGTATTTTTACCGTTGATCTAGCCTTTCTGTTAAGTTTTTTTTTTAAAGCATGGCAATCAAAACAATACAGAAAAGGTCCTAAGGGTGGAAAGATCACTGCTACACAGAAATGCAGAAAAATTACCTCTCGGTTCTGCAATACCGATAGTGTCTATCTCCCAACAGCGCGCTTTCTTTTATTATTTCATTTAATATTCAGTTGTAAGTAAAGAGTAACAACATGCCAAGAATAGCCCCTTATAAGTTCAGTGCATTCTCAAACTTGGGCAGAAGAATAACTTTACTATGCTATAAGCATGTTTTCATCCAGCTATGTAACCTTATGAAAAAAAAATGGAAAACATTCCTCTTTCTCCTTCCCTTGGTAGACCATTTTACAATGCCTATGAAGGAAGATGTTTTCTTGTCTACAGCCTGTTATCTACTTCAATACCTAAATCCTATGGAAAGAGTCATCAAAAAGAATAAATCACAAGGAAAAAAAGAACTAAAAGTGTTCCAAAAGAATAAATCAACCTAAGAACTGAACATAATCTAAACTTTATATCAAATTAGGCACTTTGCACAGTACAGCACACCTAAAACACTGGTTCATGGATTATAGGTACCTCTAAAGTACAAATGTCAACAGTGAAGAGCAGCTGAAGAACAATATTAAATTATTGTAAGCATCTACACTTGGGATACCATTAGCAGGAAAGCAACTCCACGTCTTAATCCTGGAAGGATGACTTAAGTAACATGCTACTTTATCAAGCTACTTTGATTCTACCACACAGATAACTGCTCTCAGTGCTGGTTGGCTGTACATCCTTGAGCTACCATTGAAGACACAGAGAAAGCCAGCTAACAGGTTTCCTTATCAGTGAAGAATGACAATCCCAAGAAAAGGTTTGGTGGCAAAGTGATTTATGAAAGAGTAACTTTTTCCTAAAACAAGCAGAACTGAGAAGTGAACGTTACACACCACTTGGTTTCACATCCGTGCAAGAGGTAGAAGAGGGATGCTGACCCAGCTCACATCTACAATGCGAAAGTGAAGAAAAATATGTATTTCTAAAACAGAGAATGTGTCAAATGACAGGAACAATTCACTTGTGGTACCATTTTCCCAGTGATCTTATTACAAATCATATGACACAGACCTTCTCCTATTACATGCACATGGCTCCTACAGCCAGTGACATATATTCTCCATTTCTTTGTACAGTTTGTGAATCTGTTTCCCTCCACTACTGTATTAAATGTCCACGTTGCACCATGATAACATATTAGCTGTCAAGCAAAGGGAGCACAACTCATCACAGTTTGTTCAGGTCAAACACTTTACCCAGACACTATACCTACAAATTCCCTGCTTGTCCATAAAAGGTTAACCCCTTTTGTAACAGAATATAATTTAAAAAATACCCTAATTTATCAAAGTGATGAGATGCAATACTGAACATCCAGATGGAAGTGCAGAAAACCAAGTTAGTTTCACTGAGGACATCTGAAAGGATGGACCTACAACTACTTCTCCTAGCAGTGTCTCTGAAGAGACAACTTCTGTATATTCTGTGCGGAGGTGCAAATTTATAGATGGAATTAGCTCAGTCTTATTCAAGTTCTGCATTTTCATGGAATTTAAAGACAAACTCAATTTCTCTCAGAGGGGAAGATGAGTTTGGGGATCCAGATGATCAAGCATGCAACAAATCCAACTACGGTTCAAACACACCCTTCTCATCCGTCTTCCAAGAAGGCAGATTTTCAAAACAGCAGAGACTATTTTACAACATTTATTCTCAGTTCCAACATGAAAATAACACATTTTCAAGCTAGTACAATTTAATAAAATTTACCAGAACACAATTATACTAACTGCCACTAAGAACCCTCATCTCTGAGTAGAAAGAACATTAACAATAGGCCTAAATTGAATTGTTAGAACTTTTCCATGCATCAGATAAGACATACACAGTATGTAATCAGTTCCATAATCAAAAGATAATACATCTGCATATTAAAAAGCAAAGGTTTCTTCTTTTTCCTTTGCTTTTCTTTTAATAGAGAAGAATCTATTCTTGCAAGAAAATGTTATTAACTGCAATTAAGAGAAAGAACCAAGCCTCATACAACTTGACAGCATTATGTTCTACTAATTTCTAGTGAACAAGAATAGTATTTATATTAGAAACCATAGAGAGCTTTCATATAGCTTAATCAACGACATCCTATTATAACAACATTTCCAGTATCATTACACAAATTACACTGAACATTGATATAATTTTTTCTGTTATGTCTCTGCCAGACAATTAATACTTCTCTACACTTTAATGGTATATGAATATTGCAGTGGCATACACAGAATATTCTGTTTTCCTCAGAGGCAAGCAAATGAATCAACATTTAAAATACATAACAACATGAAAGATTTTGAACATACCTTCTTTTTCTGGGTTCTGTTCCTGCCTCCCAACCAATCATCCATCTGCTCCTCAATCTCTTCAATTGAAGCTCCATGATCATAAGATGGTATATACACATTTGATTCCAGAGCTGCATATACAGGGAATTCTGATTTTGGTTTCTTGACTTTAGGCTTCTTCTCTTCTATACAAAAGTAAAAAAGAAGAAAAAGTAATTCCACTAGTACTGCAGGGATGCATAATTCAGAAGCAGACTTAGCTCCTCAACTCTTAATCCTATCTTAAAATTTCCACTGAGGAAGTGGCCTCAATTTCTTTCTTAGAAAGAGAATCAGTTTTGCATAATAATTTTATTTTTATTGAAAGTAAATAGCACCCACCTAGCCCCTCTTCCATCTGAACTATGCCTGAAAGGGCCAGATGAGTTAGCTCTTGTTACTGCTATACCACTTGGCAAAGATTAGTACAGGCGAAAGCACAGGAGCTGTTAAAATATTCTGAAAGTCCAGCTAGCTTCAGAGAAATTGGCAGAGGTAGAAAGGTAAATTTTAGACCATTCTGTATTACTTTATGGTCACCTATGCTAAGCAGAAGCTTCTGAGTCAACAGATGGCTTCTCTATTTTCAGATTTCTCCAACAACATATAGCTCTGTTCTAGCACTTACACATTTAAGATTTAAATATTGGACTTAATTTCTCACACTGATTTACTGTTTTCTGCTTTCTCTGCCCTTCAAATGGTGTTTAACGGGAGCAGCAAACTCATGGGATAGAAAGGAAGGACCACAATAACCTAAACTCCAGCAGATAAAAATGCATCCACTATATGAGATGATTTCAAAAGCAAGATTTAAAATGGAAAATTGACAGAACTTTAGGAAAGACAAGAAGACGAGGGGCAGAGAAGCTTGAACACTCAGAAAGCATCCACAAACCTGAGGTGTGCCCAGTGGGACTCTTCTGTTTTTTCCTCTTGTTTTTAAAATATGCTGCATTCACAATAACTAAATGCCCCTAAACTGAAAGAGCTGATTTAATACTCCACTGCAACCAAGAGGGAAGTTCTACTCTTGACTTCACCTTTCCACGCTCCACTGCATGTCTTTGTGCTCCTCTCTCTTCTATTGTGCTTCTACAATCATCCAATCACTCAGCAAACTACTTCAATTTACTAAGCTAGTAGAAAATTACTCTTAACACTCAAACAAATAAAAAAAAAAAAAAAATCTAAGTAATTTAAAGGTGGTGGGCAACGAAAAGAAGAACCACACTTGTGTGATCAGCTTATCTGCCTTCATGACCATGCCCCAATACTTCAGAGAAGAAAAATCTGTTTTTCATGGAAACCTTAAAAAAATTCCTAAAGTGAGGACTGTTCCCTACAGACTCTCATGCAGAATTTCTTTTCCTAAAAGTGTATACGCAGAAACAGCATAGTGAAAACACTCTGCAGACTTGACAAACTCCTAGGAAGTGAATATTTAAGAAAACAAAAAGGGAGAGAGAACTGTTTTATGTACAAAATGAACAGAAAATCCACATAGATCTTGAACGTTAACAGAATGATTAATGATCTTTTAAACTTCTCACTGTTCAGAGTTTCACTGTACATTGTTCAGAGACCTGTTTTTGTAAAGAATATTCAACTTTACTTGTCAAATTTCAATAAATGAAATATTAAGCTAAAAATTGTCTTTTGAATTTTTTAGCATCCTTCTGTAGGGATGTGTAGAAAATATAATTAAATGACAGATACTCCTCAAAATTAAGTGAAAATCCGAAAGTGTTAATACCAGCATTTGTCTCACTGTGCAGATGTTAATAAAGACAACACACGTACAAAAATTTTTTTTGTCTATTTCAAAAGGTAATTTTTATACTCAAAGCATGTATATTATACATGATCTAATTTTACTGCAAAGCTACCATGTATAACAGCTTCTGGAATCAGTTCAGACTTGTATGGATAAGTGACAATGGCTTTACCAGCTCTTTACTGCAAACACATATACTGGCAAAAATATTCCAGGAAGTTAACTTAAATGACAATTTTCACCACTGTATTTCAATCTCTCAAAATAATCAAGCACAGTGTGTGTGTTCACTTGGAATTTTTTAACAGTGGAGATACACGACGACAGTTGGCTTTTCCTGTATCTTGCAGCCCATCAGCTACTGCTTATTAATTTTCCCTCTCAAAACATGCAAATAGTTAAAGCCTGAGTGCTTCTAACCAACATTTAAAAATGAAGAGCATAGCCTGAAATAGGTCATCCAGGCTCTTGCTGTAGTTTTGGAAGTAATTCTGTAACTATTTCCAGAGGACACTGTGCTCCACTTTAAAATGAGGTATCAAAGACAGTATCTAGGCTTTCTTCAGGCAGTTAAGTGACAGAGGAAGACCTAACATAGATAAGACACCCTGCTGTTTGCTGACTATCAAAGGAATGAGAAATCCCACCTAGAGAAGATGGCTGGACAACCTCAAACAAGCACTCAACCAGAATTAAAAAAACTTATCTCTACTGTCTCCTGTGCATATACAAAAAGATGAAGGAGTTCAGCATATCTCTTAATACCACAATGGCTGTCATACTGAATTAAAAAAAAACCAAAATAGAATTGAAGTCACAGCACCTTTGACAGAGGGTTCCCAATAACCCATCAAGAACAGTTTCACCTCAGAATTTTGAAAGCCACTTTTGAGAATTGGAAAGTGCATAAAAGCAGTTTAATGGTAACATCTTAAAGGATTTTAGACAGAGGAAGTTCAGAAATTATGTTTAGATGTATGAAGCCTCAACTTAAAGCAGCCAAGCACTGGTGCTCTTTCAGGTGAATATGGAGAAAGCAAAACAGACAACTGGAACTATTTCACTCAAACAACAGAAGTCCACAGGAGACATCCAGGAAGAAAACCTCCCTCCTTCATGTTATCTTTTCACTATCAGCAATTCAGTTGGCAGCCTAAAAGACACTTCCGACCTGACTGGGCACTTTGCCCTGAAGAGAATATGGATCAGGTTTTCTAAATAGTAGATGATGCCCAGACAGCTGAGTCCTGTATCTGCTAAGGCTTGACAGACAGCCAGGAAGTTGGTGCAGCTGCCACCACCCCGACCTAAAGTAAGGATGTGTTGGATTGTGCTGACAGTAGTGACAACTGCAGCTGTGATTCAGAGTTTTGAAACACAAGTGTTCCCTTAAGTATAATTTTCAAATGGTGCTGTTTTTAGGCCATCCACTACAACTGAACAGGCTTTTAAAAGATATTTTTGTCCTCCAGTCTCAAATATTGTTTTAATATTGTTACACACAAACCTAACTAAAATGCAGGAAGGACAGAAATGATTTCCTAGGTTCTTCTCTATTCTGTGCCAGTGAGCTCAGTGTCTGGCAGAGACCAGTCAGACCACTGTGCCCTGTGCAGACACCGATATCCAGCAAACCTTCACTATGACCAGAGTTACTGCTACTCGTACAACTAAACACAGGGAGAAAAAACGATCTTGGTAAAAACAGAGCCTGACTTCAACAGGGTAAATGAAAAGCTTACTCTCATTACTATTTTCTGGGAACATTATATACTTTAATTGCCTAATTATAGTGTAGTAACTTCTTTAGTTTATTAAATAGAATTAAAAAGACAGGCAACAGCAGCAAGTAAATGGAATCCAAGATCATAGGCACAAGAGAAACTGTTTGATACCTACCGGTCCAACATAAACTGATCAACATTTTACATGATTCATAACTTTTAGATTTCTAGTCCTTTTTAGCAGAAGGAATTTTATCATTTGCTGAATTCATACTGCAAAAATACTAATTTTCTACAAGTATTTTCCACCTTTAGAACTATCAAGTTCTTTACCAGAAGAATAAAATTGACTGTAATATTTAATAGCTTAAGAGTTAAAAAAGGAGATATGGAGCTATGTCCCCTATGTTTGAACAGCATATAAACACACCTATCACTGGGATGCCCAGACTTTTACAGATAACAATTAGCTAACTCTCCTGAAGTACAGAATTTTATGTTTTAAAGGCCTCCAATACTATTCTTCTACTGGCGGTACTTTTTACTAGTTTATGGTGCCATGATCTGGGTTTTGAAGTCGCATGAATTACTTGCACATAATCAGATACTTTGATCTTTGTCATTAGTTCTTCCACCTTGTTACTACATTAATTTTATCAGTGGCAGAATTAATAGGATCTGGCTAATGGTTATTTGCTTTAAGATACATCAGCTGTCAGATAGGGAATCAGCTAGACTTTTTGGATCAAGTGCCATGTAATAAAACAGCAATGCTTTTTCCATAACAAGTATCAAAGGTCCTGTGTCTTAATGTTTGCCGAAAAATTTATATTGATTTTACATGCTAGCTGATGTAAATGTAAAGAGAATTTTTCCACAGAAAAAAGCAACTGCTTCCTAGAGAAAGAAATAAAATCAAAACTAAGGACTGAACTTCTGCAAAGAAATAATGACACATCAAGTTGTAGCTCCCCCTCTCTGCAAGGCTTCTAAGCTTTAAGCATGAACAAGAATTCACAGAAAATACAGTCAAAAAAGACAGTGACATCTTGAAAATCAAAGGGACAAACTGCCTGATATCTCATGCATTAGAAAGCAAGAAATATGACCACACAAAAATGTAGACAGCAAACATATTTTTGGCAAATCAGTAAGATACTGCAGAGATCTCTTTTTTCAACGCAGTTCACTTACCTATGTAACTATGAAAGACAACCAAAGCATTTACAGCATTAAAATTTGTTGAAAACATGACAAGAGAAAAATTCACTTACACGTACAGTAACACAGTCAGACAGAACACAAAGAACCCAGAAGTCTGGAAAAAAATTGTACTAAGGTTTTGAGAGTCTATTGAAAAAATGGAGCAAATTACGTTCAATATCAATGCAAATACAGGGCAAACACACTGTGCTTTTAAAAAGTACACATTTCTATACTCAAAGTCAATGGGATTATATGAATACATCAAGAATTAGAGACAGATATATACATCTGCTGTACCAGGATGTACAAGTTTGTTTATTTTTGAGCAAACTGACTAAAGACATGTCCAGGGATGAATGCCACCTCAGCTATAAAACCTTTTCACAAGCAGTAGCTTTTGATGGCTTTCATCTTTTTTTCTGAGTATCTACCCTTCCCAAAATGCCCAATTCCCCCAAAATACAAAAGGGTTTAAAACAAGGCTCCAGTATTTGAGAGCTAATTTGCCTTCCAACAAACACATAATGAAGCATGCATGCCTCTCTCAAATGAGCCTCGTGCACTGTATGTTTGTGGAATCTTTTCCATAAAGTCTGAAGCAAATTTTGTGGTGAGAGGTATCACATAAGCCTAGCTGAAACAACTGGAAAAATACACAAGCTTGAAAGTTCAAAATCCTTTCAGCAGGCCTGCCAAAACAATCAGTGAAATGGATGATGCATAGTTTGCCATAATTAGGCTTCAGAGGTAACAATTAAGTGATCAGAACATTCACACCCACACCAACCAAAAAAGCATGCATTGCATAAATTAATTTTCTCTGAACCTGCCTGTCAGCAAATCATTACTGAGCAGCCATGTCAACACTGCATTTTGGCAGGGATTAATACTAAACACAATTACCCAAGATATTTATCAATTATTTGGAAGTAAAAGGAAAGTCACTTTCAGTACAGTGCTAGATTCCATAAATTTGGTCAAAATGGTGTACAGTGAAGAGGAAAGCACAGAAGAAGTAGGAACATGGGCTGGCCTACTGGTAGTCTGGGATCAATCAAATCAAAAGCATTTTTGAAAATTACACAGTTAAGGGCCTTATGCCGTATTTGCATTTAGGAGGGACTTTGTGCAAGGAACTTTTGATATCAGGGCTTGCAGTTATGGTGGACCGGCAGACTGAAATGAGCTATCAAAGCAATGGGAACTAATGAAACCTGTGATTCTGTAACAACCACAGAAGAAACATGATTTTATAATCAAAAGACAACAAACTTTAGAACACTAGATACAAACCCAGGGCCCAACACTTACACCTACATTGCAAAACTAAATTGAGCACAGAAGATCCACAGAAATTAAAGGCTCAAGAAAGGCTTTATATTAAGAAAACCTGCAGATAAATAAAATTATTTTTAGGCACAGACATGATAATAATGAACAACTTAAAGCTACAGCTGAAATTAGGATATAACTACGTAACAGTAAAATTAATTATCTAAATAAACCATGAAGAACAGAAGGCATTTCAAGGTTTACTAATCAATGTCGTATCTTGCGTAACAAGGAAATGCAAAGCTCAAGTGCACCACTGGTACAAGTCAAACAAGATAAGTCAGGAGAATCAGTATTTTTCACTGATTTTCACCTGTGAGAATCTGAAATAAATCCATTATACTAAATGACCTAATGAAGTCTCCTATCCCTAGGTTTCATTAAACAATATAAAAAGCTACCCAAGCAGCATGCTGTATTCCAAGGTGTCAGGAAAGGGAGAACAACCAAGCCTAACCAAACCTGATCAAATGTATCAAAAGTTTCACTTCAGCTCTGGATGTTTGGTGGCTGGCACTACTCAAACATTGCAATTTAAATTTAAAAACTGAGTCATCTGTCCTGGTTGTATGCCTACATCATCTTAGTTTAAGAATGCCTATTCAGTGCAGCTAATGCCTACTGTACTTCACATGCCATGACTATGAAGAAAAGGGCTATCCATTGTGAAAGAACCATTCCCTGATGCAGGGATCACACACAAGTGACACTACAGGAGAGGGAAAAGTTGAAGGAAAGTTTATTAATTAAAGTACTTCCATTGAAAAATAAAATTTTGTGTTCTGACATCTAAATGTGAAAAATGCATCAGAAAATGTAACACAAACCATTTCGACTTTTGTCCCTAAAATACACAGCTATCTGTAATTCCATACAAAACTGTATTTCCTAGAAACATAAGGTTATATTGTAAGTTGCTCTATTTTTGTAGGGTAAAGTTGTTACATTTTATTAAGGCAGTAATGACCGTTTTGAATGGACTAAGAAGTGATAAGAAACACTGCAAAAGTGCCAGAAAAATAAATCAAAACTGCATAATATTGATTTACTAAGAAATTATTTTTTCACACTCCTTCTCAAAAATAGAACTTTAATGACATCTCAATACTGTCCTCTCTTCCCTATTTAGCAAATTATATTTTCCTCTTCCAGTACCCTTCTCTGGTTCTACTTCAAGCTGCCTACGGACTACTGCACAATTTCAGCAGGAAAGCAGACAGACAAGGGGCCAAAGTAGCAATTAGGGCACGGAAAAACAAGCACTGTAAAACAGCTATTGCTAATCAGCATGAGATATGTTTACTCAATTAAATAGATGGAACCTTTATTAAGACCTCGCATCCCAGGGATGGTCTCTAAAATTAAGAAGAATGAAGGCAAACAAAATGCACATTTGGTGTTTTACAGCCTTTCTATGCTAATTGTGAAGTGACAATGCAGAGCAACACAATGAAACAAGCAAATTTAGCAGATGCTTTGCATACAAGCTTCAGGATTTTTTTTTTTTGCCTACAGTAACATGGATGCATCTCTTGTTCCTCTCTTGGGAGTCTTATTTATTTTAAAAGAAAAGGTAACTGGCAGCTGATTCTGCTACCCAGCTACAGCATTGCCACAGCTGACCAAATAATTCCATGCCAGATCTCAAACTCTACTAATTACAGGTAGTGATTCTCAATCCTCCTTCTTGCTCCCTGCCAGCAAGCCTACGAAGGGAGGGCAGGATGCCAACCAGTGAGGCTGGTGAGGACTGGCCCCTGCTCCCACGAGTGACACTGGGTCACCTGGCAGACATGGGAGTCACGCCATGGTGCATCCAGCAGCGTGACAGGGGACACGGTGGTGCTTCTGTGAGAGGTCAGGGGGGACCTGCAAGGCCAAACTCGCCAAACCTGTGCCTCTCAGGGGTGGGCACTGCTGCTGGAGGTAACAAAACAGAACTCTCACAACGCATGTGGCAGCGGGGAAATACTGAAAACTTCACACGTGGCTTTTCAGTGACACACAGGAACGTGCACACTATGATTTTAATGACTTTGTACTTTCATTTGCACTTCTGTTTTCATAAACCAGTCCTTTTAAAACAGTAGTTCACAGATTGCAATGAGGAATGTATGCCAGCTATTTTGAACAATGGCAATACATTACTATCTGACAATTTAACAAGTTTTTAATAACCCGAGTCAAGACCCTTTTCAAGGGCCCATTTTGTGCTAGGTATCTCAAACATAATGGCAGGCCTTCCTAACAAGCATTAAATGCACTATTTTGCTAGATTTGGCCTGGATCCATGATGCTCACTGAGGTGCTGAATATTATCCATTTTCCTAAAATAGATTCAGCTACAGAAAAGTTGGGAATTATTGCTGGAACTGGATCTCTTTGCTGATTTTACAAAATTAAGCTATTTTGTAAATATAAATAATGCAGCTGTATTTTAAGTACCTAAAGGCTTATGCATACTCCAAGCTAGTAAATTATCATAAGGCACTCAATGCACTTGTCAGAATAAAGGAACTTAAAAGCATGCACTTAAGTACAGTAAATAAAGGAAGCATGTACATACAAACACGGACAAAAAACTGTTAAAACTGTCTTCAGAAGAGGGTAGGTTTAATCATTGTCAAAAGCAAACAAATGAAAGAAGAAAAGGAAAAGTCACCTATAATTATTCTGAATACTTTATTAAGGGAAATGTTAATCGCCTTCTCTGGTCTTTTATAAGAGTGTAAAGACTTTAAAGCATTTATTTCAACAATAGCATAAATTTGTCTATGAAGTCTGCATCCATGCTTTTGGAAATTCAAATTATTGGCACTTTCTATCACAAAAATCATCTCAATGTGCACAAAAGAATGATAAACATTACTTTAAAAATATTTACAAACAATGAGAACACAAAAATGCTCAAAAACTCAAGAGGTCACTTCTGAAAATGCATAGTAGATTTGAGATCTCCCCCTCCCATAAAGCAACATTTCTAGCAAGGTACCTTCTCTTCTTGCTACAATATAACTCACCACCAGAGGTTTATGTTTTATAGGAATAAACCAGCAGTCTACTGCAAAATTAGCCACAAAATTAAAAGCTTATTTAAATTTAACAGCAGTAGAGAAACATATAAAGCATGTATTTTAGAAGATTATAAAAATGTTTGTTCATATTCATCCAGTGTAGAAGGTATATTGTATTACATCTTTGTTTATTAAGACAGTGGTAAAAACTCACTCTGAAGTGTTTCAAGTTCAGCCTTAGCCAGGGCATCTTCTTTCGCCTTCATTTTTGTTTCTTTATATTCTACATATAATTGTCTGGCATCCTTTAAGAAAACGTTGCAATGGCATTAGCATCCTTATACAAACAATTATTGCAATGGCTCTGTTTTAAGTTCTCACTTAACCGCACACATTAAAAAAAAAAAAAAAATTTGTTTTCTTGAGTTACAGCAATTTTCAGTCTAAAATGTAGAATTTGTGTAATAAAGGTTCAAAAGAAATAGCATTGATACTATAGACTATGATGCTCACTGACATCCTGAAAGGCAAAATGGTTAGAGAAACTACCCACAGTTTTGTAGAGACCATGTACCGACTTTGCTCAAATCAGCAATCTGGAAGTTCAAGGGAGAAAAAAAAGTTTTTAATTAGAGTAGTGTGTGCAGGGACAAACAAAGGTAATTGCCAGGCAGCAATCTCCATGTGAACTCAATAAGGTAACACTAACTGCATGTGCCAACTTGTTCTCCAACTTGTTTTTTTTTTTTTAACTAACTTCCACATTGCTATTAAAGTGTTGAAAATAATATATTTTTTCTCCAAGGACTAGACTCTAATCTGAAATCTATAAATAAAATGTACACATAAAACTAGAAGTCCTGCCACACATACACCACAATAAGGTACACTTCTCCAAAATCTGATGAATTAGTAATTACAGATTTCTGTTGAAAGCTTTCCAATATGAACAACCAGATTGCTGAAGTAAGAAGTATGGAGAGTTTTCTTACTCTCACTTACCAGTTTAAGAGATTTCTATACTCATTCAAAAACAAGGAATCTATAACGGAAATGCTGAAATAGAGAAATGGTTATTAATCTTTTTCAAGCATGCAGAATGTCTATTAATTTCAGTATTAGAGAGACCTAATCTTAGTTCTTTTTACCCAAATATACTTTCTGGTGTTATTACACAAACAGTATCACTTTTTACAAAGGGCGATTTAAATTTTAAATGTAGAATGTATTGTAAAATGGCAGTAAACATTTTTTATCATTTCAACTATATTTGAACAAAACCTGGCGTCATCAACATAAGACATAATAAAACATCTTGAAAAATTTGAGCTAAGCAGCCATTCCCACTGCCTCTAATGGTAGAATTCATCCCATTCTCCCTGTGAAGATACAATTTTCTTCATGTTACACCTTCATCTACCCTTTCAAAGATACTTGAGGGAGATTGGAAAACACAACATGAATTGTGACCAAGCTCTGAGCAAAAGTTTGTAATGGTCTGCAGACATTTTATAGATACAAGTCAGCACACTTGAAGAACTCTGACAAATTCCCACAAAAGATAAGTGAAGCTCCACCTCCTTCCAAAACACCTCTTCTTACTCCCTACTTTTTTTTTTTTTTTAATACTGGGTACAGGAAATGGAAGGTTATATTTTTTTCCAGTTCTATGTAGGAAGTCACTGCACACAAAAATAATTTTAAAGGCTTTACATAACTTTTTGCTGCTGGAACATAACAGAAGAGAGCATCTTACATACTAACATATTTAGGATTGGGGAAAAGGGGGTTTTTGGTAGCTTTAGTAGAGTTGTGGCTAGAAAAAAGTGTAGCTACAGGAGGACTCGCATTAACAGCAGATATGCAGGCTTTGAGGAGACATATGTGAATTATAAAATTAGGATCAGCATTGGCTCTCTTTTTGGTTTACCTGAAATAAGAACTCCCTACCACACTGGAAACTTTCCTTATACTCTCGAGGTTTGGCCTACTTGCAAAATTAAGAAACAGAAACAGACATAAATGCAATAGTTCATTTCTCCTATGAGTTTGAGACATTTGGGTTGTGTGGCATACACAGAACTCAGACTTATGGATATCCAAAAAACGCTTTTGTTTAAGGCTATGATTTCAAAATGGCTACAATTAACTGGCATTTAAATTTAACCCATTTGACACTGAAAGCCAATATTTGATGCTAAATTCTGGTGTAAAATCCATTATTGCTTGTGGGATCTCCAGACAGCAGGCACTAGGGGGTAACTGTCAATCTCTCCAGCATGTCAATCACAGAACAATTGGAAATGTGTCTCAGATGAAAATGAGACACAATAGCTGAACAACAAAGAAAACTAGTCAGAAGCACGTAAATGAAATTTGGTAGTATTGTTGCTTCATAGATACAAAATGGATTATTACTACAAATGAAGTAATATGCAGGTTACAAAGGCAACAACCAGTCTTTTATCTTATCAATAAGATTATTATGGCTAGTACCACAGTAATAAAAAAAAGGGAGAATGCACATTTTGAAGCATACACAAATGTATACATATAAAGAAGAGCAAAGGAAAAAAACAACAAAAAGCTTTACTCAAAATGGACTTCGAAGATTTGAAAATCAAATCCTTCCCACAAAAACATAAGAATGGCTCTACAGGTTGTAAGAAAAATTAAAAGGCCTACCTGAGTAAAGACCTTAATCACAGATACAAATTTCATGGGTATTAGACCTTAGAGGTCAAAATGAAAAAAAAACCACTGGAAAACCATTTAACATAGGAAGTTTTTTTAAGAAAACTTCCGCCTTAATGTAAATAAGCCCCTTTCAATTTATTCTTCACTAGCTTTCAATCAGTCTAAACAGGAATATTTGTTTTCAAGAATATTCAGGTTTGGTAATATAAGTATTTCAAACAGATTTATGTTCAGATCTTTCACTTTTCCAAAGTGATAAAGTTAAGCAGTTATTTTGTCTCAATACAAGCATTTTAGGGCCCTAAAGACACTGACAATATAGATACAGTCTTTTCCAATCTAATGCTCCTTCCCCAAGATTCAGTAATGAATTTTATAGCTCATAATATGTGCAACATCAAAATTTTATACTTAATGTATACTTCACCTTCAAGAGGTAATAAAAATAAAAACAATATTTTTGTACTTGGGGGGTGGAACAGTACAGAGAAAAGAGACACACAAATTTGGACTAAAACTTCACCTTACTTAATCAGAAATACTATGTTCTCATTTTCAGGAGTTTAAGAAGTTTTCAAAAAGAACATCAATACAAATACATTATTTCTTCTCACCATCAAAGCAGTATAACACGTAATTAGTTAAGCAGAAAGAATAAAGCTGAGGGCTGATATATGCTGGGTTATTACACTATGAATTCAAATATATGCTTTCCAAAAAGGAACAGAATGAAAAAGAATGTATTGGAAATGCAAAATCCTGCTCTTAGTATTTCTAAATTATATTTAAAGTAGCATATATAGGAAGATCCTGTGATTACCCTCATATTTAATCACAAACAAGAATAAAAAATACAGAAAAATTCTTGAAAATATAGTTTCTCTCTTTATATCAGTATTGTCTCATGTTAATAAATTGGGATTGCTGAGACAAAGCTGAGCTTGAGTTATGCAGAAATACAGAAATTCCTGATCCTCAACTTTCAAGGGTTTTTTTCCTTTGTTTTGGGGTTTGGGGTCTTGGTTGGGGTTTTAGGTGGTTTTTTGTTTGTTGCTTTTAAATCAAGAGATACAGCATTTATTCTCTAATTCTAGAGGCAAAAATTTCAGTTCTGAGTAAGACAGTAATTTTGGCTTCTCCTTCACTTTTGGGGAGGCTTTGTTGTTTTGTTTGCTTTGTGGTTTTTGGGTTTTCGTTATTTGGGGCTTTTTCCCCTCCAGTAAATATAAATCCTCCTGGCTTTCTGGTCTACCTCAAAAAAATTGGAGATTAGGAAAAAGAAAGCAAGCAACTTGAAACAGCTTTCTGTACTTGCTGTATGAGAATATTCATTCCCGATTTTGTGATAGAAACAGCTTCACACTTTAGTTCTTTGGGTAAGGGACTGATACAAACAAAATTCACAGTTAACTGAAAACTTTCTCAAAAACATGCTTAAAATCAGTATATTGAAATAATTTTTTTTGGACTAATTTTTATTAAATCAAAACAATAAACACTTGTATGGAGCTATTGAACCAATTTTTTGTCCTTTTGAGTACAGTATTATTGTATACAATTTATATTAAAAGGAGAGAAAAACAAGTTAAAGTAAATTTACTCCACCAGCCAACTTTCAGTTTGCTTTTTCTATGCAATAAAAATTCCAGCCATTACACCACAGCAAAAATACTCTTTGGATGGGTTTCTCAACTAGTGATATCAATGTGTTATGGTAAGAAATAATGTTTCAAAAAAAGAGTTGAACATTATGATTTATACTTCTCTGGCATTTTTATCTCTTTGCCCGAAGGCAATCTAGTAAATAAATAGGAATTACATTACTTCCTCCTTTATAATCAGAAAATCATGCTTTGCCTGTAGAATAATCCCAGGTGTGGGGAGGCTCTTCAGCTGCGTACAGCCCGTGGGCAGTTGTGGCGTGGCTCCCAAGCCCTGGTGCATGTGACCAGCAGCTGGCTGTGCCACTGCAGTCTCTGCTGGGAATTCCATGTGCCCAGCGGTGAGACAAAAGCAGCCAGAAGGGGAAACAGAGGTCAGTGCTGCAAGGCCTCTCTGGAACCCATTTCACAGCTCATGAAGCCTCATACCACAGCAGAGCAGGAGCATTAACTGAGAGCCAGTATTGCCTCGCACACACAAGCTACTCTTGGAGCTATGCTCCTCTCACACGGGTGGTAGGATATGTAGACTTACAGTAACTGATATAAAGAAGCTGCCACAGCACAGCAGGCAATTAAAAGCAAGTTTCTTTACTCTTACTGTCTTACATTTACTTAAAACTTTTAGTATTTTGGCAGCACATTTTTCCTCCAGAGCCTCAAACAAATTTGTTTCTACCCTGTTAGAAACAAATTATTTTTGCTCACTTGCATACACCCAGAATACTTGTTTTACCATCCACTCTCCTCTAACCTGCTTCTAAGCTTCTAATTGACCTCAGGGTCAAGAGCGTCATCCTTACTTTGGTTCTCCCAACAGCTGCGAAATAGCAAGAAACAGAGCAAATGGGCAATCACTCGTGCCACACATCCTGAAATTGCTCGCTCCCCACAAATTATACCAACATTGGTGCTGTACAGTAAATTGGAATATGTCAAAACCCTGTAAAGCTGGGAAATATAGAGATATTTAACCTTACTGACTTGAATAAATCCCTTTTTAAAAAAAAAATCTTTTTTAAGGCCTATGTTATTAAATGCAATAAATTTTGTTTTAATCTCAAACAATTTTATATAAAGTCACATGCGAAGACAGAAACAACTCACAAATACATTTGCTGACCTAATCAAATCTTGCTTAAAAGCTAACTTGCCAAAGGAGATGCCCTGCTGGCAAAGCCTCTTGAGTTTAATGACACATTGCCAATCCGTTTAAGGCCAAAGCTGAACCATCTCTAAACAGGTGTTGAATTGTGATCATGGATTAAAAGAAAACCTGAGGAAAAAATGCCAAGAAATTAAACACCTCTGGGTCACTAGTTTGAATCTATTCCAGACTACTAAATCAGCTACAGTAATTACCATCTGGTAGTCCACATAAAAATAAATCACCGGCTTTTTTGTTTTAATTCATTTTGTGCTTCACAAAGGTCTTTATAAACACAAGTTTCAATTGTAATTGAAAGCTTTGTTCATAATCTCACTAGGTTATACCCAGTGCAACTCTGTACTGAGCTTGAACTGCATTCTCATTACTGGTGGGCCACCAGCTCTCCCAACAGCTCACTGGGAGGGTGTGTGCACCACACCTACAGGATTACAGATAGAAGAAGGAAACTTTATTTTCTTAACAAGGAACCATTTCTGTCCAAAACAAACAAAAATGCTTTCTGCTCCATTACCCTCAGGACAACAGCAAGCTCATAATTCAGTCAGTGTAAAAATAAAGACATTCACTGCTAAATTTCACCACATCAGTGTGGAGGAAAAGTTGACCCAGGACCACTAAGAAACACACCTATCTTCTGTTTTCTGAAGGAAATAATTTCTGAAGAATAATTAAAAACATTTCTTAAAAAGACTCCTTTCTTAACTTATATATCTGGACGTCAAAAAAAAAACCCTCTAGGTCATCTGGTTTTGGAATAAATTGCAATTTACTTATGGTAGCTTTCCCACAAAACATAAGTACACTTAACGCAACTATCTGTTCCGTACTGCATACGCAATTTGAGATTAAATCCTTGCACACTACATGTAGCTGGTTTATTTCTAAGAAGAAATTTCAGTTCCAATAGACATTTTAGTTGAGTATTTGGGGGGGTTTTCCCCTCTCTTTTTTTTTTTTTTTAAAATCCGTTGCCTTTTTCCAGGTCATTCTCATGAATGCGTTAAGTAAAATGACCTTAGAAAAAATTTTCATTCTTTTTCTATTTTTTTCTTAGCCTACATTACAAGAATTAAACTTGGTAATAGCCAAAGTAATTTACACTCCACTTAATGTTTCTCTCACAGCACAGATATTTGATTTATGATACATTTCATGTGTTTTTCTTCCTTTGCTTCTTCAAACAAACTCCGAAATGTTGTTTTCACCCCTAAATCTAACTAAACTCAATGTGTAGAAATAAAAACATATGTAGTTTCTCTCAAAATACAATTATCAACAGTTTAAAAAACCTGCTCATTTTCTTAGTTTCTCTCATCCTCCCCTCACATTTTTCTTCCAGTTTCTTGACATAAAATGCAGGCTACAATAAAATGGCATAGGCCATCACAAGGGCATGCAAACAAAGCATTTTTCTTCAGTGAAGGCCCACCTTAATTATTTTAAGTGCCTCCTTCTGAAATCTGACATTTTGAAGGAGGAAGGGAAGTAGGAGAAAGACACTCAATTGGATAAATGAGAGCCAGGCATGAGCAGAAGCTCAGCAACCTGAATCCTCAGACACAGCTGTTCCAAGGAGAATATTCACATTACAAATAGGGGGAGAGATGGATGCTAGGTAAAAAAAAATTCACTACGAGAATAGATAAAAAGTTTTATTTCTTGCTGTTTTTGTGATGCTGTTATGTTTGATCTGTTTTGGGGCTTTTTTAATGAAGTCTCCTCTGAGGAAGAACTTGTGTCTGTCACAAGCAGGTGCTTCTGTTTCATTAGTCTGAGAAAACAGTTCAGCTGTTTTACTGGTAAGGCTTTGAAAAACTCAATGGCAGAGCAACATTCAGTTAAAAGTATTGCTAACTCTTCCCCTTTCCTGTCCCAAACGTGTTTCATTTAAATATAGATACATTTTTAGAAGTTCATCTACAATTGCATTCGTAGTAGGTGAATGACAGATTCTTAAAACACCTTGTAGGCTCTTAAATGACTGGAGAAATCATTTAGATTAAAACTATAAACTACTAAAATCTGTAGCATCCATCCTGATGTCAACCACTGCAATACCTTGTTAAATAACTTGCATGTGTAACAAGCACATGTAACACTACTCAGTATCTGTAGAATCCTTTCTCTTCTGCCTTAACATTAAATACCCTGAAATCTCAAGGCTATGTATTATTGAAGAGAAAAGCACTTAGATTTAAAACAGTCACCTTGTACCAGGGTATAATACATTATACCATGGTAAAACATATTATAATATATATCTTACAAGTACAGATAACTTTTTGCTACATGTTGGTAATTGCAATTAAGGCAGCTCTTGCCGAAATATTAAATATACCTCAAAAAGAGCCCAGAGTAGCTCCCTGTCCAGGTAGCTACAACATACCATGTATCTTTTCAACTGTCATTTCAGAACACAGCTCCAACATGAGCTCACTGCTGCTCTCATGCCCTTCGGAAGAGGTGATACTTCTTTAAGTATTGTTAACTAATGAGCAACAATAATTTATTTCAGTCACCTGAACTCCTGAGTAGTCTTAACATTGAGGATTACTTATGGTTTATTGCATGTTAACTTATGTAACTAGCGGGTCATGTTAAACAACAACAAAACAAACCCTGCAGTTAAGCAGTAGTGTCATTTACATATGGGCCAATTTACTCTAGAACCCCTATCTCTTTCTTTCCTTTTTGCTTCAAAGCCTTCCTGCTCTGATTTCCTCTACAACATGCTTCCCCTGCCACCAAGCCCCTGCTTGATAGTCTCCAATTTTCCAAGAGTTACTGGACAGCTTCTTTTCCAGTACCAATAATTTAATGGAATAGGAATCCAAACAAGGGCTAAGGTCTACGAAGAACCAAACATCACTTCTGTTATACTTATTTTCTGGCAATTCTGACAGGCATAGGAGCTGCTTTTTGAATAGCAAACCTGAAACCTGTTATACTGACATAACACTCTATCTTAATATCATAAAAATTATAAGAAGCCTGTAAGAAGTCCTAATTTAAAATTATTTACTCATCTTGCCATATTGTGTAATTTTTAAAATATTTTGTAATTAAGGCAAAAGGGAAAGTCCTATCATTATTAATAAAGTTTCAAAAATGCAGCAACAGAGTTTGCTAACCTTAAGTATTTTCTATCTGACTCCCCTTGATGAGGTATGAACATCAAAGCTTAATTCGGACACAACAGTTGATTAAGCATAATCAATTTCATTTAAGAACTTGCAAAAATAAAGGCTTCTTTAATAAAAGAGCCCCAAAGTTCTGATGAAATTTTTAGAAGAGAAAGAGATATTAACTTTTGCATCTGTTGGTAGGAAAAATTAAAGGCTATAAAAATCAATTCTGAAAGACCAGACGTTATTGTATTTATAACTTTTGTTTTGCTAAGAGAGTAGGAATTATAACTATAGTCTTTTTCCAGCTTGAATCCAGTTTATTCAAGGAAAATGAAAAGAAAGTACAGGAGATATTAAAAGAGTTATTCTGGTAACTGATCTGACAATACTTACATTGGTTGAATACCAACTAAATTTTACAGTTTATAGTATTAGATTAAAACACCACAGCTGTGAGCAAGTCCACCACATTGATGTTTATAAATTACAACCATATCTTCGTTATTTTACCTTAGCAATTTCAGGTATCAATTTGTATCATTATCCAGTGAATAAAAGAAAGAAACTCCATCATGAAAAGCAATTTCACTGTTACTCCAAATTCAAATGGCATATTAAAATTTGCTATGAAAGTATAGCAACTGCTAATTTGAAATTAAAGTACTTTTGTTAACATCACTTAAAAAACATTGCTGTTCCTAATTAGATGGATATATATCACCCCCTCCCATAATTTATTCTTGTAGTTTTGCCTAAAAGAAACTGCTTCCTTAAGATGTTAAGACTAATATGCATTTAAAATACATTCATATTTCCATGAACTTATGATAGCAAATTTGCCTCCAATGCATAATTTTTATATATATATACTTACATATATATATATATATGCTATGTGTTTGAGCCAAAAAATTTTTTAAGAACAAGTGCCACACATCTGATTATGCACAATAACACCATCAAGAAAAATTAAGTAATACAATTTAAAGTCATTACTATTACCTGGAATAGCTGAGGTAAAGCTTTCACTGTGAGACAGAACCATATTCCCAGCTTGCATGGAAGTAAGTCATGCCATTGTGGTTTGTCCAGTACTCTGCAGACAAAATTGTAGGTTTTTCATTATTACCACATAATCTCAAAGCCAAAACTTTCCCATTATCCTTTAAGATGATTAGCACTTGTCAACTCCCATAAAAATGTCTAACTACATAATAATAAAGATATATTTGAAACATTTAATTCAAAATATGTAACAGCTAACTTCTAATATTGCTTTATTTTGATCTCCTAAAAGGGCTTTTCTTCAAGAAAATAAATTCAGAAGCCACATAATCATTTCAGTTTAAATAAGAAACCAAACCAAAAAAACACTCAAGCCTCAACCAAGTGTTCACAAGTGCTGACAACCAGATATGAAGACTGTAGCATAAACAAAACAATACATAAAAATTAATGTCATTTGCAGTTCACTGGAGCATTACTCACTGATGTCATCAGCAAAGACGACAGGAAGAATGGTCTCTGATCTCCATCCCTCATTGATCCAGTTCATGCCCCTGCTGTGTGAACTATTTAAACCCTTTATTTCTTTCTATGAATCAATAGAAGAAATGGTGGTATCTTTTGGAGTGTCCTGAAAGTCACTATTTCCCTATGTGTTCCTTGACAAACAATGTGTTAGAAGCCTTGACCAACGGGCTCATTTTTAAGTTAATCAGATAAAAAGCATTTAATCAGACAAGCATTAAAACCCATAAAAACTCCTTGCTTGGTATAGTAATAAAACTCAAATAAATTGAAATTTGTTAACTGTAATCAAAGGCAAAAACCCTTAAAGACAGAAAAAGTTCTAAAATCTTCTAAAAACAACTTGTAGAAATAATACCCTTTTATAAGCCAGATGCCTTTAATTCAGCCTTAATCTTTCAATGATTATTGATCTGCTGAATAAACACCATGTGCTTATTTACAAATCCAAATCTGAAAACAAATCTACACTGGCACATTTTATATCAGCAATGGCTAGTACTACAAATACAGTTATTTTTCTCACAGAGTATTTCAAAGATGCAAAAATAAAATGATAGAACTAAATCAGTAGCTGACAGAATGTTTTAAAATAAAGAAAACAAGAGAGTTCCTTCCCACCTTTCATTTTTGTCTAGAGCAGCAAGTTTGGCTTCATCTGTACTCCTCCCGCCTGTTTTTTTCTTCTTCTCCCTCTTTTTTCTGCTAAGCAGTTCATCCTTGATGTAGAAAGAACTACGGTTACAGGTTATCATTAGCATGTAAACTACAAATGTTACTGGGACTCTTCTGTGAAGGGTAAACAGTAGAGTAGCATTTATGCAAATGTATCTGGGGTCCTACATGATTAAGTAAAATGATCTATCTTAACAATAACTGTTGCCATGGTATCCAGTCTTTAAACACACATGAAGTCCAGTTCTGTCACTCATGTGTATCTCCATAGCAATCAAAGTTTTCTAAGAGGAGAAAGCATTCAACCTGCCTCCTTTCTCATTCATCAACTTCAATAATGCAGTAGAAAATAAAAAAGTAAATAGATGCTAATGTATGAATATTTTTCAAGTTATGCTTAGTTTTTTTTCTGAGTCCACAAACTGCAACAGACTTTTATATGACAAAAAATAATATTATCAAAAAATGTGTTTTATACTGCTTACCAATTCCCACCCTGTTAAGGAAAACCCAAAACAAAAAAGCATTTAACTTAGAACAAAGCAAGCATGACTTTTAAATGAATAAAACCTGATTCTTTTTAAACCATAGATATTACTACAGTAGCATATGATTCTGCATCAACAAATGATAGAAAACTTTTTATTTCTCTTCTTCCTTCCAGCTAAAAACCAAAGGACCAGCTCTTGCAATTTATTTCCAATTGTAGAAAAATTAAGGTTTTACTTTTTAGATTACTGTTTCTGAGATGCTGAATATCTTATTCTATCATTATCACCATTTTACATATAATCCTTTTAAAATACGAAAAATCCTAATTCAAACCAGGGGAAGTGGTAGAGATCTCCGTAACATGCAAACTTCTGCAGGAAATTTAATACTAATAATTGAAGCAAATTTGATTTATTACCAATACTTACCAGCTGTTTTTCCAGGTAGATTGACCAAACCACAGCATAATGACCCACTGTGAGTATAATGAACAAGAGTAATGCCAGCTCAGCATTGCTCATTTTTCTCACCCGCCTGTAGTAGAACACAGGCTGTCGCCAATCTGGTAGTCCATTGATCAGAATATCATCATACCTACAGTAGCAAATATAACAGGCTTTCATGGAGAGCTAAAAACGAAATAAGCCAAACCATCCAATTATAAAACAAAAGATAATCCACAGAGTGCTTGAATAATATACACACAAAAGATCATTTAGTAATTTTATTTTCTTTTTAGAGAGCAATGCCTTGTTTTGTCAGCAGATAGGCTTGCATGTGTAAACAAACAGAATCCAGAACCAAACGCTGGGGGCAGGGGGAAAAAAGAAATTCAAATATTCCAGCAATACTCACCCTCCTGCCCCTCCAAGTTAATTCACTTTTGGAGTAAGAGACTTCCAGAAATATCGATGTGTTCTACGTGCTCAGTAACCAGCGGGCAGGTCTCCATGATTGAAGTAAATAGCAACCCACTAACTACTAAATAGGTAACCAAACATCTCAAACACTACAACCCCCTTTTTCTTTTACAAATTAAAAGCATAAGTGCTGGGGGGAGGGGAGAGGTATGTCTGCTTTTTGTTTTTGTCCTTCAGTACCACAAAATCCATTAGGTAAAAACATGCCAGACTTACCATCTCTTCTTTGTAAGATAAGAGTTTAAGTTAGAGGGTTGATATTGAAAATCAATATTTTAAACATATTGATGTTTGAAAACAAAGTTCACCAGTTTTTGATTTTCTATTTGAAACACTGTCTTCAAAATCAACCTATTTTAAAACTGTTCAATTACTAACACTACTAATTGTACAGAAACCATTTTATGACAATACTTTTCCTTCACACAAACGTCTTGAAATATCTTAGTATGTCTGAGGTCTTTTACTTACAGTATATGATCAACTTAAAAATAAACAAACTACGGACATACAAACCAGATGTTTTAAAATTAAGATTTCAGAGTAAAGTTTCAAACAAAAATCTCTACAGTAAACTCAAAAACCTGTATATTC
Source organism: Acanthiza pusilla (assembly GCA_036630365.1). Taxonomy (NCBI): domain Eukaryota; kingdom Metazoa; phylum Chordata; class Aves; order Passeriformes; family Acanthizidae; genus Acanthiza; species Acanthiza pusilla. The sequence continues at coordinate 35,775,560 of JAXCHO010000073.1, forward strand.
AAGATGCACAACCTGTTAATCTTAAATTGAACACAACTCATTACATATTCTAATCACACCGTTTCCAGAATTAAATCTGCACTGAAAGGCCTAATTTGGTGCAACACATTGACCAAAATATTTTAATTAAAAATATTCTGAGTTAGTCGCAGGCCTAATTACAGGAATAGAAATAGGGCCTATATTGTCATGCAGGTCAGTAGAACTCAGTAGTAGGTTTTTCTCAAGTAAATTGACCAATCCAGGAATAATAGCGCAGCTGCTAAACTGCCAGTCTTGACATGTAAATCAATTTAAATGCAACAACTGCAGTAGCTACTTTGATAGTTATTAAATTGATACCTTGGAGATGTACTAAAAAAAATTTCCACAAGCAAATTCATTTTTTAAGCAGAAAAAGAAGCAGTGGTTTTCAATTAAAAATATACTTTCATATAGTGCATATCTGGAAAAGCTGACTTCTGATAAAACATTTGTTCAAGTTGGCACTATTTCTACATAAAAGATTTAACACCTCAGGATTCTGCTCTGTTCTGAATGATACCAGAAGTAAAATTCATATCACAAAATTCAATCCTCCATTACAACTATGAGAATACTAAGGTTAACATCTATTATTGTAAAATTTAAACTAATAACATTTTTCCTTTCCCAGTTAAGTCAGAACAAATTAACTACTGCCACCTTAATACAAACTCTGTTCAGAAAAATTGCTTATGATATTATTTTAAAATTAAGACTTCACTTAGCTTTTGTTTAAGAAATAAGTAGAAGTTTTAGCCTTTAAAAAATAACACATTTACAAGATTTTAGTGATAATAGAAGAGAGTATTTTAGAAACAGAACCATTTTAATAATAAATTAGGTTGATAGCAAGGTTTTACATATGATGTTCTTCCTTTGAAATCTTTAGAGAAATACATGCAGAATCAGGATTTTTTAAAAATACTAATCTACCTTTATTAAGCCATTGCCTTCTTATATACTAAGGGTTGTTAATTGATGTACTGAAAAAGTGGCTGCTGATTAAATAAAGTCCATACATGCTGATGGTAACAGTAGAGTAATATGTAAACCAAGATTTCAAACTAACATTCGGCAACCACGTTCTATTATAAACTATCTGTTAAGAAAAAAATAAATGAAGACAGCAGAGCCTCTTGCATTAAGTGCTTTAAACAGCACTCGGTATTTACTAGGCTATGTCCGCTGTTCTGAACAACAGTCTCCAAGGATTAAGTCTCAGAATCAATGCTCTATTGATTTTACTATCAATGAGCATTATGGCTCACACGACTGGCCATTTTAAGGGAAGATAGCTTCTATTATAACCCACTTTTTAGAATATATACTGTTAAAAGATAAATCACTGCTTTCAATAGTAATTAAGCTCTGTATTTGAAAAATAAAGATATCAATGATTTTTAGGTTTTCAACTGGAAAATGATCCTACTGAAACTCAGAAGCTTCCATAATCTTGATTTTCAAATTTAAAATGTGATTTAATTAAAAGCAAGTTTCTCATTAAAGAATTCCTGTAGAGACTCTTATATTAACTATGAAAGACAGTTAATCCGTGTGCATCAAGAACTACATTTGAAATTTAATTACAAAGCATTCTTTTGGCAACCTATATTAATTGTAACTCTATGTAAGGAAAAAAACTAAGCTGAAAAGACACCGCTGCAGGTTTTTTTCCACAAACATATGTACACAGAATACAGCAAATTTTTCACACATGAGTATGCCTACCAGTTGTTTCTGAAATGTAGCAGTCAACAAGCTACAAAAAACCCCAAAGCATTAGTTCAGAAACAAAAAGCCAAAAACATTCTTCCCCATTTAAAAGTATGCTGAATATTTATTTTAAATCTCAGCAGTCTAGAAAAGATTCAGTAATCCTGTACTGAAAGTAACAAATTGCAAGATTATTAACATTTCTTCTTTTCTGTAAAGTTTCATATAATAGTTTTTAGAGTACTTTGTGAATTAATTACGTTGCAAGTTAAAAAAAAATCCATTAACTGTAGTAACTAATTACAGTATCATCAATCTTAATATAATTATAATTTACTTTTCCCTTTAAGAGAGCCACTGCATTTCATATTTCAAATAATTGCAGAGATCTGATATAGTTTATATACTATAACCTCAAATTAATGAGGACTATTCTGAACTATGGGAAGGTTGCACTGGTGTTTTTTATTTTGGGGGGCCTATTTTCCTCAAGCTGTTAAAGACATGCAGCACAACACCAGCCAGAACAATTCATACCTATGAATACAGACATTTAATAATTAATTAGAACTAAGATAGACACCTTTCTTACTCCAAACAAGTATATCTTGATTCCTTTGCAAATGTTTCCTGTAATCAAGCCAACATTGCTGCAGAAGATAGGCCTGGCAGGTAAAAAAAGCTCCGTAAAAAGGTAACAAACAATGAAATTAAGATCTAAGATTTTTTTGTCTAATTACAATTAACAGAAGTGCATAAAACTATAAGATAATCAAAGGCTAATAAAATTTATCACTGACAAATTGATTTACCCATAAATGCTCTAAAGGTGAACTGTATTTCAGGAAATGCACTGATCTCTACATACCCTAAAGATAAAATTTTCTGTAGAATTTCACACTGGAGTGTGTATACAGAACAAAATACCGTGTTCTGCTGCATGTATGTTTAATTTAATGTTAAACAGTGTTACATTAAATGGTGCTGCATGTATGTTTATTGTCAGAATATTTGAATGTTTTGATCGTGTATCACTCAAAAGTGTGTAAGAGAGAAGTATTAACATGGTAATATTACTAAATTCTGTAGTACTACTAATGAGACTAACATACTCCACGAGCAACTATGTAACTTTCTCAAAAATGACAACCACCTTTTAAAGCCCAGTACTGCTACTGTCAGTAGAGGAACTGTAATATTTTAAGAAAGGCTTCTGCCATCAGACAAGTAAAAATGCACTGATAAATAAGAAAACACAAGGGTTCTAGAAGAACAATTACATACAGCTAGCCAACTGATCCGTCTTTTTAAAACGCTGTTTCTGTACCCACACAAACAAACAACACCTCTGACATTCACTGAGAATGACATTCACGGAGAAGGGGTTTTATTGTTTCAAAATGAGTTCATCACTCTCTCGTACAGTGCAGGACCTGCCTTTGCTGGCTTCACTCTATACACACACCAGGAATGACAGAGGATTACATCACTTTTGAGGTGAACAGTAAGAGGCAGGTACAGCTGACTTCACTGCACAGAAGTAGAAGCCTGCAGCTCGCTCTTTTCTTGGTGGTGTAAATCCCTGCCCCAAACCATTTGGGTGTCCAGTTGTGGAGGGACTCCCAGCTCAGCTGCCAGTACAAGGCTGCAGCACAGTTTCTGCCCAGTGCAGGGGCATGACAGTAAGCTCTGAGCCTATTCCACCATGTCCATGCTCACACAATTCAAAGCCAAATATCAACAACTAAAGTAGAAAGATTCCAAAAAGCAATAATTCCCACCCTTTCCTTTGCTGTTGTGAGTAAGCCTCGAGTTACCTTCCAACAAAACCAGTACAAGAGGGGGAGCAGCTCCTATCACACTTACCGAAGCCTTGGATTAGAGACGAGCTACAACAACGCCTTACAGGAGACACCACAGGCCACCCCCTGTTTACGAGCTCAGCCGAGAGATTATCATTAGACTGCGCAATAAACCTGATCAATACAGGGCTTCTCAAAGCAATGAGACCATATAGCTCTGCTCTACATGTTATTCCTAAACTCTGTATATTATTTCCAGGAAATTCTCTGAAGGCAAACATTGTTTAATACACTACATTTCTATTTATTCAACTATAAAATCAGTATCAACAATACACACAAATTGTGCCAGAAAAAATAGACATTGTCTATGTACAAAATGTTAGCAACAATTAATCTAAGCTAGAACACTCTACTGCTGCTTTAACTTCTCATCTGTAATCACTGCTGCACTAATTAACAGTATTTGAGTAAGTCACATTTGTAATGCATGCAAGGCTTAAACCATAATTTTTCCAAGCTACTGCATCAGTTTCATGCAAAAAGCTTCTATTACAGCTGCAAGGATATTCCTACAAGTTCCATGATGGAACTAAGTTCCAGAGAGGCAACACCTGGAAGTGTATGTAAACAACGCTATTAACAAAAAGTTGGGAAGATCTGGGGGATAACTCACTTTAAGTGGCCTGAAATAATTTAGCTAACTTTTTTTTTTTTTTACTTTCCTTGACTGTAACTTCACAATGAAATTCTCCTTAGATGGATGAAATACAAAACCCCACATATTTCCAAAAGTGCTTCTATGAAGCACATTTTCATGACACTTGAAGAGGGGATTATCAAAAAAGTAGATAATCTGTACTATAAACCCTGGACTCCTGCCAAGCCATCTACAAAGCCAAAATCCCTTCAAGAAATGTCTCGTAAAACCCCATTTAAAGACTTGTAAGCTGAAAGATGATTTACTAAAACTCCAACCCAAAAGCAAAAGTCTTTCAGTGTCTCAGTTTTTCTGGTAATCATTGGTCAAAATTTCTATTTGTTTAATAAAAAGAGAAAGAAAAGAAGTTCAAAATAGTCTTCCAGAAAGCAGATTAGCCCCAGATTTCCAGTTCTTTATCCTACCCCTTCAGGTACTGCTGGAACCACTCCTGAAGCAGCAAGGACAACTACAATTTATTTTAAAAATATACTATGTGTATCAAAGTTTGCACTATTAGAGATAGTACATCTGAAAGAAAAAAAACTGCAATGAACTAAGCAACAGAAAACAGTTTTGAAGACAACATACCATGGAAATAATCCCTAAATATCATGCAATAAGCCTTTTACTGACACGGGGAGGTATGACTGACAGTTGAATAAGTGGCCAGTATTTTTTAATCACAGTTTTTAATAAAATAATTGACAACTGAGCAAAAAAGCTGGTATAATTGTTAAGTATTTTTAAAAATTGCTTGAAATAACAGCTAGCTTTCACAGTTTTTCAAGTACTAGTTTTAAAGGAGAAAAAACAGTATGCCATGTAAAAATACCACCTTGCACTTTAAGCCATATACAATCTTTAATTAAACAATTACATAGGAACTACAAACTTAAATTATGCTAAAAAAATACTCTGAAGCGTTACAACTAAATCAAATAAAACTTGAATATTGCACTGATATGAATGCTTTATTTAAAAACTTGTGCAATTTAACTCACCTCTGCCTCCTGTCTTCATCCTTTAAAACCTCATAGATGGCTACCAACTAAAACAAACAGACAAAAAATGAAAAAGAAAACAAATACACAAAGGTTTTACTTTATTATTGAATTTAGAAAGTTTAATAAGTAGCATCATATTTACATTTGCCAACGAAAGACCTTTGCTAGTTTTCACTTTTCCCTACACCACTAAGTAGCAAACCCAGCAAGCAAAGAAACAGTAATAGATTCACACACAAAGTGTCATCAGACACAAGCAAGCAACTCTCATACAACCCTTTCTTCCCATCCTCACATCTGTCAGACTGAGTCTTGTCTCAATTATACCTTAAAAGTAGGTGTCACTTGTTTCATCCTAAAGATCTTACTAAAATTAACTATCTTAGTACTATTTAGTACTATTTTTCTTACTAAAATTAACTAGGCTGTATTTAGCCTGGGGTACATTTTTAAAGGTAGAGCTAATTACAAAGTCATGTTTTTTCACTCTATAAATATTCAAAATATGAAAATAACTAAAATGAAGACTTTCATTAAATTATGCCTATCCAGGACTTCTGTTGAGAACTGATCAGAAATCTTCCCCACTGCTTTTAAAGGTGCAAAAAATATTTTCCTCCTAAGAGTATAAGTATTGTGTTCAAATTATTTTTAATACACAGATAAATACTAAATACCAATTATTGAACAAGTTAATTCCAAAAAAGTGTATTTGGTTTTAGTCTAGCTACATCAGCAAAAACATAATTCAATGTTTAACTTATTAATTTCAAAAGTGTACCAGCGTTCTTACTAAAATGACACCAACATAAAAATTCTGTTTTCCCCTAAAACTTCTATTGTCACAGATTGCACTTACTTGCCTAAACTGTATTTCTGCATTTTCATCTTTATTCTTATCTGGGTGTAAAATTAGAGAAAGCTTTCGATACGCTTTCCGAATGTCTGCAGATGAAGCATCCTGAAAAAAAGGAAAACAAAGCAAATTGTCAGAAACTGATTCCCTGAACTTTTTTAAGATCTGAAGACAGCCAACTAAATGTAGGAACTAAGGCAACATAATTTGAGACATCTAACAACCAAATATGCAACCAGCCCAGCCTAAATGATGTAACAGCCATTCAGTCCAATTCATCTTTCATCTTAACTCCCTTCATTACCACACATCCATTACAACGACATTTGCCAATACTTCCAAACACTTTCTAGCTTAAAACCTAACCCAGGCACCTTCTGCACCATTTAAAAGTTCAAATGAAAACTGAAAATTATTGCATCTGCATATCTTCAAGACAGACATAATTTCAGCAAATTATCATGCTCAATTTCCCAAACTCAGGATTTGCTAGGAACTCTTCCCTTATTAATATTTACATGCAATTCACTCCTAATAGGACTTTCATTCAACTTCAGCTTCACCATGTCTAAAGAATTGTATTTTTCTAAAGTAGCTTCAAATTGCAGTCTTGGAGCTATACTGTAGCACTGGCATCAATCTATACCTTAACCGTTATAAGAATTGCACACGTTTTGGGAGAAAAAATGAAATGCAAAACACAAAATTATGTACTAACTTAGCTGCACAAATGCAAATTTCTGCATTAATGAGTGCTATTTAGTACGTGCTATAAAGATATCCAGAAATGAAGACATCAAGAGTTGTATTCTATATTATATAGGTGTTACCCTCACCAGAAGATCCACAAAGCACAACACTTAAACAGAACTACTTGCATTCTATTGTTAACATGTCCAAGGCAACACTTTAGAAATCTGTTTATCTTAGAAAACTGTTTATCTGACAATTTTTATTTTTTCATTTTATATATATTGTTCCTAAGTATATTCTCTCTCTCAAAATTACAGTGTAAATAGGATTAAAAAAACACCAAAACCCAGATCTGAATTAGCTGTGGAACAGAGTGAAATAAGATAATAATTAATGCAATACTGTAATTAGTCTGTCAGGCTTTTTATTACAAATCATTATTTTCATTTTTAAATTTTCAGTTTTATAGCATGAGGCTATTAAAATCCTGTATACAAGTCTGGGCCCAAAGCGAATAATAGAGAAAGACTGAATGAGGGGAAGGAGAAAAGCAGTGGAAAATGCAGAACTCAAGAAAATTCAGCATCAAAACTATATTTTAAGGAAGTTGGTATTTTCTTCTAGTAAAAGACCGACATTTCCATACTTCCTTATCTGTCAAAGGAAGCCTTCTTTTTTTTAATGAAAGGAAGATTTCTCCTGAAAAAAACCACATACGCATTTTTTAATATTTCCATTTTCAACAGCTACTTGTAAGGCATGTGCACACCAAAGCAGAACTCCTCTGCTTAAACAGCAGCTTGCTTCCAGCTTGATTACTGCCAATGAGTTGTTCCACATTGCCATTGTTTTATAGGTTTATTTTTAACTCTCAGCTAAGGGGAAGGAAGAGACAGTGACAAAATATCTATTCCAAGCTCAAAGAAACATTAAATCCTTGAGGCACAGACTTAATAGAATTACATTAAGTACATGTGAAAATGTGATATAAAAATTTATTTTAAAAATTAGGGACTGAGACCATGATAACCTTGACAAATAAGTACCTCCAGATTTGTATTTTGGATAAACCACACTTTATTCCTTCTCTACCACATGTTTAGATGTGCTTGGTGTTATTTTTGGAGCCCTCATGATTAAAAGTAAAAAACCTGAAAAACCATATTAAAGAATTGTTCTGCAGTATTCTTCCAAATACTTCAAACAAGTAACAAGAAAAAAAAAAGTCAGTGTTTTCAGCTGTATCTGAAGAACTGAAAAGTTCGTTTTATTTGGGAGCAGCAGGATTATTTGTGTAAGAGATCAGGACAAAAGGTAGTTTAGCTGTTCAATGCCTAAGCAAAGCAAAAGATCCCAAGACAGCTCTAAAATAATAAAGTTGCTTAAATATTTATATTGTTTCACCTTGAGAAGTTGAAATAAAAATGTATAAATTTACAACACCAGATTGTTCATCTTAGTTACCAGAAATGATGTAGAGATTGTTTTGTTTCCCCTCATCTACCAACCCAGTCAGCCACTTCATAAACAACATGGGTTTGCCGTCAAAAAAATATAATTATTTAAGCACGACTATTGCAAATAATAAACAGGAAATAGCTTACTGGCCATGGTTTTAGCTAAACCATGAAAGTGATCTTTATCAACATATAAGCTTATTGTAATTAAGCCTCTAAAAGATTGAAGAGGGTACTATAATATCAACAAATAATTAAATAATGGAATATTACTGCCAATTATTTCATTACAACTGGCACCTATCAATTTCTAAAGCAGTAGGTCTGCCTGCTAACCAATTGTCCACAATACCACCAAAGGCAACCTGGGGGAAACATAGTATGTTCCAAGAATTTTGCCAATTAATGCTACCTATGCGTAATGTTAGGCATCTTCAGGCAAGGTTCCAGATCCTCTAGGACCTGCCCTGAACAAAAGTCGATTTTTGAGAAAAGCTATAAAGAATGATTATTTTCCAAGCAATAAAGACCTCCTGCATTGAAGTCAGCTGTTCTAAGGTACTTGACTCTCCTGGCCACCTTCAGTAACATTTCCATAAAAGCTAAGGCTAAACACAGAGTTAAGAGTCAGTATTTTCTGCAGACGAAGACATTATTTTACATATGACAGCAGAAGTCCAAGGACTAGAGAAAACCATGACCACACTAAGGCTTTGTTTGTTTTAAAGAAACAATATGTTGGATCACTTTGCTTACAATTCAGAAATCTCAATCGCAATTACATCTAAGGAAGGAAAAATAAACCTGTATAGGCATCTCCATTAATAGCAGAAGGAGATGCCAATGTTACAGACAGTGAGTGCATTCACTGATTTCTCTAGCACTGCTTCAGGTGGCACGTTTTGCCACCAATTACAGTAAATGAGCCTGCCACACTGTCACCCTCATGTGGATGCAAACATCACGAGCATAACCCTATTTCCTGATAACCATCCTTCCAAAGCAATATTGTCCCATCATACTTCCAAGGTTGAACATCTCTTGTGCTAGAATTAGTTCTCAGAAATACAAAACTGCAAGTCTATACTTAGGTAGGTCACAGGCTGGCTTCTTACGCATGCAAATATGAAAGTATTCATTTTTAACTCCCAACACTTCACTGAACAGAGTGTCCATGTATCTAGTTACATGATCTCTAGGCAGAAGTTAACAGTTCAATCTTGTACATATTTTTTAATAATCACTTATATTTCAAACAAGTATTTTAGCATAGAAACAACATTACTGTTTGAATGAATCAACAGAATGTCAGAAGTTTCTTAAGGTACTCTGTTGGACTTTTACATTTTTGTCTAAAGGGCAATACATGTCAGATTCAAAGGGTGGAATAGAAGAGGAAACATTCTTCTCCCTATTTATGATGTACTTTTGGCAGCTTGTTGAATTCTGACAATGAAAAACACATTACTAAATTTTATTTTGCTCAGCATCATTTCCATATTTTCTAATATTACCAAAAAAAGTACCCTCATTATACTACAAAAACAGAACTAGGAACACAGAAAGGAATTCTTCACAACAACAACCACCAAAAAAAAACTTAAAAAATCTAAATGGGCATTTGCCTTCCATTCTTTTAAAATTAAATTCCTGCTCAAGATGTACAAAGTTTCAAATCTGGTCTCCTCCATCTATACAAATTCAGACGCAGAGTTTACATCCACATTTACAATAAATTGAACAACTGGTGTAGTACACAGGTGTAGTACTCAGTACAAGTATATAACTCCATTGCTTTCTATTCCTAATGTAACTATGATTACTAATGAACCTAAAAAAAAAGCCTCATTGCGTTCCCAAGACAATTCTTGGGGAACACATAACATATCAGATATTGCCATAGGCAAACAGTGATTAGGTCAAGGGGAAAAAATAATCAATGTCTACATAGTTTTCACTTACCAACATACACAATTCAAAACCTAAATTGTTCCCTTGAGTGCAATGCAGTTATACAACAAGACTTAGTTACTTACAATTTAGCAACTGCTTCTAACACAGCAAATGTGCTCAATTCATCTTGGGTTTTAAATATGCCTGCCAATGTCTTCAAATAGGTGGCAGTATCTTTATTAGCAATGGGAAGGCACATGGTTCAGGAACCAACTATGCAGATAGAAATCTCGTTTCTATTCACTTGCAGTTTGTCCAATCACTAGTTAATGGGTGAAAGGAAAATGACATCAGTATATCTATTTCATTGCAGTGCTGCTGAATGACTGTATAGAATTTTCCACAGCCATGTTACTGAAGCTATATGGCAAAAAGCGACAATTGTAGAGAGCACCAGCTGACTGTATTTCAAGTCTGAACTTGTAAGTAACCTCAGTGCAGGCAAGCCTTCACAACACTTTTTTTAGCCTTCCCAGACTATAAATCAAAGTTATGAAACTTTTGCATTTGGATTTTTAAATTTTTTTTTTTTAATTCTAGAGCAATTCAGATGTATATGGCTTCTTCAATAAAATATTTCATTCAGTACTTCTGTCTAGAAGCAGGAGTATAAGTCACTACTTTCCTGCTGGTGAGCATCAGGCACACAAGCTGAAGCAGAATGGTACAGAAAAAGAAACAAAGTAAGCTTTGTAAATTCACAATAACGTGTTTTTCTACTGTGATTTGAAACTGCAGGATGTACAGGCTGTCTCACAAAATTCACAAACAGATAGCTGGACAGAAGCTACCACAGAAGCTATTAAACACTGTGTCAACAGTGCTACTTTCCATTTGTTTGTCTTCATGTGAAGTTCACAGAAAACTAATATCCCTAAGTGTCAGAGAACAAACGAACGTGACTGTAGGTCAACAATTAAATATCCACTGTCCTCATTCCTTAAGCAGCATCAAGGAACTCAGGGTGATCCCCTCCTTATCATGTGGGCACAGAACAGTGACTGCTGTGATTCCACAAGCCCTCTCTAGGTAACTCTTAGGATGGAAACCATCTAGCTGTGACCCTTCCTCCTGATTCTTTATCCCCTCTTTGGTTTAGCACAGGCTGTCACAGACCCCCTCAATACCACTCCCAGATTAACTTCACATGTATTCACTTCAACCTGGTCCTAATTTAAGCTCCCATGACCAGATTAGCTCCAAGAAGTACACCTGAATTTGCCAAGTCTGCATGTGGAAAAACATTTATGAGGGAAATAGAATCTTGTAGAAAATTCCAGAGGTGGGAAGGACCTGCTGGCAATCCTGAAGAATATAACTCTAGGAAAGGAAAACAAGTGTCTCCCAGAAGACCAAGCATTATCTGTGAACTTTCATAGTTAATAGATACCAGCTGAGTTTTGGCTTAAATTTCTCGCTGCATAACCTTTGTTCAATTACCCTTTATTTTTCCTGAACTTCTTTCTACAACACTCATCTTTTCCAAGGATGTAAAATGAGTTAAACTCAAATTTGCTGCTTGTCTACAGATGAATGCTCTGAGCATACGCAGGCAGGAGGAGAGATCTGCTCTGCTGCAAACCCAGCCATGTGTCTCACAACATTCCATTGATTTAAACTGAATGACAGCACAGCAGGGAAATACAGAGGAACTAAAAATAATGCTAAAAAGGTGTTTTAATGCTTTTTTATGCTGCTAAATTTTAAAGCAATTCATGAAATGAAAATGAATACAAACCAGCACAATGTATTCCTGTAAGCTTCTGATAACTGGCACAATCCCTTCACTGGCATGTTTGTTTCCAGGGGAGTGTGTCAAATGAAAGAAGACTCTGTTTTCAGCCTAGCACGTCAAATGAATGAAAATTCTGCTGCCTCATGCTTGAGAAACCAAAAAAAGTGTTCTCCTCAGCATATGTGCACAATTTTATGGGCTTAGGTTTTCTTGACCAATTTGAACAACAGTATTTATACATAATTATTTTTCTTCCTTGAAATTATTTTACCTTTTACATTTTGTCAGAAACTGATTACTTAGAAAAAATTAGATTGTCCAGAGAACACTGTCATGTACAAGCACAAGTTATATTTTAACATAAACTTTGTCTCTGAGATGCGGAAAACATTCACCAACTCTCAACGTTTTTAGAATTACTCTTCAAATTCACAGTGGATGGAGGCTATAAAACAACAACTGAGGACATTACTCAAGCCAATACTAAATAAAAATTCTGCCTACTGCTATGTTCTATTTCCATTTAGTTCTCTATTCTGATAGTTCAAAAGAAAGGAATTAGTAGATAGTCTTATTTCACATGTTTCCACACAGACACTATTTCATATTTATTTTTATTCTATTTGATATATTACATTTATTGTTTACATAGTTACAGATGTTACACATTTTTATAATATAGATAGTTGTATATATTCATATATACCTGCATGCATATACCTTATAGGCTAAAGAAAGTTGTTTCTAGTGAGTTCTCTTAAAAATCTGCCTATTACATCTGAGATTTCCAGCCTATAGCTCTCTACAAAATTCCTGATCCTGCAAAATATTCACAGGAACTAAATCACTACAAAGAAAGACTACTACTTTTGCAGTCCAGGTTGGCAGGGAGAGTAAAATGTAGTATCTGTCTCCTGCAGTGCATTTCTTGCTCAGTGCTTTGCTCTCAGATAGGACAGATCGACAAGAGGTGACACTGTACCCAAGGGCAGCTGCGTGCACTCCACATTCACCACTGTGGAGCATATGCCAGCAAAGATTTTGGGGTGTTGGATTTGACAACTTCCAACCCTTCCTACAATGTAATTCCAAAAATATGCTGCTATTTGACTATTTATATAGTTTTCTTGCTACATTTCTGCTTCAGAATGTTTCCAACTTCTTTTCTTAGGGTAAGGAATTAAACCAGAAAAGCAGCAAAGCAACATCCACACCAGACCTTTACCTCTTCCTCCTTTTGCTATTCCTGTTCTCTTGACACCCTTCCACCAGAACTTTAATGACCCATACACTCTGACACACCTAAACATCTTCTCGAAAAACTGCTTCCCTGATCTCAGTTCAAGTACAATGTTTTGAAGGGAGATTTCTAACAACCACAGACTTAGGTCTTAATAAAATAAAAAAAAATAAAATTAAAAAAAAAAAAAAAAAAAAAAACAAAAACAAAAAAAAAAAAACAACCTCCCCCCAATTGCTTGTGCTACTAATTTCTGAATTCCTGTGTCACCTAAACAGTTACTGTCACTTCTGTGACTACAACTTCAATTACAAAAATTTTCATATTTTTGAAATGTGTTTATAATCCTCCCTTCTGATGTCCAAAAACTGAAGAAAGGGCATTTGAGAGACAGGATATAGGAGGTATGACTGAAAACATTATAAAGCCACACAATAAGCCAACAGAGCACAATTACCTTCAACACAGAAATTTTCAAAAATCTACCCATTACCTTATGCCTCAACAACATTTACAAGGTGAATAATCCCCAAAGGCATTAATTTCCAGAACAAACATTAACTATTTATTAGCAACTTCCTCAGCCCTATCAGCAGTGAAGGACACCAATGTATATGCCCATACACCCAGACACATCCATCATATATATTTTCATATATATACACACCAGTTTAAAAACAGGTATAAACAACCTTACCTCCCTTAATGCTTATACAATGCCCTAATTTATATTTGTAATTGTTGGTCAACTTTATGAAATATTTCAAGAACACAGTTACATGAGCTTAGAAAGAATAGTGTGACCATTTCTGCATGCTGACTTTAGTAATGCTATTAATGTACAACCTTTTTTTAAACTAATGGCCAAAACACGGGTATCATAAAGCTTTTCTTGCAAGTGCAAAACCAAATGGAGAGAAAATAAATCATACCTTGAATAGTCAAAGGCTCTAATAGTCTAAAATGAAAAGGTGTATCAAACAGGATTTTATGAAGACAGTCCCAAGTCCACACTCAATATTTTAACCAGCAGGTGAATTACAGAATCATGATTAATCAGGCAGTTAACACTAACCTGAAACCCCTACAAGATGCAGTCAAAGAGAACTAGAATTTTAAAAGACCTGGACAAAATGGAGAATTGCTGTAAAAAAATACGACATTATTTCCTAAGTGAAAGACTAATGGCCTACATCTGGACAGAATTCATCAACTACAAAAACATAGGATAGAAAAAAGCAGTTAGGCAGAAATGATCAGTAAATCACAAGCTGAGCATGAGTCAGAGGCATGATGCTGCCTTTCTGTGCAGCACAGCACCGTGACACGAGCAGTATGGCAACAAGCAGCCGTGCCATGTCACGCAGTAATTTTAAGACCTCAGCAGATTGCTGCATCCAGTTCAAACAATACAATTAAAGACAGCCAGGAACATGTTCAGATGATACAAAAATCTTACAAATAAGAAGTCTAGAAGAATAGAATGGTGACTTGTTCAGAAAAACCAAAAGAACAAGAGTGACTTAAGCCTACAAGAAAAGGCAGCTGACACAAGGAAATAACATCTTTAAATATGCAAAAGGTAGCTTTAAAGGAAAACTTGAATTATTGCTTTGTCTGATCTACCCGGGGCTAAGCACTATCAGTCAGCTGGCAGCACAGGAAGATTCAAATTCGGTACCAGGAAAACACCCTATAAGCATCGCTAGCATATCACTGGAACAGACTGATGAAGTCTGCTTTACAAACAAGTCTTGCATACATTTATCAGGCATGACTTAGATTTAACCAGCTCTGTCACAGCAGGGTACAGTAGGTCACTAACAGTCTTATATTTTAGAATGTAAATACCCTTTTGAGGATCAATTTAATAATTACTCGGAAAATATTCCAACTGGATTTACTGCATCTGTTTATGTAGTTTTAAAGGTCCTAGCTGAAAGACAATATTCTTGTCACACTGAAGATGACAGATGTTCACACTGGAAGAGTCCATGAGATTTTCACAAAACCTAAAACGGCTTCGAAAGGAGTGGCAAATATAAAGGGATGGCAGGAAACACTTCTTTGCTATGAAGACCCATGGGACTCCACTCCATGACTTGCACCACTGGGCATTAGGCTTATTTTTCCTGTTACACAGCAGCTGTTCTGCACTAAGAAAGTCATCCTGTAGCAGATGATCACGAGTAAGGCATCCATATAATTGGAGTTTAGAATAGTTTTCCATCCACTACCAGCTTTAACCTTGAAAGACGGTAATACAGGACAGATAGGATCAGCAAGGTTCTTTGACAATGTCAGATAAAAATAAGGACTAAACTGAACAAGAAAAGCACACAGAAATTTCTACAAATACAAGTAATTTTTTAAAAATTAAACTATTCCTTTAAAAATGTTCTGTATTTGGTTTATTATAAATACATCCTTAAATCATGCAATAAAAACAGACAAACGAGGGTATGGTAGAGCTGCTGTAGTAAATCACATCCATGCACAGTAGGCATAATTTCTTCATTTAAGACAGAAAGAAGGATCATTTCTCTCCAAATCTTATACATATTATATATATTTACAATATATTAATGTATTTTAAATTTAATATATTTCATATTTGCTTCCACCCTCCTTTTCCTATAATATTACTGAAGGGCTTATTTTCTAGAAGCAATGTTATTTTTCTGAGGTTAAGGACAATTAGAAATTGCCCTGTCCACCAAACTTGAGCTGTGAGATCCAGGTGTTCCTGAGTCCACAGTCTTTCATTTGTTTGTTTTTTTGTCCTTCTAGAGCCTGAAAGAAGACATAAAGCATTTACTGAGATCACAAAACTTTTCAACTCACTGCTATGAAATCCACGTTGTTCAGTTTGGATAAATTCTTAACACCTTCTTCCAGAAAATAACCATAGTTAAAAAAACAACAACAAAAAAAAAATTTAAAAAAACCCCCTACCTCATATGTGAGGTGGTTGTATTTTCCATGAACAAAACTACATTAGAGGAATGCCACTCTCCTCCTACCACAAGGCAAAATTGTTCCACTTTTTATTTTTGGCATATGAAACAAGAAATGTCTACAAATCCTGAGCTACAGGAACTTAGGAGTTGGACTTGATGATCCTTGAGGGTCCCTTCCAACTCAGACTATTCTGAGATCTTAGAAAACCATCAAATGTAAGCAGTTATGAGGTAAAATATTTTTTCTCTTCTTTTAAAC
This sequence comes from Acanthiza pusilla, assembly GCA_036630365.1. Classification (NCBI taxonomy): domain Eukaryota; kingdom Metazoa; phylum Chordata; class Aves; order Passeriformes; family Acanthizidae; genus Acanthiza; species Acanthiza pusilla. The sequence goes on from JAXCHO010000073.1 coordinate 35,791,959, forward strand.
TTAAAATCCAACTGATGAGAAGTGACAAAACGCTGCATATTTTTAACCAAAGATGCTTCATTGCACTATTTTAAGGTAACTTTGAGATTATACAGGATACTAATACTTCTGAAAGTCCTAAAATACATTTACAAACCTATATCAATTTATTCAGAATGTATTTCTATGAGTATTTTTCTCAAAAACATTGCTTTAAATAGCCAGGTTTATAAAGAACTACCAGCAGCATTTGTCAAATTCTTTCCTTTTTTATTTAGAATACTTTCTACTGAACTAGTTAGGATTTAGCCCTACCCGTCATGTAGGAGAGTCGTATAATGATCCCTTTATACTCATTAACTACCATTTTAATGAGCTATTACTACCTCGGGACTCAGAAGACCTCAGGGAGGTTGTAACATGCCACTACCTATATAGTAATTCACTGCTGAGTTAGTACATAGCCTCCTTGAAAGAATATAGGAATGCCCTCCATCACTCTCTTTAGTTCAGATGCCAGCATCAGCAAAATCTCTGCATGTAAAACACATCCCAGCCTAAAACTTAAAAAGCATCTCAGTTAAACGCCAATAAACCTAACAGATTACTATTACTATGGCCCACCATGTTGCTAAATGTTAGCACACCCCTAACAAAATGAGCTGAAAGCATGAGCATTGTCTGATCACTCCAGCTCATAGTTTGATGGCATAAAATACTGCAAATCTGATCAAGAGCCAGGGTAGGATGCAGGGTACACCATCACCCCAAAAAGCTATTGGCAAAATCTGCCAGAATCTGTATGAGTCATAAATTAGGCAGCTGATGTCCAAAGGTACATGGATAAAGAAATCAAGTTTAGCATTAGGAACCATCAATTAAAATTCACACAGAAAATTAATTGATAAGCAACTAAAGCCTAAATAATATTAAAATTAAAAATCTGTGGACATATTTTAAAAGCCACATATATGCAATGACTTATGCTGGAATGGATTTGAAGACAGCCTTTCCAATTCAGTAGCAATTTTTTATGGAAAACTGGTATTATGGTCTCTAAAAACACTTATCTGACATTATTTCTAGTGAGAATGAGCCAAATAATCCTTAAGGAAGAAAATTACCTCTCAAGATTTATGGCAGCTGTGGGCAGATACTGTTACACACAGTGGCACGCTGTTCCCTGAATTGCCCTCTGTGTTTTTCAAATCCAAGTGTTTTAACTGAACCACACAGGCCCAAGCAAGGGGCAGAAAGATCACTTCCCTGCTTTTCATAAAGCTACTCCCTGCAAGCAGTTACTGCTCTTTCAGTACTTTGGAGGCATCTTTTGCATCAGGGAAGAAGGGGGGAAATTCATGTTGCTCCATAAACAGCCCTCTCTCTTGGCCTGCAAGAGCTGGAAGAGCAGAAGACAGACTCTACCCAAACTGGGAGACCCTCACAACAGGGCATTCTGCTACAGAAGCAGCATAGGGAGCACACAGAATCCTGGTAGACATGGGATGTGCTGAGCTTCTACTCTCCCAGCAGTATCCACAGGAAGGCTGGAGCTGAACCAGACACTCTCAAACACAGACAAGTCTAGAGAAGACAGAGCACAGGTCTGCTCAAGGAAGAGAAGCAGAGAAGACGAACGTGAAGGAAACTCTTCTGATCTGCTTCAAGTGTTCTTCAGTTAGGTGAGTGCAACACCAGACAGCCTCATCACTACAAAAGGCAGTGGGTATTAACCACATGTATGTGCCTGCTTCTCTCCTTATACATAAAAATAACTCAGCAAAACCAAACCTTTTCTGCTGGTAAGCTAGATAGCCCATCACCACTATCAGAGCACTGAAAAAGGCACAATAACAGCCCTTACCCAATACTCCCCCTGAAGTCATGACTGAAACACATTGGGAAATGCTCCCTGCTCCTGAGAGAAAAACAAGTAAAGGGGCAAATTTAAGGTCAGTTTTTCAGCCACTGATATTAAAAGGCTGCATTTGTATTGATGTATTTGCTTCCCATCATGTGTCATCCACCCATAGAAACGTGCCCTCAAGTCATGAAAGCAGAGTTGAAACTGATGTACTAAAGAAATCTCTTGCTTCCTCCACCTCCATTTTCATTTCTCCACCATCATAAACAGAGGTAACAGAGAAGAGGAATTTCCTTCTGACACCTGTATTTCAAGGATAGCACCTCATTCTGGAAAGATTACAGAGCAGAGAAAAGAGCAATAGCCAACTGCAGGAACTACAAAGTTGGGTGAGCAGAGCTGGTAGCAAGGCAAACACTGCAAAAGGCAAAAAAAAGAAACAACAGAAGAAAGAGGAAAAGTATGCCTTTTTCTATGCCTGTGGAAAAGAGGAATCAGCAGTTGAGTGAGCAGCAATAAAAACTTGGCACAGGTTACATCCCATTAACTGTGCTACCAGAAATGTTTCAACCAACTGACTGCAGAAGATAGTGGCTACTACCAATTCATTACTTGCCTCTCAACATGGGATTATAGGATTATCAGCATCAAAGATAACAGTGAAAGTTGGGAGATAAAACTGTGGTCCTACTGCCTCAAGTAGAAACACTGGCAAATGTAGAATATTTCAAATGCATAAGATAAGATTCAAACAAGGCAAGGATAAATCCTAACACAGGTTCTCATCCAAGTTTTCACATTAGGAAGTCAAGACTAAAAGGAAAATCAACATACAAGCAAAAAAATAATTACTAGGTAACTTTTCACACAGGTGGAGAGTAAAGGCATGAGACTGCAATGCCACATGCTACTACATGGAAATAAGCATTCTGTTACTGCCAATCCTGCAAGCAGCAATAACACGCCAAAACTGCATTTCCCTCTGTGTCATAATCCCAGCCATGGGATCTAATCCATGGCGAGCTTTTTCCCACCAGATGCAATTTTTTTTCTCATAACGTATATTTTATGGAAGGAAGAAAACCCAAACACAAAACAGTGGTGGCAGAAATACTGCAAAACTAGTTCTGAAAAAATCAGTCACAGTAAGTACCACTGGAGAACATAACAGAAATATTTACTTCAGGGTGAAGAAACTAGGAAGCAAGAAGAAAGGACTCAAATTAATCTGCTTCCTCATCTAGCTCCCCTCTTTCAATTAGTATCACACAAACCCTGAGCCAACTTTAAGCAGATGCCAGCAGTGGAAGCTGTATACCCTGTGGCAATGTCAACAAAGAGCAAACAGACCTAAAGGATAAAAATATTTGGTCAAGTTCTATTTTTGGTCTTTGAATCAAAAGAAAGAGCGCAAATTTTTAAGTAGCAAGAGAAGGTATGGTTAAAAAATAATGAGATTGCCAAAAGATAAGAGTTTAATTTGAATTTAATTCCATCTAAAATGTAAACTTACAGTTTAAAAATTAGGAGATAACAGAAATATGACAAAGATAACGCATGCTACAAACAGTCATGAGTATTCTGAACAGGTAAAGGGGATTTGGGAATAACTCAGTGATTCCCTGAAAAGGAACTACAATCTGTCGTTGTTACTCCTGCCACTCTGTCTTTAAGCAAGACACAGAAGATGACTGCTTACCCAGCGAGCAGCTATTCAGGATTTTTCTCCACGCATTTATTCATGTGTGGCCTCATCTGCTCGTAGCTGCGTGCTGTTCAAACATGTTTGGAAGCCGTGGTTATTTGTTTTGAAGCCCATCACGATGGCATCAGAGTTCATCAATATTATTCACCATTGTAGTATCTTAAGAGACAAGCGGACACTACTTGCCTTTTCTAATATATTGTAAAATGAGGCACAGATTAAGGTAAAATCCTCAGTAATCTCAGGTGCTAATTTTATCTCAGATATGATTTTTCCAAGTGCTCAGTATCAAACAACATTTCATACATTCAGGGCACAGACTTTAATCGACTTCAGCTGCAGCTGCAAACCCTCAGCATTTCTGCATATAAGCCCCTAGTATCTCAAATTATGCAACCAGAATTGCAGAGCACTCAAATCAATTAGTCACCACTTGGGAAAAGTTTCGTTTAAACGACTTGCCGAGCATCACATAGGAATTCTGTGGCAGAGAGAGGAACAGAATTCAATCCTCAAGGGCACTTTTCGTCTGACTAGCTTACCCATGAAACCATTTCCCCCCCGCCCCCCGCAATCTTCTCCCCCACTCTCCACATACCCTCAACATCTACAGGTTAAACAGTTTTTACAGACAACAGTCTCTTTCAATACATAAGCCTGAAGCTGCACTGGGGCCAGATCTCTCCCTGAGCCTGAATAAGTAAAGACCCTGTAGAATATAATGTAGTGAATTAAAAATCATCACAATGAACAAGCACAAAGAAACCAAATTAAGATTTGAGACATTCTGAAAACTGACATTCCCTAATTTTAGAGTATGCAGTCCCAGAAATTTGTTACCAGTCTTTTAAAAGTGATATCAAGGTACATGGTTGCTGTACAAAAAGACAGAGAAACAAGCAGATTCGGAAAGGAAAAAAAATTTGCATAACCAATGCAGACCTGCTTTATAATACTAACTCACAAGCAGTGTTTTCTCCCCTCCCTTTAAATAAACCCCAGCTCTCTGAAGCATCATTTTGATTCTAACAGGCTCCACTAAATTGCAGAACGATCTGGCTAGCTAACAACTTGCCCATTTCAAATTGCAGATCTTAACACAAATACAACATAAAGTGGATTTTTCCTTAAAAGTGTAACGTCTCTGTGAGATATGCAGTAGTACTGGTGTCTGCACAGAACTAAAAACCAGCATATGCCATATCATCGTAGAAGGGCTTGGAGAAAACAGCAAAGCAAGTGCATCAATTAGGAAGGGAAAGGAGACTGCATGTATTTGAAGCAGATGAGCCCGGCTGTAGACGGACAGGTCTGAAAAAACAGTGTCCAGGCAACTGATGATTCTCTTACAGGAAAGTGTACTTTTTGTCTCAAAAGACCCAGAAGTATTTACCAAGCACTTTCTTCAAAGCTTATGTATTTTTACCACCTAAGACAAAGCAGCCCAAGACCCAACACCTTGCAAAATCTCTCAAGTATAATGAAAGTAATGAGATTCTAAAAATAATGGCAGCCACATGAGAAACTGGTGAAGTGTTTTAATTACTAATTCTCTTATGGTACAACAAAGTTCTTCCTTAATAATTCTGCAGAACTTCCCTACACTAGAGGGTACTCCAGAAAAACAAATGGAGATGTCTCCTTTTAGATCAAAAATAACTGCAATTATTTTTTAACCAATTGATTTGGAATCTTATTGAAATATAATTTGTGAAGCACATTTTCAGAAGTTATAAATAATTCAGAACTGTTTTACTTATGTGAATGTCACTGATAGCACTTATGAATACAAGACATACTCGCAATACTATAGTATTACTTGTATCCTAATTTATCACATTAAATGTAAAACATTTGACTAAGAGTTGAAAAGCCTTAGATACCCAGGAAGACAAATTCCATCAAGCTGAATAAACATGACTAATCCAAGCCTTTTTAAAAAAACCCCAAGATTCTAAGTATTATAGTAATATTTTTGAAACAGTATTTCATGTATTTTATATCTGATGCAGTTTTCCTGCACTATATATAAGAATAACTTAAAATACAGAGCCATACTATTCCCATATGAGGCAATCAAAATCCGCATGCAATTAAACCAACATTGTTTTAAATACTAAAATTCTAACTACACAAGTTTTCAGGAATCCTAGGACTCATGCAGGTACTTTCATGGGAGTCAGATACAACTGCTGCCTAAATACTGGTGGAATTATGCTCTCAAATTGACAGGTATGCTAAACTTTTATTCGATAATATTTATAGATCTACAGTCAGACTCGTATCTATGAACTTAAAAACTACAGGCAAAATTTTTGCTTTCTTTACCAAATGAGTCTGCAGAAATCTTTAACTGTGTCTGAAATACACACGAATATCGAATAAGGGCACAGAAACAAAAAACCTGCTGCTTCTGCATGAATAAGTTGCAACACAATTAAGTTCAAATTCTGAAAGGCTCTTTTATGGCAAAATAAAACAAAAACATTAAGAATTAATTCTATGAGCAATTTTCAGTTCTACATATTTATTCCGCACTCACTAAACACTACGACAAGAAACCCTAATCATTACACAGATTTCTATGATCAGTTTTATCAGCTTTTTCTATTATTCTACAGTTATAACAAGGTAAAATAGAATTGCATAGAAGGTCTCTTAATTGAAGGGAAACTTCTGATTAGTTTCCATAATTCAGTAGTTTTAAATAGTGAATTTCCTCTATCACTGCTATAAAGCAAGCAAATGTGAAAAAGAACTTCACAATAGTCTTCAGTTCTGGTAAGGCATATTTATTTATAAATTACAAAGTAAAATATTGCCTACATATAGGGAATTAATTATTTTTTAAAAATACACATCAGAGTAAACACAGGAATATTCAAGGAAATTAATTCCATATATTGGTTGCTGAACAGTTCAATTTTATGCCTTTTCCAAGAACTGACTTGTTCCTTCTGCCCACACAGGAAGTAAACATTTGGGATTTGCTCAGCAGTCAAGGATAAATAAAAATGCCATCAACAAACCTCAAAGTTTTAATGATAAAGTTAATATAAAGATATAACTAAGAGACAGTTTCAGGGCAAAAATTTTCCCAAGTGTTAGCACAGTAAAAGAAAAAGGCCAGAGGATTTTTTAAAGATCAATATGAATTTGCTGACTTTCACAGAGATAAAACCTAGAAATTGAGACCTTTACTATTATCTGCAACTCTTTACCAGATAAGGAGAAATAAAAGTAACACATTGCTTCTGGGGAATTGCTACTACTGCACTGATTAATATAGAAACTATTTAGCACAAACTAGTTACCCTCCAGGAAGCATGAGAGCTGCATTATACTCACAGCCTTTTTTCCCCCTTTTATAAAATGTGATTTCTTGCACACAATATTTAACAATTGTATACAGTCATATCACATGCACCCTTGAATTAATAAGTTGCCCATCAGCTAGATAAGTTTATCTCTAGGATGAAAAAAAACCAAACCAGATTTTTTTTAAAGTTACATTTGCTAAAATTCTTAACAATCACCTAGCAAAATTAATTTTATTTTGCACAAATACATGTATTCTTCCCATATCTGATTTTTGGCATTTACGCTGTTCATTCCAGAAAGCAAAACACAGCAAAATTACCACTAACTTCTTAAAACAGATTTCATGTTCCAAATGCTGGCATAATTTTCTTGTATCTTTCCGGTTTCAGATTCCCCTAAACTGAACAGCAGCAGCTGGAAAAGCCTGCATTACCTTATCATAAAATTGTATTGCACCACAGTAGTGAAGATTTTCCAATGACATTAAATAAATGCAGCCATACCACGTAATGAAGTAAAATTTCATCGTTTTCTAACAAATCTTACTGAAAACAGCATTGACAAGAAACCCATTCCAATACCATTTTATGCCACACAATGAACTAATGCCATAGCTGAAATGCTATGGTCTCACAAGGGCATTTCCAGCAAATGAGTCTCCGCTGACTAAAACCATCATTCTAAATACTGCACTATCTTCAACTCCATCTTCTAACCTTTTTTTTTTCTACCACTAGGCAGAAATTGTATTTGATACTTATTTGATAAGATAAACTTGAATTTTGCCCAATAAATATGTCTGCCTACCATTACATTAAACTAGCACAGCTATATATCAATACAAATTGCTAATGTTAATATGAGGAATAATACTAATTACAAGGAATAATGTGCTTTAATGCTTTTTAAAAATAAGAATGGCATCTGAAACCAAAATAAATATTTGATAACTCTGGCAAATTTTCACTTATTTTCAACTGTGAGTTTATATAGTACCATTATAGAACTAAAATAATGCTGATAAGAATTAAAATATTCAATAAATATGAAAATTTAGAGTTTTCTTTTTGACATTTTCTTAAATTAGAACAGGCTGCACACACAGAAAATTAAATAAACCAAGTTCTTTATTTAGTATCCAATCAACAATATAACTGCAAAATATTAGCTATGTGTATTTTAAGAAACAAGTTCAATCAAGTTGCCTGCTATCATCTGCATGGATGTTTTTGATACTCATTCAAAATCACTTACATGTCAAAGACACTGCATGAAATTGAAACCTTTACTAATGCCAAGGTTTGACCCAGGATCCAAAATAAATCTGCATGTACAGACCCTTGTACCTACACAAAGCACCAATTACTTCAAATAAGGTTTTGTCTGTGCACTAGAGTCCACCCATGTGGAGCCAATTACTACAGCAGGGCCATTATATGGTTCATTTCCCCATACCAGCTTGGCAAGAGGTGTACATGGGTGTAGGAAGTGCAAAAGAACCTTCACTAATAAAGTGCCTCAAACACACATCCGTGCATTGTAATATTTAATGCTACAACAAACACTTCTTCAATGGGACTAGACAACGCAAAACTGTAAATATCGCAGGGCAGTTTCCAGTCTGAACAGTATTTTTCAAGTTTCTCTTTCTGGCCACCAATGAAATCCAACTATCTTTTTTTTACAAAAGCTTGAATAATTATGTTGATCCTTAATCTACATCACACGTTTCTACCAATAACTGAGAATTCCTAAGAATGTTGAAGGGTGGTAGGATTTGAACAGAAGGTGTGAGAAAAATGTCAGAATTGCATGTTCTTCAAGTAGTATGTTTATAATAGCAGCAATACTGATATTATTTATTGATTATGTCTAGTATCATTCCAGGTCTAAATGGGAAAGTTGCTGTTAGAAATAATTATAAATAGGAAGAAACCACTTGAGTATAAAAATCTCTCCCCCACTGAAAGTACTGAAGCTCCATCTAGAGGCTTTTCTCCATCTACTGTCATTTGTGGTATATGTAATATCACCTAGAAATGTGAACAATATTAAATGTCAGAGGCTTCCTTTGTACCTCCTCTTTTGTTATTCATAATGGGTTCTTGCCCTGAACCTTTGCCCGGCAACACTAGCTCCTTCACTGCCATCAAGTGGTAAGAAACCCAAACTGAACTTAAAAACGTAAAATCTCAATCATCAGATTAAATGATCAGTATGGTAGAGAGATAACTATAATTACTGAATACTGAAAATGGTTCTTTTCATTGAACTTCTGGTATATCTACTCCAAAGCACTACAGTGCTTCGCACAATAAATTCAACAATGGTTTCAAATCTCTTTTTGTAAGCTTTCTTTTTACTTCAAATTGCACAGAATAAAAATCACATCCATATTTCCCAACTCTAGATTTAGAAAAAGAAAGATATCACAATAAAAGAATTTTTAAGGAATAATATACGTTATGCTTAACACTTTAAAAATATTTAATTTGGCAATTAGGAGGAATCTCATAACATAATTAGAAGGAAGAGCAGAAACATTTCCTCAGACTTTGTGTTGCCTATTGGCAATATCTCAAAAGAAAGGGCGAAACAGCAGCTCCCTCCAGCAGTGTCTAATGCAGCAAGTATGCAGCTATGTCAGTCTCTTTGTGCTCCACAGCTGTAATCAACTGTGGACATTTGTTATGGCAGGAGAAGTCTTAATGCTCTACAATCACAAGCGACCTACTGGGAAACAAGCACACAACACACCAAAAAACTGGGAGGGTTTGTCTAGATCAAATAAATAGGAGAAAGAACTAACAAAGTAACAGCAGAATGAAGCCAGGCTGCAAGATCTTGCTTATTTCAGTTCCAGCCCCCGAGGGACTTATGGTACAACTACTCCCATGGTTGCCCATCACTCCCCCACATACAGTGCTTTGAGTTACAGAAATCCCACAAGGTCTCCACCATGACCAGGAATACCACTAAAATAAACCTCCTAGCACACTTCCAGTGTCACTGCGCTAAGAGCTTCTATGTGCTCCTGCATGCACACAACCTTATTTCACTATACTTTCTTTTCAGCAGTTATTCCAATTGGGTATTTTGCCCATGGCAGAAGATAAAGAATAAAGACTTCTTAGTGTTGTTGTGTTAGACAGAACAGTGACCAGTACATGCAGTGGAGCTTAGGAATACAACTCCTGCTACAAAAATTTAAAAACAGAAAAAGGAATAGTTATCAAATTAAAATGAACAGGGGAAAAAAAACCAGTTTCAATAGCAGAGATATTCTATGCCTTATCATTATCCATTGGTAAAGAAAGAACTATTGATCTATTTCTATCAAATCCTCTGTCCACAAGCCCACAGACTGAATCTCTTCTCTGCACGTACTGGGTGGCCGTTTACCTACTTCTAACTGAGCAGGGCCAACTCTGCTGAAAAGAGGGCTCACACAAAGCAGTCTGCTAAAACTTAGCCACTGGAAAAGCAACCTCCAAACAGCCAAACTTTCCAGCTGGAAGAGGTCAGTCTGAAAGATCTGACTTCCGTGTTTGTCCCTGGAACCCAGCCTACTTATCCAAAGACACTTCATTTCTAGACCAGCAGTTTTCAAACACAGTTGTAAAAAATCCTTCTTCAAAATAATTGATACAACACCTACATACTGAAATTTAGATCAAATCATGCATTTATCTGAGAACGACTTAAGAAAGCCACAAAAAATAAAGGTATATTTTGGGAAACTTAGGACAATTATTTCTTCTACAATGTTGGGAAAGGAGGGAGAGAACTGATACTGATAGGCAGAAGTAAAAATGGATCTACAGAAATTACATTAATAAGAAGAGACAAAAACTGAACAAAAAGCAGTGAACTAGCAAAAACAAAAACCCAAATAAAAATGCACCACCAACAATGCCAAAGTACACAAGGATTTAGAAAAAAAAAAGGCAAGATTAAAAGAAAGGGAATATACAGGGCAACTGTAGCACGCAGCCTAAAGCCACATGCAGCTTTAATATCAAGGCAACACTAAGTGCCTGTTGCTTGGCAATTCATCTCCAGGTCCAACTGAAAAGCCAAAACCAATTTTAGACAGTCATTTTAGTTACAGAAAGCATAGGGATTAGACAAAGAGGGTGTTCCTGAAGTAATTGAAATGTAAGTTAACCAGGGTGCATGCAACCACTTTAGCTCCCAAGCTGAAAGGATGGACTGAATTTATGATGAGCAGTGAAAGCCACAGTAAAATTTGATGGCAGCAGGAATACATTTAAAAACAAACCAACCAACCACACAATAAAGAGAAAAGATGACCTCAAAGATTAAGAGTGACAAACAGAAGACATTGGAGATTAAAAAGAAATAAAAAAACCTTAGCTTTTCCTCCAAAACATGATTACATGTAGTTCCAGCTGATTACAGATCTCACAGAAGACTCACATACAGTGGTAAGAAAAAGTTATCAGAGAAACGGTGCTTTAAAAGTTAAAGATATCCCTGTAAAGTATCCCTGATTGATAAGTCTAGCTCTTAATGAGAGGACAAAAGAAAAAAAGGGGAAAGGGGCTCAGAAGACAACGTACAGTATATAATCAAGCAGAACAGAAAGGACTGTCAGATTGTTCACTCTTTCAGCCTCTAAAAATTAGAGCAGAAAAAAAACCAAAAAACAACTAGCACAGAAGCCATGGAAAATGTCATCAAAGAGGAGAGAATAATTATTAGCTCCTGAACTGTGCTGCAGAAGGTTCCTAGGATGTATTTAAAAAGATGTAACACTACTCGAGCATCACAACCAGCACAGCAGTTCTCAGCAGCAGCCACAAGGGACCTCGGACACCGCCCTCGTTAAAGAAACATTCCATGCTGGCTGAGTGAAAAACAAGGCTTTAGGCATACCAAAGAATAAGCAAGCATTTACTTAACTGCCTCATTTTCCATCATTATTCTAGGATTGATAGTTTGAAGGAAGGGATTTCACTTGGCAGGGGGAGATGCAAAAAAAAAAAAAAAAGAAATAAAGAAAACCATCACGAAGCCCAGCAATCTAATGGCAGTGAAAACTGTAAACCTGTTGCTAAATATTAGCCTAGAAAATGAAGTCCTGGTACACAGGTCTAAATAGATCTGCTATGAAGTCTAGAGAGAAATGGAGAGACTGAAGAAAAAAAAATTGTCAGTATAGGTCATTTTGAGGATTTGTTTGCACCTTTTCTGGGTAAAGAATATAACAAAGCTCAACTAAAACAAAACATGGAGGAAGTCTACAAGGAAGTGTCATCTTCCTTTTTGGGGCCACAGGTGTTATCCTAGTGATAAATAGAAGGAAACCTGCCTTTGCTCTTCTCTGTCCAGATGGGACTGTCACTGGGATTCTAGAAGAAGGGCTGTGGCCTAGAAATCGAACTCATCCAAAACATTGTCTGAACCAGGCTTTGTCAGAAAATGGGGTAGGCTTTCCTACTTTATCCAAATAAAACCACCATGGTCCAACTTAAACAGAAACCAAAGGACAGTATAATAAGCAAGATGCAACTTATGCTAAAATGTAATTAAAAAAATCAGCAATTAGTCTCTTGAAGATCAGCAACCTTCCTTGGGCCATAACAGAAGCTGCAACACTTTTCCTGACGCTTGAAAAGAAACATGATTTTAGAACAATTATACTACAGCACATGCAATAATTCTTGCTAAAATCACCAATTCAATATTTACCTTAAAATTTTAATTCAGAAGACCTCAACCTGTTAGGCAATCCGCAAGAGTGACCATAAGAAATTCCCCTGGAGTAACTTGCTATTCCAAGCACACGCTGGCCCACTGCATTCTGCTCTCCTTCCTCTTGCATGTGTTGGGGCCTCAGCAAAGTGCTATCCCACACTGTGCATCAGCTTAACTAAGTGATAGATTTTACACTTGTATAGCTCATCTAGAGTATTTTTTCACCTCTAGCAATGATGTTTTTCCTTAACCAAGTCATTGCAAGACAGACCCTTGTGAAAACAAATCCTATTTTCAAGGTGCCTACTGCCAGTGTGTGAATCTGTTACTACCAAAATTCAATAGCTCCCAGAGCATAAGCACTGGGCTGAGAGTCAGAACAGCATTTTCCAGACTGAAAAATTATCTCAAATACACTTACCATAGCCTAGCACAGAAATTAATACCTTTTGTATTAATTCAGTCACACAAAAAAAACCCCTAAGAGTTAAGCAGGGAGGGAGGGGGAAAGATCTGTTAATTCCCACATTTCACAACACACTGGATTTTTTCATGTTTTAGAGCATCTGAGAGATCAGTGTCCTTCATGGAGTCTTAATATTTCTTTTTACCACCACTTCAGGATTCATACATAGTCACCTTTAACTGGCAATACTGGTTTCACTATATAACTGGACAAAACACCAGATTTTGATCATGGCAGTGATAAAAGTGATATCATGGCAGTTTGTTATTTTCCAGCTTTGTCAACTTATTCAAGATTCCATCTTTTCAGGCATTCTTACCTTCATGCCTGAATCCATTACTAGACTGGGAGGGAGGGGAAGGAGGGAACACTGATAGCTTTTTTGTGTGTGAATCATTTTATCCATCCACCCCTTGCCAGTGGAGAGTGCAAGAGGAACCCCTTGTTGAGCAAGCTACCCCTTAAGAACAGTCAAAATAACATCTTACCAAATTTTCCTGTGAATCTCCTACTCAAGTGAAGCATGGCAATGACTACAATATATGTACTCCTTTCAGGCTTGCAGCCAAACACTCTGAGTCTCCACAAGCAACCCTTGCATAAGCTGGGGGCAGGGTGGATGTTTGGTTTTATGATAACAGCAAGTTCTACACTTGCAGCTGGAATAGTTTGTATATTTGTCTTAGCTGAATTGCAAAATATTGAATACTTGATCAAGATACAATTCTACCTTGACTGAGAAATCAATTTCGGAAAGCAACCTAGTCCAGTACTGTCTCTGGTGCCCATAGTATCAATCCGATCACGTCTAACCAGCTGTCATGTAAGGCTCTCATATCTCATGACAGCAGACAGGATAACCAATACCCTGATAATAATGGGATACCATTAATTCAATGACAGTGTCTTTGAGTTAATCTGTTAGAAAAGACCACAGAAGCTACAGGAATGCATCTTACATATTCTAGAAGTGAAGAAACTCACATTTTACAGCCTTCTCCTTCCTTTAGGTCAGAAATTTAAGAATATATGCCCCTGATAGTAATTGTCTAAATACCACTCATATTTTCTTTTAAAAATATATTTTTTTTGTGCTAAAAAGCTGAACTTTGAGGGAAGTCCAACACACAGAAGACAAATGAAAGAATGTTTCTTAGAAAGAAAACATGGATATCCATATTCAATGTTAAGCAGTGTTTATTTTCACAAATACATTTATAAGGGAAGTCAACATTCTGCAATGCAAAACAGCAACTTATGCAATAGTGCTTTTTTAAACAGAAGGCATCTCAATTCACTTTTTAGACTTCAGATATTACAAAATGAATGCCAACAAATGTTTTGTACTGAAAACTTTAAAACAGCATGATTTAAAATAGGAAGTATAACATCAAGATTAAAGTTCTTTATTGTTAGGGCATGATTTTTAATTCAATTGCATTTCTCTCCAACTCTATCCCTTTTTATTGGAGAATGTAGTATGATCTAAACATTTTGGATTTAGATACAGTCCACTCAAACATACATCTTCAGAGACTGAGTGAATTAAGTATTACAGTTTTACCTAAGAATCAAGATAAAGCTAACTATATATTGCAATTTGCTGTCACACTAAGACAAACTGCAGCCTTTAAGGGACAGTCCCAGGTCCAACTGTTAATGGAACCCAAAACAGGAAGTATTTACCACCAACGCTTCTGCTACAAAACTCTCCATCTGAGCTCTGTGTCCAGTATATTGTACCTACAAAACTACTGTTCCCAGAAAACACTCTGATTTCATCTTTCATTACCCCACGCTTTTTCCTAGATACTGTTTCTTTGTGTTCTCAAACTTGACTTCTCAAAGTGTCACTTCAGATATGTAGATGCTACCAAAGAATATGGTCCACCCTAACTTCTTGTCCCTTGATGACAGCCAAGGTGCACGCACAGCATGGAAGCAACACATAGGATTAGAGACAGGGTTTAATTACTTTAAATAGGACCTAGAAGTATGACTTTATTATGTCCCTGGACAATAAACAGATCAACTCTATTAAGAAGAAAAAGAAAATTGATTATACAATAAAAAATTGTACTAAAACCTTGAAATTCAATACCTTTTATCTGATACAACTTTTAGCTTTAATATGTTCAATTAAAGTTCCTCTATTTCAAACAAGTTCCCTGCTGCAAAATTTATCTCAGCAAGTCTCTACCTTTTAAAAACTTCTAGAGGTGAGGGTATTTCATAAAACCCTGTCGTGTTTCTCCTCACGTTTCTCCTGACATTGGATGTCAGCATCCAACAGAAAACAAAATAATTGAAGTTTTCACTGTGATTTATACAACAAACAATGCAATACCAAAATCTTGCCTAAACCAGTAGGAATAAGCAAAGACATCGCAAGTAAGTGGTACCATCAAAATTAGAATAACTGGATTAAAATAATCTTATTGTTTCCAAAACAATACACTTAAGTACATCACAGTAAGAACCTTGCTGCAGAATTAATAAATCCACACAATTACTATAGTATAAAGGAACTGTAAGTCAAAAAGGGGGGAGGGGGACGGATGATAGGACACAAACCAACTCTGCTTAACTCCAATAGTAATACAAATGCAAGCCCTCCAATTTACCACCTGAAAAGAGAACTACAGTCCAAGACTGAGATGTTACAGAGTTAAGGCCAGCAACTGAATCAAAGTGACCAGAAGCAGATGATATATTCATGAACTCCCTACGGATATCTCAGTTAAAAGCCTGGGTTCCTATGAAAATGTGCTTAATCATTCATGTGAAGCAGTTAATCAAACAGGAAAAATGGCGAAACAGCAGCTATTTTTCCTTCTGATGGTAAATAAGCACAATAGCAATGTGGCGGACTTTCGTGCCAATTCCATTTGAATTCCTGGAATGCACAGCTAAAAAAATGTGTTGCCTACTTCTTTCCAGCATGTTACTGAGGACTTCTGTATTTGTCAAAAAAAACCTAGAGTGGCACTTTATTTGATTTTCAAAACCCTTTTATTTCTTTAGATGTAATCAAAACCAGGATGCTAGAGACCGCTTGATGACAAAACTATGAAAGGTTTCATTCCAGAACAAGGCTACGGCCATGTAATTTAATAATTTATTTAATAAATCTTCCCTGTTGGAGATGTTCAAGAGATTCCCACACCAACACAATTCTTTGCAGGTCAAGAGAAGCTAATTCAACTTGAAATATACATTAGACATATTACCCCAAAGAGACAAACTAGAAGCTAAGAAGTCAGGACCATGCTTTCACCTGAGACTGCTGAATGAAATTTATATTCAAAGCTGCACACCTGCAGGTGAGGAAGGTAACCCAGTGCTGCAAAGAAAATGTCACCAAGGACCTGGCAATTTTCAAAAAGCTTTTGACAAGGTTCCATACCAAAGGCTATTAAAGAGACTACCTTACCACAAGATGGGAGGAAAAAGCCTTACAAATAGAAAATTAATGAACAAGACACAAAAAGCAAGGTCTAATGGCCAGTTTTCAGGGCAGAGGAGAGGCAGCTGAAAGGTCTGCTGCTGGGACTGGCTTCATTCAGCATTTTCAAAGACAACCTGATGACCCAAACACACAGTGACACTAAAAGCTTCGGGTAGGTACCAGACACAAACAAGGGAATACCAAACCAAGTGATCTGGCAAAAAAGTGGGATAAGATTTAGGGTAGGTGAGACTATTGCCCTACACCTTTCCTACACAGAGCAGAGCTTGCAGCTGGCAATTACAAATCACTAAGTGATCCAAGACACATTGTTGACAGTTCTACAAAACCACTGTACAGCACCAGACTGAAAGGTACCACCAGGAATGCACCTTTGAACATTGTTAATCAAAAACGGTGGCAGCTGAAAGGTACAGGGGGAAAACGGACTGCAAAACATGGTTAGGTTCACATGTGCTCCCCAGTGACACCATCTATAGCCACTGGTTTTATTGCTTTTATTAGAGAAAGAAGTGCAAGGATAATACAGAAGTACATGAATAATAAGAAACTAGTAGAAACCAAGCAGAGCACAGTGACAGCATTCAGCATTCCTTGAAGGCACCCAAGGAGCTTAAGGATGACATGGAGGGGTGCCCCAACTGGAGACCAAGAAGACCATGGAATGGAAACAGGCCCTCATGGTATCAGCGTGCATTGCTCAAGACAATACCAAACTATTATTAAACATCTGCAACCCAGACAAGGCAAGTGTGTTTCGTACTCTCAAGTGCAAATAGACTTAAAAATTGCATTATTTTTTAACTAATACAACAGCTATTGTCCTTAAATCTAAGTTCACTAAACAGAGGCCTGCACCTCCTCCAGAAAATAAAGGTGCATACAGATCATACCCATTTGCAGGTAAGAAAGGTAAGTATAAGTGTATGAAAGGCCAAACTCATCATGAATTATGAAATTAGCAAGTCAGTAACTCATTGAGAGGTCAGTCTCTGTCTCTCCAGCAGACAATTATTTTTATTTCCTTTGAAACAAAAAAAAACCCCACACAACTGCTTTCTAATTAAGCACCTAGTATTACTGAACCTGCAAACGCAAGGACCAGAAATATTTATGAAATGGAGTACTGGTGCACTCCAGAGTGGGAACTCCGTACTGTGTGAGAACAAATGTAAGTCAGCTACAACTGATTTTCAAATACAGTACACAACTTACGTACAGAAGAGGTTTGTTCTTTCACCATTGTAAGCTGCAAAAAACAACTGATTGCCTGATCCCCTCAATTTATATTTCAGCTGTTGAAACACAGTTCTCAACAGACACAATCTAACATTCAAATTCATTACTTTGTTTTGATGTTGTTAGGTTAAGTTGGAGTGTGGAAAAGCTACTGAAGGAGAAAGAAGAAATTCTGAAGTAGAACAGAAACTACAAGGCACACAGGTTACAACATGACAGAAGAAATACTTTTTATTCAATTGATAGGTAGACTCAGGCTGGAAAACACATTAATTTCAAAATTTTAATCAACTGAAAGAAAAGCATGAATTGAATAAGATTTTTAATAAATCTTAATAGGAAATGGGAAGAGGCTTCCATATAGGATTAAATTTTACATACTTTTTTATACTGTAACACTGTAGCAGCCACTGTTGGGCACAACATCCAGTAAAGCCATTCATAACAAACTGTACTCTGTCACAAAGTTAAATGGCATACAAACTCTTCTCCTCTCCCATAACAGCATGTATATCCCATAGAAGAACACTAGAGAAATCACTGAGTATGAAATGGTGATTATTAAATAAAAAGCTAGCCTAAATCAGTTTGATAAAAGCGAATTAAAACGGATCAATTTGATAAAACTGATTTTGGCTAAATAAATAAATAAATAAAATTTAATAAAACATTGATCAATCACACTTAAAAAATCATTTGTAATATTTTTAGGGGTAGGTAAAAACAGTCATTGCCCCTTAAAGGAGAAGCTATTCACCCCAAATCAGAGCAATAATGCTATTTCACAGCTTTCTCATGCCGTCATCAGCACTGAATGCTTACTTCACCAAGCGACAGTACTTTACAATGTTGGAGACGGCAGCATTTCATAATTATAGCCCATGTGGCAAGACCACTCTAGTTCTTCCTTCTCTCTTCACTCATAAAAGCATTGCAGAGTGATTTTATTTCAACAGCTCCTATGCATTGTCTGGTTTCCTCCACAAGTTTTCCAGGTTAACACTGATAAGGATGAATTTCAGATGCCTCAGAGACTGCATATGAAATTTCTTCACTTGTCATCCCACTGTGCATTTGACATCAGTAAGAACAGTTTGCAATGCCTGCAAGCCAGGTCACTTAAGAAATCTGCAGTTAAGCAAACCCTCAGATGAGAGCCCAGGAATACACAATCCTGCTTTAAACTGTTACTGCTTGCGTAATCGTAACATAGACCACGTGTACAACGTGTTGCCACACACATGAGACTATTTACAAATCACTTTTATACAGAGCTAGTAATATCCAAACAAGACTGATGTACAAACAAATAACAGGCAAAAGAAACCCAGAAACCCCAAATCTCCTTGTAATTTAGGGAAACCCAACAATTTTACACTGCAAGGAAAAAGGAAAAAAAAAAAAAAAAAAAAAGAGAAGAAAACTTCCAACCTGCACAACATCTAGCTAAGCAAAAGCACAAAGACTAAGAAGCAAATCAAAAGCAAAACTACAGACTTTCATATGCTGCATGAATTTTCTTAGCCCACTAGGATTCTGTGGAAAACCAAAACATTTAAGATATTAAAATGAATAAAAGGAGGAAATTAATGTATATCAGACCTATTCCTAGAGACAAACCCCCCCCTTTGTTATCGCTTCTACTCTCGTTCTTACTGGCTCAGCTGCGCAACAGCACCACAGACTCTTTGTTACCAGCTCTGCTGAGAGCACAAGAAGTACCAAACCAATTAAGGAACATCTTATATGCTCAATTTTCATTTTATTTTTTAAATTTTACCACATACTTAAAGTTAAAATAGCACCATAGACACTTCCAAATATCTCCCTTAAAGCTACAGTTTTCTCTAGATCTGATTAGAAAACCGTGTTAATCTTAATTGTAAAAAGACTCTAGATGGAGCATAAAAGCTTTATCATTCAATGGAATGAAATTAAGGCTGCCTCTAAGATTTTTTTTTTTACACAGCTTTACAGACAAATATGATGGCTACAATCCACAGCAGTCAAGCAATAAAAGGCCCGTTGGGAAGTTGTTTACAAAATGCCATGTTAGATCAATTATGTAGCTGCTTCAGACACCAACATAGGCACATACTTAGAACTTCAGCAAAGGAAATGAATTTCAAACAAGCATAAAACATAGTGTAAGCACCAAAGGCCACCAGCACAGGTTACCTACCCTTCTTCACCAAGAAATTGGTCAATCCCTTCAATGAATTATAGGTCAAACACAGAACTACTTGGAAAAAAAAAATCAGCACTTTTTTTTCCCTGCAATTTGAAAATCAAGCCATTATGGATAGATACATCCTTAAAGGATTAGTGAAGCAAGAAGCATAGAGAGAAAGAGCTGAAACATTATTGCTGCTGCAGACAGAAACAAACCCAAAAACCAAACAAATTCAAGACAGCTAGTTTTATCCTTTTTACTGCACTTTGCATATTGTTAGTTCCCTTGGGTTCCCAAATATAGTAGTTTCCTATTGCTGAATGTCCTTCTACACAGCAAGAAAGAAGAAAAAGATAACCTGAAAGAAATCAGGAAAGTACTAAATGAATGAATTGTCAGAGAAAGTTAAGAGTAAGTGTCTTTAAAACTACTTAAATTGGTAGATTCCAAAGCACTTTGGTGACTTGAAAAAAGCATATAACAATGAAAGAAAAAAAAATTACAAATTCTTGGACAACATCCAAGGAGAAATGTAATAGACAACAATACAGAAAACCCATTTTTATGGAAAATACAAGCTTTACATGTCTAGATGTCTCAATCGTTTTTATATGCAACAAACAGTGAACAAAAAGATAAGGGCAGGGCACTTAACAGAATAGAATACATTATCTATCAGCAGTTTACCTGTAAGTTCAGCAATGTTTAAAAAACCCCAAAACACACAGAAACCTGTACCCTGCACCATCCCCAGTTACAAATGCTGCAGTTACCATTAGCGCTTCTCTGGGGCAACTCTTACAAGCAATTAAACTACTCAAAATGGAAACAACTTTTTTCTATAGGATCCAAGTGAATAATCTCAATGATGACTTCACGCAACCTTAAAAATTTACATCTTTTAGGAAAACCAGTTTTCAGAACTGCTGAAAATCTCAGTTCCATGTATAACTTACAAGTAACAGATTCAGAGAGGAAGTTTTAAAACATAAAAGGATGAAGAATTGTGTCATAGGAACGTACCGAGAAAAAACACATAATTACTTTTATGGACTGAACTGATATTACAGCTAAAGCCACTGAAAATAAAACTGGATTTTCTAATGCTATTTTTGTTTGAACCAGTGCAAGGGACTACTACTGCCTCAATGTTGACAGCATATTCACAGGTTTGAAAGAAATACAATTTCAGGAATTACTAAAATCCCTCAGTGTCCAAATAAAGGTTGCTACTACTATCAGCCAGTTGTGTATTACAGAAGTTAATTATTTTTGAAAGCTTGGAGCAAGAAAATTGAAACATTTCATCTTTCCAACTGAGAACTCTGATGTTGCAATTGACAGTACATTAAAATCTAATGCCTTCCAATTTAGATCTCCTTAACATACACTTTGAACAAGAAGTAGAAAGCAATCTTGATGAGACCATTAGACATGATGTTTAATCACTAGCCAAGCAACTTTCCTTTGTCAGAAATGAGCGAGATACCAAGGTGCTACATGGCTCCATGTCATTTCACAGAGCAGGACTTTTCAAGGTCACAGTGAATATCTTATTTGTCACACAAGACAAAATAATGTTACAAAACAAAGCAAGAATAACTTACAGCTCGTAGTTTTGACACAATCATCTGAAAAAGTGATGTTATAATTGCACGCGGGTGAAGCTCTGTCTCACTTGATCAAATACTTCCAAAGCTTGGAAGACTGAAACACTATCCCCAACCTAGATTTTTGCTAAAACATTTGCATATAGTGAACATTCCATGATTTTAGCAACACTGCACCCACATATGTTAACCTTAAAAAGCAGCAGGGAGGAGAACAGTCTGAAGTGTTAGAAGAACAACCAAAATACGTCTATGGAGTGCAATTCAGCTTGTCATAGGGAAGACCAAACAACCTGCTGAGTTTCTGGGCTACACCTCCGGATTTCCCCCCGTTCCTTGCTCTGGTTATATGCACCTTGCCTGCCAGCAAAGACAGAAGTGTATGGGTACGGATAGGCTGTTCTTGATGAGGACTTAATAATATTCCTTAAACAGATACACATGAGGGAGAGCAGTTTTTTCCCACTTGAGGGGACCAATCTATGTACTCAAAGGTCTCCAGAAGTTCTAAAGGAAATACAGTTTCATCTAGATTTTTTTCTGGACAATAACCCATTCAAAGCCAGAACTACAGCAGTGCCACACGAGACAACACTGACAATGTCAGAGCTTGCCATTATTTGTGAAAAATAGGTTACTGAATCCACGTCCAAGAACTTTACCTACATAGCATCTGAATTCACAACTTTTGAACTGTGGTAATGTATTCGCATTGCATGCCATCAGTCAATGCACTTGCATAAAACAGCAAATGTACAAAACGTCTTACTGAGAATTTTCTTCTGTCTCCAGTAACACTTGATAATACCACAAAAGCCACACAGTTTGTTATGGAGTTCATTCCTATTCTTACAGAGCAATGCCAAGAGGTAAAATTCACTGTCAGCAGCCATTTACTATAAATTATAGGCTTAAAGGTGCAGCTACCTCATTTTTTAAATGCAGACCAGGAATGCATGTGTAAAGTGAACTCCCTTACTGTACCTACTCACTGCATGTCATGAAGCAGTCCTGGAGTGGATGAACAGAGAAAACTTTTGGAGAAAACTGAACCATAACATGTGAAACCAGGAGTGCAAACAGCATGTTTCAGCACAAACAGGCATTGAGTCCATGCAGCCAGCCTGGAATTAGTTCAACAACAACAAAAAAATCCCTTAAATGCAAACAGTATGGACATCAATTCCTCAGCATGAAACACTGCATTCTACAGACATAACCCTGTCAGATCCTGCTACTTGACACAGTACACAACAGCTCATCTGTTCCAGCATTCTTGAAAGAAGCCTATTGGCCCAACACATTCAGCTCATCTGGAGAGGTTGTGGTTTCCCACAGCCATAGAAATCCAACTCCTTGGTTTTCATATCTTGCGCTTTCTTGGAGTTGCTAACATACCAATGCCTCACAGGCAGTCAGACTAAAATCAGATTCTGTACATGCAGTTCTGACTTTGTGCTGCAGCCTCATCTAGCAAACCCATCATCTTGCAATGGACACAATGCTCTTAGTTCTCTACAGTAAAGCCACACAAACAGATTAGAGCCTGGTTCAGCGTAAGTCTTATATGGTATAAGAAAGGCATAAGTCAATAATGAAGAAAATATCCCTCTCAACATTTTTCACGTTATATATTTATCTATCACATTGGCCAGCAAGTCCTATTTGTGGTAACTCTCCCTCAGGAGTTCCCAGGGCCTCTTCCACTCA
Organism: Acanthiza pusilla; assembly: GCA_036630365.1. Taxonomy (NCBI): domain Eukaryota; kingdom Metazoa; phylum Chordata; class Aves; order Passeriformes; family Acanthizidae; genus Acanthiza; species Acanthiza pusilla. Next base: position 35,815,216 of record JAXCHO010000073.1, read on the forward strand.
CTACCTCAAAGGTGCTCAAAGAACCTTTCTTATGTTTGTTTCCATACACTGCACAGGCCTAGCAGGACTTTCAACACCAACTCCTTCCTTTATCTGACTACCAGTGGAAGCTGAAACCTTATGCAGACCTTCCTTGGTCCCACCTGACACACAGCTCCACACAGCTCAATTCCAGCAATATAGCTCAGGCATTCTAATACATCTTCACAAACAACCTTACCTAAAAATTTCTTAATCAGATCCTTTGTATCCAAGAACCATATCACAAAGTTTCAAAAGACATTCAGAGGCTTGTAGTGCCTTCCTGGCTGCAAGTCAAAAAGAGTGGAGGAGCAGATAATTCCCTTGAAGCCATACAAATAAGTTAGAATCAAATAAATATTTTGGGAAGGAGATCCACAGGTTCAATTGATGCCAAGCTGATTCATCCAAAGCATATCATATTCATGCAGGTATCAACTATTAAAAGCTGTAAGAGATTATAACATTAACCTGACCCATTCATTTGTCCATCATGCAAGCTTGTAGCTCCTCTGATCTTCCTGGAATTTTTCCCAAAGGTTAACATCACATTTCTATGTTCTCATTCTCAGGTAACAGGTCATCATATTACTGAGTCTGCATAGCCTCTAGTTAATTCTGCTGCATCAGCTGAGTTTTTAGATGAATACTATTTGGTCCTGATTCCCTTCTCAGTTTGAAACTGGTTATATTAAAGTGATTACTGAAAGTTATTACATCAGATCTGTCAAGAGTTTATGATTCTATTTTCTTCAGTAACCACTTGGGGGACAGGGAAATGCAACCTTTTCCCAAGCCAAAGGTTATGTCCCCATTCTGCTAGGTCAAAATTCTTGAGAACAGCAATGTTTTAAATGAGCCATTTAATCACATCATCAATTTAAGAACCACCAAAGAAAGGGAAGGCAGATCAATTCCCATGCTGGTCAGAACAGCAATAGCAACAATATAACAATGAAAGACTTTCTCTTATACTATGTTACTATTAGATCTGATTTTAAAAATACAGATCGTGTCCTTTTATAAAAATCTGATACTTCTTAATCTAGGTGTTCAACTCTAACACCGGGAGGCTGGACAAGAAGGGACCTTCCAACCTCAACCATTCCATGAGTACTTGTAGATTGCTCAAACAATCCCTCTTTGAAGTCAGAAACAAAGATCAGTTATTTAACAGCCAAGACAGTAAAAAATCTTACTCTTCCTTTGTCATTCCATATTCAAAACCACAACAAAAATCACTTTCCTTAGACCATCCTCTATCTCTGCCATCAATCTCAGAATACACTACAGCAGCTCAAACCTAACACCTCACCAGAGCTGGATGAGTTACCTGACAATGCCAAGAGGCTTCCACAAGGCCCTCAAAATGACAAAACACAAAATCCATACTCCTGCAAGCACAGAGCAACAACAAAACAAAAACCCAATCAGTTCTCTCCAACTTGAGTGAAAAAATCCACATGCCAGAGGCTTCACCAAAGCATGTTTGAGTGCTACAGCACTTCCTACAATGCCTTCTGCACCTTGTCAGTTGAGGTCAACATCAGCTTCTGACATCGTGTATGAGCTCAACAATCAGTGCCACAATTCTCCCATCAAAACCTAAGCTGCTTTAGTGCCTTAAGGAAGCATTGGAGTCATTCCCTGTATTTTTTCAAAACACAAGATGACATGTTTAGAAGAAATCTGGCAGCCCTCATACACTACTGTAAACAAACGCAGTTGAGCATCCATAATTCAGATACAGAAGTTACATCCTGCATAATGGAGAAGTACTTCCTCTCCCAAAAGTACATGAAGGAAGATGGGATTATCAGGATATGAGCCAAGATAATGAAATAGGAATGGGTGGGGGGAAAATCAAACTTTGATGAATGAAAGATAATTAAACAGTCCAAAAGCATGGCCATAAAGGCTATTGTCACATACACTGTCAACTGTTGTTGACATGAAAACCACCTGAACACAGGGAAGGAAACCACTAACAACAGAACTACAAAAAGTGAAATTACAGCACTGTAGTAAAGGGCATCCTAACTAAAACAATAATGACATACAAAGCAACAAATAAGCTCCATTAAGCCATAGTGTTAAAAAATAGCAGAAGACCTAAAGAAACATGCAAACATCACATTGAGACACTATGGTAAAAGACAGCTTTGTGTTGAGACGTCCAAGGTAGGATACAGCACACCTGAGATTTGTGCACTTCCCTTGATCCTATCACAGGACCAATTACCCTTCTCATAAGGATAACTTAAACAGCTGCAGCTGCCTACTGAGTCACTGCAATAAAACATCCCTTCAGGATGACACCAGGATCTTGCTGGTAGAGGTCAGAGCTGGAGAAGTAACCAGCAGCAACAATGGATACAGCGTGAAAGAAGCTGTAAATCCATACAGCATTTTCCAATCCTACCAGCTCCTACTGAAGCTCAATTTCCAACACTGCACACTCTATTACTGCACCCACAGGTGTATTCTGCTGCATGTGTAAAGCATCTAACACTATGTACACTTCCAGTCTTGGCTACAACGACATGAAAAGTGATTGCTCTACACTTTAGAAAAAACTTGGTTTCATTCGTGTTGCACTTCCACCAGCTTTTTCCTTGCTCCCCCACTGCAAGGAATACAAGTTTTCCATTATCATTACGAGTAGAGATCTGAACTAGCAGAGTATTTGCTTGATAAAATTAGCATGTTTTGCTAAATATACAGGGCAAAGCACAGATTCGGCCCTAGAAAAAAGGATTGTGGAAGATGTTAATAAAGAGTTGCATACCAGACCTGAACACCACTAACAGAAATAAAGTTTTGCATTCCTACATTATCTAACACTAAAATTGTCTTTGAGCATTAACACCTAGATTTTTAGGTCATGATAAAGAGACATGAATAGCCGTGCCTGCTGTGTTGTATATATTATGGTATTCCATGGTATTTAACACTGGATGCTTAAGAAGGACTGAAGGAAAGAAAGATGAAACAGAACTGAGCAACTGCAGCCGGTAGTTTCCAAAACTGGGCACTTAGATATTGCAGACATCTTCCCTCTCTTTTTAGATATGGCCTTAATGAAATGCACCTGAAAATACAGTCCTTATTCTCAAAAACTGCAAGAACTACATCAGAATAAACTTCAAGGCTGGCAGGGAAGCTATTTAAATAGAAGGATCACTCACCAGGATACAGGACTGGAGAGAAGGTATTAGGGGTACAGAATGTACTAGGACACAAACAAAGAACAAAATGTCTTTTGGGGACTCTGGGTAAAGTAACAGATTACAAAGAACTGTGTATTTCATTACTGAGGAGAGGAACACTGACTGGGAGAAAGCATCAAAAAGATTATTAAGACGCATGGAGAGACACTGAGCAAGGTAACACACAGAGCAGAGCATCTAGAGATAGGGAAGGACATCACGTGGGAGCCCAGACAAGTGATATAAGTTGAAGATGCCAAGTGGCAGTGAAACCAGCAACCACATCTAAGATGTACACAAGAACCATGGGATAGAAGTGTTCTTAACAGGAGTTCCGGTCTTGATTACACTGACATGGAAAATTAACTGACGGTACATAATAAACTCTTTAAGATAACCTTAGGTGTTACTTACCAAAGAGAGATGAAAACCACACACAATAACCAAGATACATTGAAAGTAAACAAACGTAACAATCTACAAGCCATTAACATAGCAAAGGGTCACAGTTTACCACATGGCATGAGTGAGAGAAAATATGAGCCACAACACATGGTGATGCACAATCTTAAGAAGATAAGGAACCAGCAGCTGTGCAGAATGAAGGAAAGGTGAGAAAACGCCATACCGACGACACAAATGAAAAGTGGAGAAAGCCCAGAAGCTACTTTTGTCTGGCTGTAGATACATTTGAAGAAAATGAAATATATTCAGAAGAGCAACAGGCAGTAGGAACACACAAAGGTGCAGTGAGAGAAGGAGGGCTGATTTATGGTGGGGTAGGAAGGAGAAGCACCAGGGCAGTACCTGAAGGAGAGCAGAGCCCCTGCAGCGGGAGAGGAGAGGCTGGAAAGGGACAGAAGAGCTGTCCCGAGCCTTGGGAGCCGGGGCCCGGGGGGCCCGGGCCGGAGGAGGGTGACAGCGCCAGGCGAGCGGGCGAGGGGCCGGCGGGGAGAGCCGGGCAGCTGTGCTGGGGGTCAGGGGCGGCGGTGACTGGCGGGGCCCGCGGGAACGGGCCGGGGCAGGGGGCGGCGAAGGGCGGCCTCGGTCCCTCGCTCACCTGCTGCACCCCCAGGAAGTCGTAGAAGTTCCGCGGCACCTCCTCCACCAGGTCGAAGAGCTCCAGGTCGCCGCTGTCCCAGGCGCGGGCGCGAGGCGCAAGGAGCGCCAGCAGCGCCAGGAGCGGCAGCAGCCGAGGGCGCGGCGCAGGCCGCGGGCGGGCCATGACCCCCGTCTGCGCTGGCGGTACCGGAGCGGCGGCAGAGCGGGGACGGACACGGGAAGCGCCGCGGAGGCCGCGCTCGCCGCGGCGGCCGCTCCGCACTGAGGGGACGCGCGAGGCCCAGCCCGGCCCCGGCAGCGGCGGTCTCACGGCGGGGGAGGGGTGTGGGGGGGGAGCTCCCCGCCCGGCCAATCGCCGCCTCCGCGGCTCGTGACGTCACGAGCCCCGGCAACCGCCGGCGCTCGCGCAGTGGAGAGGCCGCGGGGGGAAGGGCGCGAGCTCAGCGCGCGCGGACGCCCCGCCCCGCCCCTGCCGCGAGCCGCGGGAGCGCCGCCGGTGCCGCGCGGGGGACGGCGCGTCCGTGTCCCTGTCCCTCGCGGCTCCCGCGGACCCTGTGCCTGCGGGGCCCCCGCCCGCTAAACCGTCTGTAGATTTGCCGTCTCCGTTAACCCCTTGAGGGCGGGTTTGGTTCCTGAAACCTGTTTTATCCTAAAATCGCTCCACCCTATTGTCAGTATCAACCCCGTTTTTAACGTGTTTTCCCCGGACCTTTCGTTCTTTTCTTGCTTAAATTAATGTGGAATGTTTGACGTGGAACGCTAGACGAGAAATTAGATGGAAACTTAATGGCTGAACAATACAAATTATCAGTATTAAATCACTTTTCTCTGGCACGGGCAGACTCCTCGGTACACCCCATCTGTTTCATCTCTCTCGAAGCTAGGCCTGGTTAATAGCTCACTATGGGAATCTTTTTAAGAAAAGATAGATTCACCCCTCCAAAAAATATCTGTGAACTAAATTTTAAAAAATAGGTTATGCGATTTAAGGAAAAAAAATCCCATATGCCAATCTTATCTGCACCTGAATTCACCTAAGAGGCGCTAGGCACCATTTACAGAATCACTGTGCAGTAGAGCACTTCCTTGGATACTCCATGGGAATAGCAAGCTGTGGCTTTCAAATACACTCTGCTTAATTCAGAGTAAGGACTTGAACCAACGTAGCCATTATCAATTTTCCAACTCATAAAGTATAGTCTTAGGTATTCTCTACTATTGAAACTGTTCCCTTTTGTATAAACTATTTAAATATTAATTAGATTGATATTTAAACTCATGTTTCCATATCCCATATGCATGCCCACTGGGCTTTTAGGATCACAATTCTGCCTCCGGCTCTGCTTTCTGAAAAGACTCCTAAACCCATTTGCCAGGAAATTATAATTTAGCCAACAGTGTCTTATGTAGACCCTTTTAATTTACCCTTCACAAAAAGGAGCACTTAACTGTTCATTCTGATCATCTTAAAAAAGGTTCCTCCCACTTGATCACAAAGCCAAAAAAAAGAAAAAATCCTTTTCTAGAGAATGACAAAGTAAAGAGAAAGTCATGGGCGAATTAATTTATCAGTTGCTTTGTTTGGCTAGAGTAACTGAACCTGGTATAGATCAGTTTCTTCCCACGTCCTTATTTTGTTAATCTGTTCTGTTTTGCATGCCAGTATCCATAAATTTGTTGCCTGGTATATTTACATTGTTCTTCCTTTCAAGTCTCAAGCTTTATTGCACAAAAAAACCAGCTTTGGATTCAAAAAGTTACCTACTCATAAGGTTGCAGAACAAAGTTTAAAGATGCAAAGTATCCTTAGAAACCAGTAGTAAATAAAGAGTTCAATAAGGTAGCATTATTTTTAAACCAGGTGGAAGATTTTTTAAAATGTAAGATTAGTGATATTTCATTCCCCTTAATAAATACTTCCAAATTCTCATTTCCTTCTGACTTCATTCTGTATTTCCCATATCCACATCCTCTTGCCTCATTAGCTTCTAAGCCTCCTTAGTTAAGTTGATCTACTACAATTATCAACCTTGCGGAGAAATATTTGTTACTTTGATCTTATTTTTCACTATTTGGAATTTGTTATGAAAAATTACTCCTTTCAAAACCCAACTCTGGCTGCTTTTGCTGAAACTGTTAAAAAAGCCTTCAAAAAATCTGACAGAAACAGGTCACTTATTCCATTCTATTGAGACCAGGGAAACCTCTCCTAACACCGATCACAAATTGCAGGTGGCTTGTGGCACCAGTCCTTCTGAGAACACAGCAGATGACAGCTATTTTGAAAGCAATGCCGCAGAATTCTTCAGATAAATTACGGCCTCTTTTAGTCAAGAGGAATGTGAATTTGGAAGGAATAATAGGAGGAAAAAAAAGTCCTAATGTTAATGCGATTATGATTATCTAAAATGCATATTTAAGAGATCTCTTACATTTATGTCAGCATAGTTAAATTATTCCATTTGGTTTTAACAATGTGAGAATTTTCTAACTCATTTTTATTCTGCTCCTTGAACCATTGGAACAGAAGGCCTAATACAGCATGGAACATTTCCAAAAGGGATTTTTGAAAAATTCTAGACTATGAGATTAGTTTAAATGTTTCCATTAAGATTGTTCTGTACTCCATGCACAAATACTGAAATTTTGGGAAGAAAATGCTGAAAATGCTATTAAAATGCTGCAAGCGCCACCATAATAATGACATCTTCTCATTATTCAGTTTTCTTCCTTAAAGTCATGAGAATGAGTCATGAAGAATACTTTCCCCTTCTCCAGCACTTTGATTAATCCAAATCACATTAGGCTTCCCTAATATAAAACAAATCAGTTAAATTACAAGTCAGTTCTCTCTCTTGGCTTCAGAGAAATACCTAAACCAAAAAACAAACATAATCAAATTCAGCAATACTTGGCCTCGCAATGAGCCTACAACTCTACATGAGACATCATGGGCTGGTGAGTTGGGAGACTGGTGGTGACAATTTAAATCTCACTGCTGCAAACTCTGACACAAAGGTAGAGGGGAAGGTAGAGGATTACACGTGGCTTTTTCATCACTGTCTAAAATTATTTCTGCCAGGAGTTATTAGTATTTTTTCCTGTGACTCAACCATGACATTTAAATTGCTAGAGGATCAGAGAACGGTTTTAATCCTGTATGTAGTCTCTGCAGCTGGGCAGCTACTTTAACTTAAAAATATGGGGAGCTATGAAGGCAAAGATGGCATTTTCTTCCTGTGCCCCAAGTTTGTCCCCACATGTCACTGAACCAGGTCCGCTTGGTCATGAAGCTCTACTTTACAAAGTGAAAGGGAAAGAAGCATATAAAGAAATAATTTGTTTAAATAAATCTCTGTTCTGACACTAATTGACAGTAGCACCCAAGGCCCGAGGCATGAACCAGTTATTATTAGCGTTTTTAAATGCACTGAAAGATCAACATGCTTCATAAGCCCAGTAGGATTCACACGATCATATTCTGAATAGCTAAACAGCCTGCGATTTCGGTGTCTCGAATGAATAGCAGACGTCTAGGGGAAAGAGCTTATTAAGGGACCACCCCCTTTTCTTCCTAAAGATAAAGCCTTATCTGCAGCAATTGAAGAGCCTGACTGCTCTGCAGCCTATTCCAGTTCTCTCTTCTGGCTGTTCAGTGTAGGTGCTCGGCATGGTTTTGTACAGTGACACTGTACTTCTCTCTGCTAACAAAGCTGGCTTCAGAGTTTCCTGCGCCCTCCCCCCAGCCCAGGCGCTTGTTCCCACCTCTGCGCCACTGTTTGCTGCCTCCTCAGCTGTGCTAATTCTACTCTTTGTGGGCCACATTGCAAATCAAATGACTGAGATGATCTAGCTTTAAAAGAAAAAAATAATTTAAAAAAATTAAAAAAGGCTACTCGCGCTCACATCCGCACACGCACCGAAAAACTCGGATGTTTCACTGATCCAATTTACAACTCAACCCACGAACAGCTGCACTCGCACAATCACGGGGACAGCGAGCCCCGATGAGGGAGCAAGAACAAGAGGGCAGAGCAGGCAGGAAACTACCCGACTTAAACAGGCTTTCCCCCTGTAAAAAGCCCCGCTGTCTAACCCGAGGCGCAGAGCTGGACGGGAGCTGCTCCCCGAGCAGCGGCGCGGAGCGGAGCGGAGCGCGGGCAGGAATTGTCTCACAGCTGGCGGCACAGCCCCGGGACTCGCACCGGAAGAGAAGGCTCTCCTGCCGAAGCGGCGAGGCAGCGGTAGCCTTGCTCTGAGCACTGCTGCAGTGCTCCGTCCCCATCGGCGAGCGGCCGGGTTATTGCCTTTTTAAGGGGTTCTTTTCTAGAGTCACATCGTTTTGCGGATGCAGTTTAGCGTTTAGCCACGCGGACAGGCGAATGGAGTGGAGACCGAGAGGAGGTGACATCCAGTGTGGCAGTGGGAAAAAAGAGGGGACAGGATCACTTTACAGCAACCCTGCCCACTGAAAGATTTGTAAGGAATATGCCATTTGTGTAGACCAGCTGTTACCTTAGGCCAGACATAAGTCAAAGTAATGAGAAAGAAATGTGGGAATGGAAAGAGAAGCAAAAGCAACAGAGCTAAAAACAGGAAGCTATTGCAGTCCATCAGACATGAAAGAATATTATTTAGGAAATAGCTCATTTGTGCCTGGTCTGGCCAGTCGTCTCTTTTAGCTGCATTACTCTTTTTTTTTTTTTTTTTTTTTTTTTACTTTTTCTTCATGTTACATCATTAGTGCCAAAGCCCAGTAGTGCCTGCTGAGTATGCCATACCTTTGATGTTGTTTTCCAAACTCAGAAACTACCTGAAGCCACATTACCATCCTACAAGATATGGTAATATACTCAGAGTGTGTGATAGGAGAAGAGGGATCATCTTCAGAATATCAGCCATATCCTAATAGTATAAAGCCAATATATGAAAGCCCTGATCATTATCAATGGCCTTTTTCCAGGATAAATGTATATTGTTTTGCTGCATGACATGACAATAATTTGTCATTAAGTTTTAATTTTTTTTTAAGAAGAACATCAGCCTGGAGAAGCACCCTCTTAGGCAGAAGTTTTGGAGGCACAATAGTTAAAACAAAATCAGTGATTAGAAGGCTAATGCCATCTTTTTAAACAATGTATTTTTGCCATCTTTCAAAATGACCTGCGTCTAAAATTGCAAGTGGGTGACTTCCACTGTCAGTTTTATTATTACTATTTCAAGAATGACATCCTGGTAGTCTACTCACATATGGAGATGCTCAGCCTATGCAAGCTGAAAATGTCTAGACAACTTTTAGAAATACGTACAGCTGTTTTCAAATTTTCATCCAGGGAATGTTATTCTAGTGACCCAGAATAAGAGCTCTCAATGTATGCACAACATACAGAGAGGGGCATATCTGAAGATGCTGTTCACATGAGTGTAATTTCCTTAGTTCATTTCCAGCAAGAATGTTGGGAATCAGGGATTCTCAAGACTACACTATATTCTCAAAACATTTGTGTTAACCCTCCCCCCAAAAAAGCAAAGAAGCATGATTTTGAAATATTGAGGGTCTCATACAGATTTCAAACTATTTTTAATCTATTCTGCAGTGACTGTCAAAGATTGATGGAGCTTGCTCATAATAGTATTTTTCCTAATTATGTTTGACACACTAAGTATTGCTTAGCAGTTTATTATTACTTGTATTCAATGAAGCAATTATTATTTATTTTTCATTTCATGTAAATTTTCCTAAAAGTGTTTTGCAATATTTTTCAAAATTAATTCACCACCAGGGGGCAAAGAACTATTTCTCTGGAGGGAACATTTTATATCGCTTTCATAGATGCATGACCCTTCCAAGGTCCTTTTCTACTTCACAGTAATTGCTGATGTGATTAAAAACAAAAAATGTGCAGACCTAATAATACATACAATTTTTGCCAACTTCGACTGCTCTAAGGTTAAGACAATAATTGGGAAAGAGGGCAAGCTGGAGGACCAGAAGAGGTGGTACAAGATGGCTGTGATGCGAGCGCTGCCTCTGCCCTCTGTGCACGTGGTTGTTCTGCGACTCTGTCAGGAGCACGCTGTGCCGTGTGCTGTGCAGAAAAAAGTGACAACCATCTAGGCACTAAACCAGGTAACAATAGTAACTCAGTATTGTAACCAGTATCACAAGATTTCTCACAGAATCATAGAATCATTCTATTTCAGCTGATTTTAATTCCTTATTCGGTGCTGTCATGGCTGTTTTGTTCCTGCTTGGTCCTTCCTTCTGTTTGTTGCTTTGCCAGAGAGGAGCTGATGTTAGGAATAATTAAAAGTAGAATTTGATTTTGCAAATGAAAAGAACCTGGGAATTTTCTATGAAGATCATACAATTCCATTTGTCAGTACAAAACACTCATTTCCCATTCGTTGATGTGGTAGCTGTGTATGTTAGTGACATTTGCTAAGGCACTCTCCTGAAAAAGGAGCTAGCACCACAAAATATTGGAGAAGAGAAGAAGAATCAGGCAAATCCAAACCCTAAAATACATCACCATGAAATAAACTAGGATATGTATGTATGACCATGCACAGAGAGACTGTGGAGCCAGCAGCACAACATAGCCAACCATATAACAGAAGAGCCAACATATGTAGGAATTATTCATGGACAGTATGGTTTGTGGGATAACTTTTCAATAAAATGATTGAATCTATTCAGAGAGGAAACTGAAAGCTGTGATGGATGAACACAGAATACGCTCTCTACTCAAAACTACTGTTTCTGTACCATAGATTTTTTTTTAGGTGGTATCCTCAAAACTGAGCATAATACTTTGAAATTTGCTCAGGATGTTTGGAATATTTTCTTTGTAAAATAAAGTTAAATTTAAAGTTAAATAGTCTTCACATTTCAGGATTGCATTAACAGAGTTATCATACTCTGATTATACAGAGCAAAGCCAGCAGAACTAAGTAAATATAGGAAGACCATTAATGAGATGTGTGTGTACAAGTGTCTTCCTAAGAAAAAGTCTGTAAAAATATTTCAAATTCCATTTTAAATTTAACAATACACTTAACTGTGATTAGGAAAAAAAAAATCCATTGAATTCTCTTCCACAGAATTCCAGTTTATACAGATATGAAAAAGAAATTCCTAGGAAGACCAGTCCAGATTGGATAATTACAACTACACAGCAGAAAAAGTACATAGCTAGAAACCAATATAAAAAATGAGGTTTGATTATTCCATGGTTATATTTACCAAAGGGCACCTTTGAAATCCTACCCACAGCTAAAAATGCAAACACATATCTGCTAAAATAAGCATTATAATGCCTGATATAGCTTTTCTTACATGATGTCAAGTAGAGATATATTTACTTCTTGATTCACATGCTTTTATTAAATTAAAAGTTCAGTGTTAAACATATCACAGCATCTTGCTGTTGGTGGATTACATTTTCCTTCAAATCATAACATAAATGGCTGAAGTCCTTCCTCAGCTTGCACAGTTGTGACTTCCATTTGCTCTCAAGGAATATATTTCAGAAAATATAGCAGGGCATGTTACTTTTATTACAAAACATTATTTTCAGAAAAACAAATTATTGTTCAAAACATTTTCTTGGCCAAAATTCTGCAATGTAATTTCTCACAAAATCACATTAGGCAGTAAAACCTCTCTAGTAAGTAGTCTTTAACAGAGCTTTAACAACTCTCAACATGGGGATTTTGATGTTGTTACTAGATTTTGCTGTGGTATGAGTTTTACTCACTACATCACAGACTAAAACAATAGAAAAGTAAAAATAAAGATTTCTCATACTAAGAACCTGTCATTGAAGATAAAAGGTGCCCTAAACATGGAGAACACAAATTGTCAAGATCTTACGAGAAGTGGCTCATCTCTGGAGTTCTCTTGAAGCAATGCATTGTTAGACAAAGCATGACTGCTGTTAATAGTAATATACAATCTCCTTAATCAATTTTTTCTTAAATTTTTTACTTTCAAATTCTAAAACCTAAATAACTGAACTTGTCTTGTAGCTTACTTTCTTTCGAATCACTGTAGCCATATAGAAATATTTCATGTTCTGTCAGTGCCCTTTAATCACTTTCTCTTCTTCCTGTATTTGCATTCTCTCTCATCTCCCCTGTATCTACTGTATGGTGCTACCAAATAAATATTAAATATGTTGTACTCATTTAGTTCTTAACTAGGCATTCAACTCACATAACAAATACTTCTTCTGTGGGCAAATATTAGACAAGGGATATGTAATATAGAGTGTTATTTAGCAAAATATATTTAATGAATTCTATCAAGTGGAAGGTATAAATATTGACTTCTCCACGTGGCAGGTACAGGAGGAAATCACTTAGTGGATGCTGCTGGTTCATATTATTGGTCACTGGCAGGATGAGGAGGGGGCTTGCAGAGCACAGTGCAGGAATTTACACAATGGTATTATCTGGGTCCACTTTTATGTGAGTATACTCACATAATGAGTCATACTTTCAACAGCAAGTACCAAAAAGCTACAATACAAAAAAAGCTTGTTTAGTAGCTTGTCAATAGTATGGCAATCCTCCCAACATCAAAACTATCTGTGAAAACTGGGGAGAGGAGCCACCCTTAACAGCTGTGCTAATGGAAGCGATTAGTTAAATTACAGACCACTAATTTGTTTCCCTTGTGTTGCAGAGGCCAAACAAACATTCTCTTCTTTTTTGACCCACAATGCAAACTCCAAAGCACTCTTATATCCTGCAAATATTAAGGAATTTTATGTCCCTTGCACACCTTTAGGATAGCCTTGAATACAAATATTAATGTCATAGAACAGCCCTCTTGTCCTTATTCCATTTATCCCAGATTTTCTCTTATAGTCAAATTATGTTTTTCAGCTCTGCTTTTGTTGCAAAATGTTTTTTAAAGCAGTAAACAAATGGAAGCAGAATTTTAATCAATGCTAGCTGAAAGTGCTGTTACATCTGTCTACAGGCCAGCCAAGGGCTCCATTACATCACTTAAGCACTGTTTAAGCTGAGGAAGTGATTTATTCTTGCAGCACATTAGAGGAAAGGGCAGAAGGAATTCTCCCCGCAGTCCCTCCTGCTGGTCTCGCCCTCCCACGGCTCACATGTCAGTGACAGATCATTTATGTGCCACCAGCCATCGGTGGCTGCAGTTCTATCCAGCGCAGGGCTGGGGATGGTCAGTGTGTGCACACTCTTGTGCAGGCACAGCAAATCAAACTCGCGGCAGGTGAAGCAGCTAAACGGAGCTGCTGTGCTGGGGCTCACTGCAGGTGACCATCGTGCAAGATGCACAACTCTTGTGCTGGATGCTCTGTGTTCCGAGAGGTGTCTGTCAGTCCTGGCTAAGGAAAGGCATGGCACCTGACCTTCCCTGCACTGTGTGGTGTGAGGTTTGCCTGCAGGGAGCTCCTGAGAGCACAGGAGCTGCCGTTCTGCTGTCCTTCAGCCTTCGGGACCAGCAGCAGCTCCCTGCAGCCCCTTCCTGCTGCCCTGTACACCTCCTCTCCCTCCCACTCCCATCCACCCCAGACTCTGCATTCCCCAGCTGCTGCTCCAGCCTCTGCTCCACCATCCATGCCAGCCTCAGCCCTGGCTATGGAGAAAGGACCTGGGCGTGTCTGTCCTCAGCTGGCACATACAGCATACACCAGCAGAGCGACATCCAGAGCTGGGGCCCCCCTTTCTCCTTCCTGTTATGTGCCAAAAGCCACTCCTGCTGACTTTTCCCAGGAAAAAACCCTGATTTAGACCATGCAGCTTGGGAACAAGTGTTATGTAGCTTTCCAAAGACTAGTCATAATGGACAAGTTCTATCCAAAAGTCATACATTCCCACCCAACTTTTCTTTAACAAGCTACCTTTTCCTTTAAAGGACTAGACTTTGGGGCAAACCAAATTCTGTCAGTAGACCCAGCTGAGAATGGATCAAGTACTCTGGACATGAAAAACAAGCCAAAACAGGTCAGTGGAGCAGGAGATGCATCTGTGATCATCTGCCCTCTGAAGACCTGACAGAGATGAGGAAGAGCCCTCTGGATGCTGTAGCTCCTGGCAGGAAAAGGAAGAAACCCATGCTTGTATTTTTCTGAAATCTGACATGGGAGAATGCAGTACATTGAAACACAAAAGGTAAAAAATAATTAAGTTTTCCACTTAGAAAGATTAACTGTGGGTTTTTTCATCTCTGTTTTGATTTTTAATAATTTTTACTTATCCCTTGGGTGCACATGTGATTGTTAGTGTTGTCTGGTCTCCCAGGAGTATTAAAAACTGTAGCCTAGACCCTTCTGCAATTACAAGCAAGCAAACTTGCCACAGATTTGTACCATCTAGGCCCAGTAGCAAACTCTGCCCCTACTCCCCACACTACTTTCCCTGTTCACACTGGGCACAGAACTAAAATTCACCAAAATGACAGTACTTCCATAACTACAGTCCTTCTTGCTGTGCCAAAATCCCATCATCTTTGCAGTCATTTTTAAGTACAGGAATTTTGAAAACAAAACCAATCTGGAAAGAGGCAGAAGTGCAGCAATGGGTCCCTCCTGAGCTGGAATTTCTGTGTGTCTTTATAGAAAATGTTAAATACTGCTGTAGTCAGAAAGCTACTGCTGTTGTTCTAAAATTTCACTCCATGGTTCACTATTGAAGATAATAAGCTCTTAATTTACATTAAAAGACATATTTTGCTATGGAAAGGAATATTCAGTGAACATTTGGCATCAGTATGTAAAGGACAACACCATGTACATACTCATCACCTCCAGGACACACCGTCTCCTCCACATTAAGGACTGTACAAAATAGCAGTAGCACTCAAGGTAAACTGTAAATGGTGGACATGGTACTCTCCTGGCCATCATTTAAATATGCCTCAGTTATTGTGTGGTTGAGCCTTTCACTCTTTTACTCATGTTTTTGAAGGCTGTCTCCTGAAACTGCACCCCACTCCAGAAAATCCTGGATACGCAATCAATCTACATGCCTGTTAATAGAGTGATCTCAGCCTAAAAGGAAAGGAATTAGACTGGTCAGTTTAAATGTCTAAATTGCCTTTAGCCATCAGCTCTCTCAGCCAGAGAGCTGTAATTACCATGAAACACCCGGGGAGGCACTTACCATTGTTGCTTTCTTTTTGTACTAGTGTGTTATATTTGGAGTTATGACAGATTATACTACAGTTACTATAAAGTAGTATTTCCCAAGTGAAAACACTCTTCACAAACTATTGTCTTTCTTTCTGTTTTCGTTTTTGCCAGTAAGAGACCAAAACGTTTGTTAGGAGAAAGAAGCAGCATAAAGATTTATTTTGGAAAAAAGATTTTGTAGCTGAGGAATAAGCAAATTGGATCTTACTGTTTTCTGGTTACATTTTGCCTTCTCACAGTAAGTGAAACAAAATGGTGGTTTCTCAGCTATTATGATTTTCGAAATACAGTATTTAATTAAATCTTTTTATAGCAAAGCATTGTACCTGCACTCTTTGTGCTTCATGTAGATCTGAAGCTTGCCAAGTTTCACTCAATTACAAGGAGATCAGTCATTCCAGAACTGAAAGCAGTTTTCTGGAATATCTCCATAAAAAACAACATTGAATAACTTAACTGGATGTAAGAACTTCTAAATAGTAAGGCATTACAAGCCAATTTTTTACCTTGGTCTTTTAAATTTGGTGCATAAATATACCACTTCATTCCTTCCTCATTTAACTTCAGAGACAGTCTTAAGTACATAACACCTCTGAACATTAAATAACACTCACAGTAAAAGGCACTTTAAGAAGAATTTTGGTCTGAATTAGCTTTTGCTACACTCAAGTCAGTGCTGAGCACCTGATGGAGTAAAACACACGGATCTTTCCGCAGTATTAGTTTCTCCTTAGTTATGATAATTTATTGTACTTCTGAGTCCTGATTTGGAGCTCCGTTTCACTGCCATCTCAGAAGATGATGCAGGACCAGCAATGGAATAGACACAAAAGCAGAAGAAAAAGTAGTGAGTAAAGGTTATCACTGAGAAACCAGTAAAAACTTCACTGTGTGTCTAATTTTTCAAAAAAACCCTAGAGAACTGAGCAAAGCAGGACAATTTTTTTTTTGTTGTTCCTGAGAAGATTAAAAAGTGGCATAAAAATGCTGCAGCTCAGATACACCAGATTAGACAAATGGCCTTTGTGCAGGTGAGAAAGAGCAAGACAGCTGTCACACAGCACTGAATAGATGAAGGGTATTCTTCAGTTACAGAAAGGTAAAGATGCAGAGGGATCAGTTTCCTCTAAGAAGTCAAGAAGGAGATGTGTGATGCTGTATACATATTAAACTATAAATCCTTAAAGAGATACAGTTGCAAAACAAAACTGAAGGCTTATAGAGAAGTCCAAAAAATCTTCTTGCAGATTTGCAAGAAGTCACATAGAAGATTGCACAAAGGCTTGAAATAAAACATAGACCAAAGTAGCCTTTGGGCAAATCCATTATATTTGTAATAAGTAAAACAATTCTGCAAAAGTCTGCGGATGACAGCTGAAGAGAGGCAACGATGAGCTGGAAAGAATCAATTGTAGCAGAAATTTTACAAGAGCAAAGTCTGGATTATCACTTTGGATATAAAAAGACTACGTGTTATTTACATTTGGACACAGTATGCAAGTTACACTATATTTGAAGTCACAGAAAGACTTTTGAAATTAAATTCTAATTATAATGAGTGCAAACAAGCAAAGCTCATCTCACAGGACTTGTGCTGTGGGGAATGTGTACTGCACGCCTAGGCAAGACGAAGTTCAGAAAAGCTAACATGTGCAGTGGTTTCAAAAATGAAACACTCTATTTCTTTTAGGGCTGGAAATATCAGATACTAGATGATAATGCAAATTCTGAAGAAAAACACAAGTCCAGAAAGCAAAAATATGAAGTGAAAGCAGAACATAACGAAATGGAGTAGAGAAATAACATAGGAGAGATAGCTAATCTGAATCCTTTGAATGTCACTCATACTGTCAGTGTAACTATACCCAAGCACAGTTAGCCAGATAATTTATGTCTTGGTGCAAGAGACACAGTATCAAAAGTATGCCAGACAGCTCAGTCCTGGAAGCATGGAGCTTAGGAATGGCTGATAGAAATCACTGTCCCAAATAAGTGAGAATTCTGACGCTACCTAGGAAGGTATTTAGGATGACGATAAAGCATAAACTCTAAAAGGTGTGGTGCACAGCTGTCTGTTAACTAAGGCTAGCATCTCTTTTCACCCTCCTGACTGAAATAACTGTGAGGTTGATTTCACTGAGAAAGCAAGAATGGAGAAAGATTTGGAAAGTGTACTACCACAGATATAAAGACAAGCTCACATGGCAATGAGGACCAATGCCCTGATGGGAAGAAACTTTGTGGACTTTCAAAAGCATTCAGCAAATCCAAGTGGAAAACCCTTCCTTTTGACACAATGTGAGTATGATTATGAGGGCCATTTTGAACAAGCTGATCAAGACACCCTGTCCTATAAATCATCGTCACCCATCTGCATATGCCTGCTGAAATCTCCACTGTTGTTTATCAGGGTGTCACCAGCCAGAATAAACAGGTAAAGTGTAATCCAGGGAGCCATTGCCTGCTGCTGACTAAAGGCAAACTCAGCACAAGGAGGCTGTGGCACTGAAGAGCAGTGTTTTAGGGAAATGTACCAAAAGCTTAGAAGTAGCAGAGAAAAAACTGCCTTAGGCCGTGGAAGAATTGCTACAGTCATACATTGGGTTTGTCAACCTACTGGATGACTGTGATCATGGAAGAAACTTCTGTGAACAAATACTCCTCTGAAAAAGCAAGAAATTGTCTAACAAGAAATATAGAGAGAAATGATCTCCAGGGCAGAAAGACTGATTCTTCCAGTGGACATCAAAGGCATAGGAGACAACCTCAGCAGGTAGTAGAGGATATTCACCAAATTGATTCAGCAGGCATCTTTAAAAGGATGTAATTTATCATAATGTATCAAAGAAAGAAATTACTGACAGGTTGAGGGGACATGGTCTACACAAGGAACAAGTCAATCTAAGTCCATACAATATCCCTCTAGCCATGTCAGGGTGGAGGAGTAATGTGGTAACAAAGCTCTCTCATCATAAAAATGAGTGAGAGACTTTCAGTTTGCCCTTGTGTCTTGAAGCACACTGAGGAAGCAGAATGGTGTCAAAAGGACAGGTTGGTGTTTAAGAAGCCTATGATCTTTGCTTTGTTCTTTTGCTGATGGAGTTAGAAGTTTCTCTAGGAATGTCTAACAAACGAGTGGAAAGCCTTCTTGACTTCCAGGGAAGATGAGGAACAGATTACAAGTTGAGTCCTCTGATTTCTCTTCTGAAGAACTTTTCAGTGTAAAGGAAGTTATAAGGTAAAGGTAAATGCTGTTGAATCAATGACCAAATCTTATAACAATATAAAGGAAAACCTCAGGACACAAATGGAAGCTATTTGAAGAAAGAGTCAGTATGCAGGACCTATCTATGAATGACTCAGGAAGGAACAAAGTGAGTACCATTGTGGATCTCAAAAACATGAGAGGAACGGCTGTTCTAGAGTCTCATGATTTGTTGTTCCAAACCAGAGGGTCTCATACAACATGCCCTGGGCTAAAGGTGAAGAGGCAACCTTTGCAGATGTGCATCTGACCAAGCCACATGTTAGGAGCCAGCCGTCTCTTTGTCAAAAGCTTATTTCTTCTTTGTGATTGTAGAAACATGGACCAATCCGAGAGCTGTCAGTCAGACAGTTTGTTCTCCAAGATGTTTGACTTTGTAGAACCTTTGGATTTCCTCATTAAGTGTTCTCTGAGATAATGCCAGTGATCCCCACAGGGTCTGAATCCAACTTGGAACATCTTGCCAGGGATATGCACTTCCCTAGGGCATTTAAGACAACAGCAGCCATCAGAAGTGGAAAAATGGGTTCCCCAGGGAAAAGTCCAGCAGTCTATGTCAAGTATAGGAATCAGGTAACAGCTGGTGAAGTTTTGGCCAAACCAAGCTGGAAGATTCCAAAGTTTTTATCTGCATGTATTTATATTGATAGGGAATTTAAAAAATCAATACTTCTTATTATGTACATATGTGTTCTGCCTACAAATATACACATCTATGTGTGTGTATATACATTTTATAAAGAAGCTATTTTATAAATAATTATATTTGTGCAGAATTTTAAACAAGGATCTGGGGGTTTGATCCAAATCAGATAGACTGCTAAGATGGGGCAACAAAATCCTTCAGCACTGAATGCCTGGAAAGATGATAGGGCTGACTGCATTTGTGCCTCTCCCACCTGGATCATTTTGCTTCCTCATCAGTACCATGAAAGAGTAGAGACATACATAAAATAGGTACTCAAAAGAGAAAAGCCAAGTTCACAGCAAATTGACAAAAACATAAGACACAATAAGATCATAAAAATATTTGTAAAGTATGCCCAAGAAAAAGGAAGACCAGAACCTGATAATGGAGATCAAAATGCTGAGCACAGCCTTTTCACATTATAATCCTCATTGATTAGAAAATTGTATCAAAATTGTTAGTCCTTTATCAGTTAAGCAACCATAAGGTGACATGTAATATATACACAACAGCAAACAGAGGCTCAAAAGACAATATTCTCTCATAGAGATAGTACTTGTCACACACAGACTGCAGGGTGGTGAGAGACATCCACAGCTTCTGACGGAAAAGAAGGCAGAAAATCAGTAAGATACTAAATTTACAAATTCCAAAGCAGAAGAGACTGTCAAAAAGCCAAAGGATGATCAGCTAATATGAGGAGAAGACTTCACAGAACAGCACACAAAGTGAAAACCTGTGCATGTTCCCTCTCCAAGCATTCTAGTGCAGGCTCATGAGATGAAGACCAAACTGACACTGACTGAGAACTGTTGAAACACACATTCCTTCTTTTAGAGGGGAAAGATACTTGGCTGGCACTTTCAAACTTTCAGCATCCTGCTTTCAAACCATGAGTTTGGGTCACTAATCATTAGATGCCTGACAGAATGGGGGTATTTCTCCCTTGCAAATTTCTACCCCTCTCTGTGATAGTTTAACTTTTACTTTCAATAAGATCTAAATTATTCTCTCTTTTGCTAGCGTGTAAGAATACGGATTAAGTTGCAAAATTGAATACACCAAAAGATGAACATATCAACGTCCACTTTCATATTTCTTTTTTCATAGCTGTAAAAGAGGGATAGTAAATTTAACAATACAGCTCACTAGACTCATTAGGTTTCATTAAGATTTCCACAGATTGTATTTTTTAGCTACTGAGTGTTATTATTTTTATCTCTCTCCCTCTGATAAAGGGATTTAGAAGATCCTTCAGGATATTTCTTATCACATTTGCCTTTTTTTTCTTAAACTCAAATATTTAGTATCCTGGTTCTTGAAAGCTCAGTGTAATATCTAAGTTCATAAAGCATCTTGAGACTCCTCTAGGATAGTTCCAAGCATTTTACGCATACACTACAATTAACATTCTTTGGTTTAAATTACAATACAACCCCAAATCCTGCCTCCTTGGCTGAGAACGACAAATGCATTTGGGCAGATACTCAGGAGGGGCCTGCAATTCATGAGTCTAAGTTCACATTTGCTAGAAGATGTATGCAAGGAACATGGTTAATGTTGTAAAGACAAACATTCAAAAGGTAAATACCAGAACTAGAACCAATTCAAAAATAATTTACTTCCTGTTAATTTGACATTAATGTCTGGATACAAAAGCAGGAATTATGCACTAGTCACTTAAGAGTTGCTTTATAGGGCTTGCTCACCTGAGTATTACAGTACCTTCATGTATCAACACAGACTTTTCAATTCTTTGCCAACACATCTGCTTAATTCAATGCACACGCACCCTGCCATGAACGCCATGACAAGCCCACTGTTTGCCCTATATATGCCTTTTCTCAAATAATTGAGTTTATTATTTTGATGCCAAAATGAACAGATACTGTGGAGTTTGTGCGGTGGAGTTTCCTTTTGTACACAATAATATTCTAGACTATGTGGACAATTTTAGGGCTTTAAATCACTGGAAGAACAACTAACAACTCTTTATGATACCACAAAATGACTGTATTGTGTTCTGGCTGTAAAAAGCTGATGTGAAAATTACAGCTGAGGTTTTACCTTAGTTGGGTTTTTTCATTTGTCTGTTTTCAGGCTAGTCTGAGGTGATTTTCACCACAACATAACAAGCAGTGACAGCAGTTGAACAGAACATTTCTTTACAATGAAAATTTATATTATTCAGTTTTGGCTGATTTTGAACTCAACGAGGTTCCTTAGCAAAATAAAAATCACAATAATTTTTTTATTAAAACAAGTAAAAATAATTGTATATAAACATTTTATTAAATATTTTGAGCTACTTTTTTCCTGCTTTCTTTGCAAATTTTGATCTAGTATAAGCCTTTCATGAAGGAAGCTCTAGCAGGCTACAGGGATAAAATATTTCCCCAACTGATTACCCTCTCAGCACTTTCAGGCTACATTATCAGTTACAGCTTCTCTTCCCCTGCTGTTTTTTAACCCTAAAATTTTCCCAGTACAGAGCACCCAGTGATGCTATATGGACCACTCCTATTCCAAATGAAGCTCTACTCACATGCTTTAGCAGGTCTTAAATGATATACAGATGCCAACTTGACCTTTTGCCCATTCTGTACATGTGGGAGCACTGGGCAGATGGGTTGTAAAAAAATCACAAGGTCCCACAGTGCAGAGAACCAGAGTCACTCTTCCTCCCCAGCCCAGGCAGGAGGACCCTGAGCAAGCTCCTTGTATGCTGCCTTGGCATCCTACCAAAGGCACAAGGCAAGGGACAGTAAATACTTAACAAATGGCTGTAAAAACATGATCCAAGATTAAAGTTGGAATGTAACATTCAAATCTATATGCCATTTTCTTTTCTCCTTTTCTTTTCTTTTCTCTTTTCTTTTCTTTTCTTTCCTTTCCTTTTCTTTTCTTTTTTTCTTTTTCTTTTTCTTTTTCTTTTTCTTTTTCTTTTTCTTTTTCTTTTTCTTTTTCTTTTTCTTTTTCTTTTTCTTTTTCTTTTTCTTTTTCTTTTCCTTTTTCTGGCAGGGGGAGGGTGGAGAGAAATCAAATTGCCCACATCTGATTTGCTGAGTAACAGCACCTTTTTGGCATTCTTGAACTTAGATTTTTTCAAAATGCTGTTTTCCGTCCCTAAATTTATAGGGCAAACTAGATACTTCATTTAGATGAGCAGCTTTTGGGCATGAATGACAACAACTGTTCATATGGATTTTTATTATGCAGATTAAATACTCTCTAATTACACATAGTGGAATACTTCATAACAGTCTGCTGTGTTATGTCAATAATCCATTAAGATATGAATAGATGCTTGGTAAAACTTCTGCTGAAAGCAAATGAGCGTTTATAATCTTATTGGAGAAAGCACAACAATCCTATTGACAAGAGCCCGATGGGATTGCAGGGATACAGTCTCATGAGCTGCTCTTGAAATCCAGAGAATGGTCCTGTGGTGCTGACAAGCCGCAAATACTAAAGAAAGCACAGAACTTCAAAAATAAAATTCTTCTTTTTTTTTCTAGATTCATTTCTTGTATGAGTAGGAGTAGCTCCATTAAGTTCTATGATGCTTTATCTCTCCTTCCCACAAACAAGTTTAGACCTAATTTTCAATATTTTCTGTCTTCATCACATAGTTAACCATACAGTGATAACTTTTGAGTATCCCTCAGTTCAGAACTAGAACAAGGACAGCTTGAGTCAGGGGATGATTCTGGAAGAAATCAGAAGGCATTTAAAGGTCCCCATGCTCTCTTTCACCATTTCACAGAATCATAGAATATCCTGAGTTGGAAGGCACCCACAATGATCATTGAAGTTCCTCTCCTGGCCCTGCACAGGACACCCCAAGAATCCCACCCTGTGCCTGAGAGCATTGTCCAGACTCTCCTGGAAATCTGTCAGGCTTGGAGCTGTGACAACTGCCATGGGGAGCTTTCTGTTCCAGTGCCCAGACACCATCTGGGGGAAGAAGCTTCTCCTGATATCCAACCTAACCCTCTCCTGCCACAACTTCATGCTGTTCCCTCAGGTCTTGTCACTGGTCACCAGAGAGAAGACATCAGCATTGGTCCTTCTCCTTGTGTCTTCTGTGCCTGCTCTTGTCACCTCTCTGATACTGAGTCAAGCAGTCAGGGAGAACAGTTAGAAAGGGCCAGGAAGACTAAATCAGAAAGGATGGATGATATTCAAAAATCGTGATAATCAGAAACAGATATTTTAGAGCACCAACCTGAATCCTAAGCACAAAGAGGTACAAAACAAAAAAATCAAATATAAAGCTATTTGTAGTTTATATTGTCTGACCCAAGATCAGCAAGAGAAATTAACTTAAAAACACTAAAACTTGTCAATTACTAATATAAATATCCTGTAATTTATGAAGTCTTGGCAAAGCCACTGTACTGCACATTCTTCTGTGACTCTCCACCATCTTCCTTGTCCACATAAAATGGGCAATTCCCTGGGAAAATTTTCAGAGTAAATTACTGTGCTACAGGGTTTAACACCATGGGCTGTATCCCAAGGAATATTTTTGCCACGAATAGTTCTCTTAGTATTGGTGTAGACACAGGGCCCCAGATGAAATTTTACACTGTAGCCACTGTTCCTTGCTGATCCTGAACCAGATCACTGCTGTGAACCAGTTGACAGGATGACTCTGTAAGGACTTGTATCAGCCCAATGTGGGGAGCAGTGAATTTGCACCTTGGCAGGAATGGATGTCTGGGGATCAAAGAGCAGGGGAAAGAGCAGGAAGACCTTCTTTATGCAACTTTTCTTGTGCTTCTGTGTTCATTTTTTCTTTTCATGGAACTATAGATCTAGGAATTGAACAGGTCTACAGAACCAACCATTCACTTTGCCAGCTGGGTATGCTCCATCTGCTCCTAGCTCCACTGTGACCACACCATAGAATGTGCCTTCCCTCCACGCCACAAAGTGTTCTCCTTTGCTTCCAGAATTCTGTGTGGCTGTCACCGAGCTTCTAAGAATGCTTTTCCAACCAAATATATTCAGGGGAAGATGTACTTTCTCAACATTAATTGCTCTGAAGAGGTAGCAAGAAAAAGCAGGATGTCCTTTGTGTATCTGCAGCGACTTGCATTGCTTCACAGTAGGAGCAAGAGGAAGGAGCCACTTGACTCAGGGCAGAGTGAGACAGTGGCTGCTGGGCCTGGCACCAGCCAGACAAGAAACCTGAGGGCAGAAAGTCATGACAAAATGGAGAATGGGAGGCAGGAGAGACTGGATTTAGAGACTAGTTGGCTTTAGCCTTTGGGGACATAGTGGTGTTTGATGAAGAGCTATATGGAGTGACCAAGCGGTACATGGTTTTTCAGTGGTGTGACTGGAGACTATCAGAAATACTCATGAAGTGAGATTTGCAGTCAAAAGTAGTGCATTTCATGAAATCAAATTATGATGGTTCAGAGAAAAAGGGGTTGGACAGACAGATACTTTAGGTCTTAAATAAGGCAATCTTCAACATTAGGTGCAAGTGCTAAGATTTACTGGACATGCTAGTCAAAACTTAGATACAAGATCATAAAAGACTGGAGTTACACAAAACCCCATTTATGGCACTTCCTAATTTTAGGAAGCTTGATTTTTCAACCTAAGTAATGTTATCATTATTTATATGTGTGTTACATACCTGTAATTCCTGTGTGATCTCCAGAACTGATCAGTGCAAATGCTTAGAGGATACCCCATGTTTCAAAGGACTAAATTTGCGATAGTTCTTGAAAAAGACCCTTCTTGTTCTTTGATAAAATCATTCAGTATATTATGCAAAAATAAAAGGGGGAAAGAGATGATTTGTCTGTTGATCCGTCATTTATTGTGTCCCTTACACACAGCTGCTAACACATGTCAATTGTATTTTATTAGTTGGAAACACAGAGCAGTTGGGTGGATCGTTTCACTGGCATTAAGGTAGGTTACATTTCTGCTCTTATCTCATTAACCTTTATTGCTAGTGCTTTAGTTTACCAGGATAGAGTTTGTCACTCCTCAATCCTGTGTTAGATTAACTAGGATGCTTCGTAGGTTGTCTCATTTCACTGTATACCTCTCTCTAGCTCAGTATTGTAGTTTGTTACTCATTTTGAATAAAGCAGTCTCCAGATGAAACAAATAAAGCTTATTTACAATCTATTTGCAATAAAAGTCTACACAAACAAAAAATTCACAGGTTGCTTTTATTTGTCTTTTGATTTCCAAGTCTTTAGAGCATACATGAACATGGCTTGTAGCATTGTTCCACAGGCAAGGACTTCAAATTTAATTAAAGTTGGAATTCCCGCTGTAATCATATGAATTTAAGAGTTGGGCTGTAAAAAAATTACTAAATATTTTCTGACTCTCAGCTGAATTGTGAGTTATCAACACCGAACTGCAGAGCTGCATGATTCACTGTGAAATTGATTTTATCACATGGTTCCACAATGCATCCTGTGGGGGTTTTTTTCATATTTTCCCATGCATTTTTAATGCATTGCCTGATCTTTGGGTACAAATTCCTTTCCCTTCAGCAAATTTTAACTTTCTAAACACCTGAGCAGTTTCAAGCACCAGATATTTAATTTTCATGCACCCGATATTTAATTTTCATCAGTCTTCTAGGGAAATATTTTTTCCTCTTACTTGTGGATATTTTTCTGCTTAAATTATATACTTCTGAAATACACTATTCAATCTCAAAATATGAGTAGCTCAAGGGCTAAAAGTTAGATCTCTATCATTCCAGACAGAAGTAGACAATAATATTTTATAGAACTCAGTCCTTGCTTCTGTTACTGGCAAGACAGTAACAGGTACTCACCATTTAAATGGTTACACTTTCATTAACAGAAGAACCATACAAAGTTATTTTAGACCTGGTTTGTCTTCAAGTTCTGCTTCTTAAATTCACTCACAGGCCTTAAATGCATCTCTTTGGGCACATTGATCCTGTTGACACCAGTGTAATTCCACACTCTAACACGTTTAAATGCTTTGCAGGATCACGGTCCTACAAACATGGCCCTATAGGTGAAGAGTCCCAAAACATCTTAACTCTAATGTAGCTAAAATTTTGTTTTTAAAAAGAGGTGAATGTGATTCCAGATATGTGTATGTGTGGCATGCGTATAGATATATATTTAAAGGTCATATGACAAATCAGTTTTTATTGTTACTTGTTTGGAAGGATATATACAGGCACACATGACTAGCCATGTTTTACAGAGGCTCTATCTGTTGTCCAACCATACAGTTGATAAGAAACAACAAATTTTCAATGATCAGTATAACCACACTCCCTATTTACTTGGGTAATTGGCTAAATGACATAATTCAGCTTCATATTTTAAAAAATGAGGGGTCTATATTAAATAATTTGAGATAAATCATGGACTGCTTGAAGGACTGTAAACAATTAATAATGATAAATAGGCTGCAATTTGTTGAAATAGATGCAGAGAGGTATCTGGGGAGATACTGAAGACGCCAGTGTTGAAACAAATTTACTATAAGCATAAATGTTCTAAAAGGGGCAGTTGATTAAATGAGTAAATGATATATCTCTAAATTTCAATGTAAGCAAAGAGGGAGGAAAGAACCCTAGTGATCGAAAGAACGTAGGAGCATGGGGTTACTTCAGCTGAAATGTAAGACAATAATATGAGAAAGATTAAATTTAACCATAATTATCTTCCCCCCACAAAGTGATCTTCCTGTATACTTATTGTTTAAAATAGATTCAAGGCCTTAAGGCACTGCTGGCTTCAGGAGCCTGATACACGGTCCATTAAAATGAAAGGGAGCCTTTCCCTTAACGTCAGTAACTTTGGACCCAGCCTTATAAAACCTTCTGGATTTGGGATGGAGTTATGTGAAGAGTATTAGAACCCAAAATATGTTCAGGAATATAGTTAAAAGTAAGGTGATCGAGCAGTGGCAAAATGTCCCTGTAGGGCGCAATAACACTATAATTGTAATTAAGTCACATCAGTATTTGTGGACATAGGTTAGGGTAAAATGCGTAAAGCAACTTTATATTGTTTAGTTTTCTTCTTCCATCATAGCATGAGTACGCACGGTGACAGTTCTGGGATTATTACTTAACATGCACACTTCAGAAAAACAAGTAATTTTTTCTATGTATTTTCTTCATGTTGGAGGACAGAGTTATAGGAAGTCAAACAGCTGAAGAGAGGCCTATGTTAAAATACAAATGTATGAAATTTAATTTTCAAATAATATAATCTTCCCGAGTCTGATGTGCTAAGCATAATAAATGAACAAGCACACAGTACTTTATGCATAAGCAAAAATAAATCAGTGCAAAGTCCCGGCAATTCTTCTGGTCAAGAAGACTTATTAGACAAGGTCAAATTACATGAAGATCAATCTTTGTAGACTGAATCTGATTTGCATTAGTAGATAAATGTTTACCATAATTCCAAATCAAGAACAAGACTGTACAGTAATTCCTTCATCCACGCTTATGGTCCGTCATACCTAGGGACACAGTAGCACTTACACAGGCCGTGCTTGTGCTTGGCTCAGCCAAGGAGAGCTGGGCAGAAATGCATCTCTAAGCAGAAATATGGAAGTAATTTTTGTCTGACTGTGGAAAAAAACCCTGTCCTGAGTTAACCTTAATCTATTTTTTAAGCAATTAAAAATATGTCTAACAAAATGTATTGTTTCCTGTGTTCTCTCTTATACCTCCAATAGGGAGGAAATCTGCTCTTCAATCCTTCTCACTTGACCAGATGAGGAATTTCACTTCATCTCCCATTTCAGAGGACTATACTAGGCATTTTCTTCAGTCTCATCCTGCAACAGACCTCTGTCTCCCTCAGTTATGTGGGCTGTACTCCGGTGTGCCTAAGAATCTAGTCTGAAAACATTCGGGAATAAGTTCAGAAAATGCCAAACTGTTCTAATTAAATTTTTTTGTTATTTCCTTTCTACGTTCTTCTTTTCTTTTTCTTTTTTTTTTTTAATCCGAAACTATTTTCCAATCTAAGCTCACATTTACAAATATCTTCGGTTGTTCTCAAATTTATTTTGGTGGCTCAATAGATAATTGAAAATCTTAAATCCCAATCTTAGTTGTAAGCATATATTTATTCC
This sequence comes from Acanthiza pusilla, assembly GCA_036630365.1. Taxonomy (NCBI): domain Eukaryota; kingdom Metazoa; phylum Chordata; class Aves; order Passeriformes; family Acanthizidae; genus Acanthiza; species Acanthiza pusilla. Next base: position 35,843,758 of record JAXCHO010000073.1, read on the forward strand.
CTCACCCTCCCCTTCAGTCCTGGTCTAGGTAAAGGCCAAACCAGCTTGTCGTATAACTCTAATGTAACACCAAGATTCCACTTCCTAAACTGCTCTGTATTATGCTGCAGCAATAGGCTGAGCACTCTGTTTCTAGTATTAAATTGCATTGCACAGAAGGCAGAGGGCTGGTGAGGGATACTCACGTGGAGGAACAGCCTTTTGTAAGACAACTTCAGCACCCAGGCAGCCATACACCAGGTCCAGAATAAAATTTCAACATCTGGAGTGCGATGGGAGTAAGATTTATGACCTCTTTACACTTTCTAGTTAGTTTTTCCACATTAGGCTTAATTTTGATTCTTCCTACAGCTTTACACTGATGTAACTCTACTGATGGGAAATAGAGTTGCTCTGGATTTCACCTGGCATCAGACCTCTCTGAAAGATGCTCTTTCAACAGCTGTAACAGAGTCCTGGGTCACAGGCAGGCATCTACCCTGTTAAGCTGTGAGTTCAACCTGTCACCTGGGGTTAGCGCTAGGAGAGACTGCACACTTGCTCTCGGGGAGGGCAGCAGGGCTGGAGGGTGCTCGTGACCCCCGAAGGATGAGGGCTGCTGGAAGCACCCCCTGCTGAATGTCCACCCTCCCAGCCCTGTCTGCATTCAGCAGTAACAGCTGTACTGAATTTTCTGTCCTAAACTTTTATTAATTAAGAGGCTTTATAATCTGAATGTGACTCCATATTTCTCAAATTCAAATAAGAAGGCTTTTCACATTCGGGCCAAGCTCTAATGCAAGCTGTCTGGCTGTGACACAAACAGTGGACCTACGCCAATGAAATGTGGTGTGTGTCGCGCTGCAGTCTGAGCTGTCTTCTTGGGAGGCTGGGAAAGCCTGCAACAGCTGTGTCATTTTAATTTGCTTACTCTTTCCAGAGTTTTTCTAGCACCACAGCTACTTTCTGCTCTATCAAAACCATGATAAATTATTAGAAACTACTTTTTAAATTAAGCAAAAGATGTAATGGATGCTGGAGAACTGGTGCCAGAGAGTCCAGTCCACTGCAGGAGTGCAGATGTTGACCTGATCAGTACTTCCTTGCCACCTTTACCCTTTTTTCATTCTCTTCTCTCTCCCTCTTTACTCTTTTCTTCTGTGTGCTAAAGAAAAAAAATAGATGACTTGCTAGTCAGACTCACTTCCCAGATCAAACTCTACAGGCCCTGCCAAGGGTCATGCCCTGAACAGAGCCACCTCCTCACGATCTGGGGAGGATTTCTCTGCCTCCATCTCTGACTGACACTCCACAGGGTACTGTTAGACTACAGTTCTACAATTAATGGAGCTAGAAATTGCTTAAGAAAGGACAGTTCTCATCTACAACCTGCAAAGTACTCCCTCCAGAGCAACCTCTTTGTAATTAAGAACCTCCTTTGTTAGCTATCTAGAAGATCTTCCCCAAAGCACAGGAATCAATCCATTTTGCCTGTAAAAACAGGCATCTTGTGAGAAAATAAGATCTGGCATGGGAGCTGAAGAGTATAGGACATCTATGCTGTTCCGCTAAGTTTCTGTGCCTCCTCTTCCCCATGCCACAAGAGAGAATTGGGATGGGCAGGGTTAGAGCACGAAAGTGGAAAAAGTCCAGGGTTAATAACACTGATGCCACCCATTTTCTGCTAGGTACAGCCATCCTGGCTACATCCACGTTTAGTCACTGCAGCTGTGCTCAGGCTTAGGTGTGCTGAGCCAAATGACAAGGATCAGGTACCTGCAAACTGTCACCTCAAATTGTCTTTGCTTTCTCTGGTTGTGTCCGTGTGTCCTGGCTTCAGCCAGGACAGAGTAAATTTTTGCAGCAGCTATGAAAGGGGTGGAGCCTGGAACAGGGTGGCTGTGTCTAGGTTGTGATTCTATACCACTGACAGCGTTGTCAGGGGTGTAAGTAAAGGACTCTTGTGTCCAAGGAGAGGGGCATGGCTTTGGGCTGAGAAAAGCGTGGTGGGAGTGGGAAACCTGTCTGCCATTGTTCATGCTTGCCGTGGGACAAGCATTTTGCATGTAAATCACCCTCTCTTTTTGTGCACTTTTGTTAGTAATATTGTTGCCATTACTCTTTGTTTTTCTTATCTCATTTTTGTTTCCAATAAATTGTTCTTAACTCATTATCTGTGCATTTTGTCTCACTTACCGTTGAGGGGAGGGGAGCAGCTTATGGTTTTCTTTTTAGTGGGAGTACTAAATTGGGGGATACCATTCCTAAACCATGACACCGTGCTATATATTTTGGCAGAAACAAACCTAGGCTTATCAATCAATACACTTTCCTATGACTTCTGCTACTCACACCATTTTGAAAGCATTGCTGAAGCTTCTCTGGTTGGCTGGAGAAGGCAGAACTGACAGCTGTCTCCTTGAACAGCACAGCAGCAGAAGGTGGGATATGGCTTAACATCTGATCTCCACAAAATCCTTACGGCAGGGAATACACACCTTGCACAACAAGAGGAGAATTTTTGGTCCTGAGTAGCTTAGAAGACCAATTTATAGTTTTTATTTTATATTTCCACTGACCAGACAACCTTTAAGGACCAGATCTGTCTTGACAATTAGGTGTTATCGGTCTGTTCACACTGAATATTTATCCCACAAAAAACTTCCAGACAGTGACAGAGACTTACATCTCCTCTGCTCTCCAGATTCCCACTTTCTGGGCAGCTAACAAGATGAGTTCTGGAGAAGAGAGAAAGGAAAAAGCCCAGAAGAGATGTGACGCTCCAGCCAGTGGATGTAGCAGTGAGATGCTGAGGCAGGACAGGGCTGGCAGGTGAGTTATTGAGGATGAGTGCAGATGCACCAAGGCCCAGAACCAGACTGGCCAGGCTGATCCAGGCCCTGGGGAGACGGAGCTGGGCTGTGAAAACAGAGCTCTGCTCTGGGGTCCCATTCAGCCTGTGTCTGAGTTACTTGTACAAAGACCCCTTGGGTTCTCTCTGCCCTGGGGCTGGACTGCCAGCCAGGAGCCAGGCACCACATCAGTGACAAGTGAACTGCCAGTGAAACTTTCCGTATTTCAGGTATTGCTCTTCCAGATCATCAGTTCCTTCACAAAATATTGAAATAAAGAAGTCTTGAGAGGATCTGGTACTTTACCAGGACTATCTCCTTAAATTTAAATCATTTGGCAGTTCTTTAACTAATCCATCCAAATAGAAGCAGATCAAAACTCCCAACAGTGTCAATGCCCACCTCTGGCCTCACCCCCCTGCCACTGCTTTCCAGTTAATTTATGTGAGAGGAAAGGCCCTTGGGAACTGGCCTTTAATACCACAGCTGTAATCTTCTCTGAGGCCAGGGGAGAATCCTACTCAGAGATTTGATGTCTGCAGAGCTGTGTGGTAGTCCTGTCTGGCCTTATATTGTCTCTGTATTTTTAAAATTGTTTTATATAGTCTTTCTCTTATTATTTTTTAAAGGAAGATCTTTTTAAAAATAAAGAATAAAATATACATATACATAATTTGCCTAAATAAGACATCAATACAAATTAATAGCTTAAATTTCTGATGCATGTTAGAAAAATAAAGAGGGTGATTCATTCTCTTTAAAGTAAAAGACAGAAAAGTTACTGACAAATTAAAAACTAGAATTGATGACTTCCTATTGTTGAAGTATCAGAGCACAGGAAGAAATCAGAATTTTCCCCAGACTTCAACATTTGAAGGACTGCAATTGCAATCCTGAAAAATTTGCTGTTCAGCACCACTGCTTCCACTCTGAAACACAGTGAGTGAGCCCACCATTAAATATTTAAGACAGAAATACTTTATCTCTTTTCCTTTTTAGCTAATCAAGATCATTCTGGTTGAAAACCCACATACCTCTCTAACAGTAAAAGTTCTGTTCAGATGTCTTGAGCTTCTGCCATCTCCTCCAGATTTTCTGCATGGCTTGAGTGGTGGGCTGTATATTCAAACCATGTACAACAATATTTCTTACAGATGTCAAACATATGCAGTAGGAAAATGAACAGTATGGCAGGCTGAGTGACTCTATAAAAGTGACTTTTATGTCAAAGGAAGTCTCCTTTTACAGTGAATAGAAAGAACTGGTAAAGGACTTGGAGCTACAGAAAAAAAATAGCACCCCTTGCTGTCACATTTCTGCTGTGTTCAGGGATCAGGACTGTTTATGCGTGGTCTTTGAAAAGAATCATAACAGAATCAAATACATGATTCTATCAGCAATTCCTAACTACAACAAAATACTCTTATGAGGCTGATTTTTGGTTAACCACTCAGGTCAAATACAAGAGTAGCTTTTTTTTCTAGGTCATGTCTTATTAGATGCCAAAATGTCTTTCTTGATTGCTCCCTTTGACCACAAGTAAGGGCTTTTTTGTTTCCTTGCTTTAGTGACAAACAGAATCGCCGAGTATTCTAAGTTGGAAGGGTTCCACAAGGGCCATCAAGTCCAACTCTTAAACGAATGGCCCATGCATGGATCAAACCCACAACCTTGGCATTATTAGCACCAGGCTCTGACCAACTGAGCTGATCTCAGGGTCAGGCGTGGCTACTTTTTTTAATATTCTTGTGAGATGAGAGTAAGCCTGGAAGCAGTTGCCTGGGGAGACAAGTCACACTTTTGCCTCTGATGGCTGCAAAGTTCCCAGCCTCGCATCCTTCCTGAGACGTGTCTGCAGTGACCTTGACCAGGCACTTCCCTGAGGCCTCATGCTGGTTGGAACTCCAGAGAAAAAGACAACCAACACCATGATGGATTTTGAGAGTGAGTGCAGCAAGTTTTAACCTAAACTTTTGGTTTAAGAGGTGGAGCAGAACAACACAAATTAGCATGAAGTTTCCACAAGTAGGTAAAGGTATTGCTAATTTTTTCCCATGGATTCTGAGTTAAGGTTGCTCAGTCTTTGTCTTTGAACCTTGCATGTTGTCCGGCTTCTGCTGGTCAGTCAGGCTAATCCTCAGTTTAATATACATACCTTAAAATGTACTGTGAATTATGTACACCTCTTTATAAGGGTCTCTTATTCTCACTCTGATTTTAGGCCTTCATCACCTTGTAATTATAATAGGGTCTGTATTGCAGTTTGCTACTATATTTCCAAACTGCACACAACTTGCACACTACACAATTGAGTATCCTTGCAAATTCCTGGCCCATTTTTTTAGAAATAGCTGATTCAAAGAGAAACAGAAACATAACTTTTGCAACATAATACAATTTATATGCATACCCGTTTAACTTGACCCTATTGCATGTCTTTTGTGTGCAAATGTGCAGACTGTACCTCAATCATGATCTTATTCTTACATGAGAGCAAAGGAACTGTTGAGTGCTACATAGTTGCGTGTTTCTCTAATAAGTGATTACCCACAGGATATTACTGACACCTATTTCACTCATACCGACTCACAATTAATATCCCACTGCCTGTTTATATTGAACGCTTGTCTGCTGATGATTAATTTTAGAAGATTCCACCTGAAAATATGGTGTTGGCCATGACAGAGGGGGCAAAAAGGCAGTGCTGCTGGCATCCACACTTTTCCTCTAAGCATCTCTGTTCTCCTCCAGCCAAGGACCAGGAACAAAACCTACATTGCAAGACCCTACGCGATCACACCTAATCAAGATGACACAACTCCCAAGCACGGATTATGGAATACATACAGAGACCTCTCAAGTCACTTCATAGCGATTACATGAGTTATGCAAATAGAGGAGAAAATGATAAATTTATCAACATGTTTGAAAAAAATGGAGCAGTTCTCATGAGTGCAATGAAAAGGCCAGATCAAAGCAGCAGCCCATGAGCCAGAGCTGGCTGCCAGCACTGTGTCAGCTGGCATATTACCTCCCCAAGCACCTCCACATGCCCAAACACTTACTCTGTAAACTGTCAGCCCACCTGTGTTGGAGGAGAACCCTGCTCTGATGGAGCTCCAGAGATCAGCTTACAGAGGTGCCCCAAAGCTGACATTTGGCTCACAGCACTGAAAAGGCTAAGCCAGCCTAGGCCGGATTTTTATAAATGACTGGCTTACTTCTACACCTCTTTGTCACCTCCAAATCAAGAATTACTATAATCTTTAAAGATTATTTATTATTAGTGCAACCAGAACCCCTGTTTAGAGACCAAGACCACCTGGCTCAAACACAGAACAAAAGACAGTCCCTACTCCAAAAGTTTCTGTGTTGAGCGTGTTCCCTGGAAACGGCCTTCCAACTGGATGAATATCAACAAGCTGACTTGTGTTTCTCTACAAATCCCATGCTCCAACAAGAAGAAAAAGAGACCCACAAATGATCTGTATTTTGCTATCTGTCAGTGGTGGAATTCTACAACCAATGCAGCTGACAGCAGTCAGACCTCATTCAAGAATGTTATACTTATGGAAGAACCAGAAAACACTAAAAACGCAAAACCTGGCCAACATTATTTGCATATTTCTGCTCTTCAGATCTTTATTTCTCTGAGGTGGCAAAGGACATATGGTGAATCAACATAAAATTTAGCTCTTTATGTGCAAACCACTCTTTTTTATTTCCTTTTGCCAATTTAGTTGGAGCAGCATATTTTACATAGTTACAGCTGATAGCAAGTGAGTCAGCTTGATCTGGTGCTAGTAAATATGTCAGAATCTCACCAATAGTTATATATTTTACCCCAGCATTATCCTTGGGCAAATAATGGTTAGGTATTTTATTCTTCCTAGTCTCTTTTCTCTCTCCTCTGACCCCACCCCTACTCTACTAGATACTACAGTCTACAGTGAGCTGCTTTTTCCTCCTCTTCTCTGCTTAGTAGCGATGTCCTGTTCCACAGAGGCTTCTTTCTCAGTTTCTCTCTTGTGGGGTGCCCTTCCCACTCTTCTTAAAAGTGTGAGGGTTGTTAGACTGTAACTGAATTGATAGTGATGCTTTAACTTGCTATCAATATTAAATATACCTTTGCATTTTGGATTCTAATGAGATATGGGTAAATAAGGTATCCACATTATTTTATCTCAGGGCTCAGGCTTCTCTGAAGTTTTAATTTCCTAACAATTGTTCTTTCAATACCCTCCAAACAGAAAGATATTGCTCTGGGACTGTGATGTTATCTGCACATCAGGAGACTGTATGACTCCAGCACCAAATAATGGAGACTGTGGTGATAGTGTTAAAATAAGTTGTAAATAAAACTGTTAGCTTTCAAGTATAAGTTTAGTTTTATATTTTTGTCCTATTGTCCAACGGCTGATAGGACTGAAAAAAACCTCAGATGCAATTTTATTCATTTGTTTCCAGTTTTCATCTATATACTAACCCCTCCTATTGCAAATACTTCACATTCTACTTTCTCAAAAAATAATGCTTAAACTTATGGAAAGTTCTTAAATTTGACTGTAGATAAAATTTTAAAGTGCAGTAATTGTTCAAATGGAAAATAATCAACTTTGAAGGAAGTTATCTCTGATTTTAAATAACATGTCTTAATTTACTGCGTTTTAGCTGAAACTCGGCTGCATCTCAAGTTCTAAAGGTGTAAAACTGACCCCATAGCCAAATGAACATCAGTTATTTTTACTCTTTATGGAGTAATTCATGGTTGATACAGTAATCCAATTATCATGACTAGGGAAGTAGTACTGAAAATCTCCTCAGCCATAGCTCTGGCCATTCAATTGCGTACAAAACAGATGTGCTCCAGGGAATGCCCTCAGAAAGAACTGCCACTGACCTAGCAGATCTTCTCCATAGCCCAAGTCAAGGGAGCAAGAACTTCTATCATCCTAACCAGGAAAATAAGCAATATAATCAAGACAGGAAAGACTTGTATTTTCTCAATATTAAATTAAATATATGGATCTACATTTTCAGTTTCCAACATGCCAATCTATAATGGCAACTGAAAACAGCATCAGAAGTTGATAGGGTGGAAGCTGAAAGTTAACTTCTGAACTGGAGGTCATCATCATGACAGAGAGAACTGAGAGGTAACTGTGTCTAGTTAGAACTCACGTTTTTAACATGTTGTTAAAACGCTCAGGTACTGAAATAGTTAATGCAAATGCAGCTGTCACAATTAAATTTCAGATTTTATCATTCTGCTGAAATGAAGCTCCCTATTTTCATACCATCTGCAGACTCAGGGAGACAACGCAGCCACTCTGCTGTCTGCTGGTGTTTTGACGTTTTCCCTCCCCAGAGCATGGAGACAACATCCAGCTCTCTGTAGCTGCACCATGAGTGACGACAGCACTGTCATGAAGCTTGGGTGAAATCTGTTGAATGTTCATCACTGAAAAGCAGCCAGTGAGCAACTGTGACAGGCATCACACTGGTAGGCAGAGAAAAACACCTGGGAAGTGTGTGACCATACCTCAGTCTCTGCTGATTAAGACACCACTGTTACCTGTCAGGTTGCAGCTAGCAGAGCTCCTCGACTCCTTCTTGAAGTTCTACCAGGGATGGATTTAGAGTAGGGAGAAACAGAGTAATAATTAAGGGAGCCTCAATGCTTTGCTGAGGCTCTCTTATAATGCTGTTATAAGCTACCTGCTACCATCTCTTTCTCTCCAAAAAACCCCATCCCTGGCCCATGTCCCTGTATGTGATAATGCTCATGAGCCCATGGCTGGTGCTCTGCCACTGGGGTCACCCCACGGCAGCCAGCATGGAGCTGAGGGTCAGAGCTGTGCTGCCTGCGAGGACAGGGAGGTTACAGGGTGTTAAGACATCATGGTATAATAACCCAAAATGAGCAAAGGGGACTACAAACCACAGGGTTTTTTTGCTTAAATGAGATTTCAAAAGATGAAGCAAATTTCTGCAGCATGGTAGGATTCTGCAGCAAGAGGCCCTGAATACTTAGGAAATGCTTAGTACTGTCCCTGCCTCAAGAAAGACCTGAGTGACAATGAAGATGTCACTTGCCCACCTATAAAGAAAAGTTTCTCCATCTTGTATAAAACTCCTCTCAGGCAAAGATACAAACAACACCATGCATGAGCAGAAGAGTTCTCAGCAAAAGGCTTTATTTGCAGGAGGCAAAGTCTTTCTGTCCTGCCCAGCTGTGCACTAGCAACCAGGGCTCAGCATTTGTTCAAGTCTTTCTAGTGAGATAGGAGAGGCAGAGTAAATCTATGAAATAAAAATTATGCCCATTTTACTCCTTAGCTTTTCCAAGTACCTTGCACTGTAACATCAGCACATGCATCCTGTGCTCACAATCTCTGATTTAAAGGTCCCCCAGACAGAAGATTCCCTCCAGCCCTAACCTTCTTTCTTTCTCCCCTCCAAGCCCTTTTTTCTCTCTTGATCCCATTCGAGGACCTGTCCCTCAGTGTTTGTCATCAGGCTCCATCCTGTATCCCTCAGTGCCTTCAGGGTGTCTTCTTTTTTCTCTGTTCCAATGGCTCCAAGGTCATTCACTGCTCCTAAGGGAACCTGGCTTTTTTCTTCAATCCCCAGACATCAGACATCTCTGGACCCCTCTGTCTATTCCTCTGTCTATCTTCCTTCATGGTTCTCTCTTTCAATTTGCAAAACCTTCACTCTATCAAGTTTTAAGCAACAATATTTCAAGGGAATGGACAGGAAATTCCCATGCCCATAATTAAATTTCACATGTAGGGCTGTGTGTGCCTTAGTGCCCACACTGACAAATACTTCTCATAATGAGCCACAGCTAGTACAAATCAAGTGACACAAAACCTGAAACGATTGGAGAGAAAAGAATGTGACTCAAATACGTAGGACCTTTCTTTAAGCACAGAGAGCTTTTCATTGTCAAAAATATGCTTGAATACAGCATTCAAAACCTGAACAAACTGATTAACCAGGGACCAAGTCAGCAAAGGAGCAGTGGCGCTCTGTGTTATCATGTGAGAGGCCCCGGTTTGGGAATGACAGAGGCTGATGATAAATGGCCGCAACACGGCCACGATGCCACAAATCTCTGTGGAACAATACTGACTCTGCTGCCCTTCCTTGACAGCTGCACTCACATCTCTGCAAACAAGGATTACTCCAGAAGGCCATTTGCCCTTCTCCTGTTGAAAAAGTTGTCTGGGGAATACACATGGTCACTAGCTATGGGGATGCACTGAAGGGATCTCTGATGCACAGCTTCACTGCATGTCCCTGTCCCCTGCTATTGGGATTAGGGACCTCTGCACCAGGGAATGAGCACAGAGGCACTACCTTGCCAGTGGAAAGTGTGTCTAGCAGGTGATTTAGAAAGCAGCCTATTTGGTAGTGCCAGCAAAAGCAACACATCTCTTAGTACATCCCCTTAGGAAAAGGTCATGATGGTCAGATACAGTGTTGGAAGTGAAAGGGCAAGGTATTAGTCAACCAATGAAGTTTTCCATTTTATTTTCACTGAGTGATATTTTCTGTTTGAGTTTTTTGTGAGCAGAGGCAAGAGGAGACAGAGTAAATGCTTGAAGTCCACAGCCATCCATGTGCCATGCCATCCAACCTATGGAGCTGACTAGAAACAATGCTCTCTTTTAAAAGTAATTACAAAGTTTACAAATTTTTCTGTTTTCTAGTTTTAAGACATTTTGTCTTTCCTCCCCCTCTCCTGCCCTTGTTTTAAATAGATGAAAATTATTTTATGAAACAAGAGGAATTTTAGAGGAGTCCTGGACTGTGCAGTGTCTCAGCAGTGATGTTATGGAACCCTTCACAGGGTTATTGTTTGCTCCCTTATAGGTTAACACACTTGGGACCAGCTCTCTGTCCCAGCCCCTGTAATATCACATGGCAGCCTCAGCTACACCTTAATAAGAGCATATTTTCCACTCTTTTAAGTTCTTCAAGCTGCATCTTTAAAAAAAAAAAAAACAACATGGCATCCTATATTTGGATTAAATTGGTGGTTTTAGACATAAACAGTGATTAAGGTGGGCATTTATGACCTTCTCACGGGCAGGAGCCAATCTGTAGGAAAGCAATCCGCAGCACAAGCTCTACAGACAAGACAAGGTTTGATGCTGTACACCAAACCTCATTCTGTTCTGTTGTTCAAGGAGTCCCATCAAATTATTACCATTATTTATATCCTAATAAAATGTAGAGATCTCTTTCAGGTTTCAGGTTCTGTGGTGCCTGATTCCCTCCAAACACACAATGAAACATGGTTCTAGGAGTGGTAAAATTAAAACAGTTGGGAGAATTTAACAGAATTAATAATGAATTATTTTCTGGCATATGGTTGTTTTAAAGTATTTTCTCATAGCTGGTAGTATTGCAGGAAAGAAAAAAGACGTGAAACCAACAAAGAATTTCATTGTCTTTAAGTAAAAAACACAACATAAATCTGATTTAGATAATCTCATGTTGCAGTGACGGTGGTAACACTGGTCCCATCCCAGACTGCCTCTCCCAGTCCCAAGATAGGGACAGAACACTTTCTTCCTCCTACAAAACCGAAGGAAGGATGGGTGTCCCAAGTGTGCTATGGCCCCACATGCCCTGAGGTTTTACACATATGGCAACACTTTCTACAGGTGCTTGTAAACATGATACAATTTATTACTGTTTCTCCTTCCCAGTAAACTAGAATCAGAACACTCATTTTGAGACAAAATTCCTTTTTTTTCCTAATAGCTGTAGCACTTAAGTTTTAACTGTAAGTGGTTTTTTTTCTTATTTCCAGAACTAAAGCTGTTCCCAAAAGTAAAGACACGGGCCCCTCTTTCTGTTGACTGATGTACATGAATATATGTAGCATCTTTTCTGATACCTGGTGTTGCTAAAGAATGTATTAGGAATCTCTAATGCTGAACAGCAGCTTTCTCTAAATAAAGAAGCAAAGACTTCTCCAAAAAGTCATACAAGCATTGATATAAGTACTGAAAATTAAACAATATTATTTTATAATGTTTACAGTCTTGATGAAAAATAAGTAGGAAGACAAAGCCCTTTTTAAAAAATCAAATATCCCCATAGCACTTCATGCCTTTTTCCAGCATCATGGGGGGAGGGGAGGGAGGGGAGGGGAACAAACCACCAAACAAACAACCAAACCCAGCCTTCACTTTCTCTTCCTTTGCCATGTTATTTCAGATGATTAATGATAAATTTTTATGTACAATTAGTGCCCACTTAATAGGCACCTTACAAAAATGCAGTCAGGGGTTTAGCTTGATTTTGGAAAATGAAGAAAATTTAAGGAAAGCATGGGGAAAATATTTCAAAACATGAGGCAGTGGGTTAGCTAGAGGTAGCTCCAGGGTCTGCATTTGCACCCTCTGGTTGATACAGCTCCCCAGCAGACCCCGAGAGGTCTTGCATCTTTCCATAATGTGACACAGCCTCCTCACTTTAGAATTAAGTTGAGGCACCATGAATGGGCGGTGAGATACAAGAGAAGTTGATGAGATTGTTACCAAGAAAGAAGGCCAGTGAGCCAAAGGATCACATTTGCCTTGTCTGGCTTTGTGTTAGATCTGACTGGCACAGTGCAGAGCAGGAACTCAGACAGCAAAGGACCCAAAAGTCCTGGTCCCAAACCTGGGAATTGTGCTTCTCTCTGTGCACTGCCAGGTGGCCCAGCAGCCACAGAAAGCCATGGCACAACAGCGTGGCTTTTCCTGGCTACTGCAGGAGTAGAGGAGCTGGAGTATATTTAAAAAACGAAACCCTAAGAATATAAAAGTCTAGGCTTCAAGTGCTAGAGCTGTTCAGTGTAAATGTTCCTCCAGTGCTGAGCTATGACTGTACCTTCAGCCTCTGATCCACAAAGTTCCTGCTGATGGGTTTGAGACCAGGGCTCCACACAGCCCAGAGACCCGGCAAAGTCCATGGGGGCTCACTGCTCAGCGAGCAAGGTAAGGGGTCAGAGAAGGGCCACACCATCACCTGTACTTATCAGAAACTACTCCTGATACCCCTGCAGAGAATGCTGGTACAGTGTGGAAGGTAATTTTCCATGAAAGTCTTGCTTTGGGTTCACTCCTTGACAGAGCAACAGAGGAGACCATGGCCATTTCTGCTCAGGAGCTGCTCCATGCTGCAGTCAGGAGTTTCTGGCAGACAAGCACCGCACAGGGACAGTGTCCAGGAGCCAGGCCCAGGATTGGGACAGCCCTGCTTCACTCTGCGGTATGCTGGCCACACATCAGAGGAAGAGCGAGAAGCTTATTGGAGAGCATCCCAAGTTCTGTTAACCCTGAACCAGCTGGAGAACCTTTCAACTTTGCAGTGACTGTAGGTTTTCTTGCTTGAGGTTGATCCACAATAAAGAAAAAATTTTTAAAAAGTGTACAAGATGCTACTAAATAAGAAATGGCCCTGACTAGGATTCAAATGCACCGTACACTGGGTGACCACTACCACCAGAGTCACTTCATACAACGGGTGACATAACTCCACATGCAAAATGACTCCAAATACATTAAGAATATGTTTCCTGCTGGTGTGTGAGCGTGATTAGTACACATGACACAAGAGCCTGCAAGAACGGCATTGCAGAGTTTCGTCACCAGTGTATTAATGGTAGAGTTATGCTAAATTGGTCGTCCAGCACTGATGCTGAATATCTTCCTGTCTGAAACATTCCTTGATTAAAATAGCGTATGAGGAAACTTGTGTCTTTAAAAAGATAAAAAGCACTAAAGAGATTTAATTGTTTCTACAATCTTGTGTACTGGGCATGTTTATCTTAATATAGCCAGGGTGAAGCCTACATCAGATGGATGAAGAGGGAGATATAGAGGTGACTGAGAGCACAGATTGCTACACTACCACAGATTTTACTCCCTTCTCATGAAAAAAATTTAAGCAATGTGCTGCATGAGTACCTGAGCTGCTCAGCTAGCATATAAAATTTGCAAGCAAAAGACCTGCAAGAGAGATCAGCAGATGAACTAAAGGCTTCTGGCTTGATGTAGAACAATACCTTAGCATTCACAGTCTGTTTTGCACTTTGTTTGCCCAAAGGAATAAAAAACCAGTTCCTTCAGCAGCTCTTCAGACCATGTGTTGCCAGTGCAGGGACCTTGCCATCCCAAGTTTATTAAGAAAGCCTGGTTTGTCAAGAACATGCCTGGGAAGCAGCTAAGCAAACAAAACAAAAACATAACACATTGCTGCCTGAAAATATGCTACAGTTAATGCTTGCACAGGAAAATTCTTATAAACAGTAAATACTTTATGACTCTTTTACCTCCACTTGCTGCAGCAGTTGTAGCCTTCCTGTTACAGCATCGCCTTGCTGTTGGAATATTACTGGCAGTGGTAGCCTGTGCTGGGGTTTTGTTCCTTTTTCTGGGCCAGACCTTTCATCTTTCTTTTTTTTTTTTTCCACTCTGAAGGTTATTTATGCAAGTGTGACATGCAGTTACAGTAAAGTTCCTTGCAATGAATGGAGTGCAGGGCAGTGGTAAATTCCATTCCAAAATAATTTTGAATTCTAAAGGTTCCATTTAAGGGATAATGACGGGAGCAAAGGGCATTTCTCCAGGATTAATCACTGGCTGGGTGAGATGATAGCCCAAGGCAAAGCCACAGGCCATTAACCCCTGCAGGTCACCTTATCCCTACAGGAAATGCACAGGGTCAAGTTCACTGTTGCTATTATAAACTCTATTCGAGAAAGGGGTTACACTTCTGTGTTTATATATGTCTTCCATTCCCATGTTTGTAATGATAGTGGATAGCTTTTGGCAATGCTTCTATATTGTACCACTGAGAGATGTAAAAACAAGTTCTATTGTTATATTTGATGCCAAAGACACAAGTGGATTTTTAATGTTTATGGTGAAACATTTAAGAATCTTGGAAAAGAATGAAAAATGAAATTACAGGAAAATACCACATGAAAAAGACCCAAGGAAATGACATTAGAAAGAGGGAACCTCCCTTCAGCTGGTGTAAATCATCACATCTCTAAAGCCAAAGGAGCTACATGAATTCACACCAGCTGAAGAACTCAGACAGAAGTTGAGGTTGAAACACATTGAAGAATAAATTTTAGGCTTGGCTCCTATACCATCACATAGGGAACATCACATAAAGGAGAAGTTTGACAAAAATACTGCTAAGTGGGATTTATGTGCTTGTGAAAACATCATTTTAAAATGCTGCCTGAATCCTCTATTTCTTACATAGCTCCCAGTCCCACAAACTTTAGTCAGGTTCAACAGTGTCTAGCCAGAGTACCAGGCAAAGGCCTTCCAATCAACCCATTGCAAGGGAAAAGCTATCACTGTAGCTCTGTGGGTTGAAGCAGCAGGAATTTTGCTCACTGTGAAGTTTTTCTTTGCTCACATGAACAGTAGCCGTGGAGTTCAAACCCAGGCCCAGAATGAGACTGTGCAAAATCTCCAGGATATGCGCATTTGAAGATCATCCTGAACAAAGGGGCAGCAGACAAGGTCAAACCAGAGCTGTGTTTGTGAACTTTCTGCCTGCCTTCCGAGCCTGTCTTGAAATGTATTAAACAATTTCAACTTTCATTAAAGAGCCAATAGTCCTCAGGCCTCTGCTAGAGAAGTGCACTGAGGACGTGGGCACTCTCACTGCTCATGGCAGTTCCTTTCTCCCCTTGGGGCTCTAGTACCTGTATCCTTTTGGGATGCACTGCCTGAAACTCTCTCTCTACCTCCAGCCTCTCTTTCCAGAGGTGGAGCAGGGATCACTGGTTTTATGATGCCCCTGCAGTTAGCAGCAGTAATCCCTTCTATAAAATCGTTTCCTGACTGAGGACTTGCACAGGAACAGCAGACTTAGACTGCTTCTCCACAGACTGAAGTGAGTTCAAACGCTCTTAGATCCATCTACAGGGCAGATCTGTGGGGGGTGCATTAACCCCTTCGTTTGGAGGTTGTACTGAGATTCAGCAAAGAAGTGGAGATGCACTGAGCCCCAGAAAGCAGCCAGGAGCACATCTCCATACCTGGCAGTGGACAGGGAGCCCTCAGGTCCATCAGCCACTCCTGCAACATTTCTGCATTTATTCCGTTACGATCTTACAATGCATAAGCAGCCCTGCAGCAGCCAGGATGTTACACTTTCCTTGAAGTAAATAGAGATTTCACTGCAGTATGGGAGTTCTCCCCAGCAACACGCCTTTCCCGCAGAGACTGTCCTGATGCCTTTCTGCCCTGGGAAAGGATCACAGACCAGCAGAGCTGCTTGTTGCAGGCTGCAGGTCCTGTCCCCCCAAGGAAGCTCCTTCCTGGCCACAGCTAGGACCACTTCTGGAGAGAGGTCAAATTTCAGATGGAGCCCTGTCTCTCACACTCCCAGTTTGTGAGTGTAGGTCGCTTATAGAGAATGAACTTATTTAAATCCCACTTGGAGGTAGCTGCCTCTCCTCATGCACTGCGTACAGTGGCCAGACAGCTAACCCACAGGTCTGATTTCCCTAAAGAGTTTTAAAGTTGCACGGGAAAACACCATCATTTCCTAATTTCAGGATGCTACACTTTGCAGCTTTACTGTTCCTTCAATGGCGTTTGTAGGTGCAATACAATAGGACAAGCATTTTCAGCATGTGGTAATAAACTGCAAAGTAAATATAATTACAGTAGCCCTCGCCAAATTTAAACATTTTTATTTTACTGTTAATTGACTAAAAGGATTTGCAAATGTTGAAAACAAAACTTTGGCATCAATATTTAATAAAACACAGCAATAAGATACTAATCATCTGAAGGGATCAAGTAGCTAGTTTTTAGATCCCACGATATATTATCAAGTATAGAACTGATGATGTTCACTGCTCTCTAATTAATGCCTAATCCAGCATCCAAACAACATAAAAAATCTGGATTAGAAAAGCTGTTATTGCCAATCGTTTTCTTCACACATTATTTTGAGGAAAGAGCCATTATGTGAGTGAAAAGCAATTGTTCTCATGGCCCTGGCCCCTGTGAAGATGGAGACAGGTGTAAGGCAGGTTTCAAAAGGAAAAGTCCAGCAATCTCCTTGGCAGGGCCAGTCAGGAGGAGCAGTGTAAGGCTGCAGGCTACCTGCAAGTGAGCATGGGGACTTTTCCACTGCTTGTCCCCCCACAGCTTGACCCCCCATGGTCACCTCATGGCACCAATGCCTCCAGCGCAGGTAGAAATGTAACTTGGGGGTAACTGAGGTACCAGACATGATATCTCCTCCTTCCCTCACCTTCCCACTCGCTTTGGGAGAGCAAGGAATAGTTCCTGTGGAACGGGAATGGAAAAAGACCATTGCTGCCAAACTTGGGCTACCTCCAGCACATGATCCAGGGCAGGAGAGGAGGCAGTGGGAGGACTGGGCAGGGTGCTCTGAGTGCTGCTCACAGGTACCAGCTGGCCTCAGGCCCCGGGGATTTTGAGATGCTGCCACATTCTGTGCCTGTTCAACTCCTCACCCATCGATTACCCAGCAGTGGCCAAATCTCACCCTGCACAGCTGCACGTACAGTAAGAGCTGCCATTGCAATGTCTTCCCTGCTCTGTTGTGCCAACAGATCCCCTCTCTATATTCTTGTATATGCCAACTTTCTGGGAGAGATTATCTTTTTTGTTATATGCGAGCAGTAACTCTCAATTTCCAGCCACTAGTGCCTCAGTGTTGCTGCAGTACTGTAACATTATAGCAACAGAAAACACCATGCTTGGAAGATGAAAAAGAGGCTGAGAAAAAAGGTATTATAGTCTTAAATCTAACAAAATTAATAAGAAAAATTGAGAGAAGCAGAATGTAGTTTGTTGCATATTTGGATGGCCAATACTTGGAATGCTCACTTCAAGTACTCATCTCTTGTGTACTCATCTCTTGTAGAACTTTATATAAATATATATATGTATGTACGTAAGTATGTATATATGTATATATGTGTATATGTGTATATGTGTGTGTATATATCTATATATACACATATGCATATATTGCAGCAGTTTTTAATCTGTTGAAATACTGTAATGATCACATGTTTCATTTTAAGTAAAGCTCCTACTGAAAAAAGATCTGGTAGGTAATTTTCTTTCACATCTGTGGTGGGAGATGTATTATGCATTTGAAGTTTGAGCCAGAATTTTTGCTTTTTTTTTTCTTTTTTTTTTTTTTTTTTTTTTTTTTTTTCTCAGAAGAGCCAGCAAGAAAGAATGCTTCATTTTACTGCTCTGCAGTTTTGAAAAATGAAATGGGCTGGACCATCATGAAAAGCTGAATAGTTTGATCTGTCTGTGCTTTGGCTAGGTTTTGCTGCAGCATGAGGAATTCAGATCTCCCCACAAACAGGGCTCTAATGATAGGGTACCACAGCCTAGCCCCAGTGGCAGGGGAGCTCCACTTTGGCCCTTTCTCACTCTGACGTGTTTAGTCCAAGTTTTAATTCTTTCAGGAATAAGATTAGAAACTCTGCAAGTCTGCAAGTCTGCATCTCTGCCCCACAGCACCAGCTTTATGCTGATTTTATCGTGTTAGATGTACATATGTTACATCACACCACAGGGGTGGGGGCTGAACAGGATCAACGATTTTTTTTGGCTGCCTCCGTTTTATGCTATGTTTGTTTAGCCTGCAAGTTCAGGCAAGTTCAGAGGAACAGTTCATAACATCTATCAAATTTGGGTTTATTGATTAGCTATTTTAATTTGAAATACAATAAAGAATGTCAACCATATGTTCAAGGAGCAAATGAAAAATCCTGTGAAAAAGACGGATCAGCGGTTTTAGCGTATACAGAAAGAATTTCCTTCTCTCTTTCTAAGGTTTCCAAAGTCTTCATTAAAGCATTTGGGCCCCATCCTTGACTCACAGACATTGGTACAACCTCATGAGTGACTGTGGAAGCCAGGCCAATTTAAACCAGCCCAGAATCTGGAAATGAGAAATGGCTTCTTTTTATACCATGAACAATAGTTGAGGAACAAAAAATATAGGTAATAATTTATGTAAAATACTAGACTAAAAAAATCCCTTTATATGGAATACTTGTTTGTTGTTTGTTACATTACTTATTATGTTGCCAGATGATGTCCAACTAAAATAGCCCCAAGCATATGTTTTACTGATATTTTCTGTCCTGTTTTTATGATATCTTATTCTCAAACAATGGATGTGCTTGTTTTAATCAATAGGTAATGCGGTAGAGCTGACACAAGAGATTATTGCAGCACATGGCAAAAGAATTCTGCTGCTCTTCAATGGTGTTTCCAGGTGATCTTTGTCTTTAAAATGTTCAAGAAAAAACAACAGTGATTAAGAATTGCATTTACATCGTTGTATTTAGGTTTATATTCCTATCCACAAACAGAGAGAACTTCGTATCTTCAAACAGTGCCACACTTCATAATGGGAGTGAAATACTTCCTCTCGAGTTACTACATAAAAATATTATAGATCATCCAACAATATGACAAAATGTCACCGTATTCATTTAAAATAGCTATCTGTGAAATGTGTGTTACCGTATTTTGCTTGGGGCAATATATTTCCATGCTTTATGAAATTATTAATTCTCATTAAATTCTAATGATCCCGTCTGAAAAGAGCAGAACTAATTAACTGCTCCATTAAAGTTATTACTTACTCCTGATGAGGCCTGTAAATGCTTCTACTTTGTTAGGCCAGTGAAAGTTTTCTGAACCACAACTCCTGGCCTTACAAGGAAAATTCCCCATTATTCCATAACAGTAAAATTACCAGCTTCCAACAACACCCATGCAGTCTCTATGATTAAACTCTCACACCCTGAAACAAATATTTTCCTCTTTTTACAAAGTAAGGAAAATGAAGCTCATGCTGGCAGGAAGGATCTGCAGAACCTGCATCAGACAGGTGATACCTGCTTGGGGCCAGCACCTATACAGAAAGTAATTGTTTAAATGTCTTTGAGGATTTGGACTGCGGTGGCCCTGTACCTCTGCTGTCACTTCTAAAATCAAAATGACTTTGCTGCCTCACCAGCAGGCTGTGAAAAATGATGACGCCTTTGAGGTTCTCATACTCCAGGCAAGTATTGAATGTTTTAGTTCATCAGGTAATAATTAAAATAGAGATCTTTAGTTAAAGAATCTGGGGAAATTATTACTTTTGTGATCTATTACATTATTTACATAAAATGAATAAATTACTTTTTAAATTATTTGCTCAGCTTCATTATTAAAACATTTTTCAAAGTTCGATTTTTTTTTTTTGTTATTTGGGGGGTTTTGTTGGGTTTTCTTCCCAGGGTTTACCCTTTTCTAGATAAAGGCTCAAATTTTAGGGAAATTAAATAGTTCTTAATAATGTTCCTCAGATAGTAAACACAATGGTTTTTTTAGCATTCAACTCCCATCACTCCCCAATAAACTCTTTGGTTTTCAAGGGCTTCTGCCACAAAAACAGTTTTTATAATGGCCATTTGGATATTTTGGAAAGGATCAGAAGTTAGGTTTGCAACATAAATTGACAAATATACTCTCTGTTTTGATTCATTCTATGCCAATCTCAGCTATTAAAGCACTGAAGTTTGGCTGAGAGTTTTAGATGCTTCTCTGCAACAAACAAATGCAATCTGAAATACTGACTGCTCTGGAAGTACTTTTTCCTCTGCAATGTCATCCCTTTCAGACACAGTAATAAAAAGATCAATTCTTATAATTAGCCCCTTGCTCCAGCCCCTTGGAAAACGTTTTGGTGAACATCTGCAGTTGCAACATTTGACAGCACAAGCTTTCCTTAAAGCCCTCACCCTTTCCTGCTTTCTCATGGCCTCCCTGTGCTCGGGGCATCCTGAGGAAGGCAGCGAACTCACCGTTTGGGACAATCCCAAAAAGTTGGTGATCAACTGCACTTAGTTCAGTGATGGACCACACCGAGATCAGTAACGCTGCTTTGGGCCCCAAGGCAACTGTGTGAGGAAGTGTTTGTAAGCAAGGAAATTCCAAATTATTTGCGTTTTCTCAGCAGCAGAAAGAGTGAGAGGACCTAAAACACACTCACATCACAAACACCATGCACAGCCCCAGGCTCAGCTTCCTGGGAGAGGCTTCATCATTCCTTGGGGGGACCTGGCTCCGTCACCCACACCAGCGTGGCGTTTCCACCACCCACATACTCCCCAGAGAGCTGTGCCACTTGCCGAGAGCTTCCAAAATAGCAACTTCCCAACCCATAACGTTAGAAGCTTTTGAAAACATTTGCAACCAATTTTACAGTTAATTAAACCCAGATTTGCTCTATTCAGTCATTTGTTCTATAACTTTTAAATCTTTTTTGGTTTAAAGTTTAGGGGTTTTTTTCTAAGCCATGTGCAAGCTTTTGCTGTAAATAGGTTAATTGCAGCTCTGATCTTCCTCCAGCATCTGCCAGTAAAGACAAACAGTTTTCACACATCCAGGCCTAACATGGATCACAACATTTCAAGGTGGGACCAGTTTATGGCACTGCCAGCAGAGAATCCCATGCCAAATCATACAGCTAGTAAATAGTATGGCATCAATTCCTCAAAAATTTCCATAGCAAGAGTTTTAGGAAAAGATCCAAACACCCCATCAGTAAATCTCACAGAGTAGGTTAAACCTTTGCATTTGCCATGTATTTCAAGAGGTCTTTCTCTCACATGTGGTTGCAGTCTACAAATTCAAAGCTTACACAAGCTAGATATGCCACCAAGTTGGAAGCTCTCCTCTCTCCTCTGCTCAGAACAAATGTAGGAAAATTGTATGACTCAAAATCGTCACTTACTTTTTCTCAACAAGACAAGAAATCATTATTCATGCTTTTCTTTTAAAGGCAGTATTTCTACCAAGAAAGAGAAGTAAGTTGTTGTAAGAAAGACTGTCTGGCTTGAGTTTAAAGGCTGACTTTTAACTGGTGAACAGTTTCCCCTGCAATGTGCATTTCTCTAGCTCCAAAGCAGAATCTCTTATGACTCTTACATAGGGTACATAAATGAGGAAATCTCAGTTAAAATTAAGCTCCTGACCATCACAGACCAATTATTGATTTTCTTCCTTTCTTTACTCAATGAATAGAACAGACAAGATTTTAAAAACCTTTGGAAAAAATATGCTTATTTAAAAGCAGTGAATTGTAAATATTAACAAAAGAGCAGCCATGTCTTGCCTCCATTTCTGGTGAGTGCTATAATTTTTTCTGAGAAATGAGTGATCCAAATTCACTGAGTAAGGTCATAGAAATGCCCTTGTGCCTTGAAGAGCGAGTGGAATCACAGACATCCTTGGCAGCTGCAGGCACCTATACTTAGCCCTAGCCCTGGACAAAGGAATTCATCCTACAAAATTGGAGGTAACCAAGTGCCTAAGATGCTGGTATGTCCCAGAGACACACAACAGGTGCTCTGGGAGTTATACGCTGTCCTTTGCAGAAAATAATGACTGATTTACTTAAAATGAAAGCTTAAATCCTTCCTACATCAACATGGAAGGTGTGAATTGATGTCCACTAAAATAAAAAAACATCATGTGAACACAGCTTAATTATTTACCTGGTTTTGAAAGCAAGCAGTGATTCATTTATTCCTACAAGCAAAGCCCATTTGTGCATTAGAATTATCTCAATGCCTTAAACAAATTTTCAGAAAAGCTTTCCTATGTAGCAGCCAGTGAAGTGAACTGTTGGAAATTTCATTTCAGACATTAAAAAACCCCAAAACTTTTGGTGTCTAGTACCTTCAAATTGTTATTAGATATTATTATAATTATTTTTTTTAAATCCCTGTGAAATTCCTTTAAATGATGATATCAGTGTCACTTGCCATCATCCGCTGCTGCTGGTAGGAGACCACGGGGAAGGAGCACAGACTCCAGTGAGAGTCTGACTCAAGGCCAAAGCACCATCCCTACAATCCTGCCTGAAACAACAGCAGGGTGAGATTTCCCAGACCACATCCAAGCACTGGGGACCAGAGATCCCTTGTCAGTCATTACACACATTGGAGACAGCGCCTGCTCTCTGAAAGCACTGCCACACTCCAGCAGTTTGCTCTCTTCAATAGCACACCCTCACCACCGCTGGATTTTTCGATAGTATTCTGCAAAGGCACACTTTGTATTTTGGGCAAAACTGCTGTAAGAGGGCAGAAGTGTGAGTCAGACACAATCCCATCCATCTGTGTAAGCACAGGCCATTGCCTTCACAGCTGGACTCGAAGATCCTTGCGGGTCCCTCCCAATTCAGAATGTTCTGTGAGTGTGTGTGTGAAGTCTGACCACAAATACAGCAGCTTATGTAAAATGTGCAGGATATACAAAATCCACATCAATCAAAAATATCACCACAGTCATGATATAAATCAACACTCACAACCCAAGATCCTGGATTCCAGTTTAAATAAATTGGAGTTCTATGCAAGGATTGGGGCCACAAATTCTCCTTCTTCCTCACGTTTGAGGAAGTGTGCAGGGCTAGAAGTGAAAGAGTCATATGGAGGGACATTTAACCTTAGTTAACCAAAAAGAAAAAAAAAAGAAAAAAAAAGGAAACCTGCAGATTCTGTATCCAGAATAAATATATTATACCATTCTCATAAACATTCCCTATTTGAACCCGTTCCAAAATTCACCAGAACTCATGCTAGTTTTTTCTCCAGTTGCTTTCTGCATCAGTGAGACTCCTGACCTCACACATGGCCACTTGGCTCTTTGACATTTTGACATCATCATTTAAAGGCTGTTGTTATCATGGCAGGTTCTTTACAGCTGGAACAAAGAAACAGTATGGTTTTACTTCTTAGGAAGAACATTTACTGAACATCCTGCAACCAGTCTCCTCCTAATCTGAGGAAACCAATGGCTCATGCTCTGGGGAAGTCAAAGGATTTGTGGCTAGTTGCTGTACAAATCAAGAAGGAAAAAGCATATAGAGCTTGCTGCTGAAATGGGCAGTGATTGCAATTAGAGGTGAATTAAAGCATGGAGACAAATCAAGGATCACCAAAGAATGCAGTATCAGGTAAAAAAAGAGGCACAATGTGCATTTTTTTTAAGAGAGAAATATCCATACTGCCTTCAAGCTGCTGACCAAGATTCCTCTGTACAATGGATTATGTATTACTATAACCTGTTTTGATTCCTGCTTAATGAATAAGAATTCTACCATTCTTCAAAAACAGCTTTAGTAGGTCTTTCTCCTCTATTTTGGATTCTATTTTTAATTACTGAATAAAACTACTAAATTTTGAAAAATAGCTAACAGTTTTATGGAGCATGCTGCATGAAGTACAATTTCTTTTTAATTCAGACTATTTTTTCGGTTTCTTTGTTTTCAAAATATTAACAGTTTCTATCAATCAGAGATATGCAGAATTCAAGTTGCTGAACTTATTTTAAATGCTTTATTTTAAAACAGATAAATTTAAACTTTTATAAACATGATTTTCCAGGAAAACCTGATAAAAGGAGATTTTCTTCAAAGGATTTCCTGGAATCATTCTGGCTCATTCACATACATTTTTCTTGTTAATAAGTTTAAGGTGCTCTGGTCTAATTTTAATTTAGCCAAACAATCATATGTTTACATTCTTGCTAAAATTAACATCGAGAGCTGCTATCAAAGCTTCAAAATATTTTTTTTTTAAATCACTGTATTTTTACATTTAAAGGTTACATTTAAAAGCACAAGAAATCCAACTGTAGACAAATCAAAACTGTATTTATTCTTGACTATGTTATTTCTAGCAAGCATGGGTGACATAATTATATAATTGTATTTCGAGGTTATCTTTTAGCAACATCCCTGCCCTTAAGACCAAAACTGTGTCTGGAAAAATTTATCAGTAATTTATGTTGACATCAGTAATTAAAACATTTCACGGGAATGTTGATTTTTAATTTTTGTCATACTGTTTTCAGACTCCCTGATACCAAAAAAAACCCCAAAAAACCAAAACCTTGAGAAAATGTCTGCTTACTCTATTGCTCCTCAGTATGTGTAACAACCACATTTCTGGGTGCTGTCATATAGCCAGACATACAGGAGCTATGAAATGCACTTACAATTTATTGCCTATAATTAATTACACTCACAATCCTTTACAAGGAAAAAATTGTACCAATAAAATGGAAACCTTATAAAAAGAACTGCGTATTACTTCAAAATGACAGGCTTCTCTAGCAGTTTCACGACTGCTTTTTGGCTAAAATGGTTCTTGTTCAAATAGTGAGTTCTCTCCCTGGGCCTGTCCCAACTCTCTCAGGAGCTCTGACTCCAGACTGGCAGCAAACGCTGCATTCTTCAGCAGCAAAGTTAGCAACCCCCAGGATTCTCTTGAAAGTCTTGGTATGGTGTGGTCTTGTGATTTTTTTTTTTTTAATAGAGCCATATCTTGGAATTAACAGATCACATGAAAAATTTACCTTCCTTTTAACAAAACTAGCTTTCGACTTCACCAGAGAAAAAGTTGAAAAATATTTTTGTAAAAACTTGGGGATGCAGAAGGCAAATAAAGCCAAGGGGTTTTCCAACAGTAGAGATTTTCTAGGCTGGCATGTTGAGTTTATATCCTATTTCATATTTTTAATGTTCAAGACTGACAACATTAATAGTGGGGTTTTATATCAAATGTAAAACACTGCAGAAGAGCAGCCACCCCTCAGATACAGAAGGACCTTTGCAGGTTAGAAGAGATGAGTTCCTCCTCCATCCCTATTAATAACTAGCTACAAAATCCACTGCTTGTACAAAAGTTGTGAAATGGGGAGGGGATTAAGCATAGTAAGGGCTTTGTTTTGGTGGACTTGTTCAGTGGAAAGCAGAATTATAGTATCAACCCACTTACTCAAGAAAGTGACCTGAGATAACAGAAATCCCCCAAACCAGGAAATGTGTTTCTCAATTTATTTTTGCCCCCTCTAAAAAAAAAAAAAAATCTAGTTACAATTTATATTAAAATGTGATTCCTAGCTTCCTTACTGCAAACCGTGGGCAATCTCAAGCCCCTTGCTGTTGTCCTCTTGAGTCTGTAAACAGGCAGAATAAAACAACAGCATTGCTAAGTGCGAACTTTCTCCATTCATCTTAATGGACTGTTAATTATGACCACTTAAATGCCCACAGTGTTAACCCTGTCACCGCTGGCTGCATTTCACCCAAAAAGGCAGTTTATAGATGTTGATTTATCTACAGGCAAATAGATGTAAAACTCTCCATCGATGCTCTGCTAAGTGAACTAAATGATTAATAAAGTTATGAATATGGATTATGCAGCCAGTTGAAAAATCTAGTAATCATTTTCTGAAGTTTATTCCTTTCAAGGATTGGAGCAAGGTGCTGCTTTCAGTATCAGCACTGCTGTGCAATTCTTTGAGGGTTGAAGAGTTTCAGACAGGGTGGTGTTGGGTTTGTAGTGAATATTCATGTAGAGAAAAGGCTGCTAAGGTGTAGTTAACTGACTTCGCACATCCCAAGCGATTCAGCAATATGTAATTGCAGGATATAATAAGGCTAGCTGACATTTTTTTGTAATTCCAGAAATTTTTATAAAGCTATAAAAAATATGCAACTATTTATTTTTAAAAGCTGGGCAATTTTTTTAAAAAAGAGTAGTAGAATTTATATATTGCTGCCTCTAAAGCTGATGCAATTAACGGAATTAACAGGTATGAAAAATGGAATTAATTTTTTGGGCACAAATACATACACATTTGGAGGGGGCATAAAAATCACAGGGGTTTTGAAGAATTTAACAGAACAGTATTTGGAATACAGTCATGACAGGAATTGTATTTTTACCATTGTATTTTTAATACTGTATGTACTGCAAAAATATTAATAAACAAAGCCTTAGGTTTCATTGCCCAGGTTTTCCACCGGCATCCCTGACTATTTGAGGAAAATCTTATCACCAAAAGGTACCACATCCGTTTATTCTGTCACACCATAGGTTTTTCAGTCATTCCTTCTGTCAGATCCTACGGTTGTTCCATGCTTGTAACAAATGCCAGCAGCTGGGGGTATGTGCTGAGCTGGGTAGCATGGGGCAGAGCAAGAGCTCACAACGTTCACAACATGCAAACCCCTGGGAATTATTTTCTCACTCTGTGCTAGCGGCTACAGCCACCACCACTGCAGCACCGCTGGCCACCCAGGAATTGCAGATACTCATTTTTGCAGCACAACTGTAGTTTCCAGAGTCCATGAAACACACAACGTGCCACTCCACAGTGATGGGAAAATGACAGCAGACCCACCAAGTAAAGCAGCTCTGAAACCAGAAACCATTTTCCAAAACCCTGAGAACCCAATAACTATTTGTGTCCAAGCGTGCGGTCTGTTTTCCCCATTTAAGCACTTTGGGGTATCAATATTTTATTTTTTAAAGAAGAAGTAGTTGTAAATGAGCAGTCAGGCCCATGTGATCAGCACATAACGCTGGCAAGAACAACAGTACGTGGGCTGATGCATTGGGTCTAGCACCACTCTGGAGACCCCCCTGATAGTTACCATAGAGATAGTAGGAGCCACAAAGAGCTTCGATCACATTACTGGCTGGGAGGGGGTCAATTTGTATGCGCGAGCCCTGCTGGGATTGAAAGAATGCAGAGGAGGACAGGAAAGATAATAGAGAGAAAAATAAGTGAAGGGAGAATGCAAGAAATGAGAAAAATGAAAGAAAGAAAGAAAGGGGGGCAGGGGGAGATGGGAAAGCAACCAAAGGGGGTGAGGGTTCTCAGAAGAAAAAAAATCCAGCAGAAAGACCAAGGGAAAATGAAGAGACAAGGAGAGAAAACATGAGTGAGAAAATTCATCTTGCGCAGACAGCACTCGTGTTGCTGCCTGACAGGAACTGCTGCTCCAGAGGAGCTAAGCCAGTGGCGTGGCCAGCTGCAGGAGCAGCAGAGATGGATGGATGGGTGGATGGATGGATGGATGGATGGATGGATGGATGGATGGATGGATGGATGGATGGATAGACGGATACTACAACACCTGACCCACATCAGAAAAACTGCTCCAAACACAGAGCAGAGGAAGGAGAGTGGGTCACAGAGAGGAGATGGGGGTTTGTTTTCATACACCCACTTATGGACATCCTGAAGCTATTGCCAACTGTACCAGCGCCACAAAAGCAAACAAGTTTGTTCCTTTCTTCTTTGTACTCCTCAATGAAGGGAACTGAGGGCTCAGGGCAGGACAGCTTTTGCCTCTGAAAGCTGTGACTGCCTGGGCTGGTGGGGCTGGAGCTTTAGCAAATGCCCTGGGGTCTCCGTGAGAACCATGGCAGCCTCCACATTCCCAGCTGCCTCCTGCAGACAACACCTAAATCCCAACTCCAGGAAGGCTAAGAAGAGTAGTTTGAATCACTAACTAAATCAACAGAGTATCCCAAATACCACACTTGGGAAATAATATTTTAGGGATGACTTTGACCACAGCTGTTCCTCTGCAGGTTAGTAATGTCACAGGCAAATCTGCTTATCTGCCGAAAGGAATCTTAGCAAAGTCAGAGACAGAGATTTAATACATAACCGGTAACAGTTACAGAAAAAGGTCTTATTTGGTGGCACGTTCCTCAGCCCTGTACCTCCCAGAAGGTAGGGGTAACAAAGAATGTCTTGTTTTGGTGGCCTCACCAATGCCATGGTGCTGCAGCAGCTCACCTTGCAGCTCCCAGGACACACACAGCTTCACAGCCTCGTGCTGGTACTCAGCTGGGATTTTAGTTTGCCCCAGAGGAAAGGCCCAGAGGTTGGTAAAGCAGCAGACTGCTGCACTGTACTGCAGCCTCATGGTTGAGCAACAGAATTTTTCCTGGGGACAATGACTATCTGCTGAGTTTTTCTAAAATCCAACTTTTTTTACTTAGCAGGAGCACCGCAGTACTCCTCACCTTGAGGGCCATCCCATTTAGCCCTGTGAGAGCAAGACAACACCCCCTACATTTTCTTACAGAGAAACAGATTTGAATATGTTCAGGGAAATTTAGCATGGATTTCAGAGACAATCCCCAACCAATCCCCAGATCAATAGCGCCAACTGGCCCAGCTGCAGTACGATGCGCTCGGTACACATGGACCAGCCTAGAAGTGAATATGAAGGTGGGTTGTTTTCCTTTTTAATGAGCCAATACTGGGTTTGTACTATTCTACTTTTCAAGCCAGCTGCCAATCTGACCATAAAGTAGGTTTTTCCCTTGCATATTAACACCAATGTCAAGTTACCCCTAAGATCAACAGCACTGCCTTTGAGTTAAAAGCACACAGATGTCTGAGTAACAGTAAAATTACTGAAGTATGTAAAAGCCTCTAGAAATGCTGGAAAGCAGCTTTTCCGTATATAACAGTGTCACCATTTAAGTCAAATACATTGTGATTTTAGCTTAAAAAGCTCTCTAAAGCAACACAAACTAAATTGAAAACACTTTCCATTCAGAGGAATACACTCTTACATAAAGCTGCAAACTAAAGCAAGAAAATGGCATGTATAAAACTGCAAAGTGCCCTTGTAGGAAAACCTGAATAGTTTTATGCACAGGTTTCCAAACTCTCCTATGCATTAGAACTATGATATTTTTTAATGTGGTTTATAATATAGAACCATGTTTAAAAGAGATGGTGTCAGTCCAGCCACAGATACACTCAGAGATTTCAAAGCCTTTTTTCAGCCCTTGCCTTATCACCACCACACATGTAGGGAGGGGATCCTCCAGTCCTGTAGCTCCCATCCAAGCCCAGCCCAGCCCAGCCTCAACAGCCTCAGGCTGCTGAAGTCATTAAGATTTTTATGAACATCTACTAGCCAGATGAGTCCTCATTTCCAAATCCTTTACAAATTTTTCCACCACAAGAATACTTTCCAAAAGCTGGGTAATAGGCCCCAAACAGTTCTTTCAGCACTAATGTGAACTGGAAACTGAAAAACCATCCAGCAGGTAATTTGTACAAGTCTCTTAAATCTTGAAAATGAGGCTATTCATTTTCTAATAATAAATCTTTAGTGCAGATAATCTTATCTTCCTTCCACAATAAACTCCTAATTATTACCTTTCCAGCCAGCATATCTGTGATTTTAAAAGTATGTGACAGCAGTAAAAGCAAGTGCTGGATCTTAGGACTGAAGAAAAAGGGAATAGTTAGGTTAAGCATACAGAAAATCCTTGTTTTTCAAGATCTGGACAACATGATATACCAGAACAAGTTACAAGCTGGGAGTGAACTGTTCATATGGCAGAAGTCAAGGACAGCCATGGCCCTGCCAGCTTTGGGGGAACTCCACCTTTCGTTTGACCAGACGTGTGCTGCCCAAAGGAAAACAAAAGAGGAAAAGTCCTTTCTTTTTCTTTTTTTTCCCCTTCATTTTAAGTTAGACCCAGTCAAACACAGAATCCATTGCTAAATAGTAAAGGAAAATGGATAAAACATTTTTGCAAATATTTGCCTAAACTCAAAACTTTGCACATCATTAATTACAAGTTTTATTTCTCATTTATACTGGAAGTACTTCAGGGCTGGCAATCCTGAGAGGCCCAAGAGCACCAAGAACAGTGTGTGTCATGGCACAGACCTTTTCTGTATTATTTTCACTCTGCTGAGGATAAGCAAATTATGGAGAGCATCTGCAAAGTTAATTTTTGAGTTTTAGAATATTTATGTTAGCAAAGGAAAAAAAATCAGATCAAGTATGTCCTCACATTAAATTGAAGATCTTAATTTTGGGTAGTAACCACTTGTCACTGCCTATTTTGAATCGAAGTATAGAAGAGGAAATATTTAGAGACATGACCTGAAGAATACATATGTGTCACAAAACCAGAAATGTTCACAGGGAATCTGTAAAGAGAAAAGGAGCCCAAAAATTATCACTCTAATCCTGCCATTTTACTTCGTTGCTTTACAATCATCTTTTAAACACTACAGGGGATTTAGCTGCACTGACTTTTAAGCAGATGTATTTACAAACAACTCTCAGCTTGTTAAACCAATTATTCCTTATCAATATATGCACTACTGTAGCAAGCACTTAACAGTTGCTTGCAGAGCCTGATATGCCAATGATGCAACAAGAAAATAAAATAACCAGAATATCCTGTACATTTGGAATACAATGTAAAATCACCAGGCCCTTGGCCTCAGTCATTTGGAAATTCCCAGATACTCCTTGCTCTTCTGGAAGGTGTAGATAGAAGCATTTCCACACCTTTCCCTCTCTGTTTAACTATGAAGGGGCAATTTAGCTCTCAGCTTTTGCCAACAAAGCTATGACGGTGACAAAGGAATATAATACTTAACAGAGAAAAATAATCTGAGCCTATCTCATGTAACAATGTTTTAAGTACATTAGAGCAAATGAACTTAATGAATCAAAGTCACATTCTTTAGAAGAAAAATATTATGCTGGTACTTCTCTTCTTGTGCATACATTTATTTGGGGAAAAATATATATTTTGAGTAATCATTAAAATAATTTTTAAATTAATTTATATTTTATTGATTTATAATTTATAAATAAATCTATTTCTTCAATTAATTTCTACAAAATTTCTTTGTTCTTCACATCTGTGGGACAAAATGCAGTGTTATATCTCCTTGGTCTTCTTCACACCCTGTTTCCTCCCTGGAACCCTACATACCTTTCCCACATAAATCAGATTTCCATGACATTTAAATGCAGTTCCTTAAGCTTTCAGCAAATGTGACATAGCTTTCCTCTCTGGGCCCTACAGCAGTCCCTAGTATTACTCAATCTATTTGAAATCTTTCTATTTCTTAGACAATATTAAAAATTTGAGCTGAGCGTCACTTTCATTTTTAGAACAAGACCTGCCCGTGAAGAAGTCAATGCCTGCTTTTCTGGCTTATTGTTTCTAGTCTATGCATTTTTTTCTCACAAAAACAAGTTTGTAATTTTAGCCTTTGATGGAGCTTGTTATTTGCATTTTAGTAATTTTGCTCATTCTGCTTTTCACAAATGCAATTCTTTGGAGATTCCTGTGTGCTACAATTACAAAAAATAACTAAGAAGCTGCTTGATTTCATAGTGCCTTTTGATTCATATAGTATCAAGAAATGGTCTACATCAGGATGTCTATGAAAGAGATGCTAAGTATGTTTTTATGTATCAGTCCATGGGGGAGAGTATGGAACCAAGAAATTAAAGCAAAAATGTTCAGATACAGAAAGTAAAGCTGTACCAAGATGTTGAAATAACCAGGAACTGCATATGCAGTATCTCAGAATTTCCTTGAAAAATTAGAAACTTTCATAAGAACAATACAGTTCTCAACAGGAACATTATTCTTAACAATTAGGATTAGAACTGCTGCCCAAATTTACATTAAAGACATCAGTAAGTGAATGAAATCAAGCAGTTCTGTCTCAAAATCCTATTCTTTAATCTTCAGACAATGCTCTCCAGCCATCCCTGCATTATATTTTTTTAGCTGTCTTTGTTTTGTTTAAAGTGCGTTGTTTCTGCTGCGCTTATCTGCGAAGAAGCGGGTCCAAAGTAAGCAAACAGCAACGAGAAAAGAAATAAATAAATAATCCCGGGGAAGGAGCCTTTCTGAGCCTGTGTAGCTGAGCCACTGACTTATTGTCTCTGCTCTCACCACACCCCCCACTTCAGTCGGTTGTTCCTCTGTAAAAAAAAAAAAAAAAAACAAAGACCAAAAGAAAACCAAAACCAAAAATACTCAAAAAGACCAACAACAAAAAAATTAAAATTTGTGATGGCCTAGCCATATTAACAGCCTTGTAATTCTTAGGGAGGGGGGAAAAAGAGGGAAAAGCTATTTTGCAGTTACATGAAAACAAAAAGCATCTGAAATCAGCACGTTGTATTTGTTTTCACCATCAGTTTGAGGTGGGGGAAAAGGACAGAAAAAATAAAGACAGCTGTTAACCCATTTTAGTAGAAGTGGAAAAAATCCTGGGGACTTTCTAAGCCTAATTTCAGCCTAGAGTGATTTTTATGGCCAAACAATGAATCCTTAGAATAATTGGTTCATATCATGAATACACAACAAACTCTGAACCCAGGGCCTCATTCAATTTCCAGGGTAATTGGTAGGAATACCTCCTTTGACTTTGGCGATGGTAACAACATACGGTATCATAAAAAATAAAAAATCTTTACCAATGTGTTCTGGCTGAACACAGACCAATTGTTTCTTTATGTTGCATGAGCTCTAAGAGTGTTTTTGCAGCATTACATGTGACTTATGTCGATGAAAACAAATCGATATAAATCGCGGGTAAAAAAAGCACCATCACTTAGAGAGGTACTAAATTTCCAGACCACAGTATTCAGATTATGATTATTTATTGCCATTGTAGGTAGATGAAAGGCTGTGGCGTTCCTTCCAGTCTCCCTGCTTCGTGCCAGCTGAATTCTGCGAGAGGGATGGTGTTAGAAATGGAAGGCTACAGTAATGTTAACTATGCTGTTTCCCTCCAACATCCATTTTGTTCCAAAGAAACACTTGCCAGAGATTAAAATATTCAAGATGGCTGTTTTCTGCACCCTTTCTGCGAGCTGTACAGTTTTTCATCTTTCCAATACTCCGGGTCCCCGTCTTTATTGAGACCATGAATATTTTATTCCCCATCTTATCTGCCTCCCAAGTCATTAAATATTGGCCAAAGTTCAAAGGGAGTTACTTCACAACGGGCTCGCTCCCAGCCCGGACACCGCGCTGCCCTCCGGCCGCCGCTCCGCTGGACGCCGCTCCCGCACGGCCGCTCGCCGCCGGGGATGCGCCCCCGCCCCGGGACACCCCCGGCCAAGCCCCGCCGGGCCGGGCCCCGCTCGCCCCCGCCGCCGGGAGCCGGGGCCGGGGCAGCGCCCGGAGCGCGGCGGCTCCGCGGGGGCGGTGGGGCCCGCGCCCCGCACCTGGACTTCCGCGAGGGCCCCGCGTCCCCTCCCGGGCGGCGACTGAGCAGCTGCGGGGCGGGGCGGGGCGGCCGCGGGGCCCGGGGGGCGGCGGGGCCGCGGTCCCGCTGCCGCCGGCGGCTGCGGGGGGGTCCCGGCTCCGCGCGGCCCCGCCCGCTGGCAGGAGGTAGCGGGAAGCCCCGGCGAGGGGCGGGGGCGGCGCGGATCCCCCCGGCTCCCACGCAGAGCCCACCTCTCCCCTGGGGCTTCCCGTAGCTGGGGAACAGTATTCTTTTGTCCCCCGCGTGTCCCCGTGTTTGCGAGTGTCCCGAGCAGCGGCGAGGGTCGGCTCCGGCCGGGGGCACCAGCAGTGCGGGCAGCCGTGTCGCCCCCATCCCCCAGGGCTCCGCTGGACGCGGCGGGGAGGGGACAGGGACCCGCACCCGCGAGGAGCGCCGGGCTCCCGTGGGTCCCCCATCCCGCGGGGCCGGGCCACCGGCGGCCGGCGGCGGCTCCCCCTTCGCCGAGTGCGGAGCCCCCGGGCGCTGCCCGAGGCGGGGCACCGCGGCAGAGCTGTCCCCTCTGTCCCCAGCCCGAGCCACCGGCCGTCCCCAGCCCCGCGTCCCCGTCCCATCGCCGCGCGAACAAAGAGCCGCGGCGCGTTGCGGGTTGCTGGGGTTTATCCAGGAGCTGGTGATGCCAGGTTGAGACAACCGGCGGTCCGCTGGTTCTGGGCTCTCCCGAGCATCTCGACGGCGTGTCTTCCCCAGATGCCTTAGAAATTGGTTGGAATATCAGTTGGAAATACTTACTCTCGAATTTACCTCGGTGTTTGTTAAAGGTCACTTTGAATATGTCAAGTCTTTTTCCTAAAAGCATCAGACGATATAGTCCCTCATTACATTTAGAACAGCGTTTATCCTAGACTGCATATGGATAAATGGATTAAGGCAAGAACCGGCTGGTTTGTCTGGGTACATTACACAGCTACGAGAAGCTTTTTTCATGGCTGAGAACTGAAAGCTTCACTGACCTCTGAAAAAAATTTTACTTCATACAGAGAAAGCTTCGATTCCCTATCTAGTCCCAAAAATCCATCAGGCTTCCCGTTCTCCACAACCTTAATTGTAATTTGTTAGTGAGCAGATGGGATGAGGCACTTCCCATGCACGAGCTTTCCACTTCTACAAAATGAGTTTATCAAGCACTGCCTAAACGTCGCTTTGTATTACCGAGCCCATGATGTGCCTTTGCAAGAGCCTCCCCCTGTACACGTGTCGCAGGATCGCGGTGCTGATGCTCACACCCCGCACCTATTTTAACAGGTTTGACGGTGCACGTTTGCACAGCGACGTGCAGCAACTGGAAGCAGCGTTGACAAACCCCGCGGTCAGCAACAGCCACCCCTATAAAGCGCATCTGTGACTTGCTAAGAAGTGCAAGACTTGCTTTATGGGAGCAGAAACGCCTGTCCTTCCTCATGAACTACCAACTAATTTTAGTTTCTAAATTGTTACTGCTTTTCCAGCCACTGCTGCTTCACACTGACATGACCAATTTTTTGTTGCTGCTGGTTCTTGAAAGCTCTTGATGCCTGCCTGCAAGCGCGACGGTCCAAGCACTGGCAAATACAGACTTTCAGATTTCATCCCCCGTGAGGCTTTTCTGACTGCAGTGGATGCAGTGCTACCGGGCTGAATTCATCCTGCACTGCAAACAGCGTGGAAATATCGAGGAGGTAATTTACCTGAGCCACTTCAGCTAAAATAAAAACCTCTCTATCAGCAGGAAATATTTACGGGTTAAGTGTGGCTAACGGTGATAGGTGGGTCCTGCAGAGAGCTACACCTCCCCTGATGCTCAGCACAGGGCTGCCAGTTTTTCAAAATGTTTTACGGAAATTAAAAAGATGTGGATGATAGGGGAAAAAAATGCCATCACGTCAACGATTTAAGGTTTACTACTTTCAAAAGATTTTTCGGTGTTTCTAAATACATGTCTTTTCTGTGCTCTCTCGGCTAGCGAGGGCCGTATCTTGTCATCGATGGTAAATCAATGGCACAGCCTGACCTTTAAGAGGGTTGTATCCCTTATTCAAACCAGGCGGGTTGAACAGCAAGATCTGTGAAATACAGCTTCGCTGGGGAAGGGGCATTTTTAATACGGGTCCTGTTTTCTCTAAACTGTAAATAGATCCTCTCAGAGCTGGCAGAGGTCGGGCTGGAAGGCAGCCGGATTTCACGCGACCGGAGCGCTCCTTGGAATCGGCTCTCGGGCTCGGCTACGGCGAAGGTGCCAACTTCTAATTGACACGTTTAGGCGAAGCTCCCAGCGTAATTGCTTTTAACATTCATTTATGCAAAGCGGCTTCGTGCGGGCAGGGCAAGCCCGGAGCGGCCGCGCTGCCTGCCAGCAGGGAACGGGCCTGGAACACGTCCCGCCTCGGGCGGAGAGGGACCCGCAGGGCACCGCGGTGTCCCGGTCCTGCCCGCCGGCCCCGGGACGCGCTGGGAGCCCCGCAGCCGGCTCTGCCGCCAGGCTCCGTGCCCCCGCCTCGCTTCACCCGGTGCGCGGGCTTCGTCCGCCGCGGAGAGACGGGGCCGCCGGTGTGCGCGGTAACACCGCGCCGCGGAGCGCCGGCCGCAGTCGCACTCGGCAGTGATCACAATAATCCTCCTCGCAAGCGGCGTTTGTCCTCGAGGCTCGGCTCCCACCCCGGCTGTCCGCTGGCGATCGCTCGAGTGCTGGAGCGCCGTGAGCGCCTCCCGGAGCAAAGCCTCATCGCCCGGCAGCATCGCTCGTTATCCCGGAGCAGCTCGAAGACCGTGTTTTCCTTCGCACCTCCCGCCGCGGGAGCAGGGGGTGCAGAAACTCCCGGGCACTCGGGTCCCCGCTAGCCTCAGGACCGAGCCGGCCGCTGCAGCCGGCAGCGCTGGGGGCCGCTCGCAGGGACCGCATCGCCGCGGACCGGCAGGAGCAGCTCTCGCGTGTCCCGCACCGCTCGCCCGGGACCAGCGGGGCACGGCCGTACGGCCCCGCAGGAGCTGGGGCGCCGTGGGCAGGGCAGGCGCTCTGCGGCGGGGCTCAGGGCTCCAGGCTCGGGGCGGGCCCCGCCGCAGCTGGGGCCGCCGCGCCGCGCTGCGCTCCCCGCCGGGGGCCCCCCTGCCCGGCAACACGCGGCGCCTGCAGGGCCGCCGGCGCTAATCTCACATCCTCCCCCGGCGCACACGCACAAAACGACGGCCGGAGGCGGGGGCGGCGCCGGGCCCAAAAAGGGAACGCGTCCCTGGGTGGGCTCGAACCACCAACCTTTCGGTTAACAGCCGAACGCGCTAACCGATTGCGCCACAGAGACTTCGCTGCAGCGGCCTCGGCCCTGCGACCCAAGTGCTATGGCGCTTCCATCGCCTCCTGGCCCCCGCCCCTGCCACTCCTGGCTACCGCCGACACACCGAGCTCGGCATCCTCAGCCACGAGCCTCGCCACACGCCGGAAAAACACCGAGGAAACAGAGAGAAAGGCGGCTTTTATTGTCCTACCCAATAGGAAAGACTAACTCCCAAAATCATTGTTGGCAGCAATGCTCTTTATTTTAGGGAATAAATTCACGAATCGGACTAAAAACTTCTTCTTCTTGGATGATTCTAATTGACGAGTTACACATGCAACCCAAAATATAATTTCCAAATATCATGGAAATTTAAAATTTCCCTATTAATATATTGAGAAGGTAATTTTAGGTGATTGCAGGGAAAATTAGACTGTCTAAAGCAGGCAGGAGTCCTCTGTGTGTGTAGTTTAAATGTATTTACTGTTCTAAGTACTGCAAACAGCTGTGAAGAAAAGCTAACTTTCCTACGTATTATTTTATAAAAATCTTCTTCCCGAAGTACCTTACAGTAAATCTATACCTGCAGCTCTGCAAGTACAAAGTTTCACATCCGAACCTAAGCAAGTGTTTCCCCTTTGCTTTCTCAGACTGATACTGTTTGAATCTCTGAAGTATTACAATATCATCTGCTTCACTTTGTTCCTATATCTCCCTGAAGCTCTGCCTGATGGCTCTTTTACCCGTTGAAAGCCCTTGGAGTCGAGCAGGCACATGGCACCCAAAACACCAGCACAGGCACTGACTGCTTTCCAAGCAGTGCTGGTTACCTCCTGGTCTCTGCCCATCCACAATCAAGAAGTCCCAGCTCACTCCTGAAACCAGGGAATCTCGTATTTTGCACAACCCCTTGCTCATCATCACTGTTTGACTTCATGCCTCATCCCAGTGAATAACTTTAGACTGACCATTTACTGATCACAGCTCAGCTTTTCCAGTTTTTCCAATACTTTGAAAAGACCTACATAGATGCCAGCAATATCTCAGGATGGCTCAGTTTTCTTTTACTGTGTATTTTTGGTACCTTAGTGACCAACACATTTTAAAACCTGGAAGAAAGACAAGGTATGCAAACCCTGAAGATTAATTAAAATAATACTTTAAATATTGCTTTTTGGGGCATTATGCCTGCTGCTGCATATTTTCTTACCCAGATATCTGCTATTCTCAGGGTCAGAAGAATAAGTTCACAGGCTGGACCACTTCTGTTTTCTCTGTGTAGGAGGACAAGCAAACTGTGATTTTATGCACAAGCCAATGGGTATTTAGTGGGGAAAAATGAAATTTCGGCCTGACTAAAGGCCTAACCCACAGATCCATAGACCTGTACATTGGGTGTGGATTTTGGGCCCTGAAATGTTTTACTTTATACACATGAATATTCACACTATTTTCAATGAATGTAGGCTATTTTCAAACTCTGTATCTAGAGGCCAGATCTAAAAAGGATCTTTGCTATGCTGATACTGAGCACAAGCTCGAGGTCTGAGCTGTCTGACCTGGTGTTAGACATCCAAGGCTGCCTACTCAATGCACTGAGGAGAGGAGTGCTCTAGCTGAGGCTACACAGTCACTTGGCACCTTTCTTCTCAGCAGTCTTCCTCACTGCATCATAGTCAAGCATTTAAAGTCATGGAAGGTAAAAAAGAAAATAAAAAGAACGTACACAACTGTGAGTATTTACCCCTTCAAGCCTGAAACACACAGATCAGCAAAAGATCCGAACATGGATGACTTGGATGTTTAAGCACCAACCAGTGAGATGTTGTACCAGAGGGCAACCTTATCTATCACTGCTCTGCAAATGGAAAAGATTCACTATCTACCCTTGGGAGAAGGTTTCTTACTATATCTTCAGTGGAAAGGAAGAGCCCAAGTGCTGTTTAGGCATTTAGAAACCAGAAAGGGCTGCTGTTTCAGAATAATCACTCTTCCTATCAGTGTTTTGTTCTTTATTTCTGGACAGCTCTTGTTCCTTGATATGCTGTTTCTTGTGGATTGTGTCTGGAGGTGCTTAGTTCTTTGTAATATAGAGTTTATATAATTTAAACACCATTATTGCATTCACTAATTATGAATTATATTGTGGTTTAGATTTTTATTAAAACATAAATGTATAACAATATATTACATATTAATATATTAAAATACGATACCATATAATGTGAACTATATTTTATAGTTAATATATAGTTATATATATATATAATATTTTATATAAATTTTTTTTATTCTTAAATCTGTGAGCTTAAATGTTCATGGCTTTGACATCTGTGACCTTCTTCAGATATAGTCTCTGATTCTTAAATGTCAGAGAAAGTTACTGCGGGACAGAGGGTGAAGCTGGTATTGTTTCTGAGATTTATAAACATACCATATATTCATCTGCAGTTCAGAAAAAATAAATCTAGTTTTGCACCCAGAAAAATTCCTAAAATAAATTTGACAGGATATAGCAGAAGCAAAAGAATCTTTCCACTTATATCACAGAATTAGTCATTAACGACCCTGTTTCTACAATTTCACGTGGGAAAGGACCATTTTCCCCCAATAAGCATATCTGCCTACTTTATTTATTATCCTGTGTCATTCTTGTTCAGCTATTTGTCAGTTCTCAAGTTACAATTCAGAGCAAGCTACAAAAATTCATAGTCACAAAAAAGATTTTTAACAGCTACTCAGTTTCTGCCCAAATATATTTCTGATTGCTTGCTTTGTAACAGAAGTCTGTAGCTTACCATTCAAAGATTTCTAGTGTTTTCCTCAGAAACATATGATTCTAGTCCTTACAAGAACTGGGACATTAAGATAAATGGACAGATAATGCAATTCAACATTGCTATTAGAATTATTACGGGCAGAGAATAAGATTTCCATCACAAAAGATTTTTCTTTATGGAGCTGCAAGCATCAAACCATGGCAAGTATTATTCCTGAAAAAGGATTCAAAAGGTTGGAAGAAGCAGGTATTAAGGGTTTTTTCATGACCAGTTGCAAGACTTCTATTCTTTTATTCTTCC
Source organism: Acanthiza pusilla (assembly GCA_036630365.1). Lineage (NCBI taxonomy): Eukaryota > Metazoa > Chordata > Aves > Passeriformes > Acanthizidae > Acanthiza > Acanthiza pusilla. The sequence continues at coordinate 35,883,912 of JAXCHO010000073.1, forward strand.
AATAAAATATATTTGGATGGCTTTTTTCCGGTTGTTTGTATACAAATTTGCTGCTTTTCAGATAAAAAGATGGCTTCTATTTCTTTAAAGACTATCAACTAAAGACTTCTATTCTTGGGTCTGCTAATAAAATCGGAAAAATGTTACACCTGAAAGGACATGCCTCCAAATCTGATCAACTTACCCTTAAAGCAAAGAACAAGACTATACAATAGTACTTTACTGAGCTGTCTAGTTCACTTAGCTCGGGCTTCTCTTCTGAGGCAAGTCACACAAAAATTGGCTAGGTGAGAAAACCTGGAAATCTTGGGTTATTGCCAGCTGCAGACTGTTGGGTAAACTAAAAGTCGACCATACTCCCAATCTTCATGTTTACCAAAAGGAAACGGCCTAGGCTGCCTGGTGCTGGATCACAAAGCATATACTTGCACTCATGTTTAGGAGAGACAAAAAGTTGTTTCAGCGTGGCTTGTGACAAAATTAGAACAGCCATTGCTACTATCAATAATTTGAAATACAGTCTGCAATTGTGGGAAAAAAACCACCAAAACCCTAAAACCAACAACAACAACAAGACCAAACAAAATAAAAACAAACCCCAAGCCAACTAGAGAGGGCTGCATTCAGAATTGATCTTCAGTTCTCAACTGACATACTGTAAGGGGAATTTTACTTTGCCATTCCCTTCTCTGTGTTCAGAGTGACTGCTGAAAAGGCTGCAATCATTGTGCCTGTCAGTTCAATAGTTTACATGCACACACAGACACACAAACCTAACCAAAACTAAGAAAAAAGCAAACAAAAAATCCCCCGCACAATCTAAAGTGAAAAGAAGAAAATTTTACTGGCAGAAGAAATGAGAAGAGCAATAATGATGCTTCTAACATAGCACTTATTTATCTCAAGCACTTCTTATTATCATGGTAAGAAAGGGAGAAATTTCCTATCCTTGCAGGTTTTTTGAACTGCACCTACAAGGAATGCTTAAGAGTTCTTAAAAAAAAAGTGAGTATTATGAAAATAAGAATGAGTCTTACGCAACTGAACATTAATGTCATCTCTACATAACACACAGGAAAGCACAGGAATTTCCAGCCTGCGTTATCAGAATCAGCAACCTATTTTAGCATTCTCTGAAGTCCAGAATTCACATTTAAGTTCTCAGCATAGGCCTCAGTACAGGAAAGCAGCTGTATTCTGGGTAACATGAAGCCATGTGTTACCTTCAAGTACAATCAGATTACTACATTGTATAAAAGTGTTTGCTAAAATAGGTAAAATTTCAGGGAAAAAAAATAAAGGACAAATTTTAGTGTAGACCCAAACCCATAGTTTGTTAAAAAAATGAAAATAGCATAAGTTTTGTATCCTTGCAATGCTGAGGAAAATACATCTCCTTAAAACTCTCCCCAAAAAATACCAGTTCTAAGTTATTTTGCAGGTGATCACAGTAGTCAGGTTTACATCTAAGTGCAATAATTCAACCAGAATGTCTGAAGGCGAAGCAATGAGAAAGGAAAACTTGGGTGAGCTTTGTGGATCCAGTCCAGATATTTCCAAACAGGAATCTAACATGTTTGGCCAGGCTGCAGTCTCAAGAAACCTGTGCTGACAGGTTGTATTGGCAACACCACTTTTCAAAGAGTAAATAATGAATCAAATTCCAGCATCAGTGCTCTTTTCAGGATGCATTTACTGGCTCAAAATGTTCTTGCATTGACTTCTAGAAGAGCTCTGTGTGACAGATGGCACAGAGGGTTCAAAGAACCATGGAGAAGCCAATATAGTTGAATTTCTCCAGCTACATTTATTTTCAGCTAGCAAAATATCAGCAAAGGTTTCTCATCCCATAACTCTACTGCCAAAAGGGGGGAGGTTATGGTACCCCATCCTGAAAACAAACTTGAGCTCCTATGGTTACCATTATCTCCAGTAGAATTCTAACTCTCTTAAACACCTCTGGTGCAAGGAAGTTTCTTCCCTGGCTGTCTCTGGCAATGGGAACAACGTCCTGTAGGATCTCAGGATACCAAACATGTTGGTGGTCTGAACCCTCAATAAAAACCTCCTTCTTGAAGTTATGATAGGAATGGTATGCAAGAGATTCGTCTTGTTCCTTGTAAATGCTATGGGAGAGATACTCAGGGTATTCTTAGTAATACACAGTAGAGGGAAACTAAAGGAAATACCTCTGTATACATTATAACAAATCTCTTTGCTTCATGTGGTCTCAGACATGGACAAATGCCACAAGAACGGGGCCTCAAGAACTAAAAGCAATGCTAAAACTAAATATTAGTCTCCTACAATTCAGTGGGAGAGTGAGAAACTGAGGAGGTTTATATTTACATTGGTTGAAATAATGGGCTATGTATTTCTACTGTTCTATGATAGTTTATGATCACTTAGCATGGACAGGAGTGCTGGAATATTTAAAGAATAATTTTAAATCCCCCAAATCAATCACCTTTAGGCACTCAAATTAAATACACCTATCCTAATCCCGAGTCCCGAAAACGATGAGGTAGAGGAAGAGTAGGGTAGGGAGAGTAAAGAAAAAAGTGATAGATTAGAGAGAAACAAAAGAGGACAATGTGGAGTGGGAGGGAAACAAAAGGATTTAAAAAACAGAAAAATGAAAGTAAGTCTGAATTAGCTAATTTTTTAATCAGGCCATATTCCTGCTGCTTTGAGAGGTTTTACAGTGGAAAGGAACCACCATATTTTTGCAGCTTCAGTAGCTTGCAGTGAGACTGAAGGCAAAAGGAGATCACAGAAGGAACTGACCTGTCTCCTGTTGCTCCTGTCCTGAAGGATGGTATAATCTCCACTACAGCAAAGGAACAGAGAGGGCACTTGGAGAGTTACTCACAGCCTCCTGTCCCCTCCTCCTCCTCTTGGCCCCCAGTTTCTCAGATCTTTCTATTAAACTTTAATAGTGGGGACCCGCTCACTCAGGGCAGCACTGCAGTCATTCATTAGTGTCCACCTAGGGAGCAAATAACTCTTTAGCTGCACTGTAGGTGTCCAGCTTGCTTTGTGCCTGGAGGGGGATTTGTAATCGAAACAGGGAAGTGCAGGAGCAAAGAGAAAAAATGGGCAGTAATAACCCATGAACTCGCCTTTCATTCAGGTAACACACAAGACACATGTTAATGATTTCAGCTTAAGTACCAGCAGACAACTCACTGTACACTAACCAGGCAGAAACCACCTGCATGTGCCAGCGTCCCTCCTAAGCAGGGACTTCCTGGAGAAGGGACAGCAAGAAGTAACTTGCTGAATTTGCAGGAAATTCTCTTGTGTATTTTACTGCACTGCCTTTGCTAAGTCCCTTTTCAGCTCTCACTCGAATGGATTGACAAGCTAAGATTTTTCTCAAGCTAAGATTTTTCTTAAGCTAGGATTTTTCTCAGGTCTTGTATTTTAGCCTGTCTGCACAGCGTTCCTGTAACCAGATTAGGAGAACCCATGAGTCTCCAGACAGAATGTGCTGGGATTTCAGCAGGTCTGTTTTCTGATGGGACTAGAATATCAGCCACTTATGTGCTATCTTAGGCAGGACTGCTTCAGACCTCATGGCCTGGATCATTGAGATAATTTTTAAATACAAATTAATGAAAAGATAGACAAACAGGAAATGGATTTTGCTTCCTATAATTTCTCTCAAAATGCATGTGTGTGCCAAAGCAATCAAGCAATCTTTCTGTAAGCATCGTCCTTGGTTTGCCTGTTTCAGGTTTTAGGTGCCTGCCGGCCCCAGCAGGGTGAGGCAGCTGTTTGCCCGTCCCCGTGCCCTCGGATGAGCACGTCAGCCTGCAGTGTACAATAGGTAGAAGACGGAGAAATTCAAGGGAAGAAAGATCTCTAACAGAGGAGAGAAGACTGCAAATACCTTTGAGGACAATGTTTCCCTTTTCATCCCTAAATATTTGCAATCAATACAGCTTCAGTATTTCACAAGCTAATCAATAATGCAGTGACAGCGAAAGAGATGTGAGGGTCTTCTTGGCGGCTACAAACTGGCAATGATGCTTTGATGGCTCCTACCGAGGATTTATCATTTCTTGGATAATCTCCTGCAGAACACTGTGGGGTCTGAGAGTATAATACACAACATGGCTGTAGGAAAGAAACTGGACAGATGATTGCACTTTATCTTAATTCCCTATAGCATCATCTGCCAAGGAAATGAAAGGTAAAATAAAAGGATGATAGATGTCTAAAAGTATGAATACAGTGTACAAAGACTGTTGTTTAGACATTTAATATAGCTAAGCTGGTCCATAGAAGGTGAGGCAGAGCAAGAGTGTTATGAGGAACCACAATCCTTTTTTTGCTATTGTCCTTGCCATGAGCAACTGCAGAACGACTTTGTTATAACTAATATTAGATTATACTAACAATTATTTCAGAAGCATACACAAGCTAATTCTCTCTCCTTTTCCACATCCACGCAATTCATTAAGTGTGAATAAGATGAAAAATTGCCCCTAAATACAGAATCACACGCACTACTTAATAAAAAAGGACAGGAGAGGTCACATCTCCAAAGTTTAATGCATTTTGGTCAAAATGCCCCTGGCTCCAGTGACCAGAACATTTAGTGAGATGTGTCACCCCTTGGGGAGGGATCTTCCACTCAGACATCTCAACTGCTATGCAGAACACTGCTCCTCACACACAGCATAACCCTCCCAGCAAAAGGAAATACAGGCTGTGCACAGCAGCACATTCTGACAATACCAAAGTCCTTCTCCTTCTCCTTGAGGCTGAGATGTAGGGCTCTAATAATAAGCCCAAGAACAGTCAGACAACATGTGAAATCTCTTCATTTCACCAGCTCAGGAACTCTCTAGGCCTGAAAGGTCTAAAATTATTCCTTTTTCCTTCACCTTTCTCACTTTTCTTTCATTACATAAAAGCCTTTCTAGTTTTTTTCAAGTTTGTTTTGCAATTATTTACTGTCTCCAGATCATTATTGTAAATATATTAAATTCTACTTCAAGAAAAAATGGTATATTAAAAAACATCTACTGCAATATATTCAGGTGCTACCGAAGAGACTCCTAATGATCCAGCATTGCAACTTGTTATAATTCTGAGTTTTTCCAAAGAACACAACCCAGCATTTTCAGTTTTCCACAAAGCCAAGCTTTAATTGTAGTATCATTAGCTTTTTCTGTATTTCCACACTATCTGCTAATACACTGTGCATTGGTTCAGCTTCCACAACTACCTACCTAAGTGCAAATACAAAATGTAAAGAACACATGATAGCGTACAGCATATTTCTAGCTCTTACAGCCCTTCCTGCTCTTGTCATTACCATATTAACTAGCTTTAGAAAATTCTGCTAATACTTGGAGCACTTTAACAATTGCTTTCCTTATGTATTCATGTGATTGGCATTTCCAGATTCTCAGACGTTTAATCTTTTTCTTCCTCGCAGTTTATTAAAAACAAAACCAAAACAAAACACAAAATACAAAACCAAACCAAAACCAAAACACACAACCAAAACCCTTAACCCCCCAAAAAATCCCTCAGGTGTGCGTGAGTCTGCCAATGCACATGGAAGTTTTATTTTTTGTAATTAAGATAATCAACACAATTGTGATGTTAAAATTAATTAATTCTCAATTAAATTGTCAAGAAACCTTAAGATAAATTATTTTCTGAAATTCTTTCATTTTTAACTCAGGATTTTTTAGAGCATGTTAAAATACTATGCCAAAACCATCAAGCTAAAACACATCAAAAAGAATGATGATATTAAGATAAAAATTGTAATTATTCTCTTTTACAAATCACAGTATCCAGTTTAATGACACGCAAGAAGATTTGTAACAAAACTAATCTCACAAGACTACAGAAGCCTTTAAAAGCAGCATTTCTGCCATCTTCAACAGGCTTTTGCAGCTCGGTAGGTACAGATAATTTGTATTTCATCAGCTAATGGTCATTAAAGACCCTCCCATATTTTTCTTAAATTGCATAAATTAGAAAATTGTTCATTTCCTCTTCCTCCAGCTCTGTTTTCATGTATGATGAATTTAGGGATGTTTTGCTGAAAACGGGCAAGAGATTATGCTACATAGAGATATGTCTGCTGAAAACAATTCAATGAATTAAAAATAACCATGCACTGCAACTGACCTTTCATATAGAACATATATCTCTATATTTTTTACATGTCTTAATGACTATTAGAGTTTAGCTCAATGAAAGCAACCAAAGAGTACAATATTTAGCATTTGTTTTACATTATTTATCATTTCAGTGTTCTGTTTACAGATGTTTACAATCCCCATCCTGGCAATGTTACTCAGATGAGCGATCCCATCTCTTGATTGTATCACTGAATGGAAGATGAATACTGAAGAATCGTGAAGGTAAGATGCAGGAGTGAGTCTTTCACTGCGATATAAACACGAGACAAGCAGGCAGCCACGCCGTACAGATCAGCTTAGTGGGGGATGCCTCCTCGCTGGAGACAAGGCGGCTGCAGTGAATCCTGACATGCACCCAGAGCTCTGCAGTGCTTCTGCTGGAGCCCTGTTGCAGTCAGCTCTGCGCTGCGTGTGCCTCCTCCCCTGAGACAGAAAGTTCACTATCTACAGCACCGCTGTGTGCATAAAAACATTTCTCAGTATTATGCTTCGAGTGTTAATTCTAGTCAATACAAGGATGACAGCCTAGGATGTATTAAATATGGGTTTACCTCTAGGAGGAAAAGGGATATCTGTAACATCATTTCCATCCTAAGTCCAGCTTTTAACTAAAATTACCATGGAAATGCATGTTTTGGTCATTTTGATATCAAATGAATGGAGAGTCATGATTGTGAAAAATAATTCTGTGCCTAGCATCTAGCTTAGTTTTGAAAATTAAATTCTGTAAATACATATTAAGATATTACTCATAAGGATTTTTAAATAACAAATCCTAGCAACACATGGCATAAGCGTATGTATAAAAATGGGACTGAAGTTATATGCATTTCTAGTTCAGAGCAGATGTAATTATTGCTACATCTTTCTCAACGATGATTTTTGTTTGTTCAACGGTTTGCACGAGTTTCATGCACTTGGATTTTCTCACATTTTCAGGAGCTGGCCTTACAAACACTCAAGTAACTTTCTCCAGAGGTTTAGTCCAACCCTGCTCCAAAGCTTCTCATCTCAGCCAAGCTGCTTACACATTTGCAGAACGGAGCCCCCAGTATTGACATGGATACACGTGGCTAAATGAGATTTGGCTGCCAATTTCACAATGTGGTATTCTGTATCAGACAAAGCAACAAAGGAAAGGTGACTTGTTCCCCTGTGTGAGCTGTAAATACCAACCATCACACCACTTAATAGGTTTATTTTATTAATAGCATATATTTAAAGACTTCAATGAAAGTTTCTTTTGAACGATGAAAGGCTGGCAAATTCTTAAAAGATAATAATCAGCAGTGCAGCCGTTCTTTGATGGTCTGTAATTACCCAACTGTCCACTATTTGAATGACAGCAGCAAACTACCACTCACTGTTAGTTTATTTTTATTTATAACTTGTACTTTAGGTAAGAATCCATTAATTACAAGCAAAACAAATTGCTTACTCAAAACACTTCCCACAGAGGCTATTTTTTTCACATGCATTAATCTAGCTGAGATATACATGACATTTTAAATGGAGGTTAAACTGATGTAAATAAATGCAATTATTTGAAAGCAAACAGGATTCAGCCACATTTATTTCTATGCGGGATTACTGTACTTTCTCCCCTTGTGACCAAGCACTGAACCACAGGAATTCTGGAAGGCTGCGGATTTTAAAACTTCCTACCGACATGAAATTTGAGGATATATCACTGTACCCTTTCTTTTATTTTTATACGATTTGCCTCAGGTGACATCTTGTGTAATTGTTTTTCAAACAGAACCACTAAGCTGGAGGGATGGCAGAAGGTTTGGATTTCACACTCTTTTGTGCTTTGCTAATAAAAAAGGCACAGATGAACCCCCTGCGCGCCCAAGCCCCACACGTGGCACTGCAGGTCCCTGCTGGGAGCACACCCTGATGGTCACCAGCACCATGGGGCTCCCCTGAGGCAGTCACATCCTGGCCAGCCTGCAGTGCCCACCAGCGCCCAACCCTCCAGGCCATGGTGGCCATCCTGGAGCACACCACGGCCCTCGGCCACCTCCATGGACTCCACAGCACCAGGGCTCCTTCCCACTCTCCTCCACATCTGGCATGGCCCATCCCACCCAGCAACCTCTGAGTGATGCAAAGCAAGTTCCCCTAATCTGAGGCCACGGTCACTGCAGAGGCAATGACCAACGAAAAGACGTGCCAGAACTGAGAGCTGTAATCTTCCCACTTTTTGTAAGGGATTTAAATTTCAAAAGTGAATTTGTACAGTTTTGGTGTGTTTTTCTCATACTCTGAGCTGCAGTAGTTTCACTGCTGTGGCTCAGCCCTCCATGCAGCTCTTTGAGACAAAGAGTGAGAAATCACTCTACACCCACAGTGACTCTGAGGAGCCACCCAATTTCTGTGCTGGAGGCACTGGGCAGCCCAATCCTGATTCTGACAACGACAACAAAAAGGAGATTTTGCCACCAGTATCACTGGCAGTGGGATCAAGCTGCGTGCAGCAGCAAGGTTCCAAAAATCAGTTACGTGGTATGATAACGACTCTGGGACACAGTGATTTTATTGTAGTTAGTAGAGACAAGAAACCACATCCAATTTAATGCACCAAACCATTTCAGCCACCAATTTTGCCTTTTGCTGCAGCAGAGGTCTTCTGAAAATTATTTAAAATAAGATATAAATATGAGTTCCAAAATGCCAATTTTATGTCCTGCCAATTTCAGTTACCCTGCCACGGAAGGGACAATGGGTAACCTCATAAAATCTAACCAATAACATCAGAATGCACATCTGAATAATCAGCCTTCCATGAGCTGACCAGCAGTCTTGACCATGGTTATTTCAAACCTCACAAGTTAGGAGTAATTGCAAAAGCGTCAGTCTTTCTATGATCAGACTCATGTGGGGACATTGATGGTTTATAGCCCCTTTAGGAAGGCTGTTCTCGCTCCTTTTGTGCCGCTGTGGAGGCATAAGCATGATCCTGACGTGTTCTTGTTGTGCTGGAGAGGTTATCCAGAGGCTCGGGATGCTCCCAGGAGCAGTCTCTGTGAGATTGGATCTCACCTGCATTCCCAACAGTGTTGCTGTGTAAGGCGTGGTCACCGCCACAGTCCAGCCCATATAATCCATTAACCTGACCAGGGATCAATTCCTGGTAGAAGTCGATCCCATTTTTCAAGAATGACTTTGTCGCCAGCATTGTAAATCTAGCAATAAACTGTTGTGAAACTCTATCCTCTCTCACATTTAAAGAGCTTTGCAGAAAATGGATCTGGAGGGATAGGGAGACACATATTTTTCTCCAAATATTTCAAAGAGGAGCTTTTCCACCTGGAATTAAAAACATTTTTGTATTTTTGAATATTTAGGTAACTAGTACATTTTTAGAATGTTATTTTTAATCATTATTTCAATAAGCCATAGCTTTGTATTGTCAATTCCAAAAAATACAGGCAGGAGTATCTTTGTCAGAGTTCCATATTATCATCAGACATACATATTTATAACTCTCCATTTCCTAGAATGCTCCACATAAATAGATGCTCAGTGCTTGTCATGTAACATGTCTTGCAGATAGTAAGAACAAAAGAAAAACAACAAAGAAACAATACCAAAAATAATTTTAAAAAATATGAGCTGAAAACATAAAAGAGAAATGCTCAGGCACTCACTGGTAACAACCACACATTTGAAGCCAGCTAGGCTGAGCTGTGTTTTGCTTTCCTCATGCTTATGAATATGATTGATGTCGTGAATAGGAAGAAGATTATTTAAATATAATATTATTCTTTATGTAAGTGTATTTTATATTGATAGACTAATTCAAAACACAGTCACCTTTACCTGCATTGTAAAGTTCCAACCTGCAGGAGCTCTAGTGACAGGCTAGCCTTGATCTCTTTGCTTCGGTCACGTGAACCTGGCCAGGGTCATCAGCAGTACCTACCCCCTGTCATATGGCACTAGGGTCAGTATCTACTAATTCCAGGGGCTACTGTTACAATATTCAACCACCAAAAGTTCCAGAGCAGAAGTTGAAAGTTTGAGACATTTATGAGTGAGAACAGAGGGTCCTAATTTAAAACGTGTGTGACCTTAATATAGCATTTGGGGGTTCAGAATGTTCTTATGTACTTTGTCTAATACCGCAGTTTTACAATACTCCCTTGCTTCCAGTCGTAAAATCTTATCTGTAAATTTTGTAAAGATGTCTGAGAAAAGCAAATTTACGTGACTATGTGAACCAGTAGCAGGCAAAATAGTTTTTCTTAATGCAAGGCAGAATAAAAAGAACATGCATCTAACCCTTAATTCCAGACGTAAGCTGGCATTTTTCACAGATGCGTGCATTTTTCAGAAAGTACTATAAATCAGAATGATTCTGTACTTGTCAATGATAACTCTGTTAATGTAAAATAATCTTATAACAGGACACCAGAATAATCTATCTTAATCAAAGACAGATTTATATCCATACAGACCAGTTTTTCACAGACTGTAACAAAACATATAAAAATGTAGATCTGACATCACTGTAAGTCTTGCATACACAATTTCCTTCTTCATGTATTATATAATGACAAAAAACTAACATGCACTCCTGCTCCCATAGAAATCAGGGACACATTCCCATTTACATAACTGCCAATTGGATGAGAGATCAAAACTAGTGTCCAGCTTTTGAAAACTCCTTAAGGCTGGGTATTACATATGTTTGAATAACTGATTTTTCCACAACTTACTGGAAATATAATTTTTTTCTTCATAATTAGCCCAAATAATTAAAACAAAATTCAGAAAATTATGGACATGCACAGTATTTTCCATAATTCTATCCATACATTTTTCCATAATTACTGCTTAGGTTACAAGAAACCAACTCAGAAACCTGGCTCATCTAAGCATTTTCTTGAGGAAATTACTTAATAAATGGCAGTATAAAATAGAAATAGAAGATCTGTAAGCTGTGACATATTTCATTTTCTCTGGTGGGAATTAGTATGTTGCAGATGAACAGTATTTGGAGCAAAATCTTTCTTTATTTAATCATGTGTGCTCTTTCTGAAGCCTAAAGTCAGTGTATCTACTACAATATAACTACAAAAACTGTGTCATCAAATATGACCAAACCTACAGTCCTATACAGACAAAATATCCTTTATTTCCATAATGATTTTGCCTATGGTTCTCAGTCATAACGTTTCAGCAGCTTTTTTGATAAAAGCTTAAATAGAAAAACTGACAATGGAATCATTAAAGAAACGAATGTACATATTTTTAATAGTATGCAAAAGTTTAATGTGGATATAATAATTACCTGGCCATGTTTCTATATTAATGTCAGTGAAATTTCAGAATAGGTAGGTAAAGCCAAGAGCAATCTGAATTCTTTATATGGATTCTGGTTCAGATAAAAACAGTTACATTTTATTCAAAGTATAAAAAAAACACAATAAAGTTTTAGAGAGACAGAACAGCGCAATAACTCAAGAAAATTAATGCCATGAGCAGTTTTTCCTCTCTTTTTGACGGCAATGGTCAACAAAATAAATGAAGAACAACAAGAGAGAATCAATGCAAAGGCCTAGAGAGTAACTCCAATTTTTTTCACTATTAATTTTGCGCTCGGTGTCAAAGGCAATGACAGTAAGCACTGAATAAATACAAAACTTCTTTGGGATTGCTATTTTTTTCAAGATGAAAAATGCACTGGCTTGGAATGTTTATTTGAACCAGCTGTACGGTATTACTATAGAGAGTCAGGAAGTTAATATATTCTTTGGAAGTCCAGTATCATAACATGTTATTCTAGCAGGCACAGTGAATGAACAGAGGACATGCAATGTGACTTGGCAGCCCAGGCACAGACCCTGCAGATGCTCCTACATCCAAGCCACACAGCAGCTCTAAGTTACCAGCACCATGTCTTGCTAATTAGGAGAATAACTGGTAGAAAGAGGGCAGAATCAGAATTAATATCAACATTTCCTAGCAGACATCATGGGACCGATCCCCTCTGAAATTGATGAACTGAAATCTTCTGACTGAGATTGATCATGCAACAGGAGCAGGCTCATAACATACTACACCTTTTTTCATTTATTATAGTACATTATTCTGGGCATTTGTCTCCTGTGGCTTATGCAACCATGCCCTCGTTATAGTCCTGGCGTTGTGTTGAGCAGGGCTGGAAAATCAAAAAGATCTCTATTCTGCCAAAAATTTCCATGGCAAGCTGAGTGTTATAGAGATGGAAGGGTATACATTCAGATATTCCAGTTAAGAGCAGCCATGAAACCTGTTTATATTCTGAATCTCTCTCATAAAACCATTAATTGTGAAATCCTTCATAACACTACAATCAATCTCTCTGTAACCATTTAATAGCTCTGTTGAGGCAAACCAAATTATTCTCATACTCAGGGATAAAATGTAACACATTTGCAATCTATCAAGGAGAAGACCACTTACTTGTACAATTAGTGTCTAAAGATTGTGGTGGTTTGACCCTGGCTGGATGCCAGGTGCCCACCCACTCTATCACTCCCCTCTTCAGCTGGACAGGGGAGGCAAAATACAACAAAAGGTTCATGGATTGAGATAAGGACGTGGAGAGATCACTCACCAGTTACCATCATGGGTAAAACAGACTCCACTTGGGGAAATTAGTTTAATTTATTACCAAGCGAGTCAGAGTAGGGTAATCAGAAAATAAAACCTAAATCTTAAAACACCTTCTCCCCACCCTTGCCTTCTTCCCAGGCTCAAATTCACTCCACATTTTCTCTACCTCCTCCCCACAGAGGCACATAGAGAATGAGGTTTGGTCAGTTCATCATGTTTCCTTTGCTGCTCCTTCCTCCTCAGAGGAGAACTCCTTATACTCTTCTTCTGCTCCAGCATGAGGTCCCTCTCATGGGAGACAGTTCTTCACCAATTTCTCCAATGTCTTTCCCATGGGCTGCAGTTCTTCACAAGCTTCTAGGGCATGGGTCTCTTCCACAAGGCGCAGTCCTTCAGGCACAGGCAGCTTCAGTGGGGATCCCTGTGGGCTCACAAGTCCTGCCAGCAGACCTGCTCCAGTGTGGACTTCTCTCTCACAGGGTCACAGGTCCTGCCAGGAGCCTTCTCTAGGGTGGGCATCTGATACGGCCACAGCCTCCTTTGGGACCTGCTCCAGCGTGGAGCCCTCCATGGGCTGCATGTGGGTCTCTGCTCCACCCTGGGCCACCATGGTCTTCGCCACAGACTCCAAGGGAATCTCTTCTCCTGCACCTGTAGCTCCTCCACCTTCTTTCTTCACTGACCTTGGTGTCTCCAGAGCTGTTTCTCTCACATGTTCTCACTCCTCTCTCCAACTGGAGTTGCCCAGGATTTCTTTCCCCCTTCTCAAGTATGTTATCCTAGAGGCTCTACCACCATTACTGATGCGCTTGGCCCTGGCCAGTGGCAAGTCTGTCCCGGAGCTGGCTGGCGTTGGCTCTGTTGGACATGGAGAAAGCTTCTGGTGTCTTCTCAAAAAAAAAACTCCGTAGCCCTCTCACTACAAAAACCTGGCCAGGCAAACCCAACACAAAGATCACCTGGTGTGTTGCAGAATATTAATTTTATTATATGAGGTTATAAGCAAATAATTTGAAGTTACAGAGTTGAATTTAAAAACTGCATGTATATTTTTATGGCAAGATGATATAGGAATATAAGTTAGGACACCACAACAACTAGAAATAATAGGGTAAGTTAAAGTTACCATAACAGATGTTTTGATTTTAAGTCTGCATTCCCTTAGTCTAGCTAATGTTGTCACAATCTTCTGGTTGCCTAAATATGGATTATTGCTATCAGCCATATCCCATCATTCTTAGGCAACTTTCCCAAAAAGGGAAAGGGGAATTTTCTTTGAGTGACAGATGCAGAATAGTGACAGATGCAGAATGCACCATTTTTTATCCTCTGTCTGCCATGTAAAATACAACGTGGAACGGTTCTGGAATGCCTCTTCTTTGTAGATGAGGACAAAAGCCTCTTCCACAAAGTACTACTTTTACCTAACTTTTTTACCTTCATAGAGCAATGGAGACATTAAAAATTAAGTGAAATTTTAGAATGTGTAAAGAATCTGTCTGAATTTATTTATGCTTAAAAATGGGTTATGCTCTAAGCTACTCTATCTTCACTTTCTTTAAATTACAGAAACAATTTATTTTCCAAAATATTAACAGAGACAGCTAATAGTTCAGTTATTTAAAGCAGTCTAGCCAATAAATGGTACACCTACATAGATCCCAACAGGACTTTACCAGATTGTGCTTGGAGATGCTTAGGCTGATAATATTAGTCTAATACAGTCCCATACATAACAGAATGAGGAAGCAACTACTCTGGTGTGTGCTTACATTTGAAAACACATATTATCTACCTGATATAAGAACGTTTCTTAAGTTAATCAGGTATTTTACTATATTCACATATTATTTAAAAACTGGACTAGATAACAGACCTATAGAGGATACTCTAAATTCTGCCTCAATTTTTTTTCAGAGGACTACAATATCATTATAATACCTCAGCTTAAATAATTAGATTACTGCCATAAAATGTGTGCTTGTCTCCACTTCTATGTACAAAATACTTATGGCATTTTTTCAGCATGACGCGGCACAGTGATCCCAGTGATGTGAGTGGATGGTGGGAAGCACAAAGCAGGACTTTACCTCCGAGCCTGAGCAGCATGACTTGCCCAGCCTAATCAGCCCCGTAACTTCCATGGAGTGAAGAGCTTTCAGCATGGAGAGGTTCCAACACTCGCACAGCTATCCCCAGCATCCATTCTGGCCTAGTCATTCATCCCCAGCATTCTTCCCTTCTCCTCCGACTCCTATTTGTCACGGCCACATTCAAAAAATCTTGGACTTTCTGCCAAATGGTGGTCTCCACTTTTACTCTGCCTGAAGAGAACCAGGGGAAATCGGACCAATCCTAATATTAACTGGGGGTTTTTGCCCTTAGAGTCAGGCCAGTGGCTGGGAAATGAAGGTCACAGTGAAACAGGGCACGGGGAAAAGGTTTCTGACAGTTTTCCCTGACACCGGGAGAACTCCACAGATGAATGCACTCTTTTCAGTCTCATCATACAGCATGAGAGAGAAAATCCTACCACAGAACCTCCCAGGGTTTCCAGCCTCTCAGATGGGCTTTGCCTCAGAGAGGACGCCTTGACAGGAACAGATGTGATAACAAATGACCTTTAGAATTGCACCCTGAGAGCTGTTGACCGTTTCCTGAAAGCTGTTCATCCTCCTGAGTTCCTGGCTTTAGTTTGGAAACCTTGAGATCCTGGCATATATAAAAAGGGTCAACAACAAGAAACAGACAGAGTGTAATACCAAAAGAAAGTGAGGACAAAACCAGAGTACATATATATTTAAAGACTCTTCTTTTGTTTTTAAAGAGAAAAATCAGAAATCTAAATGCAAAGCCAATTCTCAGTATCATCTTCATCCTCAAATCAAAGAAAAATTCTGAGATGAGCAAAAGGCTATCCAATGATAATACAATAAAAATTGGATTCAAACCTATTTCATTTTTATTCCAATAGAAATTAAACCAAATATATAACATTCGGTAACATGATATTTGTGTATTTCTGTGAGAGTACTTAGATTTGCTGTGCAACACACAAAACTGTCTTTCCCAATGACAGCTTCAGGGTAAGTGGAGCACACAGGGAGCAGTGCACCTCGGGAAGTCCAGAGGAGAGGATGCAGATACAGATGTGTGTCCACAAGCACGAGAGAGGAAGATGGAAGATAGTTTATTTTCTCCTCGTTGACGTCACAACCAAGAAAGTGACAAATTTCTCAGCACTGACTTCTTGTAAAGCTCCTTGAAATCAAGACTATGACCATAACCCATGCCTGGCATGGAGCTAAACTCACATTTCACTCATATGCTCTTTTAGGTTTGTGTTGAGGATTTCAGGCTGTCTCCATTTAGTTGGGGGGGGGGGGGGGGAAGGCTGAAAGAATAACAACATACTCACTGACATTCCAATTTTAAGGCAAGTTCAGGAAAAACCTGGCCCTGCTAATACAATGATATGCTACATCTCATTCATTGCCTGTGAGAGACAGAGAAGAGAAAAAGGGGAGGGGTAAGCAGGAGACGGAATGAGACAGAAAGCAGAAGCAGAAACAAAGATGCAGCGTTGGGAGACAAAATGAAAGGAGGGATGACATAGGGGAATGTGCACAAGATGCCTCTTCTTACATTTGTTAAAACTAAACACGCAGACAAACTATAAAGCTGAAATGAAAAGCACAGGCAAGCTTATTTGGTTTAATCCTTTCAAGCAGTGAAATGATTTTCTCTATGATTTTTTTCCCTGTCAGTTCCTGTCATTTCCTTGCAATGCTTTCTCCTTTCTCACTTGTCTTTTCTCCTTTTCCTTTTCAATGCCGTCTTGCTTTGTTCCTTTTTCTTTGCTTCTGTCTGCTGCTTTCTTCCTCTTCCTTTCTTCTCTTCCTCTCCCTTGTCTTTTTTGTCTTGCTCTTGCTCTCCCCTGTGTTCTCTGAGCACATGAAGAACAGGAGCACGAATAGTCAAAAAGCATTTTTTCCCTGATGCTCCTTTTCTATCCCCATGTGGTTTTGACTGTTGTAGCTCTGTTAGGTTTTAAATGCACGTGGGGAACCCACTTGTAGTCCCATGTGTTTTAGAACTATCTACAGTAGCACACTGCAGGAAAAACATGTGGGAAGGGAATGTGTCAGGAAAGTTTCTTGTACTCCCTCCAACACGTGGGCCACATTTAACAAGGTCAAGGGACAAGTGTGGCTCACAGGCATTAGTTTGACCGGTACTATAAAAAGGATCACGAATTCCACTTTCTTTTACCTGCGCGCTCTCTGCAGTTAATCACTCACCCGAATACAGCTTATGGAGTCTCAACTGATCTACTTTTATTTTTAGGCTAGACGATCAGCTTAACATATTTTAGGAAGAGATTGTTGTATCTTTTTTTCCTGATTTGATGATTTCAAGACAATGAAGGATATAAATGTAACAGAAGCAAATCTTTTTTCTTTCCTTTGTCTTCCCTCCTGCATGAGAGCATCATGCACGCTGTGATCGAGCAGACAAGGGTCTGCCTGTTAAGCTGGCTGGCTGTTCCTAAGGCAGATAATCTCTGCTGAGGTTTCCTTCTAAACTTTCCTGATACAACACCAAATTCACACAAAATGTCTGTGAACTGTTGGTTCATGTTATGCACATTTTGACACCTTTCAGCTGGCTTTCACAGATTTTCAAAGCACCTGTTCCAATACAACCTGTCTTTTTGGCAGCAACCAGTACCAGTAAACCCCTGATTTTCTTTCCTCTCTTGCTTAACCATTTCTAACAATGTACATGTCAAAAAATATAATTAAGTGAAAGAAGGCAAATGCTGTCCAGCTCTCCTAGATATCAGACCACACTTCCTGCAGGAAAAGAAATTGTTCGCATTGTTACACAGACCAACTAAACTGTTCTTCCCTGTCAGTCATTTCTTGGGGGAAAGGTCCAGCTCACTTGCAAGTGGGCTGCTTGCCATGTGAGCAGATGGGCACGGGGCTTGACAGCCAAGAAATGATGGATCAAATTTTGAAATTTGTTGCTCAGTCTCCACTCTAGTAGTTCCTAATTGGCCTCAATGGAACTTTATTGCTGTAAAAATGGTATAATGGCAACAACATTTGACTGAACAAACACACGTCCCATGTAGGTGCTGCAAGCAGATTTCCTGGCTGACAGAATCAGAATGACGCTGTCAGCGAATATCTGCCACAAGCTGACGTAGCTCTCTAAGATTCACGTGTTCCTGGGCGAGCAGAGAGTGGAGCTGAAGGGAGCATTTAATGCTTATTTTGAAAGGTGGTCTAAGATACAGTCTTTTGTCTGTAAATATCCTTTGAATAAACAAAACCATATTAAAAAAAAATGTTTACTTATGTTTTATAATAAGCACAAGGCAAGAGGAGGGAGGGAAGAGGTTTTTTCGGTGATGCGCTGTTTATATACCTTATCTAAAATTGTTATCACCTGAATAACAAATGTAATTCAGGATTTTACCTAGAAAATTGACCAAAATTAAATTATATTTGACTGCTACTAAGAAATTAAGAAAATAAGTTTGCCTTTAGAAAAACATTGTTTCCCAGATTTCTAAGACCTGCTATGGCAGTATACATTCACCTCAAATTCCTGTGTACTCAGTGAAAACATAGGATGTGAAAACCACACATATTTATCATTGATCTCATTGATGGACTTGTATAGTCCTGGTTTGTATCATCAGCAATTTGAATTATTACTGCTGAAGTGTTCACTTTACCTAAAAAATAGAGGCTTCTTAAATTTCTTCACTCTGGTCATACATAGCTTTGTAATTTTAACTCTGCCTTTCTGTTGTCATTTTACCTGTTACCAGCATTGTATTCACTAACACCAGCAGCTGCAAGAGAGGATCTTAATATTTTGTTTATACTGTAATTGGAAATTCTCGCCTTGTGCCGCTTTCTTCTCCACATTTTGACAGGTTACTGATGCATTTGCAAAAATATTTGAATTTTATGACTGCATAAATATGAAGCGATTATGTTTATAATTAGTGTTACCTTTAGAAATTACATTGTATTTTTAATAAAATTGCAGATATAGAAAAGATTATAAAAATCTTTCTAAGCACCTACACAACATATTTCATTAATTTTTTCAAGGAAAAGAAAGCAATTTCCCAGGGTCTCTTCCAATTTTTCTCCACCACCTTAGGCCCAGTGCTATTTGGTGCGGGCAGATTAGGGTAGCTGATGATTCCTATTGATTTAAATGTCGTGCTAGGAAGCCTAAATCCCCAAGAGCAATAGAATCTCCCCTATCACTATCCTACTGCTTATTGACCTAATTCACTAACCAACCATCAGGGTTTTCTCTCACAACAAATAAATCTTGCATGAAACAGAGAGTACAAGGACACTCGTAGTTTTCAGTGGTGTTGCCAGTATAATAAATTTAGGGTCACCAAAACATTCTTCCTGGTTTTCTCAGAGAGATCATAATGTTATTTGCCATTTAAAATTAGCAGAAAACACAACTATGTTTTTAATAGCAAAACTACTTCTACAGTCTGAAGTAAACTTGATGTCGTATAAATGATGCAGTCAATTCAGCATGTGTAAAATTCCATGTACTTCAGTGCTTCGATTTGCCTCTAAGTTATTGCTGGAGCAGCTGCTGAACAGGTTTGATGGTTGCAGCATTATATCCACTAATTGAGATACTGCTTAGTCCCTGTGTTTACTGCTCAAAATTCTGATAACAAGTAAATGTCCTTTTTCACTGATGGAGCCAAACAAATGAAGAATGAACCAGGGTTTGTTGTTACTCTGGGTCTCACAGGGCAGTCATTTCAACTAAGGCTTTTAACTTGGAACTCTGCAGATGCCTCTGCGTCTGAATTCACTCTTGGTGATTTTACTGAGTTGAATAACACATTGTTCATATGTAAAAGCCAGGACTCTAAACTTAGTGATTCTCTAAAATGTGGCTGTGACAAGATATGAAATATGTGCAGCAGGAGAACACAAAAAATACACTCCAAATATAAAAAAAAATTTAAAAAGAAAAAAACCCAAACCACTTCATACTACTTTGATAGGCAGATCTGTTTCAGAGGAGAGGCCTAATTCTGCTCCCAGTAAAGCTAATTAGAGCAATAGAAAGGTCCTAAATTACTAGTCCTCTCATCAATATCAAGTTAAGCTTTTATCAATGTAATTTGAAGCAACATTAAAAGCAATAAGTGCTAATTTATAATTGTTGATATTATCAAAGCGAGATCCTTTGCAACCACACATAACTGTGCCAGATTTTTATCACACTATAAAGGTTAACATAAGTGTTACAAGAAACATCAATGAGCTACGTATACTACGTTTGCTTTTGGTTAGATAAGTATGCTTTGTAGTAGTTGATATTCCCTCTAGATAATGGATATGGGCCAGATTCTCTGCTGACACAAAGCAATATAAGTAATTTGAAGGCAGATATGCTGATTCACACTAGCTGCAGACCTAGCCCCAAGATCTTCAGATGCAATAAACCATCTTAAGCAAGTCCGTTTCCTAACTATTACTCAGCCATTCCTCACTGCTGCCAAAAGGGAACTGTGAATGCCAAAGTCTGCAGGACTTTATTTATCAAAGCTTCTTTTAGGGCATCTATCATTTTGGCATGCAAGCCTTGCTTTATGACCAGAATCAAACACTTTCATGAAACAGCAGGACTAATTCTAGCAAAAAATGCCACATAGTGCTGGCTCTTGCTGCAATATTACAACATCTGTTTCAACAATTTTTTAAAATAAAAACTGTTTATTACATTAGCAGAATTAGATACTTTTGCTGCTTGATACTGTGGAATTGTATAAAGAGAATTAAAAATGTTATATAGTTTACCTCTAAATACTGGATTACTGATAACTAATTTTCTGTATTTCTGCTTTTATCTAATTTGATAGGAAACTAGGTGCAGAGCTAAGAGAATCACATTTCTGTTTGTTGTAAAAGTACAACATTATTTTACATAGCAAAATTAGGCGCTATGCTAAATAACATTCTAGTGTCATGACATTAAACATCTGGAGACAAATAGTACCTAAGCCACACAGCTTAATTTTCCTTTGAGGTTCATTTATTTTTACTTACATTTCCTGGATGTCAGCTTATAATAATTACTCTTCTACGCACATCTCTAGCACTAATGTGACAGACTGTGAATGCTTCTTGACAATAGAACATAATATCCTCTTTACAGGTTTCCACCAGCAAGGCTACAATCTTACCATCACATGTATAAACATGCAAAAAGCCTTACTTAAAACATTAACAAATTTCAAATGTATTTGGCTTACTGTTAAAAATCACACACAGATTAGACTTCTCTCAATAAATCAGAAAAATAAAGCTAGATGTAAAGAACTTCGGGTACAATGTGTGCCATCTGTATCTGAGAGCTGCCTAGACTTTGAAGCATCTGTAAATTACGTCAGGTCTTTTGAAAAGTAGCAAAAATTTCCATTTAAGACCTGTTTCCAATAAGTGTTGCTTACAAAGACAGAATACCAATATAATAACTAAAAAGCATTTCCTACTATTTTTGTGAATGTGACAAACTGCTCATCTGTGACACAGGACTAGACACAGAATTACAATAGTAATTCCAGTAACGCAGCAGGAGTGTTTGTATTTCTCCATCTGACATTAAAAGCAGCATGCTTTATGTAGGCCTCATTTGTAAACCTCCACGAATTTAATCAAACTCGTGAGAGTTCTATCCTGAGAAGGAGCAAACACATTATGAACTACATAGCCGTATTTTTGTGAGAAAGGAAAAGAAGGAAAGAGAATGACTGAAAAATCAGTAAATACAGGAGTTTTGTTTAATTAGAAAGACTTCAAAATAAGTCAAAATACATAAAATGACAAAGCTGTTGTCTTGGAGGATATACTATCTAGTACCTCACAGTGACTCTCACTCACATCCACAGATCTTTACATTCTTTTATTACTCAGTTTTTTGCATGATCTTAGACATAAAGTATGCAAATTATCCCTGTGTTTTTTTTTCTTTGGCAAAAAATTATAGAATATGAATTCAAATAAATTTTTAGAGTTTTGATCGGTGTTTTCATAAAATAAGGGGGTAATGGAACTTTTATAATAAGTGAGATTTTCCTGGATTGTTAGAAATTAGAGGAACTATGATGTTTTAAACAGTGGTACTTCTCTGGCTGCATCTATTCCTGAGTATTTAAATAAGAACTGAAATATTAATAGCTTGAAAGTGGATAATTAAAATGTGAAAGCTCTGGATTTTTTTCTCTTTTGTTTTTTACAGCCTAGGAATAGATGGCTTTTTTCATGAATGAAGGTAAAATCAGAAGATTTGACAAATAGAAGCTAAAAGCAAGCTAATCAAAAGGTAAATAGATAAGACCTACTTCTTTTTTAATAAATTAATCTCACTTAACTCCAAAAACACTACCTAGTAGAAAAAATGGTTTTCAGGTTAAACAGAACAAAAAATATTAAATAGCTGATAAAAAATGTATTCAGCTACTATAGGTTTTACCTTACCGAAATAAGCCAAGGGCTTTCACATATTTAAATAAAAAGCTAATTTTCTTAACTGTTAATCAGAACTATTTGTAAGCAAACAAAGCATGTTTTATTGAATAGTCCTTTCCTCTAGACAAACAATACATTCATTGAAATTAATACACACCAAAAAATTATGAAAGCAAATATTTTCTTTTTAATATGTGACACGTACTGCACTTTCAGCAGATATGACAACTGTCTACAATAATCATACCAATTAAATAATCCACATAATTACCTCGTTCAGTGCAGTATTTTATTTATTCTACTGCACTTTTGTGCCTGCAATTATGAGAGAAATTTTCCTGGATTTTCTGGGGTATGCAGACTCCTTTTCTTTGATTCTATGATCAAGTCAGTGACTGGTAGATGAATATCATGTTTTCTCTGAAGATACTAATCCAGCAAGAAACAAATTTTGTAGAAAATACTTCTTTTTACTGTTTTGATCTGCTTAAAACATTTTTTTCAGAAAACTATATTTTATAATAAAGAAGACTTTATACTGACTCAAAAGAAAAATTCTAGGGGCATTCCATTAATGTGTGGAAGAAACTCTTGGAATTCAGTAATAATTTGGAAGAAAATTGATGTTAGAATATTGTCTTTTATTTCTGTCTCTTAACTCTGTGAAAAGCAATACACAGGAAAAAAATTGCTAATCTGAGACTTTTCTGAAATGCTTATGCCAATGCTTAAATATTATGAATTAGTCCTTTGGAAATGCTGATGATTTCCCTTCACTTTGAACAATTGCATTTTTCTGTTTTGACTAACAAAGCTTAAGCTGTAAAAATTACTATCTGGCACAGGCTGAGATAGTTTGTTTCCCTGATTAATTACTATCCAAGTATTTATGCATTTCCTCCATAATTTCTTTATTCAATATATAGGTTAGACTTCTCTTGGAAATTTTAATGAACAGGTCTTTAAAAAGTGCATATGCTCAGAACAAGTACTAAAATCTCATAGCAATCTGACAGTCTGAATCCATCTCTTGTCCTTCTTGGAGGAAGAAGAAAGAAAAAAGTCAAGCTGAGAGACTAGGTAGAGGACTTGATAATATAAATCTTGTGATGAAATTGTGATGAGACTTACATGTACTATATAATCGTGCAATGACTCTCTAGCAGTTCTTTTGCCTTTAAAGCTAGATCTTAATTTATAGATTTCAATATGCTATAAATGATAAGGGGATGTCGAAGAAGAGATTTCTGTAATGTCCAATCATACCCTAGATGTAAAATTTAATATATTTTAGGAGACAACCCTTTTTTACCCTGGTCTCTTTACCTCTGTAATTCTACAGCTCAGAACTCTGTCCTCTCTTGTAATGGTTTTTGTTCTCCTCCATTTTACACTGGCTTTTCTTAGGCATCATGTTTATATTTGACAACCATACCAAAAAAGAGAGAAAGCCTTATTTTGTCAGCCCACCTGCCTGTCACCATCTATTCCTTGTTTCTGGCAAAAAAAAAAAAAAAGAAAAAAATTACTGGGACTTCCGTCTGCCAGACTCTGAAACTTGGAGTTTGTCAATTCAGTGGTATTAATTTTTATGTGTCAGGCCAGAGATACTACTTCAGATCATATTCTAAAACATTCCATGTTCGTTCTTCACAGTATCATGAGGCCCAATATTGTACATGAGAGTTAGAACTGAGAGCCTGATCCTGCAGGCAGTATGATTTTCCTCTTGACTTTAATTTGGGTGCAATTAAGACCTAGGTATACAAATGAGTGCTTTCACAACACAGTGGCCAGACAAGCCACAGGAGCCAGGAAAGTGGAGGCACAATCATTTGATAGCCCACGCTCTGCATCCATACTGAAGGAGATGCTCACGCTGTGCTGGGTGGCTGGGATTGCGGAAAAGATTAATTAAATAATATCACAAAACTATTACTACCACAAAAAGTGAAAAAGATAAAAAGCTGAGGGATGATCTCAAACGTAGCATGATTCAAACAAATATAAAAGGTGTTGTGGTGAGATGTGATAAAGTCTAATCTTACCATTGGTACTGGGACAAAGCTCGAACTGGCCGCCAAAGCTGGACCGAGCTCTTAGATGGCAGATTGTAATTAGTGAGAGTGATGGATACAAAATCACAAACAGCTTTTTGATTAAATCAGCTACCAGTCAGTTACCATGGATAGTTCAGACAAAATTAAATTTCTTATTCTTTTTGACATTATATAGACATTATTTTAAAATCATGAATCTGGCAAAGGCCTTTAGCTTTTACTCATATTTTTTCAGGCTGAGCAGCTTTCAACATTGGATTTCCCTTTAAGAAATGTTCAGCAGAAATGTTTGTTCAATAAAGAAGGTCAAGCAACAGTAATGTTCTTGACCATTCAGAATAAACACACACAAAGAAAAAAATAAGATCTAAAATATTTTTGGTACATGAACTCCAAAGGTTGTATACATAATGATTCATGTAACACACTAAGGCCTTTACCTTTTTTTATTACATCAGTCCTAATTTGGTCCTTAGCTGAGATATAACTGCACACTATTTCATTGTTTACTGGTAAGTTATTAACTTTAGTACTTTTGAGGACTATGCAATGTTTCAGTATTTCAAGAATAAAATGGTAACATAAGAGGTTAATAGCTCATGAGAGGAATTTATTAGATTTTCATGGAGATGTTTTCAGATAGCAGTTGTACACTTTTTCTACATCGCCAGAAAAGGTTGTTTTATCTATCTGTAACTATTTTTTGTATGTCAAAACATGCGAAGCCTTTTGCCAAAATGCAACAGCAATCCTGGTTAGAAAATTAGCTTAGGAAAAAATAAATTAGTTTAGTAGTAAGCTCATATTTAGTTTAGTAAGCTCACATTTCAGCTGGCCATAACCACAATTTAAAAATGTGGTTTGACACACAAATCTATAACCACGGGGAGAGGGGGGAATGTCTGGTGATACACATAGACATTTCAGAAGCAAAATAACATTCTTTACTGAAAGAGTGGTTAAGCATTGGAATAGGCTCCCCAGGGACGTGATGGAGTCCCCATCCCTGGAAATGTCAAAAACCCCCGAGTAGATTGTGGCACTTGGCGGTATGGTTGGGTGGGCATGGTGGTATCCGGTAGAGGGTTGGACTTGATGGTCTTGAACGTCTTTTCCAACCTCGAGGGTTCTATGATTCCACATAGGAAGGGATAAGACTTTGTTCCTGAGGATTTGAGACAGCCGGCAGCACATTTGTGGACTCTACAGCTTCACACCAACTCTTCAGACATCGATGGAGACACACGCGCTTTAGCGATTCCATGAGATACGAGCACTTTTAAGCCTCACTAAGAGCTAATTACGCCCCAAAACACGCCATCGCGGCGCATCCCCCACAACAGCACCACCTCCCCTTTCAAACCCCGAGGAGCGGGGGGACACGCACCGGACACGCGTGGGGAGGACAGCGGCGGGGCCGGGTGGGGCAGGGGCAGCGGGAGGAGGCGCGGACAGCCCCGGGCTCCGCGGGCGCGCAGCGGCGCCGCCTCCCCCGCCCCCGCCCCGCGCCCGCCCCGCGGCGCGGCCCCGCCTCGCGCCCGCGATCAGCTGCGCGCGCGTCACGTGGGCGCGTGTCGAAGGTCACGGCGCCCACAATGGAGCTGTCGCCGTACGCGCAGGGCGGGTGGCGGCTGCTGGGCGACCCCCGCCGCTTCCCCCGCCGCCCCTTCGCCGCCCTCCTCCGCGCCGCCTTCCGCAGCCTCCTGGATCACCCGCAGGCCGGGTTGGGTAAGGCGTGGCGCGGGGGGAGGTGCGGGCCGCGCCGCTCCGTGGAGCGTGCGGGGGGCGCGGGGCTCCGTCCGCCTCCGCGTGTGTCCGCGGGTGTCCGCGCTGGACCGGACGGTGCCCCCGCACACTCTCGGGGTGTCTCCTGCCCGTGGACGGCTCCAGGGTGCCGCTGCGCGGGGTGTCATCGCTAATGCGTGCCCGCTTCATTAGCGCTCCGACCTGTCCAAAATAGAGGGGGGCGGCTCGGGAAGGGTCCCCCGCGCGTTCGTGTCCGCGGGGTGGGGTGGGGTAAGGGGGCGGCATTCCCCCGCCACTCCGCTGCGACCCTGTGGGGGCTGTCGCGCGTGGACACGTCCTACGGCAGCCCCGGCGCGAGGGTGCACGGCCGTGCAATTAATTTTGCGGTGTTAATGACTCCGCCACCGCCTGCGCGGCCGGAGGGAGCCGCCGGTGCCGGGTGGGGGCGGCGGGCGGTCCCGGTGTCCCTCCCGGCCGGTGGCTCCAGCCCCGCTCCTCGCCATTAAGAGGCTGCTGAGGATCGCGGACGGGGCTCGCAGAGGAAATTGAGGTTTTCCTTCTTTCTTTCTTCCTTTTTTTTCCCCCTCCTTTTTTTTTTTTTTTCCCTTTTTTTCTTTTTTTTTTTTTTCTTTTTTTTTTTTTTTTTTTTAATGGGAAGGAGCTGTAGATGCGGCGGGGCGCGCAGCGCCGCACAGCCCCGCCTGGTACGGCTCGCCCCAGCCAGAGCTTCAGCCCCTCACCTTCTCCTCACACCTTGCCTGCTTGCTCCGTCCTTTCGCTCCAAAGCACCAAATGTGTTTCATTTTGAAGTTTTTGTGGGAAGGGTAGCATTCAAAGGGCGAGCAGCAGCCTTTGGTAGCTTGTGCTGGGATTTGGCAAATAAGTGTGTCATCAGTAATTAATTTATTTTAGACGATCCAGACCTGAAAGATATCGACCCTACAGTACTAAAACATTGCCATGCTGCGGCTGCAACGTGTATTCTGGAGGCAGGGAAGCAGAAAGCTGACATATCTGCTATAAGGTACTCATACTTGGAAGCCAAGCCGTTTTTCTAGAGGTTGTTACTTAAAAGTGTACTGCTGAGTTAATGTTAACAGAAAACTAATAAATTCTTTTTCCCTGTAGCACATGTCTAGAAGACTGTAAACTGGATAAAGAGAGAATAGAACAATTTTGCACCGAATATCAGGTTTTTAAAGCAATTTTAACATACTAATTTTCTTCCTTTCATAGGAATTTATTGAACCTAGCAATTTTTTTTTCTCTCTCTCTCTCCAGAAAAACAAGGACGCATTGGAAATCCTGTTGGGAAGGTAGGTCAATCACTCAGCAGAGACATGGTTTCACTTACAGTTAGTTTGAAACTGTCCTGGAAAACACTCCTGCATACTTTAGGTGATTAAAGTAAGTAATTTTTACTTTTTTTTTTTTTTAAGTGCATTTTTAACAAACTCTAGAAAACAGCTATTGAAACTTTTCTTCATTTGGAATTCTACTCTAAAAAAACCTTTAGCAGCTTCCCAAGAAGCATTACCACGATCATGAAAAAGTTCTTTATTGATGGACAGCTTGAGAAAATGACCTTTTCTTTTAGCATAGGGAACTTGTAACTGTTGTGTCTTTCAGCATAGGCAGATCTCCTCTCCATATAACTGATGTGTCTTGGCGCTTGGAATATCAGATCAAGGTAATTTTAACAGATCAAGGTGTTTCCTTAGTCTGTTTTAATGCTGAGACCTGACTTTTTTATGTGTTCTTTGTTTTTAATTTAGAACAATCAACTTCACAAAACTTACCAGCCTTCCTATCTGGTGACCTTAAATGTAGAGGTACTGTACTCCCAGCACCCTCAAAGGAAAAAATGCTTTTTCATGGTATTTTTTTAAAAATGGTCATTGCTGTTTCTTTGCTTTTTATCCCCTTCAGAGCAGTGATTCAGGATCACACCCAGATATTAGTTTTAGTTGTACGATGGAGCAATTACAGGTACTTTTTTCCTTCATCATTCTATGCTTAGCCCTAGTTGTGGATGTACATGTTTGTAACAACTTGCCAATCAAAATGAAATCATATATACTATTATTTAAAAAAAAAAAAAAATCACTTCTGGGACGGTAAGAGAATTTTCCATAAAAGTTATCCAAGTCTATTTTTACTGTCTTTCCAAATAAAGTTGCAACGTAACCGAACTTAGTTGCGTGGGGAATGTTCTACATACGTGCATAAATATTTTGTCTGTTTTCATAACTGTAATCCATATGTATATGTGGGAGGAAATTCATCATTTTCTGAAAGTCTGATTTCCCGTGCTTTAGAGAAATGGTTAAAGAAGCTGGTTCAGTGATTTAAATGTCATGATTAAAAATAGAGAAGGAACTGAAGGCTCTTCAGTGGTGTTAATGACATGTAAAAAATGTCCTGAAACAAACGTTGATCTTTGTTTAGCGATTTAAATGTGTAACTGAACAATAGAGGTATTGTAATGCTTGGAAGTGACCAAACTGTGGAGGATCATGAAGAGGGGTTGGTGGGAGAGGAAAAGTAAGATATTAAAACTTAAGGTTTACACCTCCTCTTCTTCAATGTGTTTCAAAAGTTGTCCTTTTGTCACTAATGAGGGTTTCTAGTCGATTTGCTGGCATAGAGAAATCTGACATGCTTTGGCTGGAGATTGGTCCTAGTATAAAATTGCACTCAAAATATTTTCAGTGTTTTAGAAATGCATGTAGTACTTCAAAGCCTGAAGCAAATGTCAGCATTAGCCATTGTGGCAATAGCAATAAAATATACCTGTTAATATACAGATGTATTTTAGGAGCAAATACATTTTTAGAAGTGTTTTCCTTCAGTTCCCACTTTCCTGACTACATTGTAAAATACAGAGTTATTTAATTCCTTGCTTGCATTGTTTGGCAGTTGCAACATTTCTTTGTGCTACAAGGTGCTCGTTTCCCTTGTGTCTCTATATTTTAAAAAATTGTGTTCTTCTAGCTGACCTTTTAAAAAATATGCTTATTCTAAGACAGTATTTAATCTCTTAGGACTTAGTGGGAAAACTAAAAGATGCTGCAAAAAGTCTAGAACGAGCGACTCAGATGTGATTGAAAGAAGGTGTCAGCCTGCTGAAGCACTCTCCTTCCTAAGTGTCTCCTAAATGACAAATGTCTTTCATCTCTTGATGCAAACTGGGGTTTTTTTTAAGTCCTTGGATGTGAATTAAGTGAAACAACTTTTTTACATCCACACCGGGTGTATTCCTTGTGCGTGTAATTTTTTTTTATTAACTCCTGTTAAATATTTGCTGAACTGTCATGTCATCAAAGTATTCCTTCTGTCTTATTTTGTATATTTTTACAACTGTCACTACTTATTTTTCTCTATGATCTAATAAAAGTTTATTCGCGCCTGTTGTGCAATTTCTATGGATGAATTAGCTGTACCTAAAAGTAAGATGCTAAACTTTCAGCTCAGTGAGGCGAAAGTGCCTTCTTCCCGTGCCGCGGCTACGGCGCGTTTGCTAAAATCGCCCGCCGCGCTTTGTCATTTCCAGCCGATCATACATCGCTCCTACGCCTGAAGGTTGGACCACGACACGGGGGGCAAAAAAAGGATTCCGTTTAATCGTGTGGAGCCGGGGCGCCTCACGGAAAGCGGGCAGGGTCCGCGGAACGGAGCGGATCCGGGTGGCGGCTCCGGCTCGACGGCGGGGCTGCTTCCAGCCTCTCCCGCTCGCCTTGGGCCGCGCCCGGCACCGGTGGTCTCCGCGGGGCCGCTCGCTGTCGCCGGCAGGTGCGGACGGACCGCGCCTCGGAGCCCGTCCGCACCTGTCAGCGAGGCAGAGCGGCCCCGCGGAGGATGCGCGGCGGTGGCAGGTCCCTCGCCGCGGAGCCGGGCTTTTTCCTCTCCGCTCCTGGGCACCCGAGCGGCGTCTTTTCCTCGCCGGAGGCGAGCACCGCCAGGGTTTCCCCCGTTCCTCCCTCCGGCTCCGGCGGCCGCCCGTCCCGCCCGCGGGGTGTGGGGACACCGCGGGTCCCCGCGACACCCGCTCCCGCCGCCGCTCGGGGCGGAAAAGCGGCCGCGGCCCTCGAGGGGACGCGTCGCCTCGACGCCGGCGGCTCCGCGCGGCCGCGGGCGGGCGCGGCGGGGCGAGGGGCGCGCGGCAGCGCGCACGCGGTGGCGGAGGCGCGAGGCCGCGGCGCGGATCCTCGCGGGGGTCCCTCCGCGGCGGGACAGGGCGTGCGGGGCGGCCGCGGGTGGGAGCGCGCAACAAGTGCGCGGAGGGAGGCGCGGGCTGCGGAGGCAGGGTGCCGGGCGGCGTGTGGGGCCGGCGGGCGTGCGGGCTGTGGGGCTGCGGCGCGGGGAGGATGGAGAGGGCAGCGCCGGGCAGGGCGGGGGGCGCGGGGCGAGCGCGGAGAGCGCAGGGGCTGAAGGGGAGCCGCGGCGCGGGCGGAGAGAGCGCAGGGAAGGAGGGCGGGAGGCACTGGGGCTGCGGCGGGCGGGGGGAGGCGGGCGGGAGCCGCGGAGCGGGGCCGGGGGTCGGGGCGGGCGGGCGGGCGGTGAGGAAAAGGAGGAAAAGGAGGCATCGGCCGCGCGCGGGCGAGCGCGTGCAGGGCCGGGGGGAGGGGAGGGAGGGAGGGAGGAAAAGAGGAGGGAGGGAAGAGAGGGGGGTGGCGGGCGGGGGAGGGGAGGGAGGGGGGAGGCGGAGGGGGAGGAGGCGGCCGGGTTGCGGGATTGGGTCACGGGGAGGCTGCCGGGCCCCGGCGGCAGCGCCGCTAATTCCCAGGCCGCCCTTAAGGAATGAGGCGCCCCACGTGACGCTGGCGGGGCGGGCGAACTCCGAGCCATTTTGGGGACGGTGTCAGTTTCCACTGTGTGCCTTCAGCGTTGCATTCTTCCCTCCTCCGCCCTCCTCCCGCCCGCCCGCCCGCCCGCCCTCCTTCCCTCCCCGGGTCCCCGCCACCAACTATGAAATAACAACAACAATAATACTCGTAATAATAACAATAATAATAAAAGAAGGAACGCGAGCGAGGCCGCGAGGCGGAGCGGGGGGCAGAGGGAGAGACAATGGGCTGGTGGAGAGAGGACCCATCCGGACCGGGGCGACTGTGCGCTCCCAGCGCCTGAGCCGCCCGGGCGGCCAACTCGGAGGGAGCGAGAGAGCGAGGGAGCGAGCGAGAAGGGCCCGCGAGGAGCGGAGGAGACCCGGGCGTTCTGTAACTAAAATGAGCGGAGCGCAGCGGCGGCGGCGGCAATAAGCTTATTGCAATTGACAGCGTCTGCAGTTCATTTCAAGATGGCCGCTTGGCTCACATTCATTTTCTGCTGAACGACTTTTAACTTTCATTGTCTTTTTTGGCCGCTCCGATCATCACCCACCGGCTCCATTTTCCGGGTACGTATGAAGCGAGGTGTCGCCTTACCAAGGGCGGGGGGCGAAGGGGGCTCGGCGGCGGTTTTCGGCCGGTTTGGGGGCTGCAAAGGGGCGCCTAGGTGTCCCCCGAGCTCTCCGTATGGGAAAAGCGCTGACAGGCTGCTCTAGCCACACACACACATACAGACACGCAGCAGCAGCAGCAGCAGCCTGTGCACTCGCTCGCGTTACGCACCCACATTTGCAAATTTTAGTTCCTTTCTTTCTCCAGACGCCCCCTAAAACCTTTCTGTGCACATGGCCCCCGAGGAGAATATTTATATTTCCCGACCCTGCTGCCAGCCCGGCCCGAGCGCCCTTTGTTTAAAGGCAGATTTTGATTAAACAGGGACGTTCGTGAAATCTGGAGCTGCCTGGGTCAAGTGATTTCAGTCCTCCCCGAAAGAAATGTGTCTGGGGGAGGTTAAAATGTCAGATAACGCACCCATTTTATAGAGACGGAGCCAGCGGGGGGTAGCGATCCTCCTGGGGGGGTTGTTAGGCGCCGGGGCACCCAGCAGAAAATGTTATTAACTTAAGTTGGACAAGTACTTCTGTGAAATTGGATGGGTTGTAAGATGGCGGTTCCCAGTTGTTTCCAATGTCTCCTCTTACATTTCTGCTCTAAATGCTAAACTTTAGGGGTTTGTGCCTGCTGGGAGAGGCAAGGGGTAGCCAACGCCGGGAAATAACTTTTTTGGGGGGCAAGGATAGCACTTTGAATGCGATCTTGGGGAGCTGGGGCGTGCGGTTTGCTGGAGCCTTTGGAGCAAAGGTGATGTGTCTGCGGGACGCGGAGGGGGGGTGGTGTGTGTGAATTTCTTTTCTCTGGTTGGTATTTTTTTTCCCCCTGAGCCCGGGAAGGGTAAATTTACATGAAATCCTTTGTCAGATCTTAAAGATGTCACGAGTGGGCTCCTCGTGCTGCTTTTGGGCAGCACTTAAAAGTTGCTGGTGTTATGCTTTCATGATTGAATGGCCTTGGCAATATATTAGCGGGATGTTTCTGTGTGTTTGCTGTAAACATTTGCAAATAATCAGGGAAAAATAATCAGGAAAAAAAATCGCATTTCCATAAAAGTGAGGTAGTAACTTTTCAGCCTCTAAAAACTTTGATTCACTCCTCCACTCTCCAGAAAAGTCGAAGAAAACCTGGGCATGTGTGCCCATTTGCAAGCTTGGCGCTAAAGGAATTTTTTTTGCATAGTCTGTAGCGGTGAGAGCAGCTTTTTTTATGGGACTGTCCCTAAGACCAGGGACATTCTGGGAATACAGTCCAGAAAAACTACTTTGAGTGACTCTGTGCAGCCCGTCCTGGAAACTGAGACAGACTTGTGTTGCACTATGCCAGGGACACGAAGTCTTGACCTACCTGATCGCTCAGATATTACAAAATTAATATTTTAGTGTATTTTTTAAAGTAGACACATTGTGTCCTACGCCTAGTCCCAGGGAGGTGATTTAAGAGACTGGGGTCCTTTTGCACTCTGTTGCCAATATTCAGGTCTTTTCTTGCTACAGCGAGCTGGGCAGAGATACTTGAGCTTCGTGTCCCTTCTCTGAAAGAAGTACTGTCCTCTCCTTTAAAACATATGTGGCCATTCTTAAGCGAAAGAGTAATAACAGGCTCGATAGTACAAGTGGCTCTAGCTGATAATGGGTGAAGATGTAGAATGACGGCTGCTTTATTCCTGATGAGAGTTTTCCGAGAGGAGATGGGTGCAAAGTACACAAACCTACCCGAGCGATGCTTCTATTTTTTATGTATGTATTTTCTGATAGAGAACTGTCGAGCAAGGTTTGATAGCTTATTGCCTTTATAGATTTTTAATAATGTAGCTGATTCTTAGCAGGAGAATGCACTTCTGTTTTTCTTCATTTTGACATAACTTGTTTAAGGCCTCTGTATAATCGGTTGTCTGGCAGTGTTTACTTCTAGCAAGTATTATCTACGTATATTTTATGTTCAGTTGTTCCATGTGTCAGTGTGTAAATATATATTGTCCTGGCTAAGAGGCTGTTTGTATTTCTGTGAAGTGCTGGTATTCACGATGCGATCAGCAGGAGCAGAAAAAACATCTGAAAGGGTTTCCCTCGTACCAAGATATTAAACTCAGGCTGCTGTAGTAAAATGTGCTGTGTTCATGTTACATCCCCGCAGGCACAGACACGCGTGTGCCTGTGCGGGTGGCTTTTGGGGAGAAATTCGGTGCCTAGTTCAGCTCGCTGGGGAAAATCACTGATTTTCAAGATAGCTCATAGCACGTTGAAAATGTGCTAACTTTGGGCAATAAATAATCCGCATTTAGGGGTTGCTTCGACAAAACAGGTTTCACGGTTGAATTTAATCCCCCTCCATTTAGGAAGGGGCTACGCCTGTGTGAAATAAACGCGTTAATGTCTTGAAAGGTTTGTCCCAGTCTGTCAGAGCTGGGAAGGAATTCTCGGTCAGCCGACTTGTGTGACCTCGGTCACTGCTGGGCTTCTTTTTTTTGGTTTAGATATTTATGAATTATAAGGTAGTGAGTTGAACAAATAAAACACAGAACCGTGAAAGGAGCCTGTCCATGTGTAAGTACCTAAAGGGACTCCAGAGCCGCCAGCTTCAGGGCGCTGGGCTCTTCAGAGAGGCGTGCAGAAACTCCGTCTCTGCCTTTTCTGGGAAAAGCAAAACCTCGGTATCAGTTTAAAAGGAAGAAGCGGAGGGTCAGGGACCCTGGAAGCGACATTTAAACCGCAGTACAATGCAGCGGGGGTCTTGCTTTCCCGCACGGTGCTGGGAACAGCTTTGGGGACCTGGTCTGGCTTGGTGCTTCTGGCACTTTGCTTTTCTCTGTCCTGGCCGGCTGTGGTTTCATTCTGGGGAGTTTTATCTGCTGCTCACTCGAGGGTTCTCCTGCAGCAGCCAGAGAAGTTTCCTGGTCGGGGTCGCTCGTTGGCGCTGTGCACACTTCTGAGGAATATTGT
The DNA here is from genome assembly GCA_036630365.1 of Acanthiza pusilla. Classification (NCBI taxonomy): domain Eukaryota; kingdom Metazoa; phylum Chordata; class Aves; order Passeriformes; family Acanthizidae; genus Acanthiza; species Acanthiza pusilla. The sequence continues at coordinate 35,918,422 of JAXCHO010000073.1, forward strand.
ACCCCTGTCCTGGTCGGTTTGGCCGACGTTCAAAGCTTTTAGAAAGCTTGGTGTGTTGCCCCTTTTTTTTTTTTTTTTTTTTTTTTTTTTTTCCCCGGCTCCCTAACGTTGAAGTTTGCGAGTGGCTGCAGGAAGCCTCGCATCTTGGGCATGCGGTGCTGCGGTGAGAGGTGGCTCACAAGCTCTGCCTCGGGAGGAGAGGGGACCAAGGACAGGAGCTGGTGTGCTGGGAGCACTGACCTGGGGAAATTAATAGCTTGTACTGGAGCAACGTTCTTACATTACATTTTTGAGGATCTGGTTGACAGAAAATAATTTACTCTGCAATTGACGTGGCTGACAGGGTTTTTTTCCCGTGTGTACTTTCCCCTTTATCTCTTATTCCCTCTCATTTTCAACAGTATGTGTGCATCTAGCGTTGGTGCCAGTGCATCCGATGAGGTTTTATGGGTTTCAGACTGTGAAAATGACATTTGTTTTTCACTCTTGTCGCTGCATTGTGTTGACAAGGTGTTGATTTAGCTTTAGGAATGATCTGGTCACATGGTCCTTCGCATGTTGTCACTAATGTACCGTTTAAAGTCGGTTTGGGCTTTTTCTCCCCTCTCGGTGTGCTTTATTGCTGAAAAGGGGGGTTGCTTAAGGATCCGGAGACTTGTTTTCTCTCGTCCAAGCATCTTACTCTGGTGCTGCAAATCTCTTTACACCTTTTGCAAAACTTTGCACCGCGCTCGCCTTGTCCGCGGGATGGTTTTCAAACAAGCGTTAAAAGGTGGGAGAAGGAAAGAAAGAGAAAGAAAAGGAGCTGGGGGAGAGAGAAAGGTAGGAAGGAGAAAAATGAGAAAAGCAGAGAAGGACGGAGCGGGGATGCGGGCGCGGTAGAGCGGGAGCTGGGGGTCGGCACCCCACTGGCGGTGCGGGGGGCTCGGTCCCCGGGAGCGCGGCGCGGTTCTGCTCGGCGGAGGGAGGGAGGGAGCGGAGGGGGAGAGGAGCTATCTCAGACCAGCTCCTCGCACCGAGTCGACGTGGAGAGAGGCCCCTGAGAGGATCCGAAATGGCCGAGGCTCGGGAGGAGCCTCTGGCACTCGCCTCCGCCAGGCTGAGACCCCAAAGCCCGGGGCCGCCCCCGCCGCCCGGGCTGCCCCGCACCGCGCCCGGGCACCCTCCGGGCTGTGGCACCCGACCCCGCCCGGGCCGCTCCCGCCCTCCCCCCCTCCCTTCGCAGCCGGGCTCCCAGACCCCCGCGGGCTCCTTGGCTCCTCCACCCCCTCCGCCAGCCCCCGGGCCCCGCGTCCCACCCCCTGGCCCGGCCCGGCCCGGCCCGGCCCGCCCCCCCGGCCGCCCCCCGCCCGGCTCTCGTGTGTTCCCAGCGGTGGCAGGATGCCAAGTGTAAGTGTAAGTTGCTATAGCAACCCCCTCGGAGAGCGGAGCAGATCCGGATCGGCACCGAGCCGCAGCGGCAGCCGCCCGGACCCCCCCGGCGGGCCGGCCCTGCCGCCCCGGTGCCCGGCCCCGCTCCGAGGTGCGTGTGTCCCCCCCCCTCCGTCCCTCCCCCCGCCGCCCCTCCCCGCGCTCCGGAAATGCCAGGGCAGCCGCACCGGGAGGCGCTGGTTCCCCTTTGTGCTGCTCGCCGGCAGCCCGGTGCCCGCCGTGTCGCCCCCGGAGCTCCCCGCCGCATCGCCGCCGAGCCGCCCGCGCAGCCCGAGCCGGCCGGTGCCGCCGCGCCGCGGGAACGGCCCGTGCCCGCCGGGGAACGGCGCGGTGGGTGCCGCGGAGCGACCGCCCCTCCGCGGGGCTGCGCCCAGGCCGGCCCGGGGCGGTGCGGTGCGGGGACGCCCCGCCGGCCTCGGGACCGGCCCTCGCTCGCCGCCCGGCCCCGCGCCGCCGCCGCCTTCGTCTTCCGCGCTTGGTCTTCCCCTGCGCCGGGGGATGCGATGCGATGCACGGGGGAAGGGGATGCGCCGGACCGCGGCACCTGGGACGCCGCCGCGCTCGTCCCCGCTGACCGGTCCTCTGTGTCTGTGTCTTTCAGAGCCGCTCCTCGCCACGCCAAAATGCACCGAACAACCAGAATCAAAATAACCGAGCTAAACCCCCATCTCATGTGCGTGCTCTGCGGCGGGTACTTCATTGATGCAACAACCATCATAGAGTGCCTCCACTCCTGTAAGTACGACCGGGCGCTCCGCGTTTTTCCCCCCGCCACTTCCCTCCTTTCCCGGCATCCCGGGAACACACACGAAAAAAAAATCCTCCCAAGCCCAAACCCCCCGAGGGGCTCGGGACCGCCGCCCTCCTCCTCCCCGACGGGAGGGGAAGTAGGTGTTCCAGCCGCGGTGCAGATTTTCTGGGGACGGCCCTACGGTCTTTGTTAAAGTAATAATATATGTACTATAAGCGTCTCCTTTTCATGGTAATTGCAGCGTATTTGGGTAGTTGTTTAGCTTAAGCAGCGCGTTGGTGACAATGGACGATTTGCTGTAGCTTGCATAGTTTAGAAAATCGAACCTTTATCTATGCATATCTGAGCGGCACCTACGAGCATCACTAAAAGCCTGTGGTGTTTGACTTCCAGTCTGTAAGACCTGTATCGTGCGTTACTTGGAGACCAGCAAGTATTGTCCTATCTGTGATGTCCAAGTTCACAAAACTCGACCGCTTTTGAATATAAGGTAGGAGAAAGTTGCGAAGTGCTCACTGCATCTCTCGTTTTGCTTTATATGGGGAGACCAGCAGTAGTCGGTGTCAATGTTATCTCTTCGTCTGCAATTTAAATCTGAAAGGGCCTGACAATTTACAAGCTAACTCGTGTGTATGTGCTCTCTTTGGTGTTTCCTCACTGATTGAAACTGAAGATGCCTCTAGATGTGAGACAGAAAGTTTTTGTTGGTCTTTTTTAGCATACACCGGTCATTGATGCCTCTTCCCTCTCCCCCATTCTCATGTGTACCACCCCGACTGTTCTTGTCTCCGCTTTATCTCCAAGACATGCATCACTCCAACCATAGCTCCTAGTCATGAAAACTCCTGCTGCAGCTTTCCAAACTAAGAGGCAAAAGTCTTTAAAGTATCATTTGCCTTTCAGAAACATTTTTGTTGTCAGCACTGCATTTTGCTCTCTGTATTTTCTAGGGAGGACATGTAGTTTTTAAGGCCTTCCTTCGGTCTGAGAGGGTTCTTTTTCAGTTGTGGTAACACAGATGAGTTTTGGTTCAGAGTGGTACTTAGAGCAGGGTTAGTTTGATAACAAGGTCCTGTAAGTTAACTTTTTATGACTGGCCTCCCACTTTGTAGAAGATGCCTCGTTGTTGTGAAAGTTTATAAGTGAGGAGCTGCCATTTAGATTAAAATATTGCTTCACCTGCTTAATTTTATGTTTTGGGGTTGTTCTTTTTTCAGGTCAGATAAAACTCTCCAAGATATAGTATACAAGCTAGTACCAGGCCTTTTCAAAAGTAAGTAGTTAAATAAGGTATTTTCTTAAGACCAGAAAAACAAAACCAGAGCCACTATCCTGTATCAATACTGTGAGTTACAGAGTAACTACTAAAAGAAAAATATATGCTTTTCCATCTAGATGAAATGAAAAGAAGAAGGGATTTTTACGCTGCTCATCCGTCGGCTGATGGTAAAAGCTTCTCGTTTGCAACTTTAATACATGTAGCATTGACCTAGATGTTTTACTGTTTCCTTTTTAACTTACAAGTGACGTATTACCGTCACAGAATTTTAAGAAGTCAGCATAATAAAAGTTTATTGTTTTAACAGTCAGGTAGCTTTCATTCATTATCTTACTGTGAAGATTTTTTTTCTTGTTACTGAGAATTGCCATTCTTCCTGATTTGAATTTCAAAATGTAAATTATTGTGGAAATTTCTGTGCAGCTGCCAATGGCTCTAATGAAGACAGGGGAGAAGTGGCTGATGAAGACAAAAGAATTATAACAGACGACGAGATAATAAGCTTATCCATTGAATTCTTTGACCAGAATAGGCAAGTTCCAGAATGGCAAAATTTTATGTTTACCTGTTTGATAGCACTTGTATTTATTATTTGTTGTAATCGTGTAATTTTCTCTCACAGACTGGAGCGAAAAGGAAATAAGGAGAAAGAAAAATCAAAGGAAGAGGTAAATAACTTTACTCCAGAGGGAACATATCACACACACACAACTTTGGCACAGGTCTGTAGCTGAGAAAAATATGTAGGTATGTGTATCTAGAACAAAGGAAGCACACCTCCTATTATAGCACTAGGTACAGAAGAGGTAAACATTTTCATACAGCTGTATATGCAGGCAACTTTTAAAAATTAAAAATACCTGCAGTATTATTTTTAAAGCAGAATCTGATTTTTTGTCAAAGTTTGGAGGAAATATTTAATAATTTATTAAAAAATAATATGTATTGCATATGCAACCTAAAAAGATATTAAATATAATAAAAATATTTCTATATAAATTTAGTTACAATTTTAAACTACTTTCTCTAGAACTGTAATTTGCCACCTATTTATAATGTGCCCTCTAAGACAACAGGCATTGTTGTATTACATTTCATAATTTAGTAAGGTGCACTTTTTAAAACATGAAACATTAGAATGCAACATTGGTGGAAGTAATTGTTTGTTCTCAGTAGTCTGATTTTCTTTACTATGCTATTAGGTGAATGACAAAAGATACTTGCGCTGCCCAGCAGCAATGACAGTGATGCATCTAAGAAAGTTCCTGCGGAGTAAGATGGATATACCTAACACTTTCCAGGTACCCACGGGGAAAGAGTGGGGGTTTTTTGTTTGTTGGGGGGGGTGGGTTGTTGTTCTTTTGTTTGTTTTTTTGGGGGGTGGGGTTGTGGGTTTTTTTGTAAGACTCATTTTCTCATTACGGCCAGTCCCAGCAAGTGGTAACAGCCAAGTATTTCTGGTGTGTATATATACCTTATAAATATACCATATTTGGTTTATTTTTAAAATATCTGTCTGTAAAGTTTGGTGACGCTGTATTTTTTTTACTCCTGTAAATACCAAAGTATTAAGAAATTGCTCTTTGATGTATTTGTGACATCTGTGACAGTGGGGCTACTTTCACCTTAGAGCAATCATGTGCTAGAGGTAGATGCCTGGATGCTCCTTAACGCAGGGGTTCGTATCTTGAACAGATCGATGTGATGTATGAAGAGGAGCCTCTGAAGGACTACTACACCCTAATGGATATTGCCTACATCTATACCTGGAGGCGGGTGAGTATTTCCAGTGTGTCTCCTGGGGGGGTGCAGGTTGTGGCCTGGGCAGGGCACTTACCAGGGTCTCCCTTTTGCTTTGCAGAATGGGCCTCTGCCCTTGAAATACCGGGTCCGACCTACTTGCAAGAGGATGAAGATCAGTCACCAGAGGGAAGGCTTGAATAATAGTGGGGAGCTGGAAAGTGACTCTGGGAGCGACAAGGCGAGCAGCCCAGCAGGAGGCATCCCCTCCACCTCCTCCTGTTTGCCCAGCCCCAGCACACCAGTCCAGTCTCCTCACCCCCAGTTCCCCCACATCTCCAGCACCATGAATGGCACCAGCAGCAGCCCCAGCAGTAACCACCAGTCCTCCTTTACCAACAGAGCTCGGAAAACATCGATAAATGGCTCCTCAGCCACTTCGTCTGGTTGATGTGCCAACCAGGCTACCACCCTCGCCCCTCCTTTATATAGATCTCTCCATGCCATTACAGCTTTATAGATGCTAATCCATGTGACTATCATCCAAATTGCTTTCTTTTGTAGTAACACTGAACTTGGCTATAAATGGCGGACTAGGTGACATTCAGGATGGACGTTAATGAAAACGCAAGATTGAAATGTAAATTGTTTTCAGAGGACTGGGAAGCAAACAAAAGTTACACCTTCACCTGTTCTGAATGATGTGGAGTTGTTTCTGTCCCCATCATCTGGAGCCAGGAGTCTCCAGAAGTCAATACAAATCCTGGGAAGTAGTTTGTTAATCCAGACTAACTCCTCCATTGCGTTCTCTTCGATTGTTATTGTTCTTATACTGTTTTGTGAACCTGTAGAAAGCAAGTGCTTTTTCATCTTGAAATCCAACAAAATTGAAAGAATATGCATAGAAAAATGCATATATGTAGCCATGTCACTGTGAATAACAATTTTTGCGTATTAGCCATTTTGATTCTTATGTTGCATCTTTTACTTCTCTGTTGCTGCGCAGAACCGATCAAAAGAAAAGTAAACTTCAGTTTTACAATCTGTATGCCTAAAAGCGGGTATTACCGTTTTATTTACTGACTTGTTTAAATGATTCGCTTTTGTAAGAATCAGATGGCATTATGCTTATTGTACAATGCCATATTGGTATATGACATAACAGGAAACAGTATTGTATGATATATTTATAAATACTATAAAGAAAATATTGTGTTTCATGCACTCATGATATGGTTGTTAAATTTCTAAACTGGTTCGACCCTTGCAGATGCCGCCTGTTTGAGCTTTGCTCATACTGCAAGAAACACGTTGTGTGTGAGAGCTACAGTATTGGGAAAGCACATTCAAGTCTCTGATAACCTGGAGGCAATTGGCAATCTTTAAAGGATTTTACTCGCTTTGTCTTTTTTTTTTTTCCAAGTGGAATATTTTTACTTTACCAAATGTTGAAGTGATACAGTTAAAAAAAAAATCAAGGGGCATGGAAGTTTTAGACCTGTTTGATTACCTTTTTATTTTTTTTGGTGTGGTGGGACTGTGTTTTTAAAAGCACATGGAATCATTATAGAAGCCATAAACTATTTGATATAAATTTTAAGGAACCAGCAAGTGGCTGGATGAAGGCATTTTATCTAAATTTGTTTTAATATATATGTATGGTACAGTACTAACTTCATTAAAATTTAACAGGTACTTTAATATTTCCAATAAATCGTGGAGAATGCCTTCTCTTTAATGGCCTGCAAGTAGGTGCATTTTATTAGAGGCTTCTAAGGGTGGGGTTTTTTCAATAGGAGGAACATTTCCACCATAAAAGATGAACAGCCCAGAACACTTTTCAGTTTGTGCTTTGCTTTGGTCGAACTTTGTGTGTGTTCATCACCCATCAATTATACATTTGTGAGGGTGTTTATTCTATATGGATATTGTTTCATGTTTGTACGGAAAAATTGTAGTTAAACATTTCATTGTCTCCAGTCTGCAAAAGAAGCACAATTCTTATTGCTTTGTCTTGCTTATAGTCATTAAATCATTACTTTTGCATATAAATTGCTGTTACTTGTCCTGCTTGTTTTTATAGACCAGGTGATTGCAAATCCTCCACAAGGTTATTGCTTATTGATGTATATGTCTTGTTAAACAAGAGTTGATATTTTTTCCTGTAGTAAACATGTACAGTTCAATTTCAACAGTAAAAACTTCAGTTTTATATACACGAATAACTTTCATTTATAGCTGATCAAAGAAATAAATAAAAGGGATAATTCATTGAAAAGTAGCAAATTAGCTCTGTTGATAATGTGGTGTTAAAGGACAAACATCTTGTTCTCATGGGAAGTGTTTCTGGGTGTACCAAAGATTTCAGTGAGCAGAACAGTATAGCATACTAAAATAACAAAGAAAAACACCCCTAGAAATTGCAGTGATTTGGTTGCCTGCCTTGAAAACATCTGCTGTTCTTTATTTGACCCCGATTTATTCTTGAAAATAAGCAAATGGTGCATCCTCACATCCCACTCAGCCACAGGTTTTACCTCCTATCTGTTCAAACTTAGCCCCTGTTAAACTGCACTGCCTGGGAAGGGAAGAACTTGATTTTTGTGATGGTGAGTGCCATGTGCCTGTGGTGTTCTGGGTAATTTTTTTAAGCCTCGGTGGAACTAAATACGTTTTAATATAAAGATACCTCTCAATGCAACCAATTGTCTATCTTGGCATGATTCCCTCAGCTACATGAGTGAATCATACTGTACTGGTTGAATTATTTCACCCAAAAACTAGCCCTGAACCTGCAGCAGAGGCTTGTACATTAGCACACTGATCAAAATGTGCTTAATTTTACTGGAAGCAGCAGTTAATCATGGCTTCTAGTATCAATACAGAACTATTCTCGGTCTTTGTGGAGTGCCCGTGAAGCACTAGGCAATTAAACAGGAGTTGGATATTTCCCTCCGAGATTTACTAAGCTCTTACAGTATTTTCAACATCTCCCAATTTAACATCTCCTGTCTGAACAAGAGCAAACGCTCTAGTAGCTCTCTTGCCGAGCTGCAGAAGCCGCCGAGGATGTTTGTGCTGCCATGTGAAACTTTTGTTTTGCTGCTGGCCCTGCGCAGATGGCACTGCGATGCGTATATACTGCTAAGCACAACTGGGAGGACGATCAAAGATAGCATCTTGGTGTTCTACTTGTGAAGCTACTATGTCAGCCTTCCCGGTTTCACAATATTTTCCTCTGCATATACATAGTGACAGGTTTTCCTTTCAAATGTACCTGAATTCGCCCTGATAGGAAAGAAACCTCTGCTCGGTACATGCAAGGGAAATCTTTTCATTATCCGAAGTTGCGTTTATATTGATGGAGGGATAAAGGCAAAGTCTGCTGCGTTTTCCTGAGCGTGTTCAACAAGCAATCTGGTCAAGAGTAGAAGCAGGGGTGGTCTGTGCCCGCTGGAAAAAGATGTTTTTCTGCCTTCGTCCGACCAAATTTTCCGCCCTGGTTCAGTTGCCTGCAGCTCCAAGCAGCGCTTTTGTGTTCGGCACGAATGGGGATCCAGCCCCCGGGAAAGCAACAGAGAGGGAGCATGAAAAGCTCCATACGCTTCTGGAGAAGACGGGCAGAAACACGGAGAAGGAATGCAGAAATCTGCAGGGAGAGAAAGACGAGCATGACGAGCTTGGTGAGCCGAGCTGGTTGTCCCCAGTGCTGACCATTTCTCTCAACAACCTGCGCCGATGACTTCCAGAAAACCGGCGCTGGCGGGCGGGTACCGCCGGCAAACTTCCGACACCGGCAGAATCCCGTGGGCACGAGAGGGGAGCGGCGGGCGGCACCGCCGCGGCGCCCGGGACCCGGACAGCACCGGGGGAGCTCCAGGAAACGTCGCGCGAAGACGACGCTCCTCTATTTTTGAATGATGGGAAGCACAGAAACCCGACGGCGGAGGCAGCGGCAGCGGCGGGCGCCCTGCCCGACGAGGCGATGGCTTTGGTCCTCTGGCCACAGCCGCCGGGGACGCACCGCCGTCACCTCCGCCGCAGCACCGCTGCCCCAGGAGTCGCTCGTTTCGCTGGGGATTTTCCAAGCGCGGCCAAAGTAAGTCTTCCCATGGCCGGTACCGGGGCGAACTCTTCTTCCTTCCGCCTCCGCCAACCCTGAGCCTCTTTTCTTCTTCGCCGCGGCCCCGAACCGCCGATTCCTTAGCCCCGGCGGCGAAATGCTCCTGCCTTCCAAACATCACTTCTGGACTGTTCATCTCACACCACGCAGGAACTCCTGCAGTTCCGATCTTTGCCACCAAACCGGCTGACGAGGATCGGGCTGTCTCGCCGTGCCGGCCTCCGATTTCTGGCCCCGGCGCGGGGCGGTCTGCGGCGGCCCCCGCCGCAGGTACCGCAGCGGGAGGAGGGTGGCGGCGGCGTCGCCGAGCACCTCGCGCCCTCCCAATTTTAAAACGGTGAAATTCTGAGACAATGTTTACTCAGATAAGTGTTTCCTGTTTCCGCTGTTAATTTTTAACGTTCTTGCTCCTACTCAGGGTACTTGAAACGGATTTCCTTTATTTTACTATAAACAGTTTCTTTTTCATCTTTTCTGCCCGTCTCTTACCCGGAGGACGCCTAGAGAAGAACCTGCCCTCGCTTCCCAAGGGCTGCGGATTTCTGCTTTCCACAGCTCAAAGTCGTTGCCCCGTTCCGGGAGCTCCGACCCACGGTTGATTTGTGTTTTATTAACTCAAGGATGGGAAGGATTCTGGCAGAGAGGATTTTTTACTAGTCTGGCTCCCTCGCTCCTTTCCCCGCGACCAACAGAGGAGTCCCGCCAGAACAACGGAAAAACTTGTAAAGCCCGGTGTGGACCACGCAATTCTGGTCTCGCCGTCTTTGGGGATGGGATATTTGTTTTTATTTAACAGTGACGATGTGGGGTAAAGAAAAAAAAATCACTGTCGGTAACGGGTAGAGCACGAAGGACACGTAACACCCACGGCAAAGGAGGTTTTCCTGCCCGGGTTGGGCAGGGAGAGGGGCTTGCATGCCCGCTCGCTGCGGCGAAGCCGCGGCCGCGACGGGCAGGACAGCGGCAGTCACGGAAAGGCCGCAAGTGGCGGCGGCGGAGGCGGGCGCTGCCCCAGCGGGGCGAGGAGCCCGCGGGCCTCCCAGCCGCCGGGCGGGCGGCCGCTGCCCGCCTCGGGAGCCCGGCCGCGAACTGCGGTTCTGCTACGTTTCTCCCCGCGTCGCCTCCGCCGGCGGGAACGCGGCTTCTCGGGCCGACGTGGAAACGTGGCGCTCGGTGCCGCCGGTGCCGCGGGCGCGGCCGGGCCCCCGCCGGCTGCCCCTCCACGGGCGGGCCACCCCGCTCCGCGCCCCCCGCGCCCGGGCAGAGGCCATTTTGCGCCTGCGCACCTCTCGCGCCCGCGGAACTTCCCCCGCGCCGCCAGATTCGAACGGGGCTGCGCGGAGCGGGACCCGCGGGGCTCTCGCCGGGCGCTCCGCGCCGCGCCCGCCGCGCACGGGCCCCGCCAGCGCCGTCCCATCGGCCTCCGCCGGCGGCCGCGGCGGGTGCGCCGTCGTGCCTTTGGCACCTCTCGGGCCGTGCCGGGTCTGGCCGGGGGGCGGAGGGCACGCCCGGCAGGCAGAACGCCCGGCAGGCAGCACCCCCGGCCGCAGCGTCCCTCCGCCGAGGCGCAGTGGTGCTGCCGCAGCCTCCGCACCGTCCTGCGTCCCGTCTGCTTTCCCCCGCCTCCTGCCCTTTAGGGTGCTCCAGCCAGCCCGGACATTTGGGGATGTGCGCACCCTGACGGGTGCATTCCGGGCTCTCCAGCAGCGGAGCGCCGCGGTCCCGTATCCCCGTCCGCCCTGCTGCAGGCACACGGCCTCCCGCTGAGGGCAGCCGGCACCAGCCCTTTCTGGGGCACGGTGGGGTCCCGGAGCGCGCCCACGGCCCCGAGAGGTAGGAGGGGGTCGCGGTAACCATTTGGCGTATCTATTTTCATGGCCCGCAGCTGAATATCGCACCTCGTCTAGAGAGACAAAGGGCTGTAAGTTCCTATCGCTGGGGACAGGCAGATGACTTCCCGGTTCCCCACGCCGATGCTCTCAACGGTGTGGAGGGGGCACATTTTCAGGAGTGGCCGGGTGAGAGCTCCCCAGTGGCACGGAGGTACTTTCCAATAGCAGGGGCAGCCAGCAGCCCTTCCCCCTCAGCGCCCGCCGCCGGGCTCCGCGCCCCCGCTGTCTCTCGGCCGCCGCATCCCCGGTGGAGGAGGCCGAGGCCGGGAGGAGCCGCCCCGCATCCTGGGGCCTCCGCTGAGCGCCGAGCTTCCAGGCACTGCTGCCAGCGGTGGCATTTCTTACTCCTCCATGTGCTGGGGATGCTCAAGAGTTGCCTTCTCGACGAGGCGCTTCCTGATGTGAGACAAAATCGTGGAGCTGATGGAGGCCTCCGAGGTGGACTGAGTCTACAAAAAAAAAAAAAAAAAAAAAGCAAAACCAAAAACCAACCAAAAAAACCCCAAACCAAACCAAACAAACCAAACAAAAAAACCCCCCCAAACCCCGAAATCCAAACACAAAAATCAGGAAAAAACTGCAACAAAATAACAACAAAACCCCACACTGCATCAAAGAACCCCCAAAGAACCCCGTATACACAATCCCAAAATTTTGAAGGGGAAATTAGGAAAGAAAACTCCTACAAAACAAACAACCAAATGAAAACCAAAAGACTGCCCAAACAACTAAAAATCAACATGCCCAAAAAGCTATGCTAACAGTAGACTGAATGGAAGGTGTTGGCATGGCCATGGTGCAGGGATGCTGAGTGAGTGATGCCCCTGCGACGCAGCTCTCCCTGCGCGGGGTGCGGAGCCTGCGCACACCCTCCGCAGGCTCCCGACGCCGGCAGCGCGCGAGCCGAGCTGGGCTGCGCGGTGCGCGGAGCCGCAGCTCCGCCGGCCAACGGGTGCTCCGGTGCGGCCGGTCCGGACGTGTCCCATCCGAAGGGATGGCACTTCGATTTGTAGGTTGGGTAGGCTGGCTGCGAAGGGCAAAGTGCTGCGGCTGGAGCCCCGGGGGACAAAGCGCTGCTGTTCCCCGGGGCTGGGGCTGTCCTGCCGGGCAGGTGGGGAAAGCCCCCGCGCACCGAGGAGCTGGCAGCAGGGGGGACCGGCGGAGGCGAGACAGGGGCTCAGCGCCGGGAAAGGATGCCTACAAGCCATGAGCTGCCATTTTGTCTCTTTTAAGAGGGTTGGCTTTCCCCTCTCCTGGAGCGCAGTGCGCGGCGGTGGCAGCATGTCCCCGTGCCCTGCCCCTCCTCGGCCATCCTGCAGGGAGGCAGCTCGGGGCGGCATGGGAGGTCCCCTCGGGAAAGCGCCCATCAACCCCAGCCTTCCCAGCCCCGGCGCTCTCCCTGCCACCTCCGCCCTAGGTGCTCGGGGTTTGCAGGCTGTTCAGCTGATTTGTTGCTAATAGCAACCACACGACAGCGATTTGCAGCCTTTGCTGCTGCCAGCGCCTCTCGTTACACCTTCTTCTGCAAACCGGGATACGGTCGTCTGGCTGCTGCCTGTCCCCACCCCTCTAACCGCAGCAGCCAGGGACAATAATGTTGCCGGAGGACGGGACGGCCGCGGGGCGAGCTCCGGGCTCCGCTGGGCACCGCGCAGATTTGGTCCTTCCACATCAAGCGCTAAATACTGGCCTGCATTCAGCCGCAGCCGCGCAGGCTCCGCGCATTTCGCTTTGTGTGGTAGCATTGTTGAGAGCTGCAATCCGACCGGCGCGGGGGGGGGAGAAGCGCTGCTGGGTTTACATATGTAGATGCGGGCAGCGTTCAGCGCCAAGCCAACACACACCCTCCCCCGGAGCATCAGACACAAAGGAGGACCTCGTTCCTTTCAAGTGCCCAGAATAAATTAAGCTCCGGCTTTCAGTTTTGGAACGTCCCAAAAATACATATTTTTTTTTAATGGCACTGCACAAGCGCTGACGGTTCCGCAGGAAACCAGAGGTGTAACCATATGCACGTGGTAAAAAGAACTCAGCCCTACCAGCTAATATTTCCTGGTCCCATCCTGCAAGTCAACCTGACGTGTTTTGCCCTTTTCCGGTTTATTTATCCCTCAAAATTTTTATTCAGCTTTTCCTAGAGTAATGGTGACGCACCAGTCTCAACTAGCCAAATATGTACCGTTTACACGTTTACAGTTACAAATATCCGCTCAAAAGCCAGCGTCGTCCTCTTGGGTGAAAAAGAAGAAGTCCTCTTTCTAGGGCGTCTGAAGTGGCTCGACGTTTCTGTCTTTGCCGCACAGAAATAATTTACTCTATAGGAAGGTCTTACAAACTAAACTCGCCACCAAAAATCCGGAGAGGGATCCCCAAAATGGCGTGAGTCCCTGCAGCCCCAAGCCAAAGCTCAGGGAGAAAAAGGAGAGAACTCTCTATTCCTATGGTCTCTCTGACAGAGTTTTTGCTAAAATCAGGTAATGGCACAACCCAACTTAAATTTGAAAAATAAACTATTCAAGGATTCAAATTAATTTTAGTAGAGGCTACACGTGGAGTTGGGGATTCTCCACTCAGTGTCCTCTCTTCGAGAGAGCATTTCAGTTGCCTACCTCTCATTCACTCCCACTAACCTTTCCACGTTCAAACTCCTGGCTTTCAAAAACCCAGCACTTCCAAATCCGATCCCTGGGAGAGTTTGCGCGTTGCTCTTCCCACCAAATGAGCTGAGTCGTGCAAATACGGGATTAAAAGCCCTAATTTCTGTAACCCTATGAATATCTCCTCAACGCCTTGAACAATTTGCCAGGCGTGTGGCAGGAGGAGCAGACCCTCCGGAGGCAGATGGGGTGACCCAGCGCCCTGCCGACGGGCGCGGGGGGCAGCCGGGGGCGGTCCGGCTCCGGCACGGCTGACCCGCAGCCCCCGCGGGCAGTCCCGGGGGCGTCCCGAAGCCGGTGGGGAAGCCGCCGCACCAAGGCACGGGAAGACCGCACCTTTTAATGGGCGCCGTGCAGTTTTAACTGTGGAACATCCGCGGCTTGACCAGCCGAGGCACAGCGGGGCATGAGCCGTCGAGGGGCAGCGAGCTTCGCCCTGGACCTGTCGCCCAGTGCCCTTCCAGCCGGGGGGTCCTGCGAGGGCGACCCGGCAGCTCCCGGAGCTGAATCACCTGTTGCCTCACACCCGCAGGGACGAGACCGAGCCGGGAAAACCCACGCCCTCGGCACGCCTCGCCCCCCAAAAAACTCCAGGAGCAACTTCGTCCTTCCCAGTCTTGGGGGAAAATGATGCTTCCCCGCCCCGTTCCGGGGGTATTTCCGAGTGGATCAAAGTCTGAGATTAAAGAACACCCACCAGAAAGCTAAGGCACATTATTCATTTGGATAACTGCTGTCTATTCCCCCGGTCTCCTGTTTATTTTTTAAGCTGACGTGTGCGGTAACGCAGTCATTACTAACACCACCCGCTTAAGGATACAGGTTTCCTACTAATGAGCACACCAGCAGCAGGCAATGAAGTCTCACAACTACGTCATTTCCATAAATGATTTTCCGTCTTCAGTACTTTTGCGAGAACCGGTGACATTTCCGTAGACTGCATTTGCATGGTGTTTATTCCTCATTATTATTATTAACCATGTGAACAGACTTAGAATCAAGCAACGAAGTGTAACAGCAAGTCTTGATGAAACTCAGGGTGCGTTTTGTTGTTCCTTATCCAAACATTAGACTTAATTAGACAGATAAATCAATTTATCTGTAATCGACACATCTGCTTTTTTTTTTTTTTTTTTTTTTTAAACCTCTGGAAGTAATTAATCACCATTTGTTTATTTTTTATTTAACTTAGGAGCAGAAATAAGTATAAAGAAATGTGTTTAACAGCTGTTCCCTTCTCAAGTACACATGGTGATAATTTCCCAAAATATTTTCTGTGGCAAACGACCTTCTCACCAATCTGATTTTATTTGTCTTCTTTATTTATAAAGAATAGCACATCGCCTGTTTAATT
The DNA here is from genome assembly GCA_036630365.1 of Acanthiza pusilla. Classification (NCBI taxonomy): domain Eukaryota; kingdom Metazoa; phylum Chordata; class Aves; order Passeriformes; family Acanthizidae; genus Acanthiza; species Acanthiza pusilla. The sequence goes on from JAXCHO010000073.1 coordinate 35,933,649, forward strand.
TGTTTGCTTAAAGAGGTAATTTTTTTTCGCACTAAATAATCCTGGAAACACGTAGCTCATTTTAGACCAGGATATCTGTATGTTAGCCCCTCTCTTTTCAGCTGAGCAAACACAGACATGATTTTTTAAAAATTCAGACGTCTTTCTTACACTTTTCTAAACTTTTAAAAGGCAGCTGAAGTAACTTCAGCGTTCCAACTTTAAGGTATGAGACAAAACTTTATATTAACTGTCAGATAATAAGTTTGTATAGTGTCAATCGTCTGATTTTGTACGTCTAGAGCTTTGCAGGACAAATTACCAGCCCATGAAATCCTGAAGCCACTATGCAATAATGTGTGGCTACAGAAAGTGACATTCTGTATTGAATATTAACTCTGATTTTCTGTTGTGGATCACAATTTCTCTTGGAGTAGCCTGATCGATAGCAGAGATAACTATTACCTTCGTTCACAAGCATCCTGCGTCTTGGGAATCGTCCTCAAAAGGTACTGGGAGAGATGCAGAGTCTACTTCTATTCAAACCCTGATAACACTGATTTAATTTTCCAGTCCCACTGTTTGCATTAGTTGCTATACAGACCTCCAAGGTTGTGTTTACTCGTAGATGCAACCATGTCTTTGCCTACCGGTTATGAAGAGAATTATTCATAATTAGTCCTTATGGCCGGACACCAAGATGGGAAAAAGTGGAAGGCAGTGTGCAGCTACCAGAATGATACGCTGTTTAAAAAAAAAAAAAAAAAAACCAACCAAAAAACCCCCCATTATATTGCACAGGAATAACTTGTGTCTGTGCCAGGCAGAGAGAGGGCTGCTGCCGGACCGTCCTTCCCCGCCGTGCCCCTGCCCGCGCTGCTGCCCCTGCACGGAGAGAGCGGATGCTGCTCCCGGCCACCTGCGACCGAGCGGGGCAGGGAGCTGCCGCTGCGCGGGTCGTCTGCGCGGATGGGTGCGCTCGGGCAGATCATTAACTGCGCTGTGCATCGTCTGCGAAAAGCCTTCCCTTCCAGCGGGGCACGGCGCTTCTTCCGCCCCTCTTCCCCCCGTGGCTCCCGGCGGAGGCGGTGGCTGTAGCTCACGGGCTCGCCCCCTGCGCGTCCGCGCTGCCCTCACCGCCCCTGCGCCGCCGCGCTCCGCGGGTGGAGGGGGCTCCGCGGCCCTGCGCGGGACAAGTTCATTCCCGTACGGCGCAAAAACCCCCTGCGTGGGTCGTCGCGGCGGCTAAGGCAAGAGCGGAGATCCCCGAGGAGGAATCGCGTCGGTGGTGAGAAAGGAAACAAAAAACTAAAATCAAAGGACTTCACTTCCCGAAGAATAAAGGCGCGGCGGGGGGCGAGCAGCTCCGAGCTGCCTTTATTTTTCGTTTTGAATTTTTATTTTCCCTCTGCAGCCAGGGAGGGGAGGGAAGCGGGAGCCAGGCAGGTGGACCCCAGAGGACCTGCCGGGAGATGCGCTGGATTCCGCCGAAGCGGAATCTATCTGCCTATCTGCCCGCCGGTCCCTTGGGAAGTTGCGCACCAGCGGAACGGGACAAGGGACGCGCCCCCGGCGGAGCAGCCCATCCCACCGCTGCGCACAGGCGTGGCGGCCGCACCGCCGCTCCCAAATGTCAGCGGGGGCGGGCAGGCCCCGGCCTGGCCGTCCGACATCCCTCCGCCAGCCTCCGCTCCGCGAACGCGCCGCGGCTGTGGCCCATACACGTCCCTGCGCTGAGCCCGGCACCGTCCGCGGGCGCTGCGCCTTCCCTGGCCATCCCCATCCTTCCCCGGCGCTCCCGGGAGCAGCAGCTGCCGGTGAGAGGTGAGTGCGTCCAGTCGCTGTACACGTTTTCATGTCACGTCGTGTTGATACACCCCCACAGGCGCTGTGTGTGTGCTACAGACGTGACACAGCGGCGGTCCCCTCTCCGCGGAGCTGCCGGTCCGCACGCCCCCGCGAACGTCCGTAGGTGCCGATACCCACACCCGTACCGGCACGGAACATGAAACACACGCGTGGGAGCCGCCGCCAGCCGGGCACAGCCCGCCGGGCCGCCGCTCATCCCATCCCATCCCATCTCATCTCATCCCATCGCATCCTATCTCATCCCATCCCATCTCATCCCATCGCATCCCATCTCATCCCGTCCCATCTCATCCCGTCCCATCTCATCCCGTCCCGTCCCCACTGGCACGGCCCGAGCGCGGCGCGCGGAGCCCCGCGGGGCGGAGCGGGCCCGGGCGCGGCGGGCGGGCGCGCTGACGTCACGGGCGAGGCCCCGCCCCCCGCGGCTCGGCTTCCTCCCGGTTGCCGGGGAGACGCGTCCACAGCGCGGAAATCCCCGCGGGCGCGGAGCCCGCCCGGCGCCGCCATGAGCCAGCGGCAGGTCCTGCAAGGTAGGCTGGGCCGCGGGCCGGGGCCGGGGGAGCGGGGCTGGCGTGGCGCTCGCCCGCCCGCTGACCCGGCTCCCCGGCGCTGCCGCCCGCAGTGTTCGAGCAGTACCAGCGCGCCCGGTCGCAGTTCGCGCAGGCAGTGGCCGACCTCGCCTCCCGCCCGCAGAGCATCGACACCCTCCAAAGCGCAGGTACGCCAGAGCCGGCGGGGCCGGGCCGTGCGCGGCCGCGGGGTTTTGCGCGTCCCGGGGCGGGGCGGGGGCAGCGTGGGGCCGCCGCGGCCTTTCCCCGGTCTGCTTTTTTTTATGTGCCTCCTCCCCTGCTGGCCGCTCAGTTTCCGGGGATTTTTTTCCAGTAGGATTTGGCCCCCAGCCCTGCTTGCCGAGTCCTCCTCGATGCGGTGGGAAAGTAAGCTGCGCTGGGCAGCTGCGGGCAGGTGCCCCGCGTGTCTGTGAGGAGGTGGATGTCTCTGGCTGTCACCTCATGTTTATTTCAAGGAAAATTTCTCAGTATAACCCTTTTAAAAATTTACTTCCTCGCGCTTCTGATACAGCTTTGTGTGAAGTACAGACATTGGAATTCCCGGTGAAGCCAGCTCTGAGTTACCAAGGAAATCCTACTTTTAGAATGAACTATTTTTATACTGGCTTTACAAGTTGTTCCTGAATTCTTCGGTGCTTTCTGCCGGCAGATTGGCTCAGTTTAGGAGGGATTTGCTTTTGTTATATTGCTGTCATGGGATCTCGTGAACCAAATTGAACATTTTTAGAAAGAGGAGCTGCGGGAGCACTTCTACCAGCTGTTGTGCTGCTGGCATCTGGCAGACCCACTCCGCTCGGCCAAAGTTCCTGAGCTTAAAAGAGGGAAAAGAAGTGCTTGGTAATTGATTACCTGAATGACCGTTTGAAAATGTAGATCAGAGGTTGGTTTGCCATGTGGTATTCATGAATTGATTATGTTTTGGTGTGTCTAGATTTTGTTTTTAATACTTGTTTCCCAGATCTAATAAAGCTGTCAGCCTTTTCTCAAATACAGTGACATCTAAGAAGCAAAAGAAAAAGAAAACCAATAGTGTAAATATTTACAACTTTCTGTTATTGTATTTACAACTATTTATTTAAATTGTTTTATTAAAAAATCTGTCACTTAAATTCTTGCTAAAGAAACATTTCCTTTCATTATGGGAGTGACATGTTGACACCAGGCCTTTTGTATTACCTTGCTGTGGCTCTTGATTTTTTGTTTTGTTTTCCATCTTTTGGTGACTTAATGCCATTGCTGTAGTTTATACAAGAGATCTTTGTTTGCCAAAGGGATGTCTTGGCTATAGAAATAATTTATGCCTTATTTGTACGAAGAGGTCCCTCTGTGTCCTTTTACACTTCTGGTTTTAGCAGCTCCCAGAGAGAGATCCCATATAGGCAGGCTTCTTGCAGCTCAGCATTTAAAAAATGTAGGAAGTTTCTGTTTTAAGAAAGCAATCAGAGTGCCAATCTAACTTTAATTGCATTGTATTTCTTTTTAAAATAACTATTTTGATGTAATCTGGTTGGTAACTTTGCCTCAAAACTGATTTTTTGCTTGTGCAGAACAAATAATCAGTTCACAGGCCTGAAACTTTCTTCTGCACATAGCTGGTGTTGGCCTGAAGGTTAATTTTGCAAGGATCAGGCTCTGGGTAGTAATGTGGAAATGTGCATTTGTGTAGATTATCCTATTTGGCTGTTTCTGGTACTGAGCTGCTTTTCCATAGGCTTTCATTCTTCAGATGCTGGAAAAGAGGGGAATGTCTGCAAATATGGCTATCACAATTTGTTTGGATGACCCACAAATATTTTACCATCTTTCCCACTTGTGTCTTTAAAAATACTTTATAGTTATATAATTGCAATGAGAGCTGTTCATTTTGGCCTTTTCTGGATGTGCTAGATACAAGTTTTAAAACGGCCGCCTAAATTATATGTGATTAAGTGTTTTTCTTTAAAACCTCCCACCAAATAAAATGTGATTTGGTCCTTTTATTAGAACACTTATACAAATATATTAGGACATAGCTATCTAGCAGATAACTGGTGTGCCTTTTATAGTCTTGTTCTAGTGAACGCTGGAGCAATGATTTAAGAAAAATGTCTATATGTGTATCTCTATAAATCCATATTTAAAAGGATTTGTGGCTTGTTTCTTATTCTGGTGAATCAGAATTCTAGCCATCCCTTATGGAGATCCCTGTTTTAAGGAGATGAAGAAAGTCTTTGCCCTCTATCATTTTACATTAGCTACAGGAGTCCAGGGCAGGGTTCTTTTGTTGGATCTCAAAAGTTGTGAGGGTTTAGTACTTTTCTGGCAGAAGCAGAAGGCAAGATTAAAGTGACTTGAATTTGAACAAAGTTAAATCTTTAAAATGTACTGTGATGTACTCTTGTGTTAATGGTCTCAGTTTATATTCCTGGAATAAGAATGAAAGATGAATGCTCAAGGAATAAAGCATCTGATCCCATTTTAGAAGTCCTTTTGATAAATACTAAATGTCTTATAAGGAAAATAATTACTAGTTTGAGACCTGTTGTTTGTGGAGGTGTCTCTGGACACCATGTTAACATCATGAAAGAAGGAAGTGTTGAAAAAGTGAGTCTTTACTACCCTCTAAGCCCTGCTTCTGTGGCGTTAACCCAGGTACAAGCAGTGGTATTGTTGCAAATTTGGAGACTGCAGCCTGGAGGGGAGCAAGCAGCCAGGATCAGCTCCTTATGCTGTCTTGACTGTTGAGAAACCTTAAGAAAGAGAAACCATTATTGTGGAGACTCCTATGTATGACCTGTAAGGAAAACTGGTGGGAAGCTGAAAAGAGAGTTAGAAGAAGGAAAACCAGCTTTTCACAGGGCATCTGTCTTCTGAGGCTTCTGTATCTCGTCAAGTTCTGGAGCTGCTTTTCCCGCTGAGCAGAAATCTCAAAGATGTTGTAACCAGGGAGCTGGAATCTGGCCCTGGACTTTGACACATTTGCATGGCACTGGCTCTCTCCTGGTCAGGAATGTCCTGGGGGACTAGTGCCTGGGAGCTTAACAGCTTTCTGGTGGCAAGAAAGTGCAAGGAATGATCAGAGAAATTCTTTTGTCAGAACTCATTCCTGTGTGTTTTCCAGCTCTCTGATTTGCTTTGATAAAGTTGTTCCTTATGATTAAATACTACCATGAATAATGGCAGAATTTGTCATTTGAATGTTTAATTAGTGGATACTTGGGGAAAAAGGTCTCCTCCAAAACTCCTAAACCTTTTCCTTTTAGTAAATATACATATGAAACAATTACAGTCATTTTATCAAGTCTTGTTTCTTGAGGGCTGCTGACTAATGGGAGAAGCTACTTTGATAGTAACAACTTTAAATATACTCTTTAAAAGTAAATCTATTCATTTGGCAGCTACTGCTCTTGAAGTTTGGTACTGGAATGCATTACTCAGCTCCACACCCCCTCATCCTTCCAAAATTTAAAATCCCAGAAACAGGCTATTTTCAGTTATAATGGCAGATGAACTAGAGCTCTTGTTCTTGCCCTGAGATTTAGGAAGCTTTCTGTCTTTTAGAAGATTTAGGTGAAAATCTGAAGTGGTTCTAGTATGTTTATAAGTGTGGTGGTCGCTGAGGGTCTAATTTTTCGTTCTTTTCCTTGTGAAGTGCAGCTCTCTGTAAATAAATAACCCCTTGAAATTGCATTTTGTTTTGATTTATTTGGAGGCATTTACAATTCAGGATTAATACATGTATCAGAATAATTACTTCTAGGCATTCATTTTTGATTGATTATTTGATTATTTTTTATTTATTTATCTTTCATTAGAACATATGGTGATGAGAATGTTGCTTTTAATATGCAAGTTATTTAAGGCTATCATTGTGATTAAGAAACAGTTTAGTCTTGCAACTTTGACTTTAACGATATTACAAGATCAGCTCTTTAACCCCTTTTTTGGGGCTAATCACATTCTTTAGCATAATGGCTGTGGAAGTTATAGGGAAAGCTGAGTATGGAGCATGGAAAAACAAATCTGAAGCTGTGTGGTGCAGCAGCCTGTGTGCTGGGGTCCTGCACACCTGGGTTCCCTTCCCATCGCTGCTGGGGTATTTTTACCATCTCGGGCAGATAACTTCAGCTGCTGTTCCTCTGCCTTGCTGGCCAGTCTGCACGGTTCCAGGAGAGTTCCAAAATGTCACTGTAAATGAAGATCCCCTCCCAGTGAATCTCTCCCAGCTGTCCTCCCTCTCCAACAGCCCCCAGCCCTGAGCCCAGGTCTCCCTTCCACTGTGCCTTGGTATCAAGCTGCTTCTCAGGCCCTTTACTCCAGGACTGAGCCCTCTCCTTCTCTTTTATCTCTGGACATTTCCTCCTGTACCTGTTCCTCACAGTCCATGTTGGCAAGAGGCTAAAACCTGGAGGCAGGGCTGGTCTGAATCAGACTAGGGTTCCACCACCAGCCCTCGTGGCATGGCAGATTTTCCCCTATTTTGTGATCTGTTTTTGTGTAGGTAAAGGGTGATGTTCTCAGTATTAGTTCTCTACTGGCTCCAGAGCTGGTTACAGGCTTTGAAAGCTATTTTTCCAGATCTCTGGATTGGTTTCAGGAGCCTTTATTTTTAAGAAAAAGCTGCTCAAATTTATTTCCCTCCTCCAACTACATTGAGTCTTTTTGCCCATGCTTTTCTCAATTTTCTTTCTGATGTTTGTATTTTAAATGTACCTTTTTTGAACATGACAGTCAGACACTTGGCCCTACATAATTAGAATCAGACTCTGGGAAGGGATTTTAGGATATAGTTCCATATTTTTCATAATATTAAAAAAAAATGCTTTGATAGCACAGTGCTTAATGGAAAGTCTACTGGGGGCATTTGGACCTTGCAAGAGGATATGCACGGACAGACTCCAGTGCCTCCATGTAGCCAGTTTCAACACTGGGGTTTATGTACCCTCTTTTGTAAAGGATGCATACAGCTTTGTAGTGTTTTGGTTGTTGTTTTTTGGTTGTTGTTGTTTGTTTGTGGGGTTTTTTGTTTTATTTGATTGGTTGGTTTTGTTTTTTTTTACTCTTTTGTTTGTTTGGTTGGTTCTTTTTGTTTTTGTTGTCATTTGTTTGGTTTGGTTTTGTGTTTTTTTAAAAAATATTTTTATTTTGGGTTAAAAGCTTTACTGAGCTTTAGCATCAGGAGAAGTGGGAGAGGATTATGCAATGTGGCATGGAAGGCAAAAGGTTGTCTTTGCAGTTGTGGTAGATCAGGTGTGGAGAGTGACTTTCCTGAAGGCTTGGTGACACGGTGGTGCCTGATGAAGGGAAGAAGGAGGCTGCTTTAAGGAAAGTACGAGAGAGATGACAGAGAAGGAGAAAATAAATGCAGTCAGAGCTGGAGGATTGACTTTTTCTGTAACTCAATCAGCTGAAAGCTCAACTGCTCCAGGATACCTCCTCTTCTCAGTCTCCTGGCCTGTCTGGAGATTTGCAAGTAAAAGGTCAAACCCAGAATTTTTTTGAAACTTCAGTCTCATCTTAACGAGTGGACATTAAAAAGAAGCAGCTCCCTGTGACCACCTTGGTTTTGGTGTGTCTGTGCATGATAGCGTGGTGGCCACTAATAGCCCTGTAAGGGGTATTTTCAGAAATTTGTCCTCTTGTAACAGGATTAGTTCTGCTTCATTAATGCAGAAACAGGGTCTGGCATCTAAGGAGGAGAAACTTACTGTTCCTCGATCCTTCAGGAATCTTCAGTGATACTGTCAAACTGAATCTGCATTATGTCCCACACCATCTGGTAGCTGCTGTAGGAATTACTTGATTACCCAGTCTCCGTTACCAAACTGTATTTATGTTCCCTTTGATCTTTGAAGGATTGTAGTTGTGCTGTGCATGGAACTGTCACAGTGAGGAGTCCCTTTTTGTGACGAGTCACACTTGAGCAGTATGTACTTGAGACATGCACACTCTGCTGTCTCTGGAAGAGGCTGTGTCAAGATGAGCGAGTGTGAAAATTCTCTCTCACTGCTCTTCTGGGAAATTTGTTCTAAGTAGGGGACTTACTGCAATGCAGCTCCTAGAAAAGGGTAGTTGAAGACAGGGTGTTGGGGTGAGGCAGAAATAAATTTCGATTTTATTTCCTTGTTAAGTCAGCTGAATTTGACATGAGGAGCTCTGAAAAATCAAGCCGGTATGATGAATCTTTGAGTGCTAGTGTTAGCGCTGGGAATGCTCTGAGTGTAACAGGTAGCGCACAAAAATGAGAAGACATTATCTTGGTCCAAAGCATAAATTAGAAGGACAGCATCTTCAAGACAAGAGTGTGTCCAGTGTAGAATGACTTTTCTTCCACATTTTAAACCAAAAATTAATTTTCCTTTAAGGAAGGAGGATAAGGTAGGAGTCGTCATCCTCAGATGCAGAAATGGAAAGAATTACCAATGTAGTGATATTTCTCTGATTTGTGATTAGTCAAGTTTGACAAGGATTTGATGGGGATGGGAGGAGGGTAAAGGTATTCTTCATGAATTCCAGGTTGTTTAACCCAAGAAATCAAAATTGCCAAGCAAAGATTGCGATGTCCAGAACAGTGACTATTTGTTTGCTACAGAAACTTAGAATGAAAAAAATTGGAACCTGCTGCTGCTCTGAGTGATTTTTTTTTTTTTTGTTTCCCAGATAGGCAGCAGCCTGCACTCGCTTGCTAAAAGAGAGTGCATCAGGCCTGTATGTAACAGCTCCACTTGAGAAGTGTGTGTTAAGAGTGATTCAGCTTCTAAAGTGTGTCATTCTTTGAAACAAATTTGAGTGGGAAACTAAGGATAGAAAGGGGAATCGTTCCTTGTCCAAGGTCAGTCAAGGTTCTGTGATGTAAGAGAGAATATTTGGCAGTAATTCTCTGTTACTCAGTTTCTGAGTGCTAGTGGGAACTCTTCCAAAACAAATCTAGTCCAATAGTCTAAATGCCTTATTTTGTAGTTTACTTTCTGTGTGGTTGCTTTTGAATTGGAGTTAATGAATTTCTTACTTCTGTCACAACAGACTTACTTAGAAGAAGACCAAAGAGTTCTAAAGTTTTCAGCAACAAGACACTGCAGCTCCCTGATCTGCATGGCCCTGTTCACTTGAGTGAATGGTCAAGATAAAAGGAAGTTGTTGGAAGCTTCTTGCCTATTTTCCTGCTCTAAGTAATGTTAAATACATTTGAATTTAATTAAAAATGCTGATAGGAATCCTGGCTTGGACCTTGTTGGAGGAGTAGACTTTGCTGTAAACAGCATAGATGAAAGGAAGAGATCAAATAGAGGAGGTCACCAAATACAGCTGTCTCTGGAACAAAGAGCTGGGTTGGGCCCAGTGCAGGAAAACCTTATCCTGTGTCAGGCACATCTGTCCTTTTCAGCATTATGTTCAAAAATCATAGAAGGAAAGGTTGGATATCTTGGCTTTCCTATAAGTGTTTTAGTGGAGGCTATAGAATCTCTATGTAGCTGTTTTCACATTCTCAGACTTAATTCTTTTTTTTCCAAGTGCTGTAAAGAAAGAAATACTAGGTTTGCTGAAGATGCAAAAATAATAATGGTGAAAACTCCTCAAGCAGTTGGTCTTGCAGAGTAATTGGAGGTGATGGAAAGCATCTTGACACAGAAAGAAAGTGGTTTTAAGAGAAGGTGGGAAGAAGAGGTAAAAGCTTTTAATTATGTTCAATGCACTGGCAAAATCTAGGCCTATACACTTCTTTCAATTCTCAGTTAATTTGATGTCAATATAAGGCTGGTACAGCAACAGGAATTGATTTTTCTTTGTCTTGTTCCCCCAAAACTCTTTCCATTATAATTATTTGTCCGCTGTCTCTTCTTACATTCAAACATAATTTTAAGAAAATATAGTCTCCTTGAGGACCAGCACAGTTGCTATTATTTCTAAACATTTTTTTTCTAACCCTGTTCTAGCACCTTGTGTCCTTTCTTCAAACAGTAACTCCCATTTAATTTTTCATCTCTTTCCACACTGTAAGATGTACCAGCTAAAGTAATTAGCAGTAGAACATTTTGTGCTGATGCTTAAATGTCATCACCAAACTTTATGTGGTTTATACTGTCATGAAATGAAGGGCATTGGTCATGGGGAGGCATGCTGCTTGGAAGCATTTTCAGATTCAAGGCTTTTTAGGCTGTTCTAAAAGTGAAAGCTATATCAGCTAATCTTGAAAATACAAATTATATAAATCTCACATTTGGAACAACTCAAAGCACATATGTATGGAAACCTTGTTAAATATGGTTTTACATTTTGCAGTACCTAGTTATGTCACAAAGGTCAGAAGCATGTCATGTGGTCTGGACCTGGGTAAAGTAGTTCTAGTCTGTTTAAATGTCACTGGATTCGAGATCATCAGAATTGAACTGTCTGACACATCCTGGCTTAATGTCCCAGCCATCAGGCTCTTGGCTTTTTTAGGGTCAGGACACTGCATGCTAAAGTGTTCTGTTCCCTCTCCCCCAACCACTTCTAACTTCTCTTTTATATTAGCAAAACTACTTTTCCCCCTTTCTTTTTTTCTTTTCTGTTAATTAAATATTTTTGTTTTCGTATTATGTCAAGTCAAAGGCTCGAATGTAGTATCTTTACAGTAAATACAAGTGAACTACTTTAAACTGTTCCTGCTTCACTGAAATACCTTCAATGTAGATAGTAAGAACAGTGGGAGGTGTTCAGATGGTGCAGATGACTGGCTAGAAGATAACAGATGATACATCGCGTTGGCCCCAACTCCTATGTTTGTTTTTACTTCCAATTTAAGTATGTGGTGGTTTTTGATATGAAGCATAACTTGCTAGTGAGACCATACCTGCTATGGAGAGTTTGTGAGGGGATGTCAGTATGATGACCACATTCTGAAGTAGTGATTTCTGCAAAGTGCTACATGAATTCACATTGATCTTACAACACTGAAGGATCTATGTTTTGTCATTTGGTACACAGGAGGCCTCTTTCAGCTCCCAGTGGCTTTAACAGAAGGGTAAGCAGGCCCCAGCAATATTACAGACCTGTTTCCATAGGTTCCATTTACTTTTCCACTTTTGTGGTGTGTCCCCATGAAATCTGTGTTATTTTGCCTTGTGAGCATGCTGGGAGGCTGTACCTCTCATGACAGTGCAGCTTTTGCCTGGAGTATTAACCTTCCTACAAATTTGTTGCTGGATAGCATGGCCTCCATGGTTAGTTTTTGTGGGTCCTCCTTCTCAACCCCTACAGAGCCATGTATAGATGATTTGGCTATTTTCTTCTTGCTGGGAGCAATTCGGTTTTGATGTAAAATGAAGGTGAGAATTTTACTGCTGCTCAACTTACTTTTTTCTTTTTAGGGAAAGAAGTATGCTACAGGTGTAACTTGTTGTAGCCTCCATCCCTTTGGATGATTCCTTGCTCTGAGGTCCTCAGCGTTTCCTTGTCATGGAGTGCCTGTTGAACACCGGGGATTTGTTGCTTGCCATTAGGCAGTGATGCCCCTGTTGTGGGACTGTCACACCAAAAGGCCTTTGTTCAGTGCTAACAACCATATGAGCCCTTGAGAAGGGAAGTCTTGCTTTCTTTCACTCTCACTCAACTACATCTTTGTATTCGTAAATAAATGTAGTGGAAAGGAGTGAGAGATATGAAGATATGAAGATACCTGTAGTTCTGAGTGCTCAGTGTTCTGTTGTAGCACATCTCCATTTTCAGAGACCTCTGCTTTCTGGCTGAGGTGTAAAGCTCCGAAGTGTTAATTCATGCGGCTGCCTTCTACAGGGCCAGCACATTTGAAGGATCACAATGCAAGTAGTTTTCCCTTCCCAGACCTTGCAAATCACATTTTTTATGGAATTTTTATGAACCATTTGGATCTCATTTCTGTCCCTGCTGAAGAGTCTTAGTTTAACAGGAAGAGCTTCCACATACAGATTGGTCATCTTTGATCATTTTTGTTCCCTTTCACTGAACCTTTTTCAGTTCTACTCTAGCGGAGGGTATTAAATTGTAGGATAGTGATGACCCCTGCTTTGGCCTCTACCCCTTTCCAAATAATCCTTAGCACTCTGTATAGTGTAGTGTATAGGGTAAAGTTTCTTCTCTACTACTGAGCAAGAGCAGGGATCGCTGTGGAACTGTCTGTTCCAACACTGAGATCTTTCTCCTGGTTGGTAGTAATCTCTTTGGGGTCCATCACTGCATATGTGAGATTGGAGTTGTGTTCCCTACCTGAGGTCCATTTCACTTGCCATTTTGTTATCCAGTCATTCAGACTGTAGCTTCCTATAGTTTTCCTTGCTGCTACTTTCATATGCTTTGTGCTTAGCTGATGCAGTGTGAACTCATCAGTGAATACAAATCATAAATAATAACATGATAAGAAAATCTACAACTCTTCTATCTGGAGTATAACGTATTATGGATATCGGTCTTCAAATCAGTAATTTCTTATAACAGATGAAATGTAATTTGATGTAATTCAATGTAGAGGTTCTGCTGGCATGATGAGCGAGGGACATGCCAATGTCCTCTCACCAGAATCTTCAGATGGAGTTTCCCATGCACACAGTAACACATGTATTTGAATATGTTTGAATATACCTTGTTTTCTTGTGTAAACTTTAAGATGTATTTTATAGATATTTGAATACACCTTATTTCTACATGTGACTCTTTTTATATTTCAGAATTGTTTTGTACCTATGAATAATGGGCAGGAACATTGCTGTATGTCAGCAGTACTATCCAAGTGCCCACTCCATTTCAGCAGAACACCTGGATTCTCCATGTTCTTATTACCTGGAAGAGTAATTTAACAGGCTTTTATGAGCAAAGGCAAATGTTTAAAAAAACTTCTGCTTACCAAATCAGCTTTTCTCTTCTTGCTGCAACTCAGGTGTAGTGAGTTTGCTGAGACCTCTTTTGATGGATGTTGTCCCAAGCATTCGACAGACTACTGCCTTGGCTCTTGGGAGACTTGCTGATTATGACGTGGACCTGGCAGAGACGGTCGTGAAGGCAGGCATTCTTCCACAGCTCATATCTTCATTGCCTGAGGAGAATGTAAGGCATGATTGTTCTCTTAAGTAGTATTTTTTATAACTATTACACAGGGGAAGGGAAATCTTTCTGTATCAGCATCTGCTGTTATTCTAATAGGACATTAAATGTTCTGAAGTCAGAGCAGCATGTGTGTTTGAACCCCTGAGAGATCACTGTGTACTGTATGCCTAAGTCTGACTTCAAATAAGCATGACTTTAAAATATCATATTACCGTTTAATGCACTATGGGAACTACATTCATTGCACTGTAACATTTTTAAAATGTTGAGTGATGCTTTGTAAAAGGTCCCTCTTCAAAAAGGAGACAGTTTGGAAGCTGTGGTGATAATTGACTACGTTTTGTGGATAATACCAGACACTTGTGAAATACATATAAAAACCCTGAACTTCCATAACGAAATACTTAATATCTCTGAACACAGGCTTTTGGAAATCTATAGCATGAGAAATAACAAACCTCTGATACAGGAATATATACTGAAAGGTTTTCTTCTTCATATTTGTCAAAACCAAACAAAGTACAGTCACAATTGCAGTGCAAATAAATCTGGTGGTTTCTTTCACTCCCTCACATTTCTCTTCAAGCTCTGTGTCTCTTTCAGCTTTGATTTTCCAATGATACTAACCTATATTAACACAAATACTTTCAAGTAAGGTTCCTAGCAGCTGGAAAATGACAGCTAAAGGGTTAAGTGCACTGATACTGCAGCCATATTTAGATTGCTGCTTTGATTTAGGAAAAGTAGGTTTTCAATGGAAATATAATTTGGAAACTATATGTTTTCATTTTCTGACTTTTGAGGAAAACAAAGATGTAAGTGTACTCATTGCATACTTTTTGTGCATATAGAATCATTGCCTATACAATTAATGCTGAAAAAGAAAAAGCTAAAGAAAAACTTTGATGGCAAGATAGTGGTATAGCATGAAAAGAAAGTAAAGGTTTTAATTAGACAAGGTTGTAAGCATTTTGGTTATTTTATTTCTATTTTTAAGGAAAGATGCAGAACTAAACTCTACCCTCTGCTGGTTTAGAAACTACCCTGTGCTACAACTTGAAATGCTCACTGAATTAGGTTGAATACCCTGAGATAGCTGTAATTAAGGGAAGCAGCAGCAAGACTTGTGTGAGGTCATGGAAAGCTACTATGCCTTGGTGACTGAGGGCAAGTGAAGGAAACTCATCCAGTTCATGCAGAGTTTAGTAAGCAAACAGTTTGTCACTTCCTACAGGCAAAAAAACCTTTTTCATTCCATTTACTCTTAGTGTATCAACGTCTATATTTAAGGGTGAGATTCTTTGAGCACACAATGAATACTGTTACTACTGATTTATGGGGAACAGTCACAGGGTAACATCCCAGAGCAATGTTTTATCAATTAAATGGAGCAAAATTCAGTTTTACAGTGTTCTGACTGTGCCTGTGAATATGATTTGTTTGTAAATAATGTGTTTTGAATAACGAAAACAAAGAAGTGTTTTTCTTTGCCAGGAGCATAATTACTTAACAGAAATGACATACCCGTGTTTGTATAGACATAGACTTATGTAAACAACTATGGGTCCATAGAGTTCAGCAAAACTTACAGTAACTTACATTATCTAAGGATTTGACCATTTGTCTGTACTGTTACCCTTAACTTCTCTTCCCCCTAAATGAGGTTTAATGCTTTGCTTGTAAATGATGTATAATGTACCTGCTTGTAGGCCTTAACTTAGAAGACTGGATTTTTGACCTTAAGGAATTATATCAGAACTGGTAAACTAAGGAAGGTAAGAGTATGTGTTGGAGCACTGGAAGATGACTGTGCTCGTTAATTGTTAGCATGCTCTCTGTTGTGGTTTTAGCCAATGCCAGCTATTAGACTGCTTGGCAATGCTTGGACATGGTTTAAGGGATAGCACAAGGCAGGGACAGTTTCCAGTAGCATAGATGAGGCCATTGTGCTTTGAGGGAAGAGGAGTTTAGGTGGATGGATGTGTTATGCTGTGTCACCTTCCTTTAGGGCCAGGGAGTGGGTCTGGGTACATTTTACTTCCTGGGGGCCCATTGCAGGTACTGCTCCGTTGCCATACCTTAGTGCTTTAGATCAGGCTTTTGAAGGTGTTTGGGCACCTTACAGGATACACAAAAGCACTCACGTGGTTCTTTGTTTTTCTGGACTTGATCCAGAAGGGATGTGGGCTGTGCAATTGTTTAAATTTCGGGTACCTTGACAGTAGGACTAGCACTGTAAAGTGCCCAGGCTCCCTGTGCAGAGCAGGGAAGAATCAAGCATCTTGGGATGAGACCAAAGGCAGCTGGCATACGGAGAGAGAGCCCTCTAGAGCTTGTCCATAGGGATGATCTGTCAATGCCCAGGCTGCAGGGCATACTCCAGGCACATAGACATAACCGTAGGTTACTTGTGCCCCCATGAGTCTTGCCTCTTCACGTGGCAGGGGAACTGTCTTTCTCACAACATGATTTTCTCTGGCTGGAGTACTTTAACTGGGCTCTGGATTTTGAAACTGCAGGAGACTGAAATGTGACTTTTTGAGGGAAGGCTTAGCTGTGCTTTTAGAAGAAATAGCTGCTGCAGTTGACATGGGAACCCCATGATATGTGCAGTGTCATGTATTATGTATACATGCTGAAAACATGTGTTTGGTCCAGCACTGTGGGATATGGACAGAATCGAGACAAAAGCTTGGACTTTGCTTGGCAGAAGTGCCAAGGTGCTTAGCCGTGTTCAGAGAGCTTTTTTTGACACATGCAGAAGTAAAATTGCAGGCTGCTTGGTCAAAATGGAGGGTTATTCAGTATTGGGTGTTCGTGGGATGGGTTTTCAGTATCCTAGCTGTGGGTTTTAGTCAGTATTTAGGCATTTCAGGATTCAGATAATAAACTCTTTTATTGGATCTAATTCTTTCTGTCTCAGTTTCCTTTTTGTAAATGTAAGTAATGTTTTCTCATAGAGATGTTGTGAGGATATCAATATTAGAAAGTGTAAAACCTTGCAGATGTTACAGATGGGTAGAATTATTTTAGGAGCTTGCCCTGCATAACCTGTGTAATCTGGTTAAATATGTTAAAGAGTTATTGTTTTTGCAGCTCTTGTTGTTCACTACTCAAATTTATCTAGACTACTATCTCTTTCCCATATCCTCTTAGCTCTCTGATTTTTTTCTGTTTGTTTATGCACTTACTGGACATTTGAGATCATGAGCTGTCCCAAAGAACTGTTGGTTCATTGTTTGTGTGATGTCTAGTGGTCCTGATTTGGAACTGTATGAGAAATTGCTGCTACTAAAAAAGTCTAATTTAGGCATGTCGGTACTATATTATGCTTTGAACTTCTTAATGTTAGTGAAAGTTTGTTTGTTTGTTTCTGATTTGTCTAGCGTTACTACAAGAGAACAGCTGCATTTGTGCTAAGAGCAATTGCTAAACATTCTCTACAACTAGCTCAGGCAGTAGTTGACTGTGGGGCACTGGAAATGCTGATGATTTGCTTGGAAGATTTTGACCCTGGAGTCAAAGAAGCTGCATCTTGGGCACTTGGGTATATTGCCCGACACAATCAAGGTAACAAGTTTCACATGTGTTGTCTTTTAGCTTAATGTTATGTGATGATTATCATAAACTGCATTATTTTTATAAATACAACAAGATGCTTTTTCTTTCCTACTGTCACAAAATTTTAAATTTGGGGTAAAACCCTAGTGTAATCGTACCATTCCAAAAATGCTGTACCTTTTTGTGGGAAACTGGCATACCTGACACCAGCAGTGCCCGGTTATGAGATGTGCTTTATGAGGAAACGTGTTTGGCCTGTGGCCAGGAAAGGACACTCTGCTTTATTCCTCTTCATGGAGAGATTTCTGAATCTTTATATGTTGTGTAAGTGTTACTGCGGAGCCAAGTTTCTTTTGCTTGACATTAGTTCTTATTTTGTATACACAGTAGAATGGAGAAGCCTGGAGAGAAGCAAGTTTCATTTGGCTTACAGCAGTGTCTGCAGGATAAATAGGCCAAATTTATTGCATTGACTATGTTATCATTAGCCAGTAGACCACACTATTCTCTGAGAGTCAGGAATAGATCCTGGGAATCCAATATTGAGCAGTTCACTGCTGCCTCACAGGCAGTTGTATAACTCAGTGGCGGTGTCATGTTCCTATTTAAAAGCTGATCCACGTGGTTGATAGTTCTTTTACCATCTATTTATATAGTTCAAGTAAAAGTTTAGAGCTGTGAATGAAAGAACTGAGGGAAGAAACTGCTGGCTGGAAGGGATGGGAGAAATGGTTAGCGTTCATATTGTTTAAATTTAAACTAATTTTAGGATCATAACATTAACTCATGGTTTTATATTTGGTTTTGGCTCTAAAATGTACATAGACTGATTTTGGAAGTGATTTTCTTTGTTTTTTAATCAATACAGAATGTTGGACTGCAGAAGGCATGGGGGATTCCTCCTTCCCACTTAGAGGGTTAGCTTACTGGGACAGTCTCCAAAGTTGTTAGCACCTGTCTTACAGACTGCATTTTCTGGGGAACAAGTTAATTCTTGGGACACCTCTCTGGTAAAGATGTTTTATCTTTTGGTCACCAGGATTGAATTCTACCCTCGGTGGAAAATAATTGTTCCTTCCATCTGAAAGATGTTTATTTAAATATTCAAAGCATTCATTTTTATAAATGTGTGTTGTGTGTGTGTAGTGTGTGTGTGTCTGTGTTACTCTTAACGTAAACATTTCTGCAGTTTTGTTATGTCAGTAAATCAATATTGACTCACTTCAATTGCCCTTCATGCTATTCACTGCATGAATGCTGACGGAGCTTTAGGGCGATCCAGTTCACTCTGTGACAGCATTGTCTGCAAAGATAGAGGTGATGTGGGGGTATTGAAGGCAACAAATTCCTTGTACAAATTTTTATTCCATGGTTATGAATAATTTATTTGCTGATGGTGAATGGGTGCATACCTTATGTCAATTTACAACAACAATAAGAACGGCGTCCTCAGAAATTAGGTTGAAATTGTGAGTGCTACCAAGCTGCAAGCATCAGAACATAGACAGATCACTAGATGTAATCAGTAAAAAAATCCCTGAATGCCAACAAAGACCCACCAAAAGATCCCTGAAAAAATTGCCCAGCTACAGCCAATTTAGGGGATTTACGTTTCTTTATAACATAGTCACAGGATGTCTCTAAAATGATTATTGAAAGTAGAAGAGTTATATTGAAAAAAGGTCCCTCTGTGCATGATATGTTTCTTACACTGCTAGAAACATGCCTTTGCAACAGATATGGATGGAGATGGGATACAGACATAGAAAAATGAGATATAGAGGCTTGTTCTTATCAGTAGCTGGGGTGTACTGTTCAAGAGACTCTGGATTAGACTGACATGCTTGTGTTGACAAAATTTGGTGGTTATGTTTTTCTGTCATTGTGGACACATAATGCAGCTTTAAAAATAGAGCTGGGTGTGAAATTATTTTCCCCAGCCACAAAAGGTTTTTCAGTTTCAAAAATTGTTACAATTCCAAACTGAGACAATATTAAGACAAGACTTTTTCTCTCTCCTGAAAAGATTGGAGGTTAGGGAGATTTCTTTGCCCCAGAAAGAAAAGTTCAATAATTAGGGCATATCTCTGGGATTAAAGTCCTGGTCTGTTTTAGGCAGTATGTGAACCTCTGTCTTCATGAGTGCAATCAAAAGCTCCCAGCATTCAGTGAAAAATGTTTGCAATGGTGAGGGTCTCTCTGCTTTTAATCAGAAATTCCATCCATGACCTAGTAAAGCTACTGTCTAAGAACTGCAGGGTATGTTGCCATGAAAAGACTTCCATTTGGAGACATCAAGGCTTTTTTTTTTTTTTCCCTGATGAAAACATCCTCTGGTTAGCAAGTTCTGTACTGACTTCATACAAAAATCTCTTAAAATTAAGTTGTTCTGTGAACAGATGTCTCTAGAAGGCCTGTGAGATTTTAAGTCAAGGTGAATGTCTCATGAGGTTTCAAGACACTAGAAATCTTGCCAGGTCAGATTCCAAAATTTAGGAACTGCTCTTGCAGTTTTGCTCTTTCTTTCCCTTTGAGCTGAATTTCCGATCAGTATGCTGTGATTTCGCCATTCATTATTTCTACTATTTGTGTTTAAAAAGAAGTGTGAAGTGTTTCAAATACCATAAATACCATCAGGTCCATGAAAAATATTATGTAACATTTTACTTATACCATATTCAGTTAAAAGTGCAAAATTCTTTTATTTGAAGTATGCAACTAATTTGCTTTCCATTTTCTTTGTCTACATTAAAGGTGTAATTTATTAATTGTCTCATACCTGCTTCAATATATTGTAAATTAGTAGAAAAACAAAAATAAACAACACTGTTTATACTGAAGCATACTGCTGAGAGCAGAGTTTTGTTCATTTTCCATCATACAGTGGATCATAGCTCAGCTTGGAAGGGTCCTTGGGAGATTTCTAGTCCAGGTCCTGCTCAAAGAGCATCAGCTACAAGGACAGGTTGCTGAGCTCTTCAGTGGTTTGAGTCTAACCTCCACCCTCCTGATGAAAGGTTTTCCCACTGGTTCCAGTGGAATCTCTAGCACTGTGGTTGTAGTGGCCTGCATAAACCTCTGATTTTGAAGTGCAGCCTTTGGGTTACTTGTGGGAATTTCTAGAGTCGTTCTGTGCGGCCACGACGTGATCACACAGTCCTCAGAAAAATACAGTATTGGTGGTTGTTTTGGTCAGAACCTGCTGTTTCCTGTGGATGCACCTGCTACCACAGCACGGTCTGTCTGAGAACCCTGATCTGAACTGAAACTTGCATTTCCTTCCAGCTAAGGGTTTTGCTGCTACTCTAGTATGTGAATATTATATTGTATATTGTCAATATAATATTGAGCTGATTTTCTTTCTCTGAGGATGACCTGCACATTCGCTTTCTCACCTTCATATTTTTCTCTTTTTTTTTTTTTTTTAATCCATGCTATTTTTGCCAATATGTCAATGGTAGTACGGTTTTTTTTAACACCTTAAACCAGTTTAGAGTAATCTTGTAAGACTTCCCATTGTTTTCAGTGGGTATGTAGGTAGGATCTTGACTCTTCTTTGTTGGCTTTCCACTCTTCCTGATCACATAAACTCCTGATGACGTTTCAACTTCCTTTTAATTAATTTCTTTGTCCCTGATGATTACTTTTCTATTGACACAAACAAGCACAACTGTAGTACAACTTCAAGTTGAACGGGTGGCATCTCAGACTATAAATCTGTCTTTATTCTTCTACATCCATTTGAGTCTTGCCTGCAGTATGTCCACTTACTAAAATCTTCTTCATGTAGAGCTGGGTGAAAGCAATTAATTTATGGTCATTTTTGAGCCACAGTTCTCTTGTCTCTGAACATATGGAGAGTTAGATTTCCTACTTCCATTCCTGTAGGGAGAAATTTGACTTTATCATCATCTACTTAGCCAGGTTTCTTGAGCTGTATCCCAAAGTGAGTTCTAAGCCTAGGGTTTTCATAACCTTCTATGGAATCAAATGAGGTTCATACATTAGCTTTTCTCTGCTCTCTTTCTCCTCTGCAGCTATGGGTCTTGTTTTTGGCCTTACAATATAGCCTTGGCATAGTATTTGGAAAAGTCTTTTTGTAATTTGTTCCAGTTATTTTAATTTTTTTGACTGAATATTTGGTTTTTAAAATTTCTTCTTGACAAGTTTGTTTTCTCCTCTAACTCCTTCTCAGTCTTCATTTTTCCCACCCTTGTCTGTGTTTCCAATTGGATGGCAAAGTTTCACTAATGCTTTGGTGTATTGTCTGCATTAAAGATGTTCTACCAAGTAGGAAGGTTAATTGAGCCTTTTCTTGAGGAAAAAAAAAAATTATGATAGCATCAGTAATACTTAGAATTGTAATTTTGGGCTGAATTTGCAGGAAAATGTCATGGGAAGTTCTGTGTTTTCTTTTTTCTCTGCCTCAGCTTTTCTGATTTTCTGACAGTCCATTTACAACTTGTCTGTCTTGACACATGGTCCAGCCCTCCATGTGGTAAGTTATTAGCCATGAACCTTATAAACACCACTGGAAGAAAAACCATGTAATTACCCATGACCAACAGTAACCATCAGTATTTAAATGATATCAGACTTCTAACAGCAAGAGCTCATCTAAATTGAATCAGATTTAGTTTGCTCTTTTGAAAAAACTTTTACTTTTGCATGCCTGAGTGTAGCTGTGGCTTGAAAGTATTGCTCTTTCTCTCCCTGCTTGAACTTCGTGATATTAGCTCATAAGACATCAAAGAAGGCCATTCTTCTAGTACTGTATCCATCTTGACATTATATTCTTGATATTAGCATCTCTCAGCAGTCTGTGGGCAATAGAGCTGGTTGGTCTGAGGTTCTGAGGCACAGTTGTATGGGTTCATCTGGGCTGTTGGTCAGTGTACAGCAGCAAAACACAATCTGAAGAAACTGAGCATGGCTTTTTCCACGAAAACCTGACTGCAGCTTATATCATATCAATTAGCTAGTTTTCGGATTTGTTTTTATGTACATTTCACTTCATATTTGTAAAACTGAAGATACAGAGTTTGAGTTTTGTTGAAATCTTATTATTTTTGTATGTTTGGAGGATGCACACACTACATTTTCAGTCAAATAGTTATTTGAAAAATGAACTAGAGTTAATTTTACAGATTCACAGAGTGTTCTGAATTGGAAGGGACCCACAGGGATCATCAAGTCCAACTCTTAAATAAATGGCCTGTACAGGAGTTGAACCCACAACCTTGCTGTTATGAGCACCATGCTCTAACCAACTAAGCTAATTTCAGGGTATTGTATTAGTTTAAACATTACTGCATTATTTAATTTTTTAAAATGAAATATTTGTATTTTCTTTAAAATATCGTGTCATAAAATAACATACAGTGTAAATATTTGACTTATCACATGTATTGCAGTGTGTGGCTGTAACACACTAATTGAAAACAAATCTGGTCTGGAACATTATTTGGATATTAACAACGTAATGATGACATGACTTACAGATTTCATGAAAAACTATATTAGTCTATGTATATTTAATGAAGTATGCTGTATTTTTCTTAGTATGAAAATCTCTTTATGGATGGACTATAAATCAAAAGCTAAGTTAGAGTCTTGAAATACAACAGCCATATGTTGCCATGGTACTGTAAGTCAAGATAAATGTTAAAGATAATAATGGATATGCATAATAAGGTGTAGCAAAACCGAACGAAGAACCTAATAGATTATTGAATCCCCAATGATTTTTACCACTTTTTCAACACTATTTTAAAATAGCACAGCTTGGTTATAATATAAATTTTGCTTCTGCTATCCAGTAATTCTCATTTTAGGAGTGTGATTAATGTTGCATATGCAGAGAGAGCTAATGAATTTCTAATAGTGTAATTTTTGTCCATGTCAGCTAATCACATGCTCAGATTTAAAAAAAAAAAATTATTTAAGGTGCAGTTAGTTAAGGATATTGTGCTAATCTCAGACACACAATATCACTGATGATATTTCTCATTGGTCTAATTGTGTATGATAACATTTTCATGTCATTAAAGTATAAATTGTGTCTCATCCCATGTATGGTAGCAAAGACCAGTTTTGATCAGCAAGTTCCATTTTTCCAATCTTTTATGTAAGATAAATCTTTTATGTATGTTTTTTGTATTTTTGTTTTTGGCATTTGATCTATGCTAATATCTGCTTATCATTTAAAGAGGGTAAAATGCTCTCTAATTAGCTGGTTGGTAAAATTTTGGTACTTTGGCTTTCTGTGTTGTTGTTAGCCATGCATAAAATGCTTTCCTATTGATCAGTGTAGAATAGCCAGGGTTTAAACAGCTGACATCTGCTTACTTTAAAAAAAGAAAAAGAAAACAGAATAACAAACCATTTCAGCCTAATCTACCTCAAATGTGTGCATGTAAATGGGGGTCCATCTATTGACCTGCATTCTTTTCAGTTGTGGATTGGTCCACACGGTTTATGAAACCAGGAGGGCTGATTTGAAATGCAGATGTCGAGACAGTGAACTACACCCTCCCCTTTTTCCTTTGCTGTATCTGTCAGGGTGAAAAATGGCTTGCACAAGGGTCAGTCACCCATACTCACTTAATTACTTTGCTTGGACCTACAGAACTGTCACAAGCTGTGGTGGATGCAGGCGCTGTTCCTCTTTTAGTGCTCTGTATCCAGGAGCCAGAAATTGCTTTGAAAAGGATTGCTGCTTCAACTCTCAGTGATATTTCAAAGCATTCTCCAGAGTTAGCACAGACAGTAGTGGATGCACGAGCTATCGCTCCCTTAGCTCAGATGATCCCGAACCCTGATGCTAAACTGAAGGTACATTTAATTTTTTTTAATCTCTATTATACCAGTCATTACTTTATATTGAATCAAAGACATGGATGTGCATATTTATTTAGAAGCTCTTGGTTTGGGTGTTAACAAAATGTAACTATGTAGTTAGTGACAAAGAATTCTGAACGTATTTACAAATTTAGCTACTGGATATAAACTGCAGCTCTGTGAAGAGCAGCTGAACTCATCTTTGAAGTGAATAGTATGGGGGTTTTTTTAGAAATGTGTAGTATATGAAGAATGCAACAGATACTTTTAATAGATAAAATTTGCACATTTCAGTTACAGAAAAGGTTTTGCATACTAAAGATTATATGATAAGCCGGTTAATAGTGAATGTATTATTGTATTTTAGAATGTACTATTTGGTGTGAATATCTGTTATCAAAGGTCTAATCACCAGAGTTTAATTGACAAAAAGTTGTTTCTTATTATAAATTTTCTGCCTTACTCTAACAAACAGAAGACAAGATAAAAATGTCACAAAAATTTCTTAATATAAGATCTGACAGATCTAATTTATTCAAATAAAGATACTTCTATAGATTTTACTAAGTTTTAAATTACAATTTTAAATGGTGTGTATATGTATATATTTTAATACATACAAGCTTGAAAGGGATAAAACAAAAGAGAAACTTTTATTCAGGAACCAGTGAATGTTCTGTGCCATTATATTTGTGCATGAATTGACTCAGTGAATTGTAAAATAGCTGTAATTGTTTTCCCTATCCTGCTTTGTTTTCCTTGATGCAATAGATTTTTGTGTGCAGGGGGAGTGTGTGTTGTGGGATGTTTGTATACTATTGATTTTATAACAATTTTTATTTACTAGCGTCAGGTGCTGTCAGCTCTAAGCCAAATAGCAAAGCATTCAGTGAATCTTGCAGAGTTGGTGGTTGAAGCAGAAATTTTCCCAGTTGTGTTCACATGCCTGAAGGACTCAGATGAATATGTCAAGAAAAATGGTGCAACTTTAATTAGAGAGATAGCAAAGCACACGCCTGAGGTAAAACCTTGAAAATGCAAATACAAGGTCATATCATTAGATTTTACACTTTAAATAAAATACAGGATTATTCTGTCATTTGCTTTTCGAAAGGGAGGGCAAATAGCTGTTTGGCATGTTCATTGGAAAATATGGAAATGCTTGCTGATATTATGAGATGTGTATTGAATATGAATTGGTTTAGGAAACTGGGAATCATAAAATGTATACCTAGCTACTTCATTCTATGAGATATCAGCACAGAGAGGGAGTTCTTGGCTGACAGTACTGTCAGTCCTAGATATTAAAAATATTATGAGAAAAGCCTCACAGAAGTCATGATACCAGCTAATAAATTGCAAGATCATCCTATAACAATAATAGACAGTGTGTGTCTTTTAAAAAATCTTCAGGGGTGCTGGGATCACATTTTAATTATTTTTCCAATGACAGTGAAGGTCAAATTTTCTCTTATTTATTATTAACCTGAACGTAACTTGAGTTTGTGATTTGATTTTGAGCATTTACAGTGTTTTTGCCCATAGGAAGCTGGGGATGTTTGGCAAAGTCAATACAAAATAAATAGGAAAACCATATAATTATAACTATGTTAGTCTGCCAGACCACAGAGATAATTAAAAGGCTCTAAATACAACTTTGGAATGAAATATAAGCCATGTTGTGGAACACACTAATGCTGAGCATAGTCATTTCAAAATCATGATACTAACTTAACAACTGAGAAGTGTTTAAACATGAATGTTCTTCAGTTTCTTCAGCTTGCCACTCTTTAAGCTGGTGATAAAAGTTTACAGCCTTGGCAAATTTCCTGCTTTCCTTCTGTACCTCATGGGCAATGCAACTTCACTTCCTCAAAAAGTGAAGAAATTATCATTATCAAAGCAGGGCCCTAGAGTCAGAAGCCAGAGACCAAACCCAGGACTGCAGGTGAAGTCAGAAGAGCTGCTAGCAGCAGATCCTCCATGCAAGAGGAGCTGGCCATGCTAGCAGCTCTCCAAAGGAGCAGGAGGAAGGATCTTGGTGACTCCCAATGGGAAGTCACAATCCATGTCTGACTTCAGAGGGACAGAGATGTCCATCTCTGAGCAGCTCTATTCAAGCAGCACAGGTTGCAGTGGAGACAGACTGGCAAATGATATTTCTAGAGGATTTGGCTGTGTCATTTGAGACTTGTGGCTTCTGGATCTTGGCTTTGTATCTGCATGTGCAATAAAATTCATGTGAAGGTCAACATCAAGAGGGACTTAGAGCAAGGGCTGAGGGACATGGCGGGAGCTCTGCACATCCAGACATAGGACATAGGACTTGGTTGCCACTGACTGTAATTCACAATCATGTGAACAGATTTTCCTAAGTAATAACTTAAAAATTCATCTGGCTGTTTCATGAAGAAAACAATCTCCCTTTAAAGGCTCTAAGGCAAAGGCAGATTTCATATTTACAGAAATCAGCTGGATTGGGAATTCACGTGCCTCAGTTTTGTTCATTTAATTTTGACTTTTAAAAACGTGTTCCTTTTGCTTTAGAATCTGTAGGGGAAATGGATAAACCTAAAAATGTGGAAGAAAGTAATAATAATATGAAGTAATTTTAATTTCTGTGCATTATTGATAATCATACATATTCTACTGCTGTCCCCTAAGTGATGTGAGGAGTTTCCTTTTGAAAAAAACCCCATTGTTGCATATCTTGATTATCATTTATAAACAAGACTATGTAATTTGGCATTCTGGGGCAGACTCCATTGCCCATCAGGTGTGTTCCCTGGACACTTCCCTCAGAGCATGCTAACGCGGCAGAATGGTGCAGCCCAAGTCGGTTTTGCACATCCAGAACAGTTGTCCTTGGCTTCATGCCTCAGTGTGAGGATCCACAAAGGATTTTTTGCCATAGAGGTAATTTAGAATGCGGGTGAGAGGGGGAATGGGCCTTTCCCTCTGTCAGTGCTCAGAACATAAGATGTTAGCTTGGGAATGAGGGGGCACTAGGATGAAACAGTATCTGGCTCAGTCGGTGCATCTTCAATATCATTTGTGTGATAGACTGTCATTTACACATTTCTCTGGTGTATGATGATGGAGTTGAGAATATGTAATTCCATGCTATACAGCATCAAAAATTCAGAACCCTGATTTCCTTGCAGTAAAGTCAATCAAAAACAGTATCAAATTAGCTTCCTTCCTGAAAACTTCATGTTGCACTTAGCTCCCAACAGTCTGTATGATACATCGCTCTTATTCCAGCTTTATTTTGTAAATCAGGAGCAATACATTAAAAGACTTCTCTGCTGTAGTGCTTTATGCCTGTTGATACTTCACAGTATCTAATCTCTTCTGTTTATCTTTTCAGCTTTCACAGCTTGTAGTGAATTTAGGCGGAGTTGCTGCTGTGATTGATTGTATTGACAGCTCCAGAGGGACTGTCAGACTGCCTGGCATCATGACACTTGGTTATGTGGCGGCTCATTCGGAGGACCTGTCAATGGCAGTGATTGTCTCCAAGGTTAGCTATCACTTTGTTGTCTTTGTATAGCTCTTCAGCAGTACTCTTTGGTACAGATACAAATTAACACAGGCAGAGAATGTATTTTGTGACAGGATTATATACTTGCTCTCCATGAATGCACTTTCTCCCAGTATTGCTGCTTGCTATGACTGAAATTATGTGGTAACCTGATAAAAGGGTGTCTTTATGGTGTTGAACCATTTACAAAATATCCTGGATTTAATTGGTATTACAGTGCATGACTTCTCTGTGTTGCAATTGCATGGGTACAGAAAATAAGTCACTGAATTTCTATAGTCTGCTTCCTCTTAGAATGAGTATCTGTAGCTACATCAAAACCTTCTTTGAAACAACTATGTTTAATAGTATATTCTTCATTGTGCTAGCATGACTCTGCTAGTACTGCTTGAGTATCTTTCAACAGCAGTCTTCAGACTTGAAAAGACCTCAGTTTCTAGTGTAGTATCATTTAATTCAGTTGTGCAAGTGACATTTCAAATAAGTAAAGTTATACATTTTCAGGTTTAAATAAATTCTGATGGGCGATGATACAAAAGAGGGAGAATTTGCAATATTTGCAATACGTGAAATGAGTGCCTGGCATAGTAGTCTGATGTGAATAATGCTAACTAATGACAGAAGGCAGGAAAAAAATTCACTAACATTTTTGATCCATTTTCACACCCTGTCAGTCATTTAAAATATACTGTATGAGTGGAAACAACAAAACAGTATAAACAGAGGAACAGAAATATCTTCTAGTAGAAATGCAAGTAAAAAAATGAAAGTTGCTACAATGTCATGGAGGGAAATAAGTCTATGCAGGGAAATTAGGAGTGATCAAAAAAATGCTCTTCTGTATTTTAAAACTAGAGAAATAGTCACTTTTTGCTTGCCCTCTCTGGAGGCCCTTCTTCTCTGGATGTGTCTGTCTTTCCACTTTCAGGGAAGCCTAGAGCAAATGTGCTCCTGCTGTTGAGTGTTTGACATTAAGTGGGATGAAACCAGAATTAAGTTCTGGAGGAAGCCCCTAAGTGTTAAATTTTTGGAGAGTAATAATGATTCCTATCATAACTGAATGGAACTGCAGTGTGTTGGTTTTGCTTGGCCCAGTTTTTGCTAGTGAGTAGGGTGGGGTACAAAGATGGCTCCTGCGTGTCCTGTGTGAAGGTTCTGGAAGTTTTTCACCATGTCCAGCAGAGCCAATCTCTGATGGCTCTGAAGATGATGGACATGCTGCTGGCCAAGCCTGGGCCAATTAGAGATGTTAGTTACACCTCTGTGAAAACATATTTAAGAAGAAATCAAAACAATGTGAGCACGCACTTCTTTTTAGCCAGGGCAGGAGGAGGAGGAGGTGAAAATATGTGAGGGAGACCAACATGGAGGCCCCAAGGTCAGTGGAGAAGGTGGGGGAAGAGGTGCTCCAGGCGCCGGAGCTGAAAACCTTCTGCCGGCCGTGGTGAAGAACATGGGGGAGCAGGTGGTCCCCCTGCAGCCCATGGGGTCCAGGGGAGTGCAGAGATCCACCCACAGCCTGTGGGGAGGTGCCCACGCCAGAGGAGCAGGTGATGCCTGCAGGAAGCTGTGATCCAGTGGGAGTCCCAGAGACTGAGAGTTGCAAAGGCCTTGCAGGAGAGAGAAAGGCCTTGCTCCCGGGATGGAAACAGCCTGGCCTCGGCTTGGAATTCTGCAGCCTATGGACAAGAACTCATGCTGCAGCAGATTTGGGCGGGTTTGCTGCTCATGAGATTGGACCTACGCCAAAGAAGTTCACAAAGGACTGTCTCTCGTGGGAGGGACCCCATGGCTAAGTAGAGGACACTTCTCCCTAATGAACTGACCAAAGAAAACCCCCAAACCCTGCCCCCCCCCGGAGCTGTGGTTGGAAGGAGGGAGGGGGTGAGCTGAGAAATGGTGTCTTAAGAGGGAGAGGGATGAGTGAAGAAATTGTGTCTTAAGAGCTCATTTTTACCTCTCATTTATCCTCTGACTCCGTTAGGTTAATAAATCACTTTGCAACTCTTAAGTTTTTAGCCCGATTTTCCTTTCTTAGTGTGTGCTCCCACCAATTCCTATCTCAACTCATGAGTCTGGTGTGTTTGTGTTAGTTTTCTTCTCCTCTGCACAACTGTGGCAGGACAGAGCAGAGAGAGCAGACGTCGTAGGTACCTGACATTTAGCCAGGGTCAAACCTCGACATGCAGTGAGAGCTATTGTAGGGATCTGGGCAAACTTGATGAAATTGAATATGTTAATGAATGATCCACAAAAGAAATAATAATAAACCCGAATAAACCCAAAATCCATTTTAAAAAACTGCTTCAGGGGAAACTAAGCTTGTGGAATGGTACATTGTGCTGAGGACAGGGTTTGGTAAACTGGAACCATTTAAAATATGGCATAAAAAAATAACATAACCATATGCAGTTACTCACTGATGATGTTATGATGTAAAGTGATAGCTCCATTTCATGATACTATAACCTGGAAAGGATGAATTTTGAACAGTGATTTTTGGGATCATACTGGACAAACACTTCGTTGTGGTCTTCTGCTGTAGTGCATTGGCAAAAAACCCCACCACAATTTAGTCCTTTGTGCTATGAAAGAGTAGAAGATGGAGAAAAGAGAAGTTAATCTATCTGCAGTAGTAATATATGTAGTTCCACTGTCTGTATCTGAAAAAAGCAAAAGGGAAAAAAAAGCAAAAAACCAAAGCAGAAAACTGTGCAGAAAAGACTAAAAAAGAATTCATGGGATGGAGAAAAAGATATTGGGAGCAGAGGTTTAGTAACCTTGCCTTACCTAGAGTAGCATGAAATGTTTCCTGTCGGAGTGTTTTGGCATAAAACACCGACTACTAAGTAATTGTGAAGAAAATATAAAAGCTGTCACCCTGAACCAGAACAACTTTAGTAACAGCTGGATGTGAGATCTCCATCTCTTGATGTCTGCAGCTCAAGAGTTGAAACCTTTCTGGAAGTGATTGGATGAGTCAAACATGAACTACTGGACTCAAGAAGAGGTTGATAAATTGAAATTTTATGCGATGGATAATAAAAAAGAAAGACTCAGTGATTGAGCCCTTCTGGTCTCAAACTGATTTCTTAGAATCGTAAACACTCAGATTCTTTTATTTTCAGTCTGAGAAAAACTGCAACCTTTACTCAGTACAGCCTGAATTATATTGTGTATTCTTTTTATACCTTAAATTTGCATGTTTGTTCAGACTGCCTTCTGACTTCGAACATTGAATCTGCTTATCTTTAACTATATTTATTAAGATTTATTGAGAATTCTTGCTAATCATGATGATGTAAAAATAGGACACCACTAGCATGCATTCTCTTACAGCTTGTTTTAGAAGAAGAGTGTAAATAGAGAAACAATTTCTAACTATCTGTATCTGTTTCGCATTGTCATTCCCTGGTCTACATTTATAAAGGTTGTGCTTTTGATTAATGCTACAGGGAATACCACCACTGTGTGTCAGCTTGATAGAAGAACATGAAGATCATATTAAGGCAGCAGCTGCTTGGGCCTTGGGACAGATTGGAAGACATAGTGCTGAGCACGCACGTCATATTGCAGTAGCAAAGGTGCTGCCCACAATGCTCGATATGTATATGGACCCACGCAGCTCAGAGGATCTTAAAGTGAAAGCAAGTATATTTGTAGTATTTGCAGTATGGTATATTAATTGTAATCAAGAGGTTTCAGTGCTTAAAAACTCCTAAATTATATGTATTTTTACTGATGCTCATTGAGTCACAGCTTTCCTGGGTGCAGGGTGTCTGAAGGCTGTGTCATTTATTAGGGGACTGGCTGGTCCTAATGCATGTACATATGGCATATACCAAATCATATGCTACAGCCACCACAACCTAATCCCTTATTTTTTTCCCAGTTTAGATCAGAGTTGCATAGACCCATAAATGCTGTAATTTCTTGTGACTCGTTTCTAATTACCTACTTCTTTTTTTTGCAAGTATAAGCTCTTGTAGAAAATATTATAGTCCTTGTAGTAATTTTGCTTACATTTTTATTATTATAATAAAACTGTAACAGCTAATCAAGGCTCTGCTCTTTAAAACATGCAACTGCTCAAGTTGAGGGCAGTTTTTCCTTGTGTGGGAGCTAGTAGAGTTGCAGTTTAGTGAAGTGCATTTTTGAGCAACAGTAAGTGAACCAACTGAAGAGTATAATAGGACAGGATATGCTCTCCCATGTTGCACTATGCTTCTGTACATTCCACTGAAATAACACATTCCAGATCTGTAAAGTAACTTTTATATAGTACTTTCCAGTGATCCCAAAAACACTGAAGCCAAATTAGCTGTACCTGTAATCCTGCCCAAGAAGACCACTACTGCTTGTAGCAGTCAACATTGAGTTTGTTTTCAGAAATATGTACCAATGCACAATTGTTTCACTCTCTCTTTTCCCCGCTGCCTGGACAGTACTGCACTTTGCTATCCCAGACCAGCAGCCTCTCCTAGTAAGCCACTTCTAAAATACAGTCTTTTAAAATGTGTTTTGATTTAACTTTCTTATTAGAGTACTTCAATTTACCTAAAGGGTCTACTCCAGCTTTCATTATAGTCAAAGGAAAATTGCCATTACTTTGACTGTAGATAACATAGCAAGAATATGATGCACTGTAGGTTTTGAGGTTTAATAAATCTAAGTAGAAAATTGATTCTTCATTAAGTAACCTCATAGATATCATAGTTTCTATTCAGAAATTGCTCATTCAAAATTCTGATCAATTTGCTTTTTTGATCAGACTTCAGTGATACATATGAATTCTTGTTGTTTTCATTGATGTCTTACTTCAGAAATTTTATTTTGCATCTCAATAGACTAAGAAAGCCTTAAAGGTCATTCTTCAGAAATGCACGTATCTGCCAGCACTTGAGCCATTGCTTCATGAGGCCCCTCCCAATATTTTGAAGCATATTATTGGGCAGTATAGTAAGGTAAGAAAAGGCTCTGCTTGATGAATAATACGTTAATAGTTTCCCATTTAGCAAAGAAGCTATCTTTCCAAAGAAGAGGTCGCTCTAAAGGTGTCAGTTGTTTTCTCAGGGTCCTCAAGCATCCATTTCCAAAGCAGTTTGGATCCTGTTCTTTTGTCTGATACAGCTGGATACTGTTTCATTTGGAATCTGCCATAATTCATCCTAAAACTGGGAAAACAGTTTCTTATAAGCAAGGTGTTTTTTTCTTCCTTGCCTCTTGAGATTAAGTGGAATATTAACTCATGTGCAAATATTTTCGCAGAGCCAATGTATCACATAAATCCCAGTAACATCTGTTTTAGATAAAGTACAAGCTGTCTGTACGGGAGTGACTTAAGTCAGGTATTTTTACAATAATATAAAGGCTTCACTCCTTTCATCCTGATTAATTTTCAGGCTCAAATAAGTGTAAAAATTCCAAATCTTTTCTCATCCCTCTCAAAATTTTGAAAGTTAGTTGTTAATCACATTGTTGATTTGAATGCAGCATGTAAAAGTGATACGATTTAATAAAAGTATTTCAAATTTGTAAGTAATTGCTAACTAATTGGGAGATTTGCAGTGTCGGTCATGTTCAGCATGTGTTGGGAATCCTGTTCAACCATAGACTATGTTTCTATGTTTTGTGCAATACTCTGCAGTGTAACCTGTTAACAGGGTTACACTGCCAAGTATTGCAGTACCAAGCTCTGTTGGTGAGATGTTCTTTCTGGAAATGGCCTAGTAAAACACTCTTGTTGCTCAGTTCCGATTGTGACAGATCTGGAAGCACTGCTGTTGGCAGTACAGGTTCCTGATCACATTGCCACAGTTTCATTTGTCCTGTCTCTTGCTAAGTCTGTACAAAGACTGGAGATTTGCACAGAATCCAGTCCCTTTTGCTTCTCCATGCTGACTGGAGGTACTAATGTTGGAGTTATTAATGAGCCGAGTGCATAGCAATTGGTTATCCAGGGTATATTTGAACATTGCTTGCTATTGAAATGGTTTCGTGCCCTTCATATCAGCTGATGTTTTGTTTTGTTTCATTTTTCTCCTTTGCCTATATGTTATTAAACTATACTTGTCTGGCATTTGCTCTTCGGAAGTATACTTTTAAAATTAATTTCTCTGTAGTAAAAGCATTTTTCTCTCCTGTGCCATAGCTTGGGTATTTCCTATTCTTAGTGCTGTGGTCTATTACTTCTGTGGGCTTGTTTATAGCACAGTAAAAGCCTTATTTCCAAGCTGTGCTTCAAAGTGGGGTGCTGTTTGTTTTTCGTGCTGGACTGTGCATTTTAGCATTAGCGTTTTTGGGGTTTGTGCAATTCTGTGCTGTCTCAGGTTGGACTGGGGAAGGGACTGTGTCTCAGAGGTGCTCTCTGTCTTTAGGGCCCCTTCCAAGAGGGTTTTCTGCTGTCTTATCCAGCCTGGAAGTCACAGTGTGGAGGAGGAAGGCAGGGAAAGGGCCATATCCTGTCTCCTTGCTAGTTCCTCCTTGGCAGTTCTTGTTGTGGGAGATATGTGAAAACAGACGTCTGTTCAGTTCCCACAACGAAAAGATCACAGTTGTTCCTGACACTTCTGGGGAGCATATAATAGAAAGAAGTCTCTGTGCTCTCCTGCTTTTTCTTTACCTGTCTGTTGATTTTGTACAGCCTAGAGGGACCACAGAAATGAAGGTTGTTTGCCTGTATGCATGGAAGAAATCTTGTTCTTTTCCTTAATCCTTTTAGACAATCCCTTCCTCATTTGAAGTTCTTGTTTTACACTAAAACACAGTCAGATTTATGGCTTAATGTCTGACCAGTGTGGAAGCTTACAAAATGCTTTTGCCCTCATAATCTGTAACTCTCAGAGTTGGTTTAAAACCCATCTGTTTTTGCTGTAGATGGAGCTGACATCTTGCATTACCTTTCTGTCTTTTTCTCTTTCCTTTTTTTTTTTTTTTTTTTTAATAATATTGCAGCCCTGTGGGCCTATGGACTACACGCTGTCATTCTCCCTTGCCTGGCCCAGCCCCCACCTCCCTCCCTCCATCCCTCCCTCTCTCCCTCCCTCCCTCCAGTCCTCTGGACAGAGCTGCATATTGGCATCACTCAGGGAGCACAGAATGTTATTGTCTGATCATTTCTGGTTCTCATCCCCTTTGGCTGCAGAAACTTCACGTTTTTGCTTTGTGTGTGTGTTTGTTAAAGGCTTCCATGGCTACACAGTGTGTTAAAGGATTTTAATATCTAGGAATTTAATAGTAGCATGTAATGCTTCAAGGCTGTATTGTTCACTTGCAACAATTCTCAGTATTGTTTTCATGCAGTAATCTATACTAGATCATTATAATGATATAAAATTTGACTCTACAATTAAACTGTGGGAATTGACATAAAAGACCTGAATAACTTGGTTTAAGTGGAACAGATGCTGTTGTTATTCCATGGAAGTGTTCTGTTTTTATTATCTATTTATTCTCCACAATCTTATTGTCTCTGTAGGAATAATTCAAGAAATATTATTTATGTAAGGATAAATATTAAATTCATTGTTTTATATATGTTATGTATTAAAGTACATGTTAAATTATATTGTAATCATAAAGGGCTGGTTTATGGAGTTTTTTCCCTATACAACTGGGTGTTATACAGTAGTCATTACAGATGTTGTTTCTCTGGTTTTCCATTTTATCTGTCCTCTGAATTAAAAACAGATAAGCAATATTTGAGCCTAGTGGCATACAGATTCATTCAAAATAACTTTTTTATGTACTATTCTGTGTGTAGGTGTTACCATATGACACTAAAGCACGTCGTCTCTTTGTAACAACTGGTGGACTTAAAAAGGTTCAAGAAATAAAAGCAGAACCTGGGTCAATTCTTCAGGAATATATCACCACTATTAACAGTTGCTATCCAGAGGAAGTAGTAAGGTAGGGAAAATTAAACTAAAAGAATTCCTACTTATAACATTGTTAGATGTTTTTCACAGGAACAACACAAAGGAAGGATTTAAAATAGTAATTTAACTCCTATGTGAATTTTGGTTTTAATAAAACAAAAGCATAACATTTGGTTAATTGCCCCAGTGGTAACACAACCTCTGGACACATACATTAGAACACTTTCTCTTTTTGTATTTGGAATCAATTTTCTTTGTCTGTAAACAAAGCCCAAGTAACCAGGCTCATGCAGAAAAGTGTGAAGAAAAGTCAGTCCTGCACTGCCCAGTTGGACTCTGAGTCTTCAGTACAACCACTCATATTTATGAATGCCTGTGGGAAATTTAGTTTATTTTGATAACTTATTTATGTATTACTTAGGCTCCAAAATAGAGGTATTGGTGAACCTTTGGTTGCATACTTGACTTCCCTAATAGTGTGTCTGAACTAGTGTATTCAGAGGCTCCTTTGAAACTTCCTCTGATGTACAGAGGGTCCAGAGGCTCTCATGCACAGTGGGTCTGCCCACAACTGCCCTTCCTCCCTGAGCCTCATCACGAGGCTTAAGTGTTATATAAAAGGACCATACACCAGCTGTCTGCGCCAAGTTGAACTTTGCCCTTAATGAATACAGAAACACTATTAAATAGCTTACAGTCAAAATGTCACCATCCTAAATTGTAATAATGAGAGAAATGCCCTCCTAGATTCTAGAGATCCATTTACCAGTCCTTCACTCCATCAACACATCAGAAGGATGTTGTACTCGTGTACTCCCTCTACAGGCTCTGAAAATCTGCATCATCAATTTTAATTATAGCAGAAGAGTTCTTCAGCTAATAGTAGCTGCAAACTAAGCCACACAAAATGAAGACCTGTTTGTCTCCACAAGGAAAAGCCAGTGGCTGTCAAATGAGTAAAAGCAAAGTCATAAAAAAATTTTATTCTGCAGCTAGTACTTCAGAGGGAAAGAGGACATTTGCTTATGCTTTTCTGGATATTATTAATGTTCCTTTGTTATAACTGTTTTTTCTCCTGTAAATGAAGAAGGTTACTTGTCTAGCCTGGGATATAATAAAGGAAAAGGCCCCTTTGAGCATCTCCTGCTTGCCTGTCTGTGCTGCTGCCTGATGTTGGTTGTGCTGCCTGAGGCACAGCAGCTGTGATAGAATCCAGCTCTGGGTTTGTCCTGGAGACCTGTTATTTTAGGCTGTTTGCAGACTGAACACAGTAATGCATGGAAAGTTAGCTTTAATATGAGGTTTAAAAACAGTTAAATTATGCAGAAGTTATCCAGAAAATGGAAATAAAATGTAAATAGATCTTCCTTTAAGGGAAAGCATTGGGCATTTTTTTGGAGTGTATTTGAGGCCTACATTACACGGAGGCGTGTTCCTCTCTCTTTATAGTTGAAGCTTTCAGGGCTCACAGGTGGCAATTTACATGTCTGCAAAGCCAGAAATATACTGAGATGTATGTTTTTAGAATAATACAATATTAAATTTCAGATACTCTTAATCTGGAAAACAAGAACTAAATGCAGCTTTGATGCTTGCATATTGGATACATGTAGTTGGTCCATTGTGGAAAGCCAGCTGAATGACCGCAGGACAATAATGGCATAGTAGAGTCCTACTCTAATAAAAACCTACTGGATAATGTCCATCCTTGAGTGGCATTAGAGAGAGACAATTTTTTTGTTCCAGAATCAGTGTTTCTCACATGGATGTAGACTTCACATGAGTTTTGGGGTGTGTGCTTATGTCTGATGAACAGCAGCAGACTATTGTCATTTGGCAGCCCACAGTTCTGTGTAAACTCATGCTTTTTTATTAAAGGCCATAATTTCAAAAGAAGCCAATATCTACATTTCTTAGTAAAGACAATACTTATGGCAGCTGAAGCTGGACCTATCTAAAATGTAGCCACTTACCTACATGCCCTAAAAGAAGCTAAATATATTTTAAAAAACTTGACTTCCAAGTATAAATGGTAATGTAAGTTGAAAAGTAGGTTCTTAAAACATTACGAGGGAATAACTGTAGAATTCCTTGACTGGTGTTTAATGCTAGGATTTTTTCCTGATCAGTAGAAATATGCATAGTTTCCTTACTTTGCACAGAACATGCCTTGTAGTCTAACACACAAACAAAATGTTTCTCTTTCAGGTATTATTCCCCTGGATATTCTGATATACTTCTGGAAAGGGTGGAAAATTACCAACCAGTTTGATAAACTTCAGTGTTTTATTAGAGCTGCATTTCACATTTATGCCTTTATGACTGTAATACAAATACAGCTGTTGAAAGCCTTCCTTGATTCTCAAATCTCTTTCTACTGTTTGAACTACTGAAAAAGCTCAGCAATTCCAGCAAGCTATATTTTGTTCTTTATAAACTTGTTTGTTGCTAAGTTTTTGTTCCCTTTTGTTTTTCTTTAACATTACTACCAGATATTGCCACATATATGAATGGAATTTCATGCAGGGGTGATGATTTATCACAGAAGTGTTTTTAGAATCAGTCATTTCCTTTTCCTTCCACAAGAAAGGTTTGTTATTATCTCATTCAAATTTTAGCCTTCTCAGTACTATTACCATTTTCCCCTTTTGCCTTTGCATATTGTTTAAAGCTTCCCAAGCTTGATGAGGGGGAAAAAGCTGGCCCCTGTGCTTTTTCTAATTATGGAATTTTTCTGCACTGAGATATCTCCTACTGCTGCCTTTGGGGAACTGTTGTGATTTCACATCTCCAAACATGTTAGTTGCCACTAAATAAAGAAATAATCAGATCTGAAGATGATACAAGGGCTGAATTCTGCATGGTATGATAGTGTGGTGATCCTGTCCTGGTAGATGATGCATCTTCTGCAAAAGTTCTCCTAATTAAAGCAGGATTCGCTGTGGAGAAAAGGAGCAATACACTGTTTGGCCTGTGCTTTGTTGTTCCTCCTGAGAATGACAGAGTGAACTCAGAACTTCCGTGGACACAAAGGGAAGGACCCTGGGAGTTTTGGCTCTGTGGGGTCAGCAGCACATTTGTGTGGCTTGGAAGAGAGGAGATTTGCTTGGCTGCATGAACACTGTTAGCAAAGTTCTGAGTACATTCAGAGGAAATCTGAGGACACTTAGGTCCTACTGATTGGAAGGATGGGACTAAGATGGCTTAGGACTTACCCTTCAAGAGGTGAAATAGCTGCAGAGTTGAGTTGAAACACATTTGGAACTTAAGTCTTGAAGCTGCAGATCACATCAACTTAGAGGTATGAGCTCTTTCCCGTTTGTAGAACATCCTGAAGCTATTTTTACCTTCTTGTGGAGAGTGAAAACACTTTTACATTCTGCTTACTCCTCTGGTGTATGGCACAGCAAACAACTCTCTAGTCTTCCCTAATATGTAACTGTCATTTACCATTTTTTGTTCTAATCATTCTTCTTTTTCTCATATGCTGCAGTTTTGGGGTGGAGGGGAGTGGGTGTTTCTTTTGTTTTCCCTCAAAGACTACAAAACATTGTTTCTGGAATAGGATATCGAAATACTGGCAGCCACAAGGAAAGGCAATATTTGAAAACCTCCACAGGAGAGAAACTTGCCTACTTTCTTAAACATATAACCAAATGGGTTTTTAAAGGAAGGATAGTCTCATCTATGACTTGTAAAGCAGGAGCAAAGACTGACTGCAGTTGGAAATTATTTAGAATGGCTTTTCTTTGCCAAATTCCAAGTGACTTTTAAAAAATTTATTCTTGTCAGCTTATTTTTCAACAGTTCACAGAAACATTGGTGGGCTATCCAGTGTTAAAATTTATTCCTACAGCGGGCTGTGCTCCTGCTGTGAAGTACTTGGTGCTGTCAGATTCTGCTTTTGAGGAGGAGCAGGGGATGCACAGTATGAAAACTAAGACAGAAACTGTTGGTGCCATGAATGTTGGTATAGAATCCACACAAGATGGATTCTTTCCTTAGCCCCCAGTGAAGTGAAAAAGCCTTGGAACTGACTAGCTTCTACCAAATGCCTTTTTGGTTTTGGTGTTTATATTCTGGCATTCTGAATGCTGGGACACTAGTGGAACAGCTTTGGGACGGACTCTTAACAAGACTGTTGTTGTAATACTCAGTAATTTTCTCACATGTGTTATGGTTATTTAAAAATCAGATCTTGACTTTTACAATCTCTGAAACAAAATGTAATGGAAGGGCTTCAAGACAGTCTCGAACCTCTATGTTCCCTAACAGAGCCGAAGTGGTGCCGAGGGCTGTGTGCAGAGGGGAGGCAGCAGAGGCATGGAGCTGGGTGTCCCCATAGCTGCCTCGTGTGCTCGGGAGCACACCCACACCACACAATGCTAATGTATATGTTGTGTGCAGAGAGAGCAAAGAGGCTTCAGTCCCCTGACAAATGTGCTCCTGCTGTGTCACACTGTGCTACACTGTAAGGATTCCACAGGGTTAAATTTCAATGCCTAAACAATTTGTTCACAGTCTTTTCACAGTCTTTTTCTGATTCCTGACAAAGGAAATGATTGCACAAGGCAAACCTTCAAAGCGATCTGATTGTGTAGAGCACAATCTAAATCAGACCTAGCATAAATACATCTTTACATCAGCTGGGCAGCTCTGGCCTAGGCCAGTGGCTGTTTGGCCTCTTGTCACAGGACTCCTGGACGATGCCACGTCCCGTTAGGCTTTGGCAGTGCAAAGTCCTCTCCCACGTAGTTTGAGACCCCTGCTGTTGTTCTTTGCTGGCAGGCTGCTTCCCTGCCTTGCACAAACACCTTGTGGCTGGAGGCTTCCCTGGAGGTACATGGCTGCACAAGACAGATCTAGCCCTTTACAGCAGAATTATTGCTAATTTGTATTTTACTAATGTAACTATGGCAAGAGTTGCTTTTTTCCCCTGTAGTGTTTCACAAGTTGTTTCTGCAGTGTTTCTATTCCATCCTCTCATCCGGTTTAAGTCATCATCTAAAACTATATTAATATTTGTAATAGCTACTCTGGCAGGCTTCAAGTGTGTATCATTTGTCTCAATTTCATATAATAAAATGTAGATTTGCATTTTAATTCATTCAAATGCTGTTTTCATGCGAGTGTGACTGTGGTGCTAGAGAAGATGAACAACAGGCTCATTTTGCAGCTTGTCTCGGCTTACCACTCAATGGTGCCTACTTTGGAGCTTAGGACATACAGGCATTTCAAGTAAGAGTCCCTCTCACAGAGGTGGCTTATTAAGACACACAAAGAAAATTAAGCCAGTGCTTTGGCAGAAATAAATGTAAGCCCTTAAATCATTTTGCCTGTTCCTTTGACTGCAGCATTGGGACTTTTCAACTCAGGTCTCTAAAGATCTTCTCTGGGGGCCTGAGCCATGATTTTTGTCTACATTACTACAGTTATTATTACATCTACAGATGTAAACCGGGGCCTTGAAAGGACATGTGGATGTGTAGAACTTTTACCATATTTCATTCAGCAGATGGATTAACTGGCCCACAAAAGCTCCATTCTTTATCTGAATGACTGGAAACCTAGAGGATCTGAAAAGGGGAAATTCAAGGAGTTCAACTCTTGTGCATATAATACGTTCTGCATATCCAGAGGGATTTACCATGGGATTGCTTTGTCTCATCTGAAGTGATCAATCTGCTGGAGATCTGCAACTTAACAAACAAATGAACAAAATGTTGAAGGAGTTAAATGGAACTGGTGGAGGAAATGAATCTCATTTTGTGAAGTAAAGCATAAAGTTACTGTAATTAGGAAGTGGATGGAGTGTGAGTAGATCTTCAAGTGTTCTTGATTTGGTCTAGGGGGTTGTGAATTATCTTGGCCAAAGGGCAGATTTAGGCATGGAAAATGCCATGGGATGCCTTCAACTTTGTTATAAATTGGAGTCCTCTGATTTCTGAGTATGTATGAGTGGCAGACTATTGTCTCACTGTGTGAGGAATCTGTGAAAGCATGCTTGTCTCAATCTCTTCCGTAATGGCTTCTTGGTTTCCAGTACCTTGGTTGTGGGAATTTTAGATCTCTGTTTGTGACCAGGGGGGAAAGGAAATACGGAGTAGAACTGGATGGCAAAGCCAGTGGTTCCACTTCTTGCACTGACATAGGATTTCTTTTATGGTCTTGGATAATTATTACAAATCCCTATGATTCATCATCTTCATCTGTGAAGTATCTGTTATCCTCCTTTTTTAACTTACAGAAGTGCTGGGGAAATTAAGTTCATATGAGAGATTGATGCAGCAGAACTTAAGTTCTTTACAACTAATACCATATTCAGAATGAAATATTGTTCAAGAACCTACAAAAATTTACCTAAAAAATCTTGGAGATGCTGATTTTTAGAATTGGAGTTGAATTAAAAGTCAGTGGATTTTGCAAGTTTTCTCATCTAACAATTTAAAGGGATTGTGGGGAAAGAGGAAATTATTATGTATTGTGACTGTACTAAAACTATTGGCATTATTTTTGTATAATACTTCACTGATAATATTGATGCTACTATGCTTTATTCTGCAGCCAGCTCTGTAATTTAGCTAGTGAAAATACTAATTACGTTATTACCGCTGCACTGTATTTCTAGATACGGCACAAAAGACCGAGTTAGAAAATACGTATAAGCAATACTAATGCATATTTTAATTACAAGAATGCCTTTTAAACCAGGAAATGGTTTTGTGCTGCCTTTCACAAGAAGTTACTCCTACTTGGGTTAAACAGATTTCGTGGCTGTGTCCCTCCCGCCCGGAGATTGGGTTGTGAGGCTCTCTGAGTGCTCAGTGAAGTGCTGAGGGGCTGTGAGCTGCTGTCTGCAGCAGGAACCGCTTGTGTTCACTCTCATGCATCAGCACGCTGTGGAGAGGAACAATGCAATGCTACCAATGTCATCAGTTTAGCGTATTTCCAAGGAGATTTTGAAGGCTTGCTTTTTCTTCGTATATGCTTGTTCCTTCTTCAAAACTGAGTTAAAGAATAGGTTCCCAGATTAACATTAGCTGTTCCGTATTTTATTCCTTTTGTAGCAAAAATTAAATATCAAGAGGTGAGCAAAGTGTGTTAAGGTATTTCTTTAAAATAAAGAAGTTGTTTTACAAAAGAATTACTTTTTTTGTGGCAAAACTAGCATAAAAACTCTTCATAACCTTGTGACAAGATTTGTGCCCTTTGCTCTCGAGGAAAGTTTTGTCTTCCCTGATACAGACTAGTGATGTGTTTTTTCCCTGTTGCCCTATTTATAATTAGGTCTGATGCCCTCAGTACACATTCACCTTTCAATATTAGGTCACTGTTAAAGCCATTATCAACCTAAAAGGTTGGATTACTACCAGGATCCAGCCTTTGTTGCACCACAGTGCTATAAATTATATTACAATCTATTGTTAAAAGTTAATAATATGCAACATAGAGGTCTGATGGAATCATGTTAATGAGAACACTGAAGCTTCATTGACTTGCAATATCATTAGAGCTTTGAGACAGGTTTATAGCCTTGTGCAAAGTATATTTGTGTTGGTTTAGACACAGTATTTATTTGGTCACACCCAGCCAAATGTTTCCTTACTAAATTAAAATAAATGCTGGTTAGTTCAATGAACTACAAAGATGTATAGTGTAATTTCAGGTTCTCAAGTCACAGAAAATAAGCCCCAACAATGGAAATCAGCACAGAATCAAAAATGATGGATATACTAGAGTGAATATGAACAAAGAGGGGGAAGGGAGTTCACCGGGTTGGGTGCAGTTAATATTTTGTGACTCAAATAATGTATAAAATTTGGAAAGAACAGCTCCCCATTTGTAGTCTGGCCTGGTCTTTATGTAACCCCTCCCTGTATACACATACATGCACACTTGCAAGCATAGTCAACCAAAATGTAATCAAAATTATTTATGTCTGCTTTCACAAGACTTGCCTCTGTAAAGCAGCTGTTAGGGGCTGGTGGAGATCAGGTCATGGGCAGCTCCTCTGGTCACTAATGCCAGCTTTATGGTACTAATTTCCATCAAGGCCAGCAGCACACATCTGATTTCCATTGCAGTGAGAATTGGGAACTGGATCTGCATCACCTGTGCTCTGAACAGCTCTGGTTTTTGCTGGAAACAAAGAAGAAGGAAGAAAACTACTTCCCTGCTTTCTTCTCCAACAGTGCTTCAAATGAGGGAATGGTAGGAAAATCTTTCTAGAAGTTGGGGAATGGCTCATTCTCTGTGTTGGAAACATGATCTGCAGCCATGCAGAGCATGAGATAGAAAGGGAGGTTTGAAGAATCAGTAACATGCTGGTGTTGCAGCCCTTATCTGCTTTGGGAAATAGATATTAAGGAAGCTTCAAGTTTCCCATCTCCTTTCGTGGGTACCACCTCCTTGCTGTAGCTGTGCCTGAGTTTGGTCATGGAGCTCTGCCTCCTGCTCTGGGGACAGACAATTGTATCAGTGACACCATGGCAGTGCTGCTTGTGCCAGCCTAACATTGGATTCTGACTCCCACAGACATTTTTATTTTATGGAAATGGAAAGAAGGATAATTTATGTGATTCAATAAGTAGTTTAACAATATGAAACTTTCTTGCTTTCAGTCACTCCAGAGCAAATCCTATACCAACTTACATATGAAGGATACAAGGTCTTGGAGCCACAAGAGACAGGGAAATTTGGCAGTGGGAGGCTGAAGAGGATCCAAGGAGAGTGGGCCTTGTGCCTGTGCTGCTGTCACAGCCAAGAGAGGTGGAGCTGAAATCGGTCTGTCCTTCATTGCCTGGATCAAGACCCAACCCTGCGTTGGAAAAGACAGAGTATGTCCATCCCTAGAGCATATGCCTGCAGGGCTGAGAGATTACAGATTTCT
Source organism: Acanthiza pusilla (assembly GCA_036630365.1). Taxonomy (NCBI): domain Eukaryota; kingdom Metazoa; phylum Chordata; class Aves; order Passeriformes; family Acanthizidae; genus Acanthiza; species Acanthiza pusilla. The sequence goes on from JAXCHO010000073.1 coordinate 35,977,815, forward strand.
GCCCTGCCTCTGTCCCCTGTCCACTTGGCATCAGAGCACCAACATTACCTAGCTGCCTCTGGCACAGTGAGGACTTCCACCTCCTCAGGATGTCCCAGGGTAACGTTCATTTATGCTTTGAAGTTGAAAACTGCTGTGAGTGCTAAGTGTTGTTACCACTGCCATGGTGTTGTTCACCAATGCCATCAACGTGTAGTTGAGCATAACTTGTTTTCCTGTGATAATTCCCTTGGTTAAACTGAAGAAAATGGACTGTTTTGATGACAATGTTTTAAGAAGCTGCCGTTTTCAGAAGCTATAGCTATGCCTGTGATATATCACCCTGACTGACAGCAAGAGCAGAAACCTGGCTTTCCCTCTGAGGTGTGGAACTCCAGTTTGGACCATCTCCCCTTATTTTTGTATTTATTTATTTTTTTTTTTTTAAATATCAGACATGACCTACTAGTAACAAAATCTGTTAAAATCTTGCCATGGACTCAAATTATCATGAGGTCGTGAATCACTACTTTAGGCCTAGCCCTTCCCCTCCTAAGTGTTTTTTAAAATCCAGATCTGTGTTTATTCTAATGTAGTCGTGCAATGGGAATGTTTGGTAAAATTGCCATTTAATTTACAATAGAAGACTGCTTTAGCAGCTGTTTTATAGCAGTTTAACTACTCTGACCTAAATGTCTGTTCTTAAGAGATTGAAAAGTAATTGAAAATGTAAGAAAGTCCAGGACTATCATTTTTTTTTAAAAAAAAACATCTTTCAAATGTCTTATAAACAATTTGAATTCCTCTGCAGAATTCAGATTAGAGAGGAAAGAATGTCAGTTTACTGGGAATTGTTCTCAGACCACCTGAGAAAAATGAGTTTTTCATCCTCTTGAACATCATCTGGAGTTATAATAAAACATGCTCTCAGCTGGATTCCTTCTGTGTGAAAAGAGACAGAGCTACATCATTGCACACCTAAAGGAAGGACACAAAACTACAAAAGCAATATAAAATCTGGATTTTTCCTTCGTTCCTCCTTCTCTGAGGCCACAAGTAATTTTCTGTAATCTCAATGAATATTATTTGAATCTTGAAAGAAGGATATACCTCTCTCGTCCCCTCAATGTGAGCAGTTCCAATGAACAGAGCTAGACATATTTTATACAGAGATAAGTCACCTGCCAGGATCATAGTGTGAAAACCCCTAAGCAATTGCTATTGAAGGAACTGCAAAAATCCACAAAACTAAAAGGTAATTCATGAAAATCCACAAGTAAGTTAATAAAACTTCAGCTGAATGTTCATTCCAATCTGTAGCAGATGAATGAAATGTGGTGCTAGTGGTGTTGGAATCCTGTGGTGATAGACACATGAAGAATAGATAAAAGATGCTTGTTAGTTAACTAATGGTGCAGACAGGCCATCCTACTTGTCTGGGGAGCTGGTCCTGAAAACCCTCAGCCAGGCAAAAGCTTTTGTTGATTTGAGGGTGACTGTGCACCGAGGGAAGGTTCCAGGCTGGGGCATATGGCAATCAGATGACAATGGCGCAGCTCCCATGATGTGCTCTGGACTGGTGGGATGGTTTGATGACAAAACTCTGCAACTTCACACAAGTGCGGTGTAATTTGAAGCTGTTCTGCAGGGAAACTGTAGGCAGCAAGTACAATTTCTAAGCCTGATATAAATTCCATCCTGTTTAACTGCCACCAGTTCTACTGCTGCAGATGAGCAAATGAAGTGAAAGAACAAAGGAATGGAGAGAATTGATCTGACTTCATACTGGAATTGAAAAACCCTCCATTAGAAGAGCATTCGCCATAGCTCCAAAAGCACAGAGTTCAGGTTGTTGTCTGTTACCATATTGCTGTGCCTTAAGTGGGCAGCTGGTCCATTTGCTTCCTTCACTTTCTCCTACTGAGCAAAATAGTGCTTCAGTCACTGCCTTCTGAATTTCCTGCGCCTCTTGTCCGTCTCTTTTTTTTCTCATTTCATTTCTTTAACTGAAATTCACTGATACACATCTCCTACATGATTTTTTTCTGTGAGACAAATGCAAGAATCTCTACTTTAGTTCTGTCCAATGTTTTTCCAGACCTCACTTACTCCCTCTCTGTTCCTTGGTTCCAAGTCATGATGCACTTAAATAATTTGTCCCCTGTTTTTGTTTATTTGGCTAATTACTCTTCACATCTCCTTCAGCCCTTCTGAATTACCCCTCCACACATTGCTTGTCATAGTTCACACTCCTTTTGTTTGACTTTGCTTTATCCAAGCCTAGTTACTGAGTGTTGGCAGAATTGTTACAGCATCTCACAAACAGCTGTTTTTGCTGTGACAATAGGCTGATGTATGCTCCAGAGCCAACACACAGCCTGCATATTAAATAGTTACAGTGTCGTGACAAGCGCAACTAAGTTTTTAAATATTTAAAAAAAAATTAAGAAGGGGGTTCAAAATAGGAAAAAATTGAAAAGAAACATTCCCAAACTGAGGAGCAGGCATGCTTGAGATGAGACACACAGTATCAGCTGTCAGGCAAATCTCAAATAAGATCTATTGCAGTAAAAGACTTTGAGCAAAAACCACTGTGGGGCCCATGATGTCCTGTGCATAGGCAGTGCAGAGTGTGGGTGCCTGCAGTTTCTGCTGGGTTGTGTCTGAGTAAAGGAATCATGGAGCAAATGCAGCTCTGCAGCTCTTATTTTACCAAATTGATTTATTTCTTCAAATAAAATTTTATCAGACAACTATGTCACGACTACACGGAGAGGATATTTTAATGACTGCTTTGGTTTAAAGCTGTGTGGAGTACACTGCTGCTTTCATCCTTCTCTCTTCTCTCTGTATCTTTCCTCCACCTTTCCATTACTTTTCCCCATTAATGTTCGATGCACGCTCTAAGGTATGTCTGTCGGTGGGTATTACTTTCACCAGCCTTTCCTTGCAGTAGTATGTCTATAAATGGCAGACAGCATCATTCCTAATTACATGTTGCCCCCAGATGCTCCAAGGGTGATGCTGATGGATTGCTGTGTGGGTGGTGTTGAAGGGGCTGGGGGAGGGGAGCTGGGATGCAGCTCCTCTAAGTGGTAGCAGAGGTCTGTCTTCGGGCTGGGCTCATCAGCCCTCCCTCGGTAAAGTGAGCTCAGGAATCTCCGAGATCATGTAACTGGGCATTGGAAAAAGGGACGCAATGCAGGGAAGGCTTCAGAGTACAGCCCAAACACCCGGGGAAGCGGGAGGATCTGGGAGAGACAGAGAATTCACCCTTTCCCTATCCCTGCAGGAGGCACACAGCACGGAGGGCTGACAGAGTTGGCACACTGCTGCATCTTGCTTCCCTGGTCTCGCTTTCCCAGCCCGGGGTTCCGGGGAGACCGCACGCAGCCCGAGCGCGGCCGCCCCGCCACGGCAGGGGCTCGGCTCCTTCCCTTAGGGGTGTTTCGGACAGGGACCTGCTGCGTGGGGTCAGAGAGCCCTGGCGTGGCAGAAGGCAGACTGGGCTTTGGAATGGAAACAGGCCGAGTTTGGCTGCCGAAAGTGCGGCCATGGGGCTGGTTGAGCCACTGACTCCTAGGAGCTCCGCGGCAGCGCTGGGGAGGAGCAGGCAGAGCCTCGGCAGCCTCTGCCCACGGAGAGCACCGCCCTTCCCCGGGCCTGGGACGGGAATTCCTGCACCGGCAGGCTGAAGAGAAAAATGGAATGCTAAGTGATCCTGGACCTTAAAAGGATGCTCACCAAACCCCAGAGAAATCCAGAGAACAGTGAGGAGGTGAAAGCCTGGGTCTCCAGTCAAGTGTTTGTCGGTTTTGAACAGACCCTTACTCTGATAATGGGAAAGGAGGAAGTGAGAGAACGCACGTGTGCGAAAGCACATCTGCAAGATCTGTTTCCTTCTCTCTTTGACTGTTCTGTGGTCCTTTAAGGGTTTATATTTAGTGTCCCTAGCAGGTCAACCTGCCTGCTGGGCAGCTGCTAGGAAGACATGGACAGAATAGGCACTACCAGCTTTGGGGACTTACGCAATTGGACTCCATGGGTTTTTACATCTCAAGCTTAGTGCCAGGCTGGGAATTTGCTCCATCACAGTGTGCACTGAAACTGGGAAGTGTCTTGGGATGGCGTACAGAAGCACACTGAAGAATGTAAGACATCAACTGCTGCATCAGACTGGTGGTCCATCCAGCCCTGAATCTGACAGTGCTGCCTACAGAGAGCAGGCGACCCTGTCCTCTCTGTACTCCCTCAGCATCCCCAGTGGTTGGATTTGGATGTTAGAGGCTCATCACTGCTTAAGCCTTCTAGTGTCTGCCTATAGAGCCATTGCCCACACATTTGATTGTGTGAAGACCTTCTAGAGTTACTTGCCTGCAAGAGCTTTGTGACATACAAACTTAAGGACTTCACTGTACACTCCCCTGTTCAGGTACTCGCTGAAAACATTAAATAAAGCCGGTCCCACCATCAATCCCTCAATGTGGAGATCTTGCTGATGCCTGTTTTCCACCCTGAAAAGTGGCTGTTAAGCCTTATCTTTTTCTGCTTCTCCTGCCTCCAATTTTCTATCTTTAAAGAGTCTTCCCGTCACGTGGTGAGATAGTTTCTCTGATAAGCTTTGGTACAGAATCTAATCAAAAGTTTTATCAAAATTGGTCAGTTCTGTGTCTGCTGCACCCTCTGTCTTTACTGGTGCACTTTGAGGGTTGTGGTGGGTTGCTGAGGCAGGGTTTTTCTCTGCAGAAGCCACACTGCCTTGTTCCCAACAGACCATGTTTATCCTTGTCTATAGTGACTTTATTTTTTTTAGACCCTATTGCCATTAGTAAGGATGGATGGCAAACTTCCTGGTCTGCAATTCCCAGGGCCCCTTCTGAAGTCCTTTTTGTGGCTGTGAGTTGCAATGGCAGGTTGCCAGCCTGCTGACAGCCTGGACTATCCTCCCCATCCCCTGCAGCCTCAGACTAAGGGGTGTGGATGAACGGTAGTCAGGGACAGAGTGGAACTTCACTCAGGAGTGAAAACCACCATCCACAGAAGTGTCAGTAACTCATTTATTTTAACTTCAGAACACATTTTCTTGACTTCTGAAGGGAGTACTTGGGTGCCAGTTATTTTTCCCCCTCTTCCCTCCAGATGGACAAGGCATTTTACATGGTTCCTCATACAATGGTCAGCAAAACGCAGAGAAGACGTGTAGAGATTAGGTGGTAATACAGCTTCTGTCATGGATCTCATACCTACTATTGGTATGTAATTGGTACTTGGTGGGCTATTCCCTACAGTGTGGTGGAAATACCTGGACTGGCAGAGTATTGGAGCGAAGGGGGAAGTGAGACACTGTAGCTATACTCTGAAACCATGCAGATCAGGATTTAACAGCAGGCATGAACACAAAACTGAGTAACATAGTTAACACAGACCCTTCGTGCTACAGAAACACCACAATGAAAACTTTTTTTCTTGGCTGTTAAAGCAAGTGTCTTACATGATACCTGATGAGGGGAAAATGCCACTAAGGAACCTCTGAGAGGATCCAGCTTGTGAAAGAGGCTGTAAGGCAGCAAAGACTTTACTTGTGCCTGCTCACAGGCAATGCAGTTTTGCAGGTTTTTTTTTCCATGATCATCACCAAAATGGGAAGAAATGAAAATACAAAAGCAAAAAAATAAATAGCAAACAGCAAATAAAAACACAGGAGGCAGCAGTAAAATGTCAAATTTTTGTTGTCCTCGATGTGACTGCCAAGGAGCTTTGTTCTGGGAAGAGAAAGTGCCACAGCAGGATGGGAATGCTTGCAGTGGATGGGTTGTCATATCTGTCATCATTATAAACATGGACAGATGATGATGATCTCTCCATTCTGTTTCTAGTTTTTCTTAGTCTCCAGAGATGCTCATCCAGCTGTTTTCACGAGAAAATTTATTCAGCTAATTTGTCCACTTTCCCTTCTTGTTTTCTTACAGTGCTCCTTTCCTCCATCAAGCTGCTAACATCTTCTCTGTGCCCACTGCTGCATTAAGCCCTTCCTGTTCCTGGAGATGCTGACTGCTTTCCAATGCTGGAGGTGTGCTAGTCTTCCTCCTTCACTGCTTTTCCTGCCCAACGTGGCATCCTGCGCTGCTTGAGGAGGGGGCAAGGTGGGGGAGAAGATACAGGCAGTGACACTGGCTCTTTGAGCAGGTCAGTTCTCACAGATACAGGCTCCTTCCTCTCCTCTTACGGACCCATCCCTTGAGTACTGACCCCACATTTATTTTCTAGCCTGCAGCAGCAGTGTGGCTAAACCCAGGCAGCTGACAGCACAGCTTGGGAGTTCAACTACTGCTGTAAGATTTTGAAGACAAGCAGGTTTCACAAGGCTGCAGCTTAAGGGAAAGTATTTCTAGAAGCCAGTTCCTCTCCAGAGTGTTCAGAGAAGATGTATATGATCACTGATGCTTTCCAGTCTTGGTTTTTGGTGAGTTGAAGAAAGGTACTTTAAGTACATTTTTCTTTTCTTCCCCCAGATGAAAACTAGGATATAACAATCCTTCTTAGTTGTGTGGCTCTCCTCATCCTGAGCTTGTCACAGCCTGTGTCTGAGGAGGACCACTTCAAATGAGATTTATTGCATTTGGTATAATTTGAAACAGACTGAAACTTAATGTCAGGGCATTTTGTGGTATGCAGAGCCTTAAAATTATGATGGAAGTCATCTGGGGACCTGCCTTGGCAGCGTGCAGCCTTTCTCACTGGAGTTGTTCCTACCTGCTTACCACAGCCTGCAAAACAAACAGCCACCCGTGCAATGGCAGCACAGAGAAAATGCCGCGGTGATGGACGATGTCCAGGTGTGACCTTTCACCTGCTACCGTAGCCAAAAATCTTAGTGGGAAGAGTGCATGATGGAAAATTATGGGATAATAAAATGAAAAAAACGATCAGTCAGGTGTAGAATTTTGTTGTTAAGAAAGTATGAACTATTTTTGAAATACCCAACCATCTGAGAGGCCAGGCCACACCTGAAAGGGTGCCTGGTAAAGCCCTGGTTGGCTGAAGCAGTTCAGCCCAAAGGGCAGCTCGCTGCTGGGGGTGCAGAGCATATCATCATCAGCAGCTACAATGGATGCAAGAAACTGAAACACAGTCTATTATCAAATGCATGGTGGAAACTTGGCATTTCAGCAATGTAATGTGTTTTTTTTCCCAGCAGAATGAGACTAATATGCTCCTTTTCTTTGCTTGTTGCAGCGTCATTCACATCTGAGCAAAATAAATGGGGAAGAAGACAATTTTGGTATCTATTCTAGGCATTGCTAATTTTAGTGCCATTAAGGAGAGGGATTTTTCCCCCCTGTTTTTCCTTTTTTTTTAGAAGAAAATATAACAAAGCACATGAATCTTAGAATAAAAATAATTGTGAAGGGCAACATCTCTGCTGGTTCTTTAATAGTGGCACTTTGATAGCTGCTGTACATCCCTTGTGTTGTCTGGAATGCAAACCAGCCATCAAACTCTGAGACAGTGGAGTTATAAAATCTTTCCAGCTTCTCTGAACCCCCAAAGTGAACCAGCATTTGTGTAGCTGAAACAAATTGACAATCACCATGAATGAAACCTTCTTAATTCAGTGCCATCAATACAAAAGATTACATCTCTAGTCTGTGTGCACGTGGTTTTGAATCCCAGTTTTTGAAATCAGTCACCTGTCTCCCTTTTGCAGCTCCTCCTTCTACTGTTGTGCTAGTTCATAAGAAACCAGATCTGCGTATCAAAGGAAAACGGTGGAGAAAGGCTTGTGCTTGGCCTAGCTTCTTTGAAATGCATGCAGACATATTTATTTCCCCTATGATATAGCTCCTATTATGTGCTTTGCATCTTTAAATGTGTGAAGCATCATGCCTGCCTGGCAGGACCCTGAGATTCAAGACAGAAGAGAGACAGGCTTTGTTTTCTCTCTCATGGAGATTTTGCTTTTGGTCTGTCTTTACCATTATGTTGGCTTGTTGAGAGACTTAGTAAAAACCACTGTCGTGCTTTCCCAGTTTCTTTACATTTTCTGTGCACAAAGAGCAAGATGCCCATTTTCCCCCTGCACAGGGAAATGCTAGGAAAAGAAAATGTACACAACCTCAGTGCAAGAAGCAGTGTCTGCACTGCAGAGCCTTCTCACAGCAGACAGGCAGGCTGCACGCTCGCACTGGAAACTGTAAAACAAAGAAAAGAAACTCACAGGCACACATTCTGGAGTGCCTAAGGACTATTTCTGTTCCTGCCAACCTGCTCCCAGCCAGGACAATAACGAAGGCATATTGCTGCTGGAGGCCCCATACATGCCACTGCGTTTTGCAGATGAGGCATTTGCCATCACATTTTCACATCCTTTCATTTTTCTGCCTTGTTCATCCATATTCTAGAGTACAAGAAAGTAAGAATGCTACGGAAGTAAATCTTCGCCTGAGGTAGATTACTAGTTAAACTGGTTAAGCACTGATCTGATTGTGTAAGTTGTTCCACACGAGCAAGCGGAGGGGCTGCAGCCAGCAGGGAGCGAGGCTTGGCTGCATCTGCTGGGGGTGGCTTTCCTGCAGGGTGATAAGTTTGAGCCCTGAGTTTCTCAAGAAGGACTTTCCTTCTCCCCACACCTATATGGGCTTCAGAAGCTGCATGGTGGCTGCTTTCTGAGAGGAGGTGAGTCTAAAGCAAGCCAAAGTGAGTGAAGCCACATTAGCATTTGGGTTTGTTTGTATGGTCAGAGGCTTAACCATGCTGTCAGTTCTGATGAGTTCATGAAGAAGTTATGGCAATTTGTGGGGAGGCCTCCAGGCTTTCACATGAGGTGTGGACTGACTGTGGTTGGAGCTGCATTTTTTTTTCCCCCTGTGTAAGTGACCTCCTTGGAAAATAAACCCCAGGACTTATGTCAGAGGAGAATTCCGCATGCATTAAATAGTGACACAGCTGCGGTGTGTGTAGCTGTGTGTGCACAGGGAATAGCAGTGCTCATACCAACATCCTCCCTCAAGAGCCCTGTTGCGGGAGGACAGTTATAAATAACTCTTTGGCCACTATAATTGTTCTGCCAGTACAGGCTGCCAGAGAAATACATTGACTCAGCACATGCCTGAGCAAGGTCCTTTCCCAGGCAGCACCTCCCACTGCACAAATGTCTCTGCAAAGTCGTGTCGGTGCCTGGTGGGGCAGCAAGCCCCATCTGGCTGCTGCTGCAAGCTGGCATGAGCCAGTGCTGAATCAAATTAATGTTTGTAAAACACACTGAAGACAAAACAAGCACTGCTTATGCTCCAGTTAATATTATTTCAGCACCCCCAGTTACAATTCTGTTGTTGCAAGAGCTGCAGGTGCCTTTCCCTTCAGTGGTGCTCTGGGTGTTCCCCGTGGGGAAATGGATATTCTTCTGTCACTCTCACAGAGCCACACTGGTCCTTACTGAGCCAAGTGAGATGGCCTTGTTCACTGACAAGAGGAACAAAGTTATGCCTCATCTTAGCGTCCTTAACATCATCTGCTGCAATGGTTTTGATGCTTTTGTAGCTGCCACGGTCTTACCAAAGAAAACTTCCTGGCCCTGTACCAGGTAGGAGGCTACAGTTGAATTTTTTCTGTTGTTCCTGAAAGGATATTAATTATTTTTGATAATTACATGGGAGACTCTTTTTCTAGTTTTAAAAATTGCTTTCAAAATAGTAATTAGGAAGCTGTCATTGTTCTTTTTTTCAAAGCAGGTTCTACATGGAGTAAAAAATCTAGAGATGCGATTTTCTTTTTATCACTTGGAGTACCAAAATGGCTATAAATGAATCCAAATGTAATTTTCTTTGGAAAAAATTCCTCTGTTATACAGGCCCTTTTAGCTATGCATTTCAGGGGCTGTTTTACCTGTGTAATTTGAAATTATTCAGGAAAAATCCCAGCCTTTTTTGTTCGTGCAGATACCGATTCTGCATTTTTTATTCTGCTAATCCTGTCTCTGAGACTGCTTTTTTATTAACGTCTACAAGTAATTGCAAAAGACTTATTATCTTCAGAATCTCACTCTAACTTTGCAAGAACCTATTTGAACGTACACAGTTCCCTTGACTGCACAGCTCCATTTAAACCAGTACAATTCCTTGGAGGTACGTACGTCTACTTGTGTGTTATTCTCACATTGCTGTATCTCTTTCCTGAAATGGTGGTGCATCATACCTTTATGTGAGTAAAATTGCATAAACAGTAAATGTTTTACCAGTATAACTACTTTGGTAAAATAAAATTATACCCTGCCTAATTATAATGAAAAAAACACAGGGTGTTGACCAAGACTCACCAGTTAATTCTTTATTACAATATGTTTCCAGCTGGAACAGAATTTAAATATCATATTTTCTCTTGTGGGTTATTTTAATTTTTTTCCATAATGTCAAGGATTTATTATTTCTAAATGCAATTACAACATCAGTTACAATGGGAACATTTTTATCTTTGCCCTGTGTCCCGCAGAGACAAACCTTGAGAAGTCAAACAGTAAGCTTTCAAAAATGAGCTTATCTGTGAGGTTAAACAAGGTGTGGCAACCCTGACATGGGCCTCCTGCATCAAGAAAATGTAATTTTTTCAGCCCCTTGTAGTGGTCCTCATTCTATAATGTGATAATAGTTTTATAGTTGTGTATTTACGTATTTTTAGCACTGTCATATACTGTGTTTTCAATGGAGATGTTATATTTAGAAGTTTCTCAAAATGTGGAGCATGTGTTAAGTTTCTTTTGCGTAATCCATCAAGACTAATTTGATTTGAGACCGGTGCCTTTTTTTTCCCCCATCTGTTTGGAAAAGTGCAGTTGTAGAGACATCAGTCATGTAACACTTTCTGTAAAACAGCTTTACTGACAGTTGGGAGTTGTCAGTAACCATGTGGATTTCAAGCTCTCAGTCTGGCTACGATGAGAAAAACCCTCTGACACATAATTTCCACAGAGCCACAGAATTTAAGGCTGGAAAGACCCAGAGTTCTCATCTAGCTGACCTCCTGCCTAGCCAACCCAGAGGTAAGTCACATTTCAGGCCTAACAGCTGCAGAAAACACCAGCTTTTGGGACAAACATACACTCAATTTAGTAGCATTTGCTCACCAATCACCATTAATTTATTTCAGTAGTTAACTACCATTATTTATTTCATATATATGTTGTGTACATAACTGTGGCTTGTTTCCTGTTTCAGCTGATCTAGTTTCAACTTCCAGCATTTAGGAAAGCTTTAAGAGATTCTGAGTCTGTGTTCCTTGTCTAAACACATAGAGACCAAACTCTGTGTTGGGTGAGGGTGGAAGTCGCAGCTGCCCCAGGAAAGCACATTGCTGGAAGCAGGAAAACAGTTCTGCAGAGGTAAAGCCATGTCCCTGCTGTCCTTGCCCACAGTCCATTGAGTTTGCTACCCAGGGCTGGGGCAGAGGCAGGAGCAGGGCACAGCCTCGGTGGGCTTGATGTGGGCTTGCAGGACTCTGCCTTTGTGTAGGAGATGGATGAAAACACATTAAAGTGCCCATAAAAGCTCTTTTCTTCTCAACTGGGAAGCAGCAAAACTCAGTTTTGCCCCTGTGATGTTGAGAAATGTGGGATTGTCTCTTCAGACCAGTGCAGAGATCTCCACTGTGTTCACATTTGGGAAGATACCATGCTGAAATGTTTCCATCTCTCACCCTAAGACATTTTGTACCCTCTAGGACTCTCTCCTGTCCATTGTGTCCCACTCAGAAGGTGGCCAGCAGAACAGCCCATGAGGGTCAGTGTCAGTAATTTACTGCATCATTCTTGGCGAATATCCAAGTCTTTTCCCTAACCTCTGCTCATCAGCATGGGCTGTCTTCTGCTATGAGACTTTCATCCTCTGTGGGGCTGAGCTTGCCTTTGGCTGCATTGGAAAGCTTATGGTCTCAGGGTGCCCATACAAATGATCAAGTTGACTCTTTGGGTTACGATCTTCCCTACTCGTTACTTACTGTTGCCCTGATTTTGGAGTTTTAAAAAACATTACTCAGGAATCACTGTATCACATATTTTTTTGCAGTGAAAAAATATGAAATTGTGCATATTCAGCTACCTTCTTGCAAATTGGAAATGAATCCACTTAATCTTATTTATAATCATATTTTTCTATAATTTCATACCATTATAATTTTATTTAGTTACTTCAAGAATCAAGGAATTCATCTAGGCCAACATCCTGCTTGAAGTGGGGCTGTGACCATGGTGGATGAGGTCAGCCACACTACAGCTAGATCTTGAAACATCTTCAGGAGCAGAAGTTCCACAGCCTCTCAGGGCAACCTGTTTCAGGGTTACCCTGCCCTGCCAGAGAATGTATTTTCTCCTGCCCGGACCTCAGCACGTGTCCACTCCTACAGCCTTTAGGACTAGGAAGACAGGTTTGACTCTTTTCTGTGTAGCCCCCTGTTCCAGCAGCCCTGAGCCTTCCCTTGATCAGATTGAACAGGCTCAGCTCCCTCAGCCCCTCTCATGTTGCTCCAAGCCTCTGATGATCTCAGCAGTGCTTTACTGGACCCTTTCCAAATTGACACATTTGGCCTTGTGCCCTCTGTAATCCCCAGCTCCTTTTAAGCAGGATGGCTCCTCAGCGAGGTGCTTCCCAGCCTGGAACAGATCATGTTTCCTTGTTGAGCATCATGAGGTGTCTGTTGGCCCAGATCTCAAGTATATAAAGGAGCTTCTGCATTGAGGTTTTGCTGTCTGTCAGTGCAGGCAGCTTAAGCCATCAACAAATCTGACTGTGTCACTATCAAGGTATCTGATGAAGATACTGAACAGTCTGGATTTTGGTACTGACCCCTTGGGTGCACCTCTGTTTGCTGGTGACCTGTCAGGCATGACCAAACAGTTTTCAGTCCCTCTTTCCACCTGTCTTTCTAGCCCACACCCTCTAAGCTTCCACATGATATCTGGGATGATGTCAAAACCTTACAGGGTACATGATGCCCAGCACTTTCATCCTTACCCATTGAGTCATTTCATTTTAGAAAGCAGTCTGGCCAGTCAAATTCAGTTTGCCATCAGTAAGTCCATACTACTTGTTCCCAAATACCTTTTTGTTCTTTATGGCCTTGGAAGTGGACACCGAGAGTGGCACACTCTCCCTCATCTTCTAGTTGACCAAGATGATGGTAATCAGCAGATAGTTCCTCAGTGTCCTTTCTTGCCTTTCTAAAGATAGATGAGGTATTAGACTTTTTCCAGACATTGGGGACTTTCCCAGTCTAGACAGCTGTCACAGAGAGCAGTGTTACAATCCCATCGGCCAGTTCTTTCAGGAAATGGGTACTGTCCCTCATGCCCATCCTTTGTATGTTCCCTTTTTGCATCTGGTTTCATCAAGAAGATGCTTCTGTAGCCAATTAAGTATTCTGCTGAAATGCCATCTTCCTGCACAACAGGATATTTTTTGCTGAGTTACTCAGTAAGTTGTCTTTAAAAATCATTCAGAATTTCTGGGCACATTTCCACTCCATGGTTGCATCTCAAGGGATTTTATTTAGCAACGCTGGGAGTAAACTTAAGTTTCTTTTTCTGAAATCCAGAGCAATTATTCTGTAGCTTACCTTCCCAGCCTTGTTCTGAATCCTGAATTTAATGATGGTGACAGAAGATATATCCAGGCTGATACTGTGACCACATTCACCACTGGAAGTAGAATATAATCCTCAGCTGTCCCCTCCAGCATTCACGTGATGGAATTATCACTTGTGCAGTATAAGGAGCTCCTGGATTGCGTGGTCATCACTGTGTTACACTTCTAGCAGGTGCCTGGATGTTTGAAATTCTCCATAAGGGTCAGGGCTGAATAGAAGGACACCTCTGCCAGTGTTCTGTAGGAAGCCCTGCTCACAGGCTCCTCCTGGTTGGAAGTGCTGTGAGACACTGCCCTGTTTCCAGCAGGTCTGTCCTCTCTGCTTCTCACCCAGAGGTTCCCTCCAGTCTCAGCTTTCCTGCTGAAGCTTGGTACAGTCAGGGAGCTCTTTAACACAGAGCACAACTCATATTGTTCATGTGTGATTCACTGTGATTCACATCTTGATTAATTTTGAATCTCTTGATTCATGTCATTCTTGTTTCCTAATCAAGATGTCACTGAACTCTAACCTGACAGTCAAATGCAGTCAAAGATAAGAAATCAAATTAATTTTCTTATTAGCTGGGCTTGGTATAGAACTGTAATAATAATAATAATAATAATAATAATAATAATCATAATCATAATAACAACAACATATATTTCTTTATCCTCAAGCTCTTTGAACCTGACCTGCACAGAATTTAGTGTTCTCCAAGTTAAGCCACCTGCACACGACAACATCAGAAGATGAAGTTCTGTTTGCCATAGAGAACTGCTTTTGCACCCTAGAATGCTACAGCTGTGAAGGTGGAAGGTATTAGAGGGGCATGTGAGCAAACCTTTGTGCTAATGAAAATACTGCACCAACATTAACATCAGGCTGAACAAGCAAAATTTTTTCTTTATTGGTTAATCCCCCAAAGCCCCAAACAATCATGCAAAGAATAGACTCTTTTGAATGAAAGTCACACATTAACTTTATGTTTTATATTTTGCCTCCACACCAGTTGAAGGCTTTTTTTTCCTTGTTTTCCCATTCATTCATTTGACCAGGTTTTTGTCTAAAGGAACTGAAGTAAAGTTGGTGGGGGTTTTTTTGTTTTGTTTTCCATGGGGTTTTTGTTGGGGTTTTTTGTTTTGTTTTGTTTTTTGGAAGCAGAACGCTTGATGCAGATCTTGGGCTGTTCCTGTAGCCAGAAGGTGCAGCAGTCTGGCTGCACGGTGACTCATGGCCCTGTGCCACATCACAAATAATGCTCTTATTAATCTCTCCAGGCTTTGTTCTGGCCCCCCTCCTAGCGGTGTCTGATTTCATGGTGTGGCGTAGCCAAAGGTCAGATAAACTACATGATGGCCAGAGTTGCTACTGCAGAAGGAAATCGGAAATGCCTCTCCCAGCAGTTTCAGCAATGAGAATGGAGGAAAAAATAATTTCTTTCAGTACTAACCTGCCTGATGTGTCATCTTGTGTTGCTGTTTCAGTAGAGGAAAGCTGTGGTATAGCAGTAACCCAGCGAAGCAGCCAAGCCCAGCTGTGTTGCAAACGCTTCTGGATCTGCCTGGCTCAGAACATTTTTCAGCAAATATGTTCTTTCTTTAGGTGTTTGATCATTTGCAACAAATGACAGTCCCAAGCTAGAAGAGATACTGAGCTTTGTCCCTAACTGAGCTGGTGTCATTGACTGATTCATTAATTACCCACTTTTCCCCAGATTAGATTCAACATACTGTTCACAAAGAGATAACCAGTCACAAATTAGTCAGGCTGAAGTTTGACGTGCTTGGCTACAGGGCCATTTTTTTGTTACCAGTTTCAGATGAGTGATTACTCATGTGAAACTAGCAAGTGCTTCTTGCAAGTTGTTTCTTTTCCTCCATGGCTACCCGATGTGTTTTTATTCAAACGCAATGGAACCCATTCGCCCTGGGCTGGGTGCTTTGTGAGTAGCTAGCACGGCCAGACCAAACATGAATGCTTACTGTAAAGTGGCGCGTGGTTTTCCTTGCTCTCCTTTGAACCAAGCTGGCTGTGGTTTCTGGTGACTGCCGTCTCCGTGCTATGGGCTCTGGCTAATGCTGACACACAGAGGACTTATCTGGAAAAAGAGAGGGGACAACAAGACAGCATCACTTCCTGCACACACAGTCCTGCCCATTTCTATCAAAGGCTGAGACCTTGCTGAAGCTTGTTCCAAGAGAAGCTTCCTGGGTCACATTTAAATGATTTTGGGGGCAGCAGAACCTGCTGTTGGGCAGACAGATGCAGGAGAGCAATAATTTTGTTCTTCTAAAACCTCATCATTTCATGGGCAGGCATTGCAATACCAGCCTCATGACTTTCAAAATCACATTTGAGCCTGTCTGCAGTGTGTGGGGCTCTGTTTTTCTGTCATACAGAGACACACCAGCCCTGCTCTCCATTGCTGTGCTTGGGCTTTCCCTTGCAGCAGGGCTCCCACTGCCCATGTAGGCACAGGTTCTGTTGGCCAGAGCCAGCAGTCATCTGTTCCCATCTGGAGCGAATGCCAGCAATTGCATAAAGCACAGAAGAGGGCAGAGAGTGATCCAAGTGGTCTGTGTTAAACCTGGCCTCCATGACCGCCAGGGCCAGGTGGGGCTGTGCACTGAGCAGATTTGGGACTCGTCAGTGTGCCGGCTGCTTCCAAGGGGAAGCTCCTCACTGTTTTCCAGCTGCCAGCAGCTGCCCCAGGCCCCGAGGCCCTGTGGGACCCTTACCCCAGAACTCACCCTGTTTCTGCACCTCAGCTCACTTGCTGCACCATGGACCATGGCAGGCACCGAGGAGGTGACAGCCAGGGCCAGCCCTCCTGCCTTAACCTCCAATGTCCCCTTTGTCACTGCCGGCCCTGCCTGGTCTCAGATTAACCTGATGGCTGGCTGGTGGCAATTGTGCGGGAGCCCTGCCCTCTTTGGCTCGCTTAGCCAGGAGGGTTTGCTTTGCGGAGCGTGGTTATTACTGCTCTGCTTTTGTTCTTTGTCATCAGTCCTGCCTTATTTTTATGTGCATTAACTGTTAATAACAATGTGAAGCGCTAAGCTTTGGCGAGCAGCTGAGCTCGGCACAAACCCGAGGCCAGCACGGCCGCTGGCACAGGGCTGCTCGGTGGCACGGCGGGCGGCCGGACACGCGGAGCGCTGGCTTTGGCCACCGCCGGCACCGCACGCTGCCCGACACCCCGGCAAGGCAGCGGGGGAGGCGGCAGGGCAGCCAGCACATGGCGGCACGGGGCTCAGCGCCGGCCTGGCTCCCCTGCAGCCCGGGCTTCTCCCAGCACTGCCCCTTGGGCTCCTTCCCACTCTCCCGGGCGACTCGTCATCCCTCGGGAAGGCGGCGGGAGGAGGGAGGAGCAGAGGGATGAGAGCTGGCTTCACTCACAGATGCTGCTGCTGCAGAGGGGGAGGCACCACCGCGGGAATGTAGACGGACAGGCAGAGGTGATTAATAGTGATACATATTATTTTAATTGAGTCATGTTTGGCCTCTTGCTTTGCCAGTACTCTATTTTTTTTTTTTTTTTTTTGCTATTGTTGTGATGTGAATTTGGAATTAATTTAAAGTATAATAAGAATCCCTCAGCTGGCAAATGCAGGCAAGACTGAAAATTAAAATGCTATGTAAATCTCACAAGATTAGGGCATAAACTGCAGCAGGCAGTGCAATGGCTGAAGCTTCAAGGAGCTGGAAAAGCTCTCTCCACATTATTCCTGATAATACAAAATCAATTTAGGTTGAATGCATTTTTTCCAAATAACCATCCACCACATTCTATTTGATATCACTAATGAATGCAGAAATTGGATCTTAATACATTCCAGGGAAATATTCTGCAGAGGTTTTATTAGTTCTAAAAATACTTGGTGGCATTGCAGTACTTTGTCATTAAAATTGCCCGGTTTTGTGATATAGATATTGTGGAATGGTAATGAGAATGCTGCAGCACTGGCAATGGCAGCATTTTGTTTTGAAATCCCAGGTCCTTTCCGAGGGTTTTTGAAGCACTGTTTATGAGCTGCTGCCACAGCTGAGAGCAAGGCAGCAGGAAGGCAGGGTGGGGATGGGGCACGGGGACAGGGGAGGTGTCCCCCCACTCACGGGCAGCACTGAGCTCACAAACACGGCTCTCGGAGCTGCCTTGTCCTTCCCTGACGCCCCTGAAGAAAAGGCAACAACAAACAATTCGATGAGTTTCTCCCAGCCGGCGTGCAGCGGAGGCTCAGGGCTGCGCGGTCCCACGGTGGCAGGAGCAGCTCACCTCGTGCTTCGGGGGCTGCGGGCGCTGGCTGAGGCTGCTCCTCCCAGGAATCCCAGCAAACCCCATCCAAAGGAGGGCATCTGCCATGAGGAGGGCGGGAAATCCCAAAGAGCCCGACAAGGAGGTGAGACCTCTAGCCCGCAGCACACCATTCCTGTGGCCACCGGGCAGGCTGCTGAGGTCGCCGGGAGCTGGCCGCGGGCGGGATGGCACAGAGCCTGGGAAATAATCGCTGCCGAGCCCTGCGTGCAGGGCACCCGCTTCGCTCTGCCTCCGCTTAGGAGGAGGTGGAAGTGCCTGCCTTGGCTGTTGCTTGGAGCTCCATCTGCAGCACTGATGAGGAAAGTATCGTTCCTCCTGCGCGGAAGCCATTAATTCCCAGCTGCGGGAGAGTGAGCCGGCGTGGGGCAGAATCCACCCCGCCGCCTGCAAGAAGGTGCTGCGGAGAGCGGGCCTGGGGCTCCCGGCAGCTCTGTGTCACTACACGCTATTTCTGACCTGCCCAAAAGTGCTGCTTATCTCTGCAGATTAAGGGCAGCCCGAGCGCCGGGCTCCCCTGCAGCCTTTCCTCCCCTCCCCTCCCCTGGCTCAGCTTCCTCACCTCGGGAATCGCGATAATAATATCTGCCCGTGGGAGCTGCATCACTTACAGCCAGTGGCTAAAACTGTCAAACCGAGTGAGAGAAAAGGGCCGTGCATTGTTAGGCTCCACATCAAGATTTTTTTTTCCCCCCTCTACCTTTTATTGGTAAAAAACTAAGTGAACTGAAAATGAGACATCTGGAAAAGGAAAAGGACACCATGGGATCCAAATAAGACTCTGTTCGTGCAAGGCTTCCTACTGTCTTTAACTATTCTATTGTGCATACAGACAACAACTCAGCTCCTGTCCAGAGGAAAGTGAAGATCCCCAAAATGAGGGCTGTTGGAGGCAAAGTAGAGACATGAGTTTCAACAGCAGCATTAATACTTTTTTTAACATCCTTTTCAGACATGGTTACAGCTCCCATTTCTTCTGCTACTGATTAATTTGATCAAACATTGTGAACAAATAATTTGTATTAAAAATCGTGCGAGTTCCACCCTTCCTGTAGTTGGCTTCAGGCAGGTATTTATTGGATAACATAGTCTCAGACTAGTGAATGTTGACATTTAATTAATATGGAAGCTTAGCATGGTGAATATGAAGAACAGAAAAAAGGCCCAAGAAAATCCTGTGATAATGAAAGGAGATGACAACCCGGTTCTGGTAGTCAGACATTTCTGTTGACATTGAAGGGTCAAATGTAGGTATCTGGTGGAGGGCTGCAAATAACACACTGCAGGTCAGGGTTTGCATGTACAAATAGTTCCACACAATGCCCGACTTACACTCGAGCTGCTTGCACTTACACTGGCAGTGCTAGGGTGGGTATTTTTGTCATGACTACACTAGGAAGATGCTACCAAAATAGGGAGAGTCGTGTGACGTACCAGTACAGCCCTACGGCTGTGAATGCCCACCATACAGCTTATGGGATTGCTTTCCACAAAATATAGAGGTTAAAAACCCCCAAAACTAGGCTAGTAAAATTGAATCTATGTTAGGGGATTAGGTATTGTGAGCAAAAAAAGCAAAATTAGGCTGGTAAAACTGCATTTATGTTGAGGGATTAGCCACCATGACCTACACGCCTATGCCAGCAGAACTCTGGAGTATCTCAAAAGTACTTGTATCCTGTCTAACTTGTGACGGGTAACATCCGTGCCCATGAAAAGCAAACAAACTGCAAAGGACTTGATTGTAATAAAAAGAGAGTGCTTTATCATAGAAATGTACGGGAAGTGTTTCTCTTGTCATGCATAAATCACGAGCATGGGGTTGCCTGAATTTTCCATTCCATTAACTCCGCACTTTTTGAGTTGAGATGAAAATAGCTGGAGAAAGGAAATATTCTCTGCTGTACACTGAGGCTATCACAAGACATGTTAAATTGCCCTGTTACTCTGTTGGGCATTAGCCTGCCACTAACTTCTGTTTATTATGTGGTTTACCTTGCAAAGTTATTGTGTTCAGAATCCCGTTTATTGCATGTGCAGGAAGGACATTGTTTTTTCCTTACATTTTTGGGCTTTATCCCCCATACTTTAATCTACTTCGTGCTGAAATTTGACAAAATTTAAAAAGGTGAGAGTGAATATTTTTCTCTGTTTCATGTTTAGATTCTACAGAGAGGTTTCTACTTAGTGGAAACAGATATTCCATTAAAAGTCCACTGCTGCTGTATAATTTAAATGCTTTTTCAACACCACAAACTACCTCAAGCCAAACAGCTGGTGTTGACTAAGAACAGTATTTCAGCCTGTTACATGCTGTGATTATTACTTCCCAAACAAGAGTTTATACTTCATTTTCAGTGAAGATTAAATTAATTAGGATGTCAATGTGATACGGGAATAAGGAGGTGAGTGAAATTAACAGTTTTCACCTACTCTGAGGTTTGTTTAATTAACTATTTTAATTTGGAAGTGGTGGTCTGGGACTATATTTTAGCAGTAATACCTCTTTTTGAGCAAATAGTACACTTCACAGGTCTTGCAGGAAAACACAAGCTCATCAGAAAGCTGATCAGTACTTCCATTTTGACTATGCATGGCATAGTAAAAGGAAAAAAAGAATCCTATTGAACAGATTAAAAATCTACCTTTTTATAGCACGTAGTGAAAATGAGCAGTATCCTCCCAATAAGTACAAAGAATTGTAATGTGTGAAAAAATTGTATCCTGCCCCTTTATTATATTTGAAGAAATTCCTTTCTCATGTTGCTGGAAAATTGTCACACTAGAGAAAGCTACTAATTCCTCTTCTCTCTATTAAAATGTAGTGAGCATTCTCCTAAACCATCAATATTATTGCAATGTTTCTCTCTCCACAGATCAGGGTCTATTTCTCTCTCATCAATAATAGTTTAAAGTTTAGTGCTTAAAATCTTATCTCTGCATTCATAATGAATTGTTGATTTAAAAAAAAAGGCTTCCTTACTATCCTTACAGTTGTCTCAGGATTTCATAAGTAATTTAAAAAAGAAATAAAAATGAAAAACATCTGCTTTAGAGACCAACCCCTAAGAATGTGATTCTACAACAACGCTGGTTGCCCTCACATGCCCTTAATGACCACTTATTGGCAGTAACATAACTTAAGGTTTTAATTGATGTTTTAGCCAGGCTTTTGACTTCAGAGCAGTATTTGTAAAGATTCTAATTATCATGATATAGTAGAAATTAGAAGGCAATTTGTAAATGTTTAGATCAACGTGATTAATACAGTAAAACCAGGGCAGCCTGAACATGAATACAGCTTTACTTAGTGGAGCAGTCTGTGCTTAAAAAAATACCTACAAGTAACTGCAGATTCAGGTCTTTAGAGATAGAACACCATCAGTCTGACCAGATTTTCATTTCCACAGAGATGTGGTGTGTAGTACAACTTGTATTCCACCAATCCCACAAATATAATTTGCGTTCCATCAATTATATAAACAAAATTAATCTCTTCTCCTGTTTGAATTTCAACCACAATATTGAGGGATCTGAATATATTTGCTATTTTAAAATATATAACCAAGTAAATCTTAGTGCACAGTTTCTTCATGAGTTTTTGAGAAGCATGTAGATATCTGAGGTATTTTGAGTGGACCTTGTGGAATGTTTCTTTCCATGAAACACAGCCCTGGAAATCTGAATTTCCACCATGTGCTCTAGTAAATTCCAGATTCCCTTTCTGTGAAGATTTTCTCACTTTGGGTTAAAAATGACTGTATTGGTGACAGTCTCATCAAAACTGGACAATATTTTGTCCCTCTGAAGCACATTTGAAAATCCTGTATACAAAAGGAACGCAAACAAACTGAAAACAAATTAATTAAATAGCAGAACTGTTTTGTAGTAACATTCTAAGGCATTCTCAGCCTTCTGCCTTAACACTCACCATTTAAGAAAAGACCAATTTAGAGGTTGCATTTGCTGTTTCAAACGAGTGAGAAAAGCTTTAACTGTGCATTACTTAGTCGTACAGTTCCTTAAAAAATGTAGTCATTTAACATTTCCTGACCATAGCAGTTTTGCTCATCTCCCAAACTGCGCTCTTTGCATGCAAAGCCAGCCATCAGGGTTTAAATAGGCTTCCCCTACAATTCTTCTAAAAATTAGTTTCCTTTCATAATTTTGGTACAACCTGAGGCACCTTTATTTCATAGAGGCAGAGAGGACAGAAGCAGTTTGTTTCTGGGCAGCACGGAGTACCTGTTTTGAGTTAGCTCTTTCTTGTCTGACTCCCCTGAATGATTCTATTGATTTCAAGGGGTCCACTTGCATGAGAAAAGTGAGCAGCAGAGACTGGATGCTCGTTTTATTGTTTCATCCAGCACAGATTCATTTTAT
Organism: Acanthiza pusilla; assembly: GCA_036630365.1. Taxonomy (NCBI): domain Eukaryota; kingdom Metazoa; phylum Chordata; class Aves; order Passeriformes; family Acanthizidae; genus Acanthiza; species Acanthiza pusilla. Next base: position 36,000,106 of record JAXCHO010000073.1, read on the forward strand.
AGGATCAGTTATTCTGTGTGATGAATGGGAAGAGCAACTAAAAAATTGAGCCTAGAAATCTAATGTTAGCAGTGAGCGTATGAAAGTCCGTTTGTGAAATATGATCCAGAACACATTTACTAACAGACAAAACTCAGGACTCATTTCTCACACAGGCAGGACTGTTAAAGTCAGTAATACTTTGCTTTTCCATTACAGCCAACAGGATTTCTGCTGCACAAAGGCTAAGCAGAGCAAAGATAGAAAGATCTGGTGCTTGGAGCAGTAATGCTTTCATTTACTAAAACCTCGTGCGTGCAGAAGGTAGAATTAATTTAATTGCAAATAAATGTCAAGACATAAATTAATGAAATAATACTAGATTTTGCTACAAGAATATGTTATGGGTAAGATATTCTTTTGTGTCAGTCTTCCTAAAGAGAGGGAAACAAAGGAAAATGGGTAAGTGGAAAAAAGGCTGCACTGAAAGCACATACAGAAATCAAACACAGGAAAACTGTTGGGGACTTAATAGTGCTAGAGGTAAATTGGCCACTATTCTTTCTATCAGAAAGAGACCAGAGTATTTGATTAAGTTAAACAGGAGCCAGTTCTTTGTTCCTGAGAATAGAGAAAGCGGCATTTCAACCAGACAACTGAGACAGAGGACCCAGGAAAAAAAATCTATTAAAGAGATAACAAAGGAGAAAAGCACTTATACTAATTCTGTCAAAACTCATGAAGCATCCTGAGAGGTTTATAAAGGTGATATTCTTCTAAAGCACGTAGAGACAGCAATAGTAGAATATTTGAGGTAGGTCCAAAGGATTGGTGATTTCTTTACAAGTAAAAGGCCCAGTAATGCCTATGAAATAAGCTAAAATGCTACATCTGCAGGGGCCAACAAAACAGCATAGCTGTGTAGCTTAGAAATTAAAAGTCATAAAGACAAAAGCACTCAACCTCTGTAACACTGAAACTATTTCAAGAGGCTCTGTATAAAGGCAGGCCAGCAGATTTGATGAATATTTTAGTTGTTTTGCCTAGAACAGGCACCTCTCATGCCCTAAAGAAGGGGCTGACACTAGTATTGATATGAATAAGAAGATAAAAAGCTGTGATTTCTTGAAGTTGGTCGTGTCAAATCAGTATTCTTTTATCTCCATAGTAATTTATAATATTTACCAAGTGTAAAATAAAACAAACCCTTGCCTGAATGTATATTCACTTAAATCAATGTTCATCCTCAAGCACAAAATAATTCTAGCTGTCTACTTCTACATATTTGTCAGATTTTCAGATGTGAAGAAACAGTCAGTTATCCTGTAAAAAAAAGTCTAATTCTTCTATTTCTGATAAATCCACACAGAATGTATTTTACAACAGTTTGCAAACAAAATGCATTTTGTGCAAATACAAAGGTATCTTAGTAGGGCTAATTTAGGGTAGATACTGATTTGAGAGCAAAATATGACCCATCAGCTTCCATATTTAAGTTAATGCAAAGATTTATTAGTCCTCTAGGTAAACATTGACCTTGGCTTCACCTTGGTCAATATTTACTTCTCAAGTTAATAAATCTTTATATTAACTGCAATTGAAGTCACTCTCTTCTTAAAAGATAAAGACCAAACAGGTCCTCATATGAAGACAGCATTTATCAGATAAACTCTGCAGCTTGATTTATCTTTTTGCCCACTTGTCTTAAAAAAATTGTGATCCATAGATTGTGAAAGATGTTCCTCTCTGGAGGGAAAGAGGTTTGGGTTTTGGGGTTTTTTTTAACCTGTAGACTTGTGCATTTTAATTACATTTTAAGATAATGGCACCAGCTTTTTGTCTCTTACACTTAGGAATCTTCAGAATTTCCAGGATGTTATTCTAAAGGATGTTACATCCCTACACAATCTATTTACCTATGGACAAGATTATTCTAATCAGTGGATAGCCCTCTTGGTCACTGACTTAGTTGCTATTTGGTTTCAACAAGGTGACAGATTTAAATTTTGAAATTCATAGCTATTTTGGAAAAAGTGGGGGTGAAGAGAATGGCACTGCAAGGAAACGCCAATAATAAACAAATCAACTAACATGTGAGGACCTTGGAAAAGCAGGAAACTTTGAACTTATCAGAAGAGAAAAGACATCAAAGACTTGACTTAATCCAGCTACCAGGAATGGGAATCTGAATTACTGTAAAAGAAATTGTCTCAAGGAACATTTAAATAAGTAGAGGATGAAGTTACAATTAGAGATTTCCTTGAAATTAAAAGTGAAAAGGAAAACCAGACATGAACAGATTTACGCATCTTCTCTTTCCATGATTTCAAATATTATTGCACTGATTAAAACCTCACCATGCTGTTTTCTCCACATATAACTTGTGCTTTTAAAAGCCTAAACAAACAACATATGTTTTGTCCATGGGTCTCTGCCATTGAGACTGGATTAGATTATACCACATTTCACTTTTTACTGGATTCTGAACAATATCAAGTTTTTCTGCTTGCACAAAAATTGAAGACTTGCTGAGAAATACTCAATAACAGGGAAATTAGAAACTGAACTTTCTGAGAAAGAGAACCAAAGCAGCAATAACTTCAGAAACTAAATGGCAAAGCTGTTTCATTTTTTAAAACATATTTAAGATCTCACTTAAATAAACATCAACCACTTTACTTATGCAGACATTCCCTTTGAAGTCAATGGGATTAGCCATGGATAAAATTCATCCTAAATTCTGTGTAGAAAGACAGGTACAAAGTCACTGAATCACTTAAATCCCCCAGAGTCTCAGGCTTAAAAGCTGCAAAGGTTTCTTGTTAGTCCTTTGGACTGGAGTGCTTCAAAATGTGGAAATCTGGGGGGCAGGATTTGTCCTCACTGGAAGATGCTTTAAGTCTCTCCAGTTACATTCCTCTCTTCCATCGAGTTGCAGTTTCAACATCCTCTTGTTTTCTCCATGCAGCGCTGATGAGTTTACAATGATGCTGTGATGCCTTTCTGCAGGCAGTGCAGGGAAATGTCGTGCAAACTCCATTAATAAATCATCCTATTGGCATAAAGTGCTTGAATGGCACAGCCAGCTCTACTAGCAAGACAATGTATTTGCCTGATTGTGTGTGTGTACAAAAGTGTATATACTCATCTTTCAACCCCCCAAAACCCCAATCCACGTTTTTATTTCTTTTTTCCCCCCTTCGTTAAAAACAGCAGCTTAGCCAGTAAATGGTGAGGCATACAAAAGGATACGAGCTGTATAAAGCCAATGGTGACTGGTGTAATACACCTCTGACTTTCATTGTAAATGATGGAACAATTCAGAGCCGTGCTTCTCTCTACACTTCCTTATTTCTAGTTCATGAAAATAAAACACAGATAGAATTTCAACACAGTTATAAAATCTGCCAGGATTTAAAAAGAATTTTAAAAAGAATAAACGTGAATAAACGTGCTTTAATTTACTGGCATGAGAACTGAGGGCTGGGAATGGAGCTGTTTGAAGGCTATACTGCGAGCAAGTGGCAGTCCTCAGAGAGGGAAAACCAAACAAATTATGGCTGCTGACTCCCAATATTCCACTTTAATTGGTGGGGGTTGTCCTGGAGAAAGATACATGAGCCTTTCCCGGCGGCAACAGGAATCTGACATATATAAATACAGGGGCCCATTTGCGCTTGAGTCATTCCCGCACCGTCATGAGACGCCCGCGCTGGGAGGTGGCCCGAGTGGCCGCGGTGCCGCTCACGCCGCGGTGCCCGCGGAGCTCGGAGCCCGGCTCGGGATGCGGGAGGGACCACCGCCGCGCCGGGAGCGCTGCACCGCGGCTCTCCCGCCCCCCGGCCGCGGCTCCATGCGCGGCCCGCAGCCGTCCGCAGGCTGCGGAGCGGGGGCTGCGCGGAGCCCTCCCGCCGCCGCCCGGTTGCCATGGGACCGGCGCCGGCCGCCCCGGGGCCGCCGCTCCGCCGCCGCGGCTCCGCTCCGCGCCCGGCACCCGCCGCCCTCCCGGAGCCGCCGGCTTGCGGGAAGGGGGAGGGGGCTCCAGGGCGCTCCCGCTAATTTTAACAGCCTTCTCCTTTTTCTCTCCCCGAAATCAGGCGGCCGAAATTGCCGGAGAAGCGCCCCCGCCCCCGCGCCGGGGCTCTCGCCTTTGTTGTGCTGAGCCCGGCACCGGCGAAGGCGCCGCTAAATGAATGGTAAATTGTCTTTAAAAGGCGCTGGCGGGCGATGCCCGGTCCCTGGCGAGCCGGCGGCGGGGGGGCGGCAATGCCTGGCGCTGGGACACAAGAGGCGCGTTGGGGAGGTTTCAGACACCTTTCTTTCCCCATTTAATCCCCTCTCACCCTGTCGTGACCGGCTCCCCGACACACTGCGTGCCGAGTGAGCCGGACACGCAGCGTAGGTAAGGGCGCATGTGTGTAATTAATAAAGTAAATTAAAGGGTTTTAAAAATTAATTCTACTCATTTAGTCACCAATCTGTTAATGAGGCATGGAAAGCCCTCGGGATCGATAGTCGGGAGTAAAACCGAAGTAGGTGAAGGAGGTGCCTGCTGAATGGTAAAAGGTTTATAGAGGAAGTATCCGTATCTCAGGCGATATAAATATATATAAAAGGATGTGTATAAATCTTTGCCTGCTCTGGCGGGGTCTGGATTCCGTCGACGCGATGGAGGCAGCCGCCGTCTCCCTGGTTTATGGGGCTCCGAACTTTCCCTCGGCCGGTACCGCGGAGCTTCAACCTTTGCTCCGCCGCATCCTTCCAGCCACAGGAGCCTCTGGCTCCTACCATAAATATTAATACTCTGCGTTAGTGCGAGGCATAATTATCTCCCCTTAATTGCAAATTCAACCAAAAATTGAGCCTGCTGTCATTCAGGCACCTCTAAATTATTGTAATTAGGGCTTTTTTTATGTCAAGTGAATCCCTGGGCTGAATGTTAGTCCTTGTATGCAGTAGTGCAACATGTAAACCATATGCTGTGCCGCTGCTCGGGAAACCCCACCGCCGGGAGAAGCCGCCCCCCGGCCCCGCTCCCGGGGAACGGCTAGGCTTCAGGCAGGGGCTCCGGGCGGAGCGGAGCAGCCCCCGGGGAGCCCCTCGGGGTCTGCCGGCCGCGGCAGGGCCGCCCAGACCCGGGGGCGGTGCGGGGGCGATGCTCCGCACCGGTACCCGCAGCTGCCACCGCCCCGTTTCGGCACCGGCGCCGCGTCCTCCGCGGCCGCCGGGGAATCCCCCCTCGGAGAGCAGACCTGCTCCCGCTGCGCGCCCCGGCCCTTTGTTCGGGGGCCGGAGGGGCCTGGGGTGGGGTTTCCGTGCCGGGCAGGACAGGCTGGGGGATCGCCAGCTCCTAGGCTTGGGGTTGAACCAGCTTCCAGCGCCTGTGTGGGTGCTGCCCGGACTCCTGTCTGTTCCCAGCGTCTTTTGGGAGTGAGAGAACGAGTCGAGCCCCAACACAGATCCCTTGAGTGGCCTGGCACCGTATGAGCCCGAGGTGAGGCTATCGGAGGGCACAGCGCAGTGCCAGGGGGTGCAGATCCAGTGCTCCAGTCACGCCTCTTTCCTCGCTCAACCTGCCGGCCGAGCAGCGGGCAGAGCTCTACTCCTGTGGCCTGCAGCCCTTCCCAAGGCACCTGGGGCCAGGGCCTTCTTCAGGCCCTTGAGATAAGCTTTGTCTTTCTCCCCAGGGCGGTGGTAGCTGAGGACACTATTGCTGACCAAGCACATGAACCGCTCTGTGTGAAGCTGGGGTGCTGTGCAGAAGGAATACCAGGTTTGTTGGGCCAGCAAGACAGATAATAGGAAGGGAGCCTGAAGTCTGTGCTGAGGACCTTCTGCCAAGTTGAAGGGAGCCTAAGCCTCTGTGTCCTGTGAGATTTATGCACTTCATGCAGTAATTCTCATACAAAATACATAAGCAGCCTTTATTTCAGATGCTAGAGCTGTCCACTTGCACGTGGGCTGCTAGTGCTACTGTTTGTGAGTCTTAAATCCTGCCTTCCACGCTGAAAGGGTGAGAACTAATAATTTGTATGGAAATATGGCATCAAGCTTTCAGAAAACTGCTTAAAACCACAGGTTTTTAAATTAGTGTTCAGGAAATTATCTACCACAGCACTAGAGCTGTGTGAGCGCAGCACATTGTTACCTAGATGGGAGATGCTGCTGGCTGTGGTTGAGATCTCACATTTGGTGGCAAGGCTGTGTAAGGAGTTCTTCCCCTCTTATCTCCAGTTTATTCATTCCTGTCCTTGTGCTGCCTGCAGTGCTGGACTTGCAGAGCTATTTGTGTGGCTGCCAGTGATGAAGACTGAAGAATTGTTATGGCTATTTTTTATTCCCCCCCAATTCTAGTAACTTCGAATTCTACTGGGAAATTTTGCTCCATCCCTGCCTTCGCTAGGCACACTCCTGCACTGTGCCTTCATTAGCACAAGTCACACAGGACTCACCTGCAGCTTCTGATTTCCCAAGCCATGTGATGGAGTGCAGGTTAGATGGAATTATAATCAGTGAAAAGTTTACTTTTCGTGGTGTGTAGTGTTCTCAGTGGAAGGTTTTTTTTCTGAGTAAGAAATTCACACAATAGAATATCATCAAAGAAAAAGTGCATTAAATGGAGCACTCAAAAGTAAGAAATGACAGGATGAAACTTTTCCCTGCAAGTTAATGTAGTCTTATTCTAAAGGGCTTTTGGTCCATTTAGATTTTGAGATTTTACCTTATCTTTGCTGCAAGACTCTTCCATTTAATGCAGAAGATACCTCCTGCCCTGTAAGTGAGCCCAGACTGTGTTTCAATCCCTGTCCTTCCCTGGCATGGGCTGCAGTGTTGGATGGGCAGCTGGAGCAGGCAGGGCTTCTCCTGAGGGGAAACCCCACAGGCAGCAGCTTTGCCTCTGGTGAGACAGCTCATCTGTCACCTGGGCTGGCCCCTGCCACAAACTCTCCTGAGACAGTTGTTCTGTGCTGTGCTTAGTTCTGGCCCTCAAAGGGCAGTTGAGACCTGAGCTGAAGGGGATGTGATTTGGGAAAAGCTTCTGTTTAAGGTGTTGAGAGCTATGCTATGAATCCATGAAGTACTACAAAACATGAAGATATCAAAAGACTCAGCTCCGAGAGTTTCCAGTTTGGAAATCCAAAACTCCAGGCACTGCCATGTCTCACTGTGCCTGTCCAGCCTCCCCTGGGGCCTCCCTGACCCTGCCCATGGCCCAGGACCCCATGCCAGCCCAGCCCGTGGCTGTCAGTCCCTGCCCCTGCCCCAAGGGAGCAGCCAGCCACTATTGCTCCCTAAAGAAAACCGTTCAAGAGATCTGACATTTCAACTTTAGGTTTTTTCTTTCATTTTATGCCTTGCATATACAACTAAGAGAATAATGCCACCTTGCCTCACAGTGATGTAGTGCAAATAAATTAGTATTTCTAACAAAATGAGCTGGCAAGGTGGGAAGGCCAGAGAAAGCCCCACAGAGAAACTGGTGGCAAAGTGAGAGGTTGGAGAGCCCCCATGGGAGCACAGCTACAGTAGCTCCCATCTTCAGGCAACCACATGGGAGTGAAGAATTGGATGCTTCTCATTTCACTCTTTGTGGTTGTCTTGAGCAGCTAAATTACTCAAAAACTAAAAGGTCCTTTCACCAGACATGTTAGCTGCTCTGTAAATCTGAAAATAATGTCATGCTGTGATATTTTCCAATCTGTGGCCTGTTACTTGCCTCCGTCCAAAATTTTACTTGCTGAAGTGGTTTATGGGGCAGAGGTGACTGTTCTGGCCCTGTTGAAGTCAATGGGAATTTCCCCCTGACTCATGAGCACTAGTATTTCCCATGGGGCAAAAAAATTTGCATTTCTTTACCTCTTTAAATGCAGCCCAGGCCAGTGCAGATTTGGTGAGCCCTAAGTGTTATAGAAAACTCTTTCCTTGAGCCTGCAGATACTGCCCCTGTTTGACGTAAACTGAGTTGTGTTTTAAGTTCCAATTTTAGAAGCAAACACAGATGTGATAATTACCACCTATGAGCAGGAAACCAAGATGGTGTAAATGGGTCAACATGCTGCCTGGGCTTGAGCCAGAGGAGTGTTTTATTTATGTAACAGAAACCATAGTTTGTTTAGAAGGGAAGTTTAAGATTAAATCATAGTCCTTTAGAAACGGGGTACTCAATGAAGCTTATGTTATTGTTAGTTCTCAGTAATTCTGCAGAATTGACATCTGCTGTGTATTTTATTTGTTTTGTATATTATTTGCAACGGTGTTATTAACACTGTTTGCAGTATTAATAATAGAGGATTTCGGTGAACTTGTGCTGAACTGTGTGCAGGAAAATGATTTGGGATGGTACTCAGGGGGCCAGTAACATACCATCTGCGAATTAGCAGTTATTAATTAGCAGGTTTGGTTGGAAAGGCCACCCTGCCGGAATGACTGCCCTTGCCCTCCGTTGGAGCTCTGCCCCGGGGGCAGCATCCCAGCCCGACCCCCGACGGGCAGGAGCGAGCCCGGGGAGCGGCGCTGGCTCTGCGCTGCCCCAAGCCGGTCTGACAGCAAGGAAATGGCACTCACATGTCTCTGGCCTGCTTGGGAATGGAGGAGGATGTGAGGGCGAGCTTCCAGAGGAAAGAGGACGCTTTCCCGGAAAATATATTTTTGCGCTGATGAAGAGTTTCCGCCGAGTACCTTCGCAGCAAAGCGAAGCGGATAATGAGATGCAGAGCTCCCCTTTGCCCAAGCTCTCACAGCGCGCTCCGTGCCAGGATCCAGCCCTTGCTCGCTGTGCTAACATAGTCTCAACCCACATTGTCCTTGTGCCCAAAACAAAGCAATTTTGGGAAGCGAGGCTTGTGCCCCGCAGCTCAGGAGAGGAAGCGGGAGAGGGACCGTATCCCATGGAAACTGCAGGGGGCACAGTGTCATTACTAGAGGGCCGCGGTAATTAGATGCTGTTAACTCGCCTTCCCCAAAGACAAGCTCAGGTGGGGCTGGGAGCGGCAGAAAAGCAAGCCCCGGCTCTGATTGCCCAGCCCGGGACAGGAGCCGTGCTGTGATGCCAAGGCAGCACAGGGCTGAAGCCGCTGCGGAGCCCAGGCAGCTCCTTGGCACTGCTGCACGGTGACAGTGAGGCCAAGGCACTTTAGGGACACAGCCCGGATCATCTTGGAACACGTTCGCTCCCGCCCTCGGCGGTGCAGGAATGTGCTAAACACCCAACACCGAAAATTTAAGGGAATAGGTTTGTCTCGCCTTTTCAAAGATGTTAAAAAGCACTGAACATTAAAGAATTCTTGTTAACAACTTGCTTTCTGCTAATACATAAATTGTATTATCATTGGAATGGTATTGTCATTATTGTCTTAGTTTAGAAGCTGAATACATCCACTGTTGCTTTGGGTGTAGTTTTCTTACATGCAGCTGTGAGGCACAGATCCCTCTCACCTGTTCTGGGTCAGCAGGATGAGGCATTTGCTCTCAAGGTGGGGACACAGATAGGGCCATTCGAATGGTATCTTGTAGGTTTTTCTTCCCCTGCAGAAATGCCTTGTATAGCTGACATCACCAGTTCAGCAATCTACAGTGCTGAATAATCATAGACACGTTTGTCCTAGTTATTCCCTCGGAGGATTTTTCCACCTAACGTATTTAAAGAAACATATACTTGCTGTTTTAGAAATACTGTCAGATTATAGTACTGCTAAAATTCATAGATTTAGTAATTATTTTCCCACAATTAAAACCCCAAAGGCTTTGCCTGTAGGTACAGAACTCTCTACCAGCTGAAAATGTTATAGCTGTCTAAGCAAAAGCATTTTTAAAATTTATATAAAAACATTCTCTCATATTAAATACGTGTGTGTGAAGTGACTGTTTTCTGGTTTTAGAACGGATAATTTAGCTCTAGAAACATTTGTTTCTCTGGTGTGTCATCTCTCTGAAATATAGCTGGGTACATAAGGAGTTCAATACTGCTTGAGCGCCTGCTCTTTCTATATACTTGGAATAGTGTTAGATTTTGTAAACTGTCCACCCTCTAATATTTGTCTCAAGGGATCAGAAAAAAAACCAGATTTTTTTTTTCAAATGATGTCCATGAAAATGACAGTTAAACAAGAGAAAACTACTAACAAATTTAAAAAACAATATAAGGATTGCTTCCCCTCATGTAAACTTAATCTTCAGGAAAACAGAGGAAAAGAGAAAATGGTTGGGGAAATGGTGTTTCCAGAGCTTCCAGGAAGCACTGTTACCAGTTTAATAGAACAGTAATGAATAGAATTTCAACAAAAGTATGAATGTTATTTAATAAAAATTACAGAATGATTAGTAATTATTAATTTTATGTATTTCCTTGCTTTGTTTTTATCTGATACCAGTGTCATTTGCAAATTAACAGTCAAATAGAACATTAGAATTTATTTAGATACTTTATTACAAAAATAGTTAATTAAGGAAGTTTATTAAATGTTATCCAAAATACACTGTTCATAACAGTACGAGTTGGACCACATATCCTTGTAGTAAAAAAAAAAAAAAAAGAGATTTTTCCATGTGTCTATTACCTCTGCATATATTTAACAACAGAAGGATTCATTTAAGTTGGTGGAGGTTTCACCTATATTTAGGTGCCTGCATTTTTAGCTGGTAAAGGAGTCAAGCAGAGAAGAGCCTGCCAACTACTTTCATAGGTGGAATTAGGAAAAGAGCTCTATGGAGAAGAGTGTGCTGAGGACTTTTCATACATGGAGTTACTTAAAATCCATTTTCCAGCTCAGCAGGTTCCTGTGATGAAAGAAAACTGATCAGAGAAGATAAGGGCTGGGGATTCCTGCAGGTGAAGCGTGGCTCAACTGCAGGGAAGATGAACTGTCCCCACAGTTTCTACCCTCTGACTTGGCAGCTCCACCTGGCCCTGACCTGGCCTGCTCTGCCCTGGTTGTCCTGGAGCAGACACACCCCCGAGGGACAGCTTTCTTCCCCTCCCGTGACTTCTGGTCTGTCAGCACCTTTCTGCATCTGGGGCTAAGCTCTGCTATTTCTGAGGGGAACCAGAACAAGTAATTCTGCCCATCTGCCTTCACCCTTCCAGCGCTTCCTACAGATTTGTGTTCTGTGATTGATCCTAAGCTCCTAATGGAACTTCGCTCTGAGTAAATATTCACATGGTGTCTCATTTAGTGTCTGTTATCTTGAGGGATTTTGCTTCCACTTTTCCTTGTGCATGGTGATTAGTCCCCCTTTTCTATTGGAACTCCTGCTCCTCTGAAGATGTAGAGGAACTTTGTAGCTCAAAACAATATGTACCTCCTTGTTAAATTTGGTTAAAGCTGGCCAGAGAATTTGGATGAGAATGGCATCATACACATACAGAGACACATGGTGCCTTTGCGTCTCCGTTTCCTTAGGAAAAAAAGTTAAAAAAGACATCCGTATTTTTCCTAAGATCAGAAGCCAAATTAATACATCTGTGTCCATGGGGAAATCCTTCCTTTGTGACTCCTGTACTTAATAGCAGAAAGCTTAAATGCCATACTTGAAAAAAAATAACAGCTGGCTTTATGGGAGGCTACAAAACGTACGGGTCTGGCCAGTGTCCATGAAAGAGTTGGGTGGAAAACTAGTTCCAGGGTCAGGAAGGACAACAGCTATCCAGCCCAACTTAGGCATGCAGTTGGTCCTTGGCTCACACTTCTCTGACTTGTTTTCCAAATTTTTGTCACTTTTGTCTATAAGGAAGATGAGAGATTTAAAAAGTTGGGAATCAGGACTGCACACAGTAGTGGTCTTGGGAGCGAATTGTATTGTAGCAAAATCAATTCCTTTCACTCAATATTTCCATTTGCACCTTATACCACAGGCTTGTGTTCTGGATGGACTTTACAGCTTCCCTCTGAGAAACTGATTTTCAGAGTAGTGTTCCGTCCTTCCAGCATCCCCTGCATTTCTGATTTCCATTTGACTTTTCTGAAATGTCCTGTGGGGCTGTGTCCATTTATCAGAGCTCACAAGAATAACATGTTCCCTTCACTACTTTCTGCACACCTTGGTTTTAGTGCCATGCACAAGCTCTACTGACTAAGCTCTTACAACATTGAGTAGACCATTGATGAACAGAAAAAGACTGAGAACTACTCCTAGGGGGTTCTCTCAGGCGAGGCCCTTTCGGGTATTTTCTCATTAAATGACATCTTACATTTTGATATTCTTCATTAGGATAGTTTTAAATCTTTATATGCCTTATTATCTTCATATAAAGAATACCTGTTGTGTGGTTTCAAGTCAGACATCTGGAAGAGATGCAGCTGTACCAGCATAGCCTCCTGCTTTCTGCTCAGCTGTCCGCTGATGTCAGGCAAAATGGTCCTGAGGCATACTTTCTGAGGCATTTTTCCATGTTTTAAAATAAGGAGGCACAATTTGGCTTTTTCTGTGCTTTTAAGGGAGCTAGGGCTGTCCAGGCAGAGTCTGAGGTGAGAAGCTTGGTGTCGGTACAAGGGCTGTGTGTGGGCCTGAAACACAGAGTGGAGGATGGGGCGGAAAGGGGTCAGTCCCAAGGACAAACACTGGAAGCCTGTGTTGATTATTAAAGCAGGGATGGGATCTATGGTTTCTGAATCTCGCCCTTCTTTTGCAATCCCAAAATAGCTGAGAAGATTCCCGGTGAGTTGTGCCTTTTGCTCCCTTCCTGTGCTGGTCCATGCAGATGTAACAACCTCCTCCTGCTGCCAGCTGCTTTCTTACCTCGAGTGGCAGAGGTGTTTGTGGTGAACCTAAGGATGTCAGCCCCAGTGCTGAGCCTGTGTCTCATCCATCCATCTGATACAATTTCTGCCTTGTTGGGGAATTGCCTTCAATAAAATTTCTTCATTTGCCATAGAGGTGGTATAACCATTGTTTAATGATTAAGGCAGCCAAATGAGGGTCTGGAGAACTGGAGAACTGGAGAACTGGAGAACAAGCCTATCCTTGCCACTGCTGCAGGGCTCTACATTTTCCTGCTCAGATTACTATTTAAGACAAATCTTCTCCAGGTGAGCACTGTTTTCATGTGTGTGAAGCAAGACCTGTGGGAATGCAAGACACTCAGAGGTGGAGTTGGCATGATGAGAGCTGTGTTTTGAATCTGTGAAGTCCTATGTAATGCCCAGTGCTTTGAAAATAGGTCATAAGCATCATAAAATTAATATTTCTTTTTTGTCCCCAATCTGTCTCCAGTTCATGGTCTGTAAAATGGGAATAATAACGATGTCTCACATCTAACGTAGGAGAAAAATAATACAAAATTAGAGTAATGATACATTTGATGCAGTGATGAATGTCCGTAAGGAAATGAGTCATTCCTTTAGGATAGCACAGTTTCAATAGCATGTACAAAAAATGTATTGGATTATACCTTGAGTAACAGGAAGAAAAGAGAATGCTGGGCTTCTGTTTGTTAAACTAACACTGTCTCCTCTGCATGGAATGATATAAAGACCTTGTGGCTGAACAGTGTGCAATCACGTAATCAGAGATCACACACTAAAATCTGATAAACAGATATACATCTGGAGGCAAATCAAAGTTGCACAGACCTTTAGTTTTATTATTTCCCCGAATCTAGTGTCAGAAATCCACTAATGTGTTAAATATTTTATTTCAATAGACTGCCCGAAAGATTATTTATCAGAAAAACAATGTAAAGACCATCACGAGCCGTTTTGTGTGTCTGTCTCGCCATACTCCCTCCCTGCCTGTTGCCTTATACATGTCGTAAATCCTCCACATTGTTGCTCTCTAAGGAACTGTGCAACTGGTTCATTGTTCGTTTGTCAGTTTGCATATGCAAATGGCACAGCGCCATACATTTCAGCAGCAGAAAAAGCTGTTTCTATAATCAGGAAAACTAGCAATTAATGAGGTGGGAGTAGGAGCAGATATTGCTATAGGCAGGAACAGCAGGCTTTTGTGCCGCTCCTCCATGACTTTCTGTGTCTCCGCCTGGGTTTTAAAACGGTTCCATAGTTGAGACAGCCCGTGGACATTGTCTTTCTGGTCAGTTCTGCCTTCCACGGGCTCAGCACTATGCAAACATGCAATTGAAAACTCATTCGCTCTGAGAATGAATTTGAAGGTGAGGAGACTTGATTTGAAAAAAACGATGGCTTTTAGAAATGTCATTTTCTCGGCACACGTGCTGCTCTCTGGGCTGCCTTACTGGGAAAGGTGGGAAAATAAGAACCTGCAACAATCAAGGCAAGCAATCACCAGAGATGAGCATGTGTATGAGAGCTAGGAGACCCTGCCTGGAGGGACCATGGGCAGGAGATGCTTCATTCTGGACATTTGCTCTGCCGTATTTTCTGTGTATACTTCCACGTAACCCCTGTATTTATCTAGTAGCACTCTACTCTGGTATAAACTGACATATTTTACAAATGGTTTGGATTGTAGCATGGTATTTAAAAGGAAACACAGATGTTAGAGAGCAATTCAGAGAGGAAATGAAAAGAGGAAGAGCATCTGGAGACTTGAGTCTGGTTCGGAGCTCTGGTTGTTGGTTGATTTAGTACTCTGGGGTCTTTGCAATCAGATCTGGCCTTTCTGCTTTTAAGTAGGTGCTCCGAAGTATTCCCCAGCATACCTGACTTTGTTCTGGGTATGGGACCATGCACTGTGCGAGTTTGAGGCTCTGGAGAAAGGACTGACAGCAAAATTACTTTGATGCCAACTCCAGTTGCAATATTCACAGCCAAAATGTTAGATCTCTTTCAGAACTTATCAGCCTTCTAGTGACACTGATGTCCACAAACAGTTGTCTGTTCTATGAAAAGTTTGGCAAAAGGCAACACCCAAAGAGAAGAGATTCTGGGGACTCTACCTAAGGGCTTTGTGTTTCAGCCACTGCTCTGAGTCCAGGTAAAGCTGGCAAACCTGCTCCTTTCACTGGTTTACTAGACAGGCTTGTGAGCATCTGCACAACAAACTGTTACACCACCTGTGGCGATGATAAATATTTTATACTGTGCAGAATTTGTGTCTTGGTTACAATTACTTGCATGTTTCTGTTGTGCTTGTGTCTGTTTGCTGAGTTTGTGCAGATGGTATCTGTGCATCTGAACAGGCTTGACAGAAAATTCTTGTGTTATTCATCTTCTCTCAGGCTGAGGAATAAAGAGGTCAGGAGCAGTTTTGTGTTGGAAATGTAGTGGTGCAATGTTATTGTAATTCCCCGGTATTTGTTGGGAGAGGTGTTTCCTTAACATCCCCACAGCCTCTCTTTGCTCTCCCTCAGCCTCTCTTTGTCCTCAGTGAAATGTGAGATTTAATGAACTCTAAGGCTTATACATAGTCTCCTTTCTCAGCTAATTTTATTATTTAAATAAACATTTTTATATTTTGTACCCTTCCGTTGACTTTGTCAATGCATAGCCCTGGAAATACCGAGCGATTTATCTTTTACTATCAGGGATGTAGTTTATGTCTCCTAATAAGTAATATAGCTGTTATCTGTGTTTAATGTAGAAATTTCTTTCTTTCCTTGAGCTTTGGTGCTGTATATTATATGCTATCTAAATCTAGTCAAACTTAAAAGCATCATAGAAGACATTTGATGGAGATCAACCTTAGGGTCAGCTCTTTCTTGTCTTTGGAGTTTGCTGTGTGAAACAAACAGTGTGGAGGGAAAAGTAGAATTGGTGAGAGGAGGAGATGCAAGGGTCTTTTCCACAGACTTTTTTCTGATTTATATTTAAAGTTACAAAAAATAAATTGCAAAACAGATTTATTTTTTGTTTTTTAGGTAGTTCTTTCATTTTATTTTTTGCTGGAGGAAGATTTTATTCTGCTCTGGGGTATTGACCATGTGAATCCTCTAAACACAATGTTCAAGCCTCCTGGAGGTTTCTGCCAGTGCAGCTAATTCAGGCTCCTAGGACTGCAGTGAGAGAAAAATATGAGAATAAATGCAACACTTGTGGAGGCCAAAGGTATTAAAGGGTTCAGGGAGGGGTGGGTCCACTGAGGGCTATTAAACATAATGGCCCAGATGCAACTGTGGTGTTAGTGGAGATGTGGACTCTAAATGCAAACTCTTTGGTTAGATCAGAACATTTTGTAGTATTATATATGTGGGTTTGGAGATTTTTTTTTGGTATGTGTCTGTTTTCTAGATAACTAAATCATGTACAAGTGTTGTAAGTGTATCAGTGTTTTTATTTCTCAAAGAAAGAAAAGAAAATGTACCCTTTATGTAGCTTCCTTTATATAATATAATATGTAGGAGAGTCTAATAGATTCAGCACTAGGCAGGCTCCACAATACTTGTTTTTGAGGGACTTTTTTTGTTCTTTTTGGAAATCCAGTAGAATATTATCAACATGAATAGGATTGAATCTTAAATGCTTAAAATTATCAAAGCTAAATACATGCAATTTAGCTAGCCACAAATGACATACAGTAACAAAAATATCACTAGCAGAACTTGTAAAGGACTGTACATATGGGTTATGGTGAGCTTCAGCATTTAGAGGAAAAATGATGAAAAGAAAGAAGAAAAGCAAGCTGCTTATGGAAATAATTTTCTGGCTATCCTGGGTCATAAATAATCTGTGCCAAAATGCACAAAAAGCACTAAAAAGATTTCTTCAATTCAGGTTTGACTGTTCTAGTATTGGACAAAGCAGCTAAGTTTGCACAACTGCACAACTGCTGTGTGCATATGTTGCCTAATTTTTATCAATTGCTGTTACCCCTTCTGATATAATGAACTCTCCATAGCTAGGACACAGAAAAGTTTGCAGCCTTTAAGATTTTACAGAGTTAAAAATAAACTGCATACATAAAAAAATTGAAAAAATCTTAATTTCTTTATAAAACCAAATGACACCATTTTTGACTCTATGTGAACAGGAACACGTAGGTTGTTTTTCCCCCACATTCATTGTCTTTTAAAGATAATGCAAGTTTGATGCTGCCTTTATGTGCCATCATTCTCTTCATATTGTGAAAAATGCTTTCATGTTTCTGATAGGGAAATGATAATTTGCAATCTTGAAGAGATTGTCACATAAAGGAGATTGCATGTACTGAGCTGCATATGCTGCACAGATGAGGTAATGTCTGTGGTGCACACTTGAGATTAACCTGTTTGAAGCACAGAATACCATTTTAATGATGAATTAAAAACCAAAGGCTTGTGTGTGTGTGAACATATTACTTTGGGCAAAAAGGTGAAATCCTTCTCTAAGAAGGTTAAATGTGGAAGAAAAACACTATGCTGCAGAAATGAGCTGGAGAATTAATCCATTGTCAGAGGGAGTTTGGAGAAAAAAAGAGTATCTTCCCAAGATGACACATGACTTAATGAGGGGCTGAAGAAATGTAGTGGAGGTGTAGAGGGGAAATAGATAAAAATAATTCCTGTTTCCTCTTACCATCAGACTTCCAGGTGTTACATGTTTTCTTTGTCTCTTGAGTCTAATAAAAGACTTGTGGGAGTCAATGAAAATATTTTTGTCTCTGTATTCTATTTTTCCCCAATAACAGAAATTCTGAGAAAAAAAATGAAACACCATTGTAGTTTGAAAGGCATTTCTTTAGATGATGTAGATTGCAAATTATTTCCTTACAGGACAAGAAGTACAATCTTGGGTCATAGTTCAGCTTTTAAACCAGTTTTGATCAATTTTCACAAAAAACAAGGCTTTAAGAAAAGTAATTGCCAGACAAATTCAAAACCTACTCACAATTGCATGTGATAAGCTATGTTGAAACACACCTTTTTGAAAATAATTGAGATATCATCAGTCCATATACTACCTGAAATAAACTGTTTTATATACAAAGAGGGGGAAGAGCGTGTTTTATAAACTACTACACTGAAGCTTTAGAAATGCAGCACAGTATTGAATATCTAGATAGATTTAGCAATTGTTGAGACTTTGTAGCCTAAAGACTGAGAGTTTTTTCATTTTCCAGATATTAGGAATTTCAGCCTGTGTTGTGCAAAGAAACTTCTTGCTTTAATTATTATATTTATTTTAAACAAAAGTTATAAGCTGCTTCACTAACATGCTCCATTTATCATGACAGTCTTAAGAGTACACCTTCAAAAACAGCTTTTGTGTAACTGCTGAAGCAGAAAGCTGAAGAAGGTTTGTCTTGTATGGTGAACTTCTTCTGTGGATAGTAACAAACCTCAGCACAACTTCAATTGTTTGCTGATGTCCATTGCCATGCAATAATACACATGTCCCATGTCCAGTTGCAGTAATCTATGTTGTATTAACAGGACAATTATATTAATGCAGAGGTCCTCAGATAATTTGAGCCTGAAGCTCCTGGAAGTGTTGGATTCACTGTAAACACACAATAAATCTAGCATTCGGGAAGTGTCTGGGGCTGCCTGCGAATGTGAGAATCGGCTGTGCAGTCTGTGAATGGCAGAGCTGAGGCTCCCAGGCAGTGTCCGGCCATGGGCTGTGAATGTGCATTCAGTCACAGGTGGGGTTGGCTGGGGAGGGACCTTTGAAGGGCAGCCAGTCCAGCCCAGCTGTCATGGGCAGGGTCACCTTTCGCTAGAGCAGGCTGCTCAGAGCCCCCTCTGGCCTGGCTTTGAACATTGCCAGGGGTGGGCCACTCTTCACTGGACAACATTTTTTAAAAAGTCTATTGTTTATTCCTCATCTAATTGCCCCTTCTTTAGATTAAAGCCATCATCCCTGGCGCTATGACAGCTGATCTGAAAAAAAACTTCAGGAAATGCATTTAAATTCCAAATGACAAATAGCTGGAAAAGGGACCTCGTTTGGGAAAACCTGGGCCAAGGCAGTCCAGCAGAGATTGCTGCAGTGCAGGTCAGTGCTTTCTGACAATCAGGGAGACTTTAGGCCTTGCCTTAGGTTTGTTGTTCCTTTAAGAGGGCTGTGTAAGGCCAGAAAAAAAAAAAAAAGAAAAAACAAAATGTTGGATTTTTTTTTTTTTCATTACAGCTTTGCATTTTCTTCCCATAAGCTGTGTATGAGGCAGTGATGGAGAACGTGGAGCTCCTGGAGACAAAGCATTTTGGGGAAACAGGTATAAGTGTGCATCCAAGAAAGCAAAGTGTGTTTTGCCTGTTTCAATGAATCAGCTGAAGAATGGTATTTTTTTCTTTTTTTATCTCATTGGGAATAATTTTGTTCTCTAGTCTTGAACCTGGAGGCTATATTTAATTTTAAGAGGATTTCACTCTTGATGAGGTGATAACCTAAAATGGCACAGGAGGATCTAATGCAGAATGTTTTCATTCAGGGGCTGTTCTACAGTTAAGACTAGTAATACAAAAAGGAAGCCTGAAAAGAAATTGCTAACTTTATAGATCCAAAGTTGTTCACTTTTCTGCACATGTGTATTTATGGTTTTGAACATTACACTACAACTTACATGCCAAAGAAATACTTGGATCCCATGTGGTCCTCCAACTGCTTATAGATATCCAGAATGTTGTTATATATGTAGAAATACACATATTGCATAAAAAGCATTTTGGAGAAGAAACTAGGGAAAGCTGCCCAGCACAGGACAGGAGGGGGTTTGAGGATGGACTCACAACAAAAAAATGAAGATCATTGAGTCATAGAATTGTTTAGGTTGGAAAAGACCTTTTAGATCATTGAATCCAACCATTAACCCACCACTGCTAAGTCCACCACTAAACCATGTTCCTAAGTGCCACATATTTTGAATACCCAGAGGGATGGGAAGCTGTGAAAGATGACCTGGCAAGTGATAATGACTCAAAACATTCCCCCACTTGTGGCGTGTGAGGGTGCTTTGGTGAGATTGGGGTGAGCTTTTGGGTGTGTAATGGCTAAACCTCTGATTTGGTAAGACAGGGTGAGAGAGAACGATGGCTGTGAGACAGGAGGCAGACCCTGTGAAGACAGACTGTGCCTCTTGTCATGCTAAATTGTCCTCTGTCGCACAAACTGCTGGGTTGTGGGGCTGCCCCTTCTCCCTGTGGGGAAGAATTGGGACATTGGCTGTGGCCTGAGGGTGTTCAAATCCGCTGATGGGTCATAATCGATTCGACTGTGCTGATGTGAAGGGCAGCTGTGCTGTCTTAGAAAGTGTCAAGGACTCCCAAATGTCCCATGATTAACACAATTGCATCAAGCTCCACACCCCAGGGGAGGTACCTGGGCGTTCCCACCTGACCCTGATTGAATACAGACCCTGGTGTGGGCCAGAGATTTTTCCTCACTACTTCTTTGGGACTTCCTCCACAACCTGATAGATCCAGTCTGTGACCAAGACTGCACAGCAGCCAAATCTCATCGTGGTGCCTATGGGTGGTGAGAGCTTCACTCTGGTCCTTTCTCTCTCTTTGTTTTGTGTTTGATGGTCTTTTCTCTCTTTCTTTTCCCTTGTGCATGTCCTTGGATGATACTGTTGCACTTTCATATTGCAATGATTTTATGTTGTTACATTACTATAGATAACAACAACCAAAATGGCTACATAGCTGCTTTCCTTTGCAACGGAACTGTTCTACAATAAACCCTACACATGTGTGTTCACAGACACTGCTGGGTGCAACTTCAGGACATTTCCTCTTGTCCTATCACTTATACTTGGGAACAGAGACCAGCTCCCACATTTTAAGTTGAAGCACCCCAGGAGAACCATGACTAGCAATTGCAGGACTTCTCCCAGTTGCTTACAGAATTTTTCATCTGCCTCTTCATCCTGGTTGGGAGGCCTGTAACAGACTTCCATCAGGGTATCCGCCAGGTCCTTAACCATAAACACTCAATCCTACTGCTACCATAATTAACCTCCAGAACATCAAAACTGCCCCTAATACGCAGGGCTCCCCCACCTTCTCTCCTTCCCTGCATATCCCTTCTGGAGAGTTTATAGCCATCCACAGCAGCTCCTCAGTTGTGTGAGCCATCCCACCATGCTTCTGTCACGGCAAATATGTCACACTTCTCCTGCTGCACAGCGGCTTCCAGCTGCTCCTGCGTGCTGCATTGGTGCAGATAGATTTGCACTGGTCACAAGGTTAAAGCCCAAACAAAAGCCAGAGGGCAGAAGGAATGTCACCACGTTGGGAAATATGCACTCACAGCTAATACTGCTGCTGCAGATGGACGTTTCGGGCACAATAGCTGGTAGCTGTGCCAGAACCAGCACAATCGGTGCTTCTGCCCTACAAGCAGCTGATTGTGGGTGGTGAAATTGCTGCCTTAAAATCAAGCCAGGCCATGAACATCCTTTTTCTTTGCCCTTATTGTTACTCTCTAGAGTGATTTCCAGGGCATCTTTAATAACCTTTCCTTGGCACTTACACCAAAGGTATTATTTTTTTTTCCACTTTGTTACCAGAACAGCTGCATATTTCTTCCTGTTTGCAGCCCCCACCCTTGCCCCAAGGACATGACAGTAGGTTGTGAACTTCTGGAGTCAAGGATCAGTCCCTTAACTGCCATAAAAAGTAAAAAAAAATCAATCCCAATGAACCTTGGCATATTTTTCTAATTGATGTGAATCAGATGAAAGGGATAGCTGACTTCCGTGACCTCTGCAGGATAATTGTGTATCATGTGTTGCATGAATAAAGGGGTGTGCCATAGCTGCAAAAATGGGAAATGACACCATTCTGCTCTTTAACAACATCCACTGGTGTGTGACATCCATGTACATTAACAGCTGTCACCCTTCATTTCTCTTCTGCTCACCTCCCACATACTTTGTTCATTTGCATGGTGAAACTGGTGAAGAAGTTTGATGCTTACAATTGTTGAGACTCTTGTTCCAACTTATTTTCATAAATTCAGTTGTAATTATTATTCTGCTGGTACTCTTCCCATCTTCACCAGAGCAAGACAGCAGGAAAGTCATCAGAACATCTGGGCATGTTTTTCTGTGTCTTGCTGTGTTGGAACTTGGAGGAGTGCATTGACATAGGTCTACATTACAGATAAGATACTTATCAAAGGAATAGGTTCCCATGTTTTTATTTCATTAAAACTTTTGTGTCTGGCTGTAAACCAAGCTTCTGTCATGTCTTACTTCTCATAGAAGGTTTCATAGCAACTAAAGCTGAAGAACATCATCTTACTATGCCATTTCAGTCAACTTAAGAGTTGAAATGGTCATGCTTGTGCTTTAAATTATGTATTTAAACATCTTTTGGAATTGAGAAGGTCTAACACAGGCAGTGTGAGCTTGCTTTCCCTTTCCTTTGCTAGGATAGAGAGTTCTGTTGCATAGAGAAGCTGCATGGTACTAATTACACTGTAGGAAAACTAGCACATACTCTGTGTGTGTGCTGGAGCTGGATTTGTTCTGCTCTCATCTGGTCTGTGGGAATTTATCTGACAGTTGAAAGGATGTTTGAGCTGGCTGTTAAGTACTACAGGAGCATTAGACAAATGGAATGAAGATTCTGTTCAGGAGAAGGTCTGCTCAAACATCTGTCTTGCTAACTAATTAGTTATACTCAGTAAACCTTTTGGTGAGAAGTTTGACTCCTTTTAAAGCTGCAGCTATGCTGTAACGCTTTCAGTACAGCTACCGTCATACTTCTTATGCTGGCACGAAGCAGAATAACTTCAAGAAGCATGCTAAGGAAATATTGGGATATGGGCTAACAACTAAGTGCTTTTACCAAGATGTATCTACATCCACGCTAAGAAAGACTGGAAATATGAGTTTATGGTGGCACTGTTAAAACAGCAACACCTTTTAGTTTCACAGGAACCAATCTGCGTGAGTCGTGGATGATGAAGAGGTTATGCTTGAAGAACCTGGTTCAATAACTATTGAATTTAGATGGAGACTTTCCTGGGCTTTGGATCAAGTTATAATTTCCAACTCAAGTTATTTGTAAGTTAGAAAATACTTCAAATGCCTCTGGATTTCTTTTGATGTGTTGAATGTGTTCCAAAGTGAATAATGGTTTGAAGGAATAACATGTGCTTGACAGAGTGAACTTCAGAAACAGTACAACTTGCTTTTTACCACGGTAAATCTTTGCTACAGGAAAGTCACAGCTGAAGCCAAACCTGATTGTGACTGCACAGGGGGCAGTGAAAAGGAAGTTGGTGAGACCATTTTCTATTACTCTGATTAAAAACCAGAGCAGTGCACTCCAGGCTGTGAATTAGTTTGGAAGGTAACATTTTGATTTGTGGAATAAACAAGAGGAGGCTAAAGCCCTTATTGTGAGCAGCTTGCTTAAAAACCACATAGGAGGTCTGTTTAAAATTACTTTGTTTAGCAAAAAAACCCAACAATTAGAATTAGAAACAGTTTGGCTGTTAACATCTAAAACTAATTTCCTTGCTAAGACTTCATGGCAGTATCTGTATTATATGAAAGACCTAAACCCAAACATCGGTCAAAAAATCCATAAAATGTCCAGAAATATGTTTGTATATAATCCTTGCCTGGTTTCTTTGAACAGTCTGAACTCTTCCACCTTTTATTTTCAGGAGAAACTGTGAAATGTAGCCCTCCGGTTATGCTTGGCTGTGAAATTGGTTCTAGGGGCTGGCAAGTCCTGTAACTCTCCTATGCAAACTCTCTTGTTTGGTTGCCCTGTGTAATGAGAGAATGTATGTTTGGAAACATCACAACAGTTTGAGTAAATGGGCTTGCTTTCACACCACTCCTGTCTCCCACACACAGCCTCTCTCTGTATTTATGTGGGCTGTGGCTGCCTTGCAAAAGCTACGCCTGCCCGGGTGCCCACGAGGTCCAGCAAGCACAATTCTCTCCGAGCAGGGTTTCAGTTCTACTCACAGCTTGTGCAACTCATTTACTCCCTGGCTTGTTACTCTGATCCTATTATGCCCCAGCTGCATTCTTTACACTGTCTGCCTATAAAGCACAGATTAATTTAAGCTGGTAATTTTGATCTATAAAGCATTTAACAGCATAAAGCTTGGCTGTTTGAAGATCATCTTCAGCCTTCGCCTTCTGGGTATCTGTGGTTGGCCACGGTTCACTGTGTAATGTTTCCCACCCTCTTGCTCTAAATTAGGGATGTATACCCTTCCTTACTAGGGTGCAACCTGCTTTGTTTCTCACCTGTCTGAAAAAGCTTATTTTTCAGTTTTCGTATGTAATGGAATTTGATTAATAACAACAGCTTTGTAACTTCTTCCTCTTCTTCTGTGAAGCCACGTTTGTCAAGAGTCCAACAAATGCTGTTTCAGTAATAATCTTGGTAGTAAATGTACAATTGCTCAGTGGCAATATAGGGCACTGCCTTCAGAGAGGGTCTGGATAATGAATCCTGTTCACCAGCACAAGAAAATATATGACAGCAGCTCTTCTCTGAATGCTTCTAAGTACAGAGCCCCATTTTGGGAAAGCATTTTGTATTTAAAACATTTGTATTTTAATTCTTCAGAATAACCATATATTTAAAGCATGACCCTTCAGCTGCAATGTATGACAGACTGGGTGACTTCTAGGGTATTAGTTGTGATTTGCTCTTCCACTGCAGCAACATCTAACGAATTGATGAGACAGATGATGCATCTTCCCCCAGAAGGCAAATTAGAGCCCTGATTGATTATCTAAAGTCTGAACAGAGGGTTCAAAGTTAATCCCCAATACTAGAGAGGGAAGAGCTGCTTCATAGTGGACCTTAAGAAAATGAGCCTTATCACACCCATCTTCTCATCTGAAGAGCCTGTTCCTTTACCAGCTCTCCCCTGCCCAGATGTACACATGAAAACAACTGTGTTACAGGCCAGAGAACTTGGTTCTCAGAATGAAGCCACAAGGTGTTCTCGTGGGGACCGTGTCTGATGAAGAGGCCGAGTTAAAAAGGTGGGAGATACAGGCTACATGGGGCATGAGGAAATGTTTGTCAGAATATCCCATCCAAACAAAGTGTTTCCACAGCCTGGTTTGGGTCACAGAACAAGCTTATATTGATGATGGGAATGTTCTATGCTGCCATCTTCCTGCTTGGTCTTGTCTGTATTAGCATACTATCATATCACACAAGTCCAGCAGTGTAATTATGTTTTACAGTGGTATCTCCTTGAACCTTTTACTACATTGCTTTTAAACATGCTGGGGTGTTTTCTGTTGTTCTACTTTTTGGTTTTTGTTTTTTGTGTTTAAGTGGTGCTATCATCTGCTCTCTAGGCTGATCAGTTCTCTCTGATTTGCTCTGCTTCCAGTCTTATACCATAGCACTTTTCCCACTATTTCAGGTGAGAAGGGAACTACTGTAAAATGCTTTTATGGTGTTGCCAACATAATATGTTATGCCTTTCCTTCTGCATCATAATCTTTATGGTCTGAGATTTTTCTCTGCCCCCATATGGGACTGTCCTCCTTGACCCAGAGCAGATGTAGATAATGCCAGACCCAGGGAGTCTGTTCTCTGTAGCTTCTTTGTATTTTCTCATTCTCAGCTTCATTTCTTCACTGGCCTCAGTACTGTCTCTTCCTTGCTGTTTTACAAAAGGTTTTTTGGCTTGTGCTCTCCTCTCACCCTTAAATCCTTGTTACTGCAATCTGCAGAACCCTACAGTGACAGGTCCCCAGTCTGACCTCACCCCATTCACTGTAACCCTTTGTGCCCAACCCACGAGCCAGCTGCTCACCCATCACATGATGTGCTTATCCAGCTGTGACCTGGACATCTTGTGCACAAGGACACTCTGAGAGACAGCACTGAAAGCTTTGCTGAAACCCAAAAAGATCACATCAACTGGCTCCCCTTGATCCACTGGGTGGGTTACCGTGTCATAAAGGTAAGTCAGCTTTGATAAGCAGGACTTTCCCCTCAAGAAGCCGTGCTGACTGTGCCCAGTCACTGAGTTGCAAAGAAAGCATGTTTTTCCCCCTCCAGACCAGGACCTCCAAAAGCACCATTGTACTGCTGGGTACAGTTTCAAGGCCACAAATGCACTCAGCTTCCTCCCTTTCAACTGACCCACTGGCATCCCCCTCTCCTGCATCCGGGGGTGAAAGAGCAGCCCAACACGGAGATGCTGCAGCTTGTGGCATGTGAAACACAACTTGCAAACTTCTGCTCCAGAGCACTTTCCAGTGTGATCAAACACTGTAACTCCTTCCACACAGATCTTTGCTGACTGAAGCAGCAGAGCAGCACTAAGCAGGCGAGCATACATATTGCTGCTTAACTAAAAGCAGAATCTTTCTGTTCCACCCTATGAAGAGATGATCATCATTGCACAGTACAGTTTGGTATTTTAACACCTTAAATACAAAGTCTTTGGTACAGCTGATGTCCAAATAAATTTCTAAGACTTCTGAACTAAGAGAAAAGAGTAAAGCCCTTCAAGGCAGAAAATATTTGTTTTGTTATGCAATTCCACAGTGTGAAGGAAGATAGGGCCCTGACCCAGAGGGTGAAGTTCAATTTAGCATTCTGTGCCTGGTTTAAGTTGGCACTAATTAATCAGACCTACTTGGCAGAAAGGACTCTTATGCATCACTCAAGTCCAAGCTGCTGGGATAAACAGGTACATCTTGGGAACACAGGACTTTCTCTCAACCAGAATCAAACACGACCCTGTTATCCTAAGGTGGCAGAAGACAAACTGGAATTGTTGTCAGCCCAGCAGCTGGAGCTAGCCCTTCTCTCTGCCTTGGTATGACACATGCACTCTAGACAGCAGAGGGACTGAGATATTCTTATAACAAAATAGCTTTATGCATCCACTTAAAAATACATAAAATGGAAAAGAAAGTGGAGTGCTTTGGCCTACGGCAAGGTGAAATACCAGAAATGTAATGAGTTAAATTACCTTCCAGGCCTGTGTGGAAGTGCTAAACCTCTTCAAAACACAAGGTTCTTACACAAACGCCATTCATTCCAATAGGACACACATTGCTAAATAAAATGAGTCACTATGAATGAATCAGATTGAGTTGGAACAAAGTAGAAGCTTTTTATAAGCTCAAAGCATATTGGGCAATAACTAAAATGCCTACAAATATTCAGAGCACTGGGTAAGAATGAATTTATCCCACCTCGTAAGAAGTTATTTTTTGTATTTTAATACTTACAGCCAAATAATTATTTTATTTGATTATCATGGAGATGACACAGGAAGCTGTGAAAAGGGAATATCATGAGAAAAGCTAAGATCATGATATTGTTTACTTTGGGAAAAGAGAAAAGCAGTATTTTATTGCAGTTAGAGCAGTAACTACAGCCAAGCATTAGCTGTGCTCATTTTGAAACTGCATTTTGTGCAAATAGCAATTATGACAATTTTTTTATTAGATGGTAAATGAATGGCTAGGAAATTCTCGAAACAGAAATTCAAGAAGCACCATTTTATATATTTTTTTTTTTAAAATTAGGCATTATAGAAAATGGAATGGGCTATTCTGCCTTGCTCAAACCATTCTGATAATTCTGTTAAATAAGAGAGGGAATATTCAATTTAGTATGTGCAAAAGCTAATATTTACATTGCTCAGTACATAGAGGCAGGATCACATTAAGAGAAACTGGAAGAGGAAGAGAATAAACTGTTCTTAGGGGCCACTGCAGAGAGAACTAATACTAATGAGCTTAAAACATAGTAATGTAGTCAGGTAAGATTTTAGAGAAAAATCTCCGTAGCGACAGACCTAGTGAGGCATGGGAAGGGATAGCACAGGGAAGTCATGGAACTACCCTCCCTGGAAAAGATTAACCCAATTTTCACCAATGTTTATTTACAGTTGAATTGCTCTGGGACAGACTATAACTACTTCTTCAAGTCCTCTCCAGACCCATTTTTTAACAGTTTTAATAAAGCAATTGTTAATGATTTCATCTCACACAAATGGCCTTTGCCCCTTGGCATTGTAAGGGATATGCTGACTGCCAGAAACAACTCCTGCCATAGAGAAATTGGGACAGACAGAGATGAAACAGATTTCTCCTTTAAGTTAACTGCTCTCTATTTTTGTATTTTTCCCTGTTAAATATATGAGTCTGAGAGATACCAAATGGACAGCACATATAGAGAGCAGACACCGGATAAAGGCAGGCTTTGAGACCATCAGAAAGCAATGGTCCCATTTGAGGCAGGGACTTGCTAACTAGTACTACATTGGAAAAGAAGTAGGCACAAGGGAGAGAGCTGGAAATGCAGATTATATGTTTAGATTATATAGCTGACATAGCAAATTATTGTTTCCAAGAATTTTAAATTTAATTATTTCTTTTGTTGGAGTCCTTGCATTAACAAGCCACCTGGATCTCCTGTGTGGAGTATCATCACTGCCTTCAGGAAGGATAACCTTTCCTTCCACATTGCCACACACACTTCTGCTAAAGCCAGGGTCCTGCAGCTGCTTGCTGCCCACCGTGGCTAATGGTCCTCTGAACCTGAGCAGCATTCCTTGAGCACCATGTTCACACTGAACCCTCAGCAGCTGGAGCAGCTGTGTGAAGTGCAACCTTAGAGTACTAGAAACATCATTAAGGGAGTAATTAAGAAGCTGAATCTCTCCACTCTCTATCAGTTCACCTGCTTTTAATAGAATAGCTCCTCAGCCACCTTGTCTTTGGGGTATATCTACACCATCATTAATTCAGTCATGTATTTTACAGGTAACACTGCTGAAAATATTGTCTTGCTACGTCTGTGTAATGAGCTGAAAAAACCCAGAAAGTGACAAATATATTAAAAGAATTAAAAGTTAAGTTAGAATAAAGACAAAAAAGACACTTTTCTGCCATTTACCCACAATGTGCAGCACAGGCTCTATCATGCACTGAAAGTCCTGACAATCAGTCTTGAAATTCCAGAACAGAAGTCCCTCCCTCCTTCCCATGAAAGTTTGGACTTATTCCCAAATACTTTTTAAATAATTGGTTTAGCATAAGATCACAGCTAGCAAAGTTTTGCCAATCCTTCCATCAATTAACTATTTTGGATGATTTTCTTGTTTTGTTATTAATACTAGGATTAATCCACAGCTTTGCCAATTATAAACCTCAGTATTCACTCTCAGAGCTAGTCTCAGCCCAAACCCTCAAGGATTAAATGTTTCAAGCTCCTTAAAGTAAGCATGGAAGAAGCATGTTAAAATCCAGTGAAAAACTTCAAGTTTAACTATTGTCTTACTTTTTTTTCCTTTGTGATACAGGCATTGAACATCCAAAATTCATCTGTAAGCAATCAAAACCACAGGTGAAACACAAGAACAAAGGATTTACCTAGTGAGTCATCAAAGTGCTTTATTTTATAAAGCCTTGCTCATGTTTGGAGTGTAATCTAAGCACTAACATACACAATAATGAGTCTTCCTTGCCCTGTCCAAATAAACAGTTTATCAACAAGAATGAGTGACAAAAATGCTACACAGACAAAAAGAATGCTTTGCTGTAAATGTCTAAAATGGTCTAAAAATGTACACTCATTGGCCGCAATTAAATATGTACTCCAAGTACCTTATTTTTACTTCAGGGTCTCTCTGTGGCCTCATACCTTCAGAAGCTTCAGAAAACGAAACTCGGGTGAGAACGTAGACAACCAGGGTGTTTAGGGAGAGGACAAAAAAAAATCAAGCCACAGTACCAACTTATTTAAATACAATACAAAAGTATACACATACATTACAGTGCTGCAGACATCACTAAGTCAAACGTAACAAAAAACCCTGTGGGAAAGGTCGGGGAAAGGAAAAAAAAAATTAGTACACAGCAACAGGGAAATATTGCCTTTGGCCGCTGAAGAGAGTGTAATTAAGGGGTTTCTGTTGCACGGGCTCCTCTGAAGTGAACCACTACATAGGTTATGCACAGTTGCAGGCTGAGCAGCACTGACATTAGTTATGGAGAAGGCATGCTGGCGCTCCTGATCCCAGTTAGAAACGATGAGAGGGAGGTTTGACTTCTCTTATGTTGCCTACAAAATCTAACAATTTCAATAAAGAAATTTTAAAGGCACAGCTTTAGCACAGTGTATAAGTAGATAAACTTTTAAGCATATGTAAATTTGTCTCTTTCAAGCATGGAGTCTTTCAGGGAAAAATACAAGAGGAGAAGGAATACAATGTTGTTTAAAAATTTTAAACAAGTTAAACATGATCAGCACAGTTTCAGGCAATGTACTATACAATCAAAATTGAGCAAATGGTAGGACAGGTCATTTTGATGCTGAAAGACAACCTTGGGAAAAATTCCTCTGAAATATCCTTTCGCGTTTTATTGTAAAAGAGTCTATCACGGAGGTGAGCGAGACATTCACTTTAGTACACTACTGCACATTACCTCTTGGAAGATGACAAACATTACTTCATTTGTACTGCAAAATAACTTTACATGTAAACTCAAAAGTCATATATTGTACACGGCTCTGAAATTCAGAAATATCCCTGCTTTCCTAATAATGTAAACAGTAAAATTCAGGGTTCATTTTTCAAGGGATAATCTATAATAAAATACCGCTGTTTCAACAGTACAACATAAGCATTTAAACTTCAAATTCCCAGTAAATTACAAGGGAATGGAATTTCTATCAGTGTGCACATCTTTCAGGATGGGTAGAAGACGGAGCTACTATTGCCCAAAACTATGCGCTTCTTCAGATAAGCTTTTTTTCACTTGTAACATGATTAGTTCCTATATTGCAAGAATATAAAACAAATGAAAACTTCAGGTAACAAAGTGAAATAAGCAAAGTTTTCCCTTAATGTAAGTTTACTATAGCAAAAATGTACACATAGCATGAATTACGTTAGCTCTTTGTAAGGTAAGAGATGCCAGCTCTCAGATGCCTGAGAGGCTGAACTTCCTGACGCAATGTGCTCAAAAGGAGACAAAAACGGGAGAGGGAGGAAAGAAAAGGAAAAAAATCCAACTGCTAGGAACCAAATGGGAAAAGCCTCTGGCACCGAGGGTTGTTGCAGCTGCGTTTTTAAGGAGTGCCAGTGTGCAGGGTGTTAAGTGTAACATTCGCAGTAAGGTCTTCATTATTATCGTCATCATCATGAAGAATACTGTCATGTATCTTTTTTCAAAAAATAAACTGATCCACAGTTTACAATTTGATATCAATATTGTAGATTTAACATGCATTTACTCCTCCCCACCCCCACCCCACGCCTCTTTGCTCATTAATTCCATTTCAGCTGGTAGCATCAGAGTATTACTGTCACAGTGCACTCTGAGTAAGCTGTTCTATTTATTTAAATTATTTTAAATTTTTTTTTTGCACACACAAAAGAGTCAGAAATAGCTAGAACTATGCTGGGAATATCAGGCAGCTGTTAAAGCGAGTACTCCACCCCACTTCAGTCATCTTTGCCAGCAGATGTAAACAAAGGGGTTGCTTTCTGTAAGATGAGCGCTTCTCTGAGTTCCTTTTTTTCCCTACACTTGTAGCCACTGCTGCTGTCCCCAGGTCTCGTGTCTGTCCTATGTAACATGAGAGGTTACGTCAAGATGTTGGCAATAAAGTCCAAGAAGCGCTTTGAATACTGTTCTGGATTAACAGTTGAAATTTCTGCACCAGCCTATACAGAGAACAGGGAGGAGAGAGGAGAGAAGGAAGAAGCAGTGTTTCATTTGATGCTTTTGTCATCGAGGATGTTACTCAATAAATTACATGTGCAGTTTCAGAACCAGAGACCAGAAACACAAATTGTAATGGTCCTCGAGCAGAATCCTACTGGTGCCTTTTTAGGCTTCACAGGAGTACACTGACAGTCAGTACTCACCACTGTAACAGCCATCTTCCATTTCTGAAACATATTCTTTTTATTTTCCATGCTTCTCTTTCCTTTCATTGTACTTCACTCTTCTATATGAATTTTTACTGCACAATTAGTCATGCCACCCACTGATTCACCAGCAGATTCTGGTCTCTTGAGCAGCAGTGCCTTCATACAGAGAAGACTGAATTGCCATACTTAGATCTGCCATGTCAACACTTGTGTAACTTGTATTGTTTTCTGAATGCTAAATAGCCTGGTTTGAGATACATGGTAACAGTAATACTTTTTCAACATTTATGCATTTAAATCTGGACTCACTGAATAAGCCATATGACTGCTATTTCAATGAAGTCATGATTTCATTCATATTTTTACTTGAGTTTTTCAGAGCCTTACCCGCATTTTTATTTATATTTTTCCTGAAAGTTGCATGCATGCAATTAATGAATGAACTTCAGTGCCCTGTGGCTCAGGATGGAGACAGCAAAATAAACAAAATGGATGTATGAAAGAAATGTTCTGTAATAAGTTCTAATCACAATCAGCTTCAATAATCATAGCTGTTACTCACAATGTATTTCTATCCCTTATTTAAGCCAGAAGTGTGAGGTTTTAAAGTCTGCTACTTTCAAATATCACTAATAATTGCCAGATAATGGCTGCATATGGTCTGCGTCAACTTTCAGCTGCCCAGAGAGCAGAGAGAGTAATGAGAGCATTGCTTTAGAGAGACAAAAAAATACCTCCTACAGGCCTTTGCAGGTCACATCATTCTCCACTGTAACTAAAAAGCCCTGAGCCCTTTGCCTAAAACTTCCCACAATGCCCTGACCCTTTAGATAGTTAGACACAGGAGGGATTTTAGCCTCATAAATGAATATGCTCTTTTAAAAAAGTTGATGAAATTTGAACCTTAAATCACCACAGGAGTGATAATGGTAGATACAAATCTGGAAGACTGCGCTGTTTCACCACGGTTCTTTGGTGTCTGCTGCTAAGCAGCAATTTCAGTCAAAATTAAATGATGGCAGTCAAAGAGAAGCCTTCACTGAAGAGTCTCTGAGTATTTAACATGTACATTTTATTTTTATGCCTGACTTTGCAAATTGTACTTTTTTTTTCTGAAGAAGTCTTCTAGAGTGAGCCACTCTGTATGCTGAAGAACTGGCTTTCAGCAGGCTGTACCAAATAACAAAACCATGATTAGGGCCCTGCATCTGAAATTATATTCATGACAGCTCTCACAGAGCAGTGAACAGCTTTGTTTGCAAGAGTAAGGTGCATCTCACAAATTTAGGACAAAACCCTAAAAAGGTATCTCACTAGTGCTCTTTATGGGTGAGAAAGCTGTGCATACAGCTGAAAAAGGAGTTCCACTCTCAGTATGTCATGTGTAGCAGTCACTCTCTACCTTTTTATTGCAAATTAAACTTGAAAAAATTGAAAAAAATTCGGATCTATTTCCCCTTTCCCTAGATTTACTGAACTGTCCTGTATCAGGGCACTAAACAACAAAAATGCATGAATATAAATGGAGTAAGAGGATGAAACCAACCCTGATACTTACCCCATGCTTTACCGTTTTTGCAGCATGGGCAGCTTTCTTTTTTGCATCATAATGAGTAAGAATGTCAATAATGGCCATGAAGTACACTTCCTTCCTGGGTGCATCTGCAAATGGCAAACACAGGACAGTAAGAATGACTTCTGAGACATCTTAATAATGAGTCCTCCTTCTAACAAAGGAGACTTGGGAAGACTCAATCAGCAGCTAAGACAGGTCAGTGTCAGTCATAATCAAGATCCATAAAAACCACAGGCTCAAGCTGTCCTTAATTGAGAGTTTAGCTGCACTCACATATAATGCAACCCCCCCTAAATGAGTGTGAAATAAAAAAAACAGCATATAGAAAGAGGAATAATTGCTCAGTTAAAGTAATGTGGATTTCATCTTTCTTTGTGGAAAAACTATGAAGTTTTATACGAAAGGGAATGCTTCTGTGTCAACAAACAAGATCATATTTTCTTTATTAATAAAACCATGTATTTATCTATGCCAATGCTTATGGGAAAAAAAAAAAAAGAAAAGGTAACTTTCCTGTCTTGAACAGCCACAGGTAATTAGTTATACTTAGTTTAATGTACTAACATCAAACTCAGTTTCAGGCTTCTTACATAGTCCTTATGACTCCTTTCTTAGCTGGAACACAGAAATTGGGTATGAGTGCACAAATTTTCAAAATGCAACAAAAAAAGTGAAATAGAACCTGGAATGCTGCTTTTCTCATTCTTTTTAGACTTGTTTAACAGTGTTACCTGCCAGAAAAGACCAGTTATAGACACTAGACTTCCTGAACGGGATGAAAACCCATGAATAAGCTGCTGAAGAACTGATGAACCTGAATAGCTAAGCATTATAGAAATCTTCTCCTTTCTGCTGCACCAAAGAGCAAATTCCCTCTTCCAAAGACTGAACTTCTGTTTTTCAGTTTACATTTGCTTTTACATGGTTGTGCGGACTTCAGGATTCTGATGCAAGAATTAAACCATCTTAACATCACAATATTTCTTACTGCTTACTTTCATGGGATTTTATTCCATAAACATCAATAGCTGGATCAAATTCCCCTGGAGCCAAAGGCAGTGAGCTGTTCAGTGTATTTCCTGGACTGTCTGGAGGGGTTCCAATGGGGTGGGTCCCATCACTTTCACCTTCCTCTTCTCCGTCATTCTCTTCAAACTCTACTTCTTCCTGTTCAGCTCTTTCAACATCATGAATTCCAACCAGCAAGCTGTAGTCCATGAGTTTTAACTGAGCAAGGAACTAGAAAGCGATAATAAGCAATCTATCAATATCACTGAAAAACATAAGCTCCACTTACAAACAGAAGTTACACAAAGGTGTCACCAGATGAGAAAAACTCCAAAGGCACTTCTAAGAGAAAAAGTGAAGATTAAGTGATAAAGCTGGTAAAAAGATACTTGATTTTATTAAGATGTAGTAACAGCACACAAATTACTTGAAACTTACACTGTAGCCCACTCTTCCAAAATCCTCAGTGAAAAAAATTTGTGTGTAGTGAAGAGCAGTGCACTTGCAAGCCAATGACTGTTACTCCTGTCTCGTGTTTCAGTTAAATTACGGAATCAGAGAATATTCTGAGATGGAAGTGACTCCCAAGGATCACTGAGCCCAACTCCTGGCCCTGCTGCACAGGACCATCCCCAAGAGTCACACCATGTGCCTGAGAATATTGTCCAAATGCTTTTTGAACTCTGTCAGGCTTGGTGCTGTGACCACTCCCCTGGGAGCCTGTTCCAGGTGCCACTTCTCACACAGCTTCCCCTCAAGGCCCTGAACCACCCCCTCTGCCCTCCCTTGAACAGCTTTATCTTTCTTAAGTCGTGGTGCCCCAGAGCACACGCAGCACCCACGGTGGGACTGCTGTGTCACTGCTCAGTGCCCAGATGAGCCCCTGTGCTATCAGGCGTACGGCGTGCTATCATCTGGTGCTGAACTCACCCTCTCACTCCCTTCTAAGTCCTACTAAAAATCATGAAAAACTGTTCAAATATTCTTGCAGTGGAAAGCTTTACACCCTGAAGACATGAAATGGTGTTGTATTCTCTTTACAGTGACAGGCTCATGATTTACATCACGTAAGCAAAACATGTATGTGAATGAAAGAGTGGTTTTGAATAAAGACTACGGATGGGAGATTTTAGAAAGCTGAGAGATGAATACACTCTATGTACAAAAAAAGAGTTATTTTAGTTGAGGAGAACAAGATAAGGCAAAAAGCTAAGAGGGTGGAAATAAGGAAGGTATAAAAGCAGGAAAATGGGATAAACAGCTCAAGGGGCTGAGGGATAGGCAGGACAGAGCTGTGCTGCAGCTGAAAAGCAATACTGTGATTTTGAACTGGTGAAGCCCATCCTTATGATATGCAGAGAAAGTGGCTGAAAATAAAAAAAAAATTCAGTTTTTATAAACTCTAAATGGTTATCAAAAAGAAGTTAGAGCAGACCAGGAAAGAAGGGATATAAGTTAGACTTTGGCACAGCGATAGTGATGGTGATGAAATAGATGAGTATAAAATAGTAGGGAATGAGAAACTCCAGTTTGTCAAAATCTGATTCTGAGAAAACAGATGAACTGGAGACAACTGCAAATTCAAGTGCTAGAAGAAATATTGTGAGATTGAGAAGAGGTGTTAAGAAGAAGAAGAAACTGTTTTTTAATGATTTCAACATCATTTATTTTGGTATAAGAAAACAACAGACTCTTCACAGGACTGGAAATGACCTAAGATTGAAGACATGATATACAACAATATACAAGACAAACAGAGGAGACTGGCTAAAGGTGATGGGGTGGAAGAACTTCAGGTATATTATTCACTACTTGATAAATATAGGGAAAGAAAATCTACCAACAATCATACAGAACAGCATGAAAGAGAATGGACTCTTGGGAAAAAACAGTGAGCTACAAATTCGAAGAGAATGGCTCTTGGAAAAAAAGTGTGCTGCTGCTAACAACAAAAAAAGGAGATCAGCACAAGGAAAAAAATCTGATTTTAAATGGAAAAAATACATGTTTTTTCTCAGGACACTTACAATGGAATAAGGAGGCAGGAAAACAGACAAGGGGACATCAAAACAGCAGTAATAATTTGTGTTTGAACACAGGAAGAGTACATATGACTTGATTAGGAGAGAAATATAGAAACAAAACTTACTGAAAAACAAAAACAGGTATAAAGCCATGTAGCTCAGAATACTACTCCATAATGTGTTTTAACTATGAATACTCTCTGATAAGATAATCATATACTGTGTTTTGCATTTCTTTTCACTGTAATGAAATGTGACTGTTTACACATTGGTTACAAAGTGTGTCTATCAGTTATCTAATAAGGGCAGAAGAACCAATAAAAGAAAAACAAGATTAAAGAACAGCTTGCCATTGTCAAAATCAGGAACCAAATCACTTCACACTAGTGGTTTACATGGATATTAAACAATTCTCTGTATAAACTTCAAACCCATGAAAACAGCCTCTCAAGACATAATCTGGAATCTGCTTTCATATTCCCAGTCTGGTAAAATATAGATCATACACAATCTACTTTTCAGGGTAAGAAAGTATCTTCCACATTCCATGCACACACTTAAGATATTATCTGCAACCTACTTACTGTAAAAGCAGTAGTCAGCAACAGCAGTACATGTTAAAAGAGCACAAAATTTTAACCCAAATAAACTTATCTCTAGAGCTGTGACATGGGTAGAGCATAATATTTTAAATATAAAATAAACACACATTGGTATTTCACCAAATATTTATGTTTCCATCATCCTCACCACCATAAATTTCCCATTGTTACTATGATGGGAAATGATATTTCCTCAGCAGCAAATTATTGGGTAAATTCTAAAGTAACAGTATTTTGTTTTGTGCGACTAATGAGATACAGATCTGAAGAATTTGAAAAGTCAATTCACAGAGCTCTTTTGATATAAATAGCTGAAAGTCTTATTAAGTCACAGACACATTTTGCTACCAAGTCTCTTCCAAGTCTCTGCCTTTTTACTTGAAAACAGATTTTAGGCTTTGAGTATAAAGCTGCAAAATACTGTGTTTAGGAAAAATATTTTCAGTTATGCAAACCATAGGCAAGTTCTGTGAACAAGTTAGTCTGATATTTATTTTATTAGCTGAACAAAATCAGCAAAAATATTACATTAAATTCATACATTAACACATTTCTTTCAAGTGTTTACTATATCCAGCCAATTACAAATTTATATGAAAGACTACATTAAGATGAGAATCCAGTTGCTGTATTCAGATTACTGAAGTAGTATCACTCAACTGTTGTGACACTAAGAATGATTTAAAATTGGATTACTAATATGAAAACAAAAAGGACATGCACAGCTGTGAGTAGGGGACACATTCCATCTCTGCTATGGACTACAGTCCATGTGTGGCCTTCGCCCTGCTGGACCTCCACCTGTAAAATACAACTAACAATACTCACCTCTGTCTCGGGGGCATTTGGAAGTACTAGGCTTGTAAAGCATTTAAGTACTAAGCAGTACCATCATTTTAACATCACATCATCAAGGCAGGAACAATGTATGGCAACCAGCTATGGCAGCAAGCCATTTATCACATCAGCAAAGCAGTGATCAACTCCTGAAAGTTTAAATTGTGTTTCATTTAAAACAGTCAGCGCTTACAGTCTCATAAACAAGAGTTTTCATTAATGAATTACAGGTATGATTTCTGGGGATATCCGTAATTTGCCACACAGTTTAATCACAGGTAACTGAACAGGCACATTCTTACCTCAACATCCTTTTTGAGTTTCTCAAGGAACATTTTTTTGTTATCCTCATCAATATGAATCTTTTGGCCATCATTAATAAAATCATTGTCTTTGAACGTCGGCAGCTCTTTGGCCTAGAACAAACCAAAACTCCTGTAAGAGCAGGATTGCAAAGAGGAGTGTGGTGCAGTCCCCTCCAGAGATCCCCTGTGCCCCAGAAGCAACCCCGAGCTGCCTCTCCTCCATGGCACGCAGCTCTCCAGAACTGCCCCATGGAGCTTTTTCCATAGCTTACCCCCCCTGGAAGTGGCTTAGAAGTGGCTTTCAGTGTTCACTGGGCAGCAAAACTAGCTAGGACAAAATCTCCACTCAATACTGGATTTGCATTGAACACTGATTTGCATCGAGCTTCTTCCAAGATGTCATTTGTCAAAGCGACTGGCAGTAAGTGAGGTCAAAACACAATCCATACCTCATAACAAAGGGCCTGCATCAGATCTGACAGAGAAGTTAGACTGGATTGCATTTTGCACAACTATTGTGAATGTTTACAAGTGCCTAATACCAAATAATGATTGAAAAGCATCAAATGAACATGAATTATGAAATTCTGCTTAAAAGCAGCAAATGCCAGAGAAGACCACCACCTCCTCAATATGTAATTAAATATTCTTGATGTTGGAGAAACTTGATTATCTTCAACTCCCCGATGAAGTGATCTGCAACAGCACTAAGGCAAGTCAGAGCAACTACTGGATTCAGTACTAAGGCACCTCAAATGGGCTCTGTTTTTAAAGGGCAGTGACAGGAAGTTCACTCAAAAAAACCCCAGCAAATTGACAAAAAAAAGAGCGGCTCCTTCAGGGCATTTGGTCAAGCAAACTAGAAGTAACAGTAACTCCTGCAATCAGAGCTTTTAAAAAATTGGTCCTTTAAGAACAATGGACACCGTTTCTCCCCGCCCCACCTTTAATCAATAGTAGAAGAACAGGTTTTCTTCACAAAGAAAATGTTACATGACAGCCAATGTTGCAATTCCTGTGAACTGTCAATGGCCACAGACCAGCGAGTTCCCTGAATAAAGCAATTTCCCCTTAATCTGGAAGTCCTTCGCTAGGAATAAAAAGCAGCTAACATCAGCCTATGGGAATGTTCTCCGTAAGTTTAACTAGTCAGACATTGCTTATAATCTTACTGAAGACAGTATTCTTCATGAAGTTATTTTCTTCCTATGACACAGTAAGGAAAAGAATCTGAGAGGTTCTTTGCTCCAAAATATATATACTGGAAAGCACAGCATTAAAATGTGAGCACCACAGCAGACTCTGAAAGGCCCTTATACATCTTCACAATGGCCTAAAGTTCTTTTTGCTATTGGGTGGTATGCACTGAGGTGGCCAAAATACTCAGTTCCCCAACAGTCTGCATCCATTTTTTGGATCTGGAATTTGTGAATTGCTTTAGATCCCACAATGCTACTTCTGTTTAGAAAAGCGATCCTGTTCTTTCAGTAACTACTCAAGAACACTTAAGAAATTAGTAACACTGTAATGGTTATGAATCCATTATTAAATCTATCGCATCCTGATACCCGTGAACTTTGGAAAAAAATAAGGTCCTAGTATGGCTGCTCTGAATTATTATTGTCCTGCATCTAGAACATTTTGAGATATTAAAATACCCTCTAATACAGATCCTCTATTTATATTTAAAACAAAAGGAAAACAAACACCCAAGCAACTGAGATGGAGCTACAACCATTCATCCATCCCAGACTCCACTTCCATGGAGGAGTTTTTCAGCAGTGCTCTCCTGCTTTACTCAGAAACAATGCTGGACACTTTTTGAAGCTCACAATGAATTGTTTACCACAATATGACTGCACAGCAGGCATTGATTTTCTTTCTGGCCTACTCAGTAAGAGGTTGAGGACACAAACGAGCAGGGGTAACTACAGATAAGCATTCCAGGCTAACAGCTGTAGAGATTATCATACTCAATCAAGCATACTGTCCCGTGGACAGGGCTAACTCTGCAGAGGCGGGACTGGGGATCCAGGGATGTTGCCAACACCGGAGGATGGAATCCAGTGCGTGGGATGCTTAAGAATGGAGAGGAGATTTGGAAGAAATAATTTCAGATGAAGCAATAATGAGAAGAATGCAGGAAACCAAGCTTCCTTCATTTTTAGCCCAAAATCACTTAAAAAAAAAAAAATCCCCAGATTATTTTTCCACCTAGTATATCCAAGTTATTGATTAAATTAGGCAGAGGTTAAAGTGAAACAAACCCATTAACACAGAAAAAAAAGAAAAAAACTCCCTACTAGTGCTGTTTAAAGCTGGGGGGAGAGCACAGAGGAAGGATGTGCTTGTGGTTAGACGCTGAGATGCTTGTTTGCCTCTAGGCTCTGCCGCAGGCTTCCCGCAGAGCACAGCACCAGCCACTGGCGGGGGTGTGAGGGGAAGCTGCCTCGCCACTGAGGACACTCCTGCCTCAGTAAAAATAAACCTAAATTACAAGCAGTGTCTTTTTGGGAAGATGCTAGGGCTGCTAAGGCGGTTGTGCAGGTGCCATACTTCGCTTTAACCTTGTCTCTGATCTATTTTTAATAAAAGTGAGCGAGCAAAGCTGACACTGCTGCAGTTCTTGCTGTCATCACAAGACCCAAGGGGTACTCCCAAGGACACTCAGGGCAGTGAGTCAGCACTCCCAAAAAGCCACTCCTCACTGCCTTGTGTGCAGGTTCCCCCAGTCCATGATCATCCCTCTCAGGATATTTATCTGAGATAATTTTTATTCACCCAAATGCTCATAGTTGTAAAGACTTGGCAGGTGCAGACCCACATAAATGAAAAGCCAGTTCTGAAGCACGTGAAGAAAAGCGACAAGTAAAAGCAGTGGGTCCCATCTAAGAAACTGAAGCTAAATAGTTCTGTGCCAGTGGTTGCCCTCATCACATTATTTGCATGATGCCTCCCAGCCTGTTCTCTTATTCCCTTCCCTCTTTCTAGGTGGTATTAGACAAAGCTTTTTTTTGTGTGTGTGTGATAGGCAACATTACTATTTTCCCTACTCATTTAAAGCCGAATAGTCCTAGGATACTGTTGCAGTCCCATATATTACTAATGACAGCCAGCAGTAGCAGTGATTCTAGCAGTACTTTAACTGAAATTTGTCTTAAAATTGATTTGTGAATTTGAGAATCAAAACCTATGAAATACTCAGCCAGGAGGGGCTCTTGTAGTTATGCAAAATAATACATTCATTCATGTTGAAAAATCCTACTATGTTCATTTTCTTACACACTGAAATAAACAAACAGAATCACATTGTGGCAATTTAAAACGTTATCTGAATTTTAAAAATTGAGACTTCGCTTTAATGAAATAATTGATATGGTTAATTTTTTATGAAGTCTCAAATATTTCCAATGAAGCAAAATCCTTGTTGGAAGAAGATTCTCCTAGAATGTAATTCATTATAATGAACATATTACTGTCATTAAAGAACTAAATATTTTAAGAGCTGCACAGGAGATGAGCATCTAACTACTTCCACTAAATTAATAATAGATTTTCTTTCTGAACCACCTCCACTGTTTTTAACCTCCCACTTAAAGATGCAAGAAAGGCACAACAGATTTTACAAATATAAAATATTTATTTATTAAAAAAGCATGTTATCGGCACACTTCAGGTTTGCATTCCAAAGTTTGCCATGGTCACAGAGAATTTTAATGGCAGGAAGATTTCACTGCCTTTAAAAGGCTGAAAATCAATAAAGATTTCTTAGTAACTAAGATGACCGAATGTGTAAAGCCTTATTCAAAATAAAAGTATAGTGTAAGAGCTGATACTGCTTTGAGTTTAAAAAAATCTCGGAACGTAAGAACTGGGTGAAGTTTTACTTCTAGAAAAACATGGGAATAGTTTTTTGTATATTTCTTAGCACATCTCAATTCAGCATCCTATCCTAATGAGTTGAAATGAATATTTAGCAATTTTGTTTCCCCAGAAGATTTTTTGTGTGCATCATGACATCAAAAATAATGGTCATAGCTAACATTAATGCTGACATTTTGGTAGCAGCTTGCTAAAACAGCTGTAGGTCAGGTAAGTTTCTGAATAAATGCTTAATTGTCCTCACAACCTGGCAGCAATTTCTCATCTAACACAGACAAAGTTTGGGTTTTAGGAGAAACGTTGCATAGCAGGCTTATTTTTTGTTGGAACTAGCCACAAGTCACATTATTTGCACAGCTAATCACAGAAAAATTTGGCTTAGAATTTATAACTTCTGAAAATTATATAAAACATCTGCCAGGAGTGGAGGTGCATACCCTGGATTTCTTTAACAGCAAATGGCCCCCATACACCTTAATCTTTTAAAGTACTGGGCTCATCAGCATATATAGAAGGCAGTATTGGGGAAAGAAAAAGGGTATAATATTAAATGTAGTTTGCAGTAATTTGGAACAGGTATTTTGAGCTGAATCAAAAGTTGGGAGTCACCAGATCTACAAGACAGAATAACTTCCTTTGGAAGGCTGAATTATGCAGCTTTTTCCCTTCTATAGTTGTGTGAGCTGAGTCCAAACTTTTGTTGCACAAACTGCCTTGCCCTAGACAGAGGTTTCTATACAAACAAGGGTCTGCAGCTCCACTTGACATCACAGGTCTGTAAAAGGCAATGGAAATAGAGCTGAAACCCCAAAACAGGGTTTGAGGGGAAACACTGGAATGACTTTAGCCATTACAAAAAGCATTTTTGTACGACAAAAAAATTGTGCAGGAGGCTGTAGAAGGGTTAAGTATTTAAGCATGTACCAAAATAGAAACTGTCTTTTCAATGCTCAAGGAAATGCATCCAGAATTATCCCTAGCACTAATGTCTTCCTGCTGCAAAATTAACATGCAACACATAAAATACAACACAAAATTCCCCTTTTATTTTTTAAGTTATTTTAACATATGGAAAGCAGACTTCTAAACAAAAACAAAACCCCCCCACCCCCCCAAAACAAACAAAGGCAAACTAGTGATTTGTTCTGAAAAACTGTAATGGGGTTGGTGTCATGAGAGGGCCAAATGCTGAAATCAAAACCCTGCATGTCTATTCCTATCACTGCAGTGTGATGTTTTGAAAGTTGTAATCTCTGTACATTGCAACCTTGAGATTTATTTCACAGATAAATTTAAGACACTTCACAAGTCTGTTTTGTGAGATCAGTGCATGAAGCAGACCGAGATCACTAATAAGAGATAAGGAAAAACATGCTGTTCTGAAATTAGCAATTCTAAAACATCAGGAAAAAAACCAGCTCAGATTTTGGAATGATCTACCTTGAATAAAGTTCTAAATAGTGACACCAAAAATAAAAAAAAACCCTGAGGGATCTTGCTGCTATGCTCCCCTACTAAAGCCCTGATTCCTTAGGTTATACTTTCCCTGCAGAAATCAGTTAATTACTGTACGTTGTAATATACAAAGTAAAACACAAAGGTAATGTCTAGTGGCAACTTCCAATCTAATTATCACAGTTATGTATTTTGCATACAGTTTAATTAAGATGTAACATAGCTGTCAACTATGGCAATCTTTCCGAAAAGATTGAATAGAAAATCCTTTGTTCATTTGTATTTACTATAATTTTTCTGCATTTATGGTGACTTATGAAACAACACATACTACAGAGGTGGCAATGCAACTAGTTTTAGATTAATTTAAATACATGTAATAATCTCTGAAATTGCTCGAGAAAGACAAAATGTGGTAAGCATCAGTTCAGTTAGGTTTTATTTTTCTTCTTCAAATTTCTTTCTCAGCTGCTCACTCACAAGCAACAGCTTAAGTTCTTTTATCAGCACAAGTAGACTCAGCTGTTACTACTAATTTGATGTGTACAGCAAGTATGGCATAATTGTGAGCAGCCGGACCACCAGGGGAGTTCTGCATTATCCTCCTTTCACTTAAGAGGGCAAAATTGTCCAAAGAATGAATAGAAAATTCCCACTATTAAAATAATAAAAATAAAAAAATAGAATAGCAAAGCCTAAGAAATAAAAAGGAGCAGCTGTCAGAATCTGACAACTGTTGAAACATACTGTTCTTTTAAAATCCAAGGCACCTGTAAGTGCATGTTATGATCCATGTCGCCAAGAAAGTGATGTCTTTATTATTAAAAGTATCATTTGTAACACAAATGAAAGGAATTGTGTGTTAAGGTGAAATTTAAGGGAATGGTGCTTGTTTCTGCACTGATTATCACAAAATATTGAAATGACAGTTTTGGAGCTTCTCATCAATGTGTTAGGATATTAAACAGCTGAAGACAGTCAAACAGGAGGTAAACTGCAAAGGGAATGGAAAATTACCATTCTCAATCAGACAACTTTTCTTTCTAAAAACTGATTTTAAAAAATGTTTGAATACTAATACCTATTTTACACTACCAAACTAGAATAATATTTCTTTCTCAGATTTCTTGTGCATTAAATCTTTTTGCATACTTGTCTCTTCTTTTATTAGCTGAGTAAATGACAACTTTTAGTTGGATAGGAAAAAGATTCAAGAACATAAATTTCACCAAATTTACCTTTACCAAGTAATTTATAGTCTGCATAAGAATGGAACTGAAATACTTGCTCTTCTGTTTTCTGACTTCTGCAGCTTTAAGAGAAATAAACATTATTTTTTATATTCTGCAAACTGTTAGATTACTTGAATGTTGTAATTTGAAATTCCATATGAATTATTTAGAAGCCCAGTTAAAAACTAG
This sequence comes from Acanthiza pusilla, assembly GCA_036630365.1. NCBI lineage: Eukaryota > Metazoa > Chordata > Aves > Passeriformes > Acanthizidae > Acanthiza > Acanthiza pusilla. Next base: position 36,044,880 of record JAXCHO010000073.1, read on the forward strand.
CCATTGTCAGACATTTTAGCCACATATTTTAGCATCAAAAGCTCCCTTTCTTTTATTACTCTCTCAGATGAGAATAGCCATACCTGTATAAGTAATTGAATAATACTGCCATTAATTGGAATTCTATTAATATTAATGTCATTTCAGGATAATATTAATAAATTGATGATTTAGCTTGTATCTGCCTAAAAATTAGCTGATAATTTACTATACCAGCTAAGGTTTTCAGATTGTTTGGTTTTGTTTAATCCCCCAGGGCAATTTCTCCTTTGATAGGAGATGCCAAAAACTCTTTAGAGAATTTGCTAAAATGACTTTTCCTCCCCGTCTCCTTTTCAAGTGAAAAATTTCCAGTTGTTTTCAAATCTGAAGATTGACTTGAGATTCTCACAGATGACACCAAAAAAAGTTTGAAATACTGATGTCTACTTAAGAGAAAGTGGAAGTAAAAAAACATGCTACAGGCTCCACTTGCCACTTAGGAATAATGGACCATCTACATATTTAGGTCAAGAGTCCTCAAGGTCCTGAAATCAGTAGCACATGTGCAGAGATAAACCTCATGACAGCAGCTCTTTAGAACTGCTCAGAATTTCAAAACGAAACTTCCCTTGTCTATTCATATAAATATACAACACCTTTTTCCTTTAAGCCTAAAAACTGTGTGTTAGAAACATTTGAGTAGTTTGAGTAAATCCGTTGTCATGCCTACTGCAGGAGATTCAGATCATAGAGATGAGAAATGTTCTGAACATCTGCAATTCACAGTCAAAGTGTTTTCTGGCCCTTTCAAATCAGCGAGTAGATGCCAAAACTTAAACAAAAACCGTATAATAAGGGAAATACTAACTTTCCCTTGTAGGACTCCCTAAGAGCCTCGAAGTGTAAAATGTTGTTCCCTCTATGAACATAGACACCTACCCAATAATTCCCTTTCTCAGAAACCTCTGTCCTGAATGCAAACTTGTCACTTCCCTGCTGCATTGCACTGGGGTTTGAGGGGAATGGCGAGCGTCAGAAAGCTGTTCTGAAAGCCTCAGACTGTCTGCTTGCAACATCAATAAGCTTTGTGCAGTTCCATCCCCAAGAAATCAAACAATTAAAACAGCAGCATAAGAATTAGGAGGATGAGGTTTTTATGTTTTTCTTTCAGAGAAGTACTCAAAATCAAAGGGAAGGTTCTAGATGCGAGATTGATAAGAATTTTTGTTATCTGCCTTACAGAAGTTATGATTTCACATTAAATTTAGAGAATAATTGTTGTATACAGTTATATAAAACCACATAATTTTCTTTCAACTTAGCTATAAGCAAGTTCAATAGTAATTTTGAACTCACACAGGTGCAAATTAGGGCACTGTTTCTTTGAGGTTCTCACTTAATGTATTAACTACAATATGCATGTATTATTATTAATCTACTTATGAGGTATATTCCTAAAACTGCTCAAAACTACTTCACTAAACACCTGTATAGTATCAGCTCCTGTATAGCTGACTATACATAATGTTATTGAAATTTATGTTCTATTCCAAGCAGTAATTGTGCAACCTGGAGCAGTCCCATCCAAATAATTTGTCCTCCTCATTTCTATCAGATTATTTTAATAGTACAGCAGAGGTTTTCAATAACATCAGGTACTGTTTGTAAGAGACTGAAGGGTTAATCCCTCCACTTAAAAAACACTACAGTTGCACCACTAAATAAGAACAAAAACAGATGACAAGGAAAGAATGGAGACCATTCAAGACATGATCTTGAGGGCCCGGTACAGCAAAGGAGAGCTCATGCTGGCAGTCGTAACTGCAGCTGGCATGTGGGATGTGGTATTACCTAATGCTGGAAGAAGAATTTTAAGTGTTCCATCCGTTTCCTCATGCCTTAGGAAAGGTGGAAAAACTTGGCACAGTTTTTTGTGCAGAGAGAACTGATGGCTACTGCATGTCCCTTACTCCTCAGTGCAGTTGTGTGATCTGTAGAAGACTCAGAGAGGCAGGTATGGTACAACTAATGCTTAGGAGAAAAACAAATCATCTGAATGGAATTTGGGGACAACATAAAATGAAGTCTCTTAAGTGAAAACAAGAGCCATGGGTTGTTTGACTTCACCCAAATTTGAGATCTAAGAAGTCTTAGATGATGGAGACTATGTTCCACTTCCACTTATCTGTAGAATCTCCAGAGAAACCTCTCCTAAAATGCCACCTGGCTATTTTGCTAAAACCACAAAGAAAAACTGATTTTCAGAATGTTAAATTTTCCAAATGAACTGAAGTTGGAGGTGAAGAAAAAGAGATCTATTTACTTTTAGAGCACAGTTACAGCCCAGAATTAGAGGGAGAGTGTCTCTCATTATAGCTACATGTATATCTGTCAGTCATTTGCTCATTTGTATGAGCTTTACATACCCAAAGTTTGTCACAATTTAAGGTTTGGTTCATCCTTGCATTCAGTTTTGAAGTGGTGTTACATCACATAATTCCATTAACTGGCATGGAATATTCATAAATCTCAATATTAAAAGAGGAAGAGAAAGAAGATGAAACAGGAGAGAAGGGAACAAAGTTCTGATGTTGTCCTACCACAGGGCAGGCCCTGAAGAAACTAAGAAGAGAAAAGGAAAAGGAGGAGGAAGAGGATTGGCTCACTTACCTCTGAAATTTCAACACCTTTGCAAACCAATATTCAAAGGTCTGCAGGAAATAGTGGAAAGATAAAGGAGGGATAAGGTAGAACTGAAGAGGGAAGAATATGGCAGAAAAAAAGGAAAGAGGCAGAACAGTACTGGTTATGTTTGCTCTGAGTCTAGCTAGCAGGTTAATTAATTGAAAAAGAAACAGAAATGCACCGTACCTTTTCTTTGTCACTGGCTTCTCGAGCCACAGTAGAGCCCTGAAACAGAAAAAATGGATCTAAAAATGTGCATATGTCAGAAACTAATTTGAAAATGTTATGATAACAGGTCAAAAAGTGGATGAACTGTATCCTTTTGAACTTGAGAAATGTTTTAAAGAACGGTGATATAATAGGTAGAATGTCCAGGACTGCTGAACTGCTGCAATCATGTGAAGAAGATGCATCATGTGAGAAGAAAGATGGATTAAATCCTCAAATGCTCTACATCTATTGTCCTCCTAATTCCTGGAGCTTTTCCTCATCTCTCATCCTCATTTTGAGTGTATGGTGGAAGCTCAGTTTGCTTGGCAGACTTCTCATCTTTTTGTGCCAATTTAGCTGTATGGATATGAAATAGCCGATTCTGTATAACTGTCTGGACATTTGTAATACACATTTGAAAAGGATGTCACACAATATAAACACAAGAACATAAGAACAATGCATCTCACAGCAACATGGAGTAAAAAAAGAAGAGAAGAGACCAACTGTGGATTCACAAGACTTACAGTGCTTGCCAAAGACATTTTGGATATTCTTTTTTAATTTATTTTTTAGATAAAAACTAATAGGCAATATGGTGCTTTCTGAATAAGCTGGAGCTGACAAAAGAAATGACTGTATATATTTCCTTACGCATTCTTGGAGCAGGACCACAGCTTTAAATACCCAGCATTTGTTTATCACATAATAGCAGTGCAAGAAATAGTAACTAGAAATACGGTAACTGGACATTGAAAGATGGGTAAATTACCTCTACTGTTTGTGAGAAGGTGTGCATTGTGTAAAGAAGCACTGCAGTGGAGTCCCACCAGTTTAAAGAATGTGAGGATCCCCAAGCACATCCTTTTATAGGGTGTTTTATTCTGTTTACAGAAAGAAACTTAGAAAGGATGGAGAGAAAAGGTATATGGGACAGTATTTCTTAGTTATTATGTATGGCCCAATAAGCAGGAATTTAATTGAATTATATTCTTAACTGATAATAAAGCCTAGTAAAAGCCTAACATTTTTGTTTACTCATGAGACACCTTTTGTATTGTATTCTGTGCTCCAACAGGCTATTAAGCCAGCAAAAAGATCAGCTGAAAACCAAACTGAAGGGAAAGAAAAAAAAAAGATTCACAATAGTAAAAATTAGGGAGAATGCCAAATTTGACATTTGGCAAAAAAGTGACATTGAAATAATTTTAACAAAATGCATCCATGGCCAAGAAAATACCTTTGAAATCCTGTGCTAATCTGTGGTCTTTTTTCTTGTATCTACAGAGGCAGAGACTACAAAGTGAGTTCTAAGTTGGTGTCAAAAATACTCATGTACAAAAAAGGACCCTGAATCTACAATTGCAGATGCCATAGCAAAGAATATCAAGAAAAAGTGATTTATAATATATGCAGTGTCACTATAAATCTGTTCAGTGAAGGAGATTGTTTTGAAGAACATGATATTGATGTTAAATTTGAATTGCATGAGAAGTTAAAGCAATGCTGTCCAGCTGGACAAACTGAATAGAGTACAGAAGCATCCACAGAGGTAAATAACAGCAAGAGCTATTGACACCAATGTTAAAAGCATACTCTATATAATTACTGTTTCTTTCTGTTGTGCTTTCATGCCCTTTTTAATGCATCTGGACATCATGATGCCCTAAACCACAGTTCTCTCAAATAAAAAAAAAAAACTTTCTCTGGTAATAACTGCTGCCAATAATACTAAGTAACAAAGTAGATTGTTGACAATATGGAAATCAGTTCTTATAAATCAAGTTCAGTCAACTATTTAAGCAATTGCTAGGGAGACTTGGCAGTATGAAGGGATGGTGTACTACATAGCATTACAAATCTCTTAATATAAAATGGTAAATGAACATCTTAAAACAAGCTTGCAGATGCACTTAGTGGGTCAGTACATAGAAATTCAATGTATTAGAAAGAAGTAGGTTTCTAAGGGGATACTTTACAGAGGAAATTAAAATACAATCGCTTAGGTAGAAAGACTAAGACTTTGGTATTTCGGATATTTGCTGTAAGCACCGTATATTAACTACATTCAAAATTACGAAGAGCAGATAAAGCTGCTGGAACAAAACTAAAACAGAACTTATGACAAAAGCAGATATTTTGGTTTTTTTAAGGCTCTTCTCCTTTTCACTTGAATTATTTTAAAAATATCACAAATTATTAAGCTTTTGCAACAGTGATGTCCTGTGTTAGCAGCATTTATTGGTTTAAATAATGGTATTTAGTTGTTTTATAAAAGCCCTCTGCAGAACCAGCTGTGGCTTTCCATAATGTTGATAAAAACCTATAAGAAGCAAAATTATTACTGTACTAGTGTGAAGGGTTTTACCTTTAACCTGTATCAAAATTCAACAAACATACCTGGCTAAGTTGCTGCATTCAAAAATGCACAAAACTAACAAATTTGTATAATGTCTATAAAACCATCCTTTAGTTTTGCTAAACCTAGGCTTGCTAAACCTAGGTGTGGAATTAAATCAGGTAATGCTGGCTTTTGCATAACACAATTCTAAATCCATTAAAATTCTGAGCAATATTCAAGCATCAGCATAATCTAACATTTATAGTAAAGATTTTCAGCTTTGCCAGTTACTATATCAGCAATTATTTCTCACCTTTAAATCATATTTTCTATAAACAGATAAACGATGGCTGAACACATTTCTTGTAACAACCATATATACTTCAACTCCATCAACAGTAAGCCGGTACATGCCCAAAAACTGGGGAAGAAGTGTATTCCCATGACACTCCACAATAAACTGCAGAATGAAAAGAAAAAACAGAAATGAGGATTGACACATATGATATAAATATATATTTAGACTTTAGATATAAAATATCCAGAAACAACACATTTATTTGCTGAATATTCCTGTGGCCACAAACCTTCAAAAAATTATGCAAAAACAAACCCCTTTATCAGAAGGTTATTCTGCTTTTAGGCCAGTGTTTAAAAATTAAAATCTTGAACTGCTTAACTTAAAACTCTTGACTTCCACAGACAATCTCATAGAAAGAGGAGACTCCATTTGACAGACCTTTAAACTTCTAGGTTAACACAAAAAGCAAACTTAAGCAGATAGCGTATTTGGTACTTATGTCAAAATCCAAGTATTTTTTTGAACATCACACTGCTGTAATTTGTAAGGTGTTGTCCCAGACCATATTTAAATTGTATGTTTCTCCATTCTCGATATTTGTTTCTTATGATGAACATTTATGGTGTTGTCACCAGCAAGGAGTATTATTTATTATCACCAACTTTCTGCTAGTTCCTATGTGGTGGTTGCATTTCAGGGTCAATAGAGCTGAGCAATGAAGTGCAAATTCCCTGTATTTTTTTTATTTACAAATCCTTATATTTCCTTAAGGTCACTATATTCCATTACAAATGGGCTATTAACCTTGAAAAAATTTGCCACCTGCAACCTGTCTTTTTTTTTCCAATCACTTGCCTTACAAGTAATTTTTCTATTAGAAAGTCCACTGGAGGAAGCAGAAAAAGCAGACACACAATGATGATGAGAACTGTTGAAGGATGAATTTTTATTCCCAGAATAAAAATGCCCATATTATAGTAACCCTACTCAAACGCAATCACTTAATGTATTTTGTGGAACCAAGGATAAGTTAAGCCACAATGATGCAAACCAGAAAAGGACTTGCCAGCTTTCCTCTTTCTGTTAGCACCAAGTCTCAACCAGAGGAATATGGAGAAAACATAAAAATTCAAGGCCCAAATAGGAAAAATGAAATCTAACCAACAGCCAGCTTTTAAATATTCATTGAATACTGAAGCTGCTGTTTCTTTTGTGCCAAAGTGACCCAGATATTAGAAACACAGATTTTAAAAGAATTTAGAACAAGTTAACTGAATAAGCCATTTGAATTGTTTAACAAAGGTAGGTAGTATTTGGTAACAAATAATGTAACAAAGCTCTTGCAGCCCTGGAGATTTTGCAATTTTGGGCTCCTCTGCTAATTTTAAGGCATTTTTCTCACTAACTTTATACTGGAATCTGCATATATCACAGACAGACTTTTTAATTGGCAAAACAGAAAGACTTAAAGAGTCCTGAAAACAATCCTGTCCACCAAGAAACAAAGGAAATGAACAACAAATACAGAAATTGTTGACTGTGAATTGAACCCAATTTTGACTGACATGTGAGCCCTGTAAAATCTTGCTGGCACATTTTGTGCTGTAACTCCCCTTTCTGCCTGCCCTGGAGCTGTACTGGAGGTTCAAGCCCTGAAGCAGAGAACAAAGTCACAATGTAGTTGTGCCACTTCATAGCAAAGCACTTTTAAGTTCAAACTGCCTATGAACAGGCAAATCATTTTACGGTGCTGCAGAGACTCAGTGAATACACATCAGAATCTTAGGAAGGGAGTATGACTGTATGCCCCAAAATGCAAACAGAAGTTTGGCAGTAAGAGGCCACAAAAGCAATGTCAGTCGTGAGCAGTGCACAAAGATTGATCAGTTTGCACCTGAGAGGATTCCTGTATTTAAAAGATACAGAATGTTTAAGTTGGAGTTCTCAAACTGGAGGATTTTCAGTCATAGGGCTGTTATCAACATCACAAAGTAGTTGTAACACATTACAGGATATACAGCTTATTCTGACCATTGTTTCTCTTAAAGATCCAAATATTAAAGTACTAATCCCTACTAGCAAAAATACATTGATTATTTTTTTAAACAGCAAGTACTTGGCATATATCCTAAAGTTAAATAATTTTCTAAAGCTTTATAAAAGTAGGAAGGGTTGTTCCTATAAAAACATTTACTAAGTGACTTCTACTTTAAGAAGATTATGTTCTACAAAGATGATGAAAATGAATCTGGCTTCCAACAAGAGTTTAGTGTCACAGAATTTCTAGCTACTCAACTCTTTAATTGTCCCAGCCATTCCTAATCCTATGGCTTTTAAGTACAGAATTTGAATTTAAAAAAATATTGTTGCTCTGATTTTCCATATGGGGATCTGAGATGCAGAACCTGTATCTGAAATCATAGAGAGAGTTTGTGCCCTGTGAAGGAATGCCAGCTAGGCATCTTGAGTACCAGACTAGTAACCCCCTGCCCTTCCTCTCAGCTGTGACTGCCAGTCTTGACACTTCAACCACCTCTTCAACCCCAGCTACTGCTAACTCTCAGATTTTAACCTTTCTGGTCCTGAGCGTACCCATCTGTAAAATGGCAGTGCCATTAACAGAACGTGAGCAGCATACCCACTGTAACATAAAAGAAATCATTTGGCTAGCAGTATACAACCCCCTCCCAAACTGCTCTGTATTATGTAACAAGGACAAAAAGGCCACTAATGAGAGTTGCTTCACTCCTATTTATAAGTTAGGGTTTGCCATTTGCTAGCACTGTTGTTTCATTTTCATAGTGTGCAAACAAAGCCTTCTGAAAGGACAGTGGAAAGCTCTGCTAGTACCACTCCTGTTGATAGAAAGGGACATTTTGGGCTATGACTCCCCTTTCTTCCCAGTTCTTGCAGACTTCTAAGAGACCCTCTCAAAGCAGACCATGTACCGCACAGTTGTTTCCTATTTGCTGCTGACTGTGGACACCTGTGCCATTGCAACTTAAAGAAAAGCCTCTAAGATAATTTCAGAGTTTACTATGACAGTATTTCTTATCCTCATGGGGAGACAAAGGAAAGGGAGGAATGCCACTTGCTTTCAGCATCTACAAGGTTGGTCTAGAACTTCCTACCTTTGAAACTATCAATCCCCCATATCTGCATCACAGAGGAGGCAAAACGTGTCATCTGTTTGGGTGGGAGTCCAGCAGGACTTGCACTGGTGACTGTGGTTGGCAGATTTTCAATTTGTCCATCTTGATATAAAGGAAGTAGCAATTTAGTCACCTCAAGGTGCTTTAAAGGAATGATTTCCTGAAGTTTCCCACTCACAGCTGGAAAAAAAGTGAGCCTAGAAAATAAGCCAGTACATGCTTAACAGGACTGCTAAATTTCAGTGAAAGAAAAGACCTTCACTCCTTCATGTTAATTTTTTCTAAAAAGAACATTTAAACAATTCTACTAAGCAGACTTGTTAAATGAAACTGTAATACTCAGCTAATACATTTACAAGCCTTTATATGCAGTAACAAAATCCATATTCTTTAAAATGAGTGTTGTAATAAACACCCCATCATTTTTTTGTTAATTCAGACAATTTTCATGTTTGTGCACAGCATGAGGACAATATTATCATTACCATAGTAAAGTAACATCAGCATATTGACACATCTTATCAGCTGTGCAGAGCAGGTTTCAAATAAGGAAATTTCTGAGTTCTCTTGAACCCCATGCTTCAAGTTGAAAATTAGTAAGAAATTCTTTATGATACTATTTTCTCATTAATTTTTGTATAAATACAGCTTCAAGATTCTTTAGTAAGAACAGAACTTTTCCTATCTCACTAGCTTCTTTCTTCCCTACGGCAATGCGAGTAAGGTATCAGATACATAAAAAGATAACATAATGCATACCATTTATTGGCAAAGAAATTTTACTACTTTTGGCTCTTTTTGGAAAAACAGAGTAAAATTTCTGTTTCTACCATTTCTGCTCCTCCACTTGGAGATCACGTGTGGAATGATTTGACATCAGTGAAGATTAAATCCTGAATTATATCTATCTCAGTTCTATGTGAAAAAGTCAACATTCCTATTTCTCACAGTTAGCCCTATTTTGCAAACATTAATTCATAACACAACATGCTCATTCTCTGTTACCCCTTTATATATTATTTTCACAATTTTCTATATCATGATTAAGGCAATGGTGATTGAATTATCCAATGTTTATGTGACATGTCTATATACATTTATCAGGATACTTCCATTGAAGAAATTGAATAGCAGGTTACATAATTATTTAAAACCATTTTGGACACTGTGCAAGACTAGACATTGATAGTAATTTCTGTGCTCAACTTTTTCTTTTCTATCCTCTTGTCTGTAATCAGAAATATCCTTCACCAATGTATTCTGTGCACAAGCATTGACATGTGGAATCACTCTCCCCCAAAAGATTGAGAACTTGTTCAATGTTATAAATATTCTGCTTATTGCCCTTTTCCTGCACCCTAATAATTTCACAGGATGTTATGCATTGGGTACTTAGTGATACATTGCAAGGATTAATTAGCCAAACTACAGCACACACCAGAAAGTCACAGATTTTCAAGGCACATAAAGCTGTTTTCTTCAAATAAGCTATGTAAAAAAGTAATTTCATTTAAAGAAGTATTCCATAAATATACAGGTTTTTATATATGAGCCCTATGATTCACAGCCTTACACTTCATGTTGTTTCAGACATGGGTGCTTATTTTTCTTTCTAAGTGCAGTGCAATATCAATGTTACCACCACGCATGATTATCCGGGCTGCAGATCTGTTACCAGGAATATTATACTTGGTATTGCTACAACTGAGTCACTGGGTAGACTGATCTCTTCTGAACAGTGTTGTGCACAGCATCAATAGCTTATACATAAACCCCCAAAAATATATAGAAAATATCTGCTGGTGAAACCCAGGCCTCAACAGATTGAATGTAGCCAAGTCCTTTCTGTCATTTTGTGTAGTTATTTACCTACGAAATGCCACATCTTTCAGGGAAGACTTACAGTGTGTTTTTTGGTTACAGTTCCAGTTGTGTGGTCCCTTTGCATATCACCTCTCTGCAATTCCATCTAACAACCACACTAATGAATTTCCCATTTTCAGGGTCACCTCTTCTATAGGAAGAGTGGGCCCATTGGATACAGGTGAAACGCAGGCTGTTTGGGGGAGAACACATACATTCTCATCTCTACTTTTTCTGCTTCTCCTGTTTTTTCAGATCAAAGCTGCTTTACAAGTTGGTTATCTTAGCACAAGGCAGAGGCTGTGGTCTGTGCTGCCTCTCGATTCTCACAAGGAACTGCTAAAATGCTTTTTTTCAACTGCATTTTTTTGCAAACCTCACAGAAATCTTCACCTCCTACTATTTCAGGACATACAGAGTCAGGCTCACCACTACATGGCATACATCCTTCTTCATTCGCGTTTGTGTTTAAATAACATTACATTATACTCCCTTGCTTTGCCTTTTTACCTTTTCCCTTCTTTTTGTGATACATATGAATGCAACTCATGCAGCAAAAGCAGGGATGGGGGTTGGGAGGAAGCCACTGATAACCTGAGCAAGTAATGATGCGGAGGGAGGATGATACAAACTTAAATGCAGCTCTGCTTCAGCACGCTCCCAGCTTGACTGGCCCATGTCAGTGCAAATTCCTAGGCATCTAGTACCCATTTTCTTTTCTGGGATATTCTCCAGCCTATGTTGTCACCATTTCTTTGGCAAAATTGGTTTTAGCTTACTACAATGTTTTTCTATTTCAATATTTATCTATTTATGATTTAAATTTTTCTCCTATGTTACACACAACAACCTCGTGCTGTTCCTTGACTCCTGTGTAGCCCTAAACTCTTCTTGGTGCAATTTCTCCTGTTTTCACCTTATTGCCTACATTTTCCCCACTTTCATGTGCTTTCCTGTTTGTTTCATATTTTTTTTCCTCTCCAGCAGCTAAGGTCCTAATTTTCTGCTTTTGTTTTGTCTTTTATGCTGTCCCCCTTTTTTTTTGCTCATTGTATTCTCTCCTTTCTTCCCACTCACTTCCCCATCACTCCACTGTTTGCTGCCTCTGGTAAATGGGCAGTCCCTCTCCTTTACCACTATTCACTATTTCTGCTGGTTGCCAGGGAGACAAACAGGCAGTGCAATAGGTGTGAGCTCCGCATACAATTACCTGCGTAGGGAAGAGAACTGTGCCATCAACAGGGATGGCAGCCTACAGAAAACCTGAAGGATACCTGCATTCATCAGAGGTGTTATGCTGCAAGGTTTGTACCCTAACAATTCCCTCTTGTTCACCTGCTCTGAGATGGCTTCTCTTTACTGAAGTTATTGGGTGTCAGCACTGAGGAATAAGTCATCCCTTTTGAAGTCCATTTTAATGAAAAGGAAAGGAAGTGTTTAAAAGGTATTTGTTTACCTGAGACACTAAAAATGCTTTCATTTATTTTTAAAAAATTCTATCCTGCCCATCACTTGTTCTCAAAGAGCACAGGACTCCTCTTTTATACCAATTTACACCAATTTAAGATTTAAAGCAAGTTAATGCCACTGGAAAGGGCAGGATGTCTTGATTCTGACATTTCAGATACTATAAAATCTGCCTTCAGAATTTTACTCAACTGTTATTGATTTTTGCCCTTGAAAATAATATTTGTACTTTAGAAAATACCTACAAATACAGTAATATCTACAATATCTATTCTATATTTTATATAAATTAATAAACTTTTTGCACAGGAAAATATATCTAAAAGAAATATATAAACATCACTGGAATATATTACGAAATAGAAAGTTTTCCTTTAGAAGGATGTAGGTTATTACCCATTCCTTAAACACAGGAATTTACAACACACTTATCACAGATGCCTTTGCTGAACCCTCCCTTAACAATGCCAAAGGGACCAGTAGGTTTAACTCAGTTTTTCTGGTCCATGTTCTTAGGGTCAGGAGCCTAGGTTTAAAACAAAATCACACTAGATTTGGAGGTATTTCCGATGAATATTTGATTCTGCTCTCAAATACTATTTAGTATAAACATGCTTAATTAACTTGCACAATTCTAAATGGTCCAGCTACATCTATAAGCCCACACAGCAATAGTTTTTCTAATACTTGAAAGTCTGACCCTTTTGAGCATATCAATGGCTCTGCTGCATTTGATAAGCAAATGACATTCAGCTAAGTAACACCTAAGAGTGGTGAGAAGAGTTCTGCTAATAACTGACAATATACCAATAATACAGGCAGTCCAATTAGACTGCAAATTATCATTAAAATGTGACTAAAAGCAGTATTTCAAACTATGTATCAAAAACATCTCTGTAGTTAGAAACTGGCTAGTGTGGAGACTCACAGCATAAGAACCTAGCATGTCATATATGTATTTGTATTTACCATAACACCTCAAAACTTAGCTCTAGGCCATTTTATCTTTCAAATGTAGATAGAATGCTGATCGATGCACAATGGACTTTATAGTCTAGTCATAAAACACAGGATGCTTTGCCACTTTAAACATTGAGGAAAGGCATTATTCCTCCTGTTCGCTTAGAGGTTTGTTTTGCTTTTTTTCTTTTAACTTTGGAAAAGAAAATAATTATCTCTAGTGTTTCTACTCAATACTAAAAGTGTCAGACTCATCTGATGAGTTGACAGAAAGTGTCAGTGTTTAGACTGAAATGTTCACCATCTGTCTGAGGTTGTGGGCCTGACTGCCACTATAAAAAAAAGGCATATCAGACAGGGTAAATGAACAAATGCAACTCGTAATTTTGGACAGCAAGTATAATTTACAATTCTCAAGACTATTATTTACAATTCACCAATTTTAAGTTGGAATCACTATATATACATGTACGTTATTTCTATAACTTGTCCTGACACTCCTTCACACTCAGTTCACTGTCAGTTATTTACACACTTCCGGCATGTAGCCCTTGGAATTTATCTTTGATCAGATCATCTTTGAAGACTTAAAAATACTGATCTAGATTTGGGACTTTTAAACTTACAAAGTGTCTACAAGCTATGAACTATCCCCACTCCTTTTGTAACTACTCATATACAGACTGTGTAACTACAACCTCAGCTCCTCAAACAGAGGAGAAAGGAAGGACTAAAAGAACTGGATGGGTTGGTGAATTACACATCTCCACGACCTCCAGTTACTGATAAAATAAGCTTTATTTCCACTTGACAGTGGCAGTCCACATGTCTCTATCTAACCCTCTGGTGACTTCACAAAAAAACAACAACTGTTACTTGGAATCAGATTTTGGAGGTTCATGGGAAAAGTTGCTGTGCTACATTTCTCTGCTAACCACACAAACTCCCAGACGCCTCACTCCATAGTTCAAAAAGGTGCAAGGAGAACAACAGTTTCTTTGCAAATGCCAGGATAAAAACCATTTTGGTGAAAGAAGGACACATCAAGTCTCACACTTCTGCCTAGTGATGGTTCCCTCTCCAGCATTCTTTGTTTCAAGATAGCTGTCTCCTCTGGTATTTATTGTTAAGCAGTTCAAGCAGTCTTGGAAAACATTTGATAAGGTTTGTTTGGTCCCTAAGCAAGGACAGAGGTGCTTTCAAGGTCTAGAATGATTCTATCAGCTCAGTGCTGTTAGCCTTAATAAGGAAACAGGTGAGTAAATATTATGGTTTAAATTAAACTCATTCAGAGTTCAGCCTGGGAAAGGAACCTGGAATGAATTTGCAGAGGGGGAAAAACACAACCTGAAAGAGATGATCTGTCATAAATGGCACGAATTTCACTCATATTCATGTCAGAAGTAATCGGAGGTAATTACTGCCTTCTTGGGCAGGTGAAAGAGGGTGCAAAATAACAAAGATCTACAAGACACTGCTCTTAATGGACAGATGATCTAACTTCAGTTCCTTTGAGGGAAAAAGAGAGAAAAAGCCTTCTAAAATTCATGTGAATCACCTCCTTAGCCTTCACGCACCTGAAAAAGGCTGTTCTTTCCAAGATGATCCCTGCCCTACGTAATTGGGTCTGCACACTCCCTTTCTTGGAAGGCTGAACCTTTCAAACACAGCTCTGCTCTCAGAGCAGACTGGCACAGGGTTTGCTGCAGGGCCATGCCACCAGAAGTTCCAAACCATTCCAATCACACTAGGGCTGTGAAGCACACTTAGCTGGGCCAGGAATTTTCACACTCGTGGTGAGTGCTGCTGGCAATCAGTGAACTGAAATTGGAGAAAAGCTAACAAGCAGACTTTTTCCTAAAAATCCCACATTTGGCACTTTAGTAGGCAATTATTAGCAATCAAGAAAGATACTGGACAGTAAGGTATGAAAATCACTAGAAGGAACTCAACATTTCCTCTTATTGGCAAAAGAGTGTATGCCAAAATAAAACCAAACTCAAGAGAACTTGTTTTATTAACAAAGATTTCTACAGGAGTACCAGTCCAGCATCTGAAAAATCTTGTACTACTGCAACTGTGCCATCCTACAGAAACCATAAAGTTACATCCACACCAGCGAATTACAGGTCTTGGTCTGTCTTCAGGCATCAGTTCCAGTTGGAATGGAATAACTCACATCTAAGTTATTAAGCTCCCCTATTAAAAAAAGGATGCTTCTATTCAAACTCCTAAGTAGGAATATTAACTCATCTTAATTAACACCTTTATTCTTGCCCAGAATTATTTGGGACACAGTGAGCTGGCCCAAATCAAAACCACAGCAGGGATCATTAATGAGCTCAAGTGGATGTTATCTGGCATTGCATTGTTTGCTAGCAGAACAGTAGGCTAAGGGCAATCTGTGTGGGACAACTTGGTAAGGGAATTATTAATACCTTTCCACCAGGACAATGGGTTTGCTAGACTTTGAAAAGCAGGTGAAGATGAGCTTCACATGCCTGAAAAACACCTAGAGAAATGGGAGGACAAGCTGCTGTACCTAGTGATCCCAAGCATTCAATTTCCAGCAGCAACACAGAGGACACTGCCAGCTGTCATTAGATCTAGTGGATTTAATTTAGATCTTGTTCAGTACATTGCTTAGGATAATGAAATGAATTTATTTCAATAAAAAAGTCCAATTATTAAACTGTCTTTGTACTTGAATGCTTCTATATTTACAATTTTGTAAAAGGCTTGCAAGTTCTGAAAAAAAAATACAAGTTGTATTTTTATGAATCTCTTGGAGGCACCAATGAGAGCTTGTTTATATGAAAGATTTTCCAGTCTAAAGTGAAATTAGATGCCTGGTAGAGATAAATTTCAGATCATTATTCCTTGTAACCCAGCCTATTATGAACCCTGATGTTGGAAAGCATTAATGAAAAAAGATTCCAAATTATTAAGTTCATTCATGTTAGCACTGTCTTCACTGACGCTCTTGAAAGATTACTGTTTTGAAAAAAAAAATTACATTTCAGCTGGATTAAGTCTCAAAATTTGGATCATTAATACTAGCCTCTAATGCCAAACATGAAACAGACTAAAACTTTAATTCTGCCGTATTGCTTCACAGATCAAACCCTTTCAAATCGACGCTAAAATTTTAAGTTTGGAAACTCGCATAAAAATAAACCCCAAATTACAATTAGATAATGGTTTAAAATTTTCTTTGGTAAAACTGTCATTAGATTTCCAACTAGTATTTTGATAGTAATATTCATTCACATCAAAACAAATACAGGAGAGTCCTACATGTTATTTAAACAGAAGAACACCACAGGAAGAGAGAAAAGAGTTCACATCTAACTTCCTGAAGGCTTCCCAAGTTACTCCGGACTTGGAAGGCCTTCAGAGATCTCCCTTCGAGATGTACAAACATGGCTGGCAAGAGCTTCAATTCCAAGCACTCTGAAAGAATGCTTTGGCCTCCTACCTCAGAAGTTAAAACCGGTTTTAGAAAAGTAATGTATTAAAAAAAACCTAAAACAAACAAGCGCATTGCAAAACAAAAAATAAGCCACCTAAACAACAACAAAAGAGCCCAACTCCAAACGTCCTTAAGTCTTTACCTGAATTCCAACCCACAGAAGTGAGAAGGAAGCTGGAAAGAAGCACAAAATCCCCCTCCTACTGCGTAGCATATTTTAGGTGATTTTTTAGAGGCTTTTTGACTTCTGCAGCTTTTGAACATATTCTAACAGATCTGGGGATAAGAAAACTAGCACAGATTTTATTAAGGCTTTTTGTAATTCCCAGGTTCTGCTCCCCTCTGTGCCAACCACACAAACTATACACCAGCACAGTATGGCAGCTATCAAGGCTGATTTGAGGGATCTCCACTCTTCACTTTTAACTCTACTGTTGTATATGAAAATTCGCATTATCAAAACAAAATTTTTTAATAGTAGGAATTTTACTTTTATTATATCCAATTTTTAATTTCTCATACAACTTTAAATCTTCGAAATCTGTTGTGAAACAGAGAACACTCACTGCTCAGATCAGAAAGAAAGAGGTCACCTGCAGCACTCACACACATGTACACACAGACATGTACACAGACATGTACACACACACACATGTACACACAGACATGTACACAGCAAGCCCAGAATAAAGTATCTTCAAGCCTGGGAGTCCACTAGCCAAAAGAAAGACCACCCTCCCAGTAAGGCAAAGGAGCTTATAGCCTCCAAATTATCTCTATCATGTAGATACATCTTTTTATGAAAAGCTAGCACAGATTTTTAGAAAAGTCCATTCTTGTGAATTACAGACATACAAAAAATTGCTGACGCAAATGGGAAAAAGTCTGAAGTGACTCTTTTCCTGTAATTATTAATTTAAAACTTTTAAGACTCTAAAAAAGATTCGCATTATAATATTTAAGATATCCCACACATTGGCAGAGTTCATATATTACCTGATGGTACTTCTTCAGTATGTTGTGCATTTCTGCTACATCTTCACTTGTTATAGTTTTGATGATATATCTTTTGTCATAAGATGTATGAAAGCGGGCACCACTGCGTGCTTGGGAATCATTGGCAAGGGGTGCACTTCTTGTCAATGAATTCTGTCGATTTAAAACAAAAAAGCATCAAGTCAGACAAAAGTATGTAACTTTTATTTAGAGCAAATAGAAACAATTTACATTTATTTTAAAATATTTTTCAATACATCCGCACTAAGCAGAATTCCGCAAAGCTCGTATTCAGACTACATTATCTTGAGAAAACACTTTAAAAATATCTGAGAAGAAACATGTTTGAGAAGAAAGGTATGGCGCATCAGTGGTTCAAAACTCATTCTCTATGTTTAATGAGAATTGATTGGACTTTGATACATATACATTATTACCTTTTGGGAAGAAAACACACAGTAATTAAAAATCCAAAAGGAACACTGCGTTACACCACTATAATTATAAATAGAGGATTCATCTGTAGTTACAGTTTTACTTTAAAACTAGCAGGATTTGCTCTTGAGACAGTGTGAACTGGTACATAACCAAGATCACAGCTACATTTCTGAGTTCTAGTACCAGAGCTATTCCAATGATTTCATATCTAAACAAGTAATATTGTACAGTACCTCTTTTTGTAAACTAGGCCTACCTCCATACTGTCTCAAGAGGGGAAAATTAGTTAATGACTATATAGCATTTAGAAGAAAAACTGCCAGACATTAAGGATCATTTTTAGACTGAAGTTTAAAATTACTGGTGCTTCAACAGAAGCAAGAAAAGCCCTCTACCTTTTTCAGAGAATAAGTAGTAAAAAGGTTAGATTTCTTTATTTTTATAAAAAGAAACAAACAAAACAATTAGACTAAGTGTAACAACTTGGCTTTGCCTGGAAACATCTTTCTTTACCAGTAAGAACTTACGCCAATTGTTATATACTTGAATTGCACTTTTTTTTTTTTGTTTTGTTTTGTTTTGTTTTAACAAAAAAGGTAGCAACCGCAGCAACACAACCATGAGAAAACAACTATGTTCTTGGACTCCTTGTGTATTTCCATAAATATGGACACACTCTGAAAAGGTTAAACAAGTTAATTATAGACTACTGGAACATTTCTATGTTTATGAAACAAACTTGCAGTAACCATCTGGTAGATCTGTACTCATAGCAGAAAACCCCAGCTCCTGCTATCATCCCTCTTTGTACCATGCTGTACAAACAGCTCTTGCTAAACTGAAATATACCTCCCCTCTCTCCACATTCACATAGCATAATGTTCTCCCTGCTAGGTGAAAAGCCATTTTACTTTCAAAGAAAATTTTAATAAAATTTTATATATAAATGCAAATGCTGCACATTCCTAAAGAGCAAAAGTTCAGCTCCAACAGTTACAGGATGAGATGTTTGTGTGGTTTGGTAAGGCATCATGAACTAAGTCACAAAACAGATTTACACTGGAAGAACAATGATGCTTTAAGAGAGCAATTACCAAAATACTTCGTCTACCATGCTCAGGTACCGAACCCACACGGTTTTATTTTCGTAGGACCTATGTTTTATTTGGAAGTTTTAACCATTGTTAAATCTGTTCACACACTCTATAGACTTCAGCAGGAGCTGGACATGCAGATTCAACCCCTGCAACAGAAATTCGGTGATTATTATAAAGTCATAACCTCAACCAAGAAACTAGGGCAACCATAGCCCCCAATTTAAGAAGACACTTGAACACATACAATTATGTCTCTGTATTTTGGAGATCCATTGATTGCAACAGGCCTTCAAGGATCGTAAAATTTATCCCAACGGTGGGGTGCTTTTTGAAATCAATTTAACATGAAATAAAACCATTTTCCCACAAGGTTGCTTAGTTCAACAGAAATACTCATCAGTAGCAGGAATAACAGTAAATCACCTAAAAGCACACAGCTCTACAAGGGCTTATTAGAATGAAAACCTTAATTATGGCATGTAGGAGAAATAAATCTTCTGCACTTCTTTCTGTATATTTCTAGGCTTGTACAATGAACTAGAATAATTACTAATGTCTATGATAAAAAGTGACATCTTTCTCCATTATCCCCTCTATTCACTGGTGAAAGAAAGGATGTGGGTGCTTCTCTAAGGTTTATAAATCAACAATTTTTCTAGACTAATCAGAACAGAGCTTTAAGGACACCACTGCAGACACAGCAGTTCTTTCAACGCACTGGGCCTTTGGACAGCCAATTTTAACAGGTGTAAGTCCTGATACATCATCACCTCACATGGTATTAAAGACAGTAGAGAATTTAAGTATTACAGCAGTTTTCTTTGCCTGTTTTCAGATGTTTTCTGTTGAAATTCATTTCCTACCACTCTACCACTGAAAAGTTTTTATGTACTGAAGTCTATGCAAGGGAACAAGTATCATAAACCAATTAAATTTTCTTAATGCTACACTTGATACCAGGACTCCATTAATTTTCAAACTGAATTGCAGAGTTAGTGGTAGAAACCCTTTGTGCTCTACAGTCAGAACTTGGTTGTGTTTCCAGGCCTGTATTTTATAGTCCAAGATGAAGAACTGATAATAGAAGTTAAAAGCCAAAAACGATTACAAATTCAGTTGCCTTCATCACAAATTGAAAATATGATGGAATGTAATAATTATTTTTAATTTTTAAAAAAGTGAACGCATGGGTAACCATTAGTGTATGTAGTGAATTAAACTACTGCTAAGTTATTAGGCTATAATTCAGTTAGTAATAATAAAGGCTACTGAGTAATTACTTGTTATTGTTCCCAGCAGAAAAGGGTACATTATTCTGAGGTTAACTATTCCAATAAAGCTGTAACCACAGTTTTCTGAACGTATTTTTCCCACAGAACTCTAGTCTTCAAACTGTAATCTACATAATATAAACCTTGAAAGCAATTAACCTGGCAGGAGACTTAAGTTGCTTAGTTATAAAAAGCCGCAAAAGAGGATATTTGGCTAGTCCGCCACTGAACATCTGAAGGAAGGGAAGAAGGAAAATGTGAAGTACCTGGACTCAAAGTTTCAAGTACTTTTAAGGCATATTTTAATATCCTTCATGAAAAGATTTTCATATTTGAGTGAAATATAGGCCTGGGTTGTACTGGGTTTGAAAGAGATGCCACTTGACTGAACATTAGGAAACATGATGCCCATCTACACGAAGATCCAGACGGAAGCTCCAGGGAAGTACAGGCCTGTCAGTCTGACCTTGGTGCCAGATATAGTCAAGGAGCAGATCCTCTTGAGTGCCATGGACATGACACATGCAGGACAACCAGGGGATGAGGCCCAGCCAGCACAGGCTTGTGAAAGTCAGGTCCTGCTTCACTGACTTGATCTTCTGAGAGACGGTGACCTTCTTAGTGGGTGAGTGAAAGGCTGTGGATGTGTCTGCCTGGACTTCAAAAAAAGTCTTTGACACCATTTCCCACAGCATCTCCTGCACAAACTGGATGCTCAATGCTTGGCCAGGTGCTGTGTTGGATAGGTGGAACAGTGTCAGGATGGCCAGGCCCAGAGGGTGTTGGTGAATGGAATTGCATCTAGCTGGTGGCCACTCACCAGTGGGGTTCCCCAGGGCTCAGTGCTGGGCCCAGTTCTGTTTAATCTCTTTATCAATGATCTGGACAAGGGGACTGAGGGCACACCCAGTCAGTTTGCAGACACACTGAGTTGGGTGGGAGTGTTGATCTGCTGGAGGGCAGCAAGGCTCTGCAGGGGGATCTGGACAGGCTGGATCCATGGGGAGAGGCCAGAGGTCTGAGGCTCAACAAGGCCAAGCCACAACAACCCCTGCAGTGCTACAGGCTGGGGACAGAGGGGCTGGAAAGATGCCTGGAGGAAAAGGACCTGGGGGTGCTGAATGTGAGCCAGGGCATGCCCAGGTGGCCAAGAGGCCAATGGCATCCTAGCCTCATCAGCAATAGTGTGGCCAGCAGGACCAGGACAGTGATCGTTCCCCTGCACTTGACACTGGTGAGGCCACACCTGGAATCCTGGGCTCAGTTCTGGGCCCCTCATTACAAGAAGGACATTGAGGTGCTGGAGGGAGTCCAGAGAAGGGCAATGGAGCTGGGGAAAGGTCTGGAGCACGAGTCTGATGCTGAGGGAGCTGGGGGTGTTTAGCCTGGAGAAGAGGAGGCTCAGGGGTGACCTCATCACTCTCTACCATTGCCTGAAAGGAGCGTGCAGCCAGGTGGGAGTCAGTCTCTTCTCCCAGGTAACAAGCAATAGGACAAGAGGAAATAGTCTTAAGTTGCACCAAAGGAGGTTTAGATTAAGTATTAGGAAATATTTCTCCACCCACAGAAATTAATAAAGCTGTATTTTAAATAATTTCGAGAAAACCTTGAAAAGACACTGACTTTTTTACAGATCCCTGTTTTTCCAGCAGTAGCTTTTTTTCCCTAATGAAAATTTATTCTGCCTGATTGCTAACTATAGTGACAAGTCAATTTGCAAATACCACCATCATACCAAAAACGTTGCTAACAAGAGAATATAATATATCTCTGGATAATTATTTAGTTGCACTTTAGTTTTTCTTAATGTTTTAATGGGTTACAAATAGCGATGCATTTATATTTTAGTAGATGGCTATTCTACTATTTAGCTATCTATATCAAGATTAATTAAGAATGCACATGGCTATCATTTTACCACATGCATATTAATTTGTCAGAATAAACCAACCAACTTTATGCTAAGCAGCATCTTTCCATACATGCACAGATAACCCAAGTGCCCTCTCTACAATACTTCAACTCTAGAAATAAATTAAGATCAGATGTTTAAACATTAAACATGTTTAAATAAAAAACAACCTCTAATTAAACAACCTCTGACACTTTATTTTCACTAACTCCCCACTCTTGTGATAACCCTCTCAATACAATGCACTTTGCAGATAGAGAATGTAGTTACTTTGAACTTTAAAAGCATGTGGAACATGGAAGATACTTAATATTACTATTTTCTGTGTTTTCTTTTCAAACGTACCCAAGTTTGTTAAATAAGGGTGCTTTAAAAAGCAGAAAAAAATAAATCTAATTATATCACATTGTGCAGATTACTGGTAATTGCCATTTTCTTGTGTTGATAAATACACAGCTGAGTTTTGTATGTACACGGTTTTATTTGTAATGGTTAATTTACACTTCTGTGAACAGAGAAAAGCTCGAATTCCTTCTAAAGTAAAGCTTCCAGGTACCTTGCAAAATACCCTGTCTCTCAACTATACTAGTTATATTTGTTTATAGATAGAAATCAGTTCCACTAAAATACATCTGCTGTTGCCTGGTAATGACAATAATGAATCTTTAGTAGAGAGATGACAAGAACTGGCTTGCACTGGTAAATCATCATTAACAAGTAAGATCAAGAAACAGCTTCACTGAAAGGATCAAACTAGGAGATTTTAGGGGGTTCAAAGAGGAAAAATTCTATGGCTTTTTAAACCCACTATGATCCCTCCCTTTTGACATAGGTATAGCTAGCTTATATGTTTGACTCAGACTGTTCAGGCATCTCATGGAGCTACTAAAATACTAACAAGTTAATAGTAGATATAATGGAATCGAAGAGATTCTTCATTAGAAGATGTTTCTTTTGTAAGTTAAGATACAAAATGGCCAAGAAAGTCCTCCACTTAAGCCACTTGGAAGCACAGCCATTAAAAAACCTGTAGCTATTAAGAAATAACAGAAATACCACATGTGGTGTCAAATTTCACTTTCAAGTTAAGACTTTAGATATATCCAGAAAAGTTAAAAAGTTCAATTTATTTTGGGGTTATCCTGTGCAAGTTTTTAAGTCAATGAACTTCATCTTAATGCACCAGTAATAAGAAAGTTATGCAGTATTGCTCATTAGAGAGTAAAAATACACATTTATTTGAAATGTACTGCCTGTTGGTTCACACACCTATTGGACACATTGTACAGACTTCTACTGTTGAATGCAGTTTTGAGATGATATATAGTACAACACTCCTGGGGATCCAGACTTTTGCCAGAACACACAGATAGATTTCAGTGATGATTTGTATAAGAAGTAAAAAAGATAAGTTGCACTGTAAACATCTGTGCAGAAATTCCTTGGAAGCAAAGCTGATCGGACCTGTCTAAAGAGAGCAGTGTAGGGCTTTTCCTCTGCTTCCTTGTGTCCAGCAGTAAACTCAGTTAAGAGAGACCCACTGGGGGACCCTGGCAACAGCATTTCCTGCTTAAGTGAGGCATCTCTAGTGGACTAGGGAGGAAATAAATAATGAAACATAAGCATCTCCCTTTTCCAAAAGGAAAATGTAAACGGGGTTGAGGGAGGGGGAAAGGAGAGACACAGAGAGAGATCATGGCAAATACCAGATTGAATTCCCTCTGGCTCTGCTTCTTAATTAGGGGAAGACTAAGTGGAATATGAACAGATGGGAAATGAGCCACTCCTCACTTAGCACAGACAGATCTATGAGCCACAAAGCCAGAACAGGGAGGATATCCTTCAGATGGAGACAAATAAATGCCTGACTCTTACCCTCCAAGAGACACAGGCCTGATGATCTAACCACCCTTGTACCATCACTTACTGCTACGACACAGCACTTCCCTGCCGTGCCAGGAGAGCACGTCTCCAGCTGTACAGCGTTGGAGGCATTAGCCCCATTAAGTTAATAAAACTCAGCTGCATATACAATTGCATTAGTGAGCTCAAAATTCACAGAAATGAGGGTCAGACTGCCCCGTCCTCTTCAGGTTTTCCCAGCCTTCTCCAACTCTTCCATGGTGTGCCTTGGTCCTGTGGCACAATTAAAACATCTGTCAGCCATGCATACCCTGTTCCACTTAACAGCTTCACTTAGCAACTCACTGCAAGTCTCCTGCTCCGAGCGTGCGTGTTCTGCCAATTCCCCATTCACTTCTCATTTGTGAAGTTTTAATCTTGTGCCTGCTGGTTTTTCGGTCTCAGGAGATGGAAAAGGTTTTGTACTTTTAAAGTGTGAATACTTTTCATGAGGTCACTTAAAGACTACACTAAATTACTTGTGTAATTACTTATACAACTGAAGACACATTTAACATGCCAAGCTCACAGATACCTCTACTAGATAAATTTCTCTTTTACATAAATTTCTCTTCCCCCTCTTTCCCAAATAGTTTCCCTCTGACAAGTCACTGGCTGGAAGCTTAAGTGCCCTTACATAAATGAATATTAAAAAAAATCACCCATACTGCACAGACTAGCAGGCAACCAGAAACATTCACTCGATCTTCAGTGCTGAGAGGCTACAAATCACAAAGAATTTGTCCCATGACACAAAATTAATTTCTGATAAGACGATAATAAAAGTAAAAAAAAGCTTTAAATATAAATTACTAGAAGCTACACCATTTACTAGTACTTAACTCCCCAGAGAGTTCTTGATAAAAAAAAAGTCAATCAGCATTCCTAAATTACATGTCATCATTTCACCCAAGAACAGCATATTCTTTAGCAAATTACCTGAAAGGTTGTATAATTTCACTATAGACCCACTCTCCCCCCTCTGTCCCAAACTCTCAGCAATCTGCACAGAGTTTTACTTGCTACAATATAAATATGGATTAGGTAAGAGAATTTTTTTTTTCATAGGAGCTCTTAGGACCTGATCCACAATTCTTTGACATTCTTAGGAGCTTCTTCTGGAGATTTCAACAAAAATTAATAAACTGCATCTGACACAACTGCTATCCATCAGAAGCTATTTCATTTCACCCAGCAGTTCCTAAACAGAACTCCAATCTCTACTTTTGGATTAGGTAAGTTCCAGAAAGGCAGTCCTGATTTTTTTCCACCTTCAAAAGAGCACTGTAGTTTTTTTAGTACTGAGACCTTTGTGTTGCTGAAAAGGTGAGTCTAATTTTGAATTTTAATTATTTCCTTTTCTGGTCATTCATATTTATTTTTTTCCTGAAGTAGCTAGTATTCTTTTTCTGCAAAGATACTCGTATATTACTTACTTCTCAACTCTAATTTTTGCAAGTGCAGCAGGCCAGCCTCTGTCACTCCCAACCACATGGCATTCTCTATGTCCTTAAATTCCTTTGACACCTTTTTCATATTTTCTACATCCAAATTTCAACTTCCTTTTTTAAAGACTACTAGCATCAAAACCATATATAGTATTAGCTTCAGGTATAAAATAAACAGATGTCATAAAGAAGTTAGACCTCTTTCTGATCTTATTTTTATGCCTTCTAATTTATCCACCCTAGGGTGCAGTTACTCCTTACAGTCCGAAGGTCCTACTAGAGCTAAATTCTTGTCCTCTTTGACCTCTTGTTCCTTCTCAGAGCTACCACCTCCCTGAACACAGCCCTCACCTCTGCAGCTCTGCACTCCTCTTTTATCCATATAAGTATTCATCTGACTGTATTAAAAGGATCTCATTTGGACTGGGTCAGAATGCCAGGTGATCAAAGTGGGTTTTGTACAAAATCCTTGTCTTTATTTCACTTTGACATTTGAATGGATTTTGCATCCTCGGCAAGGTTCACTACATGAAATGTCAATTGCTCGTTGACAATTAAATTTTGACTATTGTCATTTAATCATCCATTATTTATATATTTTTGGCATTTTTTTCTTCTAAAGCTCTGAAATAATTAGCATTTTAAAAATCCAAGACACAAAATATTATGGCAAATACTTTATAAGAAGCATCCTCAATAGTCCACAGAAGCCAGCTGAAACACTACCTAATGCTTTATCCTTTGGAAGTCTATTTTTACCTTGCACATTGGTCAATAAAAATAGCAACCTACTGTTATTAAATAACAGTAATGATACTACTCATAATGTTAGCTATACCAATAGCATATATCAAAAAACTAAGCTAATTTCCAGAGAGGCTTTGATTGTTTCTAAGAGTAACAAGTCAAGCTGTTTGGAGCTATTTTTTCCAATTAAAACTATTTTTGTGAAGAAAACACATGGAGCAAAGCCATCGAAGTACAGGAAGAACTTGTCCCCCTACTCACACCATTACTGCAAGCTATATTTATAACTAGAAAAGTATTGCCCCCCTCTTCAAAGACAAATTGCTGGTGAGGCTCTTCCTCCTCTGCCCACTTTGCTTAAAATGTTCACAGCACGAATTTTTATCTCCACAGTGGGAGGCCAAGGATTAGCCCCAGTCTCCAAGAGGGTGGAGAGATTTAAAGGTCAATTTAATTAGCTCATTCTAATCTCTCGCACGCCTAATGTAAATGTCATTGTTTTCTAACTGCTACTTTAGCAGACAAGATTGTATTTTAGAAACTCTGAACACATGAACTATGTGTTGGATGTAATACAAATACTCTGTGTAACTAATTTAAAAAGGGAGCCTAATAAAAATTGTCATTCAGTCAGAGCTTTTCCTGAGAAAAAGGGTAATAGGGAAATTCTGGTGGTAAAGCATAGAGAGCTTTAGAAGAACAGTAATCTTTCAAACTGACTGGCTTAACAGCTTCTCATTGATTTAAATCCTCCGCATTTCACAATGTCTGGACAAAGGCAAACAACGGTTTCTGGTACTGTGATCTCATCCAAAAGCCGTGGAAAACTAAAATGAGCTTCACAAGCTCAACGTACCCTAAAGACAAATCAGATCACATCCCAGACTACTTAAGAATGCCTCTGGGCAAGCTTTGCATGAACAAATAGGCAAAAACAAGTGCACAGATGATGCTCTGTAATGACTGAAATCATAGGTCAGTGGAGAAGCCTGGCAGTGGCGCAGCACTGTTGGAGGATGCTGTACACATGGCCTGCCTGCTCTGCTGCAGCAGTTACAGTGCTGCTCTCTGGCCACACACACCTTCCTAACAGGACAAGCCTGGAGCTCCCCTCAACCTTTTTTTCTTTTTACAAGACCTCAGGAATCATGGATATGAAAATTAGACCTGGACTACTGATGAAGAAGCACATCAGAGAGAGTGTCACACAACTGACATAGATGCTCCAAGGTTGTATGCTGTAATTTGAAATAAGCAGTCCACTTCTGAGGTCATTTTCAGGACAATGTTTTGTCAGTGACTTGTGGAGGGAAGAAAGGCAAAGCACTGTTGTTTAATGTAACAGAAGCACCAAACCCAGAGATGTCTGGGTTGTAGTACAGGGACAGGTAAGGAAGACTTTTTGGTTTATTTTGTATGCTGGCACTATGCATTCTTGCCATTAAGCAGGTTCCTATCTGGAAACACTGCTGAGGAAGCACAACCAGGAAACACTGATGTCTGACACTGGAAGGTGTGTAAGGGGTCTGGTGTGGAGCAAAGCATACCTGACCTGCTGGTAAGACACGCTACAAGCACATTCAGTGGTGTAACCTGCCCCTGCCAGATGCATGGACAATTTTGCATAATGATTTCTTGTCAGCTCATAAGCATGGCTCTCAAAAGGCCTATAGTGAATGCCATGGGACTTCCAAAAGATGAAAATACGACACCACTGGTCCTGTGGTGCACCTATTAGAAATATGGAGCTCCTCCTATGATCTCATTAAGATGTGGATGTACACACTCCAAACACCTATGAGCATTTATAAGAAAACTGTACTCAGGCAGTGATTACTATGGTGAAAGACTTGAAAAACTCTAACAGAGAAAGGAGAAACAGCAACTTGTTCTTTTCTGCATTGAGCTATCCTTCCAGGAGAAAGGTTACAGGTTCCTTGACTTCGCTGAATGAGAGTTAATGAATAAAACATGAGAATCTTTCCTAAATCAAGTTACTCTATTGAGACTGGAGATCTGGATTTGGAGCTGTCAGTTTAAGGCATGCACTTGCTTTGGAAGGAGTTAGGGTTCTTCTTCTGGGAGCCTTTTCCCTTTTGCCTTGCAAAGCTTGGCTTGATGCCTTCCTTTCAATAGCTATGTCTGTAAGAACTTGGGGAGCACCTATTCTTTTGATGTTGCCAGCACATGCTAAATTACTGTTTTCTAGTTTGAATGCCTGGTTGTGAATAATACTCAGTTTAGGCAAAGAAGGGCAAAAAGCAAGGCAAATTAAATGTTTTCTAGGGAAAACTGAGTGAAACCACAAGTTTGAATTGCTATTGCCGTATGCACTAAGGTTAAGTCCCACCATCACTGAATTATTATTTGGGCTGACGCTTAAGGAACTACATCTTAGAACATTAGATTTAGATTGCAAACTTCATTTCTTATATGCTGGAAAGACTATGAACAGCACAGGTTTTGTTACTATCACTGGTTCAACACTTCACTACCGCTATTGCCCATGCTCATGTCAAACAAGATGTCAGCAGCTCTGAACGTCTTGGTGTCAATGTCCATTTGGGATCCACTAATCGTATACTCTGCTGTAGAAATCTCATCTGACAGACTAGCCCAAGAACTTTTCATGCACTGACAGACTTAGCATGTTAAAATAAAATGACTAGCACTGTATTTTCAAGATAGTTCTTGCTTACACAATTTTTAATGTACTTTATTAAATTAATTGAAGAGATTGTCTTAGGAATAAGCTCCAACTTTTAACATAGTTGTTGCTGACCTTGCTGTCCATAGTTTGATGCTAGAGGTGGCTTGTTCTTTCCCAAAACAAGGTGCAAGAAATAAAGGTGTGAATTTCAGTGTGGAAGCACCAGTTGCGAGCTCTGATTAATATTTTTTTGTCTGAAGAAACATACCATATTGGATTGCAAAGTAGTTTTTAAGTTCTTTAGATGATGCCTTAGGACCGGATAAGTAATATAAAATGAGCAAAAATATTTAGAGATTGACACAAATTTTGATGAAGTTCGAATACCTCAAAAGAAAATTATACTGAAGGCCGACATCTAAAAAGCAAACCTAGAATTTGCATTGTTTTCCTGATGCCTTATTAGGAGCCTGGACTACAAATCCTGCATAGAAAGCTCTGAGATATTAAAAAGTCTCCTTTACACCCTTATCAGAAGTAGGGAAAGATACTGAGTTCATATAGTTTGTTATTACGGAAATTGCTTAAAAGCAAGGATTCTCAATTATTCTCAATTATTATTTTAGATTTCAATCTTTTATATGGAAAAATGCTTAGAGGAATATCAAGCACAGGTAAATTAAGAAGAACTTACAGATGCATCTGCTAAAAATTCTTTATGAATTCTTTGCCCTGTACAGAGAATCTCTACAAACTGCTCCTGCAGGCAGGAGAAGTCAGATCTGAGCCTGTCTCCTATTACACTGATACTAAAACTTCAAGGGAAGTCAGTTGTGCTCTCCCTCATCCCCAGTAGAAGGCTCATTAGGTACACTGGGATGTTGGTGCCCTCTGGTATGAGCAATTGTACTTTATTGGGCAAGAACCCAGTCTTCCTCTTTTGCCTAGCAGAATCCAGATGTAGGATTCAGCAATAACTTTAAGCAAGAACAGATGTGTTGGAGCATAGTAAAAAAAGTTTCCCTTCCCACAGCAACAGCAGCAGATCCTGTTTTTCTACAGATTGTTGGGGAGTGTTAGGTGAGCTGCTTGCCTGTTAATATCTCATAGTTTTGCAGTTCACAGAAACTAATTCTATAATTCTTCTAACGGAACTGTACTCTTGGATTTTCCAAGACAACAAAGTATGTCAATTGAGTTGAAAAGAAACCCTAAAGAAAAACTGCTATCCCATTAATTGGGAAGGATGGGGGGGGTGGGGGGGAGGGCAGAAATCTTTCTGTAGAATAACCTTTACAATGTCTAAAGATGAGGGGGAATGCAGAAATTAAAAACTAATTTAGTGCTGCCGTGAGGGACTTTGTAATATCTGTTTTCCAATCAATCTTTTCTACTAGAAACAGTTAATACTCTCAAGTATTCTCCTGTGAATGTTAGAAAGATTCTTTTTCAATCAAACAAGAAAACACTAACAAAAATACAAAATTTACCCTATCAAGGCAAAATCTGTCATTACTTAATGCTCTGGCTTTTGGAATTATTTTGACACTTAAAGTTATCTTCAATCAGAGACCCATATGTATGTTCTTGTAACATCCAACAGTACAAAGCAAAACAATAGTTTCTTTCCCTTTGATAATTTACAGTCTTTGTAAGTGGTTAAAATGGTTTTAAAGTTTTTCCATCATTCAAATGCAATTTTGATTCATACTGACTGATCATCACGTGTTCACCCTTTTAAGAAAAAACAGTCAGACTAGTTTTTAATTTGATGCAGTAACTGTTTTAGATTTTTTTTTCTATAAGAACAAAGTTTCTTAACCTAGATTAAAGACTTAATTTGTCATAACAAGTTTGTATAGCCAATCTTTGAATAAAACTCAAGGTCTCACTAACTTCATACTGTATTTTTCTACATTGTTGACCATAATAAGGAATGAATCACAAAAAAATCTACACTCAGTATTAGCAACCAAACATGTATCTCCACTAAACTTCAATCCCAGTTCAGTACTAAATGTCTCTTGGAGGCACCCAACTAGCTATGAAAGACAGACAGATGCAGGACAGATTACCAAAAATGTCTCAAAAGAAGGGAGTTGGTTTTCATCATGTCAAGAAAGGGAGTTCATTCCAGGAACTGTAATTGCTATTACATTACAGGCTTTCTGTAAGGCCTGAACCATGTACTATTTAAGGAATTCCTCTGACCCCAAAGTCAAGACTACTTGTAGGAGAAAACCATGTATGTTGTGAGATTTAAATCTCTCTTCAGAGGCAAAAGGCGATCTCTGTAAAACAAATTCCATACATTAACTATTCCACACATGAACTAAGTCTATGTGTTAAGCAGTCCACAAAATTTCTACAAAATGAGAAACACAATGAAAAGAATTAAAATTAGTATAGCACACTACTTAGAGCATACACTACCATTTTTTTCATGAGGTAGGTTTTGTTTTTTTAGTGCTTACTCGTAAGGAAAGACTATTTGCCCTCTGGAACAACTCATCAAGGATATCAGCAAAACATTCTGAAAACAAAAGCATTTAAAATGAATGTTCTTAGAGACTGTGACTGATGTGTCTGACTAATGAACAAGGTAATTGGGTTTATTTATCTAAACCAATCCTATCTGGCTCAATAATGGGAATGACATTGTTCACAACTGACTAGGACTCCCTTCCTGAAAATCATTATATATGAAAAGCTATCCAGAGAAAGTAACTTGCTATTTCTTCCATAAGCTTTCTCCTAATTCTACACTGCAAAGAATTTTTCAATTTCAGGTTTGATTCTGAGACAATAATTTTACCCAATATTAATTGGAATAACTTCCCTGAAGATAAAGATTATCTGAAAAAAAAAGTACATATAGTGAAACTCCCTTTGTCAAATTAGATTCCCTTTTTAAATCTCAGATACTATAAAATTAAAATGAAAGCAACTTTTACTTTTATTAGGGGTAATCCCTATCTTACACGTGGGGTGACACAAATTTTCTTTATGTGCAGTTCTGTAAAAATAATTTAATTTTGAAAGTGAGTTTAAAATACATTAATACTTTGAGCACTTAATTTCTTTTCTTTTTAATCAGATTACTCCAGTAGAAAAGGAGTTCAGAGTGATAAATTGCTTGGGCTGAGGAAGAAAACAGGCAGACACTGCCTTCCCTTAGGTTAAAATTAATATTAACTACCTTCTGTTTTTCACTAAATATTCTTTAGATACTAAATAACATTGAGGTTTTTTTCTACCTAATACATAATTTTGTTGTATCAAAACCCAGAATGTGGTTACATGTTATTTTGGATTGTTGATTGGTTACATTAACAAAAACCCCAAAACACATAGCTACAAAGAAGCATTTTTGGTTTAAATCTGAAAATACAGTTTATCCAGTGACAGTTCCTTAATACTGTTTTATCACTGTTACCATTAATAAATCCAAACAGCAGTATAACATAGTTACAACAGGAATTTCTGCTGCAGAACAGCAGTGCAGATGGAAACATTTCACAGTGCTGTGGAATGCAGCATTTTTGATTATGCCAAGTTTACCAGTTTTAACTCACTGTACCATCTTAAATATTCTAACATACTTACTGAATTGTAACTTTCATTGCCTAGTAGTGTCAAAAGCCCACGTTCTAAAGATAGGAAGCATGAGGGGATGTCACAATTTTGAGAGCAATCACATGTCTGCCTCTTTGACACTCATCCTTTTCCTTTGTCAAGAAAAATGGAAACTTCATATAAAGGGATCCTCAAACAAGAGGACCCTCCTTGGTCCATCAGCAAAACTGAACCAGGAATTTTGGTTTACAATACAATGTGATGTATCTGTTTAAACTGCTGGCTTCAGTCTTGGTGCATTTCCTTTTAAACAGTTCTTCATAAATAGGATAATGAAAAATTGTGCAATATGATCACGACAGCTCCATCAAAATAAACCAACAATCCTCTTCTCCACTGGCTGGCAAAATGTCTTAGGAAGGTTACAGTGGCTGCATACTGAGATTCCTAATCTCCATCTACACCTCCTGCACATTTTAACCCACCTATGCATTTCTTACACATCGTTTGATACTGAAAAGGGGAAAATTGGAAAAAAGGATTGTTGAAGGACACAGATATAGATTTTGGCTGCAGCACTTGGTTTGCTCTACTAGCAAGAATGGGAGTGTTACTGTACAAATGCATTTTGTACCATTTGTTCAGCTACTTAAAACCATTAATTAAAAAATTCTCTTAATATTTCTTAGTGGCATTATAAATGTAACTGCAGCTCACATAAAAATAGTTTAATGAGAGCAAAAGAGCATGTGAGGAAGCAGTGCTGGGTTACACAGCAAGTATTCCATAGGACAGGACATCTTGCAGTGTGACTGCAGAAGGAATTATCCCTGTGACTGAAACGCTGTGCATTACGAACGGTTAATGGAAAAGGGAACCGTCAGTGAGAACTGGCAAATCAGGCTGAAGCAGAGTTCAAGGACTTTCTTTTGCAAAGGCAGAAAGAAATTCTGACTGCATGGAACAGCCCTGCCAAATCTAGAGCAATTTCTTGGTTTGCTGTATCTGCTTTACATGACTGATTTGTTCCCAGATCCTCTTAACAACAGCAAAATGAGACATGATGAAGCAGGATGAAGCTGGCAGGCCACAGGTCACTCTCTTCTAACCAAAAAGAGCATGAGGGAAAAAGGAAAAAAAAGGCTGTAGTCATTTCAAAACCACATCTCATATAGACAGACCACTGAAGCAACTGTTATCTAAGTAAGTCAGCTGGATATAGAATCTCTTGTCAGTAGTATCCAGACATTATTTTTCCTCCTTCTTGCAAGAAGCATTACCCTGCAGCTTCAATAATGTGGCTTATGTGGAGGTACTCTAATGAGGAACACAGAGGACTAAAGATGGCAGAAGGGCAGGAAACAGAGACAGCTAGAGCAGACCAAGAGGCAAAACAGAAATGTTCATTTCATGAGTCTAGGCTTTTTCAAAGAGAACTTACCTGAAAGTCTTGATCATCAATTCCAAATCTCTCTCTTAGATTACGGAAAACCATTGGACAATATTCCTTAAATTTGAAATGACTTGGCATGTTTTCTCTGAAAGAAGATAAAACCAAATCAACTTCATTATCGTGCATATATAATAAGTAACTAGAGAATTTTGTCTCAACATCGCTTATAGAAAGCTGAGGATAACAATCCTCTTACAATCTCTCTTCAAATGCTTTTCTTTTTTCAATGAGATTGGGTTATTTCATTTTTCTTCACAACGTTTAATGAATGTTTTTTAGCTTGTTGTAACATTATTGTATTGTAGCTAAGGAATGACAACGATGAAATGAACACAAACTGTATTTTGACAATTTTGAAATATGGACTCAAAAGTAGAAAAGAATGCTTCCCACTGCCCTAAACTTACTTCAAAGGTGAAATCTTAGATTGGATTATACAAGAATTATTATACCACCTGTAACATCAAAAAGTACTAACAGTGCCAAAACTTCAAGAAAATTTGACTCATTCAATACAGAACTAATCTTAATATCCTAGTGTTAATTTTAGGCTTATACAAGACAAAAGTTATTTTGACCTTCACCACAGAGCAGAAGACCCAAAGTAGCAGATTTCTTCTTTTCCACATATATTCTTGAATAAAACTCAGGTTATACACACACCAAAACTAAGAGATTTGTATATCTGTACATACTGCTCATGAGGCATTTTCTTTTTAAGAGACAATAGATATTACATGAAATGACCTTAATACTTTCGAAGCTTCTATATGATTGGTATGATTTTTTATTACGGAAAATAAAAAGCCAAACATTATTTACATTTGACATGTGCTTTAGATTCTCATTCTTATTCAAATACTACACTTAAAGAGCACATGCACATGAATTATGTTTTAAAAAAATACACAAATAAATGCTTATATCAGTCATAAATAATCACATGAAGAAAGGCTCACCTTCAATATCTAAGATACTCATAAGGCAATAATAAACCATATGGAGGAAAAATTCTACCCAGCAGCCCTTGCTGTAGCTTTTTAGAACAGCACAGATGGTTATGTTTATCTCAGGATTAACTTAATCATCAAAACTTCAGTCCCATGCACTGAAAAATAACAGAGTTCATAGTACTTCATAAAAATATCACTGCCACTATCCACTTCCACACAAAATTGTTACTTGTACTTACTTGTTGAAAAGGTGATTGTCCACCTTTATCTTTGAGTATGCTTTGAAATCATCTGGCATCAGCATAACAGGGATTTGAACATGGCTCAGTTCATTGATCTAGAGAAAACAGAATACATTTAGTTGCTGATATCTTTGCAAAGATGCTACATATACGTCTTAATTATGAAAGTCTACTTTTTCTTGTCCTAGGAGTGAATGCAAGTAATGGAAGAATGCAAAAGCAGTTTTATTCTTTCCAGATCAAATGCAATCTCAAGAGTGACACTTTGGAAGAGAAGAAAAGCATTCCATATTTATGCTTGTTTCAGAAATAAAAAAGGTGCTTCAAAGCACTCCTGGAGTGTACTTTTAATGGAAGGTCAACGACGATGCCAGAAAAATGGTCTCTATACCAACACATTGTTCTTGTTTTGTCAGTTGAGCTATGCTTTCCAAAGATAATTCAACTTCTTTATTTCCAGTGACTATTGACCCTTGCAGCTTATAAAGTAGTCTTACATGCCTATGTCTTGAACTGTTTATAGAAGATAAAGTGAAATTTTGCATCCATGTGAATGCACATGCTTTCAGCTCAATAAGCACAGGTTTGCTTCTTACAGTAGTGCAAAACTCACACAAGTTTTTGTAAGCCACAGTATTCAGGCATTTTTTCCATTGTTCATGTTGGACAAATAATTTAATAGATACAATTTTGCTAGAAATAGGTAGGCAGGTAGGTCCTAAGGTTTTCCTTATTTTCTTACATTTATGTGGACCATTTACTCTTTCTAGCTTTGAAGTTAACAATGTCAGTACTCTCCAGATCAGGATTTTTCACTTATATTTGAAATTTACTTCTGACCACATCTCTATTATAAAATGTGAATAACTTTACCATGACCTAGTTTGTAGATATGTTTTTAGTATTACATGTATTCATCTACCCTTACTTTACCTAAGTTTAACTAAAACATGATAAATACAAGACAGAGAATTGTTAAGCTTGTAATGGTCCTTCCAAGCCAGGAATGAGATACCCATTCCCACAACAGTCACCAAATACCCATGACACACATTTTACCCGTGTTTTTACGGCACTCTGCACCCTGGTCACGCATCTCAATTTACCCAGTCAAATCTTTTTGCTCCTACAGAGCACATTTTTTCTCAGCAGTTTTCTACAGGGTTTAGAGGGAACCTCCGCTCTGTATAGTGCTCTGGAAACGCACACCTGGAGCTGGATGTAGCCACACAGGTGTGCTCCTCGGCTCCTAGCACTGCTTATCCACCACTGTTTTCCAACACAGAAGATGTTAATTGCCTGTAAATGCTACCCTGCTTAAAAGAGGCTTTTGGAAAAACCTTCACTGAAGCAGCTATAGTTTAAAAATACTGGAGGGAAAAAAAAAACCTCACTCCCTGCAAGTATGACCTTTAGCAGAACAGAAGTTAAATGAAATATGAAAAGAGTGAAGAATCTTCTAGCTCTTAAGCAGAAGAAAGAAACCAACATGGACAGGCAGGTCAGATGGTCTCCTTACCTTTCAATACTTTAAAGCCCCAGCAATGTTCCCTGCCATGTCAACATTTTTATCATTCAGATCCTTGCAGCCCACATGGAAATTGCTACATTCTGTTGAATTTTACAGCACGCGTCTTTGGAAAGCCCTGAAAAGTTCTAGATAGAAGCATGACATCTATAAGCAGAGCAGAGAAAGGAAAGAGAAAGATGCCTGGGATGAGCTCAAAGTGCTCTACACCTTGGAGTTGTAGGGAGAATGCTCTTTCCTCATTCCAAAGGGACAGAAGAAGAAACTCCAATAAATTTTTGAAAACGCAGCTGGTACAAGCCTAATAAATCATGATGACACCTCATTAAATACAACATAAAATAACAAAACACTGATTGAAAAATCACTACATCCAACGTACATGCTCTTTACTGAAGCTGATGCTGCCGTACATCAATCTCACCCTGAAGCCACAAGGCAGTTCACAAGTCTACAGAACCAGTCTAGCTGCTGTAGAAATAAAACTAGGGACACGTAAATATATTACACAGAGATACGAAACTTCAGATTTGTTTTACAGAATTACCTTCTCTTTCAGATCACACAACAAATTTCACACTTGAACAGAGAAACCTATATGCAGATACATTCCAGACAACAGTGATCCCAAGAACACCTGCTGTTGAACACTGTCAAAAATGCTGAATTCAAACATCTTCAACTATCTACAGCAACAGAAAGTCTGCTTGCAAATCTGCATTTTAGATTATCAAAACTGCATTGATCAAATTTTTATGTGTACTTACTTTCTTAATTTGCTGATGTAAAGTTTCTCTGCATGCATCTACAGATTAGCTTTCATGCTGTAAATACTTAAATTTGTGCTATATAACAGCACAGTTTTACTTGTACCTGTAGGCCTTACAAGCAACATCTAGGCAGCAGATCCACTTTGGGGATTCTTTGACTGTAAGCAAAAATTCCAAAATACTCCTTTCTGTGAAGTTCCATAAAAGATGTGAATGTACATTCACCCCATTCCCCAGTCAAGCAGAAAAATGCAGACTAACAGCAGGTTTGAAGGTTTTGATTTTCAGGAGTGCTGAATTTTTCAGGGTGCCTTTTTTTGTGTTGGTTTTTTGTTGGTGTTTTTGTTTGGTTTTGGGTGAGGGGTTATCGGTTTCTTTCTTGGGTTTTTTTTTTTTAGATTCATCCAACTCTGAAGTGAGTAAAAGTAATTTCTGTAATATTTTAGGGAATTCCTCTCTAGCAGAATAGGAAAATAAAAAAGCAGGTGTTGAACACACAGTAGAAGTGACCTTTGGTATAGCACACCAGCTGAGTAATGGTATATCCCAGCAGCACAGGCCATTAATTAATTAATTTAAAGCTTCCAAATATAAGGTCTGGTTCTTTTAGCAATAGTACATTTTTGGACAGATTTGATGAGGCCAGACTGGAAAATGCACACAAGACAGAAAGGAATACCCGTGTCATTAGATCTTGGTGGAAACTGGAACCACATTGTGGGGGGAGGGAGAAGAAACAATATCCAAACTCCCCCACAAACAGCTCTCAAAAAGCTAAAAGAAAAGGGAAAGGTCAGAGGGATCAATTCTCCACTTTGCCATCACTGCGTGGAGAAACAGTCACATCTGAAAGACAGTAAATATGAAGTGCAAAGAAGACATTTTGAGTCTTCCAACTTATCTCAAATGAGTATTTTGCTTCTTTTAATGTGCTTGAAATTTAAGCACAACAGAAAATGTGTTAATATGCATGTGATACCTTTGACAAGTATTATGCCCATCTCTTCATGTTACCCATTAAATACAGCTAGCTCCCTTAGCAATAGCAAATGAGATGTGTCTGTGAGGATGAAAGTTCAGTATTCCCAATTACAACAGAAACTGTGTAACAACTGTAATAATTACATAAGAAATATCCATTTTCCTCTAAGAAGTGCTTTTGAATGTAATAAAATCATAAGTAAGAAACTATTTCCCACAAAAGATAATTGCAAAGCATAAATGAGGCAAAAAGAGCTCACTGGACAGAGGACCGAGGGCCCAGGATCAAACATGCATTTAATGACAATGAAATTCTGAGAACCCACATGTATACAATCTCTATAATAAATGCACATGCATCATACCGAAAAGGAAAATGATTTTAGTCCTGCAGCCTACATCCTTTGACTGCCTTGAATTATTGTTGCCAATGCAAAATTTTGCTGCAGTTTGTCTTATTTGAAACAGGCAGTGCTTGCTGTATCTTCGAGGAATTTAAATCCCACATGACAGCCTTAGAGAATGTATTGTTTTAAATATGAATGACTAAAATTTTAGTTGCACGGTAACCAGGCATATTATGTATAAATACCTCATGTGTATTTATTACATTTGTAAACTCATGCACACACAATATTAGTAAGTGACCCAGAAACCTCCTTTTAAGTAATTAATTCAATATCTTCTGTGATATTAGTATAAACGTGGGTGGTTATACAAGTTGGAAACAGCCCCCAACAACTTACAAGCTTTAAGACAGAAGAATTTTAAAAGCCTGGCATTGC
Source organism: Acanthiza pusilla (assembly GCA_036630365.1). Lineage (NCBI taxonomy): Eukaryota > Metazoa > Chordata > Aves > Passeriformes > Acanthizidae > Acanthiza > Acanthiza pusilla. Next base: position 36,084,062 of record JAXCHO010000073.1, read on the forward strand.
CCCTTTAAACACACATACAAAAAATTGTGGCTGTAGGGATCTGCTTGGAGTGCTGGCTTGGTCATGGGAGGGGGCCAAAGCAAAAAGAAGCTTTCAGGCAAAAAGGACTGATTGCAACTCATTTTGCTCCTGCAGGTTTAGGATTGAATTCACACTGTCAGGAAAACAGAGGTTGTAATTAAACTGCAAATAAGGGAATAATAAAAGCCTACTGGACATTGAATAAATAGTAAGACTCAGCTGGTAATGATTCTGAAATTAGCACACAGAGAGGTGTTCCCACAAAGCCATCTTATATTGGTGACATTTCAAATAAGCTTCCCTAATTTATATGATTTGAAATCAAGCAATGAATATATCATAAATTGTTAGGCATTATTAATGGCCCTTATTTAATTCAGATACATTCACCCTAAACACCACATTACTAGGGCAATGCATAATTAAGCATTAGTTTTCATTCTGTCAGAACATAAGCAGCAATAAATTGCTTGTATGCAAAGCAGACAATGAGATATTTAAACAGCATATAATAAAGGCAATTTACAGCATATATTGCGTGTTTAGCTAGAGGAGTCAGAACAATGATCCTGTTCTCCAACAGATACAAGCTGATGCCTATTGCCATGATGCTACAGCAAGAAACCTGTGTAACACATTAGAGCTGGTACTACTCATTAAAAAACCCAAATTAACCAACCAATCAAAAAAACCACCCCATAAAAAAACCCAAAGAAACCATGCACAATGTCCAAAATTTAATCCCAAGCAGATCACAAATCAGACTACTTAGAAATGCCTAGCGCTTTCTTTTGAAACTCTCTTCCCATTTAAAGCCTTCATCCTCTATGGGGTTTCATACATTTAATGTTGCAGCTTTAGTATACAGCATAGACAACTGTTTCCTTTTAATTTAACATATCAGCCTGCCAGACTCACTCAAACTATGGAGGGATGAGGTGTTTTCACACCGAACAGCTTGATAAAACATCTCAATCACAGTTACAGCTCCTGGCAGTTTCACACACAGGAAAATCCCTGCTGCTCCTGATGCTGGATGTGGCTGAAGTTGTGGAAGTGCTACTTTCTTTTCAGCTGTTTATCTCCCAGCTCTCTTTCTGTACTGAAAGCTAATTCACAGCAGTCTGATCTGATGAGACAAACAAGCTACAACTAGGTTGTTACTCTAAGAGAAAGTCAAGAGCATTTTTCACAAATGTATGTATTTTTAAACACTGGTTTTGGGAGAAGCGCGAGTGGTAGAGACTTCGGAAGAAAGAAATTACTTGTGTCTAAAAATAGAACTGAACTTTTAACACCACCAGCAGTTCTGAGATTTTTATGTTCACTGCATTTACTTTCTGCATCCCAGCTTCTTCTTTGGCAAAGAAACTTGCACAGAAATCTGAAGAGGAAAAAGTATCAAACAGTATTTTTGGTTCAGACACAGAGTCACCATTTTGAACACGCCACAGACTTCCACAATGGCACAGTTAATTCATTTACTAGTAGGTTAATGCTTACAAAAGCAAGCCCACGGGCTTCTAATGGATTGCTCTTACAAAACAAGGCTGCGGAACAAGAACACAACAGAGGGAAGTGGTTTGGGGTATAAAATTTCACATTTAGGAGACTATTATTCCTCATTTTTCCAGCACCTTCTTGATACTGAACACCCTGCAGGTCTTGCCAAACAGAGCCTTTTCCTGATCACCAGCGCACAATCACCTAGAAGATAAAGTTTCTTAATCTTATTCATTCCATTGTCCTGTAAAAAGCCACTTCCAAAGCTGTTCCTGTTCTGTAAGGAGTAGAGGTTTAGGATAAAGCACGACAGGCTGAGTGGTGACAGGCAGAGCTATAGGCAGCATTTACATCCTCTCCTCCCCAGATGTGGAACACACTGTGGTACTGCTACCAGGACAGTAAACGCCTTGTGCTGAAGTATAAACTGAAAGTGAAGTGATTATTTTACGACTCTTTGAAATCTACCTTGAAGGGTCTGAAAAGGGTGGATGAGGTCAGCAGCTAATCAATTTTGTGGAAGACATTTGCCTGTTACGGGGCAAAACCATCATTTGATAAATGTCATTTGACAGTTTAAATTACACTCAAAACCATTCTTGCAAGAGAAATAAAAGGTTAAGCTAAGTTCTGCTGTAGAGAAATAAATCAGTTCAGCAAAATACTCCTTAATTTGTTTTAAATGAGTTTTTCATCATTTCAATCACATAAAAATTCATCTCTTTCCCTTACCTCCCCCCCCTACCCTGCAAGGTAAAAACTAACTATCTAGATTTTTATTTTTTTTAATTTTGCAATGTGCTAGACTTTAAAAGGCATGGAAGACTTCTATATAAGGAATTTCCAGTTACCTATTTAGAATCAAGTCCTGAAATTAATGCCATTATAGGACTAAGAAAAACAAAGGGTAAAGCATTTAACTTTCTCTGAGTCTTTAAAATAGTTTCAATTTAAGGTATATGAAGAGAAGAAATTTCACAAAAACCAATTTAAACCACCTAGCTGCCAGGTAACAGGAAGCTATATAAAAGAATCTTAATTTTACGTGTCTCAAAACATCTACCAGTAATTGCCAGAGCAGCTTTGTATTTTTACAGTTCGGGTGATGCCTGTCTAGAGATTTTTGGCTTTCAATGAAATACAATAATTTAATACTAGAAAAGTAAGCTCAACTAAACCAAGAGTACTTCAAACTGCCCTAACATATACTTTTCCTAAAGTACCACAGAATATCTGAAATACTCTGCAAAAGTATTAAATACAAATCATATATTTAGCAATGCTGAGAAATAAACACCTCAATTACAGCTTTTGCTTTTTATCAAAAAGAGTAGCAGGATCTTTCTGAAGTCTAATGGTCTACTTTTGAATTTAAAAAATCAAATTTAAGAAAAAATTCGTAGTAAACCCCAGATATTTTCATGAGACTTCTTAGCTGCTGTTTTCCACAGCAAAGGGATCTGTTTGGGCAGGGAAGGTCGTTAGTACATGCATCCATGTGGGAAACAGGATATTGTGACATATTCGAGAAAGCTCTGAACAGGATATTGTGACATACCAAATACAGTCCTAAAACAGAGCAAAAAAATGGTTTTCAAAGAGCATTCATGTTTGTTTTTAAATTTGGAGTATCAGGGTCCAAAAATCCAAACAAACAGTTTTATATCTTGGTTATCACTTCTGTTCAGAGAGCTTGGAGTGACATGTAACAAAAGCACTGAAATCACGTTCCCTTCACAACTGTTTTGAGGCAAGCTTTTAAGTCTTTCAAGTCTCTTGGACATTTGCACAGTCTAGAATATCCAGAACAGCTGCTGTATATTGTCAGACAAGCATAAAGCCACATTTCTACAGATTTGGTTAAAGTTCCTGTAAATCTCCTTACACCTTTCACTGAGTGCAAAAATTAACACTTCATAATGTGCCAAATAATCAAAGGCCAAAAATAAATTAAGCAGCTCAGATATAATGTCTGCCATGAAAATCCTTCATTCTCCTAAAAGCTAGGTCAAATGCCATAGTATGTACAAATATATTAATGCCCATTAATGAAATGGAAAATAGAATAACAGAAATGTGACTTATTTGTAGTGGAGTTTTTTGACAAGCTAAACACTTCTAGTAGCAAATGGCACAGAAAAATAAAGCGCAATCTGAGTCCAAAAGACAATTGTAAAGCCCTTCATATTTGGACGAGTTCTGAGGCACACTTTACACATGAGCTAATCCTTGTTAGCAAATGCAATGGTTAAGAAAAAAACAAGACAAGGCACACAGCTCAGACAACAATTTTCAAGCTATTAGCTAGTGGGCTTGCCACAAAACTGATAAAAGAACATTTTATTTTTTGAGAAAAAATACGAATTCATCCTCTTGAAACTTCAATTTGTGCTGGGAAGTTGATGCACTTTGACAATCTTTCATCCCATTAGGCATCCTCAATTATTGTTTGGAATACTGATTGAAAATACACACTTGTCACAAGGTCTGATAGCCATCTGCTCTGTATTTTTCTAATTAAAGAACAAAATGCTTATCTGGCAACAGATAAACTTTTAGTTCACTTGGCTTTGTCTTAAAAGCTCCACAAGAGAATGACTAAAAAGAGGATGACGGTAGGAAGCACCAAGTATTTATTATAGCATAGGGAAAGGTTTAAAGAAGATAAGTTCAATTCTGTATACAAAGTAAAATATAAAACACACAGACAGAAGTTCTGCTAAGTTTCTAAATTACCTATTTATTGTAGATTCTGGAAGAAGAATTCAACAAGGAAGAACAAAATAAAATAAAATTACATTTATATTCCATGAATCGTGTTACTTAGATCTGGAGAAAAACCAAACCCACCAACCAACCAGAAAACAAAGTAAAAGAGTTCTATGAAATAAAAGCTCTTATGAGATGAGCATTAAGATTAAATTTTTCAATACAGTATTTCTGAATAGGGAAAATGAGTTCATGCAATTAAACATAAAATTCCAGTAAGCAGTAGAACAGAGATGCTGTAGCCTTACATGAACGCTATAACAAAAAAAATGAAAATCAACAGGAAAAAAATTCTCTTCAACAAAGAAAGGCAAAGTATAATGGGAAAAGAAACCTAAGGAACCATTTTGCCTGTAATAGTCATCTGCTTAATAAAGAGAGAGGCTTTAAGAGCATCCTGCCTAAGAAAAACAAACTGGGAAGTACACAGAACAAATGCCATGAAACAACAATTGAAGGCATCAGATGGGCCTCATTTTTCACAAGTAACAACAAATGTAGAAAAGCCAATTTTTTGGCCTATTTTTACTGTGGCATAATGAAGGCAATGCATTTTGCATTATTACTATTATTAATAGTAGCAACAGTATTAAAGAAGGAAGACCACTTTTGAAGAGGCTTTAATGTGCTGTCATATATTCCAACCTCACAAATATGTTCTTATTTAGAAAACTGCTGACTTGTGAAAAGATGACATTAAAACATGATTCCTTCTGGCCATTTTTGACTATGCATTAGGTGAAGGCTGGAGCTGTGAGGCAAATTTTCTGCAAACAGCAGCACTGCTATTTGCATTATATAAATCTAATTTTAAAAGTTAATTAACTGACCAAGAGTGAAACTGGAAGTACATGAAGGTCACACTAGCCGTGTTTCCATGCTCTGTGAAGTGGCGCAGCAGTTGTTCTCGGTAACATGGACCAACAGAGTAATTGGAGAGCACCAGGGACAGAGCATGCTCTGCCAGCATGTGTTAGCCTGCAGCTAAATGAACTTTTTTTTTTTAGCCTCAACCGACATCCTTCAGGACAAGTAATAACTTACCGTGCAAGCACCATGCAAAGTATTGTCCTAGAGGTTCAAATGGGTAAGAATTGCATTTCCTTGGTTTAAAGAAATCCCTCCATTCACCTCTCTGATGCATCTTGGTAGCACTATATTCTTCTTGCATTTACCATTTAATCTTTTACTTTAAAGTAGTGCAGTGCCTGAGATTGGGCTAACAGGTCTTTAGTCACCTGTGAGGGTTACCAGCCTCAGCGTTGAAAACAGCAACTGGGCTCAGCTCTACCCAGGCTGATCAGAAACACTGTCTGCTCCCAAGAACTGCTAATGAGCTTCTGTTTTCCTTATGAACAGCCTTGGAAAATTTTTCCCTGAATGGCACAATGTTCCTGCTCTCACACTTTCGAAGAAAGTGCCGACCCAAAGTGTGGCCAGGATGAAACACTGTTTTGTCTAAAGCCTACTCTCTTGTGACCCTCTAAACAGAGGTCCAGGATGAGTCCTTTGACCTCTCCTGGACTGCAGCAGGCTGTGACCAGCAGCCTCCCTGTGTCTCAGAGCCAGAGAACTCTCATGTTTGCTATACCTGGAGGATTGCCAAACAATGATGAGTCCTGGGCTGATACCCTGACTCCTCGAGGCCCGACCCTTTGCCCATCGGGAGATGCAGGGCATCCGAAGTGAGCACTTCACTGACCTCCAACAGGAATTTTTCACAGGTACCTTGCTGCATGGACTCTTTATGTCTGTGTCCATGCATGTGTACATGCACTACAGCAAATCTGGGAGAAATGCTGCTTTCTCAGATGTTTAAGTACCTTGGATATCAAAGTGAGTTAGGCTTGTAAGTAAGCTTGTGACTTAATGACTTAACCTTACTTAAATACTACTAAGTGTAATTCTTTTGCTAAGTTGTTACATTTTTAAGTTATAAGCTAAGTTAAGCATTGTTCTTTTGCTGGGTTACTAAGTATAACTTCAAAATTATAAGTTAGGTTAAATGCTATTAAGTCTTATTCCTCCGTTAAATTGTCACAGTTAAGTTATAAATTGAGTTTAAGGTATAAGCTAAGTTAGGTATAAATTAAGTGTTGCTCCTTTGTTAAATTATCAGGTTTAAGGTATAAGTACTGTTAAGTCTGAGTGCTGTTAAGTGCTGTTTTAGGCTGTGTTCCTTTTTATCCTTGCCCTCACTGTCCTTTTATCACACGCACCAAAACACACCCCACCCCCAGTTCTCAGTTCCTTTCTGCTTTGCTTGTCTGGATTTTGTTTGGTTTTGTTGTTGCTTCTTTTTCCTTGCTATGCCTTAACTGTCCTGTAAGTAGTAGAGTGAATTTTGCCAATGAACTTTGTCATGCTGTCGCTTAATATTAAATCTGCCTTTTGCTGATACCCTTGCTGATGATTTTTTAAGTGATCTCAAACACTTGTTCATAACAGGATGCCATCCAGACAGTTTTTGCTACATGAAGCCACTGTATGGGTTCTGTTTATTAAAATGCTGCCAGAGCGAAAAGCAGAAGATCTTGCTGGTCAAGACTATGACATCTGGGAGGAGACACGAAAGCCTTAAGTCCCAAACAAACCAAAAAGAGCCCAAACTGAGTAGCAAGCTCAGAACAGACATCTGGGATTGTTTAAGGGCTGTTTTAGCACTTTCCTGTCCACCTCGTGGTCACTGACTTCTCTTATGTATAGTTTCTAAACATGCATTAATCTCCCCTTTTCACAGACATTAAAATACACTCACATTCGGATATATACCCTGCAGCAATGAATTTATGTGCCCCTTTTTCAGTGTTTGGGAAAGACCAGTATCCCCTGGTGTGGTTACAATGAGCTGGGTTTTGCTTCTGCTCTGGATATCCTTTTTCCTCACAGAATCCTTATTTATTTTGGCAGTAATGCTATATACAAAATTTCATTAATTTATTATCATTACTTATGAGATATTAACTGCTCAGATGTAACAACTGCAATGTTCATTTTGCTGAAGGCCAAGTATTTAAATTACTGCATTATTTCAAAACCCCAGAAAGCCTTCCCAGCCCTGCAGAAGAAAAGGGGTGTAAGGGGAGGGTGCAGCAGAGCTACCAGGGGGTCATTGGCTCCCAAATCCTGTCACCCTCCTAATCCAACCGAACTGGGATTTGAGATGCTTATACAACTCAAGATAAGCATCTTCTTTATCCCTTGATGTGAAATAAAGTATAATTTGTTAAAAGCAACATAATATAATTGCACAACCTTTTTCCTCAGTTTACAGGTCAGAATTTTGCTACCAGAGGATTTCATAAGCTTAGGGGGACAATAGGACATGTTCAATAGGCAAGATGACATAAATCCGCTTTCTATTTATACTTTTTATAGCCCATAAATAAAAAGCAACCCCAGTGGTTTTAGTGCTGTTAATCTGAACACGCACCAGCGTCACAGTGCCTCTGCAAGGAGATCAAACAGCAATTGCCAAACTTTGTCATTCAGCAAGCATGGCGACAACAAAACATCGCTTGGAGTGTAAAGACAAACCAAGCTGTAATGACACAAAGTTTTCTGCAGCAGTTTCTATCATGCTAGTCATGGTAACACTGCTCCAAATCCAGTCAGAAAGCATTTCCCATGATGAGGTGGTTGGTGACAGTATTTAATCAGCTGCCACTCATTTCCTCTCCCGAACTCAGGAATCACATTTCCAAGACTCCGAGAGCAGAACCAGCCCACAGAAACTCTCTCTCATCACTGACATTTGACTCAGGTTATGTATTGCTAATGAACAGTATGAGAAAGAAAATCTAGCTTTTCGATTATTTCCATACATGGGAATCTAAATTAAAAACATTTATTTAATTTCTCCCATAAGCAAGAATTTCATATACATACATACATATTTTACATATACACATGAATCATTTAACAACAAAAGCCCTGAGCTACCAACACGCATTTTCAACTATTAATGCTAATCTGAACGCAGGAAATTCTCCAATGCAAAATTAAAAAAAAAAAAAAAAAATTAAAATTAAGAGTTCTGAATAATGCACCCACAGGGAGCACAACACTGCATTTTTGAAGAGCTAAAGCCATGTGGTATCAAACCAAGCAATATTTTTGGGAGCAGAGGCAGGAGCAGGCTGCCTGCACAGCACAAGGGCTGGTTAACTCGACTCACAGCTGCTTTGCATCACCGCACCAGCAAAGGCGATCTGGAATGTGCACCCTCATGCCCTCCACGTTCCTCTGTGCACACACACTCATTTTTCCATTCTCAGTCTAAGAAATATTTTCTGAAAAACAGTGTCAAAAAGGAAATACTGCCCTTAGTTTTCATTTGAATACAAAGATCTGAAAAGCATATTTTAATTTTTTTTTAAAAGAGAAACTCACAGTAAAAGCCACTGCCATTTTTCTCAATGAGACTGAGACCACAAGCTGCAATGCTTTGTAAAATACATCATAAAATGAGAAGTAACAGTAACCTGCACTAATGACAACTCAGCCACTGATTTATACTATTAATTTCTACAGCAGCAGAAAACTGAATGGGCTGCACGATGAGGTGTGAGGTGTCGGCCCTCCTAGCCATAAGGAATCAGAGGGAAGTTCACAAGCAGCAAGTTAAGGATCATGCTTGTTGCTTTTAATCCACCAGGAAACATATAAAACCCAGGATGGATTAAAAGCATCTACTTCAAGCTTGTAAGCTCAGGCTTTTATTTCTTGTGTTTGACCCCCTGGTATTATTTATGAAAGCATTTATGATTTTGTACAAATTTGACTGCAAATGCACTGTTAATACTGGGGCACTTTCCAGGAAATCTAGAAGAGACCCCTCTGTCTAGTTATAAGAAAACTTTTGAGGAGCAAACAGCCTCAGTGTTTTCACTAGAGCCACTAGTGTTTTCAAAAAAACATATAAAGGCCCCTGCTTCAAAGAAGCCAGCGTTGCCACCATCACCCGCAAAAGTAACACTTCAGATCTGCTCCGTTTTTGTCTGGTTTTGCACCAAAATTTTTCCCCTTCTGACCTACATGGGTGTGTGGCTGGCTGTGTGACAAACCAGAGCTAAAACCCAAACTAAACCTGTCAAAAATGGATTTTTGCTCATTTGGATGACTTGCTAAATCTGGTCACTGTGAGGTCACAGGGAAGTGGAGGCAGCAGAGAAACGTTCCCTTCTGCAATTCCTTAGCTTAAAGTGTTTGGACTATGAGCTAGAGCCCCTCAAATTGAGAGCACTGCCTATAGTCTGAGAAGTGATTATTACAAAGTGAATAAAAATTCACACAAAAACATAATTCTGAAATTTAAATGAAATTTTAACTTCAGTACCTTGTGAAACCTATCACAAAATGAAAAATAACAGTAACCAGAACTAATGACTGAACCTCCTGCATGCAAACCTATTTTGACATTTGATTTTGCTGCCAACACTTAAGTATTTAAAAAAAAACCCTGGAGTTTGCTGAACTACAAAACCAGCTTTGGGTAACTAACTTGTTTTTCAGGTGCAGACAGAATTTTTTCTTCATTTCTGCTAACAAAGTTGAACAGATAGGTCATTCAGAGTTGAAAAACCAACTGGGAGTCAAAAAAGCAAAAAAAGACTAGTTTTCCTTTTCTGGCCCCCCAATTAAAAAATGTTATGGAAGATGAGATCTAGTTTTGAAATCTTACGGCATGTTTGTGACTTGAACTGATTATAGTCTTCAGATAATACGTCCTTTGTTTTAAAAAAAAAATACTATGATATCAAGTATAAAACTTGGTTTGATTAACTTATTTTCCAGTTTGTGTATCCAGGATATTTAAGGTTGCTTTATTTAACTTAGGAAAAAGAATGCTGGTTTAGTGTATTGCTTCGCAATTTATCAGATGGAGCTTGACAAAGGGGATTTAAAAAAGGATCTTTCTTAAAAAACTAACTCTTGCCTGCCAGCTCACTGTCAAGAATCTTCAGAGATGACTGGCACACAGTGGACCTTCCTACTTAAGATAGTACTGCCTTCATTAAATACAAATACAAAACAGAATAAAAATCAGTTATATATTAACACCAATCAGTTGCTTATCAATTTAAGCTTCATTTAAATTTAAACTTCTGCTTTAGAATTCACTACAGTCTTCTACTGCAGGTTCTCTTAAGGAGAGCCTTGTTTGACACGTTTTTTGTCTCATGCTACCTTTTGGAACCTGAATGGATGAGATTTCTCTAATTCCCAAGTAAACAGAATTTTATCTATTCACAGCAAGAATATGTACAATTGCTAAGCAGTCCTAAGAAAATAGGATAATCCTGAATTCCTGGCAAAGAGCTGTCATACCTAAGCATCAAAGAGACTGAAAATATATATATAATTTAAAAGAAAAACACTAGATTTCTTTTTGTCTTAAAATATTGCCCTTCTTTAATTCAAGTCCATATGACAAGTTTCCAATATTCACACATCTTTCCCAGGTAAATTTACTGTCTCAATATAAAAGAAAACTTGTGAAAAATTTTGCATGTTTATCAAATGCAAGACAAACGTATCCTTTCTTAGACAGCCAGATATAAGAAAAAAACCCCACATTAATTCCAATGATTCTGAAGTTCTACAAACTTAGTGTTAAATTTTTCTTTTTATACTTAAAGTTGGATGCAACAAACAAATAGTGAAGCACACTCTATCTCTGCCTAGGCTTACAGAAACAGTTACGTCAATAAACTGTTTTATCAGCCAACAAACTTTATATCACAAACTCCAAAACTTGAATTCAAACAGCAGTGAAGCCAAAAGCTCTGCTGAACTTTTGGCTAGGAGGATTATCTTTCCAGTTCTCATCTCTCTTTCCCTTAGACTGAAGACATCTTCGCAGGCTTCAAGCACAGGAAGCCTGCCTGCAATGTAAGGATGTCTTCTTGTCTTCAGGCTCCCTGTACTGTCTCCCTCCCACCTCCACTGTCTAGTAGTAGATAAGCCCAGAAGGCAAGACAGATCAACTAAAGCCAATTTTCAGAGCTGCACTTGGCACAACATGAGGAATATGTTGTTTTTACAGGGTCATAATCCAAGGGAAAAAAAGGAAAACACCAGAAAAAAAAAAAAAGGAAAAAAAAGAAGACGCAAAAAGAAATGTTTTAGACCACAATGTGTAAATTCAACGGGATAAAAATGACTCATACAGCCCTGGCTGGTTCAAGTGACCTCAAATACTAACACAGATACCATTAAAGAAAACACTAAATAAATACACATTCTAAAATAACATACCATCTATCTGCCAGCGCTAAGAATAGCCTTGCACTAATCTCTTAAAATACTGAATGATGGATAAACAGATGCTGTCGTACTGTGATCTCTCTAACCACAGCCGTGATTGCACTTAGCAGACCCAGCACTGAAAGATCTAAATGCAAGCACAAGTATTTTGTTCATGTCTGCCCACTGCCTAAGAGGAAAGGTCCTCCATTTCCTCCAGCACAAGGGCTCCTGAGCATTGTCTGTAGTGCAAATAGGCTCTAGAGGAACCAATGTATAGGCATTCACAATCAAGGTAATTTATCTCTCTTTGTAGAAGCAGAGGTTTTGTCTCTCAGTGTCTTCTTAATGAAATAAAACAAGTGAATACAGCTAGCTCAGATGAATCCCACAAGGAAAGCAACCCAATTTCCTCAACACTAAGGTGGAATTAAGGACTAGTACCAACCACGAAGGCATTTGAGTTACTTCTTTTTAAGTTTTAGTACACGTGAAACATATATACAGAATACTGTATTCTCACATTTCACTTTGGCCTGGAAATCAGTTTTTTTCAGGTTCTAACACAGAGCTAGCTCTGCACTTGACAGTGTCACCAGCAAATCACAAAGTATGCCTAATTTATGGCCACAAAAAACTGCACCTCTGCCAGTATAGCTTGCTTCATATCGCGTGAGCTCAAGACATCGGTACAAGGTGTTTTGGAAAGAGTGGTTTCACAGACAAATTGAAAACACAAAACAGCACTTGTCTATCAACTGTGGTTGTCAGAAACCAATTCCCTTCGAAAGGATGGCTGGTGCACCCAGGTCTTTTGCACCCAACCTTACAGGGATTTTTGGGTGCCCCCTTTTGAGTACTTCTCACTTGGTTTTCAGGAGAGCACAACAGAAACAGCTCCCACTGACTCGTGCTCAATTTTGGAAAATCTGTGCTTCCAAGAACTAGCCAGACAATATTTCTAATTGAGGTTTGAACATGAAGAAAAAGAAATCTCTGCTGAGAAGGTTTAAGTCAGAGCTTTCAAACTGAGGTAGCATTAATTATTGTTGAGATGTCTCTAAATTACAGTCAAAACAAAAATTCACTACAGACATAAGTTAGCATTAAACGATCAACTTACTATTGACTACTGGTACTGTAAAAGCCATGTTTTTTTCTGTAAAATATACCACTCTTACAGCCTAAGAAAATAATAAAAGGTCAGTGACATAAAACGGGAACAACTTCAACTTTCGAAAGTATGAATTTCGCTATTTAAAGGATCTTGTGATAGAGCAAATGCTGGAGAGAATGTGATATGAAAACAACTGTTGTCCAATTTCCATTTCAGAACCTCTAACTCACAAACTGTCACCAGCTCTAAGTTTTCTTTGTTTTTGAAAAAACAGGAACAATTTTTTAGAATAATATCATAGCAATAACCTCTCTTTCAGCTTCTGAGACCAATCTCACACACCAGATATTTCAGCTCTGTTTTAAAGAGTGCTCTGGAGGAAGCAAAACATCCAGAAGACTTAAGGAGGACTTAAGGCTCCACTCAGAGATAAGAAATGCATTTACAGTAAAATTATTGAAATGCTTATGTGGTTCTTTAACAGCGTCTATCCCCATCTTTTTACAATTAGTCATTTTAATATTTTTTATAGTAGATTATTTGAAAAGAGGTTGCTTAAAGGAAAAATGTTCCTGAGCTCACAAATTACTATAGAACCTAGGGAAAAATACAAGCATAATTTATCCTTAAAGCATCCACTTCGGTGTTAACACTTTAAAAGCATATTGAAAGCATTTGGTGCAACAAAGAGGAAAAGAGTACTCAAAACATTAAGTAAATTGTTTCAACAAAGAAATTTATGCAACTTGCTTTTCACCTTAATAAGAATTACAGATTGCCCTCTTTCCTTGTGCTACTAATGCATTTGAATAGCAGGCTGAATTTGGCCACAAAGTGCTTTTTAACAGTCCGCTTAAGTGCTCTGCTTACATTAATGCCTCCAGGCAAGCAGTAAAACCAAAAGCAAATCTGGCCTTCTCTAGCTGAGGCATAGGCACTTCCAAAGCAGTTTACTTGTGTGCTTTTACTAAAAAAAACCCCTGAAAAGCAAAACATCCCACTCCCAAAACAACCATGAGACACTCCACTAGAATCTACTTACCTGGCAGATTGGTTGCTGTTTCAGTTGCTATGAAACACTTCCCATTCACAAGTGTAAATCAAATCCAAGATCCAACCTGCCAGAGCCTGTTTCCAGCTCACAGCTACACAGTGACCAAGAAGCACCTGAAGTGCTCATGCCAAGTAGTTAACAGCCTCTTAACCTCCTCTCTTCATCCCATCCAACCAAAATCAGCCTTTAAGAGCTCCTGGTGTACAGGAAATAATGCAAACACCTACATAATTTTTCACTTGCTTCACTTTCCTTCCTCTATCCTCAAAGTTGAACAAACTTTGGTCTTCCTCAGACAGAAACTACATTGATTGAAGAATTTAACTGTAGGCTGCCTTAAGGTTCAGTGCAATCATTTAAGCTGTAAGTAATTTTTGCAACTATTAAGTAGAATTCAATTGAGGCAAATGAGATGAGCACAAGGCTCGGCTGCACTTAACTTATCATGGTGGTGGACCTAGCCAAAAATAAGCTGGGTCCAGAATGATCTTGCCATGGTCAAATGTTTAAAACAGACCACAAGATACAATGCCCTTAGAGCGGAGAAAGAGGTGCTTTAATTCCCAGTGGCATCAAGGGTGACTAGTTCAGCTCTAGACATCTGCTACTGTAGAGGCACAGGGGATTTCACTTATCATTCCTTTGCTGCTCTGCTATTCAAATATTTGCAAAGCACCTACTTACTGGGAACTATTATGTAGTATGAACAGTTTTTGGAGACGAAGGATAAAGATTGTTGACTCTTATGCAAAACACATTTTACCTCGCAGAGAATATAAATACACACAAGCAAACAGCAAAGGGGACTTGCAAAGGTGCTAGGAGGAAAAAACCAAACGAGACATACAGCAAGCAGAACGCCTGTGAATAGCTGCTCTTTTTGCAAGACCTAGACCTCTGCACGTGCTTTGAACTAACAGTAATGCTCACCACAGGCTGAGGAGGGAGAAGAGGAAAAAAATACAAAGCAGCCTTAGTTTTGGTTTCTTAAACTTAATTTGATGAGACTTTTATAAATAAGCATGTGTCTTGTCAACACATTTCAACATGAAATATGCAGTGTAATTGACAAAAAATATTTTCCTGGCTCCAAGTCTGAATTATCAGTCATTTACACCGTAACTAGTTTGAGATCTCTTCTCTCTTTAAATAAGCGTATTATGTTTCCTGAATATTTTTCTGATGTTTTAAAGCCGAATTTTACAATTAGCCACAGATTATTAACGGTTTTTAAACAAAGAGACAGGTAGGGAAAAGGAAAAAAAAATCATTAACTAAAAATTATAAATAGACCAGAAAGAGCAACTAACAAACACATTTATACCACCAAAAGCTATTTACTCCACTCTAAAGTCTTAACCATGCCGGACTTTCCACCTCATGTAGAGTGAGTCTAATTTTTTGATTAATATATAATCATGACCATATGTAATTTCCATGTGAAATCTTTCAATTTCATGCACTAATTTTCCCCTATTTTCACTGTAGAAAGACTCCTAAACACTTCAAATATAAAATCCCGGGTGCACTATTTAACCTATAACCACATCAACTTTGATTTTGTCAGATTTTTAGTTAGGAAATCTAAGTTATTAAAAAGCAAGAGGGCTGTCATTCAAGGACAAACCAACCATGCTCTTCTTGTCAGTCCCTGCCTGAATGAAAATATTTAGTTGTAGCCAAAGCATTGAGAAATGATTAATGAACTGGAGGTGCTTAGCTGTACTTCGGGAAAGAGCTGTCAGGCCATAGATCAACTCTTACAAAAAGCAACACACCTTTATCCTAAGACCACAGAGGCAAAGACCTGCTGCCACCTTGGTGAGGAGCCATTTAGCAACGTGGTGATGAAAAGCACCCTGGAAAGCAGGCTTGTGCTAAAAATATCCACATTTTCTTTTTCTGGAAAAATCAAAATGCGCTCAATGTCCAGACGCAGTAATCTGCCTTATCAGAAAAGGAAGACGACAACAACAATAAAAGTCATAAATACAGTTTCTAGATGCAATGCAAATAATTAACTGATTACAGGATGGATTTGCTTTTTGAGAGGACCAGAACAATCCCAGGAGAATGCTCTGCTCCCAGCGTTGCAGCTCCAGTGAAGATCTCTACCTTTGGGCAAAGCGGTATTCAAATCCAAGCATCTTCATTTCCTTCTCCCCCTCACTCTAAAACTGTGCTCTACAAGAAGCCTTCGATCAGGCGTGACATAAATCTGTGGCTGCAGACATAATCAAGTCGAGCAAGCAAGTATTATAAAAAGTGCATTAAAGTTTACAGTCACAAGAAAGATTCCTTGCAAACATTTTTCGGCAGTCAGGAATGGGGACTCATCTCAGTGATGTCTTTTTAAAATGCATGTCAGGGTCTCTTCCAAAATAATCTCTGTTTTTCTGCTGAATCACCAGTAACCAAAGAAAGCAGAACAGATTAAACTAGTTTCACAGCAGGTTTTTTGTGGGTAGCCTTCCTCTCTGAAATGCCACACCAAGACACTGGATTCATGATAAAACAAGCCAGAGCCTATAAAACAGAAAGAACAAAACAATTCATTTATCTAGAAGGCGGGGGAGGGGGGGAGGCTACTGTTGTTTGCACAACAGAATTAATGCTGATGTCAATACTCAGTTTCAAGACAAACTAATACGGCATGGAACCTCCAAGGCAGGACAGATTTAAACACAAGACATTTGAAGTGCCTTTGACTTGAGTCTTAGGTGTTCAGACAGATCAGCAGTGCTGAAGAGATCCTTGGTGTTTCTGACTTTGACATAACTACAGCCACGAGTGTCTCAGCCAACACGTAGCAGACCGGTGTCTCCTGACACCAGACATTATGCACAGGCATCCTGTTAGAAGCTGCTGCTTGACTTTTTATCCCAAAGGCTGTGGAACAAAAATATCTCCAATGGTGTCTGTGGAGCTGCCTCATAAAAGCACAGATATAAGAGAAGGTGAATCAGACGCTCAGTGTTTGCCTTCCCTATATCCAAGAGAATGAGGGCTAGGCTGCAGAATTGGAACTACAGTAACGTAATGGAAATACCCACTGACACTGACCGGTTAAGAGGAACAAAAGCCAAGAGCTGCGTAGACAGAAACTAAATGAAGGAGAGAGAAACACAGTGGTAGGAAGGAAGAAAGAAAAAAAGACCCAGGCAACTCCCAAGGTATCAGCATGACGCTCAACCTAAATCAGCTATTTTTGGAATTACAAGTTTTTCTGGCCACATCATCTGCTCAACTACCTTTGTAGTTACGCATGTTTCTAAAATAAACAAATCAACAGAAGGTTACCTGGCCTTTCATACACAGTGACTTGGAAGGGAAACAAAAGACTGAACAATAATAGGGGTAAAATGGCAATTCTCCATTGTAAGTAAAGCACTGCAAATTCAACAGTGTTATTCTTGTTCCAATCTTTTCTGACCCAAATCTTGTTATTGCAAGGAAGAGCTAAGTCAGCTGCTTTCTGAATTAAATTTAACTGCTCTTCTATAAGTTGGACAACAAAAATTGTAAAGCCTCAGTAGAAAGAAATGGCAAAAAGCCCTCAAATTGGTATTTCCTTTTCTCCTGAAAACCACTTTTCATAAAAATCTTAATGTCAAAGCAGTTTTTTTGGTGGGGAGCTACAAAGAGCCTGATAATCTAGTGCATCCCTGCTTTGTGCCTCTCCCCTTGCTGAGCCACAGGAACAGCTACTGCGATTCTTCCTTCTCCCTTCAGCAGGTTAAGTGGCTGAAATGGCTCACCCCTGCACCACATCAGGGCCACAGCCAGCACGAGAGCAGGATGGGGTGACACACGGCATGATGGCAAGCACTGAATTAAATAGAATATTCTACCGTTGTACAGTATTTCATTTTGAGCAGTGCACAGCATGACCCCATGACAGTCCTTCTGTCCCTACCAAGGCTTTCCATCCATTCCTGTCAAATTACCAACTGGATCTAAGCAACTGGTGTCTTGCCTCAGACTGAACAGGACTTTTCCAGGAGACCAAAGGGTCTGTGACAGTCTAAATTGTTGGACCACAGTTAAAAATAAGCAAATGACATAGCATATATTCTGAAGCTCCAGAAGTCTGCTGAGCCTTCAAAGACTGAATTAATAAAATGAATTCTTCTCATGTTATCTTGTATTGCTTAGCTAGCAGTAGGTTCTACCATCTGATTATTCTAGGGTATCTTCAGTTAACCAGGAAATGCAGAGATGCTTTTCCTCAATGTTAAAACAAAAAGACAAAAAACTGTACAAGCACCCAATAAAAACCAGTGTTTAGAGCAAATCACTCTACAGCCTACTGAAACAGGAGTATCTAGTGCTCTACACGAAGTCTACAGTTTGTTCAATTTTTTACTTTACCTCTTCAGATAATTTCTGCTCACTTGAAAGACAATAAAAATCCCTATGAACCACCATATTTATTGGCTGATACTAACTCATACAGTAACTACCACTGCACTACCTACATACTGCCATAATGAATGATTAGTATCAGAAAAATGACATTTTGTTAAACAGTTATGTCTCACTGCCTGTTTAAAGACAGTTTTAACACCAAACAGTGTGAAACTGCACTCCCCAGTAAAAAGCTACCACTATTTCCCTGAAAAATACAATGAAATCGGGATTCTCATGAGAAATTATGTATTTAATTATAGCACTCATCTTCCTGAAAGTTTAAAAATTAGTTTGAAAATACCATGCCCCAAGCTGGAAACATAAAGTGCATTGAAAACCCCACAACTGGCTCTGATCCAATAGGTCAGTCCAAAGCAGGTCTGCAAGATATGGAAACACAAGGCAAGTTTTACAAGTTTCCTCCAGCAGCACTTAAGGAAGCAAGCTGCAAAGCTGAGAACATACACACAAATAATTTCAGCCTTATCAGACCTGAAATTTTACTCTAGGTCTACACAGAGGCAACAGGAACTCACACAGGTATATATTTAATTAAACCCCACCTGCACAACAGTGAAACTCTGCCCACTTAGAGCCTCACCCAGACCACAAAATCCATCCCAGAAGCTATAAAGCTTGCACTGCTAGGAAGCACAGAACTCTGTGTTGCTTCTGCAGTAGCAACAGATCAGTCCAAGTAAGTAACACCCCTACCAGCAACCATAACAGCATTAGAAATCCCTAACCAAGCAAGGAGAAGTCTTGGAGTTGGATGCGATCTTACACTGATGGTTAAACCCCAAAGCAAAAAGAATTAGCACAAAAATAGAACAGTTGGGTCTTCCTTCAACTATAGTTATTTCATTATTTTAGCACATTAAAAAGCCGGTAACACTCAGTCCAACTCAAGAAACTACACAACAATTTTGTTCTAATGATAAATATTTATCACTGCAGACAGATGCAAGAGTGGACTATTCTAACAAGTCCTATTCTCACTTAATTCAGTCTTGTTTTGACTTTTCAATAGGAGTTTCTCATGTATACAAATCACATTACATTTCTTGAAGATCAGTGAAAAAGCTAGCATAAATTCAAGACCAGCATTTTTTTTCCAGAACTGCTAGAGAAGATAGCAAGCTCATTTGTGCAAGTCTATTGGAGCAGATTGGCACACACTCTGCCAACTCCTGACTTTTATGCATCCCCACTGTGCTTTTTGAGAACTACAGGGTGCTGCAGCAAAACATGTACTCTCACTGAATTAAAGGTTTAAGGATTTTTTCTTAAAAAGGACCAAGTGCCAAGCTTTGCTAATTATCCCAAAAATTTCAAAGTAACAAAGATATCTAAACTAGGAATAGTAAAGTCATACCACAAAATACTCTTCCTCTGTCCTTGCAGACAGAGTTTAGGATTAGCAAAGATGTAGTGGAGGTCTGTAGTCTGGCTATATTTTACTGCACACTTTCAAACCAGTGCCTGATAAACAGGAAACTGAAGGTCTAGAAAAGCTGTATTTTAGATTTTAATACATTCATTTTGAAGTGCAGTTTATGAAATTTTGAGGAGCCAATATAACAAAACACTGCAGAGCTGGTTTTTGTCCTGTCTTGCCAAACAACCATTAAATATAATAAAGAGCTTCTGTAACTCCCTCACACACTTTCTGTTTGATAAGGAAACTAGACACATCAAATGTAAGAAACCGACTGCTCGTTATATGAATCATTTCTTCCACAGCGAGGAAATTCCTTTATTCCTTCCTGAAGCCCCATCACCACGGCAGTTTGGTATCCTGGGCTTTTCAGAGCTCCCCTCAGTTCCACCTCTTTGGCTCAGTTTCCAGTGAGCGCAACACCTCAGGGCAGCAGTTGCTGTTCTAGTTATGTACCATTGGTCTGACTGATCTCTTTTTATCTTAGAGGAGAAAGCACCATTTTCCAAACCGCAAAGATGACTACAGATGAGATTCCTATTCCTCCTACAGTAGCGATGACAAGGAAAATGCGGTGGCTTGTGCAGCTCCTGTGAAGCTGTGAGTGAGGGCAGTTTTGGGAGATTAACTCCCACACCCCCGAGCACAGCAAGCTGCTGGAATTGTTTTGGAACAGTCCGGGCCACTGCCACCTGCCTCGCCACTCTCTTGCAGCTTGTCTTGGTACAAGAAGAAAGTGAATCATGACAAGGTCAGTGACAATATCCAGAAATTACCTTAGAAAGATGCAGTGACTTTTTTTAAAGCATCAGAGATGAGCGTGGGCTAAGAGAAACAGACTATGCTGCTCTGATCAGCTACTGTACGATGCCAGAATGAAAAGGAGCATTTTTCTTGCCTTCTGCACAATCCTGAGCTGTAGAGATCACACAATACCACAAGAATCTCTGTTCTGTTCCAAGCCAACTATCATCAGCTGACAGCATGGTAGAAATCAAAGGATCCATTTAATTGCTAACCACTTGTTGTCAGATCAGCTGTAGATGCTGCTCTGACAAGGATGCATGTAACTTAAAAGAGAAAGATACCACAACAGGAATGACTTGATATTTCTCAGGAAGATGATAGTGCTTGTGTGTGATTTTTTCATTGATACTACTGAATTTGTTACTTTTGATACATCCTTCAGCCCATAAAAAGAGAAGTGTATTTTGTTTGCTCTGGTGCTTGATCAAACCCTCACATGTTCCAAACATTTCCATGGAAAAATGCAGAACATTACAGGAGCCTTGCCTATTTTTTTGGAAAGTTTACAGCTCAGTAGCAGCTTACAGCAGCATTCACATGCTCCAGCATTCCACCTTTTGTCCTTGGAATCTCCACTTGTATTCTGTAACCAGATAACTAAATAAATCTCTTTACTGATTATTTGTATCATATAAAGAAAACAGCTTTTACAGACTGTGATACAAGTGTATGGAAGAGCAGCAATAGCAACAAGAAACCAAAAGGCCTGAAATTCCTGAGGTCTGTCTAGCTGTAGTGAATTATAAACACGTTATCTCAGCTGCATCTTAAAATGTGAGGAAGGTGTAAGTATTCAACTCTCAAGCAACAAACACCACCTGCTAAAACACAAACGACCACTACTGAGTGAGGTTATTCTCCAGAAAGCAAATTCAGTCCTAAAACAGCTACTGCTGGTAGTGAGAACAATATCCATAGTAATTTGCACCCTCTTTTTCAACACGCATTATATTCTGTACTCAGAAACACAGACTAACATACTGATATTTTTCCCCCTGACTTCACACAAAAAGAAAAACTATTAAACCCTTCACTGATAAAACTTCGTAAGTAAGGAGAAAGCTGGACAAATAAAATCATTACTGAGACATACCACTTGGTTAATCAATGTTTTTAACCCCTAAGGAAACAGTAAAAGTGGAAATTGAGTGCTGTTTCTAAGCACCAAGAGAGCTAGGCTGGAAGTTTTTCTTAGGTGTTTGCTGCTAAGCAACCTCTATCTCTGAAATGCTTAAAAAACAACTAAAACCACCTCAACATTCATCTAATTCAGAAGTAGCCACAATCAAGTATCAAAACAATTATTAAAATTCTTCTTTTCTTTTTTAAAATTATAATAGATATTTAAGATAGAGAGCATAAATGCAGCCCATTACTAGGAATGTGAACAGCCCTACTTGCTAGGGTGTATCGGATGAGTAAAGACTATCTGACAAAGGAAAGTCTTGGCAGCAAGTTTCTCAGCTGGTAACAGCTCGTTCTTTTCTTTCTGGAAGGAGCAAGGAGGGAGTGAGATCCCCTGTCGCACAAATCTGAATCTCCCACCGAAATCCCATGCACATTGTCACAGCTGCATCAATTCCTGCTGCAGGAGCCCCTGCTATTGCTATTTACTTCAAAAATGTATTATCTTGAAGACAGTATTCAGTCTCTGAACAAGCAGTAACTGATAACCCATTCCATTTCCCTCAGACTTTAAGCCTCTACAAGCTATTTAACTCTGAATTTCATAATCCTAATGTTTTTAAGCTTCCAGAGAAACTTGTGAACGAAGAACTATATTCTAAAAACCAAACAACTTATTGAGTAAAGGGTATGCTACAGCTGGCTCACTATTGTTTCCTCTGGGGCTTCAATATTTAGGGTTTAAAATGAGATTTCAATGGAAATTATTGTCAGTTTGATTGCTTTCATGAAATCATCAACTGCCTCCTTACACAAGGATGTTTTTTCATTGTCGGAGGATCTGTACTAGCCATTCCCATCTTGGGAGGAACACGGTGTCATTAACTGTCACACACAGTGCTCTGAGGCTGCATAAACACCGCCAGGCTCAGCCAGTGTCTGCTCTTTCCTCAGTCACTATAGAGGCAACTGTAGGATCTAGACTAGCTGATGTGAAAAAATATTTAAGTGCTGGTCTGTAAGCCGTATTTCTTCTAATTTTCGTGTCACAAAAGGATGTTTTCCTAAACATCCATCATTTGCAAAAAGCATTTAAAAAGAAAGGCATGATAAAGTGGTTAGAGCTGCTATTTATGATGCATTTAAAAGTCCAGCAATATTATTTTAATTGAAATTGTAAGAAAAGTGTGAAGATCAAATTCCTTTTCATAGCTCAAAGGCATGCATTTTGTCAGGAACAAAATTAGATTGAAATGTTTTAAGGGCAACCATACAGAACTGTAATCCTCCAGTCCAAAATGGCAAATTCCAGCGTAAAGTGATTATAATCCTAAGTAGAACCATGGTACAGTCTGACTTTTTCTACAGACAGGAACCACCCCCACCCCTGCAATTCAATCTTGTCAGTTCGTTGGAGTCAGATGCCATCATAAGAACGACCCTCCATGGACAAGAATTCTGCAGGAAAACTTGGCTAAGCAAGTAAAACAGACTATGCTGCTGGTGTCAAGATGCAACATTTCTATTCAGAAACACCTTTTTAGGTTCTAATGCATGTGGATTAAAATGTTCAGCTGATGGCAAGTGAAGATACTAGACCCCCTACATTAACCAGTTTGTACCAGATCCCTCCCTGAGATAAAGTGGCTAAACTCTGGCTTGAGAAGCAGAGTGGTCCTGCAGCACAAGTCCTGCTCTGCCTGCAGACCAAACACCTGTAACTGAGCAACCATTGCAAGAGTGGGAATTCTCTTTCAACTGAGGGAGCAGTTTGAGCCTGATGCAGGTTTTCGATAAACCAGCTCTGTGCTCTTTCAGGCTTTTTAAGAGAAATGCGTTATTAATATGAGGAAATGAAAAGTAAAACTTTCACAGCACTGTAGAGAACAATGGCTAACAGTTTTGTTAAGGATTTTGGATTACTTTATTATTCTCATTTTTCAATCATGGTTATGATTTCTTTCTTGCTCCATGGTGGAGCAAGTAAGAATTATCTAATGTTAATCAACCATGAATAATTAGCTATGCTCATAAACCACCTTTGCATACTTAAACAGTAATAAGAATATTTTTGGTTCCACAGTAGTATTAAATACTGTTAAGGCTTTGCATTCAGCAAGGAAAAAAAGGTTATTTCCTAGAGTGACGTGCAGCTTTCCTTTCTCCCTGTCCTTATATTTGCCCACATAATGTCTTGCAAATGCAGATCCACAGATAGAGTTTGCTCACTCATTCATCAAGAACCACCTCTTCTCTGCAAACCAAAGCACTGTTTTTTCGGTTTTTTGGGGGTTTTTTGATGTTGGAGGTTTTGCAGGTTCCTGTACCCACTTTAATTAGTTCACAGTTTAATGTGCTTCACATGCCAGTATATCTGGCACACCTCTATTATGCCCCTTGGCATTCCTCACCGCTTTCAGCAGACTCATGCAATGCTATGAGGGCAGAAGGACACCTCTTCAAGAACTCAGAGCCCTCCAATGTTTTACTGCAAATTGCTCTCCAGAAATCTTTTAGAACCAACATACTCAGGCAACAACTGAGGTGCTCTTCACCTCACCAGTCTTATCCTCAGTTTTTCATCACAAGTGCTGTCAAGACAAACACTGAAGATTCACCAGGAGCACGAGGATTGCCCATTTCTAGATAAGAGTGCCAGAGAAGGTACTACTTCCCTACTATCAGTATAACAAGGAACCCCAAATGCAAGATAATTTCCTTTTTTTTGTATAATAAAGACCACAGAGCTCTTAGTTAACCTCCTGTATATCTACCTACCTCCCTGCCTGCAGAAAGCTGGATTGTAAGTAAAGATACCCAATACTATATTGCTTTTCTAAGTCTGGGGGGTCTCTTAACCCCTTTTTTAACAAACTTAAATTTCCCTAACCACTTCAGCTATCAAAAACAGTAAAATAGAACAGCAGCAAGTTAAGTATCTATCCTCCAGAAAGCTACTGTAGGGGAATTAGCACCATGCAGCCTAGTACAAGACTACAGGAAGGATAAAATAAAAGGAAGAAAAGGAAGTTGATTTTACACCTTCACACTTTCAGATTTCACTCGCTCTCACTCCCACATAATCCAAAGTACCAAGATGCTGTTTCCACCACAAGTTTTGACAGAGGGAAAACAACTATCTTGTCCTCCTGAAATTTTTGGGATCCCCAACTGGTGATAAAAAAATGAATTTTAGGCTTATTTTTTTGGTATGCTTTAGGAGTCACTGATTGATACTGGGTGGTCCTCTGTCTCAAAAACACTAACCTCAGTCTCAGTGAGCATTAGGCCATGTTGTCTGTCCATTATCAGGTCTTCCTTCCTGGTTAAGAGGAACAGGGAGCACACAGGGCAAGCTGCTCCTTCATGACTGCTCTCCTGGTCCTGGGATGCTGCATCCTCAGGCCCTTTTTAGCCTTTTGGTCGTGACATAAACAGCACATTCCTCACATTTTACAGCTAGGAATGGTGACCTTGGTTATCAACACAGGCCATGTTTTTAACCCTTTTCTCTGCAGTTTTCTAAGACCCTTACTACGCACACTTCTATTGATACTGAATTTGGAACAATCTTAACATTTCTTTCACAAAACTTCAATGCCACAACTTCTTCAAATGACCACAGAGTTCATGCCTACATATGCTTAAAGGATTAAGTCTCCAAGATATCTTCAGGTTTCTCTGCGGTCTACTTTTGCTACAGAAAGGAGACAGAAAACACAACTCATCTGATTCTTTCTCCTTTTGCCTTTGCAGGTAAATCCCCAGTAGTATATATGCACTGTTTCAAGCCGAAAAACAAGTTTGGGATGTCACAACTAACCATTTGTAGCCTTGAAGCTTGTTCAGTAATAAAACAGTAAGAGGTCAGAGGAAGAGCCTGTTTCAGAACAGAAGACAACTGTTGCATAAACAGAATGGGTGTAACATGAAGGGATGCATCACCTACGTCAAAACCCCTCGATTTATATAATACATATTAATCTTAAGGCTTGAGCTTTAAATGTTCTTTTTATTTCCCAGTGACTAAACATACTTTCCACCATATTAATTTTATTTTTTATGTTTTGCTGAGTAATAGGGTATAAGTAAATACACACATGAACTTGTAGAACAGAGAGAAATTAAAGACTTCCTTGGCTTTTTAGAATATTAGGAAATAGTAGCTGACAATTATTTACAAAAAAAGTAGCTTTTTAATTCAGAATTTGTATAGCTTACTGAAAAACACTTTTGATAACTGCTTAAACAGTCTTGATGTTCAAATGACTTGAGCAAAGTTGCTCTTTTTAAGTTCGCTTTGCCTCCCAACCTGGTTACTTTTAATCACTTTCCTTCTTGGAGGTAGCGTATTTCACCCTCTCATACCTCAGTTTTATTCGCACATGGAGCAAGAAAAGAAAACTCGTAATTTTAAATTACCAAGCTAAATAAGCTTAAATCAAAAAACCCACTTAACACTTACAAATAGACCTCTGCCAGACAAAGCTAACTTCAACAGTCTAAAGTTTGAATCAAGGTACTCGCTGTAAATGAGCTTTTATTCCAGTTTAGCATTCTGATCTTCAAAATCTGAAAAAATAAGCATACAACACATAGAATTTCAACTACTGTAGCACTAGTAGCATTAGCACTTTCAGCTTTAGAAAAAGACTGGCAATGTTGCCTATTAAACCAATTAAACACGAAGAAATCCAACTTAAAATGGAGTTTTAACCATACTGTGTAAGAGATGACTGCTTGTCTGAGTAACTCATTGGCACAAAGGCATTAGATGTTGCCTTCATTGGCACCTCCTTGTAAAGTTATTTTTGAAACCCTAGGCAAAAGTTCTTTTAAAATTCTTTTTATTCTTCAACCATACATTTCACCTCTGGAAGTACTAGGACAAATTCCTGTGCCTAGCTGGGGGATCTGGTGAGCACTAGGGCTGAAGTGGAGAGCCCTCCTTCCCTAGGCAGGTGGGAGCCACAGGGGATGTACCTTCACATCTCTGCTTTAAATAAAGTAAACACACATCCAAGCCACAAACCCTGGGTCCAGACAAAGCTGCGGATAGTCCATTTGGCCGCAGAGTCAGATCTGGGACGAGAAGGGAGTGCCAGAAATAATTTTTACATTGAGCTGGGAGGGGAAATCGAGTCCCTTGTGTTCCCAAAGCCATCAGCAAATGGACAGAGTGAGAATCAGAACTCCATTAGGATCAGTTAGTCTTATTGATTTAACTGGAAACTAGATAAAGCCTTAGATATCTGATTCTATAACAATGCTTTCTACTGTGCTTCAGTCAAACCATGGCTTGTTCCCTCAGGAAGCCACGGTACAGCTTCTCATAGGAATCACTATTTTTCTATAATTTCAATTCTTACTCTATTCTCCAGTAATTGTCAATGCATGTCAAATGGGAATATAAATTCATTTGAGAAAATAAGCCATATTTATGCTCTTACCACACTCTTCATTCTCCTACTCAAAAAGGAATTAATGAAATTATTTACATGTTCAAGAATGTATCTCTAATATTAAAAGTTCAGACTCTACTGCTACACTTTAAAGCTGATGGCAACTGTTGCTAAGAAGACCCAGCAGAGCTGGCAATCAAGTGAATACACACTTTTTGCCAAAACACATCCATGGCAAATCCTGGATAAACCAAAAACCATTGCTTGCTGCAGTTTATTCCACTGTTGTTTTACCATGAGCATTACCCCTACCATCTGTTTCATGCATGCATATCTTGATAGGTATCTAAAATGGGATAGTTGCAAGAGTTATAAAACAGTTACTGTCTTCAAAAAGTAAGATAAAGTCTTTTTTCCCCCCAAGAAATTGCATCCACTATTCCAAACATCTAAAGAAAAAAACCACAATAGCTACATATACTGTACATAAAATCCTTACTTGCTCCAGTTACACACAAAAATCCATTACCACTGGATTTTTTGGTGCAACAACATTGGTTTGAAGTTAGTAACTCCTGCTAATTTACAAAGATTATTATCAGGAAGTTCCAGTTTCTAGGATCATTGGTGGCATCTGTTCCTATATAAGAGCAAAGTTAAAATGTCCAGTCCACATGGTTATGTAAGAAGCCCATGTATAGAACCCACAGGAGTCTGAAGCTAAAAAAAAAAAAATCACTGAATGAGTTTTAATTCTTTTCCCCAGGTCTCATTTTCATGTATGTGGTTGCTCTACTGATATTTAGTCTTTCACATTTCCCAGACAGAACTAACCAGTTGATACTGCTTTGTAGGTAGTGGGGACATGAATTGAACTAAACCCTGGGACAATTTCCTTCCAGGTTTTAAAGGAGCACTTATTTAAAAACCAGTCTGTTAATTTTCAAACAACCTCCTTTATCTTTTGCAACTCAGTCTCCCCACCAGGAAAAGCCTGAGCTTCTTGCCATGTTTGCCTGGTGCATTCAATAATCAGCTGGATAGAGCAGGATTAATGCTGACCCTCAAAACAACACTACTGTTTTCTAGTTTTAAAGGAAAGGATGTCAGGAAGGAAAAAAAGTCACATCCCATGCCCCCCTCCAGCTTTATGTGATATCAGTCAGATTTCTCCAAATGACCCTTTAGAAACACAGTTATTGGGGGCAGTTGGGGGTGGGGGGCTTTAAAATGAGCTGCCAAACCATTCTGCTGGGCAGCTCCTGGTGCAGCCAGAAGTAGGACGGAATAGATGAGAACTTTAATGTATTTTTTCATGACAATATGTTTAAAATCCCTACACTATGAACACTGGTGCCTAGATGTTTATAAATGTATTTAATGCACTTGCTAAAAACTGAAAGAAACCATTATAAGTGCTTCATCTATCTGGAAAATGGGATGGACACACTGTTGAGAGGTCTGTGGCATGGAGGGCAGAGGCTACCCTTGGAGAGAAGGGGTTCTCATTTACATCAGCACCTCAGCTCACCTGGTTCTGACTTTGTACATTTTAAGAAAGTTTCAAGGCATTACAAAGCTCTTAAATTTCCTTTTATTTTTTATGCTTCTGCTGTTCTTTCCCTCTAGATAATGCAGAGTTATTTTTCATTTTAGGGGGGCACAGACAGCTGTTACTGCTTGATTCAGGCTGCAAAACATTACAGGGAAATTTTAATTCAACAAAATCTCAAGTGAAAAGTATTTGCAGACATCAGGCTTAAACCTTGTAATTGCAGATGTCTTTGTACACGCGTCAGGGATGCAAAAGATAGGAACATAACTTGCTTTTGTATCAGGAAATTATTTTTGAAGTTTCTTTCTAAAAATTTGTTGGTATGATTAAATTTAGGACTAACTTGACCTTTCTCATTCACTGCAACAGATGTTTTCAACACACAACAGTTTGAAACAGGTGTATTTCTCCCCATCCCCCTGGCCCCAGCAAACAGTAATAGCTGAAGACATAGTTGGAATCTTGAAGAATGCAAGAACAGACTTCTTTTTCCTTAAACTAAACCACATTTACACTTTTAAGCTCCTCAAAATTTTTCCTTAGTACAAAAATACTTGCTCCTTATTGAGGTCAGTTCTGTTGGGGAATCACTCTTGCAGTATCTTCTCCCACGCACTTTAGCCCTCACCCAGTGAGTGCATTCTACCCAATCCAGCACTGTTAAATAAAATTAAGCTTGTGTTCCTTCTACAGAAGTCATCAGATGAGACTGTACACACAAGTTACTCGCTCTTCTTGATTATGATAAATAAACCTACGCCAGAATGTTCTTCCTTCAAAGCAGCAGAATTAAGTCAAACACAGGAGTTCAACACACTTATCAGGGATGATAGTTAATGACTAGACCAACTTTGCCAAAATAGGATTCCCTAACCAGAAAAACAGAGCTGGTATTGCTTCTACCTATTGGCATTGCTTTCACCTATTGGTGACCTTATGGATTTTCAAGAGTTTAGCACCGTCTATAGGTATTGCTAGAATCTGAGACCAGACACCTATTTTTAAAAATGACTCTACTTTCTTGTTTTTTCTTCCTGCATAGATGCAGGAGATAGAGGCAAATCGAGGAAAAAACAAAACCTTGTATGTGTGGAAATGATTATAAAGACTTAATGCTACTGGACCTAACAAAATGCATCAACATTTGAGTAAACTACAGGAGTTAGAACTGTAGCCCAAGTTCTTTCATATACTTTGAAGCCTTAAAGCAATTCACATCAAAGAGCAGAAATGTTATCAGCTAACTAACAGCATAACACATCAGACCTGTGTGAGGCAAAGGTGCTGTACAATCATGAACTGCCTTATAGTATGCATTGAGGTGCAAGACAAAAGGATCATGAGACTCTCATAACCCTAAAACACACTCTAAATATCCTCAAGTGACTCTAAAACACACTCTAAATACCCTCAAATCAAACTACAGATTACAAGTCTAACAATGCAGACAGTATTTTTTCAGGACCACTAAATGGAACAGTTTTGCACATTTCAATAACACATTCTGATGCCACTTCATCAAGGAACAGAACCAATGGTGTCCACATCCATGAAAGCTGATGCTGAGGAGCTTGAAGATTTAACTGATAAATTCCAAATAAAATAGTAAGTGAGAAACACAGACAGAAAGGGAGAAGCTATCACAGAAAAATCTTAAGTACATTTTTATCTTCTCTCAGGCACAGCAATTAGACTGACAGGCTGCTGAGAATACATGGAAGTTTATTTATAACAGACTGCATATGGTCATATCAAGGAGATTTAAGAGGTTTTGTATCAAAGTATGTCTAACTTCCAGCAATATTAATTACTAGTTTTTCAAGTCATCTTTTCCTGTAAACTCAGTCTAAGAAATATAAATTACAGTGTTACAGAGCACATAAGATCACTGCTTTATGGTAAGTGGGCAAGTGAATCTGGTAACAAACTATCCAGAAACTACAAGTCCACCAGAACATAATTAATGCAAGGCATTTAAATTTCATGCTGTCATACGAAAGCCTTTTTTATTAAAATATTCATGTGAATAATAAAAAAGCCCCCTTCACATTAACAAGAGTACACTGAACAGAAAGCCTTTAACTACACATCACATAGAGAAGTAGGTAAGTAGTCATTAATTGATTTCCTTTAATGCTTTGATGTTTTATGTCATAAAGTCATGTTAGTAACTGCTCAGATCCTGTTAAAGCCAAAGTAAAAGCTTCAAAGCAATTTTACTGTTTTTGCTAGATACTGTAAAGAGATTGCATGGTTTTCACCTCTGACCACTCATTGTAGTTCCTTTATTTCACTTCATCATTACATTTTTTCATTAAGACTCAAACAGAACAAGCGGCAACCTCGGACTTTGATAAAAGGTCACTTCTCATAATTTTGTCCTTTATTCATCTCCTAAAAGTTGTACAGAAAATTTAAATTACAGCTCATTCTTATATCTCAACACGAAGTAAATGATGATATCACTCCATGCAAGACCAGATTTTACTT